>ML058333.1:7631906-10031906 GCA_003013855.2 Liriodendron chinense
ATTCCAAACAGCCCCTATATCTTATCTTATTGAATTTGTACAAGTCTTTGGTTTTTATGGATTGTAATGACATAGGGGAAACACAACCGATGAAATGGGCGATGAGGCTGAGAGTGGCTTTATATGTGGCACAAGCTTTGGAGTATTGTAGCAGTGAAGGGCGGGCTCTTTATCACGATCTAAATGCTTATAGGGTTTTGTTCGACCAGGTATATTTATTTGCAATGTTTTCATTTCTTTTGTTGGTTTGTTGTTTTTTCATAATATAGCCCTTATGGTGGGTCAGCACTTGACAGGATAGTAATCCCAGGCTCTCGTGCTTTGGCCTCATGAAGAATAGTCGAGATGGGAAAAGTTATAGTACGAACTTGGCTTTCACCCCTCCAGAGTACTCAATGACAGGTTTGTAAATACTACAACGCATCCTCACAAAAACAATAACTGAGCTGTTTATCGATATTTACATGCATTTGCATGTGCATGTTGGACTGTCATGTTTAAGGTATAAATTAGCCAAACATTTGAAGAAACAGGTGCTACTCTTGTTGGACACTTCAATTTATTGAGTGAAAACTGTACAGACGTGAAACATGAGCTGTACCCATTTGTTGCTTAGGTAATACATCGTAAGATCGATCTATACATGCCAGTTCCTACACTTTTTTTTCCCCTAAAAAGTTTGGATTTACGATTTTATACTACTTCTCCACAAATATAGAGGTTGGGTTGTTTATTGATATTTATATGCATTTGTACATTTATGATCACCATGTTTAAGATACTTGTTACCCAAACACTTCCAAGTTGGTGCTACCTCTATCAGGCACTTCAGTTTTATGTATACCCAGAGCGTACCTGAGCCATATCCATTATGTACCTACTTAAATATTTTAGGATCCGTTGGTAGATGGTAGTGACAAGATTTAAAGTTCACTTATGTCGGTATGTCTTTGCACAAAAAGAGTAGCTGTTGAATTGTGTAGAGACATTTACATGCATCCAAGCCTGCAGTTAGGAATTAGGATCATTAGGATTAATACATGTCATCCGAACACTTCAAAATGGATTCCACCTACTTAGTTACCATGTCTTTACCGAGTTTTTTTTTTTTTCATAATCTGTAAGAAATTTATTATACAGACCTGAAGGGGAAAAATTATAAAAAATAATGAGGGAAAGCACTCCAAGGTGCCTGCAGCAACATTGAATTGAAAACCTTTAGTCTGCAACCAAACATCAGTAGCGCTGTAATGCACAAACTCTTTTAAGGATTTAGCCCAGAACAACGCCAGAGATCAGACCCTGTCAATCATCATGGCAATTGATTCTGCATGGCCATTGACTGATCTATTTTCCTCCACATTAACAATGAGATTGTAAGAAAACAAAGATTCCACAAGTTTCTTGCTTTTCATTGCACCCGGCTACCTTTCCATGCTTCCAAAAGCATGACTATCAACTCCAACACAGTCTACGATATTCCAAACAAATTGAAGAGCCACCACCCCGAATTACCCTTGCAAATGTAAGATGAATGACTAAAGGGTTGACCGTCTCTCATCCCATAGACACAAAAAGCAGCCTTTGATGATTATTTTCTCTCTCTTGCACAAATTATTGTTTGTTAGAACTCTATTTCTTTCCACAAGCCATAAAAACCGATAACTCTTGGAGGAGCCTTTCACTCTCCAAAACCATACCGCTAGTGCCCCTCTGCCATTTCCCCCTCTCCCCTCTGCCACAAATGATTATAGAAGGACATGGCAGAGTAACTTCCGTTCTTTGTCCATATCCAGAGTCTCCTATACCTTCCTGGTTAAATCTCATCTCCTCGAGAGTGAGAAGCCTTATGAGTTCTTCATGCTACTCCACCCCTTAAGCTGAAGAGAGGAACCAAAGCACTTGGTCGCCTACTTCGACTAGCCTCACTGAAATGACATTTAGTTCTTGAAGTGGCCGGGGTTTTTTTTGGTATGCCCTTTCATCAACTCATTGGACGCATTGCATCTTAGATCTAGTTTATTTCGCATTCCTAGTTAGTGGGACGAGCAAATGTTTTTTTTGAAAGATAAGGGTTTTGATAGATTGAATATAGGAATCGTGCCTAAAGCTTTCTGAATGTTGATTTTGAAAAAGACAGATTTGCTCCTGATTTTTCTTCTTCCTCTTCTCGCTCTTCTTCTCTATTCTTCTTGTGCCCCTCCAACTTCTTCCAGGTATTTCATCTTCTATTACTATCCTTCTAAACTTCTGTTTTGTTTATTCCCCATGATCTAAACCTTGAGAATCGATCCAAACCCTAAACCCCCAAATTCTCAAATCCCTAATCCGAGAAACCTCCTGGTTCTTCGGACTAGTGATCCTCATTGATCGATTGGGTATGACCATGCAAGATCGGGAGGTTTCATCCCTCGCCGGGTCCAACCTAAGCAATAATTGAATTCCATACTCCACGATTGTGATGATGGCCCGTCCCATTGCATGTTTCCTTTATGATTTTCTTAGTTTATGATGATTGATGCTAGATTTCATTATTATTATTGCTTTTATTTCCGCTGAATAATTGTGTTCATAAGCATGCATCATATTTAGGGCTGTCCTGCATCAAATTTGGTATCAGAGCATAGGCTTGCATGGTTTTGTCTAGATCGAGTTATCAAATTAGAGTTTTGATTTTTAGGTCTGTTTTAGGAAATGTCCAGATTTAGAAAGTTTCCAATTTTAAAAAGTTTCCTAATTTGGAGAATTTTCAGATCTAGAAACTTTCCAATTTTAGAAAGTTTCCTAATTTGGAAAATTTTCAGATTTAGAAAGTTTCCAATTTTAGAAAGTTTCCTAATTTGGAAAAATTTCCATATTTGAGTCGCATCATCTAGATTTAATTAGTGTCAGTTCAATGTGGTCTAAATTCATCGCATTCATATTGTGAGTCATCCAGTCCGTAGAGTCTTCCCGTAGTGAATGAAGTATAGGCGTTTGAGATCTTCAGGGCCATTAAGTGTTGTCGTGTGGCCGTCGAGACCCAACGGAAAGCCGAACTCCGATGATTTGGCCAACTTTAATGGTCACATGGACCCACAAACCTTCCTTGATTGGCTTAAAGACTTGGACTATTTTTTTGATTGGTATGATATGTCAAATTATCGTCGAGTTAGGTTTGCCAAGTGGAAATTGGAGGGCCAAGCCAAGTCGTTTTGGACAGATTTGGAGCGACGACTTGATAAAGTTGGGAGAGCCCCGATCTCACAATGGGACGAGATGAAAGAGCGTTTGAAAGAAAAATATCTTCCCATCTCTTATCGTGAAAAGCCCTTGGGTCAGAAGAGAGTTGCCCCACCTTCTCATCCAAACACAGAACCAATATGGTCCCCTCCTTGTAAAGTGGTCCAACCTATCATTAAGGAAATCTCGGCTTATGAACAATTTGAGTGTTTAACACCAATTATATTTCCTTGGAAGCGAGATAATACCTTGGTAAATGGCCAGTTGGAAGAATCCAAACATGATGTTTATGAAGTGGAAGAATACGTGCCTAACGTCAGTAGTGAGGAAATGGAAGAAATTAAGGCATCGCTCATCATCGTTGAGGATGACGAAGTGTGTGTTAGTAATGAAAAGGTCGAAGAGTTTGAGACCACACCACTTCCGAGTGTCATGTGTGATGTAATTGATACAGTCTCCCAATCTATGTCTCTTACCATGGTGAACACAAATGAAATTGAAGAAGAGACTAGTGAGGATATGATGATAGACACCCACATGACTTGTAATATCCCACCAGATGATTTATGGGATAAATTTTCACCCATATGGGACATTCAACACACAATTGATCTTGTCCCTAAGTTGGTCTTGTCAAGCTTTCCTCCATACCAGGGGAACCCCATAGAAAATATAGAAATGCAGTGTTAATTTGATAAACTTCTTGGGGAAGAATTCAATAAGGAAAGTTTGAGTTGGAGTTTTGTTTTGTGTGTCATGCCTGGTCTTTTCACTTCCAAGAATAATGGCATGTGGCACACAAGTGGGCATATCCTGACCGTCCACAAAGCTTCAGTCAAGTGTCATGCTATCATGCGACGTATTCACGTCATGGTGGATATAATGACCTTAGTCCTTATCCCGTATCTTGATGACATTTTGGACATAATGGCTGATGCCAAGATCTGTTCAAGACTTGGTATTACTAGTGTTTGTTCTCAAGTGTTGGGATACCTGAAAATCATCCTTGTTTATAATACTTATAATGAGAAATTGTGTGTCACCCGTGGGAAGTGTCCTTTTGTTTCAGTTTTCCAAGTTCTAGGTCATAGGATTGTTTATTTCCATAGGATTGTTTATTCCAAGTTCGTGGATTTTTCAGAGTGTCCTTTAGTGTCACCCATGTCTGTCATCCAAAGGTCTTCAGAGTCAGCCAATGCATTCGCACGCCATATTCATGATTTGCACACACATATTAGACAGCGGATACATAAAAGCAATGATGATTCTAAAATCTCAGCTGATTCTCATCGTAGATTGCAAGAATTTCAGAAAGGAGACCATGTAATGGTGAGGATAAGGCCTAAGCGGTTCTCACAAGGTTCCGCTAAGAAATTACAAGCGCGTAGTGCTGGACCATTCAAGATTGTGCAGAAAATTGGGTCCAACGCGTATCGGATCGACCTTCCATCTAAAATGGGCATTAACCCAACTTTTAATGTGGAAGATCTAGTCCGTTCCCACCATCCCATCGTTGATCCATCATCTCTCTTATGGCCCTTATCTGATTTTATTTCACAACCCCTCTCACCCCTTCCTCCACCTAATATCCATAAAGAAGAAATTGAGGAAATCTTGGATGAGGAGATAGTGTTTACGAGAGACGGAGGTTTCCAAAGATACATTGTCAAATGGAAGAACAAGCCACCGTCAGAATCTACGTGGTTTACTGAAGTGGAGTTGCAGAATGTTGATCCAGATTTGTTAGAGCGCCACAAGAATTTTAACTCGTCGGAGTCGAGTTCTTTTCAGACGAGGAGAATGATGCGGACATCAAGCCCCACCTTGGGAAGACATGTGTTAGTTGCTTTGAGGAGATGATCAGACCGTTGGATCGTGATGATGATGTGATCGGACCGTTGGTTCATTGTGGCCCACTTTCATCACACCATCATTGGAGCGCATTGGACATCTTAGATTTGAGTTTATTTTACGCATTTTTTACTTATTTGAGTTTTGGGTTAGTGTGGGTACGTTTTTTTCATGCAAATGTCTTTTTTTTGAAATTTTGTTAGTAAGGGTATTTTGGTAATTATGCTAATTTCGAATTTTATAAGGGTGTTGCCCTAAACCTTTTTGATTAGTTGTTGATTTATGAAAAAGAGCAAACCTTTGGTTGCCTCCTTCCTCTTTCCCTCTCTCATGGTGCTTCTTCTTCTTCCTTGATCTCCTTCTTCTCTATTCTTCTTGTGCCCCTCCAACTTCTTCCAGGTATTTCATCTTCTATTACTATCCTTCTAAACTTCTGTTTTGTTTATTCCCCATGATCTAAACCTTGAGAATCGATCCAAACCCTAAACCCCCAAATTCTCAAATCCCTAATCCGAGAAACCTCCTGGTTCTTCGGACTAGTGATCCTCATTGATCGATTGGGTATGACCATGCAAGATCGGGAGGTTTCATCCCTCGCCGGGTCCAACCTAAGCAATAATTGAATTCCATACTCCACGATTGTGATGATGGCCCGTCCCATTGCATGTTTCCTTTATGATTTTCTTTAGTTTATGATGATTGATGCTAGATTTCATTATTATTATTGCTTTTATTTCCGCTGAATAATTGTGTTCATGAGCATGCATCATATGTAGGGCTGTCCTGCATCACCTACTCTGTCATAGACCTCACTGACCTTAATTTCTTTGGAAGTGGCCAGGTTATAAAGCTACAAAACAGCACGTTACTGCACCACTCGTCTTCCCAAAATCTAATGATGCTCCCATCTCCTAGGTCAAAACCAATACCCCGAGCAAAAGGGTTCATGCTCAAAATAGCTTTCCAGACCCCTGAACATTTACATCTAGAGGAACCAGCAGTGCACTATCCAGCTACTCGAATGCCATATTTGAGGGAAACCACAGATTTCCATAAAGATTTTTCTTCTTCCCTAAACCGCCATAGCCACTTCCCTATGAAAGCTTAATCCATCAACTTGAGGGATTTGATGACGTACCTGAGTTGCATCCATGTGTCACAGGAAACAAGTTTTAAGATACATCTGTAGATGGCAGTGCTGAGAAAAGTTGCAATCACACTGTTATACTTTTGCATAAAAGCTGTAGTTGAATTGTTTACAGAGATTTATTTGCACCAACAGTAGTCATGCTTGAGATACACGTTACCCATACACTACATAATGTGTGCTAGCTGTGTCAGACACTTCAGTTTATGTCTGAAAGCTGTATAATATGTCCTTGAGCTGTACCCATGTTGCACCTTGGCAACAATTTAGGAGGGAGTGAAGGGTAGGGCTGTCAATGGGTCGGGTTCAGGTTGGATCCTATGATACCCGTACCTGGGCTAATTGGGTTCCGGTCTTTCCAGGTCCAGGTTTTCGGACCCGGGTCTCATTTTGAAGACCCATACTTGGCTGGATCTGTTCGGGTCCGGGCAGTGTTTGCATTATCTACGATATTATCGAAATATCCCCGATATTATCTCTATTTCTAGCTCAGCGACACCGATAACACCGGTAGCGATACCGATAACACTGATAGTATAAAAAATTCTTGATATTGGTGATGTATCACTAAATATTGTCAATGTATCAATATCGTCAATATTTTCAATTGTGTAAATTCCAGGCGTCGTTTGTATTGTCAATACATTGATCCCGTCGGTGTATCGCCAATATTTTTTACTATGTAAATTCCAAGTGTCACTTATATCGTCGATGTATCTGCAATATTTCGATAATATCGTCAATGTATCAATATGCCAAAAATCTATATATTTAAAAAAATTCCCATTTCATATTTTTTTATGGGTGCATGGTTGTATGTAGCATTCAATTTGTTGACGATAACATTGATAATATCACGATATTATCATTATCGCAACATGGCAATAACGAGACCACAATTTTTTGTTTCTTTTTTCAGTTGTTAACGATTTGTTTGGAAATTTCATGTATTGTCGATATTCTGAAATATCAATGGATGTTTTCGGTCCGGGTACCCGTCGAGTAATCATCGGGTCTTTAGATCTAGGTTTCTAGTTTGTTGGGTCAAATAAGAACATTTACATGGTTGGGCCCTGATGGATAGCTTTAGATCACATATTCTTAAAAAAAAGAAAAAAAGAAGAAGAAGAAGAAGAAGCTTCAGATCACATATTCACATGTGCCATTTGATACGTGTGGTGTGTAAAGGGGCTCTCTTATGCACCTATGGCTTGGGAAACCTTATTCCATTTCTAGAATAAACAATATATATAACCATTAGAATTACATCTTAAAAAAAACATTAAAACTAAGTGGAATGGATCCGATTTTAACTGGTTCCAGTTGATGGATCCGTCCTGAACCTGACTAGACCAAATTTAACTGGTTTTCAAAAGTTGAGATCCGAACCTGACCTGATTACCTGACAGCCCCTAAAAATTGGACCCAGACCCGTGGAAACTGGGTCAAGTCCATTGGGTTTCTGGAGGTCCGTGTATCCATTACACAGCCCTAGCCAAGGGATGCCTTGTAATGTTATGGATGCCTATATGTGGATGCGGTGACTGAATTTTATTTATTTTTTGTTGGGTTTTAAGTCTTTGAAGTTACAAAAGGGATCTATATCTGCTCTTATGCATTTATATGGTTTCAAATTTGTTTGTTTGTTTATAACTGTATGACTTGCAAAACATTCAATTCCGTGAGTCTTTTACTGATTTGAACAGCATGCTTGTAGATCTCCTTTTCTTTATTCATCTCATTTGTTTTCAAATGAAGCTAATATTTTGTTCTTGTTTATATTGCTGGCAGGGAATGTAACACCAGAAAGTGTTATCTACAGCTTTGGCACTGTGTTGCTTGACCTTCTTAGTGGCAAACACATTCCCCCAAGCCAAGTATGGTTATTCTTTCTCCATCCGAAACTTTGTTGTATGTGGAATAACTTGCAACCTATTCTTTCAGTATCCTGTAGAAGTCACTTTGGTGTAAGATTATAAGCTCTAGCCATTGTCCTGAGAATGCAACTTTCTTTCAATGCCATATCCCTAGTGGCTGGAAATGTTAAGGCTCTGCCGCGCTCAATGGATTAAAAAACGGTTAAATAATGGCAGTAATGGATGCTACATAACAGTAAAGGTGGGACTAGTTACACAATACAGAGCTGTAACACCCGATCTAAAGACTGGCCTGTAATGACCATAGGGATGTAATGAGCCGATATGAGGCTGTAATGTACTGATATAGACCTGTAATGGGTTGATATGGGGCTGATACATTTTTCCTTTTAAAAAAATTTGACCAGTACAGAGCCACAACAGCCATTATGACTTGTTCGTAACAATTGTATCGCCTGCTATCTCTGTTATCGAATACTGTGGCCACGCTTCTGTTCTGTTCTCCTATCTGGTTAGATTCAAATATTTTGAAGCTTGTAATTCGAGATATTTCTGAGATGTCCGTTTTCTTAGACATGGCATTGAGGGCATTAACTTTTTCATCTTCTTCTTTTAAAATTGCTTCCTGCAAGTTCCAGATATTTAACTTGCATCACAAACCAGCCTTTCACTAAGTCACAATTCCACTAGAATTGTATCATAAGAAAATATAATGATTAGTTGAGGTATTCATAAAAAAATGATGTCAAGTTGAGGCCAATGATATACAGTGTCAGTTTTGTGTGCATCTTTGCATGTTATTGTAGTCACTAATGCCATCTTTTCTTTGCGTGAACAAACAATCGCCGAAAATTTGGAGGGCATGCATGCCAATGTCTGTATATTATTCTAGTCGTTAATGCTATTTTTCTAAGCACTTGTGATGCAAATAGTTACTCCCGCTGTAGTTACCATTTGGTGCTTTTCCATTTTCTATATCCAATCATTTTGAAAATTTCAGTTCCCATGGATCTTTTCTTGCAGGCGCTTGACCTCATACAGGGCAAGAATTTCCTGACATTGATGGAGTCTTGTTTGGAGGGTCATTTCTCGAATGATGACGGTACCGAATTGGTGCAGCTAGCTTCTCACTGTTTGCAGCATGAACCTTCTGAGAGGCCAAACGTGAAGACACTAGTCACTGCTCTTGCTTCGCTTCAGAAAGAAAAAGAGGTAAGAACTGCTGTCATGACAAGTGATTTTTTATTTTTATTTTTCCAATTGCTGAGGACTTGTTGGCCAAAAAATGATGAAATATTCTTATTGATCAATATATGCCTCCTCTTTGCCAATGGTAAAATTTCAAAATGCACCAGGTGATACCGATGATGCCAGAATCTCCAATACCCCTACATTTTCTATTTTGTTTATGTGATCCGATTTATTGGTCATTTGCGATCTGGATTGGTATCTTTACTGACCCCAGTTAATTGGGATAAGTCTTAGATGATGATGATGGTGATGGTGATGATTGGTAGCTCTACCACCCATAACTTTTTGTTCTTTACTCGTGTTGTTGATTAAGTTATAATGTAAATTTATATCTAGAATGTAGAGATTTGTATTTCGAGATCTTTGTTAATCGCACCTGCCTGTGCAATAAAGATCAGGTACACACCACATGTGCTAGCATTTCGTATGGATGCGGGTCCAATCCATCCATTAGGTTGATCCACCCTCCTGTATGTTTTCCCAAAAACAATCTGGTCTGGTCAGCATGTGGGCCCCAATATTGGAAGCAGGTGGATGGGTTAGAAAATTTTGTGCCAGTTTTTTAGAGCCATATATTTTTTTTTGCAAACCATAGCCCACCTGACCAGTGGATCAACGTAATTCTTGGTATAGGGCATCAATATAGTGGTACCATTCTGATGGATGGATTGTCTTGGACCTGTAGTGCTATGCTGGCACATGTGTGGCATGTAAATGAACTTTATTGCACACACATGCACTTAGCAAGGCTCTATACTTCAATATATGCAATGGCATTCATATGCTATAATTAGAGGTGTACACGAGCCAAGCCAAACCGAGCTTTGGACAGTTCGGCTTGGTTTGGTCAGCAGGTGACCTGGGCTCGAGCTTGGCTCGGTTTGGTCCTCGAGCCCAAACTAGCAAGCTTGGCTTGGCTTGGTCGAGCTTTCGAGCCGAACTCGAGCCTACAAGGTTGGGGCGGTCGAACAGGGGAATTCATCGGCTAGAGGGAGGTTGGTTGTCGGATGGGCGATCGGCTGTCGAACAAGGTTGGGGAGTGCCTGGAATGGCCCGACAACAAGTGGAGAGAGAGAGGAGATGAGAAGAGAGAAGATGAGAGAGAGAGTGAGAGGGGGTCGTGGTCCTTGTGGAGGTCGGACGACGGTCAGACAGCCGCGGGCGAGGGCGACTTTTAGGATTTTATTTTTTTATTTTAAACTTTTTATATATTATATAATAATATTAATATACAATATATAACATATTTTAAATATCGAGCCTGTAAATGAGCTGAGCCGAATCAAGCCTGATTCGGGCCAAACTGAGCCTGGTTCGAGCCGAGCTGAGCCGAATCGAGCTCAAGCCAGGCTTGAGCTTGGTTTGAATTTTCAACGAGCCTATAAAATAGGTTTGGCTTGGCTTTTTCAACCCTACGAGCCGAGCCAAACTGAGCTTTTTCGAGCCGAGCCGAACGAGCTTTTCGAGCTAGCTAGGTTTATGTACAGCTCTAGCTATAATATAATATAAGACTATGCATGTGTATTTAATTTGTAATTTGTATTATCAATTTGTGTATAAAACTATATTAGTAGGAATTTAGTGTATGGACCAAAGGACACATCATCGTACCCCTAACATACCACATGTTGGAGGAAATAGCGTGCCTTATGCCTATTCCTGTACCACATATGGGGGCGACTTGTGATCCATGCATGGGTTGATGCTCATACTAAAGCATGCCTTACTCTTCTTATCTCTAGACAATGTAGAATTTTTTATTTTTATTTTTTTCAATCGATAGCGGTAGGTTTATTGCAAGGCAGAAGAAAAAGGCCAGACCTGGTATCCATTAAGACAATGATGGACAAGAGGTCTGATATAGTGGGATGGCCTAGAGGCACCTTCCTCAGTGAGAACATCCACAAGGGAATTAGCCTCTCTAGACACCTACTTGAGACTTTAAAAAAAAAAAAAAGAAAAAGATTATGAACCCACTATAGACCACTTTCGATACCTTGGGTCAATAATTGATGAGAGTGAAGAGATTGAGAATGATGTTGCCCATAGAATTTAGGTGGGGTGGAAGAAATGAAGACGTGTATCTAGAGTTTTATGTGATTTTCATGTACCACTCAAGATTGAAAGGGAAATTTAATAGGATAGCTATAAGATTGGTCATTCTTTTATGGGATAGAATGTTGGGCAATTAAGGAACAACATGTTCGTAGGATGAGTGTAGCTGAAATGAGGATGTTGCGATGGATCAGTGGCAAGATGAGGAAGGATAAAATTAGAAATGAATGCACTTGAGGAAATTTAGGAGTAGCACCACCAATAGGTAATGAGATGAAGGAATGCACACTTAGATGGTTTGGTCATGTGCGACGGAGGCCAAGAACTGTGCTGGTTAGGAGTGAGTTGGTACAAGTTGAAGGCTCTAAAGGGGCAAGGGGAAGGCCCACAAGGATGTCCATGGAGGTAGTAAGAAAAGCCTTAACCTATCTAACTAAAGGTCTGGCCTTTGATGGAGTGGAGTAGAGGGTAAATAACTAAATTGGCCATCTTTGTTGACCAGGTCAACAAAAGCGCGCTACTGTAGCAGGAAGATATCTCTTTGGCCCTGTAGCACTATTCAATGGGTTTTTCGGACCATTTTTCCCTTCGTAGCTTTTCAAACAGTACGGTGGTTGAGTTACCCGCAAGCAAAAGCCGGTTTCGACCTAATCGAAGGAGTGACTCCCAAGAAAAAGTGAAAGGGCCTCCCATGCAACATCAGATCCGTTCATTTGAATCGTCCACCCTTGGAACCCCAGGTGAGAACTTATCGGATTACCATGCAACCCTTCGGTGGCCCATAAAAGTACCAACAATTTACATTAATTATGGTATTGTTTCCTTTACTGTAGTCCACCTGTGTTGAGTTTCGCCTCAGTTTTTTACCCATGTCATGAAATTAAAATCCCCATCCTCTGGATGTTGTGGATCTTTCTCCAGACTAGCAAGTGGGCTACATAAAAGCCAGCCAAGGCACTTACAAGATGTGGGGCCTACCGCATTAGCCCAAAAAAGGGTTTTTTGTTTCCTTTTCTTTTCTTCATTTTGTCTTCTTCCAAGCCGTTATACAGTTTCACCAACCTAGGGGACCATGGAGGGCAACTAGCAACTGTGGATCGCAGATGTGTGAAGCGGATCGTAGCTAGGAGCCATGGATCGCAACTGGCAACTGTGGATCGTAGATGTGTGAAGTGGATCGCAACTGAGAGCCATGGATTGCAGCTGGCAACTGTGGATCGCATATTTGTGAAGTGGATCGCAGCTGGGCGACATGGATCACATATGGGAGCAATGATTGCAGATGGGCGACATGGATCGCAACTGGCAACTGTGGATTGCAGATGTGTGAAGTGGATCACACATCAGTGAAGTGGATCGCAGATTACACATCTACGATCCACTTCACACATTTGTGATCCACAGTTGCCAGCTACGATTCATGTTGCCCATCTGCGATCCATGGCTCCCAGTTGCGATCCATGGCTCCCATTTGCGATCCATGGATCTCACTAAACCATCTCCCTCTCTCATCGATAATTGTCTCTCTCCCTCTTCCATTACAATATAAGACAACCGGATTGACTAAGTTCGACTGATCTAATCTGCTCACCTCACTCCCCTCTGTCATCGGGATGTGTTACTTGGAAGAAGACGGAATGAAGAAAAGAAAAGGAAACAAAAAATTCTTTTTGGGCTGATGCGACAGGCCCTACATCCTGTAAGTGCCTTGGTTGGCTTTTGTGTGGCCCACTTATTAGTCTAGAGGAAGATCCACCTACATTCAATGATGGGGGTTTTAATTTCATGGCATGGGCCAAAAACTGAAGGCGAAACTCAACACAGGTGACCACAGTGAAGGAAACAACACTGGAATTGATGTAGACTGTTGGTACTTTTGTAAGCCACCGAGGGGCTGTGTGGTAATCCGATAAGGTCCCACCTGGGGTTCCAAGGGTGGCTAGTTCAAATGAACGGATCTTATCTTGCATGGGAGGCCCTTTCACTCTTTGTTGGGACCCACTCCTTGATTGAGTCGAAACCGACTTTAGCTTGCGGGTCACTCAATCGCTTATACCGTTTGAAAAGGTACGAGGGACAAACTGGTCCGAAAACCCAGTAAATAGTGCTCGAGGTCCAAAGAGATATCTTCCTGCTGCAGTAGCGCGCTTTTGTTGACCCAGTCAACAAAAATGGCTAATTTAGTAGTTAACCTAGTGGTGGAGCAAGATTCATGTAGCCTACCCCAATTAATTGGGATGACTGATGCGGCTTAGATGATAATGATGATGAACATGTGCCTGCTTCCATGCTACAATGTAGTTTTTAGGAACCCAAGAAATGGCTGAATCTGCGCGCTGCCTTCCACAATGAGAGGGCCTTCAAACAAGTTGAAGAACATCATAAATCCTTCACTAATAACCTTCCAACTCTGTAATGAAGGAACCCATTCTTGAAACCAAATCAAATTGAACTAGCTGTGTCCCTTATGCCACCTCCAATCCCAGATTTGCCCAGATTTGCCTTTGGGATTGTAAATCAATATTTTGCTTCCACCAACCTGGAGGCAGGGGCTTCTAGTGTTCAATCTTTTTGTCGCGTAGCTATAATCAGCTATGATCAGGTTCCAATTCAATTCTGGCTGTGATGCACAAAACCCTGAAAGTGGGATCAAATGGGATTGAATTCTATTAGGTAGAATTGACATCATTATTGCACAGTGATCATATGTCTAGAAATACCATGGTATTTTGATCGTCCCAGTCCCACATTTGAGATCAAATTCTTCCTTTGGAAAGAAAAAACACCATATTAAGTGAAACCTGTGTTTTGTGGAGCATGGAGTTATAATAAAAGGACCAAATTTCACAACAGATTTCATTCATCGGTATGGATATGCAACTCGATTGTCACGTGTAAAGGGCACATATGGATGGATGGCGTGGAAAAAACACATCTTTAACGTGGGGCACACAGATGTAGTGGATTTCGTAATCCACCAGAAATCCCACCCTACTTCCTGCTAGGACTAGATGATATGATACCTGAATTGATCCAATCTTTCCCATTGTTTTCAAAGGCAAGATGGAACTTACATTGGATCAAATGCAATTCCATACCACCTAATCCCATGTTCCAAACAGGCCCTTGAAGAGAAATATCCCAACTAGTGATTAGGTACGATCCGATCCCTCTTATTATATTGCAGTCGAGTTTTGGGTTTTTTTTTTTTTTGTTTTTTAATCAAAATCAGGTCAGGGTTTAAGTTTGATCTAATCCTATGGTTGCACAACCTTATGAAGTATGAGTTGGAGAGCAGGCCCTCCTGATCCAGTCCAATAGAATGGTTTTGGTGACCTTAGCATCAGGTAGGTTTTCTACCACAAGGTGTTTTATCCCTTCCTTCACTTTTAAAATTGGCACCTTGATATTTCTGAATAATCAGCTACTTTGCTCATTTCAAATACCCCATATTGTAGAAAATGTGGTTATCATTATAATGAAAGCACTGATCCTTGAGTGCTGGTGGCTATCCTTTTAACTGAGATACTGCTTTTCTATCCAAATATTCTCTTACTCCTATAGCTTGGATTATTTTTACTTAATTAATACACAAGTTAGTGTAACATATTTTTGGTAGACACTCTCTTAAAATGAGAATATATGATCCTTCTCCAGAAGATTACACATTGGGAAGAAATGTCCACCCTTGGCTTTCATGGAGGGCTCCCTGTGCTTGTGTATATGAAATCCAGGTCATTCAGACCATCTGGTTTGGATGAAGGGTCATGGTGAAAATCAGATGTTTTGAAATTTCGTGGGCCTCTATGTCAAGGGTGGGTGTTCCCTTTCACATCAATCCCTGTGTTGCGGCCTACTTTAGTGTTGGATCAGTAAATTTTTTAGCACCTGGGGTAATATGAGGTGACACATCTGATGGACGGGTTGGATGGCCCTCATTTGTCACTTGGGCCCTACATCTGCCTGGTACCACGATAAGCATATGGTGGCACCCGTACCACTCGAGTGCAACCCATGAATGATATACCTTCTTTTGTTTATAAGCTTGATATGCATTAGCCAGTGGTTTACACTGCATTGAAAGTAAAACACTTTTACACGTAGTCTTCTATTGCAGGTGCCTTCGAATGTTTTGCTTGGGATTCAAAATGGAATTGCATCCACAAAGCAGCCATTGCCTTTAACTCCTTTCGGTGAAGCTTCCTCTAGAGGGGATCTAGCTGCAATGCATGAAATGCTTCTCAAGGCTGGGTACAAGGATGATGAGGGGATAACCAATGAGGTTAGTGACATTCTTTAGCTTGATTTCTATATTGTGACGACATGATGTGAAAATCTCAGTTTTATGTTTTGTTGTGTTTCTGTTTCTCATTTTGTTCCTCCCAATGTATTATTGTTGTTGTTGTTGTTGTTATCCAAGCCATTGATGGGATGGCCCCATCATGGATGGACCATTCTCAGAATATCCTCTCAATTGATTTACTCCTAGCCTTCCTGCTGTTGGCATGCAAATACATGGTTAAAAGAATGCATGACCAAACCACATTCAATGGAGGAAAGGACAAAGATTTGATGGCTAAGATCTTCCAATTTGGGAAAATTTGGGGGAATGTTCCATCCATGATGGGGGCTGTCAGATCAATGGCTTGGATGGGGCAACCATGGGCCCACATCTACAAAATAAGTTCTAAACAGGGTAGTTCCCCTGTTTAGAACAATCGGCTCAGAAGGATTTGCATTATTAAAAGGTTTGTAATTTTGTCATGCAGCTCTCCTTTCAAATCTGGACCAACCAAATTCAGGAGACACTGGATTCGAAAAAACATGGAGATGCTGTCTTCGTAACAGGAGACTTCAGAGCTGCGATTGATCACTACACAAAGGTTAGTCTTTTGAACTGAATAGCTTTCCTGGTGACTCTAATTCAGAAGTTACGCTCTGCTATTATTATACCGACCAGGTAACACAGCTGCATTTGCCAGCCTGGCACACTGGATCACAGAATTAATTCCTTTTCGTACATTGATCTGTGCCATACAATTGAGCCATCATGAGGTGGGCCATGCTGGACCAAATGAATGCTCTGTCCAGAAAATATGGCCAGTCAACTCATCAGCAAGAATACTGGAGCTTTCTTAGCTCCACATACACACCTTGACAAAAACATTGCATGCAGCCACGCTTGCATGCGTAGCACATCCAATCCGTGCAACAGGTGGGACCATTAAGATGATTTTAACCCAAAAAGAAAAGAAAAAAAATAGTAGATACATTTGAGTTGTAAATAATCAGGTAGGCCAGATATGAAAATAATGGATGGTTTTAAAAAATGTGCAATTTTTTTCTTCTTTTACGCTACTAATTATCTAGATGGCCTAGGCCAGTTCATCCCACCTGATACATGGATCAGATGCACTGCCCAATTGCCAGGTTGGCATGTGGGGCTAGATCTCAGGGTGTGTTTTTTTTTAATGGCAATTTGACCGCACCCGAATAAAAAAATTGCGGACTTGGATGGTGCATGTGTGACCCAGCTGAGAAGTAGACCGATGGGATTTCAGTGGGCCAACTGATGCGTTGCTCTAGTATCCCTCACATAAGATGTTAGCGTGCTGCTGCATGCAGAGCGCGCGCATCTTCAACTCTTATGCTATACATCACGGCAGGTTTTTGCATGACTATTGAATGGTTTCACTCACAGTATCTGCACATGTATTTCAGTTCATTGATAGTGGGGTGATGGTGTCTCCAACCATATTTGCCCGCCGCTCCTTATCGTACTTGATGAGTAACAAGCTGCAAGATGCCCTCGGCGATGCATTGCAAGCCCATGTGGTGTCCCCAGAGTGGCCGACTGCCCTTTATCTTCAAGCAGCTGCCCTTTTCAAACTCGGAATGGACAGCGATGCTCGACAAACAGTCCAGGATGGCACAGTCTTGGAAGCCAAAAACAATGTATAGGTTTTACTTTTTTATCTTTTTTTTTTTTTTTTTTTTTCACTTGTATCTATTGTTCTTCCCTTTTACTTCTCTTTTGAATTTTATGATTGAATTTTATTTTATTTGTTGTTCTTATTATTATTTATTATTTTCTTTTGCACATCAGGATTCTCTCATGGGAAGGGGATTTTGAGTTGTATGATAGGTGGCCCAGATCTTTGTGAAGTATATATGGTTTTGGGTGCTGACAAGCGGGGCCCATGTTTGGAAAATCAGGTTGATTGGTCCTTATATCCCATCACAATGCCTTGGAAATATCATTGATAGGACCATCGACCTTGCCATGTGTGGCCCAAGGAGTGGAAAACGTCCCAATTAGTTACGGGGATCTTTCAATAGTTTGTGGCATGCTTCATCAGATTACTGAACCATGGGAAGCACTTGTTAGATTGCGAATGCTTTGGTCTCAATTCGAACCCAAATGGCCCAATTTGGGATCATTAGGTTGGGCTTTGGTCGAGGCCGAGGGCAAAGCAAACACAATGGATGATTCGCATTTCGTTACTGGAAGCCGCTATGTACACCTGCTAAGATGATAAATATACACCCATCGTTAATAAAATAGTGCAAAGCTGACCTAACTCAGTTAACCCGACCATTCTGAGTTGTATTGGGTTCGAATATTCAATGCCTCAAGTTGGAGAAGTCGGGTTGAGCAGTATAGCTCGGGTCAGGTTGGAGGGGGTGACCCAACATGACTGGCTTAAAAGTCTCAAATATCTATAGGAAGAAACGTATTGGTAAGATGGATGGAACCTGCTGCGGACAGACATCCGATTGCTAGTGGCCTGTGACTCGCCCTCAAGGCAAACAAAATGGCAGATCTCCCCAGTTTGAAGATCCTAACCATCAAATAACCGGCTCGTTTCTTGTTGAACATGAAATATAGCTGTATCCCCCCTTCAAAAACCTTCTATTTGCTAGCTGCGAATTGAACCATCTAGGAGGTTTTTGGTCTACAGGACCAACCCTTGGTGGCCCCAAAATATCAACGGTTTAGACAACTGAATATGCATGCTGGCATAAACTGAAAACGTTATGTTCTATGTTATCTCTAATTTCAATGAATTCCAGTACCAGGCAAACAAGAAGCATGGAATTGATAGACAGATTTTATAAATGACAGGCGCAAATGGGCAAAGACACTGCCAACATACAACAGTGTGTATCATGTTGATGACACCATCATTGCAAAAATGCTACAAATTCCCTTTTAAAGGCTCTGATTCACTGTTATTAGAAAAAGGATAAACGGGTCTATTTTTGCAAAATTGATAAAGTCGGCAAGATGTGAGACCAGACCACATCTGGACTAAGTTTCTGCCTTTTTATATTCTGTGTAGCCGGCTAAGCATGTAACGAACAAAACACAATATATCTCTACCAACTGCGAGCAAGCGGAACCAGAGCCGCATCACATCGGCGGGCGGTTAGAACCAAGCAGCTGCCCTATCAGATTAGTCACCTGCAAAAGGACAAGGAGAACAAAGAGTTATAAAGAAGGCATGCAAATGACCGGGTGTAACACCCACACTTTTGGGACAGTGGTAGACTGAGTGAAGATAACCTCATCTCAACGCCGAGGTCAAGGTATCGAATCCCAACGTGGTTCTGCAATCTGGACCGTCGGACTATTGCCCGCCCACGATGTATGGACCATTCCCAAAAAACCACATTGACAGGATGGTCCTAACTTTTGATTCGTGGACTATGGATAAGCAGTTTAGAAGAGAAATACTGCAAAAGTCCACATTTAACTGAAGAAGTAGCAAGATTTGTAGCTAGAGGAGATTTTTGGCATGCCATCCACAGTGGGATGCGACAGAGCAATGCTCTGGAGCAGTGAACCACCGGCCCCACTTGAAGGAACAGAAAACCCGGTATACTGCAAAGAGCCTTGAGTTGTGGATCCTATAATTCATCCAAACAAATTATGCCCAGGGTCCATCTGATGTTCCTAGTTCCCAAAACGCCCAAAATCTAAATGAGATAAGAATGGGGCCTTCTCATCCTTCCCGTGTGTGATTTGGGGTAGAAAAAGTGGGAAAAAACATCAAACCCGCTTAATGGGGGGTTCCATTTTCTGGCCTCCACAAACGTCAAGCATATCAAATATGCCAGAAAGGCCCCGCACACCACATTTTCGCCATGCAGACAAACACATCATGTGGGAGATCCCGGTTGAGAAGCCCAGCAAGGCTATTTGCATATGTTTTCTAGAACCAGCCACTGGCATTAAAGAGGGAGCTCCCCAGTCATCAAGCTCTTTTAAGGAGCTCGGCATGCAAAAGTCTAAAGCAGAACAAAAGAAATACAAGCTACACAACCCAGATAAACATCCGAATGACAATAAGAAATAAACAGACTAATGAAACGGAACAGAAAAAGAAAGTGTATCAAGAAAGCATAAAACAGGACTGCAATCACCCCATTAAAGCTCGTGAAAGCTACAACAGGCACTTCCAGTACTTACTAGACATGGCAAAACCACATCCACAAATTGACATGCCTGGCATGAAATGACAGGCTAAGTACATATATGCATGAATTGTACCGTTATCATAGATGGATTGTAAACCAGTTGAAGTAAACGTGTGAGTAGAGGAATGCTAAGCCCAGACACATTTCTGCAGTCACCAAACACAGTTACTGCCCATGTGCAAATGTGGCACATGTTGCAACATGCTGGCTATCCACCACACTGATCCCACAGTTAATGTGTCCTGCCCAAAGAATCAGACTTGTCCACTCATCAGGCCAGCTGCTTTGCCCAAAAAGATAAAAAAGAAAGCCAAAAAAAAAAAAAGGATTGTCAGAAAAGAGTCCAGTCCCCACTGAATGTACATGTGGTACCGGATGAGTGGACTACCATTATTTTTGGCTGAGGAATACCAATGGCAGGGCCAACGCTGAACAAACATGATGTCAGACACATTCCACATTGGCACATATGAGGCAATTGGATTGGGTGACTGCAGGTACACAACTGATCTCTAGAATTCTGCATATCACTATGCCTATTAGCTACTTAGTTTCCCACAGGTGCTTTGTAGCTAATCCCTAGTGGGGATGTGGAAATTGGGTTTTATGATTGCAGAAACTAAAGATGTAGCTGCCCATCTGGGTGCTGCTAGTTTTCCCAATGTATTGAGGGATATGAACAATATCATTGCACTCTTGCTAAAGAGGGAGTGACAAGAGGCAGTCCCCCTTGCGAAGGTCTCTCTTATTGGCTAATCTTTATTAGCATAGCAGAAAGGAATACACTCTGTACTATATCCTCATCATTTATCCCAATGAGGTACTAGATGACATAGAACGATCCTAGAAGGGATATAATGGAAATTCCTTAATTTGGCTCTTCCAAGATAAACTATCTATTTTATTAGATTGATGGATCCAATATAATAATGAATAAAAAAATGTGTGTTCTTATTTGAACCTATGCTATTATCTTCTTTCATTGTAATAAGTTCAATTACTTTTTGGGGGAAAAAGTACATAATTGCCCATTAAAGTTTCTAGATTGTGTTGTCCATTCCAATTGACGTTTGATAAACGTTCAAGTCCTATGCTTGATAGGAGGAATCAGAACTTTGACAAAATAACCAGCTTAGGTCCATGCTGCATTCTAGAACAACCAAATGATATACAAATATACAATATGAACACTATGTAATAGTGGACCGCTAGATTTTTGTATAACATTGGTTATGTGATAATCATTTGTGACAGCTTCCTTAAAATAGAATTTGAGTTGTGAAAGAATCAGTAGAAAAATGCTTTAAAAACTTCTTAAGCCATTGAATTCCTGTCTGCATCTTGCTTTTTTTTTTTTTTTTTTTTTTTTTGAGCGATTAAAAAATATTTTATAAACAATAGTGGTCAAAGCCAGAATATATAAAGAACATGGCCGATCCCTCATTCGAAAACTGACATACAAAAGTTCGCTGCCCGCACCCATTCTACAACATGGCATTTAGCTTTAGAGAACACTTCCTCCACAAAACTCGCCCTATTCCTGAAAGTTCTATTATTCCTTTCCAACCATAGAGACCAAATCCCCGCCAACGGTGCAAGATGCCAAACTTTCCGCCTCGCCACCCCTTGCACACCTTTTTGCTACATGAAGAAAAAAGAGCCTATGCATCTTGGCGCAACCCACGAAACCTTGAAAAGCTGGTAGAACTTATACCACACCTCCCTCACAAAACCGCAATGGATGAAAAGATGGTCCACTGATTCCTCATCCTAATGTGATTCCTCATCCTAATAGCACATTACACATACATTTGGGAGGATCATCTTCCTCCTGAGATTATCGAACGTTAGAATCTTGTTGCACCCTACTAACCAAGCAAAGGTTGCTACCTTAGAAGGCGCCTCGTAATGCCAAACCTCCGGCGTCGGGACTTTTTCACTAACCCCAGATGCAAACAGAGAGATCTAACCAAGAAATTTCCAAATCTATCCCTCAACCACACCAAAGTTTCTGGTTCGGAACTTTGGATCGCACCGGCCTCATGCTATCGAGGAAGGTCAATAAGGCTATAAGCTCTTCTAACTCATCATCAAGCAAATGTCTCCTACACGGCGGGGTCCAGGTGTAGAATTCTCCTTGAATCGAGAAACAATTAGCCACTGCCACCTGCCTCATTCGAAGCCAAACTAGCTATCCTTGGAAACAAATCTCTCAACTTTTGATCCCCCACCCAGACGTCATCCCAAAACCTTATCTTTTGACCATTTCCTAAAGAGAAACCAATCCCTTCCCAAACTTCATTCTTAAGACAGGCCACCACTTTTCAGATAGAGGAAGACTTGTACAAGGAAGAATCTCGAGTCCACAATCCCCCATCATCCACCCCATATTTCCTACTCACAACTTCCCTCCAAAATGACCCAATTTCTACAACACATCATTTATTCTCTACAGGCTAAGCAAACCAGCACCACCCTGCTCTTGGGGCTTACAAACATCATCCCATTTCATCAAGTGGAACCTATGCCTATCCTCCGTTCCTTTCCAAGGAAATCCCCCCTAATTCTCTCCAATTTCTCGAGAACCGCCTTCGGGCATTTAAACAAAGACATAAAGTAGAATGGCAAATTTGACATTGTGGCCTTAATAAGAGTAATCCTCCCTCCTAGAGATAAGGATAAGGTCCTATTCTGCCAACTCGAGAGTTTCTTCACAAAGCGCTCAAGCACCTTGTCCCATACACGTTTCAGGGGCTTACCTATACACAAAGGAAGCCCAAGATAGGATGTCAAAAACAAACTTGCATCTTGCTTCAGATATCGTTTAAAGAAACCAAATCAAAGCATTTCATGGGAGTAAGTTTCAGCTCTTAAGAGTACATTTGGATGTTATCGGATCTACATTGAACTCAAAAGCCATTTGTCCCTCCATTCAGGAGAATGCTAGGCGGTTTAAACTCATTTGGATGTTATCACAAATGTTATCATATCTACCTTGAAACTCCAATTTCTAGCGCAACATTTGAATGTTAGCATATCTACATTTAAACTCCAGTTTCTAGCACAACAATCCAAAATAAGTACATAATCAAACTCTTACCTGCCAATATTTCGAAACGCAACGATCGATGCAACTGTTTTCACCCATATTCAGCTCAGATTCCTTGTACCTGGAAAAATGTGGAAGGATAATTCAAGAAATAGTTCCTTAAGAAACTTTGCATAATTTTAAAACAGCACTTCATCAGTTCCTTTGACTTATAGATTGTAGGAGAGTAAAGTACATGTGTATGTATTCGTGTTTGAGTGTTTGGGATTTTATATGTAGATGAAGTCTCATTTATAAGGGTGTGTGTACATATGCTTTGGTGGATGATGGAAACAAAAGGAAAAAGAGAAGGAAAAGAGAGTAGAAAAGAAAAGGACGGAGGGAAAGAAAAAGAAAGGAAGAGAAAAGAGGGAAAGAATGGAGGTGGTGGGTTTTTTTTTTTTTTTTTTTTTAACACATGCACTCACACCACAATGGGTGCTCGAACCCATGATCTCATGTTGAAACTCTTGTGAGTCTACCACGGAAGCAAGAGTAAGGACCCAGGTGGTGGGAGTCTTAATTCTCTGATACCATGTAATTAATCACATGGTGGAGAAGAAAGAAGATGAAAAGGAGAATAAGAAAATGACGACAAACAAGAACTTTGGAGAAAGGGTTGTGTAGAAAATGCCTCTCACACTCCATTGATATTTTATTAACCCTAATTAACATAAAGGAATGGTGTCTGAGGAGGAACCAAGGCATACATACACACAACCTTATTAATTAGAATTCATATACGTATAAAATTGCAAACGCTCAGACGCAAAGACATATGCACGCACCCTTCTCTCCTATCGAGAACATGGATAATATTTTCCAAAAGTGTGGTGCAAGTTCCTTTGCACAATATTTTACAAAAGTGTGGTGCAAGTTCCTTTGCATAATATTTTCCAAATGTGTGGTGCAAGTTCCTTTGCATGTTTCAACAAACAATTAACATGCCCCTACAACAACATTTAATTGATATGGTCATGGATTTTTTTTATTTATTTAAATAGCAAAATTGCAGTCCTAACCACAAGAGACAAGCATGCTAAAGAGTATCAGAAGGTAGAATTCTCAAATGCATACCTTTTCTCAATACATTTATTGAAACATGTCCCGGTCAGTCTGTATCAAGTAACAAACATATGAAATTTGTCAAACGTAAATGATTAAAAAATTAATAACAAACTACATGTGCATATAATAATTAGTTTAAACAGGTGAAATACAAGAAGAGAGCTTCTAGAGAGAGAGAGAGAGAGAGAGAGAGAGAGAGAGAAGTCAACAGTAATCACTTCATCTTAAATCAAATTTGACATAGCATGTAATGATCTCATACAGAAGTCACCTACCTGTTGAACAGATCAACCCTATACTCCATTTCTTTTTCTGCCATCCCAAAGATCTGCATGAATAAAAATGCACAAATTGGATGGTTGATTCAGATCCAAACAACCTTTATAAAAAATCTCAACACCACAATGCAAACAACAGACTAGCATCCAAACATTACCACCTATCATCATTGGATCGCCATGATACCAAATTAGAGCCACTATCACTAATTTAAATTAAAAAAAGAGAGAGAGAGAGAGAGAGAGAGAGAGAGAGAGATACCATTTAGGGAGCATTGGATAGAGGCATAAGCTACTTTTTTTGCAGACAGCAGCAAATCAACTACTTGTGCCACAAAAGTAGTCTGGTTAACTCTAAAAAAGAAGTTGCTGAACACCTTAATATTGCTCATGGCCTCAACCAAAAAAAAAAAAAAAAACCTTGCATTTTGGCTTTTGCTAAATACCTTTTCCCCTTTGTTATGAGAGAGAGTGAGAGAGAGAACGCTGAAAAAGTTCAAGAAATGAACCCAAAACTTCCACAGTGCTTGTGATGAATGAACAGGTGATTCACTCTCTTTCTTCCTTTTAACACCCCCCCCCCACCAAAAAAAAAAAAAAGATAAAAAAGACGAAGAAGAAGAAGAAGGAAAGTTATGACTTTGGTTTTCCCAATAGTGTGTTCTTTTAATCTCACATACATAGAATGAGCTGGACCGACACAATGATCATCCAATTCCAATTGGCATACTTCTTTTTCCCCATTTAGTCCACAAACTCTCCGATCAATAAAAACAATAGCAATACAAACATGATTATAGAATCATCTGGACAGATAGTTGACACGCTACTGCAATCCTTCTTTTTAAACTGTTCGGTCTACTAAAATGACACCCATGCAACAATATGAAAATCCACACAAATATAGAATACCCAATTCCAATTGGGTAATTATCTTCGCATAAAATGAGATCGATAGGTATACCATGGATTTAATTCTTCAACAGTCAGATCAACCAAACGAGAATTAAAGTGCTGCAAATTACCTGTTCTTTATCCAGCCCCGCCGCAGCATTGTTTGCAGCCATCGTGAGAATATCAGACCTGAAAACATCGAGAAATTTCTCTAAGAATTCACAATGGTTGGAATATCAAAAACTCAGACTGGTAATGAAACCACGTCTCTGATTCGAAAATTTCAATCGATCTAAAACCATTTTCCGTGCCTTCTTATTACTCCAATTGATACAATTCGGAATGCAAAATCTCTATCAGTAGATTCAGTTTAAAAAACGAGAGAGAATCATACCGTTGGAATGCCGAAGGGTTTGAGAGGAGATGCAGAACGGAGACCAAAAACCCTAGAAGAAACCCCACACGCCTGAGGTCATTTTAGGAAAGGAGTGTTTCCACATAACCACCTACCTTTTATATATTGACCGAAAACCTCCCGCTTTTAAACAATTTCTCAAAACCCGCCCATAGTTTTCAACATGAGCATTAAAGTGCTCTCTGTTAGTTACCTATTGACGAAACTACCCTCCATCTTGCGTGCCACCTTATAACATCGACCGTACGTGCGGCCCCTTGATGTTTGTGAAAAATCCATCCCGACCATCTGTTTTCCTAGCTCATTTTAGATCACAAACAATAAAATGGAGGCAGATCCAAAGCTTGAAGTGGGGCACAGGATGCTTCAACAGTGAGCGTTCAATCCCCACCCTTTCCTGTCGTTTATCCGCTTCATTTTAGGGCCTATATCATAAATGAGTTGTCAAACAGATAGACGTGGTGGATTTATTACAAACAGTTTGTGGCCCAAAGTATGTTTCAACAGCGGGCATTCAATCCCCACTGCTTCATATTCGTTTGGCCCACTTGGCTCTGGATGGGGCTTTTTTTTTTTTTTTTTTTTTTTAGCTCCTATGCCCTAACATGAGACGGAAAAACAGATGGACCAAGTGGATTTATCACAATCATCATAGTGGGCCCCACCTATGGTCGAGCAACCCTCCACTGGGCTTAAATGTCTATCAAAGCTCACCCGCAAGTTTACTGACGTTGATTGCCGTGCCAACTGCCAACCTATTCTAACTGTGCATGTGCACACCTTGATGTTTGTGAGAAATCCATCCTGTCCGTCTGTTTTTCTACCTATCTTAGGCCATTGACCCAAAAATAAGCCAGATCTAAAGCTCAAAGTGGCTCCACAGTGGCCCCAAGATTTTTTCAACGGAAAGTGTTCAATCCCATTGTTTCCTCTGGTGTGACTCACTTGAGCTTCGGGTCTGCCTTATTTTTTGGATCCATGCCCTGAAATGGGATGTAAAATCAGATGGACAGGATAGATTGGTTACAAATATCATGGAGGGCTAACCTACCGTTGAGAACCTGTACTTGAAATGTTTTGGCTGGCATTGGCGATAATTGTCTAACCCAGACCGTACCGTACGTATCGCCCACCTTGATGTTTATTGAAAAATTGATCTGTTCATCTATTTTCCACCTCATTTTAGGGCATT
Source organism: Liriodendron chinense (assembly GCA_003013855.2). NCBI lineage: Eukaryota > Viridiplantae > Streptophyta > Magnoliopsida > Magnoliales > Magnoliaceae > Liriodendron > Liriodendron chinense. The sequence continues at coordinate 7,658,726 of ML058333.1, forward strand.
GGCCCAAAAATGAGACAGATCCAAGCTCAAAGGGGGTCCCATGATGGCCCCAAGATTTTTCAATGGTGGATGTTTAATTCCACTATACTTCTTATGTGTGGTCCACTTGAGCATCGGATCCGCCTAATGTTTTGAGCCATACCATAAAATCAGATGGAAAATCTGATGGACAGGGTGGATTTATAACAAACATGATGGTGGCCCTCACTTGGGGTTAGGCAACCCTCAATCTCTGCACAAAGTCCAACTCCTCTGAACCTAGCTCGACCATACATGGGCCACGTTGATGTTTTTAATAAATCCATCCCGTCTATCTGTTTTGCCAGCTCTGGCAACATTCAACAAATGCACCTGGCAAACCTGATTAGCGGTCTGGACCTGACTTTGGCCATAGCTCATATGTGGTGGGTCTGTGATGAACAGTGCTTGGGTCTTACACATGTGTACAACACCCACGAGTGAGATCGAGGCCCATTTATTTGTTGGGTCTAAGAAGGGTCCGTTGGATCTGTTATTGGGCCTGGCCCAGCCAATAAAATCATAAACAGACTTGCTTCAGGAACGCGGATTGCGTACTGAGTAAGTAAACTCTGTGGGGCCCACAGGTGATGTATGTGTCTTATGCACGCTGTCCATCTGTTTTTCCAGCTCATTTAGGGGCATGATCCCAAAATTGAAGCACATCCAAAGCTCAAGTGGACCACACCACAGGAAACAGGGGAGATAATGACGTCCACCATTGAAACTCCTAACGGCCCACACTGATGTTTATTTGTCATCCGACCTGTTCATAAGGTCACACAGTCATTTATTGAGGGAAGACGCAAATATCAGCCTGATCCAAAACTTCTTTGGCCGCCAAGAAGTTTTCAACGGTAGGCATTCAATTCACACTGTTTCCTGTGGTGTTGTCCACTTGAGCTTTGGATATGCCTCAATTCTGGTATCGTGCCCTAAAATGAGCTGATAAAAAGGATGGACGGCATGGATAAGATATACAGATCACGTGTTAGCATAATGAATAACTCAGTACCCAATCTGAGTTCCTGGTTCAGACTCCCTCCTGGCCCTGGACCAAAATACTCAAATCCAGGCCGTCCTATGCACTTTTGGGGGCGAGAACATCATCATGCCTGGGCCTTGGCAGGCCTAAATGTTAGACCCGGCTCATGGTTGGCCAGCCCAGCTCGACCCATTGGCGTGCATGGGAAACCATCCACAAGATTGGTTTTCAATGCACTGGCCACAATCAGGATGGTTTGCATCATGGCATCAAGCTCACCTATCAATCAAGGGGGAAAATCACATGCGTTCAATCCATCAAATACATGGTAACCACCACATCTTCAAGCTGTGTGGGGCCCTCGATGGTGTAAGTGCCATCCAATCCGTCCATTAGATGTGCCTAACCATGTTAGGCCTAGATCCAAAAACTACAGCCTGATCCCCGGATGGGCCATAGTGAAGGATCAATTGGGTGTGTAGGGGAGGGGGACCCCTACCATTAAAACTCCAGATGGAATATGGGGTCCACCATGCTGTGTATATGTCATCCAACCCAGTCATCAGGAGTACCTCACCAGGATGAAAGGACATGATGAAACTCAAACCATACAGAAACTTAGATCAGCAACAACTGAATACATAGATTTTAGGCAACTTTACATTTCTCCCTCTGGCGTCCCACCTGAGCTTTGGTCAGTTGATTCTTATCATATACGGGTTTGGATTCTACATACACATCACAAGTGGGCCCAATCAAATGCTTCTCTCCATCACAATCCCAACCGCACATGCACACAAAAGAAAACCGCACACACACGTGGGGGTGTTCATGCACACAGACAATGTACATTCCACTATATCAAACAACGATGTGATCATCAAAGCTATAGAAACATGAAGATTACAGATTATATGTACAAGATATGCCACAAACAGCTTCCCACAAGCCTCCTTAGACAAATACAAAAGAAAAATGATAGAGAATATTTCATAAATCTGGAGGATGGGAAAATACCAGTTCCCATCGAGTCAGATACCAGAACAGGAACAATACAATCTCATAATACGATTACCAAGCTGATAATACGCAGAGAAGCATTTCTCATGGTCGCCTCTGGTTTTCTTTTTTCTTCTGTTTTGATGGTCTTCCGACAGTTTGGTATCGGTTGGACTCGAACCATGAGAAAACCGGGCGGGAATGAGATTCACGAGGGAACATTGAAGTGACAAAGCCAGGAAATGACAAAGGCAAATACCATGCAAGCAAGCAGGAAATTGAGGAAGCGGTGCCCATGCCAGAAGCTTCTTGACTCCGTGGGGGCTGCGGCTACGGCATTGCTTGGTTCACTCCACTGTTCTATTACCTCAGGCTCAGTCACACCAACCACATTGCGTGCAGTCGTGCCGCAGATCTCACAGGTCCTACAGAAAAGGGAGAGAACAAAGACATGGAGAATGCAATAAGGAGTTAGAAGATACACAAGCTATGGTCCGCCACAAAATCTCCACACCTTATTATGGCACACTTTATGTGGGGCCCAGATGAACCAACCCCATGATCAACAACAACTTGCAATAGAGCAATCGTGTTGGACTGTGCATGATTGAAAAATAAGCATGGTTGGATGATAACAGCATTACATGTTAGGGCATGCAAAATGGACAGCAAGAGTGAAAATGGTCTTACATCCATCTCACAAGAATTTATTTGAATGGCCGTCATCTGATCAGAGTGGTGGTTGGACCACCATGGTCAACGGTGGGACCATGTGCCCCACTTCGCATGGTTGTAATGTAGGAAGAATTTCTATCAGATCATAGCTCCAAGCTACATAATGACAAATATGAAGTGGGGTGTGTACCCATTAAGAAAAAAGGAAAAGAAAAGGACAGTCCATATAAATGGGAAAAAAAAAAAAATCAAGCATGCAGACGCATCCTCTAAAAATGGTAAATTCATGAACCACAAGAAGCTAGAAACGAATTAACAAGCGAAAGCGAGAGAAGAAAAGCAGGGCATCGGATTCTATCATTTTAGTAATAAAATCAAAGGCCTATGAAACCATTGGAAAAGCAAAATCCTGCTGTCAAAATGTTTGAACTATAAATTTCAGGGAAAAAAATAAAATTCCTTGGGCACATCAAATTTTCAGATTCTTTTTTGCTTCAATCTCAAGCTCGTTCCATGGCAGTGGACCGGACCTCTCTACTTACCAAATTGACCCATGAAGATATTCTATTGGGTTTTTACCTTTGCATGATCTCAAGCTCGTTCCATGGCAGTGGACCATACCTCTCTACTTACCAAATTGACCCATGAAGATATTCTATTGGGCCTTACCAAATTGAGCCATGAAGATATTCTATTGGGCTTTTACCTTTGCATGATCTTAGCCTTCCACTTAAATGAGCAAAAGGATCATATCATGAAAAAGCAGGATTTACCTTTCTCCCACAGCATAAATGACGTACTCTTTAAGGCCTTTATCCATAGAGTCGTGTCAGAGCAGATCTCATGTTACCTTGGATTAGCATACATAATTATAGAAAGAAAACTGAGCCGGATTGATTTGAGGTGAGATCTTTTCCCCATGTTCAGGTAGACGCTAAAGGTGCGGAAAGATTCATTGTGCTGATAGCGCAGCAGTACATTCTCACTTGCTTTGCTTTAATGTACCTTTTGAGGTATAAAGAAGGAATCCTCATTTAAAAATCAATATTCGTGTGAAATACAGTTGTCGGAACCTAACAAGCATACACATCAACATCGCAATAATAAATAAAACAATTGATTTTTTTTTTTAATATGTTTTGGTATGTTTGAATATATTTATAATATAACTAGAGAAAAAAAATATGCTTACGTATGAAGTTTTGCCTCTTTCCGCGCATATTGTCTTTTGGGGTGGGCTCTGTTTGGAATCTCTTGCCTGAGTCTGACAGCGATGCATGTCCATGCATCATACATGACACCTTTCAGACTTCCTTTTTTTTTACCCCGAAATCTTGCCTACCTTACCTCAAAGAGCATAATCTTTTGTTTATGATGAGGATAGAATTTGTTTATGATGAGGATAGAAGAAAGTGCGTAGGTTCCTAGGTGGAACATTCTAACTGAAGCTTTGCTAAGCCCACAGGAGTGCACAAGGCAGCTTGTGTACATGCCACACATCTGCCAGCATGGCACATTGGTATGATATCCAATCTGCTCATTAGAGTGGTATCACTTTGTAGATGATCTTGCCAAAGAATCAGGTCAGTCCACTTATCAGGTGGACCACGGTCAATGAAACAAACATACGTCTGGAAAACAAAAAACTTGGCTTGAGGTTTTTTTACGTGTCCAACTGCTGCTAAAATTGTGGCCCATAACCGCCTGCTGAACATCTGCATGGTCAAATCCATCTGATGGACGGCTTGGATATTGCACCTATACACCACACTGAGACACATGGTGGCATAGGCAGGAACTGACTTGTACGCTCATATGGCCTTAGCAATGCTCTTCTAACTCGGTCGTGAAAGGAATTTGAGTAAAGACTGTTCAGCAAACAATAAAGGGTCCGTTTGGGTAGCTGATCCCACAAAATCAGTATAAAGCCTAATCCTAATTTTGGCAGGGGCCATGCCCTCCACGTAGGATACTCCACGCTAAAGTGATGCTTTCCCCTGCAGAAACGCAATTAAGGATTTTTTTTTTTTTTTTTTTTTTTTTTCAAGCAACCGAAAATTTTATTGATTAAAGGAGAGGGAACGAATTCCCGAAGAAAGGGGCGACTAGCACCCTCAGATGCTAACACGGCAGCTTCTATATTGGATTCTGGCCTAACAAGAGTAATCAAAATGTTGAATCTAGAGACTAAAGTCCTAATGCCACTAATTGTGTTTATGGTGTTGATGCAAAGCAAAGAAACATTTGGTGCAGCGAATCCTACGTGGAAGGTATGGGGCCTGCCTAAATCGGGATTAGATTTAATCCCAATTTCATGGGATCCCCTACCAAACAGACAAAGATGTCTAACACAAGTTCTGGCCTCTTACAAAAAAACACCCTAGCACTGCATGAGATGCAGTGCCCACATACTCAAAACAAACTCACCATCACCTAAAGCCGGATCTGGCTGCGCGACCAAATTGAACTGTTACAATTCAATAGATAAAGTGAAAATGAACAAACTGGAGCTAGCTCCGGCTGCTCCGCTATATTCATAATGAGGGACTGGCGCCAAAATAGCAATTCAGCCATTTCAAATACAACTTGAAACTCATGAAATTGCAATTGGGTATGGAACTCAAATAACCCCAGTTCCTTTTTTTTTTTTTTTCATTTCCTTTATATCAATCGAATACATTAGTTACTACAATTTAATTAAAAAATAAGCAACCAAATGCAAACTACTACAAGTGAAATTCAAATTATTTGGATGGGAAGACAGCTTCGATAGATTAAAAGAAGAGGAAGAGGCCATAGAACAGCCTGCAAAGAATTTCTAGACACTGGCAAACCACCAAGGCACAGCCTAGCCAACCATTGAAGTCATGCCAATGAACCAACCATCATAAAACTATTTAACAGGTTTTTTCTTTCATTAGCTAAGGTTAAGCTACCAAGGCCATGAAGAAGACGTTCAATATCACCATTATAAGCAGCATGCCTTTTCTCTAACTGAAACTCCTTTCAAGAAAAAAAGGAAAACGAATTCATGGTGGGCAAATAAAAATTACAAAGAGCGCACATGGGTCCCGGATGAAAAGGGAATGTGGTTGGCTACAGATATCTCATCCCTCCAGCCGCACCATGTGGCTATGCAGACGGACCATCCAGTAGGCCATAGGTGTGCAAATCGGGCAGGTTGGGTCTGGTTGAGGTTCAACCCCAGCCCGACCTAACCTCAAGAGAACCCACCCCACAACCTGACTTGAATTCCAACCCAAGGTGCCCATCCCAAACCCAATCCGAATTTCTCTATACTTGATGCTAACCAACCCAACCTGACCCGAATACATGTGAGTATTCCCAACCCGACCTAACCCGATTCAAATTTGCTCAACCTGAACCCAACCCAACTTCAAATCCAACCCAACTTCAAATTGGATTGATTTTTTCAAGAGGACCTTGACAACCTGGCCTGACACAACCCAAACTCAGGCAGGGTCAATCAGGTTTGGGTTGACCCAAATCAAAGTTGCAGCCCTAGTAGGCCACCCCTGGATGCCATACACATCAAAATCCAACATATGAAAGAAATTATTGTCCGCATGTGATGAAATCAGGACCATTTTCATTCACCTTGGCACAGATGGCGAGGATTTCCAATCACTGAGTGAGGACGTTTTGCCATGTGGGTCATCTACACCTAAGGTGGGACCTAGGTGAACAACCTGGATCACCACTTGGCGAGTCAGCAGGGCAACAAAAATCTCTGATGTGAAAAAATGACTGTATCAGTATGTGTACTTACTGCAGTAACGATGCCTCAATATCAAATGAATTATACATAAATTTAAGTTATAAAATGTGGCACTTGCAAAATTGTATACTGAACCAGCCAACAGATCAAAATAATAAAAGGAGACAGTTTTCAGAAAATCATCTTTGAATCACAAAAGAACTACAGCTCATGTGTACATATGCAAAACCAGAGAGATTGGACTCTACACTAACTAAATCAAACATCAGTTTCTGCTATTTGCAAGCAAAAATCTTTTCACCTGAATCATGCACTCATCCATAATAATAAGAACCAAATTCCAACTTTTGTAAAGCAAACAACAGAATTAAAAAACAACAGAATTAGAAAGTAAGAAAGAGAAACAGATTCATGTAGTAAAAGGAAATGACAAAACAAAAGGCACGACAAGAATCCTCAGCGCCATTGCAAAATCGCAATACTTTTCTTTGTCACTTTGTTTTGTTGATACTTGATGCTTTTCATTAATTAATACAAGCACCTTTTACCTTTTTCCTTTCTTTTCCAAAGTATGCATTTGCGTCTTATTGAAGGTTTTTTTTTTTTTTTTTTTTTTTTTTTCTATTTTTCTATTTTTATTTTTAATCTCAAATGCTTTAGATAGAGGAAATCCCATATTGCCACGTTCGGAAAACTCAAGAGCAAGGGATCTAAAAAAGTATCGAAACCCAAATTCCAAACCAAGCGTAATTGTTCTTTTCAGCAGTCGGAAAGAAATCCGGGTAAGGGAATTTACAGTTGTCAAAAAGATACAAGAACAAAATTCAACGATTTCACTGATGAAATGCAATGAAAAACATACGTTTTGGTGATCTTTAACAACAGAATTCATGTATTGTCCTCTTTATTAGATAGAAAAAATCATAAAACTAAAACAGCAAAAGCCTATTTGTGAATTTATGGCACTTGAAAAGATAAGCAGAGAAGCAAACAAGAAAAAATAAATTTTTTACCAAACAGATAACATCGACAAACTAAAAAAAGAAAAGCAACAAAATGGTATCTCCGATTTCTCTCTAATTGCCAAAAACGAAAACAAAGATCGAATTTTTACACTGCAGCAACATATCTGGAGGACATCTAACTCGTGCAAATCAAAGAAACAACAAAATGTTATTGAATTTTTCCCAAAACACCAAAATCAAGCACAAAGATTGAATTTTTATAACTGATAACAGAAAAATCTATGTTTTTTTTTTTTTTTTTTTAATTCAAAACTTACTTGTTTCCCTTTATCCTGAACCAGGCCTCGGCACATTGCTTGTGGGCTGTGGCCAAATCATCCTTGCACGAACATCCCAATTCGATTGGAATCCCTGACTCCTGATTCGCACTCTCCAAGCTCAGCTGACAAATCCTGCAATCCTTCTCTGCTTTCGCCAAATGCACCTTAATCTCCGGCAGCTTACTCTCCAAACTGGCATCCGAACGGTGGTCCGAGGCCGAGGAGTTCCGGCGAGGGTGCTGCTCAGAGGCCCCCCCAATCTCAGCATCAGATGCATCCGATAAGTGGCACTCGAAGGACCCGCCACCACGGGAATCTAATGGGGAATGCCAGGATTCGTCCTCTGCGTCTGAGAAGCAGAGACTCCCGTCGCTGCTGCTCGCCGAGCGGCGACGGTGGCCCCCAGCTTCTATATCTTCAGGGGAATTCTCTGCTTTTGCCATTTGGAACGGAACCCAGAAGCAGAATCTTCACGTAAGGTGGGGAGGGTGCGCAGGATAAGAGGCGGAGCGCCGGTTGGAGGGCAGGAAAAGGTCACCAAGGTGAAATCTTTTGAAGGCTATTCCACGAGAGAGAGAGAGAGAGAGAGAGAGAGAGTTGGGTTTTTCCTCTGTTAGCTTCTACTGAGCCTCAAAAGGAAAAATTGCAGTTTTGGAGAGAGAGAGAGAGAGAGAGTTTTGTTGAAGGCAGCTGCATTTTCTAGTCCGGGAGAGAGAAGGAGAGGGATTTGTAGAAAGGAAGAAGAGATGCAGTGAAGGAGCTTTTCTAAACGCACACGCGTGTACAAATAATGTACACGCCACACGAATCTGCCATGGCACATAGGTGCAAGATCCAATCCATTCATCAGGTTGGTCCAACTTTGTACATTTCTTCTAAAAAATAAATCTGGTCCATTCAGCATGAAGGCCCCTATTATTCATAGCCGTAGATTTTTTTTTTATTTTTGCAAATAATGGCCCACCTGACCACTGGATCAACCTGATTCAGGCCCAGGGCATCAATATAGTGGTGCCGTTCTAACATCATGCCATGCTGGCACACGTGTGACGCGTACGTAAGAATTATTGCTCACACGTGTCGGCTTAGCAAAGCTCTAAGGAGTCGGAAGGTTCATGTACAAAAAGGACGAAAATCTACAGGTGGAATTATTAAGTACTGCTGCGTTGGAAAGTGAATACAGTCCGACACCATTATATGAAAGTCGGGGCCATTTTTCAGTCATCGAGACCGTTGATCTTTTAGGGATTCTACTGTGAATAGTGGAATTCTTTATATATAATCAAATTGTATATTTTAATCATTTTATCAACAGCCCAAAATTTGATGGTTAATAAAAATACATGAGCTGCCCAGAATAAAAGTTAGTATTTAATGGATAGGATTTTCCAATCTGTATGATTTTTTTAGGTCAGACCGTATCTGAAGTGGGCCACGTAATATCAACTGTATGGATCAATGAAATACTGCCGTTAATTGTACCAAATCCGCATCAGGACACGACTTACGGTATGATGCGTCAGTACTGTAAAGTCCACATTCGAGGTTGTACGTGGACGATTGATTAGATGGATTAAGAGAGTAAAGGGACATGTTCATTGTATGGTAACAATCGCATGCAGCGGTTTATTTCCCACCAACTTATAACTCATATATAACATCCCATCCGTGAGAATGGTGGGTCACAACATGAAGATCATTTGGGAGAAAAATCATTATCATCCATTCATTATCCAATCCATACGAAATTAACAGACGACAGGTGATTTGATTACGATTTATACTTTTGGACCACCTGATAAGTGGATTGTTCCAAATTTTTTCTATATCTGATCTTCATGGAATGTCCCACTTATTTCACGGCTCGGATGTTTGTGAAACATCAGTGGAAACTAAAGGAAGTTGCATGTGAAGTTAATGCCAAACGTTGTATACTTGTATGTGAACATTTTACCTAAAAAGTGAAGTAGTTATTTGATAATCTGGTAGAGTGAGATGGTTGATACACATGCACACGAATTGCACACGTGGCATGCATTTATATAAAATCAAACCAACACACTGTAGATGGAGTATAGGCACAAAACTAGATTTATTCGAGAGCCCTGACCTCTGATTGATGGACATAAGTTTGTATAATTTGGACTGTTACATTATTTCCATCCTGACCCTCCATTAGATGTCCACCAATCATGTAGTTATTTTTACATGATCTCAACCATTCTTTTTTTTTTTTTTTAATATTGCCCATCTATAGTTGGACACGCGATTTGGACGGTTCGATTTGAGGTACGTACATTGAAACTTATATAATTTATGAGTGCATGTGTACGGAGCATCACGTGATAACTAAGTTTTCATCGAGTAAAATATCTTTAATCGGTTGTAGGATTGATATTTCACCTTCTATAAAACGTGTTAGTTGAGAAAAAAGAACTTTGATACTCTAGCTGAGTGTGATGCTTGATACGCAGGCTGTAAGATCTTGTTCACTGTCCTATCAATAACTGAATTGAACTGTCCAAAATGTTGGAAGAAAATTTATACGGATTATATGATAAACTTCATGTTGGATTGCTTATCTAATCAGCCGATTGGTGGACATTAATGGACGGTTGAAACGAAAACAACCAACGGTCTGACTTCAGGAAAAAAAAAAAAAATCTTTATAAATTGCAGGTTAGATTTGTCTATACAACATCGTTTCGAGAAATTTGGTATATATCTTAATATTATCAAATTTTGGACAGTTTAATTTAAACTAAGATATGCCACGTGTAAATTTTTTAGGTGCCTCAGTATCAACTATCACACTCTGCCAGAGTATAAAAGAAAAACTCCATAAAGACTATTTTGCATGAGGGCTTTTATTAAATTCATAATTACCAAATTACCCTTTGAGGATGGTGACATCCACTCAAGTGTCTGTTTGGATGGGAACTGACCACTGACCGTCCAAGTGCCCACCGCAACAAACACAACGATTGCGATGGCCTAGTAAATGGACGGTCATGATCATCTCTTAAGATAGATCCAGTTAACAATATGAGTTGTCTATTTGTCGGTGCCCACCATGGATTCCTATGGTTCTAGAATGGATGGCTATGAAAGAGAAGGCCCACTTTTGGCTGTATAAAAAAATCACTTGATCAGTCTCCTTTGGAAAATGTGTTTGGAACGTAATGGATGGTCTAGATCGATTGAACCGCAATCTAAACCATTGGTTTCTTATCCATAGACTTCTATGTACCTGATCTTTCCAAAAAGGTGGATTGCCAACCAATGGACGGCTTAGGATTGCGTCCCCTTCCTTTTTTATTTTTTCAACCTTCGGTTTTCTTCATTCCCTCTGCAAGCATCCGGGTTCCATTAATGAACCGCAACCAAAGAATCTCAGCCGTTGGATTAGTCTATTACCTATTGGAGTACTAAAAGGGTTACGAATTGATAGTCTGGATAGAAAGGGCGCAACCAACGGTCCACATTCAATCGGAGTACTATAATTGACAGCTAGTATCATCCAACTGGTGTGATTTTTGGTTGTGGCCCATCAATTATGAATGGTCTGGATACAATATCCATCAATCAGGCCATAGAAGAATTAGCACGAGGAGGCTGGTTCCCCCATTGAGTCCCAGTTAGGGACCACTAAGGGGGGTTGTGTGACATCCAACCCGTTCAGTAAAGTTATCCCATCATGAAAGTCCGAACCACTAAAAATCAGGCCAGTCCTACCAATCATGTGGGCCACCACAAATTTTCAGGTTTTGTATGGTTTTCCATCGTTTTCTATGGTGGGGCCCACCTCATTGTGTATATTCCATCCAACCCATGCATCATGTAATCCTGAACATAATGATGTCGTGCCCCAAAAACTGGGCCACTACAATTATTAGGTAAGCCACACCAAAAAAAAAAAAAAAAAAATCTGAATTCATGTGGGGGTGCACATGATGGTTGGGTAAACCTGATTTTTCAGACACCCGACTTTCATGGTGGAGCGACCATGCTGGATGGATTGTATACCATAAACACACCCTGGTGGGCCCCATGCCCAGCACTTGTAGAGTATGGTTAGAAGAACCGGCCTCAAAGAAAGAAAATGATTTTCTGTCACTTTCAAGTGTGGAATATAGAAACCACCTCCAATCATATTGAAAGGCTTCAAACCAACAACTACACGTTCTCAGGTTGCATTGTAGTAGTTCAAAGCAAGTAGTCTTCCTACAGTAGTTGCTGCTGTTAAAGAGGAACAAGTACACCCACTGCTCCTATCAAACCCACCAATTACATAATCATCTAATCTCACTTGGACCACTTGGAGTTATGGTGCTCCTTGCTGCGTCGGGACACTTGGACAGCGCGATTGATCGATCTGGACTGTCTATTTGGTTCAGCATACATTTCAAGGGCTATGATTTTGCAATTGGATGATCCAATCTGTCCATAAGTTGGCCTCCTTCCTTTAAAAATAAAAACCCAGTTTCCAAGCATGGGATGGTTAAGATTTAAGGGGGAAAAAAAAGATTCAAATAGTTGGTTGTGCCTATTTTCTACAAATGATCCTGACTGCTAGTTTTTTGGCTATTGATCAGATGGTTGGGACCAGTCCTATTTGATTCAGGAAATGTATTTTGGACTTAATGGACAGCTCAGATCAGTCGATTGGACAGTCCAAGTTCCCCGATGAAACTAGGAGCACTGGATTTTTCTCGACAATCATACTAAAGACCTTCTATTTTTGCAAATCAAAGAAGAATACTTAAAACGTTTTCTGCAAATGATCTTGACCTTCCAGTTTATAAGTTATTGACCAAATGGTTAGGATTAGTCCTACCGGTGTGATTTTTTCATGGTACAGTCCCACGTGGACAGATGAAACTACGAGCGCTGGATCATTTCTCTATAATCATACTTAGGACTTTTTTTTTTTTTTTTTTTTTTTTTTTTAAATTTGAGTACAATATGGTAGGAGCAGGTGGGAGACCTGTAGTGGAAAGATGTCATTGCATGGGATGATTCCAATGTGGGGCATTTGGCTATGGATACATGGTATTGGGTCCCAGTGATAAGGACATGTAGAGCTTTTTGACACCAAATGAACAATCACTAATATTCCCTAGTAAGTATCAACATGACTAGTGGCTGATCTTATGTTAGTCAATGAGCCGGCCTGCCTATTGATGGTCGGATAACAAGGTTTCTTGTCGTCTTGATTCCAAACTGCTTGCATAGCCAATGGCAGTTTGATCATTTTGGATATTCTTGTTGGTCTCCTCTAGCTACCATGTTTTTTGTAGAATTCATAATCCTTGTCTTGTTAGTCTTCCTCTAGACTAAACAGCATCTAAATTCAAGCCTGTTTGGATTGTTGGAAAAGAAAAGAAAAGACAAGTCCAACAATTATCCAATGATGGGTTCCAATGGAGTCCATTACTGGGTGTCCTGTTGGGATAGCAAGTAAAAATCTCATATTCATCTCATAATGACCACCTCAAATCTTATGTTTGAGAATTCCACTTCTCTGTCCCTCACACGTGATCCAAACAGGCATAGCAAGCCGTTGAGAATGCATTATGCTATGGTAGTACCATGTAAGTTGGTTCTAGAAATAGTCCGACTCCCTCATAGGCTGCATTACGTACCTAGGTTCATGTGATATGACCACCATCCTACATGCCAAAATGACCTCCATGTCTCAACCCTCATTTGATGAATCCACTGCACTAATACATCACATGGTTGTTATCTCTCTCATTTCATTCTACTGTGTGATGCCCCATGACACTGCCCATCATCACATGTCGTCCCCAAAACCGTCGCTAAATCTCAGCTGCTAGTGGGTGAATCTAGAAAAGCGTTTAGTACGATTTGTACAATTTAAGATGTCATGAGGTATCTGAATATCCTATATAGGAAATGTAAAGCAGGGACTCTCTCTTAGAGCGTGTCTGGATTAAGGGAAAACAGAAAAAGGGGAAGGAAAACTAATATGGTGACATAGGTGGAAGGAAAAGCGACACCATCACTAGGGAAAGGAAACCCTTTACACCTGTTTGTTTTGCTACAAAAATTGTCCTGGAAAAATGCTTTTATGGGAGTTCTAGTTTGTGTTTTCTTTGAATGTCTTGAGTTGTAGTTTGTGTTTTCTTTTTCAAATGGAGTTGTGTTGAAGGAATGTCATAAGACACATTTCTACTGGTTACACAAAAATTATTTCAGTTGTAACATGAGCTCCTCACTGAAATTCTTTACAATTCTTGCCCCCAACTGGAATATTGAAGCCAGAACTTACATCCAATCACGAAGCTAAATTCCTTTTCAAACTCGGTTTTTCTTTTCTTTTAAAGACCGCAAATAATTGCCTTACAGCCTGTTTTGGGGTGCCACTTGAAAATGAGTTCATTTCATTTTAGTTATTACTAATTATGAACTAGAGATTATTTTTAATCTGTACTAAAATCTCTAATACATAATTACTATTAACTAAAATGAGACGCAACTTATTTTTAAGTGGCCACCAAACAAGCCCTTCACATTTAAAACTCTGCATCTTTCAAAAGATAGACAAAAGAACTTGTTTTTTCTTAAAAAAATTAATGAAAAAAGATATACAAACAATTACTTGGAATCTTTTAAGAGAGATGTAAGGGGTTGGGATCAGTCGCTGCTGTCCATTAATAGAATAGAGTGGACACTGGGGAGGTCTGGCAGGTGTTTAACAGAGGGATTATTTCTAGAGGAATGATTACCGAGAGAGAAGGACATTAGCCAATTATCTATGTGCATTATTACCCGGTCTAATTGTAGCTCTTTTTTTTTAATTTTATTTGTATCCAATATTAAGGAACAGTTGCATACAACCATAGCATGCTAAGCTTACCATACCATGCAGTTCTTCCCACCAGCATGTCACATGTGTAGGACATCTAAGTGATGCAAAAGGTGGGCCCTGTCATGAAGATTGCCAAGTGCTAAAATTAGGCCGCTCCACTCGTGATGTGGGCCACACCATTGAAATCAACGGCGGCTGATGAATTGACCACATGTGCAAGTGTGGCACACCTAATGAGTGGATTGGCTTGATTTTTGCACCAAGTGATCTTCAGGACAATGCCCACCTTTTGCACACTCAAATGTCGTACATGCTTGACATACTGGCAAGAAAAATGGTTTAGCATGCTATTGTTGTATGTGATCATTCCTCTACAAATTTATATAGAACAAGGATGTGTATGCATGGCCTCCTTTTTTAACCCTTTGTTTCTTGGGAAAAGATGCACTAAGCCTAAATGTTTTATTCTATAGTTCTTTAGAATTTCAATTTTTTAGCCGTGTTTTTTTACATTTTCTAGGATCGAAACAAAATAACAATAGAACTTCTCCAGCTCTTTTTTCTGTCATATGGCGTATTCTAACTATTCACCCAATTTAGAGATTAAATACCACCCCAATCCCCCACCCACCTACATCATCTTTAGCTGTAACTTATTAGGTTGAAATAAATGGCCTAGGTGTCTTTGAATCAACTAAAACAGCATACTATGTCAACCAATCAAAATGTACATCTGTCCCTTCTTCTTACACAAGCACGTGAGATTAGCATTTTCCTTGTGAAAGAAAGGAAAATCTGGCCATTAAAATGGTATGTTTATTATTTCGGCCATTCACAGAGTCACTATGAGCTGGTTGAATCGATTTAACCATCCTCACATATTATTGCCCAATTTATAACTTGGACATTCGATCAGAAAGAGAAGGCCATATTATTTTTAGTTTTCACCAAAAGAAGAACACGAGAGTAAAAAAATAGTGGACTGTTTTCGAGTAGCTATCTATCGATTTGGTCATATGCAGTTACATGTATTCATGACTGATGGTTATGAGTCTGAATCCCATCTTTCATTTAATCAGTTTTACATCGATTCTAGAACCTAGTACACCCACACACGCACACATGCAAGCACATACATATATCTTAGGTTCAAGAATCAACATATAACTAAGAAGTTTATCGAGAGAAGGATTTCCCATACCTTTCCATTGAATAGAACTTCCACATTGAGGTAGCATAGACTTCATACATGACAAAGAACAAAAGTAACCTTTTTGTTTGATTGTTTCTTACAGCGATCTTGATGTGGGTCCAGACCTTAGTATCAATAAAAGAAATCACAAACATGCTTCCTTACCTTCATGGGTGCGAGATATGATTCCACTTAGCTGGCCATGCGACCACCAAATGTAGAATCATGTCTGAAAAACATGCATTGAAATGCTTCGATGAACAAATTTCTCCTGAATAATCTTCTGATTCGCCCCCCACAATGGACAACAGCAACTGTTCAGAGAAATCCAGACATTGATCAGTGATATAATCTACACTCGGAGAATACCCTGTAAAGCATTCATCTTCCGTTGAAGTGAGGCCCCGCTCTTCTCAATGCAAAACTTCGTCTTTCCTGGCCCCAGAGAAATTCGGGGATGTTTTGATTTCTGCACAAAGATAACTTCGAAGTTCAAACAGAACTTTATTTCCTATTTATGATCCAAAACAGCAAGCTCTAGCTACTTCTTGCAGTAGATAAAGAGTCCCGGGAGAGAAGAAATGATGGCTTCCATATTCAGTTAGCTGACCCATCCAGGTCGGTAGCATTTCCGTCATCATGCCCACTAACTAATTTCCACCATTTTCGATTGTAACATATTACCGTCCATACTCTCTTTAGTATAAAGCAGTTGCAGTTGAGTCCCTTGTGACATTATCTGTCCCACTGAACGATCCAATACGACTGTGCCACCATTCAACAAGCCACTCTTGCAGCCAGGCAATATTACTTAAGTCCGTCGCTACTGTGGCCAATTCGATATTTGTGATGGGCGGAGGCCCCACAAACTCGATAAACTCAGGCCCCAACAAAGAACTTCGAGGACGATCACCACTTTGGGTACCACAGCAACCATGCCCACATTGTGAGGGCACCTGCTGCTCACTGTTAACGCTGTCCAGCAACTTGCATTTCCCAACGTCAGGTCTGGGGGCTTGGATCAATGGCCCCTGGGCTGGGATTGATCTCGACAATGGGGAGCTGCTGGTGGGACCATTTGCTGGATTATACAGACCGAATGCACTTACTCTTGCCACTGGGCGGAAAAGGTTTGGTGGATCTTTTGCTTCAGCCTTGAACTGATCATCTCTGATTTGGACCTTGTCATCAGAATGGCCAGAAATATTCTCGATTGAGCTAACAGCATCTTTTCCTTCGAAGCACTTAAAGGAATTGACATCCCCACATGATAGCGTTTCCTCGGAAGATGCTTTGGTTATCTCTATGCTAGCGTCTTCCAACACGTCACAAGGTGTGGCCTTCAACCTGTCAAGATCAATGCACCTGCGCCTCAGAGTGGAATTCCAGTGATTCTTGATTGCATTGTCCGTTCTCCCTGGTAGCAACCTCGCAATTGATGCCCATTTGTTTCCATGGACTGCATGGGCAGCAACTATAATGCGGTCTTCCTCCTCTGCAAGAAAATTTCGCTTTCTTAGTATTCGTCATCAACAAGTATTACATATTGCATTGGTTTTAAGAGTGTTTTAACCGTAATCATAAGCATGGCATATATCCAGCCATGAGTAGAATTAACTACTACAAGCATGAATTGTTGTCGTAATCATCATAGCCTTATCAGAGCTATATGGGATCCGCTTTCTCTTGATTGTTTGGCAAAAATTCAACTAATCGACTGCCTTCCTGACATCAACTATTCTCCTTTACCTGGGCTGTGACATGATGGCAGGTGCATCGCTACCAGCCAGAGTGGTAATGCTAACATAAATCTATTTTGAAAACTATTCCTATAGTGTTGAACTGCCATGTGGTGGATTTAGGTAGCGTTTAGAAGTACCCCAACATTGACTTTTGGTTAAACCTGTTGGTGGGGTTACTTCATTCTGAACTAATTGAGTATTTGAGGCAGTGGGAAAGATAGAACTCGAATCCTATTATGATGGGTTTTTGCTTTTTCTATTTTTCTGCTTCCTGAAGAAATATTTTGTTTGTTTCAAGTACTGTTTGAAACAACGAACCAAGATATTGGTTGGTGGAAAAGCACTATACCCACCCTTCTTTCCTGAGGTAGCTACAAACATATCTCAATAGGTGGAAGATACTCCTTTTTTTTTTTTTTTGAAAGATGTTGATGAGAAATCCAATCCATCCAATAAGTTGGCCCCACCATCAGGATCACTTTTTCAAAAATGTAGACATTGAGTGGACCGCACTTGTATTTTTTGCTACTTATCAATGGCTAGAAATTTTTGTCTCTGGTGTGGCCCACTTGATGAATACATATGGATGATTTTTGCACTAGGCGACCCTCATTTGGGGCCAATCTATTGGAAAGGTTGAATTCCACATGCACTTACCCAGTTGGAAGTCATTTTCTAGGTGGACTATAGCTTGTGGTCCAACCAATTTGATTTGAGAACTCCCTTTTTCCCTCATATGATGCTCTAGTGGTGTATGAAGCTTGATACACTTACACTCAGAAATTTGTACACATGGCATGTATTAAATCAAATTAAACCCATCAAAATGTAAGGCCCACTGTTGCTAAGTCACAATCCCAAATTCAAATTGTTTGAATGATACTAACCGTTGATTTGTGGACACTTGGACAACTAAATATTTTTAATTCTTCACCGTCCAACAAATGTCCATCAATTTGATAGTTAGATGGTGAAATAAGCATAATTTTGAGCCCATTGTATTAGTGAGATTAGTGCCGTAGATTACATGAATTTCGGGCCTATTTGGGGGCATTCAAGTGGTCCCCTGAATTGGCCACACTATTCATCCAAATTCAATTCTAATTTTTTCCTTAACATTTCTTAGGGAGAAATGATGTCAAATGCTTTGGGATTTGCATTAGTGGGATGAGTGCCATAGATTGCATGAATTTGGGGTTGATTGAATTTAAATTTAATTGTTACTTAAATTACTTGGGAGAATGATGTCAAGTGCTTGGAGATGTGCATTAATGGGATAAGTGTCATAGCTTGTATGAATTTTGGGCCAATTTAGAGTCAATCTAAGCCTGTTTATCATTATTTATTTACTTGAATTTTATTTTAATTGTTACTTAAAATTACTTGGGAGAATGATGTCAAGTGCTTGGAGATGTGCATTAATGGGATGTGTCATAGCTTGTATGAATTTTGGGTCAATTTAGAGTCAATCTAAGCCTGTTTATCAGGTTAATAAAATCATCAAACAAGCTGGGACAACATTCTTACCAAAGAGTGGACTGTTACACCATCATCAAAATGTTAAAAACCATAAAGGATACATATTTGCAATCCTCTCAATATTTTGGATTTTTTTCTGACTTCTTTGGGGGTTTTCTTAAAAAAAAAAAATAATTGACCATTCAAGGGCCGTAACGGGCTACTACACCCCTGTTTCAGCCATTATGCATGTCAGTTTCAGTGGGCACCATTACACCCACCAAATCTGATACGGTACACATTGTCTATCGCCACACACATCTATTACGTCTTCCCCAAACATACGCCCCATCCTCATATGTATATTCATCCTATTCTGTGTCATCTTTGGTTTTCATTTGCATGTGGCCGGGAGTGTTTTCAACATTTCTCCTTCCTCGCTAAATTTACTTAATTATGGACTGATGTTTAGAATGGTGAAAAGAGCGATGTCTCGATTGCCCACGCTTAAAGCACGTGAAAGGAGTGTTGTTTTGCCCTATCTTGGGCGTACTAGCCCCTCGTTCATAACCACCTCCCATAGGATTGGAGTATGGCATCATCACTGGACGTTGGCCCATTGTGCCTCGACTTATGGGAGGCCTTGTGGTTATCTTATGTGAAAAACTAGCATGCTGCCTCATCGTTGATGACGGTCGTCGTGAGGCACCAAATCGTCTCCTAAGCCCCCAATTAACTATCTCCTTGGCTTTTAATGCGAGTGTATGCATCGAACATCTTAAATACATCTTTGAAAGCCAATTCATTTTTTATGTCTAGGTTAAGACCACTAAGATATCTTGAAATCTTTTGGCACGAAGACTCACAAAACCCTACCCGTGATATCAATTTATGGAACTCCTCAGTGTATTCATTTATCGATTTGTTCCCTTGACTTGGATTACAAAATCTTTGATACAGTCCACGGGTATAAGTCATGGGTAGGAACTTCCTTTTTAATTTATTTTTCATCTTTTTCCCAAGAATTTACTTTTTCCTTACCTTGACGGATTCCTTTGGCTTGGAGTTTGTCACACCATAACAATGCATGACCGGAAAACTTCATAGCTACTAACTAAACCTTCCAATTGTCCACGATTTCCTCGTACTTGAACACCCTTCCACCTTAGCCAATTAATGAAGTCGTCAACATGCAAACAACCATGGAATTCCGGAATTTCTACCTTAATTCCGAACTCTCTGTCACGCTCCAACAATCGAAGGATTCAATTATTGGTGTCTCCACAAGCCAGGCCACCTATTGTTGGTTAAGACCTTGGTGGGAACCTTTCCATAGATGTTCATGTGCTCCAACTTCAGTTTCTAGATTCTCTCCATGCTGGAGCTCTCCCACTTAGTTACTGAGATTGCCTACCATATATGAGTAGTGATCTACTCGTTGTGTGAGTGCACAAATAATTGGGTTGTGCAAACTCTTCCTATGGTACCCCCTTTAAAGCCACTAGTAAATGATGTAGAGTTGGACAACCCTCAACAATCACCCGCTCTGATACCAAAATGGTGCAACCCGGTTATCGAGTCAATGAAATCTCAACACCCGAATAGTAAAGAAATGAACATGTATACACCATAAAGAAATATGCACGTGAGAGAGCCCACTTACACACTATACTCATGTCAAAGTGGGACATGCGACTGCGATCTAATCCATTCGTTGGGTGAGCTCAATCATGTAAATGTTCTCATTTTACCTGAACCCAACTTGAAAGTTAGATCCAAAGATCCAACCGTTACCTGATGAGTACCCAAACCCGATTGGATTTGGGTCCAAGTATTCAAGAACTAAACCCGGACTCAAAGGGACATGGCGAGACCTGAACCCGATTAGCTTGGGTACGGGTACTATAGGACCTGACCCGTCACAGACCTAATACCTCCTTGTTCTTTTGTGCCCACTTAGGCTCTATATCAACTTCAAGAGGTTCCACCACTGAGATGCCACAATCTGGGAGTTCCCCCACGCATCAAAATTTTACCATTAGTAACTGAACATTGTAAGGTCTGATAATTCCTACTGCTATAGATCCTTGAAAAAAATGAAGCAAGAAAAAGAATGCTGATGTATATGGGTTTTGTTTTGAATCATACCTACAGCCTCCTGTAAAATATTATTGGAAGGGTGCCTTAACGCACAAGTATGTATCAAAAGACTATATGGGCCTGTCATATGACTAGCAAACTATATTGGAAACACCTTGGTGGCAACAAAAGGAGGAGGAGGAGGAAGAAGGAGGAGGAGGATGAGGAGAAGACAATATTAGCATTTCTAACATAACACAAGATATAATCAATCGGATGCAGCAACGCCATTTTCTTTGTTAAACCCTTTTGTAACTATAAGAACAAATTGAACTTTTTAGGGTTGCAGAAATTGGTTATATTGTGTGTGGGAGAAATGGTAATTGTTTTCATGTCCTTGGTCTTAGCTGGAAACATTAGGACCAGTTAAATGAATTGCAATTTCCACTGAAAATCATCAACTTTATTCCTACTCATGAAAAAAATATATTCCAGCATCCACATCACATTCTTTTTTCTTTTTTATATAATTTATCTAGCTGCTTCAAAATGCACATGTGAGTAACACTCTGGTTTACAGTTTACAAGGAGTTACAAGGAAGGGAACTCCTAGACCTCTAATATGAATGGGCTCAACTCACATAGGGACCATTGGTGATTTCCAATTTCCTTTTTTATGCTTGGGGGTTGGGGCAATGACATGAGTCTAGTCGACAGCTCCATCTCCTGAACTAGGGGTGCAACTCGGTCAGGTTGGGTTGAACCCAAGCCCAACCTGACCTTAAGAGGACCCAACCTATAACCTGACCTGACCCAAATTCCAACCCGTGGTGCCCAACCCAAATTCCTCTATACTCGACCCAGTCTGAGCTCACCTGACCCTAAGTACATGTGATTATTCCCAGCCTGGCCCAAATTTGCCCAACCTGAACCCAATCCGATTTCACAACAGGTCGGTGTTTTCCAACCCGAACCCAACCAGATTTCAAATCAGGTTGGGTAATTGGGTTGGGGTTGACCTGAACCTAATTGCAGCCATATCTTGAATGCCCCCTAGTTCTTCGTTTTGGAGTCCCCTCATCTCATCATTGGTAATAGAGACACCTCTCTCTAGCTCCTTTGATAGATCTCAACATACAGCTCCTCTTGAGTGCAGTTTTCATGTCCATACAAACATCATATATTTTTTAGCATGCTTCAAAATATGGTTCCTCTGTCTTCAAACTATGCTTCAAACTTAAGAATGATGAATACTGCTTTTGCTAGGGAAATGGATATGGTGAACGGGGTAGAGGACGAAAGTTGGTGGAAAGAAGTGAAATTGTACAAATATGGAGTTTGCAAAGTGGGGAAGGCAACATTTAGAACTGAGAAGCACTTTTTCAAAGGGGTTGCCTTTAACAGTAGAAATGGTTCACGTACACGGTTTTAGGAAGACATGGTGTGAGGAAAGTCCCCTGTAACAAACAGGATGTCTTCATAAAAAGAATTATGGTTCTCAGTGCTACAATTTCTTAGGAGTGCATGTAGTTTGGAAGCAGACTTCTAGGATAACCATCTCATATCAAGGTCATATCAAGGTCCTTCAAGGGTGATTGCTTTCAGCTGGCTTGTTGGACAGGATAAGGTTCTCATGGTGAACCAACTAAAGGAGTGGGAATATGATAATCTCTAATGTACACTTCTCTTTGGAGCCAAGAACCGGTGGAGCCTTTTTTTTTATGCATTGCCCATCCTCATTGATGCTCTGGCAGAGTTTCTTTAAGCTCTTTGATTTGGTGTGAGAGAACTTACACCAGGCTTGATTGGGGCTTTCTTTGAAACATGGAATAGGAGGTGTCCCAATAGAAGAAAGGGATCTTTGTGGAAACTACCAATGCTAGAGGGAACATGGGAAATACCAAAGGTGCATAATAATAGGACATTTCACAATGAAGCTGAGCTGCTAGAAGAGGTTCTTTTCATGCTCGTGAGAATGTAATTGCTTGGGTGTTAAGGCAAGGAAATTCCCATTGACTTATCTTGGCCTCATTGTATTGATAAGCCTGCCAAGCATTTGTGGGATCCTCTTGTTGACAGAATGGAAAGAGAACTCTCATCATGGAAATGAAGATGCTTATCCTTTGGAGAAGGAATAAATCTAAGGCGGCTCTTGCAAACATGGCCATGTATTTCATGTCTTTGTTTCAGTACCCATATTGGTTATTTATATGATGAAGAGAATCCATTGATATTTCAACAAAAGTTTCATCTAGTTGAATAGAGTGATTTGCAAGCCAAAAGATTAAGGAGGTTCCCATTGTAAGTCTCTTGGGATTTTTTTCTTTTTAATGATACCAATTTATTAGAAGGGCCAAAGGGCCGAATGAGAAAGCAAGAAGCTATACAGATATATACAAGAGCATAGCCTAAAGCAGGAAAAAAAAAGAAAAAAGAAGAAGAAGACTTTACAGATCATCAACTTATTATAAGTCCAGGTCGGAAATCTCTCCTTGCGCATGTGAACTAACACGTTATCACTCACTTCAAAAACCTTCTTGGGCCGATATTTATCAGTTTCTTCCTTGTACTTGGCGTTAGACTCCTATAACTTCTTCTGAACATCGGCATGCACTATCACGATCCGGTCCGCCATATTTTCTACCGCAACACTCATACCCGGTAACTTAGGCAAAGGGACCAGATCGAGTGTATGCTTGGGAACACGACCACACATAACCTCAAATGGGGACTTATTGGTGGATTGATTCTGCATGTTGTTGAAGGTGAACTTCACCTGAGCAAGAGCAATATCCTGCATGGGGAACAACTCGTCGGACAATTTATTGGGCATAATCCCCTTAAACTCCTACAACACTGGTTTCAACTTCTTTAGGATGTTCATGGATTCCACTTCTTTTCCCTTTTCAACTAAAGCATCCATCTCCCACGTCTCCTCAAAATTTTTTGACAAAATCCCTTACGGCTACGAGAGACCGCTCCTCCACTTTAAAAGTCTTGGGTTCGTTCTCCGTTCTCATAGGGGCGAGGATAATCTTTCTACCATCTTTAACAAAAATAAAAATATTATTTTGGCCTTTATGCGTGGCATCAACATTGTGCTACCATGGTTGACCAAGTAGCATGTGACAAACCTCCATATCAACCACGTTACACATTACTTCATACCTATAATATTTACAAATGGAAAAGGGTATATGACATCGTTCAGTAACCTTTGTTTCGCTAACCCCCTTAATCCACCCAATCGTGTATAGAGAGTGGTGCCTTTCTGTCTTCAGTTGCAGCTTTTCCACTATAGTCTTCGACATGATGTTCTCATTGCTCCTGTTGTCTATAATCAGATCACAGACCCTTTGGCTTACGGTGCAACTCGTTTGAAAGATGTTGTGTTGCTGCATATTTATCTCCTCCTTCGACATGTACAACAACTTTTGCACGATCAGAGTGGTGGCCTATGATTAACCATTATCAGGTTGTGGCCTGCGATTCATACCGGTGTCGCACCACGAATATGACGACTGCAAGCTCCATTGCCGATCTCATGTTGCTCATAATTATAAACACGGGTCTGTCTTAAAGTTCCCATTAATCGGTTAATCACCACCTGCAGTCCTTGCATGACTCATAGATTCTTCCGCTGGAAAGCTACAAATGCCGCCACCATTGTCATAGGATTGTTCCCTGGAGCACCGTCCATAGGATTATTGTCCGCGCCATTGTTAGATGCCATCAAATCAAGGAAAAAGCCTTGCTCTGATACCAATTGACTCAGGGAAGGGTGTGAGGAGGAAGATCACTATCTACCTCAAGTATGCAAAAACCTTGAATCCACAAGATTATTCTTGAATCCACAAGACCAAAGGGAAATTTGAAATTTTATTATTCAATAATGCTCAGACTTCTCGATAATTCGACTACACTAGGATTTACCCGAAATAGTAAATTTTATTAAAAATAGAAAATCCTGATTTAATCGTGCCGGATGATTCCTGGTATGATTAGAAGCAATTCCTAAGAAGACTGCATATACTAAAACTCTAAAACGACAGAAATACGTCCAAACTAAAACTTACTAAAAATAGTAAGTTTCTCCCAAAATTGCGATTTTGAATTGGAAGTTTTTTCTCGCGAAACAGACCAATGCGAGCCACTACATGGGACCTTGGATGCCTGTTACAGTGAAGATTCATAGGTTGGGTGTCTCGTAATGACACCCGGATCAAAACTTATGGCCAATTTACGGTTCACACTTCGAACGACAATTTCTCCCTATTCGGAATGAATTTATTCGATCCGGATTTACCTGTGGCCTAGTTATGTCATGCCCTACGTAGGACCGAGCCCGGATCTGACGGATTACTTCCGCTTTCATTTGGCCTTCTTTTGGTCTAGCCATGATGGGAATGTATCTATGCCACGTCCTACATCAGATTGCCATCTTCTTAGGGGCCCCATAGGTCCAAATGGAGGAAGTATGGACTGGTATGCCTTTCGAAGAAGGGACAACAAACATTGAGTAGAAGAATTTCATTGTGAAAAGACTTGATTTATCAAAGGTCCAGGACAGGCATCCCCATCCGAGCTAAGTTGAATCCCCGAAAGCCGGTTCATAAGCGCTATGAATTCAGCCTCCTCATCTTCTTCGAGAGCTCTTCTACATGGCGGAATCCATACAACCCGATGAACCCTGACGAGAGAGGCATCCAACCGCCAATATACTCAGGTTTGAAGAGATCGAAGCTAGCCTTGGGAATATCTCCTTCAGAGATTGATTGACTATCCATACATCATCCCAGAATTTGATGCACTACCCATCACCCACTGAAAAGCGTTTCCCAACCTTGAACTTTTCCACCAATCCTGCTATTGCCTTCCACAAGCTCGTAGCTTTATACAAAGTTTCTATAAGGGGAAAATAGCTAACAAATTATGGGAAAAAAATAAGGGGTTCGTGGTGGAGGATGGTTCACCAAAGTTTCTAGAGCCCCAGGAGCATGGGACACAATGGCTTCCTCATCCATCAATACTTGGGGAAAAAAATAAGTAGTCTCATTTCAATATGGAGTTCATGATGGGAATGGTTCACCAAAAGCTCGTCTTAGCATAGAGCCTTGGGAGCATGGAAGCTGATATTTACTGGAAAGTTTTATTATTTCTCTAGGAGATCGAGTTTATTGTTGAAGATGGTGAGAGTGCGAGGACTCGCTCCTGGGAGGATGTTTGGCGTGGCGAGCGTAATTATCCTTCATATTTCTTGGTGGCGACTGCCAAGGAAGCCATTGTGTCCCAATGCTATGGTGATAATGGTAACCATGTGACATAGAGCCCTCTCTTTAAGAGGAACCTTTCAAAAGACAAACTTGATGAACTCCTTGATCTCTTGCAGTAGTTGAAAGGTTGATGTTTGTCCTTGTTGGATCCTGATAGATGGAGATGGTCCAAAGGAAGGGGTGGGTTGTTTGCCATTAGACTATTCCATGCGTCACTGATTCGGGAAGATGTTAAGTGAAAAAAGGCCTCCACTCTCCAGCTATAGTTTTATCAAGGCCCTCCTAGGGTGACCATGTTTTGGATGGTTTGTTGGGAAAAATAAGGTGCTCACCGTCAATCACTTGTGGAAGAGAATGGTGGTGATCACCAATGTGTCTCCTATGTCTCCATGATGCTGAGATGGTGAACGACCTCTTTATGCACTGCAAGCTACGTTTGGGGATGATTTTTCACCTATTTGATGTAGAACGGGTTACTCTGAGCTCATTGGTGGCCTCTTGGAGACTTGGGATGGAAGCAAGATGCAGCAAAAAAGGAGCATTTTGTGGCGATCATCGTTGCTTGTTGTCTTTCATCTATATGGAAAGAGAGAAATAGTAGAGCATTTTGTAATAAAGCCTTTGCAACAGGAAGATGTGTTCCAAACTGCCATGCTATCTATGAAGTGCAAATGACCTTCCCTTGATAATCTTCAGTTGATCACATTGGAGAGGGTGAAGCTGAGTCGCTTGAATGTATAATTGAGGAGAATAAGGTTAAGACTTAAGCGGGCCATTTCAACTCTAGGAAGGTACAAAACCCCTAGGCCTCATGCCTACCATTGCTTTCTTCCACGTGTTTTGGGTAGGGGTGCAACTCGAGCGTCGAATTGAGGGTCAACCTGAGCCCAATCCGACAACAAGAGGACCCAACCTGCAACCCAAGCCCACCCAAACCAACCCAAATTCCTCTATTCTCATCTTAACTTAACCCAAATGCATGCCATTGTTCCCAACTCAACCTGATATATGTCATATCAGGTCAGTGTTTTCCAACCCAAATCTGACACAAGAACCTTGACAACCCAACCCATTCTGAATTTTGGAAGGCAAGGGAGGAGAATTTAAGGTACATTTCAGCAGCTCAGCCCATACAAAATCTTGGTGAAGGTTCTT
Organism: Liriodendron chinense; assembly: GCA_003013855.2. NCBI lineage: Eukaryota > Viridiplantae > Streptophyta > Magnoliopsida > Magnoliales > Magnoliaceae > Liriodendron > Liriodendron chinense. The sequence goes on from ML058333.1 coordinate 7,686,161, forward strand.
GCCGTTAGGCTAGAGTGGTTTTGGGCAGCATTATTTGTAAATCTCAAGCAGCATTTCTTCATGGCATTCAAATATTGTATCCCTCATTGCTCACGAGTGTATTGACTCAAAATACAAATAGGGCACTCCCCGGATAATCTGTAAGCTGGACTTGAAAAAAGCCTACGATTATGTAGACTAGGACTTCTACAGCTATTTGATTTGCAAAATACATTTGGTATCAGATGGAGGGCAGTGGATGGCTGAGTGAGTGGCTCCTTTTGTGGTGATTGTTGAAGTGCTAAGCAGAATGATTGATTAGGCGGTTCAAAGAGGTCTATTCAATGGGTTCAAGGTTGGTTAGATTTGCAATTGGCCCGCCTTCAATATACCAATCACAGTTTGTTATTTTGCGCGGCCCACCACAGATGGACAGTGTCGAAAAATCTCCTCACTAAGACAATCTTAACCTTTACGATTTGTGGCCTACAGATGAACATTTAAGAAGAGAAACAGGACAACGATCCACATTCAACTGTAAACGGTCCCCGAAATTGGTCACTAAGATCTTCTAAATTCTAATCTAGGAGCATTTTGGGGCATGGTCCATCCAAGGTGGGACGCAACATACCGACGATCTGGATTACAGAACCATTGACTCTGTAATCAGAATTGAAAATCCATGCATACCGGAAAAAAGAAAGATCATACAAAATATAATCTTACAAAATAAAATAAAATGAAATACATTATAAAAATGAATAAAAATCATCCAACGATCATGACAAATACAATAAGGAAATATAAATAAACAAATGTGCTGAAAAATCATGATGGATGTGTATATGCATGCATGCATGTATGTATATATATATATATATATATATATATATATATATATATATATATATATATATATGCGTGTGTATATGTATGTATGTTACCGGTGAAGGGCTTGCGCTTGACGCCAGGGTCGAGCTGATTACACCATCGGAGGCGGCACGACTTGCCAGAGCGACCGGAGATTCCTCGGGCGATCAGGCTCCAATTCCTCGCCCCGAACTTGCCAACGAGTCGGCTCAGAATCGCGTCCTCTTCCGGGGACCATGGCCCCTTGACTCGGTCCTCCGACCCGGCCCCGACTCGGCCGCCTCCATCAGCTTCAGCTGCTGCAGCGACTGCCGTTTCCTTCATCTCTCTCTCTCTCTCTCTCTCTCTCTCACAGACAAGCCCAAAACCCCAACCGTACCTACCCGCTTCTAACCGCTATCGCTCCAAGGACAGATGATCTAACCGTCCACTTCGAATCTTCACATGTCGTCTAATCCTGCGGTTTGAATCATCCTGTTAATGTGACATAAGACGCACCGCCCATCCATCGCGTTGCTCATCAGATGAACGGCTGTGATCTGACATATATGTGACACGTGTGCGAGAACAAGGCGCGATACACGAGTGGCAGTTGCTCCAAGGGGCAAATGCTTTTGGAAAACCGTTTCCGGGTTTTCAACTGATGTTTTCAAGGAATGACAGAGAGGTCCTCGGCAAAGACATGCTCATCATTTCCACTCCTGGCTGCCGCATGGCCCACTAAACATCGCCCCTCAAACAATCTCATCCGTCCAATTGGTGGAATTTTGCATTTAATGTGGACGATTACAGTAGCTTTATTGGCTTGGGATATTTTTGATCGTCCATTGTGGGGGAACCCAGATCAATAGTCTGGATGGCTAGATCGTGGGTCGTAACTTTACAGTTTGTTGGGCCAGCAATGAACGGTGTTGCATTTATGCGTCCTTGATTTCCTTCCGCGCACACGTGCCAATATGGCACACGTGTATCAGATCAAAGCTTTCCATCGGGTGGGCCATATTGCACTAGCCAAGCACACGATTTTCCCTAGCCATCCTTCTATTCTAATGTGTGGTTGCAACGGAAGGAGTAAGGACCTGACTTTTGGGCCACAAGATCTAAGTTGTTTGGCTAGACATAGAGCAGGTGCTAGATCTGAGCTTCCATCAGGTTGGCCACAGTGATCAGATCCTTTGTCTTAAAATCATGTCCTTTCACTCCTTAACTGGACTAATATAGTCATCTATTTATTTGCTTCACTGTAGATCACCTGAGGGTCCTGCACACTTGAAATCCATGTCCAGGCCCACCTATTGACCTTATAGTTAGAGTTGTGCAACAAGCTGAGCCGAATCAAGTTGGACCTAGCTCAGCTTGATTTAACCAGCAGACAACCCTAACTTGAGTTTAGCTCGTCTTGACTATCGAGCTGGAATGTCATGCTCGGCTTGGTCCTATCAAGCTTTCAAGCCGAGTTCGAGTCAAGTAAAAAATCAAAATTTGAGTGTAACTAATTTAAATGCCCGGCCTAAAACAATTTAAAATTCAAGCCGAAGACAAACCAGGCCCATTGATACCTTTGACTATTACTTTTATAGGTAGCTTTTATTCCTTTGTTTTCTTCCGATGTGGGACTAAACAACTGTTCTTTTCAACTAATTGAGTTGAGTAAAACTCAAATTATGTCAATACAAACCAAGCTTTGAGTTGAGCTGAATCAAGCTAAGGTTAGCTTGAACTTGGCTAAAAAATCTCCGAGCAAAGAAAAAACAAGTAGCTCGACTCAATTTGAACCCATTGTCCCAATTGACCCAAACCAAGCTGGTTCGAACTGAGTCAAGCAAGCCAACTGAGTTAGCTTAACTTGTGTACTACTCTAGTTACAGTGATGTCAATGGGCTGGGGCGGGCTTTTCGACCTGGCCCACTTCAAGGGGGCTTGGGTTTGAACATTAGGCTTGAGGGCTAGACTCGGGCCCCATTTTAATCAGGTTTGGTTGGGTTGTGTTTAAGAGCCCGCCACTTGGCCTATTTAGGGTTTTAAGAGTGTTCTTTGTCATATATCATGGATGATGGGGCGCACCTAATTAACAAATCAGATCTTGCACAAAAGTATTGGGCGTGTTTATGTGGAAGCATTTTTAGGAGAATCGTGGCCCATTTAAGTTTCTGGCTAGCTATGCAAGACTAAATGGCCTAGCTTAAGACTTAGTGCAGGCCCGGGCTAAGCCCATGGGCTTAAAATAAAACCCATGCTGAACCATGGTGGGCTTGGTCCAAAAGGTGATTATATTATGTAACATGGTCCATGCACAAAAGATCGTGACCGGGGTTTTGATAGTGTGGTGCCACCATACCACAATATGGTAGGGTCCCTAGATGATGATATGAACCGTTCATCATCTGGGCTCTAGGCTGCCCTGTGCAAATGTGGATATAACACATCACATCACATCGGGCCCACGGAACTTTGCCACATCAACACACCACCCACGCATCCAGTGGGTCCCATAATTTAGACAGTCTATTTTAAGTTACACGTATGCCACGTGTACAACCATTTAGTGCATGCATATAATAAAAAATAGCCATTTAAATCGTGCAAAATCGTACCAACACACGTAACTCATCACTTAATTCGTATTAACTTGCATTTAAAAATGATAAAGAAAATGATACTTTGCCGAGTGTGATGTTTGATATCCAAGCACTAAGTAAGGCTGAAAGCCGGGCGGGTTCAACCCAACCGACCCATGACCTATCCAGGTTGGGCTTGGGCAGGAAATATTGAACCCGATCTTGAGCTTGAACTATGAAAACATCAACCGATGAAGTTTAGGTCGGGCTTGGGTTGAGGTCTGGGATTGCCCGACTCAATCCGAACTCAATCTATATACAAGTTACTTATAATTTTATTATACTTTAGTTAAGTAAACTTATAATATTTGAAATTTAATATGTTTGAATTTGAAATGCTTAAACGTTAAAAGAGTAGTTATCCTGTATTTTAGCTTATTTGTTTAGAAAAAATGAAGTTTTTTTTACCATAAATAACTACATATATATAATTAATAATGCAATGGGTACAAAAAAAAAAAAGATATTTATTAAATAATAATGAAAATATTAGCATACATCAACCCAATCAACCTGACCGACCTCGCTTGGGTTGAGAATTCTCAACCTGGGGTTGGGTTGGGTTGAGCACCAACCCGACCCAGCCTGCCTGACTTTCAGCCCTAGCACTAAGGCATTGTAGACGTGGAATACAACTTAAACCGTTGAAATGGTGGGCCTCTGTTTAAGTCAGAGATTATAAGTGTTAAATCAATCCTTTTAAGATTCATGACATATCTACAGTGGGTCCCCTAGTTTGGGCGATTTACTTTTGGGTGTATGTATGTAAAATGTATAACCTCCTAGTGCATGGGTATCAACCAGCACACGCTGCCGGAGTATCAAATAGCTCCCCTTTTAAAATGAGTACATATAGAAGATTCGCAAGGCTACCGCGTCTATCTATCGCAGTCAGTTGTCTGTGGGCCCGCCATTGATGGGTGCCCACATATCTGCCAAACTGTGAAATCTTAACCACGGGTGGCAATGGACCTGGCTTCAATGGTCAGATTTTCAAACAGGCCTAACAATCAGGTCGGGACATGGCTCTCTGGAATCTGGGCTTTCATTTCAGGCCCAAGCCAGCATAGTCAAGTCCTACGTGGTCCTTATACCTGCGTGGACAATGACTCAATAGGGCCCTAACCATTTTCCAATCACGCTCCAACAGGTCTATTTTACAGGCCTGAGCCCGACCCGTTTCAGGCAGGATGTAAAACCCAGCAGGTTGACCACGATCTTATTATACTAGCCATTGATCTTTGCTCCTGTACTTGTCTTTCTTTTATCAACCGTTTATCTTCACAACAATGTAAGCATTAGGATTCTAGAAGATATTTGGACCATGCTGCATTGATAAAGTGGCCCATTAGATCTACATTAGAGATAACCAAAACACAGATCCCACATATAACTTAACTACGCATATGGGCCCGGTAAATGTTGGCCCCGGCTCACTCAATGGTCCATATGGGCTGGTTTGAGGTTGACCACTCACCTAAAGGGTTCGAGTTCATGAAGTGTGGTCCCCATCTCTCTCTTTCTACGTACCCATTTATTTCAAACTATCATAACCTACGGGAAAAGCAAGAAAGGGACCAAAAATAATATTTACATAACACGTGAAACACATCAATCTCATCATGAAATTTACAGGTCTTATTACCGTTTATCTTAACTCCTAACTTAGGTTGTGTTTTGATGCCACTCAAATTTTTTTTAAAGAAAGTTCATTAATTTCTGTAAGTTAATAGCATATCTTCTTCACATGGCCCATCATCTCATCTTCTTTTGTAGATCTGTATTGGGCCCATCACGAGAAGAGAGGCCATGCGAATGTGATTAGCTACTCCCTCCCTGGTCTTCCGTATGCGTTACCTGACCGCCTTTCACATGCGTGCTAAAATGTGAGATGTTACCGAAAATCTAAACAATCATTAATTGCAAGAAAACATACGGGTTAGATTTCACCGTCACAAAACATACGGTCATCTATATATATATATATATATATATAGGGAAATGGTACTATTAGGTCGACCTCATGGGTTCCCATGTGGTCGAGCTGTGTGGCCCCACCATGATGTGGATTGGACATCAACATTGTGCAGATGGATCCGCTTTAAGAAATGGGATATCCAAAAAATCAGCTGAATACAGAACTCAAGTGGGCTATACCATCTAAAACCATGTGAAGGCATACATAAAATATCTAAAAGCACATAGTGGGGCCCACTTGAGTTTTAGATGCGGCTGAAAGTTGATCTGACAACTCATCCAAGTGGGACACACACAATGGATGGGCTAGATTTGTGAACTACATCTCGGTGGGCCCAATAAACAATCATAAATGTTTTAATGGGCGGATAACCCAACTTTTGTTTGTGGTGTGGCCCACATAAGCCATGGATTAACCTAATTTTTAAGCCTGTGGCCCACCATGGAATGGTGCATCTGACTGATGGAATAGATTTTCGATCCACATCACATTGGGGCCCACAGCTCAACCTCTTTGTACCATTTCCCATATACTATGGGGGGGGGGGGGGGGGGGGGGGGGGGGGGTCCTATGTATATATATGTATATAGAGTCCTATTATCTTTTTGAAAACTTATCACACGTGATGTGAGCCCAGAATTTGAGCCGTCCACGTGATGAAGCACCTTGAAAAACTCCCAAGGCCCAAATTTCAACCTGATCTAAAACTTTGGTGGGCTGTAGCAAAGAGGGGACAAATCAAGGGAGGAAACTATTTCCTTTCTCCATGGCCCGCCAAAGTTTTAGATCAGGTTGAAAGCTGAAACCTTGAAGTTTTTTGAGGTGCTGCATCACGGGAATGTCTCTGATTTTGGGCTCACAACACGAGTGATGAGTTCTCAAACTGTTTCTATGCAGGAGAGCATCTCTCTCTCTCTCTCTCTCTCTCTCTCTCTATATATATATATATATATATATATATATATATATATATATATATATATATATGTATATATATATGGCCCATTGGAATCTTGGGCCACTATATATTATGTGCTCATTGGATATTTGGGCCACAATCTCATGTTTAATATTAGCCATTGATCTGCTTCTGGCAGGTCAAATTGAGGGCGTAGTTGTGAATGGGCCATTTTGGACATTGCTTTTTTATGCCCACGGAACTTTGGTCTAATTTTTTGGCCCAAGAGAAAGGGTTGGATGGCCCATGTTTTCACCTTTCTATTGAGACAATGGCCCAAATTACAACCTATTTGGATGTGCTTACGTAAAAAGGGGTTTGCCTTGTATTTTTCATTGACTCCCTTTTTAGTGCCTATTTTTCCCAGTGGGGGATGAAACATGATTTACGAAAGTGCATCAAAATGTATAATATTAATTAGGGATTACCTCATAATGCTATTTAGGCGTCTAACACCCCCTTTTGAAGGTGCATCCAAACGGGCCCTCAAGTCTAGGATTAATCTTTTTATAGGCTGGCTTTATGTCTTCTAAGCCTTTCACAAAAGCTTTGGCATGCATTTTAGGTTCGACAAAGGAGATGAGTTTTAAGTGCAGCTTATTGATAGTTCAAATTGTACTAGCCTTTCTCTAATTAATTATTTTAATACAAAAATAATGAAAAGTGATCACAAGCCATTTGTATGTGACCCATCCTTTTTTTTTTTTTTTTTTTATGCCTTTGGGGTTTTTGTTTTCACTTTTTTTTTTTCCCATTGAAATTAGTGAATATATACTTTAATCTTGAAAGAGGTGCGTATGCCCTTTGGTGACGCGTGCAGATAGGATTTTGAATACCCACTTATTATTTAAAAATTTTGAGAAAGCAAAGTAAATATATATCTTGCCATTAATTTGAAAAATCTGTACACCACATCTACCACTATTATTGCCAACTACTTTTACAAATTGAACAAATCATTTGGAAGACATTGTGTATGGTTCTCTTTGATGTGTGCATGTCACCCAACCATTGCATCAAGTTATACCACCATGATGATGAGATACCCCACAATCAAGACTATCCAATTATCATGTGAGCTATGCCATAGAAAGTAATGGACAAACAAGAAAAAAAAAAATTTTAAATTCACATGGTGGCCTACATGGATGCCATGGGAAACGTGTTGTAGAACAATCCTAGCAATCCCGCTACCATGTAAAGAAATTATCCTACTTTTTTTTTTTCTTATAGTTTCATGAATTACAAAAAGTATTAGCTATCAGGATGAATAGTAACTTATTAATTATAAATTAATTACACCCACACCTTTGGGACAGTGGTAGACTGAGTGAAGAGAACCTCGTCTCAACACTGAGGTCAAGGTATGGAATCCCAAGGTTGGGGGTGGCTAACATTGGAGGGTGATTAGCAGTGTGGGTGTGTGTACTAACAGTGACATGTGTGAACTAACCCAAAAACAAGAAGAAGAAAAAAAAAATTAGATACACAATGGGAGGAAGCTAACATTGGAGGGTGACTAACAATGTGGGTGTGTGTACTAACAGTGGTATGTGTGAACTAACCCCAAAAAAAAGAAAAAGGAAAAATAAAATAAAATTAGATACCATGTGTGTATATAGAGAGAGACCTTAGGCCTTGATGTTTTTTGTCATGCCCGATGCTGATTATATAAAATCCACTCCAACCATTAGGTGCCACATTAAAACATAGTATAAGGCCAAAAAATAAAGTTTATCTGTGATTCAGTGGACCACACGATTGGAAACATGTGGTCCACCTGAATCACGGATGTAGCTAAGTTTTGGTCCTTGGACTTAACATGGGGTGATGCACCTAGTAGTTGGGGTAGATTTTACATAAACATCACAGTGGGGCCCACTTAAGCTGCTAACCATTTTTCTAGGAGTGGTTTGGCTGGTGACCCAATGCCATCTAGCTCGCTCATGTCAAAGCTGTAGGCCCCACCCTGATATATGTGCTTTATTCATGCCATATCCAACCATTTTGCAAATTTATTTTAGGTCATGAGCCCAAAAATGAAGCATATCCAAAGCTTCAGAGGACCATCTCTTAAGAAATAGTGTATGAGCTCAAAAATGAAGTAGATGGACCAAAGCTAAAGTGGACCATATCACAAAAAATAGTGTATTGCTCAAAAAATGAAGTAGACCAATCCAAAGTTAAAGCAGACCATATCACTGGAAATAGTGGGAATTGACTGCCTATCATTGAAAACTTTTTATGGCCCACGGCATTGAAAACTTTTTAAGGCGCACCGCAATGTTCATAAGGTAATATAACATGAGTGAAGGAAAAACACAAATATCAACTTGGGCCAACAGAGCTTTGAAAAGTTCACCAGCAAAACCGCTTCTCATTTTGCTCGTCCGGAAGACTTTTACTGTCAGGTTGGCAGGTAATCGCCCCATACTTAACTTGTAAGTCTCTCCCAAGTTAGTTGAGCGAAACTCAGTTTGTGGACTTTGGAACCATGGTCGGTCCATCCAAGCTATTGATCTGACGGCTCCATCTTGGATTGACTATTCCCCAAAAATCCCCTCAACCTAAGACCAAATATTTAATGGCTAGGATCAACGATTTGGGAGAGTTTTTTTTGGAAGAGTGTAAATATGAGGGGGGCTGTCAGATCAATGGCCTGGATCTACTTCCCTGTTAAATGAATAGCAAACTCTGATTCATATATAATTATATTCTAGTCTATTTCGAGTGCAATTTTTGCATGGTAACCTGTATATGTGTTCTGAACTTAGTGGACGATTCAGATTGACCAATCGGACTGTCTAAATAAACCAATACAACTAGGAGCACTATAACTTATGGTACTCATAATGCACGGAACATTTATGTAGGTTAGATTGAGTCATGCATGGTAGTTAATTAATGCAAGACATTTTACTCGTAATGCTATTAAATTCAATACAAGCAAAAGACGTTGAAATATAAAAAACGGTCACGTAAAGATAAGAACATTATTCACATACAGCCCCATCTTTCCTACCGACGTGTCATTTATGTAGCACATCAGAACCAGAGTCAGATTGAGAAAAAGACGTTGAAATATCATAAACGGTCACATAAAGATAAGAGCATTATTCACATACAGCCCCATCCTTCCTAGTGACGTGTCATTTATGTAGCACATCAGAACCGAAGTGATCAGATTGCGTCCTTTCTCAGCATACCGAGCTGCGTAGGGGCCACCGCGACATATCTGTTCATCCACTCCGTCCATTCCATTTCTAAAATCTGACCACATGAGACCAAGAATGAGCAAGCTCAAAGGTCAGGTAGACCACAGCAAACACTGAGCTCGGGTTGCATTAAATGCAAGAGTCATTTCGGTGTGGTCGATCTGACTATTGGACCTGCCTCATTCTTGGTCTCATATGGTCGGCATGATCATAGAAAAGGAATGGATGGAGTGGATAAACAGATACATCACGGTGGGCCCTTAACAGCTTGGTATGGATGCTCTGCGTCCACACTGAGGAAGGACGGAATTCCATTCCCTCAGAACCATGCAAAAGGAAGGCCACACTATTAAGATCATCGAGGCGAAAATCAGGTTGGTCTACTAATCAGAAGGTCCAAATCGAAGGAAAGGCAATGGTTCGACTTAAACATCACTTACTGGGTAGATCATCCCGATTTTCATAAGAGATGATATTCATGGCACGGCCCATCATTCGAACGGCTCAGATGTCCTAAATGCATGCCACATTCGAGGAAAAGATGGTGCCATAAAATTCACAACCAGTTCATTTGTTTTTTATTTTATTTTTATTTTTTATTGTTTTTATCCAAGTGGTCAAATGCTTAGATCCCATTCAATTTTGGTCGCAACTCCTAAAATGATCTCACCAAACAGTTGGACGGGATAGATTTCTCACAAACCTCATGGTGGGCCCCACCCAGATTCCTTGCGCAGGAGATGCCAGGGCGTTGCCATCAAAATTGAACGGGATCTAAGACTTAAGTGGGCCGAAAACATGATGATTGAACTTCCACAGTTGAAATATTAGTGGGGCCATAGAAGTTTTCGAATCAGGATAATATTTGTGTTTTCAGTTCATCACAGTATGGATGGCATATAAACATCAATGTGGAGCCCATAAAGGTTTCAACTGTAAGAATTTCCCTATACATCTTTTGCTTTAGTGCGGCCCACTTGAGTTTTGGATCCTGTTCATTTTTGGTCGCAACGCTTAAAATAATCTCACAAAACAGTTGGACGGCTTAGATTTCTCACAAACCTCACGGTGCCGGGGTGAGTCTAAGGAACGCGTCCTCTACGGAAAGCGTCCGTTAGGCGCGGGTACGGATTGTGAAACTTAGTAACACCGATCCCACTCCTACCTATCCAGACTACCAACGGTTGGCTCGTCAAGAGAAAATGCCAAACCTTAGACCTTGCCTCTACTACCGACTAGAATAGTTTGATGATGTTATGGAACTAACCTATAATCCTGTTACTAATTTACATATTTGCCATGTGCATATTTGGTAGAGATAATAAAAATATTTGACATATGCATCATGGACACAAACCAATCGTACTAGACCTGACAACTGAGTCACCCCGTGGTGTACCTACCCGTTATAGGATTTTTCGTACGATTGTAATCTGACGCCACCAATAATTCCCCTGTCCATTTATTTTTTACTATTAACGGGCTTAAGTTACCTTTTTTTTTTGAGTGTTATTAGTATACCAATCTCAACAGGTTAGTGACGATCAAAAATGGATTCCCGGTAGGTATACGTGGCTCACAAGATCAACGGTCCTGATCGCCGTAAAAAGATTACCATATGGTGTTTATTTCCATGAGACGCGGTGAATCTTTCTTTTCATGGAATGCAATTCAGCCCCATGCCCGGATTTTCATTGGTGGGTGTTTCACAGTGTTTCTTGTTGTGTGGCTCGTTTGAGTTTTGAATCTGCTTCATTTTTGTGCTTGTGTCCTAACTCGAGCCGGCAAAACTGATGGACGGAGTGGATTTCTCTGGACATCATGGTGAGACCACAAAACTTCCCCTTGCAGAGGCTGCTCCCTGTAGGTGAGGGCAGAAATGTCGCATCCATATTAAAATCCAATCAACTCATCATGTGGGCCACACATGTTGGTAGAATATAGGCCCTTGATCTTACTCTCACAAGTGCGGCCAACCTGTTAATTGGACTCCCTGATTCATGGGAAAAGGGAACGTTCACAATCGGCCCACCTAACGAACGGATTGGATTTTGGGGCACGTGCCACACTTATAACCTTGTTAAGAAATTCCTCAAAGTCTAAGGACATTTGGGTAATTCTCCAAGAGAAACGGTCATGGGCATTTCCTTGAAGCAACCAAATTCTACCTACTCATTTTCATTTTGGCTTTCCATCCTACCAAATTCATGCAGATTGCCGTAATACGTACGGTTCTCAAGCTCAAAGCTTATATATAGCTCCCTTGGAGCTCATTTTTCATAAGTTAAAATTTCATCCTGTATTAGAAAGTATATACACAGAGATACTGTGCATAGTTTTTGCTTGATTCTCATAAATCTCAAATCAATCAAAGAGAAGAGTTCCCAATTTCTCTTCCATCCCTTCCACCACAGTATTGCCCATTTTCCAACATGGCACGTGCCATGTGGTTGGTAGCATGCAGTTTTGTTGTGCTTGCCTTCTCAGCTTCTGCGAATGTTGTCGAGCACACATTTCGGGTATGCTCACACTCATGAATTAACCTTTTATTTTTATTTTATTTTTTAAATTTTTTTATACATTTTCAGGTCGGCAATCTAACGGTGCAACCATTGTGTGAAGAACGGGTCGTGGTTGCAGTGAATGGCCAATTACCTGGCCCGACAATCCGTGTTCATGAGGGTGACACACTCGTGGTTCATGTCATCAATGAGTCACCCTACAACCTCACCATACATTGGTAGATCTCTACTTAAATATCATGAGAGAACATTCTCTCTCTCTCTCTCTCTCTCTCTCTCTCTCTTCTTTAATAATTCCCATGCATGTAGATCATGATGACGATTTTTCATGTGGGCCCCACATGCAGAGATGGGATGATTGGAACAGAATACCACACAATCGTATATTGACCGTTCTGTTACATGCTGGAAAAAAAATGAACGTCTCTGTTGATTTCTTGAATTGTATGTGAACCCAAGAGTGGATCCACTGCAAATATTTGTAGGTTACTCATAACCTAGATCGTGATATAATCAGGCTGATCAAACATTTAAGTGGGCCACACCTTGTAAAATCATATGGTATGGCCCGCTTGAGTTTAGGAAAGGTCTGGTTTTTTTGGGTCGTCCACTCATCCATATGGTGTTCATGTGAATCGACTGGATGACATACACAAAGCACGTTGGGCCCATGCATACACAATAGCTGGCAGGTTTTAATTGGGTGTCTTGGTCACAACTGTTCCTATGGTGTGGCCCTCTTGAATTTTATACCAAACTAATTGTTCTCCACCAAGGAGAAAATTAGGGAACAGGCATGATGGGCGGATTGGATTTTATGTCCACCTTGTTGTGGGCCCGGCACATCGAGTTGTAGGTAAAGCTCAGCTTTGCAGTGGATCCGGCCTCCTCAACTATTAAGTTTGGACGTCAGGATTATCCATTTAGCATGAGGTTTGGCATGTGATCCACCTGAAATACGTCCTATAAGATGAACGGTTCTAATCATCCGATCATATTTGAATGTGGGCCCAACAGAGTGATGCATGCTAGAAGAGCACATTCTCAAGTTTTGCTAATGGCCCATTATGGTGGCGATGGTTTTGCAGGCATGGGATATTCCAAAAGCTAAGTGGTTGGGCTGATGGGCCAGTCTACGTGACCCAGTGTCCAATCCTTCCAGGGAATAGTTACACTTACAGATTCAACATCACTAAGCAGGAAGGGACCCTCTGGTGGCATGCCCACGTATCATGGCTCCGAGCAACGGTCTACGGTGCTCTGATCATTCATCCAAGGGCCGGTCGATCCTATCCATTCATCAAACCCCACAAGGAATTCCCCATTATCTTAGGTAAGAAAACACTCCGGTGGCCTAGCCTTTGATTGTCATGGATCGATTGATATCAAGACCCATCATGTATAGCAAATGCTAGCGAAAATGACAATTAGACCAAATTCAATTTAACCATCCATTTAGGTGGCTGTAGATCAAACGACTTAGATCATTGAATTGGGTTGATTTTGGCAGGGCGCGTAATCCAGGTTGCGCCCCCGCAATATCCAACGGTCCAGAATCATTAAGGATGGCCTCCACCATCCAACATGGAAATACTATATTTTTGTAAATGACGAAAATGCCCTTGCGCAGGGGAGTGGTGGAACGCGAACGTGGTGGATGTAGAGAATGAGGGTACTCTCACTGGAGCTGCACCGAATAACTCCGACGCTTATACAATCAACGGAAGGCCCGGCGATCTCTACCCATGCACCAACAACGGTAAGTTTTAAAAAACAGAAATAACGTACACCACCAGCGCATGTTAGCATCCATTCACAGGTGTCTGTCCTTTTGTAATCCAGATACGTACAAGATCAAGGTGGCTCAAGGTAAGACCTACATGCTACGAATCATCAACGCTGCACTCAATAACGAGCTCTTCTTCAAGGTCGCTGGCCACAATCTGACGGTCGTAGGCATCGACGCCACCTACACAGAGCCGTACATCACCGACGTCGTTGTCTTAGGCCCGGGCCAGACCACCGACGTCCTGTTCGTTGCAAATGGCCCACCTGGTTCCTACTACATGGCGGCACGTCCTTACGCGAGTGCCGTCGGCATACAGTTCGATAACACCACCACCACGGCCATCCTCCAGTACAAGGGCTCCACGTCAGCAGCAGCGCCCCTGATGCCTGTCCTACCGGCATTCAACGACACCCCGACGGCCCACCGGTTCTACACCAACCTCACCGCTCTGCGCAGTTGGACCCACAAGGTGCCTCTCGACATAGACGAGCACATGTTTATAACCGTCGGATTAGGACTCGAGCCGTGCAGGCCGAACGCCACGTGTGCGGGTCCGTTGGGGATGCGATTCGCAGCTAGCATGAACAACGCGTCGTTTCAGCTGCCCACCACCCTATCGATGCTACAGGCGCACTTTAGCGGCGTGCAGGGCATCTTCACGGATGATTTCCCCGACACACCCCCGCTCGTGTTTGACTACACGAACGCTAACGTTAGCCAGTCGTTATGGACGACCCTGAAGTCCACACGTGTTAAGAGGCTCGCATACAATTCGACGGTGGAGATGGTGTTTCAGAACACGGCGATACTCGGGGTGGAGAATCACCCGATCCATCTGCATGGATACAATTTCTTCGTGCTCGCGCAGGGTTTCGGAAATTACGATAATGCCACGCACCGGAGCATGTTCAATTTGGTAAACCCGCAGCTGCGGAACACCATAGCGGTGCCCGTCGGGGGATGGGCTGTCGTCCGATTCATTGCCAACAATCCCGGTAAGAAAATGCTAAATGATCACATACATTCGATTGTACGGTAACATCTGTGCGTTCGAGCTGTTTGTGGCTCATGTTTAATGTTTACTTGGATCCAAACCGTGCATCGGATGCGCCTACTCATCCTCACCTTACATTCTGATAATCATCTAATCCAAAAGATCATCTAGATCCAAAACTGAGGTGGGACACACCAAGGTAAGTTATATGCAATCATGCTTACAACCTATATATATTCACTTTTTGTGGCCCACCTAAGTTTTGGTATGTCCTGCCATTCCTGTGGGCAGACCTGATGAATGTATAGGATGACATAACCACAACACGATGGATCGCACGTTCCATCTGGAATGCCCCCATTGCTGCCTTTGGTGTGGATCACTTGAGTTATGGATCACACTGGATCTTGTGATCAAAGCCCCACATCGTTAGTCACATCTAATGGACGGGTTGGATGGCACTCGCACATCACATTGGTGTTAAAAAATGCACGTGATCATTCGTTTTCTTAAAGGTAATTAACTGCATCTTCTCTTCGAATTCAAATGTGATCGATAATGTACAGGTGTATGGCTGATGCATTGCCACCTGGATGTCCACCTGACATGGGGCTTAGCGACAGCTTTCGTGGTAGATAATGGGCCCACCGCTTCATCGACGCTACCTCCACCACCGTCCGATCTCCCTCGTTGCTAGAGCAGAACCATTCATTTATAATACTAGGATATTGGTATATGTTTGCTAGCTCCACGTGCGTATAGACTCTACATTCAGACATGATCCACGTGTGTACGACACTTTCAATTGGGGCCCACCGTGTAATGCAGACCAGGTCCCCTTGCGTACAGTCGACACGTATAACGCAAGAAAACAACTAGCAGGATAATGCACGTCCATGCATGATCTACATTGTGGGTCCCATCAGATACATGGCTGGGATGTTCCACACATGCTATTTGACACGTGTCTTATTATAAAGATACATGTGGAGCCTAAAACCTCATATTTGTTTTATCTACCAACATTCATGTTGTAATAGTCCCATGAAATAAAGCCAATGGCTATTGTGATGTCTAAAATTTATTTTTTAGTAGTACCAAGTGATAAAGTCGTGATCATGTTCACGTTTCATCGTTTTCTACATTTATATAAGAAAGTGTCTCATAGTTGCTCTTACATGTTTCTTGAGTTGAATTTATGGAATTGAAGTTTAATGAAAGTTCAAAGATTATGATGCGTAACCTACCCTACCACCGTCCAAATGTGGAGCCGTGTGGGGCCCACCTTGATTTATGTATTTTATATCCATGCCATCCATCTGCAGATCCAAATCTCAAGTGGATCATACAATAGGGATTGAATGTCCACCATTAAAAACTTCTTGGAGGGAACAAGAGTTTTGGATCAACCGGTTGGATGGACAATAAACATTACGGTGGGCCTTAGGAACTTTTTAGCAGTTGGCGTTCAATCACCATAGTTTCTTGTGGTGTGGTCCACTTGAGATTTGGATCTTCTTTATTTTTTGGACCATGCTCTAAAATTAGCTGGTAAAACTGATGGACAGCGTGGATATATATTAAGGTAGGCTCCATAGTTAAAAAAAACACCCACTATGAGTAACACCTAATCCCCTCCACCCAGCTGGCTTACATTTCTATATGGTCCATAAGTTATTTTGTCACCTTTCCCTTCCCAAGCTTACCTCATATCAAGAGATTTTTTTTTTTTCTTTTTTGCCATTTCTGTGATGGCTTGTGGACAAAAAAATCAATATAGTTTAGAAAATTAGTAAATATATTATATATGGTAAATTTTTTAAAGATGTTTCTTCACGCAATGTATTAAATCAATTAGTAGGACTTTTGCTACCGAGAAAGCTTGACTTCAGTACTTGGACATATACCACTAAGTTTTTGTTATTTAATGTTGGGATATTTTCGGTGACAAGCAATATGCAGAACTGTCTTCCAGAGGGGAAACTATATGATAACTTCCAAGTGGTTTGTGCATGGGTGTTTGCCTGCATCAATAGGGAATAGTCCCTCCTTTAAATTACACTGATTTGATCTCTTAACCGGCAGATCAATGAAAATTTAATGGACGGTTAATAAGCAGTTTTCAACATTATCTCAAATTCAACCAACCAATATCCACTAATAAGAGGCTATGCGGTTTACTTTTGGGTGTATGTATGCAAAGTGTATAACCTCCCAGTGCCGGCGTATCAACGAGCACATGCTGCCGGAGTATCAAATAACTCCCTCTAGCGAAGTGGATTGTTTGTGGGGGCCACTGTTGATGTGCCCACAGATCTACCAAAGTGGGAGATCCTAACCACAGGTAGCAATGGACCTGGCTTCAATGGTCAGATTTCTAAACAGGCCTAACAATCAGGTAGGAACACGGCTCAATAGTAACTAGCCCTCAAATTTAGGTCCAAGCCCATCAAGCAAGTCATAAACAGTCCTTCCTGGGCCATGACTCAATCGGGTCTTAACCATTTTTTAATCACACTCCAAAATCAGGCCTGGCCATACGATGGGCCTATTTTACATCACTGAGCCCAACCCGCATCAGGCAGGATGCACACCCCAACAGGCCGACTGAGATCCTTGTCATCCTAGCCATTGATCTTTGCTCCTGCACTTCTCTTTCCTTTTCTCAGCCATTTATCTTTATCACAACAATCTAAGATAAGGAATATTAATTCTAGAAGATATTTGGAGCATCCTCCATTGATAAAGTGGCCCATTAGATCTACATTAGAGACAACCAAACCACAAATACGACATACAACCCAACTATACATATGGGTCCGGTACATATTGGCCCGGCTCACTCAATGGTCCATATGGGCCAGTTATAGGTTGACCACTCACATAAAGGGTTCGAGTTCATATATTGTAACCGTCTGTCCTAACTCCTAACTTAGGTTGTGTTTTGGTACTACCTCTTTCTAATTTTTCATTAATTTCTGCAAGTTAATAAAATAACTTCTTCAATTGGACCATCATCTCATCTTCTTTTGAGTTTGAATCTATTGGGCTTTGTAGACATGAGATGATAGGCCACAGGAGGGTAACACGTAGATCCCCGGAAACCTACTCCCTCCCCAATTTTGTGTAGGCAGTACATGACCGCCTCTTACACGCATGTTAAAATGTGAGACGTTTCTGAAAATCCAACGGCTATCACAAGAAAATATACAGGTTAAATTTTGCCATCACAACTAAAAAAAGAAGAAGAAAGACAGAAACAAATACAGTTGAAATTCCATGCCGTTAGATACTTGGGTACAATATTCTCATGTTTAATTCTAGCCATTGATATGCTTCTGACATGTGTTCAGATTCAGGGTGTAGTTGTGAATGGACCATTTTGGACATCACGCCCTGAATCTGGTTGCATGTGCCATGTACTGAATTCAATGCCCAACATGGGAAATTTTAAGGTATTTTTATTTTTAACTGTATATATTAGTAGTACACTTGCAATCTCCACATAAGATAAACCAAGGTTTCATTTCACCATACATGTCATTTACTGATACAGCAAGTGCACAAGTTCCAAACATACATAAATGCATAAAAGAATTAGAAGAGATTTAACCAACTATAACCAAATAGAATTCGTGCCAAACTACTCCAGCCGCCTATATGAAGGCTTGGTTGAATTTATGGGACCAAGAAACAAATGGGTTGAAATGAGGCCCATATTTTTCATGTTTCTATTGAGCCAGTGCCCAAGCCCATTTGGATGCACTTCTGAAAAAAGGGTTCTCAACTTGTTTTTTTCCATTGACTGGTTTTTTAATGCCTATTTTTTTTCGAGTGGGGGATGAAATGGGGTTCACGAAAGTGCATCAAAATGCATACATTAACTAGAGTTTAGCTCGTAATGTTTTTTCGATGTCAAATGAGCACTTTTGAAGGTGCATCCAAATGGTCCTTGGGTCTAGGATTAATATTTTATGGACTTCTATTGAGCCTTATGTTCTTTAAGCCTTTTTGTGGAGTTTAGGCCCAAATTTTAGGCTTGACAAACAATTAGGCTTGAAGTGCGGCTTATCAATAGTTTAAATTAATCAGCCTTCTTCTAATTAATAATTTTTAACACAAATAATGAAAACTGATCCCAAACAACCATTTGTATGTGACGGCCACCTTTTTATGCCTTTAGAATTTTTGTTTGGGACCCATACTTAGACCTATGTTAAGCTTGAAATATGTGCTCATGCCCTTGATGTTGTGTGCCACTATGATGCCGCAGGCATGGATCCACCTGATACTTATTATCAGTTGGGGCCCACCGTGTAATGCAGGCGACATGTATAGGAAATCAATATTGGACAATGTAAGAAAATAACTGGCAGGATAATGCACGTCCAGGCAAGATCTACATGTGGAGCTTGAAACTTCATATTTGTATCGTTCTTTACTTGGTTGTGTACAAACATTCATGTTGTAGTAGTCCCATGTAATAAAGTCACTGACTATGGTCTATTTTTAATATTACCAAATAATAAAGTCATGACTCTCGTCATGCGTACGTTTTGCATTACGCGTTTCTTGAGTTGAATTTATAGAATTGAAGTAATGAAAGTTCGAAGAAGATAATGATGCGTAACCTACCCTACCACCATCCAAATGTGGAACCGTGTGGGCCCACCTTGATGTATGTATTTTATATCCATGCCATCCAACTCCAGATCCAAATCTCGGGATTGAATGTTCACCATTAAAAACTTCTTGGGGGAATAATAGTTTTGGATCAAGCTAATTAATATTTGTGTTTACCCTTTATCTAGGTCTATGTGACCTTATATGATGGGCCCTAGGAACTTTTCAACGGTTGGTGTTCAATCACCATGGTTTTTTATGGTGTGATTCACTTGACATTTGGATATGCTTCATTTTTTGGACGATGCTCTAAAATAAGATGGAAAAGCTGATGGACGGTGTGGAAATAAAACACATACATTAAGGTCAGCTCCTTAGTTATAGAAACACCCACTATGGTAACATCTAAT
Source organism: Liriodendron chinense (assembly GCA_003013855.2). Classification (NCBI taxonomy): domain Eukaryota; kingdom Viridiplantae; phylum Streptophyta; class Magnoliopsida; order Magnoliales; family Magnoliaceae; genus Liriodendron; species Liriodendron chinense. Next base: position 7,706,117 of record ML058333.1, read on the forward strand.
CCCCTCGCACCTAGTGGCTTGCAATTTCATATGGTTAAGCATTGTGGGTGTACTCCCCACATATGCGAGTTCGGGTATGCCCACATATAGGAGTTCGATTGTCCTTCCTATGAGTACCTGATGCATGTGGTTTGTGGGTGATTGAATGCATCTGTATGAAATAATCTCACCTTAAAATGGGGCAGTTGGGATACCTTGACATTATCAAAAGAGTTTTTTTTTTTTTTTTTCATTTCTATAATGGCTTGTGGACAGCAAAATCAATGTAATTTAGAAAATTAGTAAATATTTTATATATGGTAATTAGTTTTTTAAAGATGGTTAATGTAACTTATTAAAGTAAGACTTTTTCTATCAAGAAAGCTTGATGATGTCGGTTGGACATATGGCACATGTTTTGTTATTTTATGTTGGGATATTTACAGTGAAAAGCAATATGCAGAACGGTCTTCCATAAGAAGGGAAACTATGATAACTTCCACGTGAGAAGCTGCCACGCCCCGAAATTTGGACACAGAGTGTGTACCCTCAGGCCCAGGTTATGGGGTATGACTCGTGCATAAAAGCACTTAATTCAAAGGTCAAACTGTTATAGAGGCATGAGATCATATATGTACTAAGTTCAAATTATCATTTGATAACAATTAAATAAAAATATAATCCATACACAATGGCTCACCTATTTGGGACTTATTAATAATGTCATCAAACGAAAATAAAATAGAAAAATGATAGAAATAATCTAAATGTGTTGATTCATAGCAGCTACTTCTTCTTTCGTTAAGATACTTGGTGGTTCCTCCACTTGTTCAGGTTTCTGCTCATGTATATTATATGTACCATCTGTATATATTTACTTCCGTTAGCGGGGAAGTCTAGTAAGTAACCCAATATAGTTCACATGCATTTCAACTAAGTAGGAAAAATACATGCTATTAAATACATGTAATATATAATCAATGCAAGAATGAATTTAATATAAAATGATGCATCAAGTGGGCATATATTCAGTCTTTCACTTACTTCGATTGGATCCTATCAATCGGTTCCCCCTTCCTTGTAGGGCGGACTTCCACATATTAGTGGGCTTCCAGGATGGTCCCTGGGTAACCGGGTACTTAAGTACCTACCGGTCTTTCAGAGTCAAACAACAGGCACAATAACTCATAAATGCGTGCAATAATTCACATTCGTACAATAATTCACATATGTACATTCCATCTCTCCTTTTGAGAGGCAACATTTCATGACATCAATTATAACTGGAATTTATTTAAATAATATTTAAACAAGCATGAATCAATCAATATCACATATTATGTCCATCACACAACTTACTCAATTAAAATGACTAGAAAACGTATTGGGATGTACTCACCTGTTGATAGTCACGATTACTTTGTTAATTCTGTTACGTCCTGAGTAGAATCGGTCCTGAATCTACAATAAATGTAATTTATATTTATACATCGCCAATCTATCCTTAAATATACTTATTTTCAATTTGAATTATACTTTATTAAGGTTTGGTTCCCTAATGGACAGTCCAAATTCAATTATTGTGACCCACTTTTCCAAAAGGAATGGCCTTTTTACTATTTTTCTGATGGTACGGCCCACTTGATTGGTGGATCATTCTATTCTTGGTCACAAGTTCCATAATGGTGCACTACCAAGGATGATTAATTACATTTTGCAAAGATCTTGTCGTGGGATATCCTAAAATAATCCATTTATGAGAATCCATACCGTACCTCCCCACTATTTCACTTAGCATGTCCCGCTTGAAATTCTAATTGAGCTGATTTTTTGTCACAAAACTAATAACCCATTACTAAAGAGATTGGGTGGATCAGATTTTTCAAAGACTACACAGTGGGGCCCGCAAGTTCCCAACCAGTGGATAGGTATTGTCCCCACTGTTTGTCTTAGTATGACCCACTGGAATATCTTATACAGACCATTTTTTGTCCTCAACTAGAAAACTTGTTTATTAAGATATTGGACGGATTAGATTTCTCAAAATGTCTACAAATGGGTCCCAAAAGTGGACAGCAATCCAAAATCGGACTGCTTCAACCATGTGTGTGGTTATCATTACTGTTTTAAGTGGTGTGGGCCACATGGGATTCGGATTTACCAGATTTTTGGACCCAAGCTGTAAAACATCATAATACAACATATGGTCAGCTTGGATCTATTGATTTCATTACAATGGGATCCACAAGTGAACCGCTGCCCACACCCAGAATTTCTATCTTTTTGTTTTTATTTTTATTTTATAATTTTTTCATCATTAATTTGTTCCAGGTGGTGTGGCCCAATCAGACCTCGGTTTGGGTCCAAATTTGGACACCAATCTTAAAATGAGTTGAAGAAATAAATGGACGGCTTGGATATACTAAATCCATCAAGGTGAGTACCATGAGTGGGGTCTACACCTTACTTTCTAAAAATTCCAACGCTGGACATTCCAGCGTCTCTGACGTTGGACATCTAGCGCTGGACGTCTAGCAACCTTTTTTGAATCATGCTTTAAAATAAGCTAGAAAAACTGATGGATAGCAGACGTTATTTTGTCATTTTTCCCTTCCCAAGCTTACCTCATATCAAAAGATTTTTTTTTTCTTTTTAAGCCATTTTTGTAATGGCTTGTGGATAGAAAAATCAATATAGATTAGAAATTTAGTAAATATATTATATATGGTAAATTTTTTAAAGATGTTTCTTCATGCAACTTATTAAATTAATTAGTAGGACTTTTGCTACCAAGAAAGCTTGACGTCGGTACTTGGACATATGCCACAAGTTTTTGTTATTTAATGTTGGGATATTTTCGGTGGCAAGCAATATGTAGAACTGTCTTCCGAAGGAGAAACTATATGATAACTTCCAAGTGGTTTGTGCATGGGTGATTGCCTGCATCAATAGGGAATAGTCCATCCTTTAAATTACATTGATTTGATCTTTTAATTGGCTGATCAATGAAAATTTAATGGACGATTAATAAACAGTTTTCAACATTATCTCAAATTCAACCAACCAATATCCACTAATCAGAGGTTATGCGGTTTACTTTTGGGTGTATGTATGCAAAGTGTATAACCTCCCAGTGCCGGTGTGTTAGAACTAGAAAATGGATACGATTTACATTTTCTTGAAATGTTGTGTTTTGTTGCTCTGGGGTTCTGAATAATGGAAACATTCGTAGACAATCACAAAACATTCATAAAAGTACACAAGGAGAGATATCGCAAACGAATTTTATTCCAGAGATCCTGAGATCTTGTACGTTCCAGGCCGTGATCTGGCACGAGCCCTTAATTACATCGAATGATCGATGACCCTTGATTAAAAGGCAAAAGACTAGTCACCAGGGACTATGGTCTTAGAGTTTGTGGTCATAGAGACCTGTATTTGTTTTGTTATGGACTGAACCATCTTTGTATTCGTCAGATGTCTATGTCCCATGTTTTGGCCGGAGATCCGGGCTGAGACTGTCAGGGTTTATGACTGAGAAGGACGACTCTGGGCCTGCGCTTGTCAATGTATGGACAGGTGACCTCGGGAAGTCCACTCTGCAGTTGTGTATACCTGCGTAGCCCAACCGACGGATGCCGTTTTTAATGGGTAGGGCATCGACTGTTGTATTGTGGCAGTTCATAACAATTGTTTTATAGTGAATTGAAACTCTTTAGTATGGTTTATCGTGATAACCATAGTCCCGTTTATCTAGCTTTCGGCTCAAATCGGGTCACATCTTTACAGTAGATACAAATGATGACAGGTTCGCATAGTCCCGGATGTTGGCGACGTCCCTTTCGAGAAGATGTTTCGTTCATCGTGTCGAATCAGATCGAACTTTGAAGATGCGCAATTCTACTCATTTAGAGGTCCTGGAACGTCTATTTGACCATTCCATTGCGTCCGGAACGCTCAAAATACCCAAGATAGGCTCAAACGGCACTTGAAAATACTTAAAATTGAGTCCGGTGTACTCCTGAACATGTTCCGGAATTGGCTGATTTTTCGGGTGCGTGGGGGTACAACGCACCCTGAAAATACATATCTGAATTATACTGATTTTATGGATGCGTGGGGTAATTTTCAGGTGCGTTGGGGTCCAATGCACCCCAAAAATACAAATCCGTATTTTGCTAATTTTTCGGGTGCGTCGGCCCATTTTCGGGTGCGTGGAGGTACAATGCACCCTGAAAATACATGTCCGCTTTTTGTTCGGTTTTTTGGATGCGTCGACCTATTTTTTAGGTGCGTTGAGGTACAATGCACCCTGAAAATACATGTCCGCTTTTAGTTCAGTTTTTTGGATGCGTCGACCTATTTTTAGGTGCGCAATCCTACTTATGATTTTTTATGATTCGGACCTGCGGTAGTGTTGGCCGGTGGTGACCTTCCGGTGGAAGATACAGGCGATCGGCAAAGAATTCCGGTCACCGGAAAAGTTTTCCGGCTGTCGGAAAGGGATTCCGGCGAGGGTTTCCGGCGTAAAATTCAGATGCTCAGGGGATAATCTCTCTCTCTCTCTCTCTCTCGTAATCTGTACAAATGAATAGTGGGGGGGTATTTATACCCGAGAATACCGGACAACAACCAATGAGGACCTGCCACGTATGACGCACCCCAAAAATACCTTGACGCACCCTTAAATGGACGCGTGGGGACTCTGACGCACCCCGAAATGAGATTTTGAGATGCGCTGATTTTATGGGTGCGTCGGGCCATTTTCGGGTGCGTTGAGGTACAATGCACCCAAAAAATGCCATGCTGATCATTCGTGATTTTATGGGTGCGTTGGACAATTTTAGGGTGCGTTGAGGTACAATGCACCCTGAAATTGCTGTTACGTATTTCCTGAATTTACGGACGCGTCGAGGGTATTTTTAGGGTGCGTCGAGCCATTTTTCGGATGCGTCAGAGGTGAAACACATCCGAAAACACTTGTTGAATTTTCATGAATTTAAGGGTGCGTCAAGCTTAATAATTGGGTGCGCTTGACGTACTCGTGTTTTGCAATTTTGGGTTTTGCAAAACGGAGGGCCTGTGGGGCCCGTTTCCCGGTGAATCGCCATGCACTGCTTATCATAATTCATGAAGGATGGCCCCGCTTGATTCTGGTCGGTTTCGATCACGGTGATCCGTGGGGTCCAGCGGAGAAAATGGCTAAGTACTGGATCCTTTGCAAAACTGGGTATTTTGGGTGCGTCAGGTAGTGTTTTGTGGAATTTTCTCGAAGCACGTGCCCAGTCGATTTGTTTTAGAGGGTACTGACTTTTGGGACCCCAACAGCAGGTTATACACCGCTATATGAAGATAGAGATCACCGCTGTGATACGCGGGATCCTTACGTGACAATGTAACCTTTCCCAACATGGAAACATATCTTAGATGGAATCCACGATCTCCATCGTAATAGATATTCTGTCTGTATAGGAGATCTACGGATCCACCGCCCAAAATACATATAAAATGACACATCAGGATCACCTCATGGTATGTAATCTAAGACACATAATACTCCTAGAGTTCTTACGTCCTTTCATCCCCTTTACTAATTTAAGCATTGGAGGGTTCTCCATCAGCACCCTTGGCATCCCCTCATAATTTTTCCCTTTGTGATCTCAGGTCCCAAAATCAGCATCGTACATCATAACGTCCACATCAAGTGACGAGATCTACTGTTGATCCCTGATCAACATCTGTTATTCATTTTTTAGCATTAACAAGGCCCACCTTTTATGTGGACTGTCTACTGTGGGAGCACTACCTATAATGTAGCCAGTCCACCATGTGGGGCCTCCTTTGACATAGACCATGAGAGAGAATCTCCCTTGACATGGATGGTGAGAGAGAAGTAGAAAAGTCTCTGCTTACAAAGCTAAAAGAAAATAACTTATTAAGATGAGTATCTTTTAGTTGATAAATAACTTTTATAATAATGCTTACCAAACTAATTTAAATGAGAAAAGTAATAACATAAGTTAAAAAGTAACTTGTTTGGTACGGCCAAGATATCATCCATTAGGAGAGAGCGGATAAGGTTAACTCCGCGGGTGCACCAAGATTTATGTATTTTATCACTTCGTGCATCCATATTAACAGATAATTTTATCCCTTGGGACAAAAAATGAAGCATATACAAAGCTCAAGTGGATCACATGCACAACAGGAAAACAGTGTGAATTGAACGTGCACTGTTGAAAAATTCCTGGGGCTATAGTGTAAGTTTTCTATATAGTGGGCCGACTGATCAATGGTCCAGATTTGAATACAGATGCAGATTCATGTGTGGACTGATCAGTGGACCCCACTACAGTCGTGATCTACAGAATTAAGAGGGGTTGCGCATCTACACTGCCTGTGGCAGTATTGTAGTTGAACATGGATTCCTGATAGCCAAATTCGTGTGGAGCAAGGGTGGTAGTGTTTTGGTGGGTTTCAAACACTGCCACACCCACTACAAACCCTATTTAAAGGGTGCCGGGTCCCCAATCTGGGAACACACTGAAAACAAGCCCCATCTAAGGTTTTCTCTGCAGCAATCCTAGGAGAGGAAGATCCAGATCTCTAATTCACAATGGCTCACCAGACAGGTATGCCTTTATTCCAGTTATTTGATCTCCATATCTGATGCACAGCAAGGTCCTATATATTCCGCATATAGAGAATCTTACAGTTGGTATCAGAGCCGTCTGTGCATCTGTTATGGTGGATCCCTTCAGATTATCAGATTCAGGAAAACCCTATGGGCTGGATCTGAATAGTCCATTCATGGACATACTCTCCCAGAGCTAGGCCATCAATATCAGATAATTAGGGTTTTAATCAGCCATGAATCATCAAAACCCTAACCATTGAGGGCTTTCGTTACTGGAGACTACAAGGCAGCTGGATTTCGGCAAAATTTGAAATAGGGTTTTCATGGACAATGGCCATTAAACAGTAATAAAAAAATAATAAAAAAAAAACAGGGGAATCCATACCTTAGATTCAGTGGCTGAATGTGTTGTCTGGCAGTCATCGCTGAATGTGTTGTCTGGCAGTCATCCCATCTTCAATCTAGCAGACGTGGATGATATGATTCAGCTGACGATGGTTAAGGGTGGCTAGCTTTTCTTCTCAGTCACCAAAGCAAGGGAAACTAGTTTCGGAGCATCGATTGAGGTGTCTCTATGAGTTCAGGCTGCCATCAAATCTTAGGAGGTTCTGCAAGCCCTTTCAGACCTTTGCCATGGCCGGCCCTGCCTTGTCGCTCTCTCTATTTGGGTAGGCATCCATCAGAATCGGCAAATAGCCATTGAGTCTGGCCATTGCATTACCCAACCACCATTTGCTGAAGACCCCAATCGTCTTCAATTAGTAGTGCTTCTATAGCGCTAGAATCACCTTTTGCATCGACTCACAGAGTTGCCGATCTTCGCCATCATTTGCCATTATCAGTGGTGGTGGCTAGGCTTGAGAGAGAAGGCAAATGCTACGGTGCCGGTTGAGGGTTAGGGTTTTTTCCCTTTCCCCTATTTTTTCTCTCTCACATCCGCACTCCAGCCCTAAAGACTATTTTTTTTTTTGCTTAAACCATCAGTGGGGCCCGATTGCAATCGTGCCAAGCCCAAACCCTTTGGTTTTTTGCCTCGTTGGGCCCAGTTTGGTATTTGGGTCGAACGCTGGTTTTGGGCTTGGTGTTGGGCTTAATTTTTTAGCATGTTTTTTGGGCCTCCCTTTTGAGCAGCTACATAGGCATTTACCTTGGATCTGGACTATCTATTTAGTTTACAATGAGTGTACAGTTTGAATTATTCACTAGATAAATGATTTAGCATCTGAACTTTTCATCATGTAGACGTTAAGTATCAGATTTGAAACGTCCATTTTATGGACCTTAATATAAGGATTTGACTGTCCACATGAATTAGGATAAATGTTCCATTTGGACCATTCATCACGTGAATGTTAAGTGTCAGACTTAGAATGCTCATTGTGATGTTCAAATCATATAGAGTCTTGATTCGGCTTAGTTGTGGGCACATTATCTATACTTTAGGGCTGACTTGATCTGTTGATTTAAAAGGAAATGGGTGAATGAAACTCAAATGTTGGTTTCTTTTCAATTTCACCATATTTCAATGGTCAATGTCAACCGCTAATTGAGCCAAATCGGACTATTTTTTTTTTTATTGATCCGTTGAGGGTAGGATTAAATCGCAATCCTAAGTCTAAATTTTGTGAAGTTAGATCTGGTAGTGTTAGCCACCACAGTGACCAATATCAGTGAAGATTTGCACGAATTCAGACTTCTAATGTTGGGATTGAGTTAAAGGATTGCATACAGTTGCTTTCACGTCCAATACAGACGGTGACGAAAACACAAACAAACACCACTTTAATAAGGACATGAACACATGCAGACGGTGTCGAAAACACAGACGATCACCATTTAAGTTTTAAGTACAGTTGAACCATCTGCATGTTATGACTACCACCCACAGGAGGAGTCATGATGATGTGGCTGATTCTCACCAGGATTGATTGTTAGGCCCACTTTCATCCTGGATAATTCAATTGAAGGCCCTCAATCAATTGAATGTTTATTCGCCTGAAACTTCATATATATAGTCTAATGTGAGTTTTATTTTACAGTTAACATTCCAAACGATTCTATTTCAGTACCCCTTTTGGAATACGGGAAAAGAAAACAGACTTTAGAAAAGGGTAATTCTGTTCTTGTCTATTTCGAAAGCAATCTAACTGATGTATCGGCAAATTCCTGGTGGATAGACTCTGGCACTTCTATTCACATATGCACTTCCATGCAGGATATGTTATAGAGCCGACCACCAACTGACACGGAGCAATCAGTGTACGTTGACAATGGCATAAAGGTAAACGTTGTGGCAGTAGGTCTTTACAGACTTATATTAACATCTGGCCATTACTTGGACCTAATAGATACTTTCTATGTACCTTCAATAAGACGAAATTTAATTTCGGTCTCTCGTTTAGTTAAAGGTGGGTACACTTTTAAATTTGAGAATGAAGGTTTTAGTATCTATTTTGGTTTAAATGGAGTTGGCCATGGTACTTTAGTGAATGATCTATATCAGTTAAACTTACATGCCACAAATGTCCTGAACATGAACCTGCAACTTAATAATGGATCAGGAATTAAAAGAAGAAAGAGAAATGAAGTTTCCTCTATACTGTGGCACAGACGATTAGGCCATATCTCTCGCGAGAGAATGGAGAGGCTTGTGCGGGATGGAATACTTCAATCTTTAGACTTCTCCGATTTTAAAGCATGTACGGATAGCATTAAGGGAAAACAGACTAGAATGAGGAAAAAGGATGCCACCAGGAGCATAAGTCTACTAGAAGTGATACATACAGATATTTACGGTCCATTCGCTATAGCTTCATGGAGTGGACATAAATATTTTATCACTTTTATAGATGACTACTCTCGCTACGGATACCTGTACCTGATACATGAGAAATCGGATGCCCTGGATGCCTTCAAAATCTATAAGGCTGAAATCGAGAACCAACTCGATAGAAAGATTAAGGTCGTCAGATCTGACCGTGGTGGTGAGTACTACGGGAGATATGACGAATCAGGCAGGAATCCAGGACCTTTTGCCAGGTACTTGCAGGAATGTGGCATTGTCGCTCAGTACACCATGCCTGGGACTCCAGAGCAAAACGGTGTGGCCGAAAGGCGTAACCGAACCCTTATGGACATGGTACGAAGCATGATAAGTAATACGACATTGCCATTATCCTTATGGGGTGATGCCATTAAGACTGCAGTTCACATCCTCAATAGAGTTCCTAGCAAATCTGTCCCGAAAACCCCTTTTGAGTTATGGAATGGGAGAAAGCCTTGTCTTACCTATTTTCATGTTTGGGGTTGTCGTGCAGAAGCTAGACCCTATAACCCGCACTAGAATAAACTTGACCCAAGAACTATAAGCTGTTTCTTTATAGGTTACCCTGAAAGGTCAAAAGGCTATAGATTCTACTGTCATTCCCATTTTATAAAGATCATTTAGACTGGGAATGCCAGATTTCTTGAGGACACTGAAGACAGTGCGAGCATGAACGTTGTTAGAGAGATTGTATTTGAGGAAGAACGAATTATGATTCCCATGACAGTAATTCCTACAGATGAGGCATTAAGTCCTGCAATTGCTGCAGATCGCCTTAATGAACCTTAAGTACAACCTACTGATGAAGGAAATCAAAATCCTGATCCGATTGAGCCATTAAGAAGATCCCAAAGGGAGAGGAGGCCTGCAATCCCTGATGACTATGTCATCTATTTGCAGGAATGTGAGTTTGACATAGGGGTGGAAAAGGATCTTGAATCTTTCACACAAGCCAAACAAAGCATTAACTCCTCTCAGTGGTACAATGCCATGAAAGACGAGTTGAAATCCATGCAGGACAATGAAGTCTGGAACCTTGTTCAATTACCTAAAGGAATTAAGCCGATTGGTTGTAAATGGGTATTTAAAACCAAACGGGACTCTAAGGGAAACATAGAAAGGTATAAAGCCAGACTTGTTGCTAAGGGTTTCAACCAACGAGAAGGCGTTGACTACAAAGAGACTTTCTCTCCAGTTTCAAAGAAAGACTCATTTAGAATAATAATGGCTCTTGTAGCTCATATGGATCTGGAATTACAACAAATGGACGTTAAGACTGCGTTTCTCAATGGGGATCTTGATGAGAACGTATATATGTTACAACCAGGGGGTTTTAAAGTTGAAAGCTCAAAGCAACTGGTATGTAAACTCAAGAAGTCCATATACGGTTTGAAACAGGCATCACGTCAGTGATACCTAAAGTTTCATAAGGTGATTTCCTCATACGGTTTTGTAGAAAACACAGCGGATGAGTGTATCTACATTAAAATCAGTGGGAGTAAGTTCATTATTTTGATTTTGTATGTCGATGACATATTGTTAGCCAGCAGTGATATTGGGATGCTTCGTGATACTAAGAAGTTTTTGTCTCAAAAGTTTGAGATGAAGGATCTTGGTGACGCTTCCTTTGTCATAGGCATCGAGATTCATAGGGATAGATCTCGAGGACTGCTTGGTTTGTCACAGAGAGCCTACATTGGTAGGATACTCGAGCGGTTCGACATGCAGAATTGCTCTCCTGGTCAATCACCTATAGTTAAAGGTGACAAATTCGGAAATTTTCAATGCCCCAAAAATGATTTAGAAAAGAATCGCATGAAGGAAATTCCGTACGCGTCAGCAGTGGGGAGTATAATGTATGCTCAGGTCTGTACGCGTCCGGATATTGCCTTCGTGGTTGGAATGTTAGGCAGGTACCTTTCCAATCCAAGAATTCAGCACTGGACCGCAGTAAAGAAAGTATTGCGCTACCTGCAACGGATAAAAGACTTTGCACTCACCTACAGCAAAACCGATCGTTTGGATTTGGTCGGATATTCAGACGCAGATTATGCAGGTTGCGTCGACACAAGAAGGTCAACGTCCAGTTACATTTTTCTTATGAGTGGAGGAGCTGTGTCCTGAAAAAGCGTAAAGCAGTCTACCACAGCTTCATCCACTATGGAGGCAAAATTCATCGCATGTCATAAAACCACAAATCAGGCGGTGTGGCTACAGAGTTTTCTCACTGGTTTACGGGTCTTGGAGCATATCCCAAAACTTATGAAAATATTTTGTGATAGTTCAGCTGTGGTCAGTTTCTCGTATAACAACAAGCACTCATCAAGGTCGAGGCATATCGACGTAAAGTATCATGTTATAGAGGACAGAGTGTGGGATCATCAGATGTCTATTCAGCTTATCGGTACTAAGGAGATGATAGCCGATCCTCTCACTAAAGGGCTTCCTGTGGCGCCATTTCAGGAGCATGTGGTGTCTATGGGAGTCATTGACCTCACAGATATATTTAGTTAGTGGGAGTTTTAAGATTCAGTTTACATCTATTTTGTTCAGACACTCGTAGAGATCTCATTTACTTTGATGATTCCATCTTTTGGTTTATACTATTTCTCTCATTTGGTGTGCACAATATATTTTGAGAATAGTAGAATTTCAGTATTGTCTCATTAAAGACATCTTAAGAAAGCTCCTAGGACCTCTTGAAGGTAGGCACTTTCAATCACACTTGAGTGTAACCTTCATACCACACGACCATGTTCACAATCTACGTCATTAAAATTGATGGTACTAGTGACCGTGATTCGTCTCACTTCGCCTCAATTAATGTTGTGTAGACTACCACGATCCAGTATTAATAGTCTTGATGGACTAGATTGGAAAAGACGTTATCCACAGAATCTGACATATTGGTTGACCACTTAAGTATAATTAAAATCCGTGACATTGAACAATATGGCCCAAGTGGGAGAATGTAAGTTTTCTATATAGTGGGCCGACTGATCAATGGTCCAGATTTGAATACAGATGCAGATTCATGTGTGGACTGATCAGTGGACCCCACTACAGTCGTGATCTACAGAATTAAGAGGGGTTGCGCGTCTACACTGCCTGTGGCAGTATTGTAGTTGAACATGGATTCCTGATAGCCAAATTCGTGTGGAGCAAGGGTGGCAGTGTTTTGGTGGGTTTCAAACACTGCCACACCCACTACAAACCCTATTTAAAGGGTGCCGGGTCCCCAATCCGGGAACACACTGAAAACAAGCCCCATCTAAGGTTTTCTCTGCAGCAATCCCAGGAGAGGAAGATCCAGATCTCTAATTCACAATGGCTCACCAGACAGATATGTCTTTATTCCAGTTATTCGATCTCTATATCTAATGCACAGCAAGGTCCTATATATGCTGCATATAGAGAATCTTACATATAGAAGTTTTGGATGAAGTTGATATTTGTGGTTTCACTTCATCCGTGTCTGTGTGATCTTATGAAAAGGTTGGATGGCAAATAAACATAATTGCATGCCCTAGAAAGGTTTCAACGGTGGAAATCATTATAGCCACTGTTTCCTGTGGATTGGTCTACTTAAGTTTTGGATATGCTTCAATTTTGGGCTCAACCCTTTAAATGAGCTGGAAATATGGATGGACGGTGTAGATAAACCACATCCATTCACAGTGGGCTAAACTGAGTGTACCGAGTACGATTAAAGCATAGTGAGTTACTCAGTACGCAATCCGATTTCCAAAGTTAGTGGGTGTTTCCCCTTACCGTGGGGCCCACCTTGATGTACGTGTTGTATATCAACGCCGTCCACCAATTCATTTTGGATCAAGCGATTATTGGTTTTTTTCCAGTTGTCCAGTTCAATGTTACCTTATCAATAGATTTTGCTGGCAAATAAACATTACGGTAGGGCTTAGCAAGTTTTTAATGGTGGGCGTTCAATTAGGTGTGGTTCATTTGAGATTTGGATCTACTCCATTTTTTAGACCGTGTCCAAAATGAGATGTAAAAACTGATATGGGCGTCGTGGATATACAACAAATACATCGAGGCAGACCCACGACAAGGGAAACACCCACAAAATCCCCATCACTTAAGGAATCAAATCGGTTTTGCAGAGAATGATTTGCATATGGCGAGAATCCTAAAGACTAGAGATCTCCGTTGTCCACACATGCATGCAGTGAAATTTGAACCGTTGTTTTTTAACTCGTGTGTCTGGATGGTGAAGATCGAAGATCCCTATTAGTGAGATCTTTGACATTTGGACGCGGATTAGCTACTTACAGGTTGAGTAGCTATCTCCCTAATGAAGTGACGTCACCAACTTTTGTGGGCCCCACCATGATGTATGTGTTGTATCAACACCGTCCATCCATTTGTACAGATCATTTTAGGGAATGAGCCAAATAATGAGGCACATCCAAACCTCAAATGGGCCTCACCAAAGAAAACAGTGGGGATTGATCTCCTACCATTAAATACTACTTGGGGCCACAGAAGTTTTCGATCAAGCTGATATTTGTGCTTTCCCTTGTCTGTGTGAACTTATGAACAGGTTGGATCTCAAATAAACATCATGGTGGCCCTAAGAAGGTTTCAACCGTCGCATCACTGTCCCCATTGTTTTCTTTAGTAGGGTCCACTTGAGCTTTGAATCTGTCTCATTCTTTAGATAATGCCCTAAAATGATCTGTACAAATGGATGAACGGTGTAGATACAACACATACATCACGGTGTGGCCTGCAAAAGTTGGTGACGTCACTTCAGTAGCGAGATAGCTACTCAAACCTGTCAGTAGCTAATCCGCGTCCTTGACATGTGGACCATCTAGGATTCGAACTTCTAGATGAACGACATGATCACTGCTTGGTGGGGGCAGAAGGTCAAGTAACCCTAGTATTTCTTCCTGGAATTGGAATTGGAATTGCATACGGCTAAAGTCACGTGAATCGCCCACCGACTCCTCGTGGGACACGTGCCAAACACGCACGGGGTATGGACCACACATCTGGCACGTCTCACATTGAATGAACGATGGTCCACAGCCACTGATGTTCAATGCTAGATCGGGGGGCACATTGAACGTCGAACGCTGGTGAGCTTTTAATACGTCTATTTCTTTTATTTTCAATCGAAAATTTTTGGACCGTCCGATAATTGTAATTTTTGGATCACGGCCCATCAAAGATGGACCATCCGTGTGAGTGGTCAACATTGTTCCATGTGGTGTGGCCCACCTCAATTTGGAAATCGTTGAATTTTTTCCCCAGTTCCTAGAATCGAAGATGAAACCTGATGGATTGAGTGGATTTTACGTGTACAGCATGGTGGCCATACAAGGCTAGGTGTTTTAGGCGCTGGGTAAAACAAGTCTTGCAGAGGATTCCAATCCACTCATCAATATGCCACGGGAGTACGCTGGAATGGACCATTGGCATCTTGTCCTGATGAGTTGACCAGTGGATCATGTACTAGTGGGCCCCACATTAAAGAAAGGCTCCGCTCGGCTCGGCTCGGCTGCCGTCAGTATATGCCGGCGTGCTTACGTAGAGGAACGTGTGGGATTAGTAAAGCTTCGGTCAGACGAGTCAAGGGCAGCTGTTATTATATAAATAGAGGTTCCTAAAAATCTCACCAACTCAGAAATGCGGATTTTCAGCAAAGAGAACTCATCACATACAGCCAATACCAGATTTCCCACTACAATCGTACATTTGTATAACAACAGTGCCACTAAAACTTGGGCCCACCATGGAGAACATCTCGAACAAAACTTAGGCCCTTACGATCATGATGTGGGCCATTATCGTAAGGTTACAGGACGCGGATTGCGTCTCATCATATCTTTGTAGAGTCACACCATGATGTATCTGTTTATCCAAGCCGTCCATCCCTTTTCTAAGATAATATTATGCCATGGTCCCAAAAATGAAGCATATCCAATGATGTAGTAGACCACACCAGAATGACTCTTGCATTGCATTTAATGCTATGCCCCATTTAATGCAACCCAAGCTCACGATTAGGTGCTACAGCGTTGGATCTTTCTCAGTTTTGGGCCCATGCCGTAATCTTATCTTAGAAATGGGATGGACAGCATGGAGAAACAAACAGATACATCAAGGTGGGACCCCACGCAGATCTGATCGGACGCTTAAAGGTCCGACCAAGGGATCGGATGCAATCCACGTCCAAGGTTACTTTCGTGGGGATGTTTACTGCAATAGTCCTAAATTGTGGCTAGTTTTATTTAAAGTACAATTTCTTGTCTGGTTCATCTTATTTTATTGTCTAAAATGCCCTTACCCCTTGGGCACTATGGATTTCCCTAAGCACAATGGATTCCCTCTTAGCACATGGTGGTAAAAGGGGCATTCTTGACTGTAAAATTTTCAATTTCTTGTCAAAAGGCTAAAAGAGATGAGCCGGCCAAAAAGATTAGTTATTGGGCGGAACTCTGTGTGTACCACATGTGATTTATTTTTCTTATCTACGCGTCCATTGTTTAAACTCCTTTTTAGGCATGATCCCAAAATTGAAGCATATAAAAGGCTTAAGTGGATAACAACATAGAAAAAAGTGGGGATAATGACTCTTTATTTGTCATCCAACCTTGTCATAAGGTCATGCAGACATAGAAGAAGGGAAAAAAAAAATATTAGTTTGATCCAAAACTTTTGTGACCTCTAAGAACTTTTTAACGGTCACCATTCAATTCCCACTGTTTCCTATGGTCCATTTGAGATTTTTAGATATGCTTCAATTTTGGGGCCATGCCATAAAATGATTTGAAAATGGGTGGGCAGCGTGGATAATATACATTCATCACGGTGGGCCCTACGGATTTTACTCATGCAATCTGCATTCCATGTGGTGTGCTTTCATCAGATCCACAGGTCCATCGGTGCGGATTAGATGAGTCCGGGGTAACAGCTAACTAGGTGAATTAATGAGTAAAGGGTCCACTTTGATGTATTTGTTGTGCATCACAGTTTTTCCAGCTCATTTTTTGGCATAGTCATCTAAAACTGAAGAAGATCCATTTATCAAGTGAACCATAACTCAGGAAACAGTGGTCAATAACCATTAAAAACTTCTTGTGGGCCATGAAGGTTTTGGATCAAGCTTAAATTTGTGTTTTCCTTCATCCATGTTGTCTGACTTTATAAACAGGTTGCATGGCAAATAAACATTACGATGGACCTTAGAAATTTTTTTAATGGTGGGCATTCAATGACTGTTGCTTCCTGTAGTGTGGTCCACTTGAGATTTGGATCTACTTCATTTTTGAGACAAAGCTTTAAAATTAGCTAAAAATTGATGGACAGAGTGGATATACAACACATACATCTAGGTGGGCCCCATGATTGGGGACTCACCCACCAAGCTGATAAAGGGCCTATTTGGAATGTGGCATTAGGTGGTAGGGACTAGGAAAGAAGTGCGCATATGGTGTGAGTGTGTAAAAAGAAAAATGAAAAAAAAGAACTAATCAAGATATGGCAGGATTTTTGTTGGATTTCGAAATTGACTGCATCCATGGCCGCAGCATCAGTTGTGAAATCTGATTCATTTTATTACAATTGCATGGTACAACATTTTTCTCAACTGAAGAATTTGATCCCTATTACCATACTTTCAGATGTATAATCATTATGCAATAACGGTGTTAGTTCCACCTAATGCTATTCAATACCATCTAATCCCTAGCTTCAAACATGTCCTAAAAGCTGTTACCCCGGACTGACATGTCAATCAGGTACAATGCCTCATTTTAATCATTGAACCAGAAATCGTGATCATCCAAACACAATTAAGCTAGACCACATCAAACAGTTGGCATGGAATGGCCATCATTAAATTTTTTTAGGACCCACAACATTGTTTATGTACCATCCAATGCATTCACCAAGCATGCCTTGTAAGGGTGAAAGAATTACAAAAGATCACTGAATTCTAAAACCAACGTAGGTCATGTTGAATGAATAGGTTGTTTTAGGGTTTAGGCAAAAGGGGGTATAAAGTAATTTAGATGTTTTAGGTACAAGGTTTCTAGGGTGGTTCACCCAAGTTTTGAAGCATTCTGGGTTTTTTTTGGGATCAAGCCCAACAAGGGATGAGGTACCTGACAGATTGTGTGGATTTCATGCACTCTTTAAAGATTCGGTTGGCGTTGGTTCACCGCATAATTGATTCTTTTGAGAGAATTGCTTCGTGTGCATGTGCATGTTTGGCAATTTCGACGTGAAGGATTTAATAGTGAACATTGAGCCCTATTATTTCATATGGCATGGCCTAATTATTACTTGGATCTACCTCATTTTTGGATGATACTGTTTACACTTCCGGACACGTCCATGTAGATCAATAAAATAGCATCATATGTCGACACTGCATGCTAATGATGGATGAAATCCTACTCATGTTTCGAGGATATCTTTCGGCTCATATTCTTCGATGGCACATCACTTATCAAAAGCAAAATGGCACAGAAACGTACATACGTCTGCAAATAAGACACTACAACGAGGAATACGTATGTCTACAAATAAGACACTACAACGAGGAACGTGTATCCCTAACACAAGTATCACATATGGTCAAAGTGTTAGTGCACTTTTCTGTGGTGTACTAGTGCACCTTATTTGTCAATCACGTGAGTCCATGTGTTGTAATGTCGGTTGAGCCTGGCAAGCTGAAGACTGAAGATTGAAGTAAACAAGAAGCATCAAAGAAGAAGATCAAATAAATGAGATGCCTTGGTGATCCTATCCCTTTGAACCAAAACACCCAAAACCTCTTAGATGACTTGGAATATTTAGGAATACCCTTAGTCATCATCATTAGTCTTAGAACACCTTGAAAAACATGATAAGTTAGACTAATAAAAGATGTGGAAGTTGCTGTAAACAAAACAGTCAAAGCAACAGTTATCGATAGGATTTCGATCCATCAGACACAGCTCCCAATCAATCAGAATTTGTTTCAGAGGATTCGAAAAATTCACTGGATAGATTTCCGATCAATCGGACAGTGTCTCCGATCAATCGAATCAGGTCATTCCGATCAATCGAATCTTGTTCCGATCAATCGTAATTTGTTCCAGAGAACTCTGTGGACAGATTTTTTATCGATTAGACAGGCCTTCGATCAATTAGAAGTGACTTCCGATCAATCAGACATTTTTTCGATCAATCAGTGATACGCAAATCTGCCCTTTTTTTTTACCGTTTGAAGAAAACTTATAAAGGAAAGGGAGATTCATTTTTTGGCAGTGTAGAGGAATTTTGAGGAGATAAAAGCCGCCATTGTTGAAGATCTTTAGGAGCTCTATTCTTAACCCAAACAAGTGATCTTCTTTGTGATTCATCACAAGAATGGAGTATTCCAAGCTTATGATGATGATTCACTTGTTCCTCTATTGATATCTAGAGATTAAATTGTTCTTGATAATGATATTCCTATCCAATACTCTATGATGAGATCCTTGTAGGTGAGAGTCTCCAGGCAACCCATTCCCATTAGTTGTATAGATCTCAAACCTACCTCCTAACATCTTGGGCATCTCCGTTGAAGCATCATATACAAGATGGTTGATCGTGGAGCTGGAGCAGTGGCGACATAACGGCATCGGCGATCGGGGGAGCACAATGGGAGCTGATTGAAGCACAGGAGTTCAAACAACCTGAAGCGGCGCACAAATGGGCTCAATCCGACAAGTAAGTTGTCATTTGTAAGAGTCTGGTTCCACTCTTTTTCTTGTGAGAATTGAGTGTAGTGTTTGTCATCAAACTCGATAGGTTCGATTGTAGGACCTAGACTCGATTGTAGGATCGAATTGAGTCTCCAAGGAGGAGCCTCCGGCGAGAGTAAAAGCTAGGTTCGATGTAGGACCTTGGCTCAGTTGTAGAGCCTAAAACCATTGAGATTCGGTTGTAGGACCATGACTCATAAGTGGAGTTTAAATTGAGGTTCAGTTATAGGACATTGGCTCAGTTGTAAAGCCTAAAATCATTGAGGTTCGGTTGTAGGACCTTGACTCATGAGTGGAGTTTAAATTAAAGTTCAGTTGTAGGACCTTGACTTAG
Source organism: Liriodendron chinense (assembly GCA_003013855.2). Lineage (NCBI taxonomy): Eukaryota > Viridiplantae > Streptophyta > Magnoliopsida > Magnoliales > Magnoliaceae > Liriodendron > Liriodendron chinense. The sequence continues at coordinate 7,725,655 of ML058333.1, forward strand.
TTGTAGAGCCTAAACAAAGTCTCAAAGGGGAGCCACCAATATGGGTGTGTACGTGTAGGTTGGAAGGAACTTGTAAACTTCCCAGTTGGGCGAATTCCGAGTTAAAACACATTGGTTGAGAGGAACCACATTTAAACTCCCTAGTGAATGTCGGTGTGCTTAAAGAGATTAAGTACTTGAACCGGGAGTGGAGTAGACCTGAAGTCGAACCATTATACATCGTTGTGTTTGTGATTGTATTTGAGCACATTTCTTATTATGCATTGTGCTTAATTGTTTAATTATGAATGCTTAATTGGAATGTATGTTAGGCACTTGATAGGCACATCCGCACACAAATGATGTACTTTCACTTAAGTAGACTTGAGCTTATATGATCCACTCTCATGCAGTCTACTTAGGTTGCATCGATTAGGTGCTTGATTAGTTTAATCATATGTTAATCTATGCATGCTTAGACTAGGTAGCTTATTGCTTAACCATATGTTAGTCTAGTGATTGGACCCACTTATGCTTAGAAGTCGAAATGTTCTTTCTTAGTTTAAATTGATAAAACTGTTAAGTATGCGAAAAGAATTTCAGAAGGTCCTAATCACCCCCCTCTAGGACTTAGTCATAATTCTAGTTGCTCTTTAAGCTTCCGCACGCACATACGTTGGTGTCGTGTTAGACTATTGATGTAATTTCACAAAGCAGCGTACTCAACAAGTTTATAAAGACACGCTAAGATAGAGATCTTATCACAATTTGGATATGCTCGGTAAGGTTGTTTCACATAATCCTGTCAAAATAACAAGATTCTTCATAGGCGATCGGTGCTTTCATGGCAATTAAGAAGGTTCGAGAAACAATTTTCTCTCAAAACGGAAGGAAATCGAAGGACACGGTGTGGAATTTGAGTCCAATGAGACTGACTCGTAACGTTACGGAATATCCACAGTTAAGCTGGCAAAGAGATCTAAAAATAGTTTTATCCCATAACCTTTAAAGATCCCACTCTAGTAAGAAAACCTAAAATGGTTACCTTCTCTTGAGTTATAAAAGGAGCACGCGATGAAGAGGTTGGGGCCCACACTAAACACAATCTTCCTACACAGTGCAACGCTGTCTACAAATAAGACACTACAATGAAGAACACGTATCCCTAACACGAGTGGCATGTGTGGTTAAAGCAGCGTACTCAATAAGTTTATAAAGACCCACTAAGATAGGAATCTTATTGCAATTCGGATATACTCGATAAGGCTGTTTCACATAATCCTGTCAAAATGACAAGACTCCTCATAGATGATCGGTGCTTTCGTGGCAATTAAGAAGGTTCGAGAAACAATTTCCTCTCAAAATGAAATGAAATCGAAGGACACGGTGTGGAATTTCATTCCGATGAGACTGATCCCGTAACATTAAGGAATATCCATAGTTAAGCTGGCAAAGAGATCTAAAAATGGTTTTATCCCATAACCTTCAAAGATCTCATATTAGTAAGAAAACCTGAAATGATTACTATCTCCTGAATTATAAAAGGAGCACGCGATGAAGAACTTGAGGCCCACACTAAACACAATCTCTCTACACAGCGCAACGCTGTTTATCCTGTTTAGCTTTAGAATCCTCCACTTTTGTCCAGCCACGTTGTAGAAAGTCCGAAGTTTACGATAATTTTAGACCGTTGTTGTTTAACGCTATTGTTGTAGTACGCATAAGATTAGTACTATAAATATCCATGACCTACCGTCATCGAATCCCTGATCAGCCGAGCCCTTACTTAGACGATCATACCTCGTTCACATCCTACTGACCATCTGTATTGATTGTTTGTCCATACAGGTGATTGCAAGTATTTATCTTCTATTTTTACTTCTCTACTTGTTTTTATTTCTTTGCTGATTGTACTGAACTTCCATTATGAATTAATAAAATCAGTAATTTCAGCCTTTAGTTTTTATTCTTTTAATCCATTATTACATTATTGAGAAACACAAGGCTTGCAAGCATTGTTAAAGAAAAATCCCTAGTGTAAGGCGAAACGTTCCCATTTAGAAGGACTAACGCTCCCTTCTAAATCGCTAAATCGCTGCAACAATTGGTGTCTCAATAGTCAGGCCAACCTTCATAAGTTTGATCTTATCGATTTGGCAATTAGGGTCGCAACCTTTATAGATTTGGCAATTAAGGTCACAAGCGGTCCATCGAACTTGAGTTGAGTTCAACTTCGGCATGACCGCACTATCTTAATCGCACATGTTTAACTGAATACAGGCATTCGTTAACATGTGTGGCCTCATGTTTGATTGAATAGTGATCACGTGCCCTAACATGATATGACCAAAATGGATGTCGCACGGTCATCATGGGATGACAGGAAAGTCTCCTTCGTCCTGCTTTTCTAGAGACGAAATTTGGTAAGACCATCCATCCATTAGAAAAGCACCACTACATTAATGCCCTAGCTCAAAAGTTATGTCGATCCATTGTCCAGACAATTTACAAAATAAATATATGGCCTTAAAACACTTGGCTAAATTTTTTTAGGGTTGACTTGAAATTACGCCTTTTGATCTAATACACCTGTAAAGGCGTGTGTGTGCAGAAGCTTAGAGAGCAACTAGAATTATGGCTAAGTCTTACGGGGGGGATTAGGACCTTTTGAAATTCTTTTCACTTAAAAAAATTAATAATTTAAACTAAGTAATAACACTTCGGCTTCCAAGCCTAAGTGGGTCCAATTACAAGACTAGCAAATGATTAAGAAATAAATAACCTATTTAAGCATGCATAGATTACCAAATGATTAAATTAATCAAGCACCTAATCTATACAACCTAAGTAGACTATGTGAGGATGAATCATATAAGCTCAAGTCTACTCAAGAAGTGAAAGTACATCTTGTGTGTGTGGATGTGCCTAACAAGTATATAAGATACATTTTAATTAAGCATTTATAATTAAACAATTAAACACAATGCATAATAAGAAATGTGCTCAAATATAATCACAAACACAACGATGTATAGTGGTTCGACTTTGGGTCTACTCCACTCCCGGTTCAAGTATTCAACCCCTTTGAGCACACCGGCATTCACTAGGGAGTTTAAATCCGGTTCCTCCCAACCTAGGTGTTTTGACTCGGATCCACCCAACATAGGAGTTTATAGGTTCCTCCCAACCTACATGTTCACACCCGTGTTGGTGGCTTCCATTGAAGACTCTTTTAGGCCTGACAAATGTGTCAATGAACGAAAACGTCCCTAAACTTTAAGCCTGACAAACGTGCTAAGGAATGACAATCGTCCCTACACTTTTAGGCTAAACTAACAAGCCAACAAACGACCCTAGATCGAGTTTGACAAACAAACTCTACACTTAATTCCCACCGAAAAAAGAGTGGTTGGACTCAATACAAATCGACAACCTTACTTGTCGGATTTGAGCCCCATACAACACCGTTTCGGATTACTTCTTCTCGTTCTCCCGTGCTTGAATAAGCTCCCCTTGTGCTCCCTCAATCGTTGATGCCTTTGCCTCGTCAATGCTCCAGCTCTAAGATCAGCCACCTTGCATATGATGCTCCGACGGAGATGACCAAGGTGCTAGGAGGTGGTGAAACCTCTACAAATGGTAGGAAATGGGTTTTCTAGAGGAATACACCTATTTGGACTCCTACGTAGTGTTTAGACAAAGGATTTACCAATGATCAAGGTGTCTAAACTCTTAGGAATCACGAGGAAACAAATTCATCTCATTTTAGCATTGAATGCATTAAGCTTGTGATGAATAAAAAGGAGAATGACTTGCAATGGGTTAGGAATAGAGCTCCTAATGGTATGTAATGGTGGTAGCTCTATCTCCTCAAAATCCCTCTCTCAAGCCCAAAAATGAATGCACTCGCTTTTATAGAAAAATCTCGAACGATAAAAAATGGGAAAATAACTTCTACTTCGATCATTCGGAACATTATTTCGATCGATCGAAAAATTAGTCCAAAAATTTCATCAGGTTGTTGGACAAAATGTTCGATCAATCGAATAAGGGTCCAATCGATCAAAAAATCAATTTTCGATTGATCGAAGTCAGATAAAAAATTGTTATTTGGGCTGATTTGTTTACAACAACTTCCACCTCTTTAACTAGCCTAATTTATCATGTTTTTCAATGTGTTCTAAGACTAATGATGACGATTAGGATATTCCTAATTAGTCCAAGTCATTTAAGAGGTTTTGGGTGTTTTGGTTCAAAGGGTTAAGGTCACAAAGGCATCTCATTTACCTGTTTTTCTTCCTTGATGCTTCTGGTCCACTTAAATCTTCGGTCTTTAGCTTGCCAATGCTCAACCGACATTACAACAAAAAGACTCACATGATTGATAAATAAGGTGCACTAGTATGCCACATAAAAGTTTACTAACATGACCTTCTAAGCATACTAGATTAATTTTAGGGAAACTTGGTTGGACCAGTCGGTGGATGGATTGATCTCAGACCCATGAGCCATGATGGCACATGCATGGAGGTGTATGGCTTTATACTTGTGTGTAGTTAACAAGCCTTCCAACAATAAAGAAATCTTCAATTTTATGAGTGCTTTTAACAAGTTCGTAGAAGTGGAAATGATTGTAAGAAATGGAGTGCCAGGTGCAATAGAAAAATGCATAAATTTGAAAAGTTATTTTTCTAAAATTAATCAATCAAGTAAGGGGCCATTTGGCATTGCTTTTAGGAGTTGCAAAATTTATTCTCAATAATCATTTTTTTTCAATTATTTATTAAAAATTGCTTACGCAAAATTAGTTATCTTTTAATAGTGATTTTTTCATATGTTGCTTGCTGTTTGGGCTGTGGATTGAAAACCTCTTGCTTTTAAACTATTTCCCAAAACTCGCCTACATATTTTATATACGTTGTACAGCCGCTTACATTAATAGATCCCTAACAGAGGAATCTGTTAACGGTGGAAAAGCCAATTTTGCCCTTGGCTGACCACAAATATCACTGTTTAATTTGCCTTAGGAAGATTTCAACGGTGGGTATCACTATCCCATGTTTCATGTGGTGTGGTCCACTTGAGCTTTGGAGATGCTTCATTTTTTTGCTCATATCCTAATATGAGTTGTAAAAAATAGATGGACAACATGGTATAAAATAGTAGGATTGAATAACACTGTCGAAACATCTCAAGGCCATTGTAGGGCCCACTTTGAGCATGGAATATACAACATTTTTTGGCCCATGCCCTAAAATTAGCTAGGAAAACAGATAGACAAAGTGGATTTCTCATAAACATCTAGGTGACCCCACGTACGGTCTGTTAGTGCACTTTTCTATGGCATACTAATGCATCTTATTTGTCAATTACGTAGGCTAGTGAGTCTGGTGTCGGTTAAGCTTAAAGAAGACGAAGACTGAAGACACAGGCGGACCTGGTGCATCAAGGAAGAAGAAACAGGTAAAAGAGATGCCTTGGTGATAGGGCTGTAAATGGGTCAGCGGACCCGATGGGGTACCCAGACCCAACCCATTTAGACCTGACCCATTTACCAAATGATACGAGTCTGGGTCCAAGAACAGACCCATTTTCTAAACGAGTCTGGGTCTGGTTTCCTTATATTAGGCCCAACCCGACCTGTCTCGAACCCATTTAGTAAGTGGGCGGGCTTGGTCTATGTTTAAAGGGACCCATCCAGCCCAGACCCGTTTAGACTCGAATTTTAAGCCTTGTAAAAATGCTTGCATACTAGATCCAGACCCAGACCCATTAGACCTGACCCAGACCCTTTACTAGAATGGGTTCTGATGGGTTGACTCAGACCCCACCCAGACCCACCCATTTAGTAAAAGGGTATCGGTCTAAAATTTGGACCCAGACCCATTTAGTAAATGTACAAGTCTATTTTTAGCTAAACTCACCTCGAACCTGACCATTTATAGCCTTACTTGGTGAGCCTTAAACCTTGAACCAAATCAAAACCCAAACCTCTAGATGACCATGACCCAATAGGCATACTTGTAGTAATCTTAGATTGGCCTTAGGAGTCCCAAAAGACCACCCAAACAATGGCCAAAGAGGTTGCTCTTACTGCTATAAAACACAACTCATACAGCATGCAAAGAGGCCTGCTGACAGATCCGGACCCATGGTCGACAGATCGTCAGACCCCAAAATGGGACAGCAAGCAAGACTGCTCCCAGGCCTTAATTTGACCGGTCTGACGACCGGTCGGCTGGGAAGTCAGACCGGTCGTCCAACCGGTCGTGACTGACCTAGTATAGACAACAACCACATTAACTATCCAGGCAAAAAATGACTGGTCGGTCCTTTATATTCGACTGGTTGGCAACCCCTAGCCGACCGGTCAGCTAAGAGCCGTTGGAGGCCATTTTCTATCCGTTGAAGCTTTGTCTATAAAACAGTTTGGCTTGATTTTTTGGGGTAAGGAGAGAGATATTAGTGTATTAGAAGCCACCTTGATTGTTCATACCATTAAACTCTAATCCTAAGCATTCCAAGTCATCTTCCTTATGTTTAATACAAAGATGAAGTATTCAAAGCTTATGTGAAGATGAAATCTCTCTCTCTTGATCTTTAGAAGTTTAGGCACCTTGACCATAGGTAGATCCATTGTTTAAACATCTCTAAAGATTCTATTAGGGTGAAGTTCTTCTAGATAACCAACTCCTACTAGTTGTAGAGAATTCACACCATCTCCTATCACCTTGGGCATCTCAAGAGTATCGCATGCGAGGTGATTGATCAGTGGAGCTGAAGCATTGACAACAGTCACCGTTGTGTTAGCTCCCTCGTTTCCCCTTGACTAACTTCGTATTCTCTCGTCTCTAGTTCGTTGGGTTCTTCCACGACTTGTTCCCCGAGTAAGCTGTTCATTCACAGTAACACTCTCAGGCCAACGTGAGTAAGGAACACCTCCTAACTCACACTCTCAAACTTAAATGTTTGAATTTGTTCAAAGATTCCCCTCGGAAGCCGTCCTTGCATGCGAACCAAGAACCTAACTTTGGCTTCCCATCCCCTAGGAACAGTTTGAGGACCCAACCTACCTTGGGCTTTTGTAGAACCAACTCTCTATTTGGTCATTTTAGAGATAGTATTCAACCCTCCTTGGAAAAATTTGAGGGATCATCCCATCTTGGCTAAACTTTGTGGATCCAACCCTCCTTGGACTAAATTTAAGGGATCACTTACGGCCACAAGAATTCTCTACTCATGAACTTGGCCCTCACCTCATCTGGGTTTCAGCTTGGTGATATGTACGAACACAAACACTAACTAAACTAGTGTAACAATATAGTAATATACAAATTAACGAAATAATGCTTACGAACTATCCTTACATACGATCCGTGATCAATCCGTGTAAGTGTGTGTTCTACATGAAAATGATTCATCATATCTGAACTCGGAATACTAGTTAAGAGAATATCAAATGTATCCAACGTATCTAATCTAAGAACTAATTAATTTAGTAAACTAATAGATACGTACGAATCCGATCCAGCAAATATACAAATAGTATACGATTGGAACACTAACCTGGTGAATTAGAACCTTCGATTCACAAGAACGAATTAATCAAATATTAACGATTAATCAAATTAATCCGTTTTTCAAAATGTTTTTACTAAAAATTTGCCAGGATTAGTAGGGGGGGAGATCCTGAATCGGTATCAAGATGTTCGAGACGAGATACGAAGACGTGCAAATCGTAGAGTTCACAATAGTTTCACTACGTTAAAGTTAACTATAGTTTCTCCCAACGAGAAGTTCTTGAATTGGCGGATCTCATACTAGGTTATAGTCTCGATATTGTGTTTCAAATGGGTCTCCCCTCATCAAAAAAGTGGACTGGTGGTAAAAAATGCCCAGTTTAATATGCATGATCTTCCGATCCTACACGCATAAGAATTACAAGTAATTAGGTTACCATGCCCTGTAATATCTTCTACCAACCTGGCGTGGCCACCTTTACCACCTAGCTCTACCTCAAGGTCAGTGAGTTGAGTTTGGATACTCTCGAACCTCACTGGCTCTCCCAGAGAAATACCAGGTGTTGGCGTTGACCGGTGACCTTCCGGTGGAAGATACAGGCGATCGAAAAAGAATTCCGGTCACCGAAAAAGTTTTCCGGCTGTCGGAAAGGGATTCCGGCGAGGGTTTCCGGCGCAAAATTCAGATGCTCAGGGGATAATCTCTCTCTCTCTCTCTCTCTCTCTCGTAATCTGTACAAATGAATAGTGGGGGGGTATTTATACCCGAGAATACCGGACAACAACCAATGAGGACCTGCCACGTATGACGCACCCCAAAAATACCTTGACGCACCCTTAAATGGACGCGTGGGGACTCTGACGCACCCCGAAATGAGATTTTGAGATGCGCTGATTTTATGGGTGCGTCGAGCCATTTTCGGGTGCGTTGAGGTACAATGCACCCAAAAAATGCCATGCTGATCATTCGTGATTTTATGGGTGCGTCGGACAATTTTAGGGTGCGTTGAGGTACAATGCACCCTGAAATTGCTGTTACGTATTTCCTGAATTTACGGACGCGTCGAGGGTATTTTTAGGGTGCGTCAAGCCATTTTTCGGATGCGTCAGAGGTGAAACACATCCGAAAACACTTGTTGAATTTTCATGAATTTAAGGGTGCATCAAGCTGAATAATTGGGTGCGCTTGACGTACTCGTGTTTTGCAAATTTGGGTTTTGCAAAACGGAGGGCATGTGGGGCCCGTTTCCCGGTGAATCGCCATGCACTGCTTATCATAATTCATGAAGGATGGCCCCGCTTGATTCTGGTCGGTTTCGATCACGGTGATCCGTGGGGTCCACCGGAGAAAATGGCTAAGTACTGGATCCTTTGCAAAACTGGGTATTTTGGGTGCGTCAGGTAGTGTTTTGTGGAATTTTCTCGAAGCACGTGCCCAGTCGATTTGTTTTAGAGGGTACTGACTTTTGGGACCCCAACACGGTGTATTAACCAGCACATGCTGCCGGAGTATCAAATAACTCCCTCTAGCGAAGTGGATTGTTTGTGGGGGCCACTGTTAATGTGCCCACATATCTACCAAAGTGGGAGATCCTAACCACAGGTAGCAATGGATCTGGCTTCAATGGTTAGATTTTTAAACAGGCCTAACAATCAGGTAGGAACACGGCCTAATAGTAACTAGCCCTCGAATTTACGTCCAAGCCCATCTTAGCAAGTCATAAACAGTCCTTCCTGAGCCATGACTCAATCGGGTCTTAACCATTTTTCAATCACACTCCAAAATGAGGCCTGGCCATATGATGCGCCTATTTTACATGACCGAGCCTAACCTGTATCAGGCAGGATGCACACCCCAACAGGCCGACTGAGATCCTTGTCATCCTAGCCATTGATCTTTTCTCCTGCACTTCTCTTTCCTTTTCTCAACCATTTATCTTTATCACAACAATCTAAGAGTAAGGAATATTAATTCTAGAAGATATTTGGAGCATCCTCCATTGATAAAGTGGCCCATTAGATCTACATTAGAGACAACCAAACCACAAATCCCACATACAACCCAACTATACATATGGGTCCAGTACATATTGGCCCGGCTCACTCAATTGTTGACGCAGGGAGGACGTGGTAGGTCGATCACCGTCTCCCTAACCGAGTGTTTCTCGAATCCACGAGAAGAAATAAAAGATAAAAAAAGAGGAAATAAATTCCGAATAATTGATTTATTGATAATTGAATGACTAAAAACGGAATTACAATGCATATAAATAGAAAACTAAACCCTAGGTAAAGTATCAAAATCCAACTCCAACTAAAACTCCTAGAAAACGCAACTTACTATAAATAGTAAACTTACTATTTATAGAAGTCGTTCAATCCTACTAGAACTCTTGGTTTTCGGCCAAAAATAGAAAGTTCTCAAACGGCCTCAACCACGTTGTTCTACGAAATATTCTAAGCCCTTTTCATGTTGGGCACTAACTCTAAAACCCTACAGATGCAAAGTTATGATCGAATTAAAACTTACTATAAATAGTAAAAATGAAAATAAACTAGCCTAATGACCGTCGATACGGTCGATTCTCGCGATTCCGGGTTGGGCAACCCGACATAGCGGGTTGGTTGGCTAAAGTAGCTCGAGCTACCCTAAATTGATATATTATACGTCCCGTAACTCATTCTGGATTGTGAGATACGACCGATTCACGGTCCTGATGGTCCGGATCACTTTCGGCCCCGTCCGGTCTTCTTTTGCTCCATCTGGGCCATGAAATAGTCAGCGACCCGTCCTACATCAATTGTCCATATGGGCCGGTTACAGGTTGACCACTCACATAAAGGGTTCGAGTTCATATATTGTAACCGTCTGTCCTAACTCCTAACTTAGGTTGTGTTTTGGTACTACCTCTTTCTAATTTTTCATTCATTTCTGCAAGTTAATAAAATAACTTCTTCAATTGGACCATCATCTCATCTTCTTTTGAGTTTGAATCTATTGGGCCTTGTAGACATGAGATGATAGGCCACGGGAGGGTAACATGCAGATTGTAACGCCTCAGATTTTCGAGATTTATTTGAAACTTTTTGAAAATTCATTTTTAATTTATTTTTTTATTAATTATCGTACATTTACCGTTGATTTGTGAATAGCGGGACATCCGTAAGAGATCCGATAGGGGACCCTTTACAAAAATTGCTTAGAATGATCCCATAAACATCGTTGAAAGATCAGATTTCAAAAATCACGCATTTTTCAGATAATTACGAAAATGCCATTAGTTAAACTTAAGTTAAGATGCCATTTTTAAGTATTATAGTTTCTGACGATCACTTTCACGTAAAACCCTGGATTTAAGCTTTTGGGCACATATTAACCATACACGTCAAATTTCAGCCCTTAAATCATAGTAGAAGTGGTCCAATTGTCAAATCAGCCCCTTAACCCTTGATTTTCATGTCCATCGAGTGAGGAAAGTAGATGGTTAGTCGTAGTCGAATATTTCCCTTCATATGAGTGACTTGGATCATCTTTATCATGGACCAATAGTGTGATTTGAGTGCCCCACCTTGATAAGCATCTTTCTTATGCGCGAAGTTATCCCGTTTTAGAAATTAACGAGTTACCAACTCTTTTTAAATCTGAACCTTTCAATTTACCCACTTCTCACCATCAATCGCTTCTCAAATTTGAACCACTTATTATACTCATATGACTACGAGTTTACACAAAATTTGGACCCCGATCTATAATCCTACACCGTTGAACCACAAAGCCAGCTCCTTCCTTTTCCTTCAAAAGTTGAAATTTCAGATCTAGGCATTTCTCACCATCAATCAACCACTAAACTTTGTACAATTGTTTGCCTATCATGACTACATATTTTCGTAAAATTTGAGCCCTGATCATCGAGTGTAGACCGTTAATTGAGATCTAGCCCATTTTAGCACCCGCCAGGCCATTTTCAAGGATCGGCCAATCTAGAATGTGGATCATCAAGAAATTTACGTATTCTGACTCTACTCTTCAAGCTTGATAAGATGAACGGATTGGAATTGATCATAGATCATCTAAATATTGAGATTTGAGAAACCCACCTCAAGAAGTTGTTACACAAGACCTCGCGTGCACATCCCTCTCCATATTTCTACTACGCACCTCCAAATCCTTCTCCTAACCCTAGCCTCCATGCCGTAGAGAAAGAGAGAGAGAGAGAGAGAGAGAGAGAGAGAGAGAGAGAGAGAGAAGAAGAAGAAGAAGAAGAAGAGAGTTCTTTCTCATATTTTTCCAGCGACTAGGATCTTCTACAACCATCTTCTTTTAAGTCCATCCTAAGGTGAGGATTTTCCTTCAAGCCTTTCATTAATAATATTATGATTATCATAAGCTTCTTTTGTGGCATGTGAAGTTGTTTTGTTTTGAATTGCTGATCCATATAACATGAAGTTTAATGTAGGATTTGTAATGAATATCATGATATAATGATGTGATTCATTGTTTAGATTTTTGACTAAGAAGCATGTGTATTTGTGTTATATATCTTTGTGAAATCTATGCCCTTATTTTCTTAGTCCATGTATTACAAGTAACATTAGTTTTCATATTGTGATATGAAATATGTGTATAAGATCACCATATGGACATCCCATTATTGTATACTCTTTGTCCCTAAGTTGGTAAAATTATTCGATGTAGAGAGATGGAACCCATGAGAGGTGTCCATGATGGAAGAATATCTCTTGACTTAACAGAGAGAATGAATTGCTTGTTTGTCAATGGATCCTTACATATACATGATGTTTGATTTGATCCATTTACATTACATGGGTATTTTAACGAATTTGGTCATGATGTACAACATTGGCTTTTTGGGACATGATGAAATCATAAAACGGGACAATGAGTAAACATTAATGGTATACAAATTCTCATGAGCCGGGGTTGGTGCTATGGACACTAATCCCGTGCTGTCGGCCTATGCTGGGTTGCTTGCGACTCCCCATAGTGACCATTGAGTTTTATTTAAATCGGTTGTATGCGAAAACACTTAAATAAAGGTGAAACTAAAGTCATGCATTCACTTGGCTCCATGTGGGTGTACGGAATTGAGAATAGGCTAGAGCGTCCTACTTCTCCCGTACACTGTCACGTGTAGATTTGGGCTATGAGCGTCCCGTTTCTCACGTGGTCGGGCAAAACTATGGGCTTGTGCGTCCCAGGAACCTCTGGTGACTAGTGGCTAGCATGAAGTCGTAACAGGGAGTCTCCCACTTCATGTATTATGATTTCTAGCCAGCGTGCCTTAGCCAGAGCATGCATTCCATGCATCGCATTAACAAAGATTTTTACTTGATTGTTTTGTTTAAATAAAGATATTATTGTGTTGCGTTACTCTGAGTTTTGTACATTGTTATTCTTGATAGTCTTGGAGGGAATATTCCCCACTATGATAGCGTTTAACGCTATCCCAAACATAATTTAGATGATGCAGGTGAAGATCCAGGTATTGAACCCGATATTTAAGGAAAAGTGTTCAATGGTTCGTACAATCACATGGCGGATGGCGATGTTAGAGAAACTTAGTTGATGTTTTCATTTATTAAATATTTCTTTGAGTAGTTGATACATTTATGGAATTGTAATAAGTCTTCAAGAGAAGACATAGTTTTGTATTTTAATTAATCAGTTTGGATATTGGTTGGTTCCTTTATTTAAACATTGATGATGATGTAGTAAGTTTGATAGAATAAGATGATAATTGTTTCCGCCATGGTGCTTGAATACTATATTTTATTATTTGACAAATTAGTTATTCTATAAATTACTTGGGAATTCGGCCGTCGTGTTATACACGAGAGTCGAAAATCTCGGGTCGTTACACAGATCCCCGGAAACCTACTCCCTCCCCAATTTTGTGTAGGCAATACATGACCGCCTCTTACACGCATGTTAAAATGCGAGACGTTTCTGAAAATCCAAACGGCTATCACAAGAAAATATACAGGTTAAATTTTGCCATCACAATTAAAAAAAGAAGAAGAAAGACAGAAACAAATACAGTTGAAATTCCATGCCGTTAGATACTTGGGCACAATATTCTCATGTTTAATTCTAGCCATTGATATGCTTTTGACATGTGTTCAGATTCAGGGTGTAGTTGTGAATGGACCATTTTGGACATCACGCCCTGAATCTGGTATTTGATATGCATGTGCCATGTACTGAATTCAATGCCCAACATGCGAAATTTTAAGGTATTTTTATTTTTAACTGTATATATTAGTAGTACACTTGCAATCTCCACATAAGATAAACCAAGGTTTCATTTCACCATACATGTCACTTACTGATACAGCAAGTGCACAAGTTCCAAACATACATAAATGCATAAAAGAATTCAGAAGAGATATAACCAACTATAACCAAATAGAATTCGTGCCAAGCTACTCCAACCGCCTTTATGAAGGCTTGGTTGAATTTATGGGACCAAGAAACAAATGGGTTGAAATGAGGCCCATATTTTTCATGTTTCTATTGAGCTAGTGCCCAGGCGCATTTGGATGCACTTCTAAAAAAAGGGTTCTCAACTTGTTTTTTTTCCATTGACTGGTTTTTCAATGCCTATTTTTTTTCGAGTGGGGGATGAAATGGGGTTCACGAAAGTGCATCAAAATGCATAACATTAACTAGAGTTTAGCTCATAACGTTTTTTAGATGTCCAATGAGCACTTTTGAAGGTGCATCCAAATGGTCCTTGGGTCTAGGATTAATATTTCATGGACTTCTATTGAGCCTTATGTTCTTTAAGCCTTTTTGTGGAGTTTAGGCCCGAATTTTAAGCTTGACAAACAATTAGGCTTGAAATGCCGCTTATCGATAGTTTAAACTGGTCGAGCCTTCTTCTAATTAATAATTTTTAACACAAATAATGAAAACTGATCACAAACAACCATTTGTATGTGACGGCCACCTTTTTATGGTTTTGAAATTTGTTTGGGACCCATAATTAGACCTATGTTAAGCTTGAAATATGTGCTCATGCCCTTGATGTTGTGTGCCACTATGATGCTGCAGGCATGGATCCACCTGTGTACAATACTTATTATCAGTTGGGGCCCACCGTGTAATGCAGGCGACACGTATAGAAAATCAATATTGGGCGACACGTATAGGAAATCAATATTGGACAATTTAAGAAAATATCTGGCAGGATAATGCACGTCCAGGCAAGATCTACATGTGGAGTTTGAAACTTCATATTTGTATGTTCTTTACTTGGTTGTGTACAAGCATTCATGTTGTAATAGTTCCATGTAATAAAGTCAATGACTATGGTCTATTTTTAACATTACCAAATAATAAAGTCATGACTCTCGTCATGTATACGTTTTGTATTACACATTTCTTGAGTTGAATTTATGGAATTGAAGTAATGAAAGTTCGAAGATAATGATGCGTAGCCTACTCTACCACAATCCAAATGTGGAACCGTGTGGGCCCACCTTGATGTATGTATTTTATATCCACGTCATCCAACTCCAGATCCAAATCTCAGGATTGAATGTTCACCATTAAAAACTTCTTGGGAGAATAATAGTTTTGGATCAAGCTAATTAATATTTGTGTTTGCCCTTTATCTAGGTCTATGTGACCTTATATGATGGGCCCTAGGAAATTTTTAACGGTTGGCATTCAATCACCATGGTTTCTTGTGGTGTGATTCACTTGACATTTGGATATGCTTCATTTTTGGGACCATGCTCTAAACTAAGATGGAAAAACTAATGGACAGTGTGGATATAAAACACGTACATTAAGGTCAGCTCCTTAGTTACAGAAACACCCACTATGGTAACACATAATCCCCTCGCACCTGGTGGCTTGCAATTTCATATGGTTAAGCATTGTGGGTGTACTCCCCACATATGCGAGTTCGGGTACGCCCACATATACGAGTTTGATTGTCCTTCCTATGATTACTTGATGCACGTACTTTGTGGGTGATTGAATGCATCTGTATGAAATAATCTCACCTTAAAATGGGGCAGTTGGTATATCTGACATTATCAAAAGAGTTTTTTTTTTTTTTTTTTGCCATTTTTGTAATGGCTTGTGGACAACAAAATCAATGTAATTTAGAAAATTAGTAAATATTTTATATACGGTAATTAGTTTTTTTAAAGATGTTAGGACTTTTTCTATCAAGAAAGCTTGATGATGTCGGTTGGACATATGGCACATGTTTTGTTATTTTATGTTGGGATATTTATGGTGACAAGCAATATGCAGAACGGTCTTCCATAAGAGGGGAAAATATGAGAACTTCCATGTGAGAAGCTATGTCCAATGACATGGCAGTTGCGTGCAAAAGGCATATGGATGCCTTGAACATTAACACGTGCATGGAAGGGGGTAGGAATATCTTTTGAAGAAGAACGGTCTCTCCAATAAGAGAGCCGATTAGCTGTTACCCGGGAACCACTTAGTGGGTGTTACCCTAACCGTGTGGCGAACATCTGGATATATATATTTTTTTTATATATCCATGTGGTTCATCTGTTTTTCCATCTCATTTTAGGATGTTATACCAAACCTAAGAAGATCCATATCTCAGGTGGACCACATCGCCGGAAACAACGATGAATGACCCTTAAAAACTTTTTGGGCACCACAAAAGTTTTGGATCAATCTGATATTAATATTTTCCCTTCATCTAGATCTTCTTGAAATTATCAATAGATTGGATTGAAAGTAAACATTACTAAACATTAACTCAAATGAGCCCTTTTGAAGGTGCATATCCAAATGGTCCTCAGGTATAGGATTGATATTTTATGGACTTTTATTGAGCCTTATGTTTTTTAAGCCTTTTTGTGGAGTTTAGGCCCGAAGTTTAGGCTCGACAAACAATTAGGCTTGAAGTGCAGCTTATCGATAGTTTAAACTGATCGAGAGCCTTCTTCTAATTAATCATTTTTAACACAAATAATGAAAACTAATCACAAACAACCATTTGTAAGTGACCCACCTTTTTATGCCTTATGAATTTTTGTTTGGGACCCATACTTAGACCTATGTTAAGCTTGAAATATGTGCCTATGCCCTTGATGTTGTGTGCCGCTAGGATTTTGAGTACCCATTATTATTTAAAAATTTAGAGAAATAAAAATAGATACCTTACCATTAATTCAAAACATTTGTACTGCTATTGTTGTGAGAATTACTTTGACAAATTGAACAATTCCTTTTTGAGACGTAGTGTATGGTTTCACTTTGATGGGTGTATACGACCCAACTACTGCATCAAGTGATCCTGTGGTGATGATGAAATACCCTTAAATCATGACTAACCAATCATCACATGGGCCATGCCATAGCCAAAAAAAGAAAAAGAAAAAAGAATTCTAGATTCACTTGGTGGCCCAGCTGCGTGCACTGATTTGAACTTAGGGATTGCCTACTTTTTAGGTGGGGTGATCCTCTTGAATAGGTTGGATGGCATATGCAATGTAGGTACGACTGTAGATTCTGTTATGGGGATATTCTGAGCTGGGCCATGGCCTTATGGATATGAGGAGGCCCACTACAGGCGGTCCATCCCACGGCCCACTCATCACCTAAAGATGAAACTTGGTCCACGGAAGATGATCGACAACTAGGGGACATAGTGAGCTCCAACCCAAGGGGCACCAATTTTCGAGGATGCTCCTCATAGACCTCGAATTATCCAGGAGTCTGCCGACCACATCGTTAAGGCGCTTTCTATAGCCGACCACCCAAGTGCGGTCTTATCTATAAAGATCTGGAGATCCCATCTGGATACTCTGGATCCCTCCCTTCTATTCTCACTCCACCGCCTCGATGCAATTAGAAGATATAATCTTACTAAAACAGGGACTCTCCCAGCATATCCTAACAAGATCCTACTCTCCAAACCGCCCCCAAGCCCTATAAATACAGCTTGGGTTCATACTCCAAAGGTACAAAAATCTTAGCCTTCAAACCCATACCCACCTTACGCCCAGACCTGACTTAGGCATCAGAAAGTCCCCCGCCGCCCAACGGCACCTCCCTCCTGCCTCTTCTTCTTTTCTTTGTAGGTTTGGTGGGCGGAATGAGTTGCTACATGTTGATAGAAGGTCATGTGGCTAATCTTAGCCACCCAGATCCATTGTCCAGATTTCAATGACAATAGATGCCATAAGCAAGTCCCCAACTTGCTACCGTGGAAGGAGTTATTCTATTCTCTCTCTCTCTCTCTCTCTCTCTCTCTTGAGAGAGAGAGGGTCTCCTACACACAAGTGGCACGGGTGACTTTCTCCATGTTCTTAAGGTCGTTGGCTGAAGTAGGCCCCATCATGACGTACTACGTGAAATTTACCTCGATCATTGGGAGAGTAATTCTATTTTATTGGCAGGGCAAAAAATCAGCCTAGGTCATGAATCAGCTGGACCTTACAAAGGAAAGCAATTGGGGGAGGGATGCCCTAATTTTTACATGGCCACTTGAGATGTTTAAGAGAAATCCCACCAACCATTAGATGCATGGTTTCAAAATATTAGGCCTAGGTTAAAAAAATTAGTTTGAAATGTGATTCAGGTGAGCCATACCAAAGAAAAATGTTAGAGGATAGATGTCCATCCCTAATATTTTTTTACATGGCTCACCATGATGATTATATGAAATTCACTTTAGCCTCATGAAAAAACTAAAATAAAATTTTGACATAGGACTAAAAAATCATCCCTATCCATGATTTAGGTGGGCCACATGAAGGGAAAGTTTGGAGAGCGAGTGCCCCTTTTGCTCTATTTTCACTCATATGGCCCATCGTAATCACGGATTGAGATGAATTTTGGGCCCTAGGCCTGACGTAAGCTGACACATATGGTGATGAAATTGAGTTCACATAAACATCACTGTAGGGCCACCTACGGTGATATATGCCCTTTTTCTATTTTTATTTTTTAAAAGGCTCATATTGACTACAGAAACTCCACTCCAACCATTGGATGCCACATAAAAAAAAAAAAAAGTATGGAATCCAAAAATTAGGTCCATCTTAGTTCAGGTGAACCATAAGAAGGGAAACAATTTGGAGGATGCACATTGCCTGTACATTGTTTCTAATAATGTCGTCCACCTGAATCACTAATGGGGCTAAATTTTGGTCCTTGGACCTAACACCAATTGATGCATAGTTTAGTGGTAAAGATAGATTTTACATAAATATTACAGTGGGACCCACCTAAGCCACCAACTATTTTACTTGGCGGGAAAGGCTTTTCTGGAACATCTAAGTCATGCATTAAGAAGCTTGAGCGAAATTCAGCTTGTATAGCTCAAGCCATGGCTGGTCTATCCAATGCCGGCCCCATGTTGGATTCACTGTTTCCAAAAATCACCCGAACATGTAAAATCTAGCCTTCTAGTTAATGGCATAGTTAATGGCATGTGAATAAATGATTAAAAAGAGATGCATGAGGAAGCTATGTCCAATAGAGAAAAGATCAAAGATTCAATGCTTAGGATCATCGGATTTGGGAGAGTTTTTAGGAATGGTTTAAACGTGATGGAGGATGTCATATCAATGGCTTGGATATCCGGACCATGGTTTTAAATTTACAAAATAAGTTTTGCACAAGGACCTTGCCTATTCATTTAGGAAAGTTGGATTCATATATAATCACGATCCGTCCATTTTGAGTGAAAGTTTTGCATGGTAACCTGTATGTGTTCTGAACTTAGTGGACGGTTCAGATTAACCGATTGGACTGTCCAAATAAACCAATACAACTAGGGGCACTATAACTTATGGTTCTTATAAAGCACTGGAACATTTATGTAGGCTAGATTGCGTCATGCAAGGTAGTTAATTAATGGAAGACATTTTTGCTCGTAATGTCTGTTGAATTCAATACATGCAAAAGATGTTGAAATGTGACAAACCGTCACATAAAGATGAGATCATTATTTACATACAGCCCCATCCTTCCTACCAAGGGTTATTTGTGCAGCACATCAGAGCCATCCAAAGGGAGGGCCACACCATGAAGATCATCCAAGGCAAAAATCAGGTTGGTTTACTAATCAGAAGGTCCAAAGTGAAGGAAAGGCAATGGTTCGACTTAAGTGCATGAGCGGATCACCTAATGAGTGGATCATCCTGATTTTCATGGGAGCAGGTCTTCAAGTCATGGCCCATCATTCAAACGATTCAGATCTCCTGCACACATGCCGCATTGGAGGAAAAGATGGTGCCATAAAGTTCATTTGTTTTTTTTTTTGTTTTTTTTTATTCTCAGTGGTCAAACGCCAAACCCTTTGGAAGTCGTGGTTGGATAGAGGCTGTAAGGATCTAATGACTGGGTCAGATGGTTGCCCAGCCAAGAAGTTCTCTTCTATGGTTTGGATTTGGGAACGGAGAAGATAACTAACTTATCAAATTACTAAAATACCCTTAATATGATATGAGGAAAATAATTAAATGTATAAACGGTACAAATATAAACCATCTCTATTATTTTCATTGGCCGATGTATCCAACGATCTGTGCCGCAGATCTGCAAGGTATTTGACTCAGTGGGGCACCACATGGATGGTCCACATCCTAAAAGGCACGCTATCAGACTGTGGTAGTTATTAATGAGACAATTAACTAAAATATGATTACTGCTTGCATTCAATGGAAATAAATAAAAAAAAAATTCCATGAAACGTGGTGGATCCTTCTTTTCATGGAGTATATTTCAACCCACATGCCCACAGATCCAAGCAATTTAGTAGGTTGGGAAATTTAGAAGATTTCAACTATGGGTGTTTCATGCTGTTTCCTGTCATGTGGCCCACTTGAACTTTGAATCTTCTTCAATTTTTATTTGCTCATGTACTAACTTGGATTGGTGAAATTGATGGACAGAGTGGATTAAAGGGGACATCATGGTGGGATCACAGAACTTCTCCCTGCAGGGGCTTCTCCCTGTAGGTGGGGCCGCGTGCATGAAAATCGGGTCCATATTAAAATCCAGTCAACTCATCATGTGGGCCACACAGGTTGGTAGGATATAGGTGGCCGTTGAGTTACTTTCGTTCCGATCACCATCTATCTTATTGGCATGAGTGTCCAGACAGGAAGAGATTGGATATCTTACACAATTGTTTCCATTTTGACGTTTGAGCCAAGGGGACATCATGGTGGGACCACAGAACTCACCCTTGCAGGGGCTTCTCCCTTATAGGTGGGGACACATGCATGAAAATTTGACTCAAATTTAATTTTTGGGTTGACCCGACCCGACTCGAATCATATAGGGGCTAAGTAGACTATTATATATTGATTTTATTATTAGTATAAATAATACATAGTTTTTTTTTCCTTACACATCTGCTGGGAACGATCCACATCTGTCAATTTAATAAACATGTGCCTATAAATGATCACATTTTATGACAAGTAGAGCTAAAATATCTTGAGTTTTTTTTTTTTTTTTTTATTGCTAGTTTATCGGAGAACTAAAATGGTAGCTAATGGTCAATAAAATAAATTAATAAAATGATCTTAATGGTTAAAATGAAAGGATATATCAAATTATTTAATTTCACTAATTGTGTCCACAATTTAACTATTTAAAAAATTAAATATCAAATGGTCTTGTTGATTTGATTCAATGGTCAAAAAATAAAAATAGAATTGTTGGACATTAATTGGATGGTTCGGATGAAATATCAAATGTCAATTTCAAAAAGTTTTACGTGCAGAAGTATCAACCACCATTCTCTATCTATGCATTTAAAAAAGACATTATAAATTCTCTCTTTCGAAAACCCTAACCATAGGTTACAAAGAGAGGGCTTCTTTCAGCAGCACGAACGGTGGAGAAGAGAGAGAGAGAGAGAGAGAGAGAGAGAGCTGCTCGGTGCTGCTAAATTATTAATTCTCTTTGCATACCCTCTAATCCTCTACTCAAACAAAGGTATTCAAAAGAAAATGACGGAAGTCTGAGCCCCTGTTAAACCAATGGTTTGGATTAATTTCTGCGCTCCACTTGTACGAATTGAAGGTCTGTGTTATGGCCTACTTGAGTTTTGGGTTGTCCTCCTGTGGAGCTCACCCTGATGAATTAATGGGCTGGGTGGCATATACACAATATGGCAGACCCCATAAGTCATCTAGATCTTTCTATGGTGGGCGTCACCCTCCCAAATAATGCCCCCAATTTCCCTTTGGGACCTCTCCATCCACGCCTTGAAGTTTCGATGGGCTGGTTGGTATTACATGTGTTCCACATGCAAGGGATCCCACCATTTTTAAGTTTTCCTTCCATATTGTGTAGATAGATAGAGAGAGAGAGAGAGAGGGGGGGGGGGGGGGGAGGAGAGAGTGGCCACATGCATGCAGGCTACTCAATGCAAAAACAAATTAAAAGGACAGAGATGTCTCTGAGAGAGACATCCAAATCACTTAAATATTCACCCTCTCTTATGTTTGAGATCTATTCCAATGTTCTTATAAAACTCATTCTTTCAAAGAACCTTTTTAATTTTTTGAGGTTGATGAAATAACCCTCTATGCGGTTTTTTTTTTTCTTTTCTAAATTTTCTAAATTTTCAGGTCGGCAATCTAACGGTGAACCCACTATGTGAAGAGCGGGTCATCATTGCTGTGAATGGGCAATTCCCTGGTTCGATAATCCACGTTCTTGAGGGTGACACGCTTGTGGTTCATCTCATCCACGAGTCGCCCACTGGTCGATACACTGGTAAATCTCTACTTAATCTTTTGACAGAAAACATGTTTTTCGTTTATTCCCTCATCGATTATGATGATGATTTTCCCACGGTCTGTTGTCAACGCAGCGACCAAGTCCACTGCAAGATCTAAGTTGTATGGCCAGACATAGAACAGGTGCTAGATCTGAGCTTCCATTAGGTTGGCCACACTGATCAGATCCTTTGTCTTAAAATCATGTCCTTTCACTCCCTAACTGGACAAATAGATTAGCCATCTATTTATTTGGTCGGCTGTGGACCACACTCAAATCCATGTCCAGGCCCACCTATGGGCCTTATAGTTAAAGTTGTGCATTGAGTTGAACCAAATCGAGCTGGGCCTAGCTCAGCTCGGCTCAACCAGCAGACATTCAGCTTGACTTGGCTATCGAGCTGGAACGACATGGTTGGCTTGGTCCGGTCAAGCTTTCGAGTTGAGTTCGAGCCAAGAAAAAAAAAAAAAAATCAAAATTTGAATAGGCCCAGTTCAATAGCTTGGCCTAAAACGGTTCAAAATTTTTAGGAGAATCCTGGCCCATTTAAGTTTCTGGCTATGCAAGACTAAATGGCCTAGCTTAAGACTTAGTGCAGGCCCAACTTAGTCCATGGGCTTAAAATAAAACCCATGCCGAACCCTAGTGGGCTTGGTCCAAACTGTGATAATATAATGTAACACGGTCCATGCACAAAAGATCGTGACCGGGTTTTGATAGTGTGGTGCCACCATACCACAATACCTAGATGATGATATGAACCGTTCATCATGTGAGCTCTAGGCTGCCCTGGGCAAATGTGGATATAACAGTAGGCCCACGGAACTTTGCCACATCAACACACCACCCACGCATCCAGTGGGTCCCATGATTTGGACGGTCTATTTTGAGTTACACGTATGCCACGTGTACAACCGTTTAGTGCATGCATATAATAAAAAATAACCATTTAAATCGTACAAAGTCGTACTAACACACGTAACTAATCACTTAATTGGTATTAACTTGCATTTAAAAATGATAAAGAAAATGATACTTTGCCGAGTATGATGTTTGATATCCAACCACTAAGGCATTGTACACGTGGAATACAACTTAAGCCGTTGAAATGGTGGGCCTCTGTTTAAGTCAGAGATTATAAGGGCCCATTTGGATGCTACCAAATAAGTTACTTTTCGACTGAACTTAAGCCGTTAAGTTACTTTTGGAACTTAAGTTCGTTTGGTAAGTATAATTGAAAAGTAACTTATCTCTTAAAAATTGCTTATATTAATAAGTTTTTTTTTTTTTAGCTTTTTGACTTTTGACTTCTCTACTTATCTCTCTCATGTCACACTTTTGCTCTTTTTTTTTTTTTTTTTTTTTTTTTTTTGGGTTAGTACACACCCACACTGTTAGTCACCCTCCCATGCTAATTAACCACCCTCCGATTTGGCTCTTCTACTAACCTCGCTCAGGTCATGCGTACATATCAATATTCTTTCTCATGGTTCACTCAATTACTGCTCTCTCATACCATGCATATCAAAGGAGGCCCCACATGATGGACTGTCCCATCAAAGATGAGGCTCATACAGTGGATGGCCCACATCAAAGATGGGCCCTACATTAATTGGTGCAAGATCCAATCCACCAATCAGGTTGATCTGATCTTCTACATCTTTCCCAAAAATAGTTCTGGTCCACTCACCATTGGGACCGACTATTGGAAACAAGTGAATGGGTAAGAAAACTTCAGCCAAGTCTTCCTGAGCCGTACATTTGTTTTGCAGACTGTGGCCCACCTGACCAGTGGATCAACCCAATTCTTGTGCCAAGGCATCCATATAGTGATCCTATTCTGATGGATGGGATGTATCTCGGACCAATCGTGCTATGCTAGCACATGCATGGCATGTACATGAGCTTTATTGCACGCACCTGGGATTAGAAAAGCTCATTCTGTTAGGAAAACTGCCTGTAGATATGAAATTTTCTTTCCATAGGTTACTTATCAATGTGTTATTATCAAACATATTATTTACTTATTGGCTGATAAGTATGTTGTTTATCAAACATACTTATCAGCTTAATAAGTAAAAACCAAGATAAGTAACTTATCTGGTAAGTAGCTTATCTTAAGTAACTTACAATCCAAACGGGCCCTAAGTGTTAAATCAATATTTTTAAGATTCATGACATATCTACAGTGGGTCCCCTTGTTTGGGGGATTTACTTTTGGGTGTATGTATGTGAAATGTATAACCTCCGAGTGCATGCGTATCAACCAGCACATGCTGCCGGAGTATCAAATAGCTCCCCTTTTAAAATGAGTATATATAGAAGATTTGCAAGCCTACCGCGTCTATCTATCACAGTCAGTTATCTATGGGCCCACCATTGATGGGTGCCCACATATCTGCCAAACTGTGAAATCTTAACCACGGGTGAGAATGGACCTGGCTTCAATGGTCAGATTTTCAAAAAGGCCTAACAATCAGGTCGGGACATGGCTCTCTAGTATCTCGGCTTTCATTTCAGGCCCAAGCACACCGATTCAAGTGCTACGTGGTCATTTTACCTGCGTGGACCATGACTCAATAGGGCCCTAACCATTTTCCAATCAAGCTCCAACAGGTCTATTTTACAGGGCCGAGCCCGACCCGTTTCAGGCAGGATGCACAACCCAGCAGGTTGACCACGATCTTATTATCCTAGCCATTGATCTTTGCTCCGGTACTTGTCTTTCTTTTATCAACCGTTTATCTTTATCACAACAATGTAAGCGTTAGGATTCTAGAAGATATTTGGACCATGCTGCATTGATAAAGTGGCCCATTAGATCTACATTAGAGATAAACAAAACACAGATCCCACATATAACTTAACTACACATATGGGCCTGGTAAATGTTGGCCCCGGCTCACTCAATGGTCCATCTGGGCTGGTTTGAGGTTGACCACTCACCTAAAGGGTTCGAGTTCATGAAGCGTGGTCCCCATCTCTCTCTTTCTACGTACCCATTTATTTCAAGCTATCATAACCTAAGGGGAAAGCAAGAAAGGGACCGAAAATAATATTTACATAACACGTGAAACACTTCAATCTCATCATGAAATTTACAGGTCTTATTACCGTTTATCTTAACTCCTGACTTAGGTTGTGTTTTGATGCCACTCATTTTATTTTAAGAAATTAAAATTCATTAATTTCTGTTAGTTAATAGCATATCTTCTTCACATGGCCCATCATCTCATCTTCTTTTGAATTTGAATCTATTAGGCTTTGTAGATCTGTATTGGGCCCATCGTGAGATGAGAGGCCATGCGAATGTGACAAGCAAATCCTTGAAAATTAAGCTACTCCCAACCTCATCTTCCGTTTGCGTTACCTGACCGCCTTTCACATGCGTGCTAAAATGTGAGACGTTACCGAAAGTATAAACACTTAGAATTAATTGCAAGAAAACATACAGGTTAGATTTCACCATCGACCTCATGAGAACTTCCCATGTGGTCGAGCCATGTGGCCCCACCATGATGTGGATCAGGCATCAATATCATGCAGATGGATCCGCTTTAAGTTATGGGATATTCCAAAAATCAGCTGTATATAGAACTCAAGTGGGCTATACCATGTAAAACCATGTGAAGACATGCCTAAAATATCTAAAAGCACTTGGTGGGGCCCACTTGAGTTTTAGATGTGGCTGAAAGTTGGTCTTACAACTCATCCAAGTGGGACACACATAATGGATAGACTAGATTTGTGAACTACATCTCGGTGGGCCCAATAAACAATCATGAAGGTTTTAATGGGCGGATAACCCAACTGATGTCTGTGGTGTGGCCCACATAAGTCATGGATTGATCTAATTTTTAAGCTTGTGGCCTACCATGGAATGGTGCATGTGACTGATGGGATAGATGTTTGATCTACATCACGGTGGGGCCCACACAGCTCGACCTCATGGGAAGTTCCCATAAGTCGACCTCATTGTACCATTTCCGGTATAATATAAGAGAGAGAGAGAGAGAGAGAGAGAGAGAGAGAGAGTCCTATGTATATATGTATAGAGTCCTACTCTCCTACGCACCGGCACCTTTTTGAGGACTCATCACACGTGATGTGAGCTCAAAATTTGAGCCGTCCACGTGATGAAGTACCTCGAAAAACTCATAGGGCCCAAATTTCAACCGGATCCAAAACTTTGGTAGGCCGTAGCAAAGAGGGGGGACAAATCAAGGGAGGAAATTGTTTCCTTTCTCCATGGCCCACCAAAGTTTTGGATCAGGTTGAAAGCTAAGACCTAAGAGTTTTTTGAGGTGCTGCATCACGTGAATGTCTCCGATTTTGGGCTCACAACATGAGTGATGAGTTCTCAAACTGGTTCTATGCGGGAAAGCATCTCTCTCTCTCTCTCTCTCTCTCTCTCTCTCTCTCTATATATATATATATATATATATATATATATATGGGAAATGGTACTATGAGGTCGACCTCATGGGAAGTTCCCATGAGGTCGAGCTGTGTGGGCCCCACTGTGATGTGGATTGAAAATCATCACCATGCATTTGATAGGTCCTCTTTAGGATATGGGATATCCCAAAAATCAGCCGTATATGGAACTCTGGTGGGCCATACCATAAAAAATCATGTGAAGGCATGCCTAAATGATCTAAAATCACTTGGTGGGTCCCACCTGAGTTTTGGATGTGGCTGAAACTTGGTCCAACCCCTCATCCAAGTGACACACACACAATGGATGGGCTGGATTTGTGAACCACATCTCAGTGGGCCCAACAAGCAATCATGAAGGTTTTAATGGGCGGGTAACCCCTCTCAACTGTTGCCTGTGGTGTGGCCCACCTAAGTCATCAATTAACTTGATATTCAAGCCCGTGTCCCATCATGGAATGGTGCTTCTAATTGATGGGGTAGATGTTCGATCCACATCACGGTGGGGCCCACACAGCTCGACCTCATGGGAACTTCCCATGAGGTCGACCTCACAGTACCATTTCCCACATATATATATATATATATATATATATATATATATATATATATATATATATATATATATATATATATATATATATATATATTCTGGGCCCATTGGATACTTGGCCACTACCTATTATGTGCCCATTGGATATTTGGGCCACAATCTCATGTTTAATATTAGCCATTGATCTGCTTCTGGCAGGTTAGATTGAGGGTGTAGTTGTGAATGGGCCATTTGGACATTGCTTTTTTATGCCCACAGAACTTTGGTCTAATTTTTTGGCCCAAGAAAAAGGGTTGGATGGCCCTATTTTCACCTTTCTATTGAGACAATGGCCCAAATTACAGCCCATTTGGATGTGCTTATGTAAAAAAGTGTCTTGCCTTGTATTTTTCATTGACTCCCTTTTTAGTGCTTATTTTTCCAAGTGGGGGATGAAACATGATTTACGAAAGTAAATCAAAATGTATAATATTAATTAGGGATTACCTCATAATGCTATTTATGCATCTATCACCCCTTTTGAAAGTGCATCCAAACGGGCCCTCGAGTCTCGGATTAATCTTTTTATAGGCTGGCCTTATGTCTTCTAAGCCTTTCACATGAGTTTTGGCCTGCATTTTAGGATCGACAAAGGAGATGAGCTTTAAGTGTAGCTTGTTGATAGTTCAGATTGGACTAGCCTTTTTCTAGATAATTATTTTAACACAAAAATAATGAAAAGTGATCACAAGCCATTTGTATGTGACCTGTCTTCTTCTTCTTCTTCTTCTTCTTCTTCTTTTTTTTTTTTTTTTTTGATGCCTATGGGGTTTTTGTTTTCACTTATTTTTTCCCATTGAAATTAGTGAATACTTTAATCTTGAAATAGGTGGGTATGCCCTTTGGTGACGTGTGTGGATAGGATTTTGAATACCCACTTATTATTTGAAAATTTAGAGACAGCAAAGTAAATATATATCTTGCCATTAATTTAAAAAATCTGTACACCACATCTGCCACTATTATTGCCAACTACTTTTACAAATAGAACAATTCATTTGGGAGACATTGTGTATGGTTCTCTTTGATGTGTGTATGTCACCCAACCATTGCATCAAGTTATCCCACCATGATGATGAGATACTCCACAATCAAGACTATCCAATTATCATGTGAGCCATGCCATAGAAAGTAATGGACAAACAAGAAAAAAAAAATTTAATTCACATGGTGGCCTTCATGGATGCCATGGGAAAAGTGTGGTAGAACAATCTTATCCTGCAACCTAGTAAAGAAATTATCCTACTTTTTTTTTTTTTTTTTTTTTTTTTTTAATTTCTTATAGTTTTATGAATTACAAAAAGTATTAGCTATCAGGATGAATAGTAACTTATTAATTATAAATTAATTACACCCACACCCTTGGGACAGTGGTAGACTGAGTGAAGATAACCTTTTCTCAACACTGAGGTCAAGGTATGGAATCCCAACGTGGGGGGTGGCTAACATTGGAGGGTGACTAACAGTGTGGGTGTGTGTACTAACAGTGAACCCAAACACCCCCCCCCCCCCCCCCCCCCCCCCACGGCCAACTATTTCGACGGGGCAGCTACGACGTGTTGGTGGTGGTGCTGGAGTCGTCTTCGTAACTCCTGAACAAGATGTTATCCCGCATGCTTGGAGGGTCACTAACAGTGTGGGTGTGTGTACTAACAATGATATGTGTGAACCCCCCCCCCCCCCCGGCCAACTATTTCGACGGGGCAGCTACGACGTGTTGGTGGTGGTGCTGGAGTCGTCTTCGTAACTCCTGAACAAGATGTTATCCCGCATGCTTGGAGGGTCACTAACAGTGTGGGTGTGTGTACTAACAATGATATGTGTGAACCCCCCCCCAAAGAAAAAAAAAAAAGATACACAGTGGGGGGTGGCTAACATTGGAGGGTGGCTAACAATGTGGGTGTGTGTACTAACAGTGATATGTGTGAACTAACCCAAAAATAAAGAAAAAAAAAATTAGATACCATGTGTGTTTATATAGAGAGACCTTAGGCCGTGATGTTTTTTCTCAAGCCCAGTGTTGATTATATAAAATCCACTCCAACCATTATGTGCCGCATTAAAACATAGTCTAAGGCCCAAAAATAAAGTTTATTTATGATTCAGTGGACCACACGATTGGAAACATGTGGTCCACCTGAATCACGGATGTGGTTAAGTTTTGGGCCTTGGACTTAACATGGGGCGATGCACTTAGTAGTCGGGGTAGATTTTACATAAACATCATAGTGGGGCCCACTTAAGCCGCTAACCATTTTTCTAGGAGTGGTTTGGCTGGTGACCCAATGCCATCTAGCTCGCTCATGTCAAAGCTGTAGGCCCCACCATGATATATGTGCTTTATCCATGCCATATCCAACCATTTTGCAAATTTATTTTAGGGCATGAGCCCAAAAATGAAGTAGATCCAAAGCTTAAGTAGACCATATCATAAGAAGCAGTGTATAAGCCCAAAAATGAAGTAGATGGACCAAAGCTAAAGTGGACCATATCACAAAAAATAGTGTATTGCTCAAAACATGAAGTAGATCGATCCAAGGCTATAGCAGACCATATCACTGGAAATTGTGGGAATTGACCACCTATGTTGAAAACTTCTTAGGGCCGACGGCATTGAAAACGTTTTAACGCCCACCGCAATGTTCATAAAGTAATATAAACACTAGTGAAGGAAAAACACAAATAACACAAATATCAACTTTGGCCAACAGAGCAAGGTTCACCAGCAAAGCCGCGTCCCATTTTGCTAGTCCCGACTTTTCCAGTGAGGTTGGCAGGTAATCGCCACATATATAACTAGTAAGTCTCTCCACGGAAGTTGAGCGAAACTCAGTTTGTGGACTTTGGAGCCGTGGTCGGTCCAACCAAGCTATTGATCTGACGGCTCCATCTTGGATTGACTATTCCCCAAAAATCACCTCAACCTAAGACCAAATATTTAATGGCTAGGATCAATGATTTGGGAGAGTTCTTTTTAGGAAGAGTTTAAATGTGAGGGGGGCTGTCAGATCAATGGCCTGGATCTACTTCCCTGTTAAATGAATAGCAAACTCTAATTCATATATAATTATATTAATCTAGTCTATTTGGAGTGCAATTTTTACATAGTAAACATGTATATGTGTTCTGAACTTAGTGGACGGTTCAGATTGACCGATCAGAGTGTCTAAATAAACCAATACAACTAGGAGCACTATAACATATGGTACTCATAGAGCACTGGAACGTTTATGTAGGCTAGATTGAGTCATGCAAGGTAGTTAATTAATGCAACACATTTTCCTCGTAACGTCTATTAAATTCAATACAAGCAAAAGCGTTGAAATGTCATAAACGGTCACGTAAAGATAAAAACATTATTCAAATACAACCCCATCTTTCCTACTGACGTGTCATTTATGTAGTACATCAGAACCATGCAAAAGGAAGGCCACACCATGAAGATCATCCGAGGAGAAAATCAGGTTGGTCTACTAATCAGAAGGTCCAAATTGAAGGAAAGGCAATGGTTAGACTTAAACATCACTTGCTGGGTAGATCATCCTGATTTTCAGAAGAAATGATCTTCATCGTACGGCCCATCGTTCGAACGACTCAGATGTCATACATGCATGACACATTGGAGGAAAAGATGGTGCCATAAAATTCACAACCAGTTCTTTCGTTTTTATTTTATTTTATTTTTTATTGTTTTTATCCAAGTGGTCAAATGCCTTATACCCTTTGAAAGTTGTGGCTAGGCTGAGGCTGGATAGGTCTGATGGTTGCCAACTAAGCAGTTCCCTTTGAGATGATGACTGATCCTATCAAATTACTACAATACCCTTTATTTGATATTAGGACAATGATTAAATGTATAAACGGTACACGTATAAACCATCTCTATTATTTTTTATAAACTGCATACGTAGTACTTGTGTTTGGTTAGCATGATCTGGACTGTTGACTCAGTGGGGCACCACATGGATGGGCCATATCCTAAAAAGCATGCTAATATTAGACTGCGGTGGTTATTAATAGGACAGGTAAATAAAAAATGATAATTGCCTGAATTCAATGGAAGAAAAAAAAAACTCACAATAATCATACGGTCAGAGTTGTCCAATCACTGCTAGTTTTTACCTAAGGGCCATCCATATGGTGGCCCACAGGAGCAATGGTCCCGATCACCGTAAAAAGATTACCATATGGTGTTTATTTCCATGAGACGTCGTGAATCTTTCCTTTCATGGAATGCATTTCAGCCCCATGCCTGATTTTCATTGGTGGGTGTTTCACACTGTTTCTTGTTGTGTGGCTTGTTTGAGCTTTGAATCTGCTTCATTTTTGGGCTTATGTCCTAACTTGAGCCAGCGAAATTGATGGACGGAGTGGATTTCTCCGTACATCATAGTGAGACCACAAAACTTACCCTTACAGAGTGTGCTCCCTGTAGGTGAGGGCAGGAATGTCGCATCCATATTAAAATCCAATCAACTCATCATGTGGGCCACACATGTTGGTAGAATATAGGGCCTTGATCTTACTCGCACATGTGTGGCCAACTTGTTAATTGGACTCCCTGATTCATGGGAAAGGGAACGTTCACGATCGGCACACCTAACGAACGGATTGGATTTTGGGGCACGTGCCACACTTATAACCTTTTCAAGAAATTCTCTTCAAAAGGTCATAGGCATTTACTTGAAGCAACGAAATTCTACCTACTCATTTTCATTTTGTCTTTCCATCCTACCAAATTCATGCAGATTGCCGTAATACTAACGGCTCTCAAGCTCAAAGCTTATATATAGTTCCCTTAGAGCTCATTTTTCATAAGTTAAAATTTCATCCTGTATTAGAAAGTATATACACAGAGATATTGTGTATAGTCTTTGCTTGATTCTCATAAATCTCAAATCAGTAAAAGAGGAGTTCCCAATTTCTTTTCCATCCCTTCCACCACAATATTGCCCATTTTCCAACATGGCACGTGCCATGTGGTTGGTAGCATGCAGTTTCGTTGTGCTTGCCTTCTCAGCTTCTGCGAATGTTGTCGAGCACACATTTCGGGTATGCTCACACTCATGAGTTAACCTTTTATTTTTATTTTAGTTTTTAATTTTTTTTTTTTTTTATACATTTTCAGGTCGGCAATCTAACGGTGCAACCATTGTGTGAAGAACGGGTGGTGGTTGCAGTGAATGGACAATTACCTGGCCCGACAATCCGCGTTCATGAGGGTGACACACTTGTGGTTCATGTCATCAATGAGTCACCCTACAACCTCACCATACACTGGTAAATCTCTACTTAAATATCATGAGAGAACATTCTCTCTCTCTCTCTCTCTCTCTCTCTCTCTCTTTCTTTCTTTAATAATTCCCACGTTGACCATGATGACGATTTTTCATGTGGGCCCCACATGCAGATATGGGATGATTGGAACATAATACCGCACAATTGTATATTGACCGTTCAGTTACACACTGGAAAAAAAAAAAGAACGTCTCTGTTGATTTCTTGAATTGTATGTGAACCCAAGACTGGATCCACTGCAAATATTTGTAGGTTAATCATAACCTAGATTGTGATATAATCAGGCTGATCAAACATTTAAGTTGGCCACACCTTGTAAAATCATATGGTATGGCCCGCTTGAGTTTTGGAAAGGTCTGGTTTTTTGGGTCGTCCACTGGTCCATATGTTGTTCATGTGAATCGACTGGATGACATACACAAAGCACGGTGGGCCCATGCATACACAATAGCTGGCAGGTTTTAATTGGGTGTCTTGGTCACAACCGTTCCTATGGTGTGGCCCTCTTGAATTTTATACCAAACTAATTGTCCGGCACCAAGGAGAAAATTAGGGGGCAGGCATGATGGACGGATTGGATATTATGTCCACCTTGCTGTGGGCCCGGCACATCGAATTGTAGGTAAAGCTCAGCTTTGCCGTGGATCCGGCCTCCTCAACTATAAGTATGGACGTCAGGATTATCCATTTAGCATGAGGTTTAGCATGTGATCCACCTGAAATACGTCCTATAAGATGAACAGTTCTAATCATCTGATCATATTTGAATGTGGGCCCAACAGAGTGATGCATGCTAGATGAGCACATTCTCAAGTTTTGCTAATGGCCCATTATGGTGGCGATGGTTTTGTAGGCATGGGATATTTCAAAAGCTAAGTGGTTGGGCTGATGGGCCAGCCTACGTGACTCAGTGTCCAATCCTTCCAGGGAACAGTTACACGTACAGATTCAACATCACTAAGCAGGAAGGTACCCTCTGGTGGCATGCCCACGTATCATGGCTCCGAGCAACGGTCTACGGCGCTCTGATCATTCATCCGAGGGCCGGTCGATCCTATCCATTCATCAAACCCCACAAGGAATTCCCCATTATCTTAGGTAAGAAAACACTCAGGTGGGCTAGCCTTTGATCGTCATGGATCGATTGATATCAAGACCCATCATGTATCGCAAAGATCAGATCATGGTTGCCGCCTGATCAAGTGCTAGCGAAAATGACAATTAGACCAAATTCATTTTAACCATCCATTTAGCTGGCTGTAGATCAAACGGCTTAGATCATTGAATTGGGTTGATTTTGGCAGGGCGCGTAATCCAAGTCACGCCCCCCCCCCCCCCCCCCCCCCCCCCCCCCCCCCCCCACAATATCCAACGGTCCAGAATCATTAAGGATGGCCCCCACCATCCAACATGGAAATACTATATTTTTGTAAGTGACGAAAATGCCCTTGCGCAGGGGAGTGGTGGAACGCGAACGTGGTGGATGTAGAGAATGAGGGTACTCTCACTGGAGCTGCACCGAATAACTCCGACGCCTATACAATCAACGGAAGGCCCGGTGATCTCTACCCATGCACCAACAACGGTAAGTCTTTTAAAAATAAGAAATAACGTACACCACCAGCGCATGTTAGCATCCATTCACACGTGTCTGTCCTTTTGTAATCCAGATACGTACAAGATCAAGGTGGCTCAAGGTAAGACCTACATGCTACGAATCATCAACGCTGCACTCAATAACGAGCTCTTCTTCAAAGTCGCTGGCCACAATCTGACGGTCGTAGGCATCGACGCCACCTACACAGAGCCGTACATCACCGACGTCGTTGTCTTAGGCCCAGGCCAGACCACCGACGTCTTGTTCGTTGCAAATGGCCCACCTGGGTCCTACTACATGGCGGCACGTCCTTACGTGAGTGCCGTGGGCATACAGTTCGATAACACGACCACCACGGCCATCCTCCAGTACAAGGGCGCCAAGTCAGCAGCAGCGCCCCTGATGCCTGTCCTACCGGCATTCAACGACACCCCGACGGCCCACCGGTTCTACACCAACCTCACCGCCCTGCGCAGTTGGACCCACAAGGTGCCTCTCGACATAGACGAGCACATGTTTATAACCGTCGGATTAGGGCTCGAGCCATGCAGGCCGAACGCCACGTGTGCGGGTCCGTTGGGGATGCGACTCGCAGCTAGCATGAACAACGCGTCGTTTCAGCTGCCCACCACCCTATCGATGCTACAGGCGCACTTTAGCGGCGTGCAGGGCATCTTCACGGATGATTTCCCCGACACACCCCCGCTCGTGTTTGACTACACGAACGCTAACGTGAGCCAGTCGTTATGGACGACCCTGAAGTCGACACGTGTTAAGAGGCTCGCGTACAATTCGACGGTGGAGATGGTGTTTCAGAACACGGCGATACTCGGGGTGGAGAATCACCCGATGCATCTGCATGGATACAATTTCTTCGTGCTCGCGCAGGGGTTCGGAAATTACGATAATGCCACGCACCGGAGCATGTTCAATTTGGTAAACCCGCAGCTGCGGAACACCATAGCGGTGCCCGTCGGGGGATGGGCTGTCGTCCGATTCATTGCCAACAATCCCGGTAAGAAAATGCTAAATGATCACATACATTCGATTGTACGGTAACATCCGTGCGTTCGAGCTGTTTGTGGTTCATGTTTAATGTTTACGTTGGATCCAAGCCGTGCATCGGGATGCACCTACTCATCCTCACCTTACATTCCCATAATCATCTAATCCAAAAGATCATCTAGATCCAAAACTGAGGTGGGACACACCAAGCGAAATTATATACAATCATGCCTACAACCTATGTATATTCACTTTTTGTGGCCCACCTAAGTTTTGGTATGTCCCGCCATTCCTGTGGGCAGACCTGATGAATGCCTAGGATGACATAACATACACACAATACGATGATGGACCGGAATGCCCCCATTGCTACCTTTGGTGTGGATCACTTGAGTTATGGATTACACTAGGGCTGAAAGTTGGGCGGGTTCAACCCGACCGACCCGTGACCGACTCGACATTGGGTTGGGCTTGGGCAAGAAGTATTGAACCCGATCTCGAGCTTGGGCTATGAAAACATCAACCCGATGAAGTTTGGGTCGGGCTTGGGTTGAGGTCTCGGGTTGCCCGGCCCAACCCGAACCCGATCTATATACAAGTTCCTAATACTTTTATTATACTTTAGTGAAGTAAACTTATAATGTTTACTTGTATTTTAACTTATTTGTTTAGGAAAAATGAAGTTCTTTATGTAAATAAGTACATATATAATTAATAAAGCCATAAGTACCAAAAATAAGGTGTGTATTGAAACATAATAGACTAATGTAATTACGAAAATATTAGCGTGTATCAACCTGACCAACCCGATCAACCCGACCGAGCCCGCTTGGGTTGGGCTTGGGTTGGGAATTCCCAACCCAAGGTTGGGTTGGGTTGGGTTAGGGTTGAGGTATAGGAACCTTGGGTTAGGTTAGGGTTCAACACCAACCCGACCCAACCCGCCCGACTTTCAGCCCTAGATTACACTGGATCTTGTGATCAAAGCCCCACATCGTTAGTCACATCTAATGGACGGGTTGGATGGCACTCGCACATCACATTGGTGTTAAAAAAGGTACGTGATCATTCGTTTTCTTAAAGGTAATTAACAGTATTTTCTCTTCGAATTCAAATGTGAAACTGA
Source organism: Liriodendron chinense (assembly GCA_003013855.2). Taxonomy (NCBI): domain Eukaryota; kingdom Viridiplantae; phylum Streptophyta; class Magnoliopsida; order Magnoliales; family Magnoliaceae; genus Liriodendron; species Liriodendron chinense. The sequence continues at coordinate 7,761,973 of ML058333.1, forward strand.
CGTACTAACGAATCTACTTATAGGTGTATGGCTGATGCATTGCCACCTGGATGTCCACCTGACATGGGGCTTATCGACAGCTTTCGTGGTAGATAATGGGCCCACCGCTTCATCGACGCTACCTCCACCACCGTCAGATCTCCCTCGTTGCTAGAGCAGAACCATTCATTTATGATACACGTGCGTATAGACTCTACATTCAGGCGTGTAATGCAGACCGGTCCCCTTTCGGACAGTCGACACGTATAATGCACGTCCATGCAAGATCTACATTGTGGGTCTCATCAGATACATGGCTGTGACGTTCCACACGTGCTACTTGACACGTGTCTTATTATAAAGATACACGTGGGGCTTAAAACCTCATATTTGTTTTATCTATAAACATTCATGTTGTAATAGTCGCATGAAATAAAGCCAATGGCTATTGTGGTGTGTAAAATTTATTTTTTAATAGTACCAAGTAATAAAGTCATGACTCTGGTCGTGTGTACGTTTCATACGTTTTCTACATTTATACAAGAAATTGTCTCCATAGTTGCTCTTATACGTTTCCTGAGTTGAATTTATGTAATTGAAGTTTAATGAAAGTTCAAAGATAATGATGCGTAACCTACCCTACCACCGTCCAAATGTGGAACCGTGTGGGGCCCACCTTGATTTATGTATTTTATATCCATGCTATCCATCTGCACATCCAAATCTCAAGCGGACCATACAGTAGGGATTGAAGGTCCACCATTAAAAACTTCTTGGAGGGAGCAAAAGTTTTGGATCAACCAGTTGGATGGACAATAAACATTACGGTGGGCCTTGGGAGCTTTTTAACAGTTGGCGCTCAATCACCATAGTTTCTTGTGATGTGGTCTACTTTAGGTTTGGATCTTCTTTATTTTTTGGACTATGCTCTAAAATAAGCTGGAAAAACTCATGGACAGCGTGGATATGTATATTAAGGTTGGCTCCGTGGTTAAAAAAAAACACACCCACTATGGGTAACACCTAATCCCCTCGCACCCAGGTGGCTTACAATTTCATATGGCCGAGACGTTATTTTGTCATTTTTCCCTTCCCAAGCTTACCTCATATCAAAAGATTTTTTTTTTTTTTTTTTTCTTTTTTGCCATTTCTATATGGGTGATTGCCTGCATCAATAGGGAATAGTCCCTCCTTTAAATTACATTGATTTGATCTCTTAACTGGCTGATCAATGAAAATCTAATGGACGATTAATAAACAGTTTTCAACATTATGCCAAATTCAACCAACCAATATCCACTAATAAGAGGTTATGCGGTTTACTTTTGGGTGTATGTATGCAAAGTGTATAACCTCCCAGTGCCGGCGTATCAACCAGCACAGGCTGCCGAAGTATCAAATAACTCCCTCTAGCGTATCAACCAACACATGTTGATAGAAGGTCATGTGGCTAATCTGAGCCACCCAGATCCATTGTCCAGATTTCAATGACAATAGATGCCGTAAGCAAGTCGCCAACTTGTTACCTTGGAAGGAATTATTCTATTTTTTTCTTGTAGTTCTATGAATTAAAGAAAGTATTAATATGAAGATAAATAATAACTTATGATTAAGATAAATAGTAAATTATGATTATATATATATATATATATATATATATATATATATATATATATATATATATATATATATATAGAGAGAGAGAGAGAGAGAGAGAGAGAGAGAGAGAGAGAGAGAGAGTCTCCTACACACGTGTGTGTTGGCACTGGTGACTTTCTCCATGTTCTTAAGGTCATTGGCTGAAGTAGGCCCCATCATGACGTGCTATGTGAAATTTACTTGGATCACCAGGAGCGTAATTCTATTTTATTGGCAGGGCAAAAAATCAGCCTAGGTCATGAATCAGCTGGACCTTACAAAGGAAAGCAATTGGGGGAGGGATGCCCTAATTTTTACATGGCCACTTGAGATGTTTAAGAGAAATCACACCAACCATTAGATGCATGGTTTCAAAATATTAGGTCTAGGTTAAAAAAATTAGTTTGAAATGTGATTCAGGTGAGTCATACCAAAGAAAAATGTTAGAGGCCAGACATCCATCCCTATTTTTTTTTTTTTTTTTGCATGGCTCACCATGATGATTATATGAAATTCACTTTAGCCTCATGAAAAAACTAAAATAAAAAATTTTGGCAAGGGACTAAAAAATCATCCCTATCCATGATTTAGGTGGGCCACATGAAGGGAAAGTTTGGAGAGCGAGTGCCCCTTTTACTCTATTTTCACTCATATGGCCCATCAGAATCACGAATTGAGATGAATTTTGGGCCCTAGGCCTGACGTAAGCTGACACATATGGTGATGAAATTGAGTTCACATAAACATCACTGTAGGGCCACCTACGGTGATATATGCCCTTTTTCTATTTTTATTTTTTAAAAGGCTCGTATTGACTACAGAAACTCCACTCCAACCATTGGATGCCACATGAAAAAAAGAAGAAGTATGGAATCCAAAAGTTAGGTCCATCTTAGTTCAGGTGAGCCATAAGAAGGGAAACAATTTGGAGGATGCATATTGCCTGTACATTGTTTCTAATAATGTCGTCCACCTGAATCACTAATGGGGCTAAATTTTGATCCTTGGACCTAACACCAATTGATGCATAGTTTAGTGGTAAAGATAGATTTTACATAAATATAACAGTGGGACCCACCTAAGCCACCAACTATTTTACTTGGCGGGAAAGGCTTTTCTGGAACATCTAAGTCATGCATTAAGAAGCTTGAGCGAAATTCAGCTTGTATAGCTCAAGCCATGGCTGGTCTATCCAATGCCGGCCCCATGTTGGATTCACTGTTTCCAAAAATCACCCGAACATGTAAAATCTAGCCTTCTAGTTAATGGCATAGTTAATGGCATGTGAATAAATGATTAAAAAGAGATGCATGAGGAAGCTATGTCCAATAGAGAAAAGATCAAAGATTCAATGCTTAGGATCATCGGATTTGGGAGAGTTTTTAGGAATGATTTAAACGTGATAGAGGATGTCATATCAATGGCTTGGATATCCGGACCATGGTTTTAAATTTACAAAATAAGTTTTGCACAAGGACCTTGCCTATTCATTTAGGAAAGTTGGATTCATATATAACCACGATCCGTCCATTTTGAGTAAAAGTTTTCCATGGTAGGTTGTATATGTGTTCTGAACTTAGTGGATGGTTCAGATTGACCGATTGGACTGTCCAAATAAACCAATACAGCTAGGAGCACTATAACTTATGGTTATCATAGAGCACTGGAACATTTATGTAGGCTGGATTGGGTCATGCAAGGTAGTTAATTAACGCAAGACATTTTTCCTCGTAATGTCTATTAAATTCAATACATGCAAAAGATGTTGAAATGTGATAAACGGTCACATAAAGATGAGATCATTATTTGCATACAGCCCCATCCTTCCTACCAACGGTTATTTGTGCAGCACATCGGAGCCATCCAAAGGGAGGGCCACACCATGAAGATCATCCAAGGCAAAAATCAGATTGATTTACTAATCAGAAGGTCCAAAGTGAAGGAAAGGCAATGGTTCGACTTAAGTACATGAGCGGATCACCTAATGAGTGGATCATCCTGATTTTCATGGGAGCAGGTCTTCAAGTCATGGCCCATCATTCAAACGATTCAGATCTCCTGCACACATGCCGCATTGGAGGAAAAGATGGTGCCATAAAGTTCATTTGTTTTTTTTTTTTTTTTTTTTTTTTTTTTTTTTATTCTCAGTGGTCAAACGCCAAACCCTTTGGAAGTCGTGGTTGGACAGAGGCTGTAAGGATCTAATGACTGGGTCAGATGGTTGGCCAGCCAAGAAGTTCTCTTCTATGGTTTGGATTTGGGAACGGAGAAGATAACTAACCTTATCAAATTACTAAAATACCCTTAATATGATATGAGGAAAATAATTAAATGTATAAACGGTACAAATATAAACCATCTCTATTATTTTCATTGGCCGATGTATCCAACGATCTGTGCCGCAGATCTGCAAGGTATTTGACTCAGTGGGGCACCACATGGATGGTCCACATCCTAAAAGGCACGCTATCAGACTGTGGTAGTTATTAATGAGACAATTAACTAAAATATGATGACTGCTTGCATTCAATGGAAATAAATAAAGAGAAAAATAAAAAAACTCAAGAAATCGTATGGTCAAGGTTGTCCAAATCACTCTAATTTTTGCCTACTGGCCATCCACATGGTCGCCACAAGATCAATGGTCCTGACCGTGGTAAAAAGTTTACCAGGTAGAATTCCATGAAACGTGGTGGATCCTTCTTTTCATGGAGTATAATTCGACCCACATGCCCACAGATCCAAGCAATTTAGTAGGTTGGGAAATTTAGAAGATTTCAACTATGGGTGTTTCACGCTGTTTCCTGTCCTGTGGCCCACTTGAACTTTGAATCTTCTTCAATTTTTATTTGCTCATGTACTAACTTGGACCCGAGAAATTGATGGACATAGTGGATTTAAGGGGACATCATGGTGGGATCACAGAACTTCTCCCTGCAGGGGCTTCTCCCTGTAGGTGAGGGCACATGCATGAAAATCGGGTCCATGTTAAAATCCAGTCAACTCATCATGTGGACCACACAGGTTGGTAGGATATAGGCGGCCGTTGAGTTACTTTCGTTCCTGATCACCATCCATCTTACTGGCATGAGTACGTCCAGACAGGAAGAGACTGGATATCTTACACAATTGTTTCCATTTTGACGCTTGAGCCAAGGGGACATCATGGTGGGACCACAGAACTCCCCCTTGTAGGGGCTTCTCCCTATAGGTGGGGACACATGCGTGAAAATTTGACTCAAATTCAATTTTTGGGTTGATCCGACCCGACCCGAATCATATAAGTGCTAAGTAGATTATTATATATTGATTTTATTATTAGTTAAATAATACATAATTTTTTTTTCTCACACATCCTGCTGGGAACGATCCACATGTCTGTTAATTTACTAAACATGTGCCTATAAATGATCACATTTTATGACAAGTAGAACTAAAATATCTTGAGATTTTTTATTTATTTATTTATGTTGCTAATTTATTGGAGAATTAAAATGGTAGCTAATGGTCCATAAAATAAATTAATAAAATTACCTTAATGGTTAAAATGAAAGGATATATCAAATGATTCCATTTCACTAATTGTGTCCACAATTTAACTATTTAAAAAATTAAATACCAAATGGTCATGTCGACTTGATCCAATGGTCAAAAAATAAAAATAGAATTGTTGGACATTAATTGGATGGTTCGGATGAAATATCAAATGTCAATTTTAAAAAGTTTTAAGTGTAGAAGTATCAACCACCATTCTTTATCTATGCATTTAAAAAAGCCATTATAAATTCTCTCTTTCGAAAACCCTAACCAAAAGTTATAAAGAGAGGGCTTCTTTCAGCAGCACGAGCAGCGGAGAGAGAGAGAGAGAGAGAGAGAGAGAGAGAGAGAGAGAGAGAGCTGCTCGGTGCTGCTAAATTACTAATCATCTTTGCATACCCTCTAACCCCCTACTCAAGCAGAGGTATTCAAAAGAAAAGGACGGAAGTCTGGGCCCCTGTTAAACCAATGGTTTGGATTAATTTCTGCACTCCACTTGTACGAACTGAAGGTCTGAGGTTGCAATTCTTCGTAATATAGGACTGGAGATTATAATTTATATAATTCCTTTATAGTTAAGATTCTTTTAAAAATGTATTGAGGTGTGCATTTAGCTCGATCAAAAGGCTAAACTGTGGAACCTTACTTTCATTACCAAAATTAATTCTATTTAATATTTTGTTAGTGCATAAAATATATATATTTTTTTAAAACAGGCAAATTAATTGATGATGATGATATTGATGAGGCGATAAGCATTGACATGTCTGAAGCATCAACCCATCACTCTAACAACGTTGATGCTTAAAGAGGTATGCTTTAAATCTTCACTCCATTCTATCCATTTATTTTTATCTTTCAGTATTTGCTTAATAGAAATACTCTAAGGAAAAAACCTTATATATATATATATATATATATATATATATATATATATATATATATATATATATATATATATATATATATATATATATATATATATATAACATAGATGGTTTGGTTTTCAATTGAATGCTAGTGTTATATGCATCTAGTTTAATCTACAAATAAGTTAGTTGATCATTAAAATGCGGGTCAACCCAACTCGACCCGACTCGATTTAATTTGGGTTGGGTAAGGGTTGGGAAAATCCAACCCAAATTCAATTTGGGGGTTAGGGTTGCGGTGGAAACGACTCGACCTGAACTTGACTCGACCCGAACCCAACCTGACCTGACCCATTGCCACCTCTAAGTCTAGCCTTTTCAATAGATTTCTCAAAGTCCAAGGATAGTTTGGTCATTTCTCAAGAGAATTGGATATCAAGAACGTGTTTTCATTTTGACGCATGTGCCCACAGTTTAACTTTTTCAATAGATTCTTCAAAGTCCAAGGGCATTTTGGTCATTCTTCAAGAGAAACGGTCACCGACATTTACCTGTACTACTACTCATTTTCATTTAGGCTTTCCCTCTTACCAAATTCGTGCGGATTGCCTTAGAAAGTCTCTAGAGCTCAAAGCTTATATATAGTGCCATTAGATCTCATATTTTATAACTTAAATTTCTTCTTGACTGTATTAATTACCATTAGGAGCTCTATTCATAAACCTAGCAAGGCATTCTCATTGTGATTCATCACAAGCTTGAGGCATTTAAAGCTCAAATGAGAATGGACTTATCTCCTTTTGATTCCTAAGAGTTTAAACACCTTGATCATTGGTAAATCATTTGTCTAAACACCACTTAGAAATCCAAATAGGTGTATCCCTCTAAAAAACCTATTTCCTATCATTTGTAGAGGATTCACCACCTCCTAGCACCTTAGGCATCTCCATGGGAGTATCATATGCAAGGTAGTTGATCGTAGAGCTGGAGCAGTGGTAACGCAATGACATTAGCAATCGGGGGAACACAAGGGGAGCTTATTCGAGCACGAGAGAGCAAGAAGAAGCAACTCGAAACGACGCTACAACGGAGCTCAAATCCGACAAGTAAGGTTGTCATTTGTTAGAGTCCATCCACTCTTTTTTCGATGGGAATTGAGTGTAGAGTTTGCTTGTCAAACTCGAATTTAAAATCGTTTGCCGATGCTTGCCTTGTTAGTTGAGCCTAAATATTTCAAAGACGTTTGTCATTCCTTGGCAAATTTGTCGGGCCTAAACAAGTCTCTAAGGGGAGCCACTAACACGGATGTAAACGTGTATGTTGGGAGGAACTTGTAAACTCTCTAGTTGGGTGGATTCAAGTTAAAACACCTAAGTTGGGAGGATCCTGATTCAAAATCTCCAATGAATGTCCTTGTGCTTAAAGGGATTGAGTACTTGCACTGAGAGTGGAGTAGACTCAAAGTCGAACTACTATACACCATTGTGTTTGTGATTGTATTCAAGCACATTTCCTATTATGTATTGTGCCTAATTATTTAATTATGAATGCTTAATTAGAATGTATGTTAGGCACTAAATAGATACATCCACACACACAAAAGATGTATTTTTACTTACTTGAGTAGACTTAAGCTTATATGATCCATTCTCATATAGTATACTTAAGTTGCATAGATTAGGTGTGCTTGATTAGTTTCATCATTTGATAATCTATGCATGTTAAGACTAGGAAGCTTTTCGCTTATTCATATGCTAGTCTTGTGATTGGACCCGCTTAGGCTTGGAAGCCGAAGTATTATTGCTTACTTAATTTAAATTGATAAAATTATTAAGTAAGCGAAAATATTTTTAAAAGGTCCTAATCCCCCTCTGCCCTTTAGGACTTAACCATAATTCTAGTTGCTCCACTCTAAGCTTCCGCATGCATACGCGTCCACAAGTGTAATAAAAGTGATGCAATTTCACATTGCATTGTATATATAGCACCCACACTTAGTTAGTTCAAACGTATGCCCTGGATTGCCGACATAGTCAGATCTTGCCCATTAGAAACTTGAAATAATTGGATTTACACATGGCAAGTGGGCAGTTAAGGCAAATTTATCCAGTCAAAACTACAGCCTGTCGTCAACATTTAATTTAATATAGCATTACACACACGCCACTGCATATTAGTGCGTAAGAACTAATCCCAACCTTTAGAAGTTAGCCAGATCCCATAAATTAGAGATCATATGTTTGTATGGGTAGAGTGGGTGCCTAACACCTTCCTCCTTTTGTAATTGTGGTCCCTTACCCCAAATCTTTAGTCGTAAATTAAGGAGTCATCTTAGGGTTAAGAATCTTCATATCATCTTCTCTAACATTTTTACAAGGTCTAAGTGACTATGGAGACAGAGTAATTGGTTACTGACGACTCTAGTAAAATATAACATCTCATTCGACACAACGCAAAGCCCTTGGAAGAGGCAACTCGTGGAAGGAATGCGATCCGCTCGCCATTCAATGTCCATAAAACTTTACAAAGGAAAATAATTGTGAGAGGGACGCCCACCCTTAATTTTTACATGGCCCGCTAAGATGTTTAAGAGAAATCCATTCCAATAATTAGATGCATGGTTTCAAATTAAGTATAGGCATAAAAAAATCAAGCTGAAATGTGATTAAGGGGGGCCATACCAAAGGAAAAGGTTAGAGGAGAGATGTCCACCCTTAATTTTTTTTTTCAAGGATCACCATGACGAGTGAATGAAATCCACTTTAGCCATTACAGAAAAAAATAAAATTCAAGCCCACGGGTAAAAAAATCATCCCTATCTATTGTGATTCAAGTGAGTCACATGAAGGCAAAGTTTAGAGGGCAAGCATCCCTCTTCACACTTTTACTCGTGTGGCCCACCGGAATCACGGATTGGGATGGTTTTTGGCCCTATGCCTAACTTAGGCTGACATATACGATGTATGAAATGGAGTTCACACAAACATCATGGTAGGGCCCACCTACGCCTGGTCAAATGTGCCCTGACGCTAGAAAGCTAGTTACATTCGAGTTCTTAAGTGACCTATGGGCTATATATGTATGTAAATAGGGAGGGAGAGACATGCACCCTTGTTCTTTTTAGGCCCTTCATGACTATATAAAATCCACTCTAACCATTAGATGCCATATTAAAAAATTGTGTAGAGCACAAAAATCAGGTCTACCCTAATTTAGATGGACTATAGGTAGGGAAATAGTTTGGAGGGTGCATATTACCCTATATGGGTTCCAATCATGTGGTCCGCCTGATCAATCACAGATGGGGTTTAATTTTGGTCTAGGACTATTGATGCATTGGGATAGATTTTCCATAAATAAATATTACAGTGGGACACACCTAAGCCACCAACTATTTTACTTGCATGCAAAGATTTTTCCAGTCTGGTTCTCAGGAAACCGCCACGGAACATCTAAGTCACGCATCGACAAATTGTTTGAGCCAAATCCAGTTTGTCTAGTTGGAGCCACGGTTTGTCCATCTGATGACGGCCGCATGTTGGTTTGACAATTCCCCAAAATATCACCTGAATTGGTCAACTCTAGCTTCTCGTTAATGGCATGTGAGTAAATGATTAAAAAGAAATGTGTGAATAAGCTCCATTCAATAGAGAAAAGACCAAAGATTTAATGGCTAGGATCAGCTGATCTGGGAGAGATTTTAGGAATGGTCTAAACATGAGGGGGATGTCAGATCAATGGCTTGGATACACCAATTCCATGGTTTTAAATTTACAAATTGAGTTTTGAACGAGGAACTTGCCTATTAAATGAATAGGAAACTCTGATTCATATATAATCATAGTCGGTTCATTTCGAGTGTAATTTTTGCATGGTAGCTTGTATATGTGTTCTGAACTTAGTTGACAGTTTAGATTGACTGATTGTCTGTCCAAATGAACGATACAACTAGGAACACTTTAACTTATGGAACGCATATAGCACTGGAAGCCTAAAACATTTCTCTAGACTAGATTGGGACCGTTATACAAGTTTAATTAATATAAGACATTTTCCACCGCATATCTCTTAAATTCAATACACGTAAAAGATGTTGACATGTGATAAATGGTCACCTAAAGATGAGAATATTATTCAAATAAAGCCCCATGTTTCCCACCAACGGTCATTCTTGCAGCATATTGGGGCCATGCAAAGGGAGCGCCACACAATGAAGATCATCTGAGGCGAAAGACAGTTTGGTCTACTAATCAGAAGGTTCAAATTAAATCGAAGGAAAGGTGATGGTTCAACTTATGTTGATCTTCATGTCATGGCCCATCATTCAAACGAGTCAGATGTATTACATGCAGGCCACATTGGAGGAAAAGATGGCGGCATAAAGTTCATTTGTTTTTCGTTGTTTATTCCCGATGGTCAAGCGCCAAACCCTTTGAAAGTCGTGGTTGGACAGAGGCTGCTGGAAGGGTCTAATGACTGGGTCAGATGGTTACCGGCTACGAAGTTCTCTTTTGTGGTTTGGATTTTGCAAAGGAGAAGATGACTGATCTGATCAAATTACTAAAATACCCTTAATATGATATTAGGAAAATTATTAAATGTATAAACCGTACAACTATAAACCATTTCTATTATTTTTATTTGTGCACGTATCCATCCATCGGTTCCTCATATCTGCATGGTATTTGTACATAGCTCTTGTCTATGGTTAGCGTGATCTGGATTGTTGACTCAGTGGGGTACTGCATAGAAGGGCCATGTCCTGAAATGCATGTTATTAACTGTGGTAGTTATCCATGGGACAGTTAACTAAAATATGATTATTGCCTACATTCAATGCGGGTAAAAACTCCCAACAATCATATAGTCAGAGTTGTCCAATCAATGCTAATGTTTGCCTAACCACCATCCACGTGGTAGCCCACAAGATCAATGGTCCTGACCGTAGTAAAAAATTTACCATGTGTATGGTGTGGAAACCCTTCATAGAATTCTATGAAACTTGGTGAATTTTTCTATGAAATGCAATTCAGCCCACATCCAAGCATTTAGTCGGTGGGGTAATTCATGGACGAAGTAGATTTCAGCGGTCACATATCGGTGGGATCACAGAACTTCTCCCTTGAGGCTGCCCCCTATAGGTGGGGCCACATGAAAATTGGGTCCATATTAAAATCTAATCAACTCATCATGTGGGCCACACAGGTTGGTAGGATATGGGCTATTGAGTTTCTTTCTCACCATCTATCTTACTCGCATGAGTATGTCCAACGTGGTATAAGTGCACTCCCTGGTTCATGGGACAGGAAATGTTGGCAGGATGTCCACCTAATCAGATTCAATACTTACACATGTTTGCTTTGATGCATGTGCTGCAGGCTAATTAACCTTTTCAACAGATTACTCAAAGTCTAAGGACATTTTGGTCATTCCACAAAAGATTTGGATATCTTACCTGTGTTTCAATTTTGACGCATGTGCCAACGGTTTAACATTTTCTCTAGAATCCTCAAAGTCCAAAGGCATTTCAGTCATTCTAAAAACGAAAAGGTCTCAGGCATTTACTTGAAGGAATCAAATTCTCCCTATTCATTTTCATTTTGGCTTTTCCTTTTACCTGATTCGTGCATATTGCTGTGGTACGGCTCTCGAGCTCAAGCTTATATATAGTGCCCTTAGGGCTCATCTTTTATAACTTAAAATTTCATCCAAACTGCATTAAAAGTATACGCTGAGATACTGTGTATAGTCTTTGTTGGATTCTTACACATCTCAAGTACATAAAAAAGAAAGAGAGCTTCTCCTCCCATTCTTCCTTCCATCCCATCCCCATTGCCCACATTCCAACATGGCACATGCCATGTGGTTGCTAGCATGCACTTTTGCCATGCTTGCCTCCATATCTTCTGCTATTGTTGTTGAGCACACTTTTCGGGTATGCTCGCACTCATTGCATTTTCTTTTATTCATTTAATTTTATTATTATTAATTCTTCAAGGTATGATCACATTCATTTGAATGTTTTGTAGTTACCTTATGTTTGAGCTGTGTGAGGCCCACTCATGTTGTGTATGCACGACTGAGATTGTCCATTTATTGTGCCCAATGCCCCCTCATGTTTATCTTGAATGCCAAGAAGCATTCTGATCGAGAAAAGTCAAATGAGGCACACCACATGGTACAATATACAGTCATGTCTAAAACTAACATTTTCATGTGGTAATGCCTACCATAGTTTTTCGGTGTGTCCCTTTATCACGGTGGAGCTCACCTGATGAATGGGCTAGAAGGCATATATACAATATGGTAGTCCCCATAAGTCATCTACACGTTTCCATAACGGGCGTCCCCCTACCCCAATGTCCCTATTTTTCCCTCTAGGGTCTCTCCATCCATGCATCGTAGGTAGTTCGATGGGCTGGATAGCAATACATGTATTCCACATGCAAGGGGTCCGACCATTCTCACCAACTTTGGATTTTTAAAAATAATTTTTCCTATGGAAAATGCCAGCTTTATTTTTGGAGAAGGGGTTAGTAATTTGGTCAAGTGACCCTAGGATTATTAACTCTTAGTTCATGGCCATCCTTTACAAATTGTCTACTTTCTAATGCATGTGTGGCCGACCTGATGAGTAGAGGTGGCGTGTTTAGAGGGGGGGGGGGGGGGGGGGGGGGGGGGGGGGCGTGGGGCGTGTTTATATATAGCACATTCACCTGACGAGCTTTCAAAAATTTCCCACACATGTGCTTCCAATCACCATGGATATTATTAGAAAGGGGACGAGGGAGAGCACCTGCTAGAGAGTGTGTGCAGCTGCATGTGTAGGCTGCTCATTATATATATATATATATATATATATATATATAATAAAAAATAAAACAATAGAGATGCCTCTTAGGGATTGATAAACATCCAAATTATTTACTCACCCTCCCTTATATTCTAAATCTCTTCCAAAACTCATTCGTTTAAAGAACCCTTTTAATTTTGTGAGGTTGATGAATTAACCCTCTTACGTTTTTTCTTTTTTCCTTTCTAAATTTTATACATTTTCAGGTTGGAAATCTAACAGTGAACCCACTATGTGAAGAGCGGGTCATCGTTGCTGTGAATGGGCAATTCCCTGGCCCGACGATCCATGTTCATGAGGGCGACACGCTCGTGGTTCATGTCATCAATGAGTCACCCTACAACATGTCGATACACTGGTAAATCTCTGCTTAATCTTATGACAAAAAACATGGTTTTTTTTCTATTCCCTGATGATGATTTTCCTGTGGGCCCCACATGCAGAAATGGAATGATTGGAACAGAACACCACACAATCGTAGATTGACCAATCAATTACACAATCGTAGATTGACCAATCACTATTCTCTGTTGATTTCTGGAGTTGAATGTCAACTTGGATAATTCACCACTCTACGGTCCATTGTCAACCCAACGACTTGTTCCGCTCCGAAGCTTTGTAGGTTAATGTTAATGTACACAGCAGTCCGTGAGGCTTGCCATGGTGTGTGCATAACATCCACTCCATCCATCATATGTGCCCCATCATCTTCTCCTTGGCACCCAATAATCAGGCTGATCAAACATTTGGGTGGGACACAGCTTGTGGTATGGCCTACTTGAGTTTAGGAAAGGCCCTTTTTTCTGGGTCGTCCAATCCTCGATGGTGTGAATGTGAATTGACTGGATGGCATACACAAAGCACAGTGGGCCCCACACAATGTGGCAGGTTTTAATTGGGTGTCCCAGTCACAACTATTCCCTGTGGTGTGGCCCACTTGAGTTTTCTATCAGTTTGAATCTCAGGGACCAAGGAAAAACTTAGGGGGCCGGCATGATGGACGGATTGGATTTCATATCACCTTACTATGTGCCCCAAACATTGAGTTGTAGGTTAAGTGCTTAACCTACAAGCTTTGCAGTGGATCCAGCCTAGCTCCTAATCTATAACTTTTGCTAGAGCTAATGGCTCATTATGGTGGAAATGGTTTTGCAGGCATGGGATATTTCAAAAGCTAAGTGCTTGGGCTGATGGGCCAGCCTACGTGACCCAGTGTCCCATCCTTCCCGGTAACAGTTACACTTATAGATTCAACGTCACAGAACAGGAAGGGACCCTCTGGTGGCATTCCCACGTTTCATTTCTACGTGCAACTGTCTACGGGGCTCTGATCATTCATCCAAAGGCCGGCCGATCCTATCCCTTCATCAAACCTCACAAGGAATTCCCCATTGTCATAGGTGAGAAAACATTCTAAACATTGAACTTAGGTGGACTTACCTTTTATCATCATGGATCGATGGATATCAAGACCCATCATGGATTGACAAGATCAGATCATCATATAGCTGCCTGATCAAGCGCCAGTGAAAATGACAGTTAGACAAAATTCATTTTAAATGGCTTAGATAATCCAATTGGGTTGATTTTGGCGGGAAGGGTAATCCATGTCTCATCGGCAATATCCAATGGTCCAGAATCATTAACAATGGCCCCCACCATCCCATCCAACAAGGCACTTCTATATTTTTCTAAATGACGAAAATGACCTTGCACAGGGGAGTGGTGGAATGCAAACGTGGTAGATGTAGAGGACGAGGCTACTCTCATTGGAGGTCCACCTCAAAACTCCGATGCCTATACAATCAACGGAAGGCCTGGCGATCTTTATCCATGCACCAACAACAGTAAGTTATTAATAAAAAAGAAAGAAAGAAAACTTACACCACCAGCGCATGTTAGCACCTAACGAGTCGCATGTTGACACGTGTTAGACTCTTTCATCCTTACCATTCACACGCGTCTCTATCTTTTGTAATCCAGATACGCATAAGATCAAGGTTGCCCAAGGTAAGACCTACATGCTGCGAATCATCAACGCTGCCCTCAATAACCAGCACTTCTTCAAGATCGCTGGCCATAATATGACAGTTGTGGGCATTGACGCCACCTACACAGAGCCCTACATCACCGACGTAGTAGTTGTGGCTCCGGGCCAAACCACCGATGTCCTAGTTGTTGCAAATGGTCCACCTGGGGCCTACTACATGGCGGCCAGCCCTTATGTGAGTGCCGTGGGCATACCATACGATAACACGACCACCACGGCCATCCTCCAGTATAAGGGCGCCACATCAGCAGCAGCGCCCTTGATGCCGCTGCTACCGGCATTCAACGACACCCCAACAGCCCACAGGTTCTACAGCAACATAACTGGCCTGCGCAGTCGGGGCCACAAGGTGCCTCTCGACGTGGACGAGCACATGTTTATGACCGTCGGATTAGGGCTAGAGCCGTGTGGAGGCAACGCAATGTGTGCAGGTCCGTCGGGGATGCGGTTCGCAGCGAGCATGAACAATGCGTCGTTCCGGCTGCCCACCTCGTTGTCGATGCTGGAGGCTCACTTCAGAGGAGTGCAGGGCATCTTCACAGACGACTTCCCAGACACGCCTCCGCTCGTGTTCGACTACGCAAACACTAATGTTAGCCAGTCGCCACTTTGGACGACCCTGAAGTCAACACGTGCGAAGAGGCTCGCGTACAATTCAACGGTGGAGATGGTGTTTCAAAACACGGCGATAATCGGAGTGGAGAACCACCCGATGCATCTGCACGGGTTCAATTTCTTCGTGCTCGCGCAGGGGTTCGGAAATTACAATAGTGCCACGCACAGGAGCATGTTCAATTTAGTGAACCCGCAGGAGAGGAACACCATTGCCGTTCCTGTCGGGGGATGGGCTGTCGTCAGATTCCGCGCTAACAATCCCGGTATGAAAAATGCTAAATGATCACATACATTCGAATGTACAGTAATTATTGTGCATTCGAGCTGTGTGTGGCTAACTCACAATTATTTTAAATCCACACCGTCCATTGGATGTGCCTCATCATCCTCACCTTACATCCGAGTAATCATCTATATCCAAAGCTGAGGTGGGACACACCATAGAAGTTATACGATCACGCCCAAGTATAGTCACTTTTTTTAGCCTACCTTAGTACTGGTATGTCCCGTCATTCCTGTGGGCAGACCTGATGAATGGGGGGATGACATGGACCCAGTATGATTTATCCCATTTTCCATCCGTAATGCCTCCATTGCTGCATTTTGTGTGGCCCACCTGAGTTATGGATCACGTTGAATTTGGTTATCTAAGCCCCACATCCTGATTCACATCTAATGGACGGGTTGGATGGCTCTCACACATCACGGTGGACCTCACCCATCTGAAACGTTCAAAAACGCATGTGATCATTTTTTTTTTTTTTCTAGGTAAAGAGTATCTCTACGACTACAAATGTGAAACTGACATACTAACCAATCTTCTTGGCCATCATAAATGTACAGGTGTATGGCAGATCCATTGCCACTTGGATACCCACCTGACATGGGGCTTATCTACGGCTTTCGTGGTAGATAATGGGCCTACGGCTTCATCAACGCTACCTCCACCACCGCCAGATCTACCTCGTTGCTAGAGCAGAACCTTTCATTCATTATAATAAGATATTTGTATATGTTTCGTAGCCCTCACCGCATCTCTACTCGCAGGCATGAATCCACGTGTATATGACACCTGTCTGGTGTATCAGGTTGTCGAGATGCATGGGGAGCTAGAAACCTCATACTGGTTTCATTCTTTAATTACTTGCTTGTCTACAAACAATCTTGTTGTAAAAGTCCCATGTAATACAGTCATTGTTTATGGTCATGTAATATTCATTTTTTAATAAGCCCTGTTTAATAAAGTCATGACTCTGGTCATGTGTACGTTTTATACATTTACCTAAAAAATTGTTTCATAAATGTTATTACTTTTTACCCGTTTCTTGAATTGAATTTATGGTATTGAAGTAATAAAGGTTTTATGATAATGATGGGTAAGTGCATACCCCACCACTGTCCAAATGTCAAACTCAGATGGCTTGCAATTCAATGTGGTTGGGACGTTATTTTGTCATTTCCCTTTGCATGATGGTTCGTGGATCCATGATAAATAAATATAATTTAGAAAGTAAATATATTACATATGGTAACTTTTTAAAAGATATTTCATGCAGCTTATTGGTAAAAAGTAGGACTTTTGCTGCAAGAAATCTTGACGTGGGTTAGACATGACACATGATAAATTAAGTTCCACGGGTAAAAAGTAGGACTTTTGCTCCCAGAAATCTTGATGTGGTTTAGACATATGACACATGATAAATTAAGTTCCACGTTTCATTTCCATGCATACTACTTTGTTATTTTATGTACGGATATTTTCAAGGGACAAAAGCAATGCAGAGCTCTTTCGGATTCTCTATTTCAAAAAAAAAAAAAAAATCTTGTTTTGCTTGAGTTGATGGTTTATATCATCATTAATCCATTAATGCAGTGCTAATGATGTCAAGAATGACGTGGACCAATCAACTCAACAAAACAGAATATTTCAGTATTTTTAGAGCAGAGGATCTGAATTCCCTGTTTCAAAGGGAAGCGATGATAACTAGAGCTGGGCACAAACCAAGCCAGCTCGAAAGCTCGACTCGGATTGGTTTGAAAAAGCTCGGCTTGGATTGGTTCGAATAGAAGTTGAAACCAAACTAAGCGTCGAAGTCGAGCTCGTTTGAAAAAACAAACCAAGCTCAAATTAGGGCAGTACCGGCTCGGCTCGAAGCTCGGTTTGATTTTGCTTGGTTTGATTAGGCTCGATTCAGCTCGCAGATTGTAAGCACATTGTTTCCTGAGGTGTGATCCACTTGAGCTTTGGATATAATTTCATTTTGGGATCATGTCCTAAAATGATATGTAAAATGGATGGACAACATGGATAATACATATACATGATGACATGGATAATATATAATACATATACATAGATGCATATTGTTTCTTTGCACTTGTAAAATTATGCTTGTGTACTTGTTTGGAAAAGGCTCTTACATATTTGTTATGAAGTTGCACTCCTCGGAGGATGTTAAACATGATGTAATACGATACTTTGTTTTTCGTTTTTTAACTTTTTAAATTCTTTTCTATTTAAACAAACAAACAAAAAATAGAGTCGTCGCTTGTTCGAACTCGACCCGGCCCGGTTCAAAATTTTCGATCAAATCGATCCCGGCTCAAACTAGATTTCTCTGGAGAAAACCAAACTCAGGCCACATGGATCAGCCCGCAGCCCAAACCAGGCCGATCCACAAACTGGGGTGGCACGAGAACAAGCCAAACCAAATTAGGGCTAACTCGGCCAGGCCCGGATCATTGCCCACCTCTAATGATAACTGCGTCGTGAAAAGTCGTACATATCAAATGGAGTGCGGATCGTCTATGTTGTAGGCACAAGAAATTCCAGCGCCATTGCTTCTCATTAGTGGCTTCTCATTAGTCCACGTCATTTTCGATGACTCCATCTACTAATATATGCCGGATTTTTCTCTTCCACATACATTGCTAACTACACAACTGACTTTTAACGTGTGAAACTTTTTTTGGGTCCCACCATGATTTTTTCGTTAAATCTATACTGTCCATCAATTTTTCCACATAAATCTAGAGCATGATCCCAAAAACAAGGTACATCCAAACCTCAAGTGGATCACATCACATAAAGCAGTCGGAATTGAACAAACTTCCGTTGAAACTTTTCTAGGGCCAACATCGAGGCTTATTTTCCATCTGACCTGTTCATAAGATCACACATGCCTAGATGAAGTTAAAATAAAAATATCAACTTGATAAGAGCATTATGTGGCCGCAAGAAGTTTTAAATGGTAGCATTAATTCTTACTGTCCTCAATGATGTGGTCCACTTTAACTTTAAATCTGCATTGTTTTTGGGTTCATAGCCTATAATGATATGAAAAAATGAATTGGCGGTGTGGATCTAACAAATACATCACCGTGGAGCACGCTTAAATTTCACACCTCCGGCGCTTGCTGTGTGATGCAGGGGAGCGGATTAGGTGAGACCGGGCATCACCCAAGACGGTGCAACCCTTACCGTGGGGCCCACCTTGATTTGTTTATTCTACATCCACTCCGTACATCCGAATTTTCAGATCATTTTAGAGCATTCTGCTAAAATTTAAGAATATCCAATCATCAGGTGGACCATAATCTAGGAAAAAGTTGTGATTGAACGCCCTACTATTAAAAATTTCTTGGGAATCACCTTAATGTTTCTATGGTTTTTATTTGACATCCAATCTGTTGATAAGTTCACATAAGCCTGGATGAAGAGGAAAAACATATATCAGCTTGATACAAAACTTTTGTGGCCCGTTATTGGTAAGTCACCACTGTTTCCTATGCCAACACTGTTTCATTTTTTGGATAATTCTTTAAAATGATCCGGAAAAAACGGATGAACGGGGTGGATATAGAATATACATGACAAGGTGGGCACCACTGTAAGGGCCGTACGGTCTTAGGTGAGGCCGGGGTCCCACCTAATATGCTCCCGTGGTGCAGCACATTCCGGTGAGAGAAGAAAGCGGGAAGTATTTATATGTGAAACTTCAGTAGGCCTTATTATGATGTATTTATCAGATCCACACCGTCCGGCCATTTTTTTTCATACCATTTTATTGAACTAGACAAAAAATGAGGCAGAACCAAGCTCAACCGAGCCATCTTAAAGAAACAGTCTGAATTGAACGCCTACCGGTGAAAACTTCTTGAGGCCATAGGAGGCTTTTATCAAACTTATATATGTGTTTTCACTTCATGAAGGTATGTGTAACATTATTAAAAGGCTAGATAGCAAATAAACATAACAGTAGACCATAGGAAGGTGTCAACGGTTTTCATTCAATCTTGGCTACTTTCTTTGACGTGGTTTACTCGAATTTTGGATATGCCTCGATTTTGGGCTCATGCTCTAGAATCATCTTTAAAAATTGATGAACGGTGTGGATATGAAACATAAATCATTGTGGGACCCAAAGAAGTTACGCACGCTAAAAATAATGTTGTGTAGAAATCCCGCGTATCTCGTCAGCCAAAGTACTCTAGGATGACGTGGACCAATTAGAAGCAATGGCGCTAGAATTTCTTGTGCCTTCAACCCAGACGATCTGCACTCTATCAAATGACATAGCATGCTGACGTCAGTGACAGTTGAGTGCTAAAGGGCATATGGATGCCTTCAGCATTGACATGTGTCTTGAAAGGTGTACCAATTTCTTGAAGAAGGAACGGTCTCTCCACACGTACAAAGTCGTACAAAGTCGTACTAACACACGTAACTAATCACTTAATTGGTATTAACTTGCATTTAAAAATGATAAAGAAAATGATACTTTGCCGAGTATGATGTTTGATATCCAACCACTAAGGCATTGTACACGTGGAATACAACTTAAGCCGTTGAAATGGTGGGCCTCTGTTTAAGTCAGAGATTATAAGGGCCCATTTGGATGCTACCAAATAAGTTACTTTTCGACTGAACTTAAGCCGTTAAGTTACTTTTGGAACTTAAGTTTGTTTGGTAAGTATAATTGAAAAGTAACTTATCTCTTAAAAATTGCTTACCTTAGTAAGTATTTTTTTTTAGCTTTTTGACTTTTGACTTCTCTACTTATCTCTCTCATGTCACACTTTTGCTCTTTTTTTTTTTTTTTTTGGATTAGTACACACCCACACTGTTAGTCACCCTCCCATGCTAATTAACCACCCTCCAATTTGGCTCTTCTACTAACCTCGCTCAGGTCATGCTTACATATCAAAATTCTTTCTCATGGTTCACTCAATTACTGCTCTCTCATACCATGCATATCAAAGGAGGCCCCATATGATGGACTGTCCCATCAAAGATGAGGCTCATACAGTGGATGGCCCACATCAAAGATGGGCCCTACATTAATTGGTGCAAGATCCAATCCACCAATCAGGTTGATCTGATCTTCTACATCTTTCCCAAAAATAGTTCTGGTCCACTCACCATTGGGACCGACTATTGGAAACAAGTGAATGGGTAAGAAAACTTCAGCCAAGTCTTCCTGAGCCGTACATTTGTTTTGCAGACTGTGGCCCACCTGACCAGTGGATCAACCCAATTCTTGTGCCAAGGTATCCATATAGTGATCCTGTTGTGATGGATGGGATGTATCTCGGACCAATCGTGCTATGCTAGCACATGCATGGCATGTACATGAGCTTTATTGCACGCACCTGGGATTAGAAAAGCCCATTCTGTTAGGAAAACTGCCTGTAGATATGAAATTTTCTTTCCATAGGTTACTTATCAATGTGTTATTATCAAACATATTATTTACCTATTGGCTGATAAGTATGTTGTTTACCAAACATACTTATGAGCTTAATAAGTAAAAACCAAGATAAGTAACTTATCTGGTAAGTAGCTTATCTTAAGTAACTTACAATCCAAACGGGCCCTAAGTGTTAAATCAATCTTTTTAAGATTCAAGACATATCTACAGTGGGTCCCTTAGTTTGGGCGATTTACTTTTGGGTGTATGTATGTAAAATGTATAACCTCCGAGTGCATGCGTATCAACCAGCACATGCTGCCGGAGTATCAAATAGCTCCCCTTTTAAAATGAGTATATATAGAAGATTTGCAAGCCTACCGCGTCTATCTATCACAGTCAGTTGTCTGTGGGCCCACCATTGATGGGTGCCCACATATGTGCCAAACTGTGAAATCTTAACCAGGGGTGAGAATGGACCTGGCTTCAATGGTCAGATTTTCAAAAAGGCCTAACAATCAGGTCGGGACATGGCTCTCTAGTATCTGGGCTTTCATTTCAGGCCCAAGCACACCAATTCAAGTCCTGCGTGGTCATTTTACCTGCGTGGACCATGACTCAATAGGGTCCTGACCATTTTCCAATCAAGCTCCAACAGGTCTATTTTACAGGGCCGAGCCCGACCCGTTTCAGGCAGGATGCACAACCCAGCAGGTTGACCACGATCTTATTATCCTAGCCATTGATCTTTGCTCCGGTACTTGTCTTTCTTTTATCAACCGTTTATCTTTATCACAACAATGTAAGCGTTAGGATTCTAGAAGATATTTGGACCATGCTGCATTGATAAAGTGGCCCATTAGATCTACATTAGAGATAACCAAAACACAGATCCCACATATAACTTAACTACACATATGGGCCTGGTAAATGTTGGCCCCGGCTCACTCAATGGTCCATCTGGGCTGGTTCGAGGTTGACCACTCACCTAAAGGGTTCGAGTTCATGAAGCGTGGTCCCCATCTCTCTCTTTCTACGTACCCATTTATTTCAAGCTATCATAACCTAAGGGGAAAGCAAGAAAGGGACCGAAAATAATATTTACATAACACATGAAACACTTCAATCTCATCATGAAATTTACAGGTCTTATTACCGTTTATCTTAACTCCTGACTTAGGTTGTGTTTTGATGCCACTCATTTTATTTTAAGAAATTAAAATTCATTAATTTCTGTTAGTTAATAGCATATCTTCTTCCCATGGCCCATCATCTCATCTTCTTTTGATTTTGAATCCATTAGGCTTTGTAGATCTGTATTGGGCCCATCATGAGATGAGAGGCCATGCGAATGTGACAAGCAAATCCTTGAAAATTAAGCTACTCCCAGCCTCATCTTCCGTTTGCGTTACCTGACCGCCTTTCACATGCGTGCTAAAATGTGAGACGTTACCGAAAATCTAAACACTTATAATTAATTGCAAGAAAACATACAGGTTAGATTTCACCATCACAAAACATACGGTCATTATATATACAGGGAAATGGTACTATGAGGCCGAGGTATATATATATATATATATATATATATATATATATATATATATATATATATATATATATATATATAGGGAAATGATACTATGAGGTTGACCTCATGAGAGCTTCCCATGTGGTCGAGCTATGTGGCCCCACCATGATGTGGATCAGACATCAATACCATGCAGATGGATCCGCTTTAAGTTATGGGATATTCCAAAAATCAGCTCTATATAGAACTCAAGTGGGCTATACCATGTAAAACCATGTGAAGACATGCCTAAAATATCTAAAAGCACTTGGTGGGGCCCACTTAAGTTTTAGATGTGGCTGAAAGTTAGTCTTACAACTCATCCAAGTGGGACACACATAATGGATGGACTAGATTTGTGAACTACATCTCGGTGGGCCCAATAAACAATCATGAAGGTTTTAATGGGCGGATAACCCAACTGTTGTCTGTGGTGTGGCCCACATAAGTCATGGATTGATCTAATTTTTAAGCTTGTGGCCCACCATGTAATGGTGCATGTGACTGATGGGATAGATGTTTGATCCACATCACGGTGGGGCCCACACAACTCGACCTCTTGGGAAGTTCCTATGAGGTCGACCTCATTGTACCATTTCCGGTATAATATAAGAGAGAGAGAGAGAGAGAGAGAGAGAGAGTGTGTCCTATGTATATATGTATATAGAGTCCTACTCTCCTGCACACCGGCACCTTTTTGAGGACTCATCACACCTGATGTGAGCTCAAAATTTGAGCTGTCCACGTGATGAAGTACCTCGAAAAAATCATAGGGCCCAAATTTCAACCGGATCCAAAATTTTGGTGGGCCGTAGCAGAAGTGTGAATATTAGTGTTGGAATTCAATTTTGTAAGTGTTTTCATTCTCAAGACAACGTGTCATTTTCCCTCTTTTGCAGTTATTGAAAATATTAAAAAATGTTAATAAATATATTTTGAGATACTACTCAAGTCAAGATTTGAACCTTTAAATCTATCACTTTTCTTATCTCAAATCACTTCGGTTTGTCAAGCTATAGCTTTTCAACAACTTGCAACTCAAATGGTAAATTTATATTGCGTTTGAATGAAGTTAATATAATCACTGCCTTACTATAGCTTTTTTGTCAAGAATTTGGGGTGGGATTTCATATTTTAGATTGATAAAAGTCCCGCAATTGGTTGCTCACAATGCATCAACCTTTCCTATTTTACGTGCAAAGAAAATATAAGTTTGCTCGATTGAATCCAAAAGTATTATAATAAGAAACATCAAGACTCTAGCAGTTGGATTTGGCCTTCATGGATCACACCACATGTTTACTTGACAAGGCTCACCTTGTGTGGGGAATGCCCAAAAAACTGTTAGATTGAATATTTCATCAATTTGGTTATACAAGGGTTATGTTGATTGTTTATGTTCAAAAGCAAAAGACCCACATTATCAATGATTTAAATCCTAATGAGAGTTTTCATTTGCTATTTTTCCACTGTACAAATTGACGTACACTTGTCATATAAACAGTTTCGATCGTTAAGATGAACTAGTTTTAAAGACAAATTAAATTAGTCCCAACATATCATACTGATGTCTAAATGTATTTGAGTGGACCTCAAGAAAATATTAGTGTGTGTTAAATATTAATTTGGAGAAGCTTTGATGCTATGCTAGAATGTGGTAGTCTATATATATATAGCTCAAAAATCAGAACTTGACTCAAACATATTTTAATACTTTGGGTTGAGTTAGTGAATTTTAGAGATCTCTTTTACTTGCTTGCATTCATAAACTCTACTCTCATCCAACCAACAACATCGTTAAATCATCCAAATTGTTTACTCTACTTTGGATGTGTCAAAAATCCAACTATTACACTAATGATGTCTTGTCTATTTGACTGGTGGACATCTAATGGACGTTTGACATAAAAAATAATCAAGGGCATGAATTTGACCAACAATGGATCAAACCATGATTCAGCTTAAAGGATATCGTTCCATCCATTTGCCTACAATAATTTGAGTTGAATATATGCCACATTCATAACGGCTGAGGGCATGCCTCTCAAGTCTAAACATACTCTCCTTCCGGGTTGAATCAGATCATGCTCCGCTTCTCCTCTCCTTCTTGTCAATGCCTCCGTCGGCTCCCAAGCCCTTTCAGTTTCAAAGGATGTGGCTTCTTTATGAAGGATTCATTCCTATGGTGCATGCTGCCTGGAGTTCGGAAGATGTAACGCCCCGGATTTTCACAACCCGAATTCTAGACCCGTGTTTGAAGACCCGGGCGTTAGCCTATGAAGAAAACCCACATTTCAGTCCATTTTCAACTGTCATTTCAAGAAGGGTATTCACTGCGGAAGAAACAAACCATGCATATAGGAAAGATACAACAAATATTGCAGAGTGGTGCCCATAAGGCTTATACAAACCGAATATCTCAAATTTAATTCAGAATACACTAATAAACAATTACAATTATATACAAAATTTAAAGCAGCAACCATGAAACACGGATCTTCGATCCATGACATCAGCATAACCTGAGCATCCTGCTCCATTCCAGTATAACCTGTACATTATTCAAATTACCTGCACCAACTATACAGTTGAAATATAACAGCATGAGTGGCCAGCTTAGTGTGAGGTCCCCTCAAGATTACACACTAACACATTAATCAAGAATAATAATAAAAAAAATGTACAAAACATCCATAATGCAATCTTTCTTAAATGCATGAATGCATGCACATGTCCCTCAGCCTGGGGATGCACATCCAGCTGGAAAATGTGGTCTGGAAGTCCCTAAGGACACACATCAGCCCCACAATGCAAATCCACCAATTGGTGATCCGGAAGTCACTAAGGACACACATCGGCCTCACCCAGTGGTCTGGAAGTCACTAAGGACACACATCAGCCCCACAATATCACGAGTGGTCATCACCAGCGAAAATACCAAAGGTACGTGCTCTCAGTGAATGACACACTCTATGGTGGTCTAGAGCCAGCGAAAATACCTCGAGGGTACGTGCTCTCAGCAACCTGACCACCCGACGGTAATATGGCTCGTCACCACACGTCCCGTCTGTGCCATGATATGCATGATTAAACCAACCATTATTATTCCAATTTACAACCAAACCAATTATGACATTCCCTTACAACTAGTGGCCTTTCATCACAATAATTCTCCAAAATATTTCCACACGAGTCCAACAAGGGACATAATCAATAATTTATCTCATAGGACCATTGGTCCATCAAGTCCATCGGGAATCCCAACAACTTATCTCAATAGGACATTCAGTCCAACGAGTCCATGTAAAGACATCATCAAAAATATTTCCATACTGGTCCATCTAGGGGAATAATCAAGATCTCATCTCAATTAACATTTAGTCCAACAATTCCATCTAAGGACACCATCAGGAATCTTTTCAATAAATCGCTTTCAAAGGCCACCAGTTTAAGGTCCCATCAAATATAGGTGATCGCAACCATTCAAATTCACATTCCACTTTCATATTCCAAACATGAGGAATGAAAATGACAATTCCAAAATTCGTAAATAATTCACAGTTATAAAGAAATTCATGTATAACAAGATTAAACATATAATTTATGACAAAATCAAACAACAGAGGTAATAATGAGACAGAGTAAAATTTTCAGTCATATATGAGTAAATCTATTACTTAATTAACATGAAGGTGGAAAGCTCAAGGGGAGGAATCATCACCTTAAGAATCGAAGCGTCTTCTAAAGTTGCTTGAAACATGTACACGCTCGCTAGAATTTGACCCTACCATATTTTAGACCATTTATGCGGTTAGATTGTCATATCCATAATTTATACGGTTAAGATCAACCCTATGGTGGTGGATCTAAAATTTTAAGGAGTTGGCCTATATAATCTAAATTCAAGTTTTAGGGTTTAAATGACATATTTAATACTTTAGGAAGGTGGTGGATTCCATAGATGTGACCCCACGTAGATTTTTAATTAAACAGACTTTACATGCATAAATGGTTTTTGGCCAAGTTGGGTCCAATTTGTGATCACAAGGGGTCATCTTCTAGAGAAATAAAATGACCACTACATAGACCAATGTATGGTCTATAAAACTCATAAAACAGATCTCTTTGTTTGCATGTGTGCAATTTTTAACAAAGGCCCAAACATGGGTACTTGGAGTTGTGCGGAAATGGTAGTGCAGAAATGATTTTGGCCCAACTTTGGGCACGTCCCACCATCAAACGGAATCACCTTTTGGCGTGTTGTCAAGTCCCCCTGGTAGACCCATGCATGGTCTCTAAAACCCATAAGGTAGGGCCTGCTGGATATGTATAAATATTTTTTGGTGCGGGGCCAAACATGAGCACTTGGAATTTCTGCACAGAAATTCCTGCACAACTTTGCCCGACCCCATTTTGGAATTTAATTTCTGATCATGTGGGGGCCGCTTTGGCCCAGGTAAAATGTCGTTGTTGTAGCCACACATACAGTATTCAAGGTCCAAATAGTGGTTTCTACATTGCTCCCACGTGGGGCCCACCAAGGACAGCCAAACATGGCCTAAAACACTAAAATCCAATGTAGATTTTCGAAATAAAAATGGGAATGTGCATGAAACATAGATTAGAGGTGGGTCCCATCTAGTTGGGCCACATTATCAAGAACTATTAGCCCTACAATGAGGTGCCAAAATAGGTGAACCACGTAGATAAACTATATACATCAAGGTGGACCATATAAGCTGGGCCCTATGAATGTTTCAATGGTGGACATCACTATCCCCACTGTTTTCTGTGGTGTGGCCCACCTAAGACTTGGATATGCCTCATACTTGGGCCCATGTCCTAAAATGATCTGGCAAAGCAGATGAACGGTTTGGATAAAACCGATAGATCATGATGGGGTCCCGGAGTGGGGCCCGCTCAAAGGGGCTTCCGCCCACACGTAGCTGGGCAGCAGCGTCCTCTGGACGCTGACTGTCCAGTTACCCTTTTTTTTTCTTTTCTTTTCTTTCTTTTTTTTTTTTTTGTCTTCCCTTACACGGTGGTGTCCACATGGGAAATCCAATTCGTCCATCTGATGGTCCAGATTAGTGTGGGCCTAACAAGCCCTGATTTGGGTATGTTTTGTTATTCAGAAACATGATAGTGGGCCTTGGAAAGGTTTCAACGGTCTGTATTGTTTCTTCCGGCACGGCCCACTAGAGATCTGGATCTTCTTCATTTTTCAGCCCTTTGCCTAAAATGATGTGGAGAGACAGATGGACGGCATGGATATATCATAGTGGTTCCCACACGTGGGGCCATTTTCAAGCCCAAGACCGCCTTTAACGCACGCTGGAAGCAAACTTCCCGGCCTTTTCTTTCCTTCTTTTTTTTTATTTATGTTTGTTTTTTAAATAAACAGGGGGGTGGGGTCCATTAGAGAAATCCAGTCCATCCACTGTGTAGGCCAGCTAATGATTGGTCTAATAGGCCCTGGCATGGTCAGTTTTCATGTTGTAAAACCATCATGGTGGGCCTAGAAAGGTTCCAACAATATGCACCATTGCTACCACTATTTTCTATGGTGCGGCCCACCTGAAATTTGGATTCCGCTGATTTTTGTGGCTACGGCCTAAAATGTCATAGGAAAACAAATGGATGGCATGGATTTCTAAGAAACATTAAGGTGGGACCCACAAGTGTGTGTGCCACCCTCTGGCCTTCACGTCAGCGTGCCACGGTGTGTAGGGGGGGTCCCACGTAGCAGGCCCCACACACAGCAAACAAAAGAAAAAGGAAGAAGTAGGGGAGAGAGAATGAGGGAAGAAGGGGCCTAAACTCACCTTGGGTGCATAAGGGTTGGATGGCCTCCACCCACGCTCTCTCTCTCAACTCTCTCATCACTCTCTCTCAGCTTCTCTCTTCCCACACACTCATGGTGGGTCAGGCATGGGTGGCAAGAATGGGAGGGGAAAGAAGAATGAAGAAGAGAGGAAGGAGATACGAGGGAAGAAAATGTCTCCTTCCCTTTCACATTTCTCTCTATCATCTTTTTTTTTTCTTTCTTTTTTTTCCTTTTTTTTTTATTAATGCATTTAATGAGAGAATGAGGGAGGAATGGTTGACGTGGGAAGGAGTGGAGGTGCGTATGGCTACCCATCATTACACATTTATTTATTTATTTATTATTATTTTATTATTACTTTCATTTATTTATATATTCCTTTTATTGTTAAGAGTAATAATTAGGTATATTAATTATAAAAGATAGAGAAAAGGCTGCCTGGCCCTACTTTGGGTGGGCCCCACACAGGCGGGCCACACACAAATTACATAGTTCTTAGGGTTTTGATTAAACAAGCATACCTTTGCGCTCAAGTTTCAGATTGACGCACTGTTTTTGCCGTTGCAACTGCAGCGACGATGCGGTTGACATAACAGAGGTTTAGGGTCTCGGAGATTCGGTCATTTAGGTGTGAACTACGCATGGCCAATCCAGGGCTCTGCCAGGGGCTCCAGACATCGTGCACACATTGATGAATGAGGTATCGAATGGTCAGGGCATTACGCATACGTATACACTTTGGATTCTCATGGTAACACCCGAGCACAAAAAAAAAAAAAAAACGGGGTGTTACAGAAGAAGTGGGCCAATCAGAGCATCCCATGACTCGGCTAATCAGCAAGATGAAGCACGTGAAGCAAGCAATTCGATCATG
Organism: Liriodendron chinense; assembly: GCA_003013855.2. Lineage (NCBI taxonomy): Eukaryota > Viridiplantae > Streptophyta > Magnoliopsida > Magnoliales > Magnoliaceae > Liriodendron > Liriodendron chinense. The sequence goes on from ML058333.1 coordinate 7,791,475, forward strand.
GAATAAGGAGGTTTTTGGAGATCTATTTTCAGAAAATTAAGAAGGCTGAGGAAGTGTTGGTTGATATTGATGTTGGCTTTGCTAAGCCTTTAGAGAAATGTGTGCGCAGATTGGTGGCCTAACAGGATCTGGACAGTTGGTTGGCTATACTAAGCCTGGAACCAAGACAAACACAAAGAAAGAAAAACACAAAGAAAGAAAGACACAACTCTTTTCAAAGAAAATACTTCTTATTGCATTACAATGCTTTCTAGCCTCTACTTGGCTCTTCTAGCTCTTCTTGCTCTCACTCACTCTCTTTTCTCATGCATACAAATGGCTCATGCCACCTTCTTTTATAGTGCTTTGAAAAACACTTAACTCCTAAGTCTCTTGGCCCTTAAGACTCTTAGCCTCCAAGACTCTTAACTCTTAAGTCCCTTAGCCTCTAAGACTCTTAGCTATTAAGTCTCTTAGTCACTAAGACTCTTAGCTCTTAAGTCTCTTAGTCACTAAGACTCTTAGCTCTTAAGTAAAAACTGGTTTTGTTTACATATTCCAACACTCCCCTTTAAACCAAAACCGGTTTCATTTCGAGCATCGACCTTAGTCGTCTGAATGTATCAATCGGTAATGCCTTCGTGAAAATATCTGCCACTTGTTCAGTGGTATGACAGTACTCCAATTTCACCGATTTCTGTTTCACATGATCTCTTAAAAAATGGTACCTGGTATCGATGTGTTTGCTCCTTCCATGTTGTACTGGATTTTTGGCAAGTTCGATTGCAGACTTGTTATCCACGTATATGACTATGGATTCCTCTTGCGGATGCTTCAGCTCCTTTAGCAGGTTCTTCAACCAAATTGCTTCACAGACTGTAGACGATGCTGCCACGTACTCAGCTTCACATGTAGATAAGGAGACGATGCTTTGCTTCTTCGAGTTCCATGTGAATGCCGTTGAACCAAGATAGAACACATACCCTGTGGTGCTTTTCCTTTCATCTTGATCACCTCCCCAATCACTGTCTGAATATCCATACAGCATTGCTTCATCATTGTATGGATAAAAGAGGCCGAATTCCACGGTTCCTTTAACATACCTAAGGATTCTTTTTGCAGCGAGCCAGTGTGTTTCTTTTGGCGCTTCCATGTACCTACTTAGAAGCCCAACACTGTAGACGATATCTGGCCTAGTGATTGTGAGGTATCTGAGACTTCCAATCAGACTCTTGAATAGAGTTGAGTCCACGCTTCTTCCTTCTCCTTCTTTTGTCAGCTTCAGGCCTGTTGTTACAGGCGTATTCACAGCATTGCAATCGGTCATCTTGAACTTTTCAAGAAGTTCCTTTGCATATTTCTTCTGAGATATGTGGATGCCGTCAAGTTGTTGCTTCACCTCGATACCCAAAAAGAAGGACATAAGTCCGCCATCGGTCATTTCGAATTCTTTGAACATGGCCATCTTGAATTCATCAAACATTGACTGGCTGTTTCCTGTAAACAACAGGTCATCCACATACAGGCATGCAATTAGTATATCTCCATGAGCATTCTTCTTGATGTAGACTGCATGCTCATATGGGCATTGGTCGAAGCCGTTTTCTTGAAGATAGTTATTGATACATGCATTCCAAGCACGTGGAGCCTGCTTCAACCCATAGAGAGCTTTCTTCAGCCGATACACTTTGTGTTCCTCCCCTTGCACAACAAAGCCTTCAGGTTGGTCAACATAAACCTCTTCTTCAAGTATTCCATTCAGGAATGCGGATTTCACATCCAGTTGGTAGATCATCCAACTGTGATGGGCTGCAAGGGAGATTATCATTCTCACAGTATCAAGACGGGCAACAGAAGCGAAGACTTCTTCATAGTCCACGCCATACTTTTGTTTGTAGCCTTTAGCCACGAGCCTTGCTTTATATCGATCAATCTCTCCATCAGCTGTACGCTTGATCTTATATACCCATTTGACACCAATAGTTCTTTGGCCTTGAGGAAGCATAGTCAGCTCCCAAGTGTCATTCTTCTCAATGGCATGAATTTCTTCTTTCATGGCAATTCTCCAGCATTCTTCCTTTATAGCCTCCTGGAATGTAAGGGGCTCATGATCTGCGTACAGGCAGAAAAGATTGACTTCTTCTGTTTGCTCATAGATTTCTTCTAAACTCCTCATTTTGATAGGAGTCATGGATGAGGATAAACCGGCTGAACTTTGAGCTGATGAGGTACTTCCTGGAGAGATGAAATGTCCTTCTGGACATCTGCGAACTGAAGATGTGGCCGAAGAGGGTGCTGCGACTGTCTGCTCCTGACTTTCAAGTTTTTCTTCTTGTTCTTCTACCTCGAACCAATTTTCTTTTGCAGTTTCTTCTTCATTCCATTTTTACGTATCTTCCTCATTGAAGATCACATCTCTACTTACCACTACTTTATTAGTTAGTGGATTGTAGAGTTTGTAACCTTTGGATTCTTCACTATATCCAATGAAGATGCACTTCTCGCCACGATCATCGAGCTTCTTTCTTTTCGCCTTTGGTACTTGAGCGTATGCAACACACCCAAAGATTCTTAGGTGCGCCACGCCTGGTTTGTAGCCACTCCATGCTTCCTGTGGTGTCATGTTCCTGACACTTTTCGTAGGGCACCGATTGAGTAGATAGGCAGTACAAGCAACCGCCTCTGCCCAGAAATTCTTTGGCAGTCCTTTTTCTTTCAGCATGGTCCTCGTCATGTCGAGAATAGTGCGATTTTTTCTTTCTGCTATGCCATTCTGTTGTGGTGTATAGGCTGCTGTAAACTGCTGCTTGATGCCTTGTTCCCTGCAATAGTCTCTAAATGCATTTGAGGTGTACTCTCCACCTCTGTCAGATCTAAGTACTTTGATCTTGTAGCCACTTTCAACTTCAACTCGAGCTTTGAAATTTTTGAAGATAGTGAAAGCAGCAGCTTTCTCTTTGAGATAGTACACCCATAACTTTCTGCTGAAATCATCAATGAAGGTAATAAAGTATTTATTACCTCCAAGAGAGGGTGTCTCTAATGGTCCAAAAATGTCTGTGTGAACCAACTGTAATGGCTCTTTTGCTCTTCGTGACACTCCACTTGGGAATGAGTTTCTTTGTTGCTTGCCAAGTGTGCACGCCTCACACACATGTTTTGGAGCTTCAATGGCTGGCAAGCCATGTACCATGTTTGATGAAGATAATAGCTTTAGGCCACTGAAATGAAGATGCCCAAAGCGAAGATGCCATTTCCACGATTCATTCTTTACAAGACTATAGAGGCACTTCTCAAGTCTTGTGTTGATATGGAGCGGGAACATACGATTCTTTGCCATTTTGACTTGTGCGATAAGTCTCCCATGCGCATCTCTCAAAGAAAGATTGAAGTTCTCCATGTGTATGACATACCCCTTTTCAAGGAGTTGGCCGATGCTGAGTATGTTACTTTTCATGTTGGGTACATAATATACATTAGAGATGTAATTTGGTGCGCCATTCTTTTGATAAATTTTGATTTTTCCTTTACCTTTCACGGGTACCTTTGATGAGTCACCAAAACTCACATTACCATGAACATCTTCTGTGAGTTCCAAAAAAAGTTCTTTGTTGCCGCACATATGGTTGCTTGCACCAGTGTCGAGATACCATATGTCTGGTCGATCACACGCCTTTTCTTGTGCAAGAAAAAGTGTGAAGTTTTCATTTTCATGGTGTGATGCTTCGGCATAATTGGATCGTTCATCGTGATCCATTTTGCTCCAACAATCAGAGGCATAGTGGCCGATCTTGCCACAATTGTAGCATTGAACATTTCTTGTATTTCCACGACTACGCATGGATCTGCCTCTACCATTTCCTCTTCCACGAAAATTGGTATTGTTTTGTTGATTTTGTGCATGGCTTTGATGATGTCCACGCCTTCCGCCTCTTGCACGATTGCTATCGATGCGGCCACCGCGTTGAAAATTTCCATGGCCTATCTTCTGTTCATTTAGAGTCAACCTTGACTCCAATGCTTGCTCCAAAGCCATGGAACCAGTAGTCTTTTGCATTCGTTGCTCATGAACTTGCAACGATCCTATCAACTCTTCAATTGAGAGCTTTTCAAGATCCTTTGATTCTTCAATGGCCACAACCACATGTTCAAACTTGGTTGTGAGGGATCGAAGCACCTTTTCGATGACCCGAATGTCTTCGATCTTTTCACCATTTCTTTTTAAATTATTAATGACTACAAGTAATCTTGAGAAGTAGTCGGAAATGCACTCACCTTCCTTCATGTGTGCGGCCTCGAACTCGGCTCTATGAGCTTGTAGGCGAACCCGTTTCACACGATCAACGCCTTTGAAAATGGTGCTAAGGATCTCCCATGCTTGTTTGCTAGACGTCGCTTCGATGATCTTTTCAAAGGTTGAATCATCCATCCCTTGATAGAGAATGAATAAAGCCTTCTTGTCTTTCTTCCTTTGATCTTTGAGAGCGGCCTTTTGCTCTGTGTTGTAGGCAGCTTCTTGCTCCGTAGTGGGTTCTACATACCCATCGGTGACGATCTCCTATAGATCTTGTGACCCGAACAACGCCTTCATCTGGATGCACCAATTTTCATAGTTGTCCTTTGACAACCTTGGAATCTGCGGCTGGATTGTGGTGGCCATCTTTTCACGACCAAAGCTCTAATACCAGTTTGTTGGTTGATATTGATGTTGGCTTTGCTAAGCCCTTAGAGAAATGTGTGCGCAGATTGGTGGCCTAACAGGATCTGGACAGTTGGTTGGCTATACTAAGCCTGGAACCAAGACAAACACAAAGAAAGAAAGACACAACTCTTTTCAAAGAAAATACTTCTTATTGCATTACAATGCTTTCTAGCCTCTACTTGGCTCTTCTAGCTCTTCTTGCTCTCACTCACTCTCTTTTCTCATGCATACAAATGGCTCATGCCACCTTCTTTTATAGTGCTTTGAAAAACACTTAACTCCTAAGTCTCTTGGCCCTTAAGACTCTTAGCCTCCAAGACTCTTAACTCTTAAGTCCCTTAGCCTCTAAAACTCTTAGCTATTAAGTCTCTTAGTCACTAAGACTCTTAGCTCTTAAGTAAAAACTGGTTTTGTTTACATATTCCAACAGGAAGACGTGATGCGGGTAGAGAAGATCCTCCAAACGCACCCCCAAGCAACCTGTCAGCCATCTCTCCAAGATGCTAGGGAAGAACTGGCCAAGCTTTCAATCCAAGAAGAGATTTTCTGGAAACAGAAATCTCATAACAAGTAGTTAGAGGAGGGTAACCGAAATACGGCGTACTTCCACAACATTATGAACAAACGTCGCTGAAAAGCGGCTATCAAAGAAGTTATGCTGGATAATGGGGTCAAATCAGCGGAGCCGGCTGTTATTAAAGAGGAAGCAGTTAAGTTCTTTAATACGCTGTTTGGTGAAGAATTCTGTGAACCAGCGGATGATTTTCTTGAGCCCATTCCTTCTTGTGTCTCCTGAAGATAATGCAACACTCCTCTCAGAGCCCACAAGTGAGAAGGTTAGGCAGGCAGTGATGGACCTCCCTAAAGATGGTGCCCGGGTCCCAACAGTTTCTCGAGGGCTTTTTTCACCTCATGCTGGGATTTTGTGGGATCAGATATTATTGAGGCTTTCAAGTTTGTCTTCAAGGGTGGAGCTGTTCCTCGTGCGTTCACATCATCCCTGATTTGCCTTATTCCGAAGACAAACTCTCCAGATAAGTTTTCTGATTTTCGACCGATCAGTTTGTGCAATTGTATTTATAAAATCTATTCTAAAGTTATAGCAAATAGGTTAAGCTTAATGCTTCCCAGGATTATTTCGGCTGAACAAGGAGCTTTTGTGCAAGGTCGGGCAATGGCCAAAAATATTGTTCTCGCCCAAGAACTATTTCAGGATATAGGAAGCAAAGTGAGAGGAAATAACGTGGTGTTGAAGCTTGATCATATGGAGAAAGCATACGACCGGGTGGACTGGAAATTCTTGAAGCAGGTTCTCCAAAGATTTGGTTTCAGTCCCCAGTGGATTAACCTGGTCGAAAAATGCTGGAAGAATAGCTGGTTTTCAGTTCTTATGAATGGGGAAGCTTGCGGGTTCTTCAAATCTTCTAGGGGTCTCCGCCAAGGAGACCCAATCTCGCCGAGCCTGTTCATTCTCATGGCGGAGGCTTTTAGTAGGGGGTTTAAAAGGCTTGTGGAGAGAGGCTTTTATGACCAACACAAGACTAGTGGAGGTTGCCCACTCGTTACTCATATACTATTTGCCAATGATACGGTTCTTTTTGTGAACGGGAGTAAGAAATCGTTGAGAGTGGTGACAGACTTCTTGCGGCAGTATAAAGAAGTCTCGGGGCAAAAGATTAACACCAATAAGAGTGGGTGCTTTGTCTCGGACAAGTTGTCAACAGCCAGGATCAGAAGTATAGAGAATGCGATTGGCATCCAACGATCAGCATCCACATTCACCTACATGGTGGTCCCTGTTTTCACAGGTAGATCCCGTAGTTCTTATTTTCAGCCGCTGATTGATCGCATTCAAAATCAGATAGTAGGATGGAAGGCAAGGTGCCTCTCCCAAGCGGGCAGACTCATTCTTATCAATCATGTCCTCTGTAGCATTCCAATTCACTCCTTAGCGGCGGTGGATGTTCCAGCTAGGGTGATTTCAATTATGGAGAAAGAGTGTGCCAATTTCTTTTGGGGTTGGGACGACGATAGGAAGAAACTTCACTGGTTAAGCTGGAAGCATGTCTCGCTGCCAAAAGCTGAAGGGGGTGTAGGAATTAAAAAGGTCAAGGAGATCTTGGTGAGTTTCAGAATGAAGTTGGCCTGGGCCGTTCTTTTTTCCTATGGAAAAAGTTTATGGGGGTCGTTCATGAGGGGAAATATGCTGCTGATGTCTCGGAAGTAGAATCATCTCATTCTAACCACATCGAGTGCCCTTTTTGGAAGGGTATCATTAAGACGTTTCCTCTTATTCGGGAGCAGACCCGGTGGTTAGTAGGGAGAGGCGAATGCAATTTATGGACCACTGACTGGATGGGGCTCGGCCAACTTAAAGGCTGGTGCATTGATCCCATTTCAGATAACCTGTTGCTAGAGGTGGACAACGATCCGATCCGAGTCGAACATAGACCAGATCGGATTGTTCGGCTACTTGAGTGGGTGTGTTCGAATCGAACAAACATTCGAATAGGATGGCTCTGTTCGAACTCAATTTGGTCTAGCCCAATCATGTCCGAACATGTTCGAACATATGGATTTCAAACAATTTTTACGAGTTCGAACAATTTTGCTTTTTTTTGCTTGAAAATATTTTTTCTACTACTGAAAAGTAAATATCGATTTTTTCGTTCTATGTGTCCCACCATGATGTATTTGTTTTATCCACTCCATCCATCCATTTGTACAGCTTATTTTAAGGCGTTAAATATGAAATGAGGCAGATACAAAACTCAAATAGACCACACCACAGGCAACAATGAGAAAAATGATGTCCACCATTGAAACCTTACTGGGCTCACAGTCCCGTTTATTTGTCATCTCTCTCTCTCTCTCTCTCTCTCTCTCTCTATATATATATATATATATATATATATATATATATATATATATATATATATATATATATATATATATATCGAGTCGAACGAACGAGTCGAGTCGAGTCGATCAATATTCAAGTCGAGTTCGAGTTCGAGTCGAGTTGATCAGGACTGTGTTTGAAATTGAATTGAATTTTTTTTCGAACACACCATGTGTGTTCGAACAAAGTTCGAACAATAAGACTTTCTGTTCGAACAGGGTTTTACCGAGTCTATCCAAACGGTTAAACTCAGTTCGTGTCCAGCTCTACCTGTTGCTAGAGGTAGGCACAAACCAAGCCAGCTCAAAAGCTCGGCTTGTATTGGTTTAAAAAAGCTTGGCTTGGATTGGTTTGAATAGAAGTTCAAACCAAACCAAACCTCGGAGACAAACACGTTTGAAAAAACAAATCAAGCTCAAACTAGGGTAGCATCAACTCGGCTTGGCTCGAAGCTCAGTTTGACTTGGCTTGATTCAGCTAATAGATTATAAGCACACTGTTTCCTATGGTGTGATCCACTTGGGCTTTGAATATGATTCCATTTTAGGATCATGTCCTAAAATGATATGTAAAAACGGATGACCGGTGTGGATACAACACACACACACACACACACACACACACACACAGACACGCATATATATATATATATATATATATATATATATATATATATATATATATATATATATATATATATATATATATATATATATATAAACACTGTTTTCTTGCACTTGTAAAATCATGCTTGTGTACTTTTCTTTGGAAAAGGCTCTTACATGTCTATTTTGAAGTTGCACTCCTTTAGAGGATGTTAAACATAACGTAGTAAAATATTTTTGTATTTTTTTCTAACTTTTTAAATTCTTTTTTTTATTCAAATAAACGAACAAAAAAGAGAGCCACCACCTGTTTGAACTTGGCCCGGCCTGGTTCAAAATTTTTAACCAAATTGATCCTGGCTCGAACCAAATTTTTCTAGAGAAAAGCAAACTCGAGCTGCATGGGTTGGCTTGAAACCCAAACCGGGCCGATCCACAAACTGGAGTGGCATAAAAACAAGCCAAACTAAACTAGGGCTAACTAGGCCCAGCCCGGATCGTTGCCCACCTCTACCCATTGTAGATGAAGGTTGCTGATTTTGTGGATCAGCACGGGTTGGTTATGAATTCCTAGTATAATTATCAACTCCCCCAGGTCGTCATTGATCACATTAGGAAGGAAGGGTTGTGCACCTCGGAGCTAGAGGATAGATGTATCTGGCCTCCTGTTTCGTCTGCTTTTTTTGTTTTTTTTTCCATCAGGTCCGCGTGGGATATCCTCAGGTCTTCTGCAGATCTTAGAAGCTGGGCTAATTGGGTTTGGCATGCTAAAATGTCACCTAAGATTTCACTATTTGTTTGGAAACTTCTGGAAGGGGCGCTGCTAGTGGACGACAGGGTTCAAGGTTGGGGAATAACATTAGCATCGAGGTGTTGCTATTGCAGCTCTGAGTGGGGCTACGGGATCGAGTCTGTGGATCATCTTTTTGTTAATGGAGAGTTGGCTTCTCAGATTTGGAAGCATTTCAGTGTGTTGTTCGAAGTCTCTCTAATCCTAGGTCAATCAGCGTATGTACGGGCTGTGCAATGGTGGAGCCTTGCTTCTACGTCGGATTGTGTTTCCTTTATGCGAGGGTTCATACCCTGTCTTATTTTTTGGGAGGTTTGGATTGAAAGAGACGGTAGCCGTTTTGAGAATAGCCCACCCAATGTGGGGAGAACTATTCACAGAATTAATTGGTGGTTGGGGAAGCTTAGTTTGGTGTTTCCTCCCCTTAAAGACAGTATAGTAGCTTGAAGGTCGGACTTTAAAGATCTAGGGATAATCCTGAGAGACCCCAGTAACAAGAAGAGGGTTCTGCTAAAATGGGCCAAGCCGAGGCGGGTTCGATCAAGCTAAATGTGGATTGCTCGTCCTAAGGTAACCCAGGACCTGCAGGCGGGGGTAGAGTGTGTAGAGGTAGTGAAGGTGAGGTGATTTTTGCTTATTCTGTAGGATTTGATCTGGGCACCAACATCCAAGCAAAAGTGCGAGCATTGTGTGAGGGGCTGATCCTTTGTGCTGATCATGGACTATCCAATGTTTTGGTTGAGAGTGATTTCAGGGTTATTGTTGATATGCTGAACAAGAGTAGCCCTACCAAATGGAGAATCTAGTAATGGTGGTCAAGAACCATGAATCTTCAGAGGAGAATGCGCTTTCAGATCTCTTTCACCCCTCGTGAGGTTAATGGAGTGGCTGACGCCTTGGTAAGACTTGGTCGCAAGAGACAAAGGTCGATGATTTTTTTGGTAGAGTCGGATCTCCCAAGACCGGTTCACGGGGCCTTCTTTATGGATAGGTTGGGTTTGGGGCAGTTTCAGGAAACTATGGCCTAGTCCTAGGTCTTTTTTATTTGGTTAAAAATAGAAAGGCTTCATCCCTCCTCATCCTGTCTTCAATTGGGTTGGAATTACGGTTCTATCCTAGTGATCTAAATTCTTATTTTGTCATGTTTCTTTGTTTGCGCAGGCATTTTGCGAAATAGTGTCAAGTTTATGATAAGTGAGGCTGTCAAGCTTTCTGTGACGTCCTTCCAAAGTGTTAATATCTCTCTCAATAGAAAAAAATATTTTACAAAAAATTAAATGTGCAAAAATAAAAAAAAAGTCTAAACATACTCGCCTATATATTAACATACTGCAATTACTCCTGATGTTATAGATACAAGGGTATGGTTGTTCATGAGAGTCAACTATTATGAGATGTGTAATTAATGACAATGGGTAGAGTAAGGGCTAGGTTGGGGTTTGCCATGGCACCCCCCTTAGATAGGCCGGGTTAGGGCGAGGCCAAACTCTATACAAGCCCGGCCTACCTGGAACATCCAATGTTAGCTGGGCCTATAATGTAATAAATTAAAAAATCTAGCGCAAGCCTAGCTTGAACTGTTTATGCTGGGCTCGAGACCGATCCCAAACCCTTTACATCACAAGATTGAGAGAGAGAGAGAGAGAGAGAGAGAGAGAGAGACAGACAGAGACAGAGAGACAGAGAGAGATCAAAGGCTTGAAATAATCCAATATAAGTTTTTATTTTTTGTTTTTTGTAATCTACATTTTTAATGAATCTCCCGTAATGTTCCAATGATTTAAATTACCACTCTCAAATTATATTCTCAACTCTACAAGTACTTGCACTACCAAATTAATTCATACGACGAGAAGGGGCATTTTTTATTTGGAGGTGTAGGTGAAGAAATATTAATTTTTCATCTTTGCAATTGAACTGACATAGGTCTATACAGATCCACAAAGTCAAATGGTCAAGATTGGTAACGACGGGAATTTTTAATGTTGAGGCACTCCATCACCACTATTTCCTAAGCTGTGATCCACTAAGATTTGGATCTGCTTAATTTTTAGGACCAAGTACTAAAATGGGCTCGAGAAATGGATGGATGGCCTGGACATACAACACATCATCAAGGTGGGCCCATGGTAAGGGTATTCACGATCTTAAGTTCACTTACTGAAGTGGCCCCGTCGAACCGTTTAAGTGATATCCACTCCGATCACCAGGAGCCTAATTCTATTTTACCGGCACAAAAAAAATCAGCTCAGGTCTTGATTCAGGTGAACCTATAGACACCTGACCTTGGGTCGACAAGCTAATTAAGGTTGGACTAAATCTAAACCCTAAACTTATCCTAGCCAAAACCAAAATCCAGTCAACCCAGTTAAACCCTAATCCAATAATTAAAATCAAAAGCCTAAGCTTAGGAAAAATGTAGTCGACTTTCCAAGTCAACTCATCCGGTCAGCTTACCCAGTCAACTCACCTTGTTAGGCGATGCCCTAAACTAGTCGTAAACTAAGCCCAAATCTGACGCAGGGAGGACGTGGTAGGTCGATCACCGTCTCCCTAACCGATAGTTCTCGAATCCACGAGAAGAAATAAAAGATAAAAAGAGGAAATAAATTCCAAATAATTGATTTTTTGATAATTGAATTGAATAAAAACGGAATTACAATGCATATAAATAGGAAACTAAACCCTAGGTAAAGTATCAAAATCCAACTCCAACTAAAACTCCTAGAAAACGCAACTTACTATAAATAGTAAACTTACTATTTATAGAAGTCGTTCAATCCTACTAGAACTCTTGGTTTTCGGCCAAAAATAGAAAGTTATCAAACGGCCTCGACCACGTTGTTCTACGAAATATTCTAAGCCCTTTTCATGTTGGGCACTAACTCTAAAACCCTACAGATGCAAAGTTATGATCGAATTAAAACTTACTATAAATAGTAAAAATGAAAATAAACTAGCCTAATGACCGTCGATACAGTTGATTCTCGCGATTCCGGGTTGGGTAACCCGGCGTAGCGGGGTTGGTTGGCTAAAGTAGCTCGAGCTACCCCAAATTGATATATTATACGTCCCGTAACTCATTCCGGATTGTGAGATACGACCGATTCACGGTCCTGACGGTCCGGATCACTTTCGGCCCCGTCCGGTCTTCTTTTGCTCCATCTGGGCCATGAAATAGTCAGCGACCCGTCCTACATCAGTCTCCTCCACTTCGAAAGAACTCGACCCCGAGTTCTCGTCCAGCTTTGGTTCATGATATTCGTACAGATCTGCCACGTTGAAAGTCCTTGAAATCTCCATGTCATCTGGAAGATCAACAACGTAGGCATTGTCATTGATCTTGCGAATGATCGGTACCGGTCCAATCTTCTTGTGTTTCAACTTGTTGTAGGTCCCGGTAGGAAATCGCTCTTTACGTAGGTGGACCATCACCTGATCTCCTATTTCGAACACTTTGGCGCGCCGATGCTTGTCGGCTGCTTCTTTGTACTTTTCGTTCGAAGCCTATAATTTGTTGCGCACGTCTGCATGTATGTCCATGATTCGGTCTGCCATATGTTCAGCTGTAACGCTCATCCCCGGAAGCTTGGGCAGGGGAACCAAATCGAGTGTGTGACGAGGAACGCACCCATAAACAATCTGGAACGGAGATTTTCCTGTCGATCGGTTTACCATGTTGTTGAACGCAAACTCTGCTTGAGCCAGGGCCATGTCCCACTGCTTCGGTTTGTCACCTGAAAGGCAACGGATGAGATTGCCCAATGTGCGGTTGACGACCTCAGTCTGTCCATCTGTTTGTGGATGATAAGCACTGTTGAAGTGAAGTCATGTACCGAACCGATTCCACAAGGCTCGCCAAAAGTGGCTAACGAACTTTGTGTCCCGGTCTGAAGTGATCGTCTTAGGAATCCCATGTAGTCGCACAACCTCTCTGAAGAAAAGGTTCGCAACGTGTATCGCATCAAAGGTCTTCTTGCACGGAATGAAGTGTGCCATCTTGGAGAATCGGTCTACCACCACGAACACTGAGTCCATGCCGCGTTGTGTTTGTGGGAGCCCTAATATAAAAGCCATAGATAAATCCTCCCAAGGGGCATCTGGCACGAGTAATGGCGTGTAAAGACCTGTATTTTGAGATTGTCCCTTAGCGGTTTGACAAATATGACATCGTTGTACCGCCCTGCCCACATCACGAGCAAGTTGCGGCCAGTAATACCGCTCTTCCACCATCGCTCGAGTCTTATCTCGTCCTAGATGACCGCCGAGGCCACCGCCATGCAGCTCGATAATAACTTTGTCCCGTAACGAACTCTGCGGGATGCAAAGTCGATTTCCTTTGAAGAGGAAACCATCTTGAATTAGAAGGTCACTCGGGTGCCCTTCTTGGCACTTTTTCCATGCGTCTGCAAAATCCTCGTCCTCGGCATAAAGTTCCTTGAGGCAGTCGAACCCGATCACCTCACTGCTCACTGTAATAAGAAGGGATGCACGTCGGCTTAGTGCATCTGCCACCTTGTTCTGCTGCCCTGATTTGTGTTTCAGAACGAACATGAATTCCTGTAAAAAACGAAATCCATCTAGCATGCATACGATTCATGTTAGTCTGAGTATTGATAAATTTTAAGGCCTGATGATCAGTGTACAGTATAAATTCCCTTTGAATAAGATAATGGCGCCAATGGCGCAGTGCTTGAACCACTGCATATAATTCAAGTTCATAGGTCGACCACTTCTGTCGTGCGTCGCTGAGTTTCTCACTGTAAAAGGCAACCGGCCTGCCCTCCTGAGAAAGGACTCCCCCAATGCCGACAATAGATGCGTCGCATTCTACCTCAAATAGCTTGTCGAAATTAGGGAGTACCAGAACCGGGGTAGAGGACAACTGATGTTTAATTTCTGCAAAGCTCTTCTCAGCCCCTTCGGTCCATTGAAACGGACCTTTCTTCATACAGTCGGTAATCGGCGCAACGATACTGCTGAAGTTCCGCACAAATCGACGATAGAAGGTCGCCAACCCATGAAAACTTCGTACCTCATGAATGTTTGTCGAAGTCGGCCAATCCCGAATAGCTCGTACCTTTTCTTCGTCCACTCGGATACCCGTGGACGACACGATGAACCCCAGAAACAATAATTGATCAGTTAAGAAGCTACACTTTTTCAGATTTAAGTATAGCTTGTTGTCAGCCAACACTTGTAGCACTTTTCTGATGTGGGTCATGTGCTCCGTTTCATCCTGACTGTATATTAGAATGTCGTCAAAGTAAATGACAATGAAACGGCCAATGAACGGCTTCAACACTTGGTTCATTAAACGCATGAAGGTGCTTGGTGCGTTGGTCAAACCGAAGGGCATAACCAGCCACTCATATAGCCCTTCCTTGGTCTTGAAGGCCGTTTTCCACTCGTCACCTGGCCTAATACGGATTTGATGGCATCCACTCCGTAAGTCCAGTTTCGAGAACACCTTGGAGCCCTCGAGCATGTCCAGCATGTCATCCAACCGCGGTATTGGAAATCGATATTTAACTGTTATTTTATTGATCGCGCGGCTATCGATGCACATACGCCATGTTCCCCGTCCTTCTTTGGGGTAAGGAGTGCCGGAACGGCACAGGAGCTCATACTCTCTTTAATAAGACCCTTACGGATCAGTTCCTCCACCTGTCCCTGTAGAATTTCACACTCTTTCGGACTCATCCGATAGTGCGGTCGGTTGGGTAGACTGGACCCTGGGATAAGGTCGATGTGATGTTGTATGTCTCACATGGGAGGAAACTCATCAGGTAACTCTCCAGGCCACCTGTCCAATGACGCAGGGAGGACGTGGTAGGTCGATCACCGTCTCCCTAACCGATAGTTCTCGAATCCACGAGAAGAAATAAAAGATAAAAAGAGGAAATAAATTCCAAATAATTGATTTTTTGATAATTGAATTGAATAAAAACGGAATTACAATGCATATAAATAGGAAACTAAACCCTAGGTAAAGTATCAAAATCCAACTCCAACTAAAACTCCTAGAAAACGCAACTTACTATAAATAATAAACTTACTATTTATAGAAGTCGTTCAATCCTAGTAGAACTCTTGGTTTTCGGCCAAAAATAGAAAGTTATCAAACGGCCTCAACCACGTTGTTCTACGAAATATTCTAAGCCCTTTTCATGTTGGGCACTAACTCTAAAACCCTATAGATGCAAAGTTATGATCGAATTAAAACTTACTATAAATAGTAAAAATGAAAATAAACTAGCCTAATGACCGTCGATACAGTCGATTCTCGCGATTCCGGGTTGGGCAACCTGGCGTAGCGGGGTTGGTTGGCTAAAGTAGCTCGAGCTACCCCAAATTGATATATTATACGTCCCGTAACTCATTCCGGATTGTGAGATACGACCG
Organism: Liriodendron chinense; assembly: GCA_003013855.2. NCBI lineage: Eukaryota > Viridiplantae > Streptophyta > Magnoliopsida > Magnoliales > Magnoliaceae > Liriodendron > Liriodendron chinense. The sequence continues at coordinate 7,806,858 of ML058333.1, forward strand.
ATTCACGGTCCTGACGGTCCGGATCACTTTCGGCCCCGTCCGGTCATCTTTTGCTCCATCTAGGCCATGAAATAGTCAGCGACCCGTCCTACATCAAAATCCAAAGCCCATTTGGAGTATAGAGTAAAATAACAATATAACACCAGTTAAAGTAGAGCCTCCCTACCAAAGTAGGAGACCTTGTGGAAGCAAAGCGGCCATTGATGTGGCAAGTCTCCTGCCCTGACAGGAGCCCTATACGTGTGGATTTTCTCCCCTTGCAACCTCCAATCGTGTAATCAATGCTGGCGGCTTCCTTAAATAGACAGATGGAATCGATGCATCGTGATTGATGGTGCATTTGGTGCATCATAGGGATACGGTGGTAACCATGATTGGCTGTTGCAACGGCCGAGTAGAAGAGTGGCAAGCGGAGAGAAGCCGAACCTGAAAACGGTGGGCGGGCGAGCGTGTTGGATGCACACATGATTTTAGGTCGGACGTGGTGGTAATGGATTGGTTGAGGCAAGTCGAATGCGGTCATTAGGAATCCACATCTATAGATGTGGTTTCCTAGTGACCACAGTTGAATGGTAGCCATTTGCTTTTTACTCTTTGTTTGTATCTAGTGAGTGTACTCGGGACCATTTTCCTTTTGCCCATCCATCTTGCCAGTGTGTCGTCTGATCACTTTTAACCAATCCAAGCCAATAGATATTCTCAACGCACAATTTCAGCCGCACAACTACCTTTGTGGGGCCCACTTGAAGTCGATGTGCAAGATTGTTCACATTTTAAAGTGGGGTGTCTACAATCACACACACACACACACACACACACACACACACACACACACACACTATTGCATATTAGTGTGAAAAAACTAATCCCAACCCTCAGAAGTTAGTCAGATCCTGTAAAGTGGAGACTATATGATTGTACAGGCATAGTGGGTGCCTAACCTCCCCTCTCTATAACTATGGTCCCCTACCCTGAATCTTTAATCTTAGATTAAGGAGTCATCTTAAGATTGAGAATCTTCAGATCATCTTCCCTAACATTTTTTACAGGGTCTAGCTAACTGTGGAGATAGAGTAATTGGCTACTGGCGACTCCAATAAAATATAACATGATTCAATTACACAAGGCAAAGCCTTTGAAAAAGGTAACCCGTGGAAAGAGCACGATCTGCTCATGATCCAGTGTCCACAGAACCTTACAAAGGAAAACAATTGCGAGAGGCCATGCCCACGCTTAATTTTTACATGACCCACTGAGATGTTTAAGAAAAATCCATTCCAACCATTAGATTCATAGTTTTAAATTAAATATAGGGCTAAAAAAATGGATTGGGCTGAAATGTGATTTAGGTGGGCCATACCAAAGGGAAAAAGTTAGAGGAGAGATATCCACCCTTAAATTTTTTTTTCTAGGCTCACCATGATGAGTATATGAAATCCACTCTAACCATTATATGACAAAAAAAAAAAAAAAAAAAACTTTAGGCCAAGGCTTAAAAATCATCCCTATCTGTGATCCAGAAGGGCCACATGAAGGAAAAGTTTAGATAGCAAGCATACCTCTTCATATTTTTCACTCAGAATCACGGATGGTTTTTTGGCCCTAGGCCTAACGTAAGCTGACACATATGATGTATAAAACAGAGTTCACATAAACATCACGGTAGGCCCCACCTATGCCTGGTCAAATGTACCCTGATGCTTTCTTCAGGGACCAGTGGAATATATATATATATATATATATATATATATATATATATATATGAGGCACTTTCAAGTCCAACCAGTTGGACCACAGTTTGCAGTCCACCCAGTGGATTACTCCCCATCTGTTAAGCTCCTGTGACATCCAATCCTCCCAATAGGTTGACCCCACCATGAGGAACAATTCATACAAAAATCAACTGCATCCACTAGCCCAGTATACCACACTAAAATTTTGCTATTAATCAATGGCTATACACTATTTTCCATATTGTAGCTCACATAATGATTGAATAGGGCTAATTTTTGCATCAGAAGATCCTCATGCTGGGGCCAACCTACTAGGAGGATTGGATGTCACAAGTACTTAAGAGGTTTAGAGAAATCAACTGGGTGGACTGCAAAATGTGGTCCAACCGGTTGGACTTGAGAGAGAGAGAGAGAGAGAGAGAGAGAGAGATATGCGCCCTTGTTTTTTTTTGGGCCCTTTATGACTGTATAAAATCTGCTCCAACCATTAAACTGCCATATTAAAAAATTGGGTGGAACCCAAAAATCAGGTCCATCCTAATTCAGGTGAGCCATAGGAAGGAAAATAGTTTGAAGGGTGCATGTTACCTTATTCATGGTAATTTCCAATCATGTGGTCTATCTGAAACACAGATGGAGCTTAATTTTGGTCAAGGACCATTGATGCATTGGGATAGGTTTTACATTAATATGACAGTGGAACCTACGCCTAAGCCACCAGCTATTTTACTTGCACGCAAAGACTTTTCTGGTCTGGTTCTTAGAAACCACCAGCGGAACATCAAGTCATGCCTTGAGAAATTGTATGAGCCAAATCCATTGACGGCTGCATGTTGGATTGAAAATTCCCCAAACATCACCTGAACAGGTCAACTCTAGCTTCTCATTAATGGCATGTGAATAAATGATTAAAAAGAAATGCATGAGTAAGCTACATTCAATAGAGAAAAGACCAAAGATTTAATGGCTAGGATTGGCCAATTTGGGAGAGCTTTTAGGAATTGTCTAAACATGATGGGGGGTGTCAGATCAATGGCTTGGATACACCAATTCCATGGCTTTAAATTTACAAATTTAGTTTTGCACAAAGAACTTGCCCATTAAATGAATGGGAAACTCAGATTCATATATAATCATAGTCGGTTCATTTCGAGTCCAATTTTTGCATGGTAGCTTGTATACGTGTTCTGAATTAGTTGACGGTTTAGATTGACTGATTGGTCTGTCCAAATGAAATGATACAATTAGGAGCACTTTAACTTATGGAATGCATATAGCTCTGGAAGTCTGGAACATTTCTCTAGACTAGATTGGTGCCGTTATACAAGTTTAATTAATATAAGACATTTTCCGCCCAATGTCTCCAAAATTCAGTGCACGTAAAAGATGTTGACATGTGATAAATGGTCACCAAAAGATGAGAATATTATTCAAATATGGCCCCATGTTTACTACTAACGGTCATTCTTGCAGCATATTGGGTCCATGCAAAGGGAGGGCCACACATCAATGAAGATCATTCAAGGCGAAAGTCAGTTTGGTCTACTAATCAGAAGGTGTAAATTGAAGGAAAGGCGATGATTCAACTTATATACGATGCGGAGTTGATCTTCATATCATGGCCCATCATTCAAATGAGATGTCCTATGTATATGAATGCCACATTGGAGGGAAAGATGGTGCCATTAAGTTCATTTGTTTTTTTGTTGTTTATTCCATGTGGTCAAATGTCAAACCCTGTGAAAGTCTTGGTTGGACAGAGGCTGAAAAGATCTAACGACTGGGTCAGATCCAGCTACGAAGTTCTCTTCTGTAGTTTGGATTTTGGAATGGAGAAGATGACTGATCTTATCAAATTACTAAAATACCCTTGATATGATATTAGGAAAATGATTAAATGTATAAACCGTACAAGTACGTTTAAACCATCTCTATTATTTTGATCTGTGCACGTATTCATCCGCTGATTCCTCAGATCTCCATAGCTCTTGTGTATGGATCTTGGTTTTTATTTGCAAGTGATCTTGATTGTTGACTCACTGGGGTACCATATATATAGATGGGCCATATCCTGAAAAGCATGGTATTAAATCTGGTAGTTATTTGTGGGACAGTTAACTAAAATATGATTATTGCCTGCATTCAATGGGAGGTAAAAACTCACAACAATCATAATAGATTACTCTAAGTCTAAGGGCATTTTTGTCATTCCTCAAAAGAGTTGGATATCTTACCTGAGTTTCCATTTTAACGCATGTGCCCACAGTTTAACATTTTCATTGGATTCCTCAAAGTCCATGGGCATTTCAATCATTCTAAGAAAGAAACGGTCACCTGCATTTACTTGAAGGAATGAAATTCTACCTATTCATTTTCATTTTGGCTTTCCCTCTTACCTAATTCGTGCAGATTGCGCGTGGTACAGCTCTCAAGCTCAAGCTTATATATAGTGCCCTTAGGGCTCATATTTTATAACTTAAATTTCATACAAACCGCATTAAAAGTATACATTGAGATACTGTGTATAGTCTTTGTTGGATTCTTACAAATCTCAAATACATAAAAAAGAAAGAGAGCTTCTCCTCCCATTCTTCCTTCCATCCCATCCACCCCATTGCCCACATTCCAATATGGCATGTGCCATGTGGTTGACAGCGTTCACTTTTGCCATGCTTGCCTCTATGTCTTTTGCAAATGTTGTTGAGCACACTTTTCAGGTATGCTCACACTCACCGCATTTTCTTCTATTCATTTTATTATTATTATTAATTCTTCAAGGTATGATCACATTCATTTGAATGTTTTGTAGTTACTGTATGCTCAAGTTGTGTGAAGCCCACCCATGTTGTGTATGCATGATTGAAATTGTCCATCTATTGCGCCTCCTCATGTTTCTTCACATTCTTATCCGAAAGTTAGACAGGGCACACCACATGGTACAATTCACCGTACTCATGTCTAAAACTAACATTTATTCATGTGGTATGGCCTACCTTAGTTTTTCGGTGTGTTCCTTTATACCGGTGGAGCTCACCTGATGAATGGACTAGGAGGCATATACACAATATGGTACACCCCATAAGTCATCTACACGTTTCCATGGCGGGCGTCCCCCTCCCCCAATGTACCTTTTTTATTCCCTCTGGGGTCTCTCCATCCATCCATCGTAGTTCGATGGGCTGGATAGCAATACATGTATTCCACATTCTCACCAACTTTAGACTTTTAAAAATAATTTTTCTTATGGAAAATGCCATCTTTATTTTTGGAGAAGGGATTAGTAATCTGGTCAAGTGAGCATTGGGTTAATAACTCTTAGTTCATGGCCATCCTTTACAAATTGTCTACTTTCTAATACACGTGTGCAGGCTACTCATTATAAAAATAATAAAAATAATAATAAAATTTAAAAAAAAAAAAAAATGCCTCTCAGAGATAAACATCCAAATTATTTACTCACCCTCCCCTTATATTCCAAATCTCTTCCAATCTCTTTCCAAACTTCATTCTTTTAAACCCTTTTAATTTTGTGAGGTTGAGGAAATAACCCTCTATATATGTTTTTTTTTTTTTTCTCCTTTCTAAATTTTATACATTTTCAGGTCGGCAATCTAACGGTGAATCCACTATGTGAAGAGCGGGTCATCGTTGCTGTGAATGGGCAATTCCCTGGCCCGACGATCCATGTTCATGAGGGTGACACGCTTGTGGTTCATGTCATCAATGAGTCACCCTACAACATGTCGATACACTGGTAAATCTCTACTTAATCTTATGACAGAAAACATGATTTTCCTGTGGGCCACACATGTAGAGATGGGATGATTGGAACAGAACACCACACAATCTTAGATTGACCAATCAATTACATGCTGGAACAATGACCGTCTCTGTTGATATCTGGATCTCTTATAGGGTCAGCATGATGGACGGATTGGATTTCATATACACCTTACTAAGGGCCCCACACATTGAGTTGTAGGTTAAGCTTAACCTACAAAGCTTCGTAGTGGATCCAACCTAGCTCCTCATCTATAACTATCAACGTCAGAATTATCCATTTAGCATGAGGTTTGGTAAGTGACCCACCTGAAATAAGTCCCACAAGATGAACAGTTCTAATCATCCGATCGTATTTGAATGTGGACCCAACAGAGTGATGCATGCTAGATTATCACATTCTCAACTTTTGCTAATAACCCATTATGGTGGCAATGGTTTTTCAGGCATGGGATATTTCAAAAGCTAAGTGCTTGGGCTGATGGGCCAGCCTACATGACCCAGTGTCCCATCCTTCCCGGTAACAGTTACACTTATAGATTCAACATCACAGAACAGGAAGGGACCCTCTGGTGGCATTCCCACGTCTCATTTCTCCGTGCAACTGTCTATGGCGCTTTGATCATTCATCCAAGGGCCGGTCGATCCTATCCCTTCATCAAACCTCACAAGGAATTCCCCATTGTTATAGGTGAGAAAACATTCTAAACATTGAACTTAGGTGGATCGATGGATGTCAAGACCCATCATGGATTATCCAAGCTCACCTGATGGAATGGACGGGTAATCCAGGTCTCATCGTCATTATCCAATGGTCCAGAATCATTAACGATGGCCCCCCCACCATCCAACAGGGCACGTCTATATTTTTGTGAATGACGAAAATACCCTTGCGCAGGGGAGTGGTGGAATGCAAATGTGGTGGATGTAGAGGACGAGGCTACTCTAATTGGAGGTCCACCTCAAAACTCCGACGCCTATACAATCAACGGAAGGCCTGGTGATCTCTACCCATGCACTAACAACAGTAAGTAAAAAAAAAAAAAAAAAACCTACACCACAAGCTTATGTTAGCACCTAAGGGGTTGGACGTACAGGTTCAGGCTTGGGATGAGCTTGGGCTTTGGACCTTACTTGTCATGATACTAGTCCTGGGTCAAGCCCGCCTGCCCAAACCTGGCCACCTGCGCATGTTAGACTCTTTCATCCTTAGTATTCACACGTGTCTCTATCTTTTGTAATCCAGATACGCATAAGATCAAGGTTGCCCGAGGTAAGACCTACATGCTGCGAATCATCAACGCTGCGCTAAATAACCAGCACTTCTTCAAGATCGCTGGCCACAATATGACGGTCGTGGGCATCGACGCCACCTACACAGAGCCGTACATCACCGATGTAGTTGTCGTGGCCCCGGGCCAGACCACAGACGTCCTGCTCGTTGCAAATGGCCCACCTGGAGCCTACTATATGGCGGCCCGCCCTTACGCGAGCGCTGTGGGCATACAATACGATAGCACGACCACCACGGCCATCCTCCAGTACAATGGCTCCACGTCAGCAGAAGCACCCCTGATGCCGGTTCTACCAGCATTCAACGACACCCCCACGGCTCACCGGTTCTACAGCAACATCACCAGCCTGCGCAGTTGGGGCCACAAGGTGCCTCTCGAAGTGGACGAGCACATGTTTATAACCGTCGGATTAGGGCTCGAGCCATGCGGAGATAACAGCACTTGCGCAGGTCCGTCGGGGATGCGGTTCGCAGCTAGCATGAACAATGCGTCGTTCCGGCTGCCCACCACGTTGTCGATGCTGGAGGCTCACTTCAGAGGAGTGCAGGGCATCTTCACGGACGACTTCCCAGACACGCCTCCGCTCGTGTTCGACTACTCAAATACTAACGTGAGCCAGTCGCCAGAATGGACGACCCTGAAGTCGACACGTGTGAAGAGGCTCGCGTACAATTCGACGGTGGAGATGGTGTTTCAGAATACGGCGATAATCGGGGTGGAGAACCACCCGATGCATCTGCACGGGTACAATTTCTTCGTGCTCGCGCAGGGGTTCGGAAATTACGATAGTGCCACGCACAAGAGCATGTTCAATTTAGTGAACCCGCAGGAGAGGAACACCATAGCCGTTCCCGTCGGGGGATGGGCTGTCGTCAGATTCCGCGCCAACAATCCTGGTAAGAAAAATGCTTAACGATCACATACATTCGAATGTACAGTAATTATTGTGTATTCGAGATGTGTGTGGCTCACTCGTAATGTTTATGTTGAATCCAAACCGTGCATCGGATGCGCCTCTTCATCCTCTCCTTACATCCCAATCTTACTTGTGACACACCAAAGGAAGATGTATAATCAAGCCCATGTATATTCACTTTTTGTAGCCCACCTAAGTACTGGTATGTCCCTTGGGTTCGGTGCCTTGCCTCGTTGGTAGACTCTGCGGAGTTTGAACAGGAGGTCTTGGTTTCGAACCCGTTAATGGTGAAAATACAGTCTGCTGACAGCACCAGTGGGTGCCTTGCAATGCATGACTTACTGGGTGGGTGTGTTGCTCGATTGACTGGGTGAAGTATTGGTATGTCCCAGGTTCCACCCGGAATGACCCTATTACTGCCTTTTGTGTGGCCCACCTGAGTTATGGATCACACTGAATTTTGTGATCTAAGCTCCACATGGTGAGTCAAGTCTAATGGACGGGTTGGATGGATCTCACACATCACGGTGGACCTCACCCATCTAGAACGTTCAAAAACGCATGTGATGACTCTTTTCTTTTCTTTTCTTTTCTTTTTTCTTTTTTTCTTTTTTTTTTTTTTTCTCTACGACCACAAATGTGAAACTGATATATATACTAACCAATCTTCTTTGCCAACTGAAATGTACAGGTGTATGGCAGATCCATTGCCACCTGGATACCCACCTGACATGGGGCTTATCGACGGCTTTCGTGGTAGATAATGGGCCCACCGCTTCTTCGACGCTACCTCCACCACCGCCTGATCTACCTCGCTGCTAGAGCAGAATCGTTCATTCATTCTATTACGATATTTGTATATGCTTTTTGCTCCACGCACAACACTAGATGCAGGAGCTCGACCTCATATTCACTTGATTCTTCACGTAATTGTCTACAAAACATTCATATTGTAACAGTCCCATGTAATAAAGTCATTGGTTATGATCTTTGGTAATATTCATTTTTCAATAAGCAACCATGTAATAAAGTCATGACTCTGGTCATGTGTACGTTCTATACATTTACATATGAAATTGTTTCATAGATGTTCTTATTTATATCCATTTCTTGAATTGAATTGATGGTATTGAAGTAATGAAAGTTCAACGATGATTCGAGCCGAGATGAGCCTTGTTCGAACTAGGCTTGCTTAATGACCACCCTAGCTTGTGTTCGGCTCGGCCCGACCTTCGAACTAGACTGAAATGTTCAAGCTAGTTCAAGGGAGCTTTCAAGCAAGTTCGAGCCCAATTTGAGCCTGGTAGGCCTAGCCCAAAAGTCGAGCTTAAAGCTAACTAAAATTGGGCTCAAAGGCATCCCAAAGCCTATTGACACCCCCACTTACTTTTATAGAGAGTTTTATCTCTCATTTTTCAGTTCACTTCCGATGTGTGACTAAAAAATATATCTTTTTAATTTTTTATAAGTGAGTCAGTTGAGGCGAGCGGAGCTAAATCGAACTTCAATCAAGCCGAACTTCTAGCAGAGCTGAATCGAGCTTGGGTTAGCTCAAGTTTGGCTTGAAAATCATTTCAAGCTTGGAAAAATGGCTTCAACTGGTTCGAATCCAGCCTTTGAATTGAGCCGAATCAAGCTGGTTCGAGCCGAGTGGAGCGAGCTAACTGAGCTAGCTTGGCTTATGCTCAGCTCTAACGATGATGATGGGTCGTCCAAATGTCAAACACAGATGGCTTGTAATTGGATGTGGTTGGGATGTTATTTTGTTATACTCCAGAAAATAAATGTATTATACAAGGTAATTTTGTCGAAGATATTTCATGTAGCTTATTGGTAAAATGTAGGACTGTTGCTGCAAGAAGTGGGTTGGACATATGACACATGATAAATTAATATGTACGCGGCATTTCCATGCAGGATGCGGATTTCTTGGGAAAGCCTTTCCCAGAAAGTTCATGCACTGAAACCTAGGTGGGGTTATGTTTGTGAGAAATCCACCTTGTCCATCTGTTTTAGGAGATCATTTTATGACCTGAGACCAAAACCCATCGGATCTAAGACTCAAGTAGGCCGAAGACGTGCGAATTGAACATTTACAGTTGAAATATTGGTGGGCCACAAAAGTTTTAAATCACGCTAGAATATTTGTATTCAGTTCATCTCAGTAGGAATGACGTTATGAACGGTATGGATGGCATATAAATATCACTGTAGACCCTAGGGAGGTTTCAATGGTAGGAATTTCCCTAGCCACCTTTTCCCTTAGTGTGGCCTACTTGAGTTTTGGAACCGGCGCATTTTAGGTCGCATGTCTTAAAAGGAGCTCACAAAATAAATGGACAAGATGGATTTCTTACAAACATCGCGGTAGTACCCACCTGAGTTCCAGCGTGGGAACTGGCATGCATACGTACCTTTTCATTGTTTAATGTTGGGATATTTTCTACTTTATTCTTCCTCGAAAGAGAAACTATGATAACTATGATAATGCCAAATTATCCTTCTTCGAAAGAGAAACTATGATAACTGCCAAGTTATATCATTAATGACATGGGACTGGTGCAAAAGGGCATATGCTTGCCTCGAGCACCAACACCTGCATGAAAGGGCATACGAATATCTTGGGAATGGGATTAGGTGTAACCCTTACCTTGGGCCAACCTTGATATTTTTTGTATATCGATACCGTCCATCCGTTTTTCTAGCCCATTTTAGATTGTAGTAAAAAAAATTAAGTATACCAAAATTTCAAGTGGTCCACGCCATAAGAAATAATGTTGATTGAACATCTATAATTAAAAACCTCCCTGTTGTCACTGAGATTTAGACAACACGTTACGTCGGTTGATATCGGCCTGATGATCTTCTTAGAGACATTTGATCCCTTTGAAAAAAGGGATCTAGAAATCTAATGACAATCGCCCGAACCTACATAAAATACTAGGAGACGGGAGAGGAGTCGGTGTTCGATAGGAGACTCTCCGATGCCTGAGGTAGGCGAGTAGGACAATTGTATAAGGTGTGCAGGGTAAATAGTTACGCACTTTATCTTATAAGGAGAGCCCATATTTATAGGGTTCGGATGTCATTTGATAGTAGAGCCAATTTAGGACACATTAGGGAACTCTGTATTAACTGAGAGTTATAACCAATAACAGTCGAAGGGAGTCCCGACTGAGAAAATGCCGAGTGTTTGTCTGGTCAAGATTGGGTAGATTGCCTCTGGACTTGTCGTACGCTTTCCCAGATGACCAAGCCGACCTTGGATGCTCGATCAATGGGGCTCATCATTCGAGCTCCTTATTCCACGAGCTCGTGCTTGATGATGTAGATTCCTTTTGAGGGCTAAAGACATCCTCTGACCTATGTAGATGTGGCTTTGAGGACACTTGCAGTCCATATGTCCTCATAGGTTAGGTCCAGTAGCTCGGGATCCTGCTGAGCACTTATGTATGGGCCGCCTGGGCTTGTGGGCTTTCCTCGCAGTCCATGGGCTAGTTTGGACTTACCCACAACACTCCTAGGGCCTCACTTCAAGCATATAGGTAATGTTTATTTTCTGTTCATCTCGCCGATAAGGTTAAACAAACCTGGATAAAGGGAAAATACAAAGATTAACTTAACCCAAAACTTTTGTAGCCTACAAAAGGTTTTTAATGGTCATTTATCAGTTTTTCAGTGTGGTCTGTTGTTGCACAAATCTGGACAATGAATGAAGTCAGATGAAACCAACCTTGTAGCTTTCACCCACTTGTTCTCCCTGGATGAAGGACGATCTAGACCTTTCTTGATCTCGCCGGAACCTACAAAAGAAAGGTAGAATAGGCAAATGGGAGGTGTCGCTGTGCGCTTGGAGACTCTCCAACGCCTAAGTTAGAGTTCTGAGAATGTCAGAGTAAGAGATTTAGGACTAAGATCTTTTCATACGTTAAAGGTCGAGACCCAAGCCCTATTTGTAGGACTTGGGGAAGCTTCTAGAGAAATCCTCCTAGGATATGTCGATGAGTCCCGATTTTAGTAGAATTTTCCCCCTAGTGTCTTGAGGAGGTCATGCTAAGAATAGGAGTCGATCCCGAAATACTCGGGTCTACTCAAATACCTCGACTGACTCTGGAGAGTGGTCGGTCAATCCTGCTCAAAGGATTCGAACTTTAGACTTTCCTCGGGTGAAGCAGGGACTTCAGTGGGGCACGACCTTTAGATGGGGCTGTTGACACTGAAAATTAGTCAACAAACGAGGTGAGATGATTTGTATACGAACGAACAAACGTGACTGATCTCCTTACAGGTGCGAGGACTGGGCTTGGATCAGAGATTTGCTTGATCCTGTAATCACAACAGAAAATAATAAGGGGGGTGGCTGGGATCCAGCCGTGAGCCCTCCGATGCCTAAGTTAGTGATTATCCTTAAGAATGGTAAAAACTGGTTTGAGAGAGATATCTTTTTCATACCTGTAATCACAGTATTCCCCTGTCTTTATAGGCTTCGATGGAGAGTTTCTAGGCTGAGATCACGATCGATATGACGCCGAAAATCCAAGGCGAATATCTCGGGCCGTTCCAATCTTGGAGGGATGTGCTCCTATCCCTATGCCGTTCGGAGCGAAGATAAGGTCGGCCTCTATTTGCCCATTAACTTAGCTACGATCCGAGCTGACCTCTTGAACAGACGAAGACATTATTTTGCTCCGAGGTTTTGTGACGGGGTTGGCTCTTTACAGGAATTATCCTACAACAGGGGCGTCATTAATAAGCCCTCAGTCCTCGATCTTAACTAAGGATTGGGCCATATTCGAGCTCTGCTCTTGCGGTTATCAAAGTACATTGTGGTCATCGTCATATCTCCTCGGCCCAGAATGAGCCGATGACTTGTACTTTGGGCGCTTAAGCCTATGGGCTTCTTCCTATGCGTGGACCAGCTCTGTGTTAGTGCACTTTTCTGTGGCATACTAGTGCACCTTATTTGTCAATTACTTAGGTCAGTGAGTTTAGTGTCGGTTGAGCTTAATGAAGATGAAGACCGAAGACTCAAGTGGACCGGCTGCATCAAGGAAGAAGAAACTGGTAAAAGTGATGCCTTGGTGTGCCTTGCCTTGACCAAAACCTAACCCATAACCTCTTAGATGACTTGGACCAACTAGGTATACCCTTAGTCATCATCTTTAGTCTTAGAACTGCATGAAAAACATGATAAGTTAGACTAATTTAAGAGGTGGAAGCTGCTGTAAACAAAACAGCTCAAAACAGCAATTTTCGATTGATCTCCGATCAATCGGACGTTGGCTCCGATAGGACTCCGATCAATCGGACAGAAGCTCCGATCAATCAAAAATTTTTTCAACAACCTTGAAAATCCACTGGACATATTTCCGATCAATCGGACAGTCTTCTCATCCATCGGAAGGGGTCCGTCCCATCAATCGGACAGGGTTCCGATCAATCGGAATATCTTCCAGAGACTTCACTGGATAGATTTTCGATCAATCGGACTTGTCTCCGATCAATCGGACAGGTCTCCGATCAATCGGACCTTCTTCCGATCAATCGGAGATGCACGAATCTACTCGTTTTTTTACCGTTGGAAGAAAATCTATTTAAGATGGGGGATTCGTTTTGAGCTAAGAGAGTGAATTTTGAGGAGATAGAAGCCACCATTGCTAGAGATCATTAGAGGCTCTATCCCAAACCTATAGCAAGCCATTCTCCTTGTGTTTTCATCACAAGCTTAGGCCATTCAATGGCATCTTGAGAATAGGACTTGTTCCCTCTTGATTCCTAGGGTTTAGACACCTTGATGATAGTTAAATCATTTGTCTAAACACTACTTAGGAGTCCATTTAGGTGCATTCCTCTAGGAAACCCATTTCCTACCATTTGTAGAGGTTTCACCATTCCCATCACCTTGGTCATCTCAAAGAAGATCATATGCAAGGTAGCTGATCTTGGAGCTGAAGCCTTGGCAAAGCAACGGCGTCAACGATCGGGGGAGCACAAGGGGAGCTGATTCAAGCACGGGAGAGCGAGAAGAAGCAACCCAAGACGGCGCAACAAGGGGCTCAATCCGACAAGTAAGGTTGTCTTGTTAAGAGTCCATCCACTCAATTCCCTGTGGGAGTTAAGTGTAGAGTTTGTTTGACAAACTCGCCCCGGGGTCGTTAGCCGATCCTTGGCCTATTAGTTGGGCCTAAAATCTAGGGACGTCAGCCGTTCCTTGCACGTTAGTCGGGCCTAAAACAAAGTCTCTAAGGGGGAGCCACCAACACGGGTGCAAACGTGTAGGTTGGGAGGAACCTGTAAACTCCCCGGTTGGGTGGATCCGAGTTAAAACACCTTGGTTGGGAGGAACCAGATTTAAACTTCCCAGTGAATGCCGGTGTACTCAAAGGGGTTAAGTACTTGAACCGGGAGTGGAGTAGACACGTAGTCGAACCACTATACATCCTTGTGTTTGTGACTGTTCTTGAGCACATTTCTCCTTATGCATTGCGTTTAACTTGTTAATTATGAATGCTTAGTTAGGAATGTATACTAGGCACTTGCTAGGCACATCCACACTCATAAGATGTACTTTCACTACCTCAAGTAGACTTGAACTTCTTGATCCATCCTCACTCAAGTCTATTTGAGTAGCATAGATTAGGTTCTTCATTAGCTTAATCATTTAATTGATCTATGCTTGTTTAGACTAGGTTGTTTATAGCTTTTATCATATGCTAGTCTTTTGATTGGACCCACTTAGGCTTGGAAGCCGAAGTGTTTATCGCTTACGTAGCTTAATTTGTTAAACCTGGTAAGTAGGCGAAAAGAATTTGAAAAGGTCCTAATCACCCCCTCCTATAGGTTTAGCCATAATTCTAGTTGCTCTTTAAGCTTCCGCACGCGTATGCGTAGGGTGTCATGTTAGGCTACCCGACGCAATTTCACTCTGAATCTCCAACAACATGGTTCACTTAAGATTTGTATTTGCATATGTTTTGGGATGATTTTTAAATGAAAGGGTTTAAATGAGGGTGGCGTAGATGTACAAGTACACATTCATCAAGGTGGGCCTTAGACGATAAGGGTAACACCCACTACGGTATTGCTTGAGTATCACCTAACCCGTTACTGCGACTTTTATAGCTATTAATTACTTGCATGCATTCATAAACTCTAATCCCATACCACCCACAATTTTGATAAAACATCCAAATCATTGACTCTCGGATGTGTCAAAAACCAACTATTATACTGATGATGTCTTATCTAGTTGACTGGTGGACATCTAATGGATGGTTGGGATAAAAAAAATTAATCAAGGGCTTGAATTTGACCAACAATGGACCACACTTCAGCTTGAAGGATTATTTTATCCATTTGCCTAATGTAATTTGAGTTGAGTATATGCTACATTCACAATTGTTTTGGGCATGACTCTTAAGTCTAAACATCTGCTAAAGTATTAAACAACTTGCCTATTAACATCCGATAACTCCTTATGTTATAGATACAAGTATAGTTGACCATGAAAATCAACCATTATGTATTGTATAATTAAGGATGATCAATGGGCATGGGCAGGGTAAGGGCTAGCCGGGGTTTCCATGGCCTGCCCTTAGGGGTGTCAACAGGCCGGGCTAGGGCCAGACCAACATCTGTCCAAGCCCAGCCTAGGATATCCATGTAGACCCAAACCTGGACCGGGCTCATGTTGGGCAAAACAATCCAGCCAGAGCCAGGACCAAAATATATATGACAATCCAGCCAGAGCCAAGACCAAAATATATATGAGGTTTGAGTATATGAATGAGAGAGAGAGAGAGAGAGAGAGAGAGAGAGAGACGATTATTGCTAGGTGTGGAGATTAAAAAATTTCCAATTTTACCTTAATGGGTCGGGTTGGGTTGGTTGGGTTGGGTTGGGTTGGGCAGACCTAACGAGCCATTGTATGTGGTCTAAGGCCGACCTGTTTATAAAACAAGCTTGAGTTTAAAGCTCGAGCCTAGTCTAGCTTGGCCATTGACAGTCCTTCCTTTGGCTCAATCAAGTTGAAGACACGCTGGCCCTAAGGGGTGGGGTGGGCTGAGCTAGAGCCAACCCTATAAGGAAAAGATTTAGATGATTAAAGGCTTGAAATAATCCAATATAAGAATTTACTTTGATAACCTACATTGGTGATGATTCTCATCATCTAACAAAATGTTGTTATGATTTAAATTATTTTGATAACCTACATTTGTGATGATTCATGTCCTAGATAAGGCATTGCTTGCTCAGAAGTGCCACGGAAGAAAGACAAATTTTCATCTTTGCAGTGGAACTGACATAGGTCTATATAGACCCACAAAGCCAAATGGTCAAGACTGATAACAGAGGATAATTAAGAAAAAAAATTGATTATTTGAATAGGTTATCGAATAATCAGTACTACTATGAAGGCCATATCCAAAATTTTCACCCCAATTAGGCAATCCTACCCATTGGTTCAGAGTATCTTCTTTTTCTTTTTTGAAATTAAAATGTGGAGAGTCAATGGAACTTTTGTTTTTTCTTTTCCAACTTTTTTAATAGCCATTTCTTCCAAAAGCCTCCAGTAGAATGATTAGTTCAGTCACCTTTATGTGGTTTTTGTGATTCGGCTCATCCAAGGCATAACCTACTTGATGATGGCCTTGGATTCCATAGACGTTTGCGTTGTGCAAAAGCCAACCATTAATAAACATGGTTTTAAGACTCAAACGTGTAGATTCAAATAAGGTTATTTATGGACGGATGGATTAATGGATTGGATTTCACATATACAATATACAACATGAAAAGGCAAATGAATCCCAAACCATGAATTAAATGTTTAAATTGCATGACCAGAGTCATGACTTTATTACATGGGCCTTATTAAAAAATGAAAACCAATGACTTTATTACCTATGGGACTATTACAACATGAATGCTTGTAGATAACTAAGTAAAGAATCAAACGAATATGAGGTTTCAAGCTCCAAATGCATCTCCATAAGAAGGCACGTGTCAAATAGTACGTGTGGGACGTCCCAGCCGTGTATCTGGTGGGACCCATAGTGTAGATCTTGTTATACAAGAATCGACTTCCTTTATAATCCAGGCAGTCGTTTTTTACGCTGTCCGTTGATTGCCCGAAAGTAGACCGGCCTGAATTTTTGTTTAAACCATCTACACGGTGGGTCCCACCTGATGCACCAGGTAAGTGTCGTACACACGCCTGCGTGCAGAGAATGGTTGTGCTCTAACAACGAGGGAGATCGGGCGGTGGCGGAGGCAGCGTTGATGAAGCGGTGGGCCCATTTTCTACCACGAAAGCCGTCGATAAGCCCCATGACAGGTGGACATCCAGGTGGCAATGGAGCTGCCATACACCTGTACGTTTCCGATGGCCAAGGAAATTCGTTAGTACGTCATGACTTTCACGTCTTCGTAAAGACACTCCTTACTTTGAAAAGAAAAAAAAAAAAAAAATGATCACATGCGTTTTTTAACGTGCCAGATAAGTGAGGTCCACCGTGATGTGTGAATGCGATCCAACCCGTCCATTAGATGTGACTCATGATGTAGGGCTTAGATCAAAAAATTCAGTGTGATCCATAATTCAAGTGGGCCATACTAAAGACAGCAGTGGGGGCATTCCAGATGGAACGTGGATCCATCCTGTTGTGTCTATGTCATTCTACCCATGTTCGGTTGGTGTGTGGTTTCCAAACATACCGTACATAGGAATGTATGTGATCATTTAGCATTTTCTTACCGGGATTGTTGGCTCGGAATCGGACGACAGCCCAACCACCGACGGGCACCGCTATGGTGTTCCTCACCTGCGGGTTCACCAAATTGAATGTGCTACCGTGCTTGGTACTATCGTAATTTCCAAATCCCTGCACGAGCACGAAGAAATTGAACCCATGCAGATGCATCGGGTGGTTCTCCACCCCGAGTATCGCTGTGTTCTGAAACACTATCTCCACCGTCGAATTGTATGCGAGCCTCTTGACACGTGTCGACTTAAGGGTCGTCGATAGCGGCTGGCTCTCGGTAGCGTTCGTGTAGTCAAACACCAGCGGGGGCGCGTCTGGGAAGTCGTCCGTGAAGATGCCCTGCACGCCGCTAAAGTGCGCCTGCAGCATCGATAGGGTGGTGGGCAGCTGGAACGACGCGTTGTTCATGCTCGCTGCGAGCCGCGGACGCGCACACGCGGCGTTATCGCGGCACGGCTCGAGCCCTAATCCGACGGTCATAAACATATGCTCATCCACGTCGAGAGGAACCTCGTCGCCCCAACCACGCAGGGCGGTGAGGTTGCTGTAGAACCGGTGGGCCGTTGGAGTGTCGTTAAATGCCGGTAGGACAGGCATGAGGGGTGATCCTGCTGACGTGGAGCCCTTGTACTGTAGGATGGCCGTGGTGGTGGTGTTATCGAACTGTATGCCCACGGCACTCGCGTAAGGGCGGGCCGCCATGTAGTAGGACCCAGGTGGGCCATTTGCAACGAGCAGGACGTCAGCAGTCTGGCCCGGGGCCACCACAACTACGTCGGTGATGTACGGCTCTGTGTAGGTGGCGTCGATGCCCACGACCGTTAGATTGTGGCCAGCGATCTTGAAGAAGTGCTCGTTATTGAGGGCAGCGTTGATGATTCGCAGCATGTAGGTCTTACCTTGGGCCACCTTGATCTTGTACGCCTCTGGATTACAAAAGAGAGACACGCGTGAAGGGTAAGGATGAAAGAGTCTAACACGTGTCAACATGCGACTCGTTAGGTGCTAACATGCGCTGGTGGTGTAAGTTTTCTTTCTTTTTTTTTTTATTAATAACTTACTGTTGTTGGTGCATGGATAAAGATCGCCAGGCCTTCCGTTGATTGTATAGGCGTTGGAGTTTTGAGGTGGACCTCCAATGAGAGTAGCCTCGTCCTCTACATCTACCACGTTTGCATTCCACCACTCCCCTGTGCAAGGCCATTTTCGTCATTTAGAAAAATATAGAAGTGCCGTGTTGGATGCTGGGGGCCATTGTTAATGATTCTGGACCATTGGATATTGCCGATGAGACCTGGATTACCCTTCCCGCCAAAATCAACCCAATTGGATAATCTAAGCCATTTAAAATGAATTTGGTCTAACTGTCATTTTCACTTGCACTTGATCAGGCAGCTATATGATTATCTGATCTTGGCAATCCATCGATCCATGATGATCAAAGGCAAGTCCACTTAAGTTCAATGTTTAGAATGTTTTCTCACCAATGACAACGGGGAATTCCTTGTGAGGTTTGATGAAGGGATAGGAACGGCCGGCCCTTGGATGAATGATCAGAGCCCCGTAGACAGTTGCACGGAGAAATGACACGTGGGAATGCCACCAGAGGGTCCCTTCCTGTTCTGTGATGTTGAATCTGTAAGTGTAACTGTTCCCAGGAAGGATGGGACACTGGGTCACGTAGGCTGGCCCATCAGCCCAAGCACTTAGCTTTTGAAATATCCCATGCCTGCAAAACCATTGCCACCATAATGGGCCATTAGCAAAAGTTGTGAATGTGATCATCTAGCATGCCTCTCTCTGTTGGGCCTAGTGTTGTACACCAGCCGAGTCAAGCCGAGCATTACTCTGTTCGAGCTAGGCTCGTTCAATGACCACCCTGACTCATGTTCGGCTCAGCTCGATCGGCCTTCAAGCTGGACTGACATGAACGAGCGACCAAGCTTTCGAGCCATGTTTGAGCCTGGAAAAAACAGAAAACCAGGCCAAAAGGCCAAAAGCCTAGCTTAAAACTGTTTAAAATCCGGGCCTAAAGGAAACTCAGGGCCCATTGACCCCCTCCCCTCATTTTTTTACTCTCTTCTGATGTGGGATTAAACAACATACCTAGTCGAGTTGAATTCCAACTGAGTAAACCAAGTGAGCCGAACCAAATCGAGCTAGGCTCGAAACTCATTTTGAGCATGGAAAAAAAGCTTAGCTTGGTTCAAAGCTAGCATTTGAATCGAGCTGTTCGGAGTAGGGCTGCACATTTTCTGGTTTAACCCGCCCGATCCGACTCGGCAGAAACCTGATCTGTCCCGACCCGACAAAGAAAAGGGTCTGATCTTGGGTGAATATGGCTGGACCATTTTTAATCTAGGTACGGTTTAGGATACACACCAAACCCGACCGACCCGATCTATTTCGCCCAACCCAAACCGCCCCGAATTCTGTTAGAGTATTCTAAAAAAATAATAATAATAACTTCAAGCATACCCTCATTCGGCATGTTTGAAAATTGAAACATGCTGGACCATTTTTAATCTAGGTACGGTTTAGGATACACACCAAACCCGACCGACCCGATCTATTTCGCCCAACCCAAACCGCCCCGAATTCTGTTAGAGTATTCTAAAAAAATAATAATAATAACTTCAAGCATACCCTCATTCGGCATGTTTGAAATTGAACATCTGGACCATTTTTAATCTAGGTACGGTTTAGGATACACACCAAACCCGACCGACCCGATCTATTTCGCCCAACCCAAACCGCCCCGAATTCTGTTAGAGTATTCTAAAAAAATAATAATAATAACTTCAAGCATACCCTCATTCGGCATGTTTGAAAATTGAAACTTTGGATACCTGGCTGTTTCCGCTCTTATTGTGGGGTTATTTTTAATAAGGCTCAATAGGGAACTCTAGTTCATTTTTGTGGAGCCCATGGTTGGGTTTTCTAAGCCATTAATCTGATGCCCATCATAAGTACACCGTCTTTCCAAAAAATATCTTAAATTAGAAGATTGTAAGTAGAACTCAGTCCTAACCTGACTCGACCCGGTTCAACATATAGGGTCGGGTAGGGTTAGGGTTGACCCTTTTGCAAGTAGGGTAGGGTTAGGGTTGGATCAGCCCAACCGGATCAGACCAAAATCCAAACCTTTAAAATATGTTTAGGTTCGGTATAGGATTAGGCCGACCCTAACCCGTGTGCAGGCCTAGTTCTAAGCTGAGCCAAGTCGAGTGAGCTAACCGAGCCAGCTCGACTCGTGTATAGCTCTAGTTGGGCCCAAATTCAAATACGATTCGATGATTAGAACTGTTCATCTTATGAGACTTATTTCAGGTGGGCCATATACCAGACCTCATGTTAAATAGATAATTCTGACACCGACAGTTAGAGAGGAGGAGCAACTCAACATGTGCCTGACAATCAAACTGATAGAAAACTCAAGTAGGCCACCAGGGCACTCAATTAAAACCTGCAAGATTGTGTGGGGCCCACCGTGCTTTGTTTATGCCATCCAGTCAATTCACATGCACACCATCAATGATTGGACTACCCAGAAAACCGGGCCTTTCTTAAACTCAAGCGGGCCATACCACATGCTTTAAAAGGTTGTACCCTTTTTAAGGCATGATTTTACAAGGTGTGGCCCATCTAAATGTTTGATCAGCCTGATTATTGGGTGCCAAGGAAAAGATGATGGGGGCGCATATGATGGATGGATTGGATCTCATGCACACACCATGATAGGTAGATCGTGACGTTAATTAAGATTAACCTTCCAAGCTTTGGAGCGTATCCGGCCGTTGTGTTGACAATAGACCCTAGAGAGGTGCATTATCCAAAATTCACATTCAATTCAAGAAGGGCCCCGTTCTAATACAAAGGACGGTCATTGTTTCAAGCATGTAATTAACTGAATGGTCGATATACGATTGTGTGGTATTCTGTTCTAATCATCCCATCTCTGCATGTGGGGTCCACAGGAAAATCATCACCATAATCAACGAGGGAATTATAAATTATAATAATAAAAACCATGTTTTCTGTCATAATTAAGATTAATCAGAGCTTTACCAGTGTATCGAGATGTTGTAGGGTGACTCATTGATGACATGAACCATGAGCGTGTCGCCCTCATGAACACGGATCGTTGGGCCTGGGAATTGCCCATTCACGGTGACGATGACCCGCTCATCACATAGAGGGTTCACTGTTAGATTGCCGACCTGAAAATGTATAAAATTTAGAAAAATCAAAAATGTGAAAGGTTAATTCGTCAACCTCACAAAATTAGAAAGGTTCTTCAAAAGAAACAATTTTAAAAGGACATTAGAAGAGATTTCGAACATAAAAAAACCATAAATAAATAACTTGAATGTCTTTCTAGGAGAGTCATCTGTCTTTCTAATTTTCTTTTAGATTGAGTAGCTTACACGATCGAATGTAGCCGCCCTACACTCTCTCTATCTAGAGCTCACCATCACTACATTTCTAGTAATATCCATGGAAATTGGAGGCACATGTGTGGAAAAATTCGGATAGCTCATCAGCTGAACATCCTATAATTAAGCATGCCTCTTTCCTTGAAACATGCCACGTTCATTCATCATGTGGGCCACACTTGCAATATTAGAAAGCAGACAACTTGTAAACGATGGCCAAAGACTGAAGGGTTAATAACCCAAGGACAAATTACTAGTCCTTTTCCGGAAAGTAAAATTGACATTTTGCAAAGAACAATTTCTTTTAAATGCTCTCCTTTGCACCGGTGCTTGCAAGACTTCATGAGCACCAGTTTTATAAATCATCACACGTGATGTAAGTTCAAAATTTGAACCGTCCACGTGATGTAGCACCTCAAAAAACCTCTAAATGCTACCTTTCAACCTGATCCAAAACTTTGGTGGGCTATAGCAAAAGAAAATAGTTTCCTCCCTTGATTTAACCCTCTTTCTGTGTTATGGCCCACCAACATTTTGAATCAAGTTGAAATATGGACCCTAGGGGTTTTTTGAGGTGCTGCATCACATGAACCGCTTAAATTTTAGGCTCACATCTCGATTGATCAGGACTCTACTTAAAAAGTCCAAAGTTGGTAAAAATGGTAGGATCTCTTACCTAGAGCATCAAAATTACGAGGCATGGATGGAGAGGAACCAAAGAAAAAAATGGAGACATTGAGGAGAGGGACGTCCACCATAGAAATGTCTAGAGGGATATGGGGTCCACCATATATATTATCTATATACCATCTAGCCCATTCATTAGGTGAGCCTCACCAGGATAAAAAAGACGCACCAAAACTCAAGTAGGCCACACCGCATGAATATATAAGTTATAGACACGATTGTACATTGCACTATGTGGTGTGCCCCCTCTTACTCTTGGTATTTGAGATAAACATGAGGAAGCACAATAGATAAACAGTTTCAATTATGCATACAAATCATGGGAGGCCTCACATAGCTTGAACTATGAAAATCTTGGACATTCAAAAATATGTATGAAGAATTAATAAGAAAACGTATAGAAGAAAATGTGGCGTGTGTGAGCATACCCGAAATGTATGCTTGACAACATTCGCAGAAGCCACGAAGGCAAGCACGGCAAAAGTGCACACTATCAACCACTTGGCACGTGTCATGTTGGAGTGTGGGCAATGGGATGGAAGAGAGAATGGGAAGAGAAGCTCTCCTTGTTGGAGTGTGGGCAATGGGGTGGAAGGGCTGGAAGAACTGGAAGAAAGAATGGAAGGAAGCTTAAAGAATTGAAGGAGAAGCTTCTTCTTTTTTTCTTTTTCTTTTTTATGTATTTGACATTTCTGAGAATCCGGCAAAGGCTATACACAGTATCTCTGTGTATATACTTTTTAATGCAGCGGAAAGAAATTGTATGTTGGAAAAACTGAGCTTTTAAGGGTATTATATATAAGCTCTGAACGCGAGAGCAGTGATAAGGCAATCTGCCGGAATTTGGCAGGAAGGAAAGCCAAAATGAAAATGAGTAGGTAGAAATCCATTTCTTCAAGCAAATGCGGGTGACCGTTTCTCTTGGAGAATGACAGAAATGCCCTTAGACTTTGAGGAATTTGTAAAAAATAAAAATTAAACTGTCGGAACATGCGCCAAATGAGAACACGTGTAAGATATCTAACTCTTTTGTGGAATGACCGAAATACCCTTGGACTTTGAGGAATCTATTGAAAAGGTTCGTCTGCTGAACATGCGTGAAAATGGCAACAAGGGTAAGATATCCAGTTGTCTTGTAGAATGACCGAAATGCTCTTGGACTTTGAAGAATGTATTAAAACTGTGGAACATGCGTCAAAGTGAAAGCACGTGTAAGATATCCAATCCAATCATTACGTAGGCAGATTGGGGCGCGGATTAGGTACTTCCCCGCCCGTCATGAGCTCGGGACAGGGTCGGGCTCTGAGGGCCATCGTGATGTATGGATATTATCCACACCGTCCGAGCATTTTTACATGCCATTTTAGGTCATGGGCCCAAAAATGGGGTAGATCTGAGCTCAAGTGGACCATGAAATGGGGATTAAACTTTGACCGTTGAAAACTTCTTGGGCGCCACAAGAAGTTTTGGATCAAGCTGATATTTTTGTTTTCCCTTCACCTAGGTCTCTATGATGTTATGAACAGGTTGGATGGAAAATATACATCATGATGGGCCTTAAGAAAGTTTCAACGCTATGCATCATTAGCACTGCTTCTTCCTTTGGTGTGGTCCACATGAGCCTTCAATAAGCTTCATTTTCAAAATATATTCTAAAATAACATGCACAATTGTATGGACAGTGTGGATAATATCCATACATCGCGATGGCCCTCCGAGCCTTGGCCTGTCTCGAGCTTGGGAAGCGCGGGGAAGAACCTAATCCACGCCCGGCGAGAGTTTTACTGTAATAGCCCTAAGGTGTGGCTCTGTTTACTAAAACTCTAATTTTTCGTATGGCTCATCCTTCTTGTCCTTTTGACAAGAAAAGGAAGTTTTACTATCGAGAATGCCCCTCTAATCATCATGTGCTCAAGTGAAATCTATAGTGCTCCAGGGGAATCGAAGTAGGCATTTTCAATTTCTCATCAAAAGGCTAAAAAAAGATCAGACAAGAAATTAAAGTTTTAGTAAAAATAGCTACACCACACAGGGCTATTCCAATAAAAATCCCGAATCTAGCTTATTGAGAGCATTCGGGATTTTTCCTACAATAGTCCTCAGGTGTAGCCTATTTTTACTAAAAGTCTAATTTCTCGTCTGGTTCATCGTTTTTTAACCTTTTGATGAGAAATTGAAAATTTATGATAAAAAATGCCCCTCTGAGTAATTCCTCCTAGGCACTATGGATCCCCCCTAGGGTATAGTGGATTCCCATTGAGCACATGGTAGTCAAAGGAGCATTTTGTACTGCAAATTTTCAATTTCTTGTTAAAAGGCCAAACAAGATAAGCCTAGACAAAAAATTAAACTTTTAGTAAAAATAAGCCACACCTCATGGTTATTGCAATAAAAATCTCGAAGCATTCCCTATCTCATGAATAAGGAGTACTCCTCGCCGCCCTCGTGTGAGTAGGATAGATGGTTAGAAAGAAACTCAACGACAAATATCCTACCAATCTGTGTGGCCCACCATGATGTGTGCTGAAATCTATTTTGTTCATCAATTTCACCGGCTCAAGTTACGACATGAGTTAAAAAATAAAGTAAATTTAAAGTTCAAGTAGGCCACATGACATAAAATAGTTGGAACAATGCACCCTTGAAAGTTTGAAACCTTCTAAATTGCCCCCACCTGATAAATTGCTTAGAACAATGCACCCTTGAAAGTTTGAAACCTTCTAAATTGCCCCCACCTGATAAATTGCTTGGATCTGATCATGTGGGCTGAATTGCATTCCATGAAAAGTAGGATTCACATTGTTTCATGGAATTTTACGAAGGATTTCCACAACATACACATGATAATTAAGCTTTTTACCATGATCAGGACGGTTGGTCTTGTGGCCGACCACTTGGATGGACGGTAGGCAAAAATTAGCTGTGATTGGACAACTCTGACCATATGATTATTGTGAGGTTTTTTCCCATTGAATGCAGGCAATCATCATATTTTAGTTAACCGTCCCGTCCCATTAATAACTACCATAGTCTAATGGCAAGCTTTTTAGGCTATGGCCCATCCATCTGGTGCCCCACTGAGTCAATAATTCAGATCACGCTAACTATATACACAAGTGCTATGCATAAATAACATGCAGATCTCCCCAATCAGCGATTGCATCCCACCCCTCTTGGACCTAGCAAGGTCCAACCAGATTTGTGTGGGGCCCACTGTGATGTATCTGTTTATCTATACCATCCATTCCTTTTTCTCATATCATGTTAAGATATGGGCCCAAAAATGAGCCAGGATTCAACGCCAAGTGGACCACACCAAATAGTAAGCTTGAGTTGCATTAAATGCACAAAGCATTAATTTATGTTACATTAAATGCAAGAGTCATCTCTAGTTTGGTTCACTAGAGCTAGCATTGAATCTGGCTCAGTTTTACGCCCATACCTTAACATGATCTTAGAAAGGGATGGACAGCATGGATAAACAGCTACATCAGGGTGGGCCCCATACAGATCTGGTCGGACATTGCTAGGTCCAAGCGGGTTCGACGCAAGCCGCTTTCCCCGAACCAATCCACACCAATAAAAACAATAGAGATGGTTTATACTTGCACGGTTTGTACATTTAATCACTTTCCTAATACCATACCAAGGGTATTTTAGTAATTTGATAAGATAAGTCATCTTCTCCATTCCAAAATCCAAATCATAAAACAGAACTTCTTAGTTGGCAACCATCTGACCCAGTCATTACACACTTCCAGCCTCTGTCCAACCAATACTTTCAAAGGGCTTGGCGTTTGACCACTTAGAATGAAAAAATAAAAAACAAATGAACCTTATGGCACCATCTTTTCCTTCAATGTGGCATACATGTAGGACATCTGAGCCGTTTGAACGATAGTCCATGCCATCAAGATCACCTCCAATGAAAATCTCGACGATCTACTCATTAGGTGCTCTGCACCTCTACTTAATTAGAACCATCACCTTTCCAACAATTTGGCCTTCTGATTAATAGAACACCCTGTTTTTCACCTCGGATGATCTTCATGGTGTGGCCCTCTCTTTGCATGGCTCCGATGTGCTGCACAAATGACCGTTGGTAAGAAGGATGGGGCTGTATGTGAATAATATGTTATCATCTTTATGTAAAGATGACAATTTATCACACATCAACATCTTTAACTTAGATTGAATTTAAGAGACATTGCCTGGAAAATGTCTTATATTAATTAACTTGTATAACTTGTAAATTAAAAATTAAAAAAAATAATAATAATAATAATAAATTGTATAACCTAATCTACTCTCTATAGAAATGTTCCACCCTTGCCCGGTATATTCTCGTGCGGAGTCCTACCCTACACATGCGGAGGAATGTTGGAGTGCTTAAAGTTGTCCCTTGTATACATTGATATGCCATCCTCTCACAGGTGGTGATTTGACAATTTGAGCCGTCCACTAAGTTTATAACACATGTGCGGGCTACCATGCAAAACTTGCACCCGAAATGGATCCAACTATGATTATATATGAATCCGAGTTTCTTATTCGTTTAACAGGCAAGTTCCTTGTGCAGAAGCTCATTTTTTGTAAATTTAAAACCATGGTTGGTGTATCCAAGCCATTGATCTGACATCCCCTCTCACGTTTAGACCATTCCTAAAAACTCTCCCAAATCGGCTGATCCTAGGCATTGGATCTTTAGTCTTTCTCTAATGAGTGTAGCTTGTTTTTGCATTTTTTTAATCATTTCTTCACATGCATGCCATTGACGAGAACTGCTAGAGTTGACCTGTTCAGGTGATTTCTGAACATGGAGCCGTCATTGGATGGACCAACCATGACTCCAGCTGCACGAATTGGATTTAACTCAAACAACTCGTTCGTGCGAGTCTTAGATGTTACTTGGCAGTTTCCTGAGAACCAGACCAGAAAAGTCTTTGCGGGCAAGTAAAATAGTCTGTCGCTTAGGTAGGTCCCACCACGACATTTTCATAAAATCTATCCCAACTACTAGGTGCATTAGTCGGTGTAGGTCTAGGGACCAAAATTTAGCGCCACTCATTCAGGTGGATGATACAATTGGCAATAGCGTACAAGGCATATCAACTCTCCAATCGGGCTGATTTTTCATTTCTGAGCCTAAATTTTAATTTTTCATGTAATGGCTAGAGTGGGTTTCATATGCCCGAAAAAATTCAAGGTTGGATGCCTCTTCTCTAACTTTCTTCTTTGGTATGGCCCTCCTAAATACATTTCAGCCTAATTTTTCGGCCATAAACTTAATTTGAAACCATGCATCTAATGGATAGAGTGGACTTCTCTTAAACATCTCAGGGGACCATGTAAAAATCAGGGATGAGCGTCCCCTTTCCAACTGTTTTCCTTTGTATAATTGTCCACCTGAATCAAGAACTATGCTGAATTTTTGTCCCTGCCAATAAGATAAGATTACACTCATGATCATTGAGGTGGATTTCACTTAAACATCACGGTGGGGCCAACTTCAGCCAATGACCTTATGACCATGGATAAAGTCATGGGCAAGAGACCATCTCTCTCTAGGTGAATTTCACTTAAACATCACGGTGAGGGCCTACTTCATCCAGGGACCTTATGACCATGAATAAAGTCACCTGCAGCACTCATGGGCAAGAGACCATCTCTCTCTCCGGGTGGATTTTACTTAAATATCACGGTAGGGCCCACTCCAGCTAGCGACCTAATAACCTGTGGCCCTCATGGATAGGAGACCATCTCTCTCTCACTAAGTTATTATTTATCTTCGTACTAATACTTTTCATTTGTCTGGCCATTATTTACAATGGCATGGCCCACATGATGATCGGATAGCCTTGATTTTGGGGTATCTCATCATCATGGCGGTATCACATGATGCAATAGTTGGGTGGCATGCACATATCAAAGTGAACCATACACAATGTCTCAAAAAGGGAAATGTTCAATTTGCCAAAGTGGTTCTCCCGATAATAGTAGCAGACATGGCCTTAATACTAATGTTCCAAATTAATGGCGAGATATCTACTTTGCTTTCATGAAATTTTTAAATAATAAATGGGTACCTGAAATCCTAATTGCACGCGATACCTAGGTATAGGCACCTATTTCAAGCTTAACATGGGTTTGAGTACTGGTCAGGTGCCCTTTCAAAATATCCAATAATTTTAATGGAAAAAGTGAAGACAAAAATTCCAAAGCCATACAAAAGGTTGGTCTTATCTAAATGGTTGCTTGTCATCAGTTTTCATTATTTGTGTGTTAAAAATTATTAATTAGAAGAAGGCCCGACCAGTTTAAACTATCAATAGGCCACACTTCAAGCCCAACTCATTTGATTGTCAAGCCTAAAAGTCAGGCCTCAACTCCATGGGAAGGCCTAGAGTATATAAGGTCCAATAGAAGCCCATAGAGATAACAGTCATAGACTTGAGGGCCCGTTTGGCCACACCTTCAAAGGCGCGTTTGGGCTCAGGCATGCAAAATAGGCCCATGGTCTGTCAGGCCTGATTTTGGAGCGTTATTGAAAAATGGTTAAGGCCCTATTGAGTCATGGCCCAGGGAAAAAGATCGTCTATGACTTGAATAGATGGACTTGGTCCTAAGTTCGAGGCCAAGTTACTAATAAGCCGTGTTCCGAACTGATTGAAATCTAACCATTGAAGCTAGGTCCGTTGCCACCCATGGTTAGGATCTCCCAGTTTGGCAGAAAAGTGGGCGCCCATCAACGGTTGGCCCCACAACCAATCCACTTTGTTAGATAGATGCCAGGGGCTTGTGAGTCTTCTATGAGCACTCATTTTAAGGGAGATATGATACTCCGGCAGCGTGTGCTGGTTGATGCGCAGGCGCTCGGAAGTTATACACTTTGCATGCATGCACCCAAAAGTAAACCGCCTAAATTGGGGGACCCACTGTAGATATGTCAGATTGATTTAACACTTAATAACCTTTGATTAGTGGATATTGGTTGGTTGAATCTGGGATGTTGAATACTGTTTATTAATCATCCATTAAATTCCCATTAATCAGCCATTTAAAAGATCAAATCAGTGTAATTTTGGGCGCATGATCAACTTAGACAGAGGCCCACGATTTCAACGGTTTAATTTGTATTCCACGTGTACAACGCCTTAGTGTTTGCTTATCAAATATCACACTCAGTAAAGTATCTTTTTTCTTTTTTTCTTTTTTCCATTTTTAACAAGTTAGTACGAATTAAGTGACTAATTAGCAGTGTGAACATGTTGTTATGACTCGGACGAGCCCAGTGCAACTCGTCTCAGTCTCGGACGCCTAGCCCAATTCCACTTGATACTCCAGTTCTCACTTCTTGGACCTTATAAGAACAGTTAAAGCTGTTTAATCAAAATCATGAACTTTTGATAAGGATTAACCATTTTTCATAAATCATAAAATCTTGATCTTATAATTATAGTCTAGGCTAATTAGCCCATAAATTAATGACTTGATCTTGATTCACCAATGTTAATTACCAAAGATCCAAACTTAAATCCTTTGTTCATGGCACAGTACTCACACTCTTATGTAGAGTAAGAACAATGCATAAATCAACAATAAGCCGTTCTTAATAGTGGAAACTATACATCTTGATCTAAGTCAATCTCCTTGCATAAAATGACCTACATCTTATGAACCAATGTCCATAAGTATATCACATGCACCTATAACGGTCATGGTCTAACTAAATATTGAGATTCATAAACCATAACTCTCTCACGTTAATGATCATTATGTCTAATCTCAAGTTCCTAAGCATTAGTAGAGAAATCACTTCTCAACAAATTCTTAATAAAAATTCAAGATAACACTACACAATAAAGATCAAGAAGATGGTTGCCAAGGCTTCATAGTCACAATAATCTACGGACAAAATCACCTTAATCATATCCACATAGTTAATAGATGAGAGCTCATATTAATTTTCTAAGACACTCAAATAGTTAGGATCACCCGATGAGTGACTTTTAAAGGTGAGCAACAATCCGGGCCAGGCCAATTGAAGTTAGCCCTAGTTTGGTTTGGCTTGTTCTTGTGCCACCCCAATTTATGGATCAGCTCGGTATGGGCTTCGAGCCAACCCATGCGGCCCGAGTTTGGTTTATTCCAGAAAAATCTAGTTCAAGCCAGGATCGATTTGGTCGAAAATTTTGAATCATGCCAAGCCGAGTTCAAACAGGTGGCAGCAATTTTTTTATTTTTTATTTTTGTTTGCTTGTTTAAATAAAAAAAGAATTTATAAAAGTTGGAAAAAACAAGAAAAAATTACAAAAGTATTTTACCACATGATGTTTAACATCCTTCAAAGGAGGAGTGCAACTTCAAAATAAACATGTAAGAGCCTTTTCTAAACAAGTACACAAGCATAATTTTACTAGTGCAAAGAAAAAATATGCATTCATGTACATGTATTATGCACTATCCATGTCATCATGTATATGTATTATCCACATTGTCCATCCATTTTTACATATCATTTTAGGACATGATCCCAAAATGAAATCATATATATCCAAAGCTCAAGTGGATCACACTACAGGAAACAGTGTGCTTACAATCTACAAGCCGAATCAATACTAATCAAATTGAGCTTCGAGCTGAGCTGGTGCTACCTTAGTTTGAGCTTCTTCTTTTTTTTCAAACGGGCTTGACTCTTAGGCTTGGTTTGGTTAGAATTACTATTCAAACCAATCCAAGCCAAACTTTTTCAAACCTATTCGAGCTGAGCTTTCGAGCCGGCTGGTTTGTGCCCAGCTCTAGTGACTTTGATCCCACCACATTCGCCTTATTTACATGAATGACGATGTGAGGCGAGTGCAGTTAACCAGGGGAATTATTTGATATTCTTGCCACGCTTGGTACTCAGGCACTCAATCAGAAAATGTACACTTGTCATGCATCAGCTCAAGCTGATCTGACTAAATTATGGAAACCACTTTATTAAAGTCAAAATCTCAAAATCGGATTGGTTGGACAATTCTATAGCTCTGATTCGTGGACACTTGCTTGTTGAATCAGGACCCTTGGATATTTTTTTTTAACCATGCAATAAATACCCACCTATGCCATAGGCAGATGATTAAATGACCTTAAATTTTGGTCCATAATCAATCTATACTAGGAACCATAATTTGGACAGTTTAACTTGAATTACTTGTAGTATGCCACGTATGCAATATCTAATTTCTTGGTACTTGTGTATCACCCGTCACTCCCTGCTAGATTATCAGAATTTTTCCTTTAAAAGAACAAATAAAAGAAGCCACCCAAGCTCGAAGTGATCTAGGCAGTTTCTTAGGTGGGCCCATCTGTAAGAGCTGGCTAGCTTTGAGTGCGCAAGTGCACTTAGCAGCCTTGTACATGATTGCCTGCATTGGAGAATTTTCTACCCTCTGACACAATTTATGGGAAAATCCATCATGCTTTTGTACCAGATCAAGATCTCATCCATTCATATACAGGTGGCAATGGGCCAGCTAGCTGGATCCCATTTTTTGTTTCTTTTCTTTTTGGGGTTTGGACGGACTCATTGAAAACTACAGATCAAGACTAGCAACCATCAACCACAATGCTAGCAACTGATTGGTGGTTATTAAGTGAACAGTTAAAAATTGAATTGATGAGTGATCAGATGGGGCACTACCATATAACTCAGTCTGAGTTTTTGGGTTGGTGAACCATCTGTCATGCTGTTAGCGATTTGGACAGTCTGGATTTCACTACATGCATGTTGTTCCTTGAGTGGATGATTCACCACCAATTTTAAAATGATAGTGACCTTTAATAGGAGTTCAGCGAGGAAGTTATTAGAAGATTGATATATAGCAGTAAAAGTTCAGTTCCAATTAGGTTTACTTATACGACCAGGTGGCCTCTACGTGATCAATGGTTTGGATGATCTGACAGTTGGATATTTAGATTGAGCATACCAATGGGCTCCACAACAGTTGTGATTGATTCAGATGTGTAATGAGGCAGGAACTCTATATAATGTAGAGACTTTTCAGAAAGAATAGTTGTAGTGGGTTGAACTGCTCCACTGGATCTTTTATAAATAGGTATAATCTTGGTCCTCTTATCCATACATATAGAAAACTCAAGTTTTATTTAAAAGGGTTTATAGCAGAGTGCAAGGTGCATAAGGCTTAGTTCATCAATTCATATCCAAATAATCTATTATCATTAAGGTATGCATTTAAAATTCAGTTATTCAAATTTATTATTTTCATAAATAATGCAGTCGATCTTTACATTATGCTGTATTAAGTCTTACGTACATTATTTCGTTTGTCTTTGTCAGTGCATCTATTACATGTTGCATTATATAGAACCTATGATTTATTAAAGGGTTTTTCTTGTTTCTACATATGTATGGTTTATGATTGTCCTCGATACAATAAATGTCAATTAAGATATAGTTGTGCCAACATGCCACATGAAAGGTTGTACATTTGCTGCACTTAACTTTCAAATCCCCTTCACGTGCCCTCCATGTGTCGCATGCGCCAAGTCATGTCATATGTTTGACCATCTTTTTTCTACGCGCATGGCCCTTTTTAATTTTATTTTTTATAATAGAATAATACCAACTTTTTGCTAGGTATGATTGAGAGTAGAAAATGGGTGTACAAATCTAATATCAATTCCTATCAACAACAACAGCAGCAACAACAACAATTCCTAAGAGATACTAATATCATGAGCCATGCAAGGATCGACAGTGGCCCAAATACTGTATAGATTGGTCAATCCTAATCATCTTTCATAGCAAGTTTTTAGCTAGCCATGTACGGTCGAAAGACGTCACCTTCCTCATAAGCATTCCTCAGGTCCTAACGTTACCTTCCCCACAATCATTCCTCAGATCCTAAAAATGGGATCGTCTACACCCAAAATGGGTTCAAAAATCCAACTCCAATCATCCCATATAAGAACCAGAATTTTATGGAAATGGTAAATGGGTGTCCTTAAAATCAACTGAAGTGTCCCATCAAACGTTCCATGGACCCCCTCTTGTAGAAAAAACAAGAAAACACAGATGGGAGTGGAATTCAGCACATGTACGTAGAAAATGACATGAGAGGGGGGATCGTACAGGTTGTATGAAAGTCCTATTGCTTTTCTGCTCTTTGAGTGATATCCAAGGCTAGGAAAGAAACACATCCATGTCCAACAAAGGATCGACTGTAGTCCTTAGAAAATGCACCCCCTTGATGTACACAAAACAAAGGTACCATTCCCTCCACAGCCCATTGTGTCATTGCTGCACCCACTAGCTAGTCTGTGGACTCACCAACCATCCATGTGGCGCACAGGTACACCGATCTGGACATGGATTGATATGATAAATGCGAAGGAAACTACTAGTTTTAAATGACCACACTAGTGATTGCAATTCAATTTGATAGTGCATCCAAACGTATCGTTTTAAGCAATGAAAAACCCACAATGTCAATGTTGCAACACCTGCACTGTAACCATCGATATAGAAACAAAAAGGAAGAATAAAATTAAGTAGCGATTGGGTAGGCCTAAGAATAAATCCATACACAAGCATGAACATCCCAAATCTGCACACATGGCATGCATGGGCATGATCTGGACCATTCATCAGGTGAGACCTACAGTGGTTCGTCCGTAGCTCTAAAATTACACGGATCAGATGTCCCTAACACTTCATTTTTCTCATCTAACTAACACTGGGTTTAGGGAAAACTTGGTCAACAATCCCCAAACAGTCATAACTGCTCTGGTCCATTTTGAGCAATTCCTTTGAAAATGATAAGAGTGTGTTAAAATTGCAATTTGTCCTGTATTAAAATTAATTAATATTTTTGCAATTCCATTTTAAATAAAAAGAAAGACAAAATTAATAACCAATCTATTGGCTGCTATTTGTGCGATTGTTTGAATTCAACTAGAAGCATTGGATTTAAGCTCGAGGGAAACTTTTAAACCACAAGAGACTACATTATGTAAATGCTGAACTGCTTATCTGATTGGCAACAATATATATACAAGAAATGTGAATATCTTAACCGATACACATCTCAATACAACTGAATATCTTAATCTAAAAGATTACACTAACTATTTTAATAGAAACTAATTTTTTCCCTTATATATATATATATATATATATATATATATATATATATATAGAGAGAGAGAGAGAGAGAGAGAGAGAGAGAGAGAGAGACTAAAAATAAATTATCACGTGAAATGCCCGTTTCACAGCTAAGATGGATCCCAAGCACTAGTTTAGTACATAGCTTCAATGTGTGCACTGCACCAATTGCCCATTTTAAAATTAGGGCTTAGATTGCTGTCCACCAGTTTTGGATGGTGGAAGATATTCGAACGGATATCCAATGCATGCTCTATGCATGCAATCTTTCCCTAAGGTTTACAGACTAAATGGTCGTCTCCGGATGTGACAAATTTAAATGGGTGTAAAAGTTTATTTCCAAGAACCTAAATTCCAATATTTTTTTCTAATATTGAGTATTGAGAATGTAATTTTGTAAATCCAAGAACTGCGTTTGGATACCCAAAAAAAAATTACTAAGAATTGTATTATGCATATTCTCAACAAAAAGAATTTAAAATATGATCGTGCACATGAAATTTGTTACACTGGAATTCACCATCTGACTCATATAGCCTCTTTTCAACACTGAGGTCTTGGCATTCGCTTCATAAAGTATAAAGTATGGGTGGCTAACATTGCAGTGTGACTAACAAAGGGAGGGCTTGGTGTAATAACAGTGGGGGAGTGTGTGCTAAACCAAAAAAAAAAAAAGGGAATTTTGAAACATATCTTTCCATGAAAATGGATTGGAACAGGAACCCAATTCCAAGAATTTATATTTAATTTATGATTTTCATTTCCACAAGGCTTTCTTTTCAAAACATCCAAACAAATTACTTAAACTACTTTATTTCAATGTTTCTCCATCACTGAATTCTTCCTAGATGTTTGTTTGAATACATCCAGACGCATTACGTTCGGACTACATAAGTTGGATCCGGGGCGTGTTTGGTAATCCAAACCATTCACAAGACTTGCTTTACCATCCAAGAATATGATAGGAATAACTAAGAATTTTTATTATTTGAACTTTTCCTGTTGAATATGAACCGTCTGTTTGACTGTTACTTTGCAGGCCATTGATTTGAAAGTCTAAAAATTTTCCAATCTTGAAGATTTTTTAGGTAGCTACCTTTATCATTGTATTTCATCAGATCAACCGTTCGGATCACTGAACGCGACCTTAGATTGAATGGATATAGTCTTGATTTATGTATAGTATAGTAATACACACGTAGGGATGTATTCGTACAAACATCTTCTTGGGAAGTTACTAAAATAGAATGAGAAATTCTATCATGCGCCGAAGAATCTCCATGAAAAAGGGGAGAATGAAATAATGAATGGATGAAATAGGGAGAACGTGGACATATGTGCTCTCACGTGATTCACGTGATTAGATTATAGAAAGGGATCCTCCATTTGCACCTACCTTACTCTTAACAGGGTTCCTTTTTTTAATACTTTTTGGTAATTCATGAAAAATACAAATTGGCACTACTTTATATTTTTTATGCAAAAAAATGACACCCATTCCTCCATTTGTATAAAAAGATTTTTCTACCACTGCTTGTAGGGCCACTATGGTTTGTATACTGAATCCAACGGACCAAGACATCCCAGCTGGAAGACGCCTAAGCATTTCAACAGCAGATCTCAGGTTTAAGTGCTAAGGAGACGCACTAACCCCACTGGTGGACGGGTGCATCGTGTGACTAATCAAGTGGGTGCGTTGCCGAACTAACAGGGTGGGTGGGTGTTGCATGACTATTTTGTTTTTTTTTTAAGTTCTTGGGTGGATATTGTCCCTTGCTTTCTATAGTGTGGCCCATCTAATGAACTGATCACTTAATGCATGGTTGGATGGCATGCACATAACACGGTGGACCCCATACAGCAGTTGAATAAATTCTAGGCATGCTAATAACTTTGACACGCATGTCAATATCCATTATAGAGTTGAGAAAAGCATTATACTTTTCATACGAATATGGAGGTTTAGGTGAATAGTTGCAGATAAAGCTTTTCATGACAGCGTTGGCCCCACCCACATAACTGGGCCAATTATTTCATGATACGGATGCTTTACGTACGATATTTGGCTGAAGTCCTATCACACGGAAAATATATAAAATAAATAAAAATACGGACCACCGCTTCACAATCATATGCTGAGATCATGTACTGCGAATTGGCCGATGCTACCTAAGAACTCAGCTCAGAATTCTTCTTTGATATTTTAGCATTATTGTCATCTCATTGGTGGAAAAAATATCATCTGACATTCTCTCTCTCTGATATTTTAGCATTTTTGTCATCTCATTGGTGGAAAAAATATCATCTGACATTCTCTCTCTCCCTCTCTCTCTAATCAGCAACTTGTGGACATCTTCATAAAACTTCTTGGTCGGGAATGATTTGAATCTTTACCTAACAAGTTAGGCATTATGGACCTTTACGTGCTAACTTGAAAGAGAGTAGTAGAAGGACTTCATTTCCCATAGTATATATATGAGGAAAATACTTCATATCTTTGTTATAGATTTCCTTTTTGTCTAAATTTTATTAGGGTATATTTCAATTAAATCAATTAAATTAAATTTCGTATTATTGTATTATTTTATATTTACGGTCATGTGTAAATTCAGAACCTTGTATATACTCAATGGAATATAGGCAATTCTTCCATCTACGCTTTTTTTATATGAAAGTTCCACAAATTAAGTTTTGGTTGAATTTTGTCAGTTGTGTCACTGCATTTTAGGACTGATATAGGGTTTGGAGTGGGGCCAAGCATGAAATCTGAATGGCTGGGCTGTGACTTTTCTGCCCCAAAAATAGTATTAGTTAACCCCAAATTAAAGTAGTCCAATAAGTGGAAGAAAAAAAAGTTTGCCGATGCCCATAGATGTAATTGGAATCATGTGATTAGGTTAGCTTCGGACCATTGGGCCATGGTTTAATCCATTTTAGTGGCCTGGAGATGTATGGTCCTGATCATCCAGCCTTCAGGAACCCACTGAGAACCACATGCTGCATGAACTTGAATAGATACTAGTTTTACTTGGACCATGGATATATATCCCTCCATTTTTCCATCTGGTGTGCAATCCAACTTATGGGTCATTTGCAATATGAACCACTACTTCAGCTATCCAAAACTGTAGTTTTATATTCTTATTGTTATAAGGCCCTGTTTGTTTAGTACACATCTAAATCGACTTTATCTCATTTTAGTTCATGTAATTGCATACTAGCTAGAGATCATATTTCTTTTTGGTAAGGATTAAAAATAGAAAAATACTCTCAACTCTAGTACTGTTCTCAGAGCATTGTATCCTACGTACGGTGCTCTCAGTTGCATTGGGATACATAGACATTTCCACACATTGATTTAGATTACTTATTAGGTCCAACACACATTTCATGTGCTAGCATAAAAACGGAAAATTGATGTAACAAATATTAACCATTTGATGAATGACCTTAATATGGATTGCCAAGGTCATTTAAATTGAATCAACAACTTGATCCATCTTTTTTTCTTAAGACCCATCATGGATTGCTTATAATTCTAAAACGCCACTTTTCTAGGAAATTGTAGAAAAAATGACACCAAATCAAAGATGGTTAATTAGATCATTTACTCATCTGCATGGTATTCGGATGTGTAGCTTGATTATCAAAAGTATACTGCTCATCCAGTTCATTTGGGGTAATATATATCTTTCCATATAAAAGAGAGAGAGAGAAAGAGAGAGAGAGAGAGAGAGAGAGAGAGAGAGAGAAGTCGCCGTTATATTGAGAATTGTTTCTTCGTTTTTTGCCTTTTGAGCATAGTAGATTGGCGTGAATCTGTAAACATACCGAAAGGAAACCACGTAAGTCTTTATATTATAGTTTGCCTTTTTTATTCTGCTTTTTCTTTTTTTGATATTGTTGTGTGTGGTCGAGAATGAATCTTTCTCCCAACACATGGTAGCCTATGAAATGTGTTCTAGACTCAATAGACTGATCAAATGAATGGTTGAACTGTCCAAGTGAATCAGGACAACTAGGAGCACTAAAAGTTACAGTGCTCAGAACATTTTCTTAAAAGAAAAAAAAAAATCTTATAACCAACAATCATGATACCTAATTTATAATTACAATTTGTTAAAGTCCCTTAATATAAATTGATACACCATCCTCTAACAGCTCGAGCTTTTAGATCAAGTGGTTATTTGACATGGTATCAGAGCAAAATGTCCTGTGTTCAAATCCCGGAAGTAGCAAATATGCCACCGGTAATATATTCTCCCACGGGGGGGCCATTTATGGTATGAGTTGTGATTATTCCTCCACCTGGGTGTGAGCTATGAGTGTCCCTCCACCCTTGCCCAATATGTTCCCGTGCGGAGTTCCACCCCGCACGTGCGGGGGAGTGTTAAAGTCCCTTGATATACATTGATACACCATCCTCTAACAGTTCGAGCTTTTAGAGAAAGTGGTTGTTTGACACAATTAACTGAAATGAGATGAACTCCTTTTTTGTGTCTACCGAGTGGGCTCTCCATTGCCATTTAGAATTAGAAGAGTTTTTTGGTAAGCCCATATGAATGCCTACCAAGAATATTAGAGCCCACACTATGTTATTTTGTTGTGTTTCGTCCTGTTAAGGTTGTGAAGATCCCTCCACGAGAGATCATATTGTGGAGCCCGAAGAATTGTAATATGGTCGAG
Source organism: Liriodendron chinense (assembly GCA_003013855.2). Lineage (NCBI taxonomy): Eukaryota > Viridiplantae > Streptophyta > Magnoliopsida > Magnoliales > Magnoliaceae > Liriodendron > Liriodendron chinense. The sequence continues at coordinate 7,846,324 of ML058333.1, forward strand.
CCGTCTCTCTAGAGCATGTGAAAATTCTGTTCACCTACACAGTGCTCTACAGGATGATTTATATATAAAAAAAACCCGTTCAACAAGCCTATCCATCTGATCTATGCACATTAAAGTGACAGTAGAAAACAAAATTAGTTAATAGTCAAATATGCAATGGAGTACATTATAGAGAAGGCAACCGATAAGATTGTTTCATGGGTTTGGTTTTTGAAACCATCTATCCTGGTGCCAGTATATGGATGGATAGGATGATATATCACCCTGCTACATGTCTAAGGAGAGATGGCTCTACCACATACCATTTTTCTGGATCTACCATATTATCTCCCTCTTCGATTCTCCATTGTATAGGGGCTGTTCGGATGCAAGCGAAGTTGAGCTCCAAACGCGTTTAAGGTAAAAAGCTTATACATAGGGCCCATTTAGATACCACCAAATAAGTAAATTTGGTTTATGATCAATTATAAGTAGCTTTTTTATTTGAAGTTACTTTATCACTTCAGTTTAATAAGTAGAAATCAAGATAAGCTGCTTAATGCATAAGTAGCTTATCTTAACGAACTTATGATCTAAACGCCCCCATAGTATGTCAAATCCATTTTCCTATGCAAAAAGAGAGAGAGAGAGAGCCGGGGGGGGGGGGGGGGGGGGGGGGGGGGGGGGGATAGGGACTTTTTGTAATTAAAATTAGACCGCTAGTAAAATATATATATATATATGTTAAAGAGGAGGGTAATTACAGCTTATCGTACATGTTCTAATACAATTAATGTTCTCTATAGACATGCATCTCATGCGCCGTACATGCCACATGTGCAAACTGCCAGGTTCTTAGTCTGTAGCTCAATGGTGTGTTGGAAACGGATGCCTCAATTCACTTTTGTGCAGAGGCCACCGGCTGGTCGGTGGGGGTGTCCGACCGGCCGGCCACACAGAAGACCAAGGCAGCATTGCTGCTGTCCTGTTTTTTGCCCATCCGACCGGTCAACCGACCGACCGATAGGGGTGTCCGACTGGCCGGACGACCGTGTCCTAGTGCAACACGGATTTTGCGCGGTTTCTTTGCGCAAGAAGTTTCTAAATTCGGTTTTCTTCCTATTTAAGGTGTATTTTTGGGATTAGATGTTTCTAAGGTTGCAAAGGGGATTGAGGGAGCTTATAGGTGAGAGAAAGAGCTTGAAGAAGAGGGTTTCTTTTTTGGTAAGCTTGGGATTTCTCTTGCGGGCTTGGGTTTTTGAGTCTTGGGTTCCATCTCTTGTAACTTCTGATATTATAGTGGATTGGTGTCGCTTTGTGCAGCGGTTTTTTACCCGTGAGGGGTTTTTCCATGTTAAAATCGGATTGTCTGTGCGGGTGATTGCATGCATTGTAATTGCATTATGTGGCTTATTTGATTGAATTTGTTGTTTGTGTTCGGCTTTGCCTCCGCTGCGGTATAGCAGAAATTCAAATCTGAGACAAGAGTATGACATCAGGCATGAGGTTCGACATAGAGAAGTATTCGGGGAAAAACAATTTTGAATTTTGGAAGGTGAAGATGAAAAGCCTTCTAATTCAACAAGGATTGCAAGATGCGCTCCTTGAAGAGCGACCAAAAGCTATAAAAGAAGGAGAGTGGAAGAAGATCGATGAAAAGGCCAATATCTCAATCTAGTTATGCCTGGCAGATGAGGTCCTGTATAACGTCATGAAAGAGAAGACTGCGGCTGCAACATGTGCGAAGTTGGAGAATATCTATGCAAAGAAATCTCTTGAAAATCGCATATACTTGAAGCTTCAGTTGTACAATCTGAGGATAACGGAGGGGGCCGATGTCGAGAGCCACATCAGCAATTTCAATAGGCTTATTTGCAAGTTGATGAATGTAGATGAGCCAATGAAGGATGAGGATCAAGCGTTTATCCTGTTGAATTCTCTTCCAGAATCATATGAGTCGCTCAAGGACTCTTTGTGCGCAGGTAGGGAGACTATTGGCGTAGAAATCGTTATCTCAGCCCTTCAGGCGAAGGCGATGAGAAGAAAAAGCGACGGTGTGGGTCCCTCTATTAATGAGGCATTGGTTATGAGGGAGAGGAATTCTGAACAGGGTGGAGGATCTCCTTCATCGAGATCTAAATCAAAAGGCAAGTGGAGGCATAAGGTGAGATGCTGGAACTGTGGGGAAGAAGGACATATGAAGAGGGATTGCTCGAATCCCGAAAAAAGGCAGGAGAGATCTGGAGATTCTTCTAGGGAAGGAACCAATACTATAGAGGATGGTGGTGACGGTTGTGATGTATTGACTGTATCTAGCATAGAGCCTCTTGGTGGAGAGTGGCTCTTAAATTCAGGGGCATCATGTCATGTATGTCCTGACCGAAGTTCATTCATGTCATACAAGGAGTATGATGGTGGATCGGTGTTTGTGGGCTATGGCTTCGCTCGCAATGTGGTGGGGATTGGTTCGGTGCGCATTAGGATGTTGGATGGAGTCGAACGGATCCTTGAAAGTGTGAAGCATGTCCCTGAGATGAAGAGGATTGTGATATCTCTTGGTGTACTCGAGGCGAAAGGGTGCAGGTTCATCGGCTGCGATCGGTATTGTAAAGTGGTGAAGGGAGCACGTGTGATGATCAAGGCACGAAAGTGCGATAATCTTTACAAGGTGATCGGGAGCATTATTCAAGGTGGAGCTACGGGATTGGCAGCGGGATCCACGATTGCTCAAGTGTGGCAAGTGAAAAAGGGCCACATGGGAAGAGCAACAAGGCGTGTGAAGATGCAAGGATAGAGTCGATAGGGCATGAAAAGCGACGGGACTATAATGATGACGAAGTAGAGGTGGAGATTGTGCGTGGCCAGGAGGTGCATGGTGATTTGAGTTGTGGTGGAATTTGTTAGAAACAGACGCCTCAATTCACTTTTGCGCAGAGGTCACCAGCCGGTTGGTGGGGGTGTCCGACCGGCCGGCCACACAGAAGACCAAGGCAACATTGCTGTTGTCCTGTTTTTTGCCCATCCGACCAGGTCGGCCGACCGGCCGGTAGGGGTGTACGACCGGTCGGCAGTGTCCTTGTGCAACACGGATTTTGCGCAGTTTCTTTACGCAAGAGGTTTCTAAATCCAATTTTCTTCCTATTTAAGGTGTATTTTCGAAATTAGATGTTTCTAAGGTTGCAAAGGGGATTGAAGGAGCTTCTAGGTGAGAGAAAGAGCTTGAAGAAGAGGGTTTCTTCTTGGGTAAGCTTGGGATTTCTCTTATGGGCTTGGGTTTTTGAGTCTTGAGTTTCATCTCTTGTAACTTCTGATATTATAGTGGATTGGTGTCGCTTTGTGCCGTGGTTTTTTACCCGTGAGGGGTTTTTCCACGTTAAAATCGAATTGTCTATGTGTGGGTGATTGCATACATTAGGATTGCATTGTGTGGCTTGTTTGATTGAATTTGTTGTTTGTGTTCGGCTTTGCTTCCGCTGCAAGCCCTCCTATCCCAACATGGTGGACAAGCCATGCTTCAACATTTAGTTCTCCAGTTCAAACCCACTTTAGCGTTTATCCATTATATAGCCATATTGTATTTTGTTTATTTTATTGTGGATACAAGAATATATATATATATATATATATATATATATATATATATATATATATATATATAATAAAAAATAAAAAAAATAAAAAAAAAAGAGGTAGAAGATTTATAGGAGATCTTAACAAAGATGCATGAATCTATCCATATAGGTATCTATAGTACTATGTACTGTATACCCTGTACACTAACACCTAATAGAAAAACACTTTTCTCACATCCTAATGGCCACAAAGAGTCATATAACTTTTTCCTTTCTTTTCTTGTGTGTGTGTGGAGAGAGAGAGAGAGAGAGAGAGAGAGAGAGAGAATCATGGTCTCTTTTACAAAGACCCCTTGGCTTTAGTATCATGGTCTCTTTTATATAGACCACTTGGCTTTCTTTCGCAGAGAGAGAGAGAGAGAGAGAGAGAGAGCTGTTTCAGTTTGCCAGCGACTAGAGGAAGCATCCAAAGGGATCGCATTGATCCTCTCAACAGGGATAAAAATGAAAATTGGATCATGCGATCCTTTTGGAAACCTCCTCCTGCCGCTTCTCTATCTTGCAAAGAGGTGTACAGGCTCTTATAGTGCGCACGGTATGAGTATCCCTACGCACCCACAAACCAACAAGCGGATGCATTTCATTCATCAGGACGCTTGTATAGAGGTATGCATTCGATAAGCCCATGCACCCCCAGCTTAAACTAGATTCTTCCCTCTACAAATAAATAAATAAAAATTCTTTCAGGAACATTGGCTCCAGTACTCTCCCGCAAGTTCCACGGTGGTGTACGGCTTCAAAAGGTGGGACCCATTTGGTATTAAAAGTATAATATAGGGGATGATTTTCAGTCCATGATTTCGCTAATGGCATGATTTTCAGTCCATGATTTCGCTGAATCAGGCCAGTCATCCAGCGAGCCTCCCGTGTGAGTTTCAATAAGGTGACTTTCTTTTCTGGCCATTCATTTTTAGCATACAGGTGCAGCCCACCTAGTGAATGAGCTGACCTGATTCCTGACCCACAATACATAGGAAGGGCCACTGGATTAGTGACCTGAATATCTCCACCATATATACAGGTGTTGGGACAGCAGGATCTGCAAGTAGCCGTCCCATTTCTCCTATGAAGCCCAGGGTTGCTAGCATGCGTTTGAGCTGTGTGGGGCCCACCGTGATATGTGAGTACCATCTAATATCTCTGTTAGAAGTGCCTCCAAATGCTAGGCCTAGATCCCAAAATCCAACCTGATCTAACTGTGCCCCCACCAAAGGGAGCATTAATGGGAAGGGAACGCCCACGATAGAAACTTCAAGATAGAATGTGGGGTCCACCTCGTAATCCATTGAAAATCAAGCCCTTCCAAAATTTATGTGGGCCACAACAAGTGAATACATAGGCGTGATTTTACATTCGTCCTTGCGGTACGTCTCACCTGAGTTTTTTATACAAATTGCTTCTTGAGATGTATGGTTCCCAATGAGTCACACCAGATGCACGGTTTGGATGCAACAAGTGGGCCCCACGTAGATCAAATGCATAGTAATTGCCATATGTTTAAACCCATGTCTTGCAACCATCCGGTCATTTAACTCAGATATCTTCTAATTTTGAAGATTTACTGGTGGATAGTCTAAAATTTTAAGAACTCGACTCGACTCGGTCTAGCGGGGTGAGTTGACTCGGATGAGTCTTTTCTTGATTAGACATTAAGTTATTACAGTAAATATTATTTATAAATAAATATATTAAACGATTATATATCATAAAATATAAAAATAATGCAAAGATATGCAACTACATGTTCTGACTTGTTGGTAGAGGCTTTTGCTGTAGCTTTAAACACAAATGCCCCCACATGATCGATGTATGCTTTTTATCCATGCCATCCATCCATTTTGCCAACTCATTTTAGGGCATCGGCCCTGGAAATGAGTCAGATCCAAATCTCAGGTGGACCACACCACGGGAAACAGTGGTGACCATTAAAAAATTCCTAGGCCCACTGTAATGTTTATTAGTTCACACAGATATGAGTGATAGGAAAACACAAATATCAGCTTGATGCAAAACTTTTGTAGCCCCTAAAATGTTTTTAATGGTGGTCGCTCAATCACCACTATTTCCTGTGGTGCGGTCCACCTGAGATTTAGATCTGAAATGATTCTTGGCCCATGCCTTAAAATTAACTGGCAAAATATATGGACGGCATAGATAAAACACATCATGGTCGGGGCCATAGAGCTTTTGCAGCACACATCAGTATGGACGAGGGTACTGTGTGCTACACTATGCATTCTGACTACCGAACGAACGTACGATAAACTTGCACTTCCAACTCTTCAACAATTATCAGCCTAGGTCCTCACATATGAAAATATGAAGCACGTGTGAGATCTGAGCCGTCCATGATGTTAAGAATAAGCGCATTGATGATCTGTTGTATATCCATGCGGTTTATCCATTTCTCCAGGCCATTTTAGGATGTGGTTCCAAAAATTAAGCAGATCCAAATCTCAGGTGGACCAGCACCACAGGAAACAGTGGTGATTGAGTGCCTCACCATTAAAAATTCCAAAGGGCCCATCGTAAGATTTGCATAATGTTCATTTTCCATCCAACCTGTTGATAATGTCAAGAAGATCTGGATCAAGGGAAAATACAATGATCAGCTTGATCCAAAACTATTGTCGCCCTATAAAAGTTTTTAATGGTCATTCATCGCCGTTTTTAGTGGTGTAGTCCACCTGAGATTTATATCTTTTTAAGGTTTGGGATCGCGTCCTAAAATGAGATGGAAAAACAGATGGACAGCATGGATAAGTGATTTAGATCATTGAACCATGGACCACTTGTACCAACTAAAAACATGAAGAGTAGCACTCAACAATTCATCTCAGGAAGACACTTTGATGAAAGATATAAATACGTACATTAAAAAAATAAGCCATACAATGTCTATAAGAGAAATGTTGCAAGTGAACTTTCACATGCCCCTCTAGCTTTCACGCCAACATGTCACCTTTATGGAAAATCTGAGCCGTTCAGAAATTGGGCCACACCATAAACATCACTTGGGTAAAAAAAAAAACCAGCCCATTTATCAGGTGGGCCACACCCCTAAACTCAGTCAGCCCACCAGCTGTCAGCTAATTTTGACAGTACTGTAGCCTGGTTTTCGCCCCAGGAGATCGATCTTTATTGTGAGGCCCACCATTCGCACGGTCAGGATGTTCACGCTAGCGGTCGAGAATGAACCATCCCTAAATCACGTGCATTAATTCAAAGGGGATGGATTGATGAAGAACCCGATTCCATCAAGCGGAAGCCGGCGAAGGCGCCGGGTCCGGAGGGGAGGAAGTAACTAACTCGGGTGCAGAAGCGAAGAAATTAGATGACTCAGCGGACTCGGGCGTAGAAGCGAAGAAATTAGATGACTCAGCAGACTCGGGCGCAGAAGAAAAGAAAGGTGATGAGTCAGCGTACTCAGGCGCAGAAGCAAAGTCACTAGCCACCTGGGGTGACTCAGGCCCTGGTGCAACACCAGATGCAGGCCCTGCTGCAGCCCCCGAACTCCGAAGCTCCGCCATTGCGCGGTGTGGATTGAAACGTTGCAGTTGACATAGGTCAGGTAGAAAAACACCTGCATCCATGTGCGACATATGGTTAGTTACAATTTTCTTACTCATGAAAAATGCATGCACCACCATGGTTAAAAGACCGGGTGGCGACTCAGACCAACTCGTCAGGTGCTAACTCAAGCCGAAACTTGCCCGAGTCAGGGGAAAATCCGCTTGACTCGCCCAAGTCGGAGGTGGATTGTTGTAGCGACTTGTGATGCCGAACTTGACCGGGTTCGACCGAGTCCGAGTCAACTCAGACGAACCAGCATCCAACTCATATAAATCTTAAACCCCATCTGCACCAACAGTCGAAATTTGAACAACAAGATCACAATCAATTTCTTTGTTTTCTGGTATCTTCAAAACTGAGATAGCATTTCTCTTCTGCATGTTCATGGATTTTCGAAAAAATCAAACATCTCATAAATAGATATAGACGTAGAAATTTGTCGAACAAACCGAACTCTTGATATATGAGGCCATTGACAATATGAGGCCATTGACAGAGCCATGCTCATCTGATGGATGGATGAGATATTGCGCCCATGTAACATTTTAGCACGTGTGGTGCATGCATGAGCTGCCTTGCACGTGCAATCTATCTTGCCCTCCTCACCCTTATAGTTTCAAAATACTATCATATGGTTGCACCATGCATGCATGCATACGTGCAAATCTTCATTAATAATAATAATAATAATAAGAAGAAGAAGAATCAATCTACCTTCTGCTGAGGCGAGATTGAAGTAGAGATCAATGATGTTTGGGCAATTCTGGTAACATGTGGTCGAGCAGAGCTTAGTGGTGAACTGGGGCTCCATCAACGAATCCGACGAGATCCCAATTGCATTCCGGTCGACCCCACATGCCCGGATGCACTGGTCGGTTTCAATCCATTCCGCCATCTTCTCTACGATAACCTGCGACGTCGTGCATTGGTACTCCTTGGAGCCGTCCGGTCGCTTCGTGTACTCTATCGAGCAACGTCTGCCGGACGACGAGATCGAGAATGCGCACAGGCTTTTCGGCAAATCCTCGCAGACAATCTCACCTAATCACACGTAAATCATCATTAGAAAACACTAATCAATAAGATTAATGACATAATATGGGTGAGGTAATTAATTACCTAGAGCACCATGGAAGGAGAGAGAGAGTGCAATGAGAAGGGCCAGGAGCATTTTGGAAAAGGAAGAGAAAGCCATTGAATTTCTCATGCTCACTTTGGTTTTTGGGAAAATCTTGATCTGGGTTTCTTGGGATTCGGGAAATGAATAGAGTTGGGTGAGACAACGGTGGATTTGAAGGGGCTTAAATAGTGGAGATTTGAGGCAACTGTCCCAACACCTGGGGGCTTTTTTTAGGTCTTTTTGTGGGGACAGCCGCTTTTCTATGTTGTCTCTTGTATTTTTCTCCGCTAATTTTATTGTGGCTCGAAATTTGGAGAACGGGTTTAGCGGTCCACTTTGTTTTTCTCGGTTGTAGTATTTAGGCCAACGGAAAATATCACGATGTTTTTGCAGAAAATTCATCAAATTATATTATTATGATAATATCGTGAGATTTTCAAAATGTAGGGTAGTTTTTTTTATTTCTCGCGATTTTTATTTATTAACTTATAAATATTTTATTTTCGGCAATATTTTCTGATAATATGACGAGAAAAAACGTCCAAAATCGAAATTCTGAGATTTCTCACTACGATTAAGGCCGTGTAAACAGAGGTGTGCAGGTGGGCCCGGCCTGCTTTTAAATGGCCTTCGACTAGCTGGGCTAGTGGGCCGGTCTTGGGCCTATTATTGCACCCTATTGGTCTGGCTCACCTTGTCTCAGTTTAATGTGTGCATTGTTCTATCCAACAAATATCCTTTCTGATCATCAGGAATACGACGTGAATCTTTGATCTGGACCATCAGTTTTCATTTTTCTAAATGTTTATTTCTTTATGCATGTATGGCCCACCTGATCAACGGATAGATTAGGAGCATTTTCTTTTGGAAATAAGGATTTGATTATTTTCCAAGCCACATGGAACCCACCTTTTCTTTCCTGCTCATCTGGGCTAATCCCTGGGCCTTAATGTGTGGGGCCTGGCCTAGTCCAAACCCAGCCCATTTCCACTCTAGGTGTGAGTGGGGCCCACCCGCAGTGGGTTCCGTGTCCCTCACGAACACAGAAATCTCCCCGTCCTTAATCGTGCAGCGCGTGGCATGAGATCTGAACCGATCATCAGACCGCATCGAAGGGATGGATGGACTCTTGGAGTCCATTTGTAGGTCCCGGTTAGGATCATCTGATCGATGACTAGTCCCTAATGCAATCACCTCAGCTTAAGGCCCGTGGCAAGGCCAATGTGTCACACGTGTAGGATATCTGAGCTGTACGAAAGGCCAGCTTTCTAGTGATTATCACCTGGTGTGAAAATCACGCCCATCCAATCAATAGGTGGGCTACACCATTAGAAATCAATCGATGGAAGAAGATCTGGCCCAACATACAGATATGGCCCACCTAATAGTGTACAGCCTGAAATTCATGCCAGATGCTACTCACGATCGGGACAACCTTTTGCTCGGCTGGGATTTCCTAAACATGTGACAGTTAAACCTGCTGATCATGTGAACCGTCTGGATCATACTCCTGCGATTTTTCCGTACTCCCGGATCTACCATCTCATTTTCTGTGGCCCTTCCAGTTAGACCACAGCTTGTGGTTCAGTACAATTTTTACCTGACATGTGAGTCGTTTGCATGAAAATCCGTACCATGAAAACGGTAGGCCCCACCATGATGATCACCCTTCTAAAAAATCAGTCAGATCCAAACATGTATGTTCAGACCATCATTTTTATACTGATTCTAACGGATGGACCATCAGTGAGCCCTGCAGTTTCAATGGTAGATATCCTACACAAGTGGCAGTCAACAGGAAAGATAGTACGGAACCACTGACGGTGCGGCCCTTACCGTAGGAACCATGTTCATGTATTTATTATAAATCCACACCGTCCATCCGTTTCTTCCTAACATTTTCATGGCATGAGCACAAAAATGAATCTAAATTTTAGGTGGACCATAGCATAGGAAATAGAGGGGATTGACTATTAAAAACTTCTTGTGGGACACAAGTTTTGGATCAAGCTCATATTTGTTTTACTTTTTATCCAGGTTTTTGTGACCTTCTCAACGGGTTTGGATGGTAAATAAACATTATGGAAACATAACTGTTGACTATAAGAAGTTTTTAATGGTGGGGCGTTGAATCACCGCTATTAATGGTCTATAAGAGATTTGAATCTGCTTCAGTTTTTGGTTCATGCCTCAAAATGACCTAAAACGGATAAGCAACGATGTAGACTACATATATCAATGTAGGCTTCATGGTAAGGGTTGCACAGTATCAAGTGAGGCTAGAGCTGCACCTAATTTATTCTCTGCACATGAGGATTTGATTAGGCCACATGCCACGGTTAGAGATAAGCTAAGTAATGCGAGCGATGCGCGTTGTGGGATCAAGCATCATCTACAGGATTTTTGCCGTAGTCACCATTAAAAGCCATCACCCGAGGAAAAGCCTCGCTCTGATACCAAATAATGCGGGCGGGGCGTGTTGTGGGATCGAGCACAGTCTCTCCCACGGATAACTAATCTGAGTCCACGGATTTATCGAGAAGAACACTCAATCTTCCTTGATTCCTCAAGGGGTAACTCGAAGAACACAAGTCAAATAGAGTATAAACTCAATTTCATTAATAATTTATCAAAAGCTACATAATAATGATCTAAAAGGAGTTTAAATAGATTAAATCTAATCCTAATTTCGTGCCTGACACTAACTTGCAAAGGAAGAAAAGAATCCTAATAAAATTAGAAAAGAAACAGAAAAATCTATGCAAACTGTATAATGTTTGTCGGGCGTCGTCTTCCTTCCACTGATACAAGCAATCCACATATCTAATGGACACGAAACTTTGTAGTTTTGTTGATATCGATGCAATCTTCAAGATGGTCGGTTCTGATTCTTCATATCAGTAGTAATGTGCCACCTGGACCATTTTCAATTTTAGTGAGCGGAATTTGAAACTTTCTGAATAGTTCGTACTATTTTGGACACCACGATCAATCCGTAACTCCGATCGACGTAAAACTTCTTGGGTTTTCTCGGCGTCGAGTAGCTCTACGAGATGGATGAAACAAATCATCATAAATTATCAAAATGGGCCCCACAAGTTGGGCTGAATTCCAAAAGCCGGAATAGTAGTTTCTTGTTCAGACTGAAACTCCAAAACTAGAAATTTTAGCAAAGTCCGAACGTCTCACGACTGGTCGGCAGGGAGCCACCGGTCGTCAAATGACACCTTTTTTTGCATTTTCTTTTATTCTTTCTCCGGTCCATCTCCATCATAAACGTCATTGATCCTCACCCTTGATCATGGGTTCACTCCCTACATCAGACTCCTCCACTTAAAGAAAACCTGACCTCTAGTTTTACCTCAGGTAATGATACAGACTCACCTTTGTCTTCTTCCACAACCTTAGCTTGAGAATCTGACTTGGGCGTGGTTAGGGATACTTGTCATCGGCCATTCCCTAGCAAAACGCAGTAAGCATTGTCGTCTTCTTCTCAGTTAGAAGAAGAAAAATTGCAAATGGATCTGCTCTATCAACTATGCTATTGAAGATTGGTTCTATTTGAGAAAAATTAGCCTCTAACACATTCATGATCTCCTGCAAATCCAGATTTATAATTTATTAAGCGGCAACATGATCCTCTTCTTTGTTCACCACATCTGCGATATCATCTTTCTCCATCTTCTCAAAACCTTGAATATTTTCTTAGACGATGGTAAGTGGTACCTCCTCCTTTTCCTCCATAGCTTCTACCTCTACTAATTCAACAGGTCCTTCGAGAGGGGTTCCCGTGTCTGCATAAATGACATCTACTTCAAAATCTTCGAGAAGGATGACATCCACCTCAAAAGCTTCGAGAGGAACCTCTAGTGGTTGATAGTCCTTCATTTCTACAGGCACATCATGCACACTTGTGATGTGGATAGAGGCCTGATTTTCCTGGGCTTTAACTGCACGTGGGAGAACATCCACCGGAGCTTATTGCGGTGTCAATGCAACGGTGAGTTGACCAATGGACTCTCGCAGCCCTTGCATAGAAGTCTCCATCGATCTCTGAAGAAGATCCATCTTCTCCGCTAGAAACATAATCCCCTGATTACCATCAGTGGGATTGTTGCCTTGATTGTCACTAAAATCCATCACCCGAGGGAAAGCCTCACTTTGATATTTTATTTTGTAGTCGAACTTAGCATGCAGCCCTTGCATAGCTAGATGGTTCTTCCGCTGGAGTGTCCCAAACAGTTGCCCCGAAAGCCACCACTTTGAGAGGGTGGATCCCCGGAGCACCGTCTACAGGATTTTTGCCGTAGCCACCATTAAAAGTCATCACCTGAGAGAAAGCCTTGCTTTGACACCAAATAATGCGGGCGGGGTGTGTTGTGGGATCGAGCATCATCTACAGGATTTTTTCCGTAGCCACCATTAAAAGCCATCACCCGAGGGAAAGCCTCGCTTTGATACCAATTTAGTGGAGCCGGAGCGGGGGTGAGATCGAGCACCGTCTCTCTCACGGGATAACTAATCCAAATCCATGAATCTATCAAGAAGGATACTCGATCTTCTTTGATTCCTCAAGACGCAACTCGTAGAACACGAGCCAAACAGTGTATAAACTCAATTTCATTAATAATTTATCAAAAGCTACATAATAATGATCTAAAAGGAGTTTAAATAGATTAAACTTAACCCTAATTTCGTGCCTAACACTAGCTTACAAAGGAAGAAAAGAATCCTATCAAAATTAGAAAAGAAACATAAAAATTTGTACAAACTGTATAGCGTCTGTCGGGCGTCGTCTTTCTTCCATTGATACGAGCAATCCACATATCTGATGGACACGAAACTTTGTATGCTGACATTAATGTAATCTTCAAGATAGTCGGTTTCGATTCTTCATATCAGTAGTAGTGGGCCACCTGGACCATCTCCAGTTTTAGTGGGTGGAATTCAAAACTTTCTAGGACAATTCGTACCATTTTAGACGCCACGATCAATCCGTAACTCGAATCGACATGAACCAAACTTGTTGGATTTTCTCGACGTCGAGCAGCTCTACGAGATGGACGAAACGGATCATCATAAATGATCAAGATGAGCCCTATGAGTTGGGCCAAAATTCAAAAACGAGAATAATAGTTTCCTTGTTCAGACTGAAACTCCAAAACTAGAAATTTTAGCAAAGTCCGCGTGTCTCACGACCGGTCGTGGATAACCCCAAATCGTCCAGTGATCTGGACGGGATTCTAGTCGAAATCGACCGGTCGGGCAACTAGTCCTTGAGCATCGACGACCAGTCGTCCGACTGGTTGTTAGATGACACCTTTTTTTGCATTTTTTTTTTATTCTTTCCAATCCATCTCCATCATGAACGTCATCGATCCTCGCTAAGTAACAACTTTCAAACATGCTTTGCAAGGCCTGCTGCTGTCCATTAGCAATGCCAAATCACCAAAGACATAGGGTCACCATGCAACCACACAATCTAGGCACATGGATTGCATAATGACTCAAACACCACCTAGCTGGGTGCTATTAGCTGGGTGCTATTAGGACGTATCAGAATTTGATTAGACCATATGCCACCAGGCCATGCCACATTGGCTAATCTTATGGGATGCGGTTTGGCAGGTGACCCAGCACCAACCAGCTACCTGGTGTTGAAGATCTATGAGCCCGCAATGATGTATGTGCTTTATCCTTGTGGTCTATCCATTTGCCAGCTGAATTTAGAGCATAAGCTGAAAATTGAGGCAGATCCAAAGTTCAAGTGAACTACACCATAGGTAACACTTAGAGAATGAATGCTTACCGTTGAAAATATTAAGGTCAGCAGAAGTTTTGATTAAGTTGATATTTGTGCTTTTCTTTTGTCTACAAACGTAGGATCTTATGAACGGGGATGTCAGTATAGTCCTCTTGTGCTTTGGATATGCTTCATTTCTGGGCTTATGCCCTAAATGAGTTGATAGAATGGATGGACAGCTAACATATACCATACGGTGGGGCTGCAGAGCTTTGACACCACCTAGCTAGCTGGTAGTGGGGTTCACCAGCCAAACTGCATCCAATCAAAATCCACATGGAGGCAGTTTGGCTAATGACCCTGACACCATCCAACTAGCTGGTGTCAAAGCTCTATAGGCCTATCATGATGTGTTGGTTTATCCGCACCATTCATCCATTTTACTACATTTTAAGGCGTAAACACAAAAGTAAGGCAGATCCAAATCTTAGGTGGATCACACCATAATAAAACAGTGTTGACTCCATGTCCCCAGATAAAAAATCCCTAGGGACCAATGTAATTTTTATTTGCTATTCAACCGGTTTGATGAGGTCACAAAGATAATGATTAATTATCAATGTAATTCATAGTTTACTTTTTGACACTAAAATTGAAGAAGTGAGATTTCATGTGGGGCCCAATGTGATATATGTGACTTAGCCACGATGTCCATCCATTTTGAGTAGAGGTGCACACAAGCCGAGCCGAACCGAGCTTTAACCAGTTCGGCTTGGTTTGATCAACGGGCGACCTGGGCCCGAGCTTGGTCCTCGAGCCCAGGTGGTAGGCTTGGATTGGTTTGGACGAACTTTCAAGACGAACTTTCGAGCCAAATTCGAACATGTTCGAGCCTGTCCGAGCCTCAAGCTTTCGAGCTTGTGCAAGCTTTAAGCTTTCGAGCCTGAATTCGAGCCGAGCAAGTCGGACATTGGGCAAAGCTGCAGAGATGAGGGAGAGCTAGAGAGAGAGGAGGTAAGGCTGGGCGACGAGGGAGAGAAATCAGAGATGAGGGAGAGCCGGAGAGGGAGGAGGTGAGGCCCACGTGCGGAGGGAGTCGCTGGTCAGGCCGGGGCCGCCGGGCGAAGTCGATTTGACTGGAGGAGATGGGGTTTTGTTTTTAAGATTTTTAGGAGTGGGCGGACGAGTACAAAAGGCGCTGGAAGAAAAGAATTAGGGCAGGCGTGAAAAAAAATTAATTTTATTATATATATATATATATATATATATATATATATATATATATATATATATATATATATATATATATAAAGTAAAAAATATACCGAGCTTTTTACGAGCCGAGCCAAACTTGATTTCGAGCCGGGCCGAACCAAGCTCGGGCTTGGCTCGAATTTCCAACGAGCCCACATATTTGGCTCGGCTTGGCTTGGCTTGATACGCCCTCTGAATCGAGCTGAACCGAGCTTTTTCGGGCTGAACTGAGCGAGCTTTTCGAGCTAGCTCGGTTTGTGCACAGCTCTAATTTTGAGAGCTAATTTTAGGACATGAACTAAAAAATGAGGTGAATCCAATGGTCAACTGGACCACACCATAGCAAACAGTGGGTTAAATGCCTATCATTAAAATTTGTTTATAACCACAATTTCCTACGGTGTGGGCCACTTTAGCTTTGGATCTAAACAGTGGGTTAAATGCCTATCATTAAAATTTGTTTATAACCACAATTTCCTACTGTGTGGGCCACTTTAGCTTTGGATCTGCCTTGTTTTTTGGCTCATGCCCTAAAATGTTCCAGCAAAATAGATGGACGGCATGGATACATTACAGACATTACAGTGGGGCTTACAAATTTACGTGGATACTTTTCAAACGCCTTTTGCAATTAGGTAATAGCCACCTCACCAAACTTGGGAAAAGGATAATTATCACCCATTTACTTACATTTTCTTCCATTTACAGCAAAACAAACATAATGTGGTCCACTTGAGATTAAGATCTGCTTCATTTTTTGGCTCATGCGTAATGTCAAAAAATGAGCTGGCAAAAATGGACAGACATAAGTCCAAAAATGAACGGCGTGGATAAAGCAGATAGATCACAGTAGGGTCCAAATAGCTTTGACATCAGCTAGCTGGCTGGTGTCGGGGTCACTAGCCAAACCGCCTACCACATCCCAACACCGCCATGCTACGTGGTATTGGTGAGACCACGCGATCCGAATCTGTAACAGGAGATGAATTCTCATCTCGCGTGGTGTAGGACGGTGGGCCCTTGGGCTCCTCATACGTGGACTTCAACGATCGACAGGGCTTGGTACCCACTCAGCGCACTGTAGCAACAGTCCCTCTCTAATTTCTAGTAGTTAATGCGCAAGATCACCATAGTACACGTGGCACACATGTACCTAAACCGAAACATACAACTAATGGGACCCATTTGGATGGAGCATTGACCTAAAATTAGATTGATCGGACCTTTTTCTACTTTCTGCTATAGAACCTTATCATCCACTTCACGTAATCCCTGGATGACGAACATCTACACTTGTTCCCATGATTTGGACGGTTGAGATTGAGGTACATATACCCACACTTTCAGTGGCAGTATGCGTGTGTACAGATCATCATACTCCACTAGAAAACCAGTGATTTTCTCGATTTCCTCGCTACTCAACCAACCAACCTAGATCACGAGTGACTGGAGGGACGAAGATAAGCGGGGCCCACTAAAAAACCAAAGCGTTTGCTAGCCTTACAATCCCAACACGCTACACAACGCAATCCAAATCCCCCCAATGGCAGATGCAACCCAAAAATTGAAAGAAAAAAACAAAGAAAAATTAATAATATTTTATAGAATAATAATGATTATTTACACATGTAATTACAAATAAATAGTATTGATTATTTACACATGTAATTAGTGAACTTGTTTGCAAAACTTCCATTTTCGAGAATTGAATTTGTAGAATTTTTGTATATAAAAATTGTGGAGCCCACCATGATGTTTGTATCTTATCCATGCCATCCATCTGTCATGCTTGGCTCATTTTAGGACCTTGAGCCCAAAATTGAGGCAGATCTCAAGTGGACCACATCATAGAAAATAGTGGAAATTGAGTGCAAAAGCTTCTTATAGGCCACGCAGATGTTTTGAATCAAGCTAATATTTGTGTATTCTATTCATACATGTTAGTGTGATTTCATGAACGAGTTAGATGATAGATACACATTCCTGTGAAAATAGTGGACAGCGTTAGCCCCCTTATTTCTTGTGATGTGGTTCACTTGAGCTTTCAATTTAACTCATTTTTAGGCTTGTGAATGGACGGATGGCATACATCACGTACAAACATACCCAAAAATTATATGGCGTTATTTTTTGGGCATAATTACTAAGATGTTTCCTACTTAAACAAATACCATTCAAAAGTAATTACTAACTATTTACCATTATTAATGTGATTTCCTAAGAAGGTAAGAAGAAAAAATGAAAAAAAAAAACAAAAAAAACAAAAAGCACACAACACATACACATGCATGCACACCTTAGCTATTAGCTAACCGTGCCACAGCCATGGCCGCTACAATACCCACATCCTCTCATCTCCTCCTCTCCGGCGGCACCCGTTCGATCATCCGTCTATCACCGGCACGCCTTGGCAGCATCTCAGACTACAGGTCTCTCCCATTTCCTAGCAAGAAAAACATACACTGCAGCAGCAATGTAGCACAAATCCGATGCGCGGCGGTTGGGACCACATCAGAGCCGGAGACTAAGAAGAAGAGCGGATACCAGATCCAAACGCTTACGAATTGGTTATTGAAACAAGAACAAGTTGGGAACATCGACGCTGAGCTGACGATCGTCCTCTCTAGTATATCGACGGCTTGCAAGCAGATCGCATCGTTGGTCCAGCGGGCCAGCATCTCGAACTTGACCGGTGTGCAAGGCGCTGTGAACATTCAGGGAGAAGATCAAAAGAAGCTCGACGTCGTGTCCAACGAGGTTAGTATTACTGTTTGTCGCCATAAAATCAATTTCGACATGGGCCATAGTGATCTTATCGTTAACCACATGTTCTCAGCCGTTGATCTTTGATGGCTTTGATGTTGGTCTCTAGTTCTGCATTCCATGATCATTTGAGTGTGAAATTTTTTTGTCATTCTTCTAAGTGCACAGAGCACACCATATGCAAGTTATAAGGAACTCCTTCCATGGATAAAAGCTTCGATACTCTGCCGCAGAGTGTGATGGTAAGTGGATTTCATCAACACCTGATAGTGGGGCCCACAACAAAACGTTTGCACCACACTGCTGAAAACAATTGCAAGAGATATAATTTCCCTACAAGTAGTTCAAATTAAGTAGTCCAAATTACGTGTGCCAATTGAAATGTGTCATGAACCAAAAATTAAGCTTCTTTGATTATAATCAAATTATCATATTAATGTACATTTATTGGACGGTTACAAATGGACAATATCAGATGGTCCTATTTTAACAACTAATGATAAAAAAGCAGAGCTTAAGATTATTCAACCAATCTGATTTTTGTGACAGTCTGTTCAAAAGAAATATTTTTAACTTGAGTTAATATACACCACTTTTACAATTTCCGATTGCCTGCATAGCAACCGTCTTATGCTGCCAGAGTATCATATCACTCCCCTTCTTCAAGCCCGAAGATACCGGCCGTTGGATTTATGGGCGCAGTTGGATTAATGGAGACTATTTCCCCAATCGCCAGCCGACCCAAAAACCCCATATTGTGGCCCACTCCGATCTCCGTTTAAATGCAGTCTGACCGCATTCATCAGAAGTGTACACCCAGAGGGCCCCACCCCTGGTGGGCCATCTTCCAAGCTTCTTAGCGTATACTGATAGTTGAGTTTGGATAGAAGTAAATGGAGATAAATAAAGGAAATCGGGAGTAAATGAAGGTAAATGATCTTTTAAATGTGCTTGGATAGAAGTAAATATATGCAAATGAAATGAAATCAAAATGAGCTTGTAAATGAAATCCGAAATGCTTTTATGAACTCCATTTGAGAGTTACGCGACTAAACAAAGATGGTGCTATGCACATGTCCACCATACACATGACATACTAGTGATGCTCCAAAAGCATTCGAATGCTAGCTACATTACTAAAATTACGCCAATAAAATAATCCAAATCATTTGAAGGTTAGTCATCTAAATGGCAGTTAAAAAGCATATGCAAGTTATTCGTTTGTGATCCTTATGTTTGTGGCTCACCCAAGGCTCTTTTTTTTTTTTTTTTTTTTTTTTTTTTTTTTTTTTTTTTTTTTTTTTTTTTTTTTTTTTTTTTTTCTGGGGCTAAATCATATATTTCAATGGACTTAATACAATCAATCTATTAAATGTCACTTATGTACACTAATTTAAGATATTAAAGCTGATTTGGGATATCTCATATGTCAACAATTTGACAGTGACTAGATGGTGGGCCACATGGTGTGGACTGTGGAGGTGCAGGGACCATCCAGGCAGGCCCACACCCATAGATGGTGATGGCCCACTAATTGATCCGACATTGTCTACTATGTCATGCTGTGATCATCTTGTATGCTATACATTGGGTTGTACTTGCTCCTTTCCACCATACGTTCGATGGGCCCACTTGAACAAGTGCATGCTCCATGCACTGGATCATTGGCTAAATGGGAAGATTAGTGATAATTGGAATGATAATACATGCAGGTGTTCTCTAATTGCCTGCGATCAAGCGGGCGGACAGGGATCATTGCATCTGAAGAAGAGGATGTGCCCGTCGCCGTGGAAGAGAGCTACTCAGGCAACTACATTGTGGTGTTCGACCCGCTAGATGGATCATCCAACATCGATGCAGCCGTGTCGACTGGGTCCATCTTCGGAATATACAGCCCAAACGACGAGTGCCTTGCAGACATCGGCGACGATGCTACGGTAACTAAAATTCACATTTTTGGACTCTTAACCATGTTTTATGTTTGAAATCTCGAAAAAAAAAAAAAAAAAAATACACATCGAGTTTCATCAAGACCTGGAAAGGCTCGATCTGGTCATGAGTCGGTCCAGTGGGTCAACTCAACTCAGCAAAAGTTGGAATGGTTTGATAGAACTTGATAAAATGACCAGAGACTACAACATTTGCAATGAGGACAGATCCACTACAAAGCATTGAAGGTTAAAGCTTAACCTATAATGTGACAGGTGGGGCCTACCATAATGTGTGAATGACATCAAATCCGTCGATCATGTGTACCCCTTCATATTCTTCTTGGAGCCCAAAAATCAGACCGATCCAAAACACAGGTCAGCCACACAACTGGGAGCAATTAGGATGGGGACACCCCCATTAATAACCTTCTAGATTGTGTGTGGGCCCACCATGTTTTCTATATGCCATCCAGTCCATTCAAAAGATATTGTCCACTAGGATAATGGACTCGCCAGAAATCGGGGGAATTCCAAAGTGCAGGTGGGTCACACCATGTAATTTCAGAGGTTTTAGCATGATTTTTATATAGTGTGGCCCACCTGAGTTTTGGACCAGCCTGATTTTCAGGCGACGAGGATGACATGAGGGATCATACATGATGGACGAATTGCATGTGATGGAGTTTTGGATCTGCCTGATTTTCTAGGTGATGAGGATGACATGAGGGATCACACATGATGGACGGATTGGATGTCATGCACACATCAAGTTGTAGGTTAAGCTTGACCCTTCAATGCTTTCCAGTGGATCCGACCTTGGAAATTTTTAAATCTCAAATATAACTGAATCTTGGTGGTGAAGACCTGAAGAAACTTAACCAAGTTACTCAATTGGACTCTGTCCGACCCGGCTTTCAAGCTGAGTTTAGTTTTCAAGTTCCAAAACTATGATGAGCTACAATCAGTGCAACTGCCAATTGATTCAATCGGATCAGTCGAATTGATGGGCCACCACTAGTAACACAGCCTAAAATCGGCAGATGCTTGAAGAAGTTGTTTAGCTGGATTGGTATTGTTCCTGATCATTTGATCGATGCAATTTTTATGGTGTATGCATTCATGAGCCGGCCTATTAATTGGACGGTCCAGATTGATAAGCATGTGCACCAAATGGACAGCTAGCATGGTTTGTACCAAGATGATAGCCAATCAAATGCACCCCATTTAACAAAATTTGCTCTGCTTGTGGCATTGATTGACTCGTCCGAGTAAACTCAGTCGAGTCAAATCGTTTTGGCGCCACAATTCAGAATTGAAGATATGCATGACTCAGTGGGTCTGAGTCCTGGTTTTTGGGACTGGCTGATGACTCAGTTCCTTGATCATGTGACAAATGGCAACGACACAGCTTGACCAACTGGAGCAGAGGTGCGTCGTCAACGTCTGCCAGCCTGGCGACAACCTACTGGCGGCAGGCTACTGCATGTACTCCAGCTCAGTGATCTTCGTCCTCACGATCGGCAAAGGAGTCTTCGCCTTCACACTCGATCCGATGTACGGTGAATTCGTGCTAACTCAGGAGAACGTCCAGATACCGAAGTCCGGCAAGATCTACTCCTTCAACGAAGGCAACTACCAGCTGTGGGACGAGAAGCTGAAGAAGTACATGGATTCTCTCAAGGACCCAGGTCCCACTGGCAAGCCATACTCAGCCCGCTACATTGGCAGCTTGGTGGGTGATTTCCACCGTACATTGCTCTATGGTGGCATCTATGGGTACCCGAGAGATAAGAAGAGCAAGAACGGGAAGCTGAGGCTCTTGTATGAGTGTGCGCCGATGAGCTTCATTGTAGAGCAAGCTGGTGGGAAAGGCTCCGACGGGTACCAGAGAGTACTCGATATCCATCCCCAGGAGGTAGAGGTTTTCATACTCTTTTAAATTGCGTTTGGACGGGCTATTGGATTGAATCGCGAGGGACTAGTTCAATGGAGAGGAAATAACCAAATTGCAGTAATCTTATTTATGGCGTGTTTGGATGCATGACTAAACTGAATTGCAGTTATTAGGTGAATCAAGTGGGAATAATCCAATGGTAAATTCCTTCATTAGCTTTCATTTTGGCAGGCAGGGGTCCAAATTGCAATTGGGTTGCTTTTAAGTAGGACTCGAAAGAAATGCAACTGCAATTCGAGGGCTACTTCCACCTGATGAATGCTGGGAAGCATCATTAACTTTTCGCCATTTCATATTGGTTAAACTGAAAGTTCCCAATTCAATCCAATTGAACATACAAACAGATGTTTTAGCTTGCATAATGAGGAAGTGTCTCTCAAATTCTAGCTGCGATCATATCGAGTCTAATTTGAAAGTAATCTGATTGTAATTTGGAGCCTAATTCCTCAATATGGAAGATAAATTGCAATTTGATCATTTCCAATTTTTCGAACATATTATTGCAATTCAATTGAACAGTGCATCCAAAAGCAGCCTTAGTGATTCTATCTTAGCAGTTTCGACGAAAACTACTGGATACATGTTTGCCTACGCACGCACAAGTTTGAAAAAAATATATATATTGTATAATTGCTTCAACGTTTAAAAACCTTATATTTCACAAGATTTTGGGAAAACCAAACTAAAGATGCTTTTTAGAATAAATGCACTTCGTACAAAAAAAAAAAAAAAAACTGATTGGTGGTCACTATCCATTGATAAAATTGAGTAGAAGGTGAAAAATGTTTGGTAGAAAGAGATTGATTTATGTTGGGATTGCTTGAGAAGGTTTTGAGAGAGAGATGATATTAGCTCGATATTTGAAGTTTTCGGCCATGTTTGGTAGACCCCCTAAAAATGAGCTCATCTCATTTTAGTTAGGAGTGGTTATGAATTAGATATCTTGATCTTTAATACATACGCACTTAAGATCTCTGATATAAATATGTTAGCTAAAATGAGATGAACTCATTTTTAGGCGGCAACCAACAGGGCCTTATTTTAATCTTATTTATATATTATATACAGAGAAAGAGATGATATTAACCCAATATTTGATTACTCGTACACATTATTTCCTTTGATAGAAATTCTAGTCATTTTAGTTGAAGTTTTAGGCCATTTTTGGTAGACCCTTAAAAACGAGCTCATCTCATTTTAGTTAAGAGAGCCTTCTCACTGTCTTTCAGCTCCAGGTAATCCAAATTGTTAAAGAAAGTGGGCGGACAGTCTGAATCAAGGGCCCTTGTGATAAGCTTGAAACATGCAAGGCAAAGACAATTCACATTAAAAACAGTTAGATGCAAGATTATTGTAGGCCTTTTATAGTTCATACAAGTAGTGGCCATGGTTCAATGAACCAGATAATTGGTCTAATAGGCTACAAGTAAGGATTGACTCCACCTTCCAAAATGTACTCGGGTGAACTCGTGTTGTTCTTTGATTTGAAGGTTAACTGGAGTTGGTCTTTTGTAATAATTTTTGGTTGGTGCACTGAATTTTGGCCTAACTATACTGTGTATTTGGGGGGTTTTGGAATTGTCTTTCCAAGTTTGAGAGGTCTGATTCATAAAGAGAGATTGGGACTTAGCTCTGTAGATTCTGACTCCGGTGAGCTGGGAGTGGTTGGAGATTCCTGAATGTTTTGGAAGGTTTCGAGTTAACTCTGCAATAAATTCAGAGTAAACAGTATTTGGATGTGGGAATGCTGGTTTAATTGGTTGTTTTAGAATAAAGAAAGGTTGTTGTTGCAACAGAGTCTTTAGAGAAGGTTGGCTTGGAGGAGGGGGATTGGACAAAGAAGGTTGAGGCTGCTGGAATAGCAATTGGTTCCCTAGGGTTTGCAGAAAGGTATTAGTGTAATTATTTTGTTCAACCAGTGGGGTTAGGGCTTTTGGAGTTACTGGTTGATCATCTGATAGCTTGACAGCAACTTTGATAGGAGTACAACGGTATCTTTGATTTTTATTGGCCGGAAAGGAGGTAAAGTTTGGGAGATTGTTTCTCCAGTTGTTGCTTCCCATCTTTGGGTGAGATTATGCAGCATCATAATTTTTGTAGAGGAGTTGGTGTTTAGATCAAGGTGTTCCGTATCCATTACGATACGCCCATAATGGCCGATACGTATAGGTAACGGCCATGACCGTTATGCGATATGGGGGTGAAACAGGGTAGTTAGTTTTTGGGACCGTATCAGCCGTTACGGTTGTCGTAAAGGCCGTTACAGGGCATAATGACCGTTAGCCCTGTAACGGTCTAAAAACGATCACTTTTTTCTATTTAAATCCATTTTTCTCCTATTTTTTCACTTTTCTCATTCCAAAATCTCTCCTAGATCATTTTACAACAGATTTCGATCACTCTTATTATAGTTTTTAAGATTAAAGCCGTAGATTGAAGTGATTTGAGTGAATAGAAGCTCTGAGGGCCTTTTTTTTTCAAAAAACTAAAAAAGTAGTATTTATGCATTTTTTCTGATTTCTAGTTCTAATGCTTGATTGTGATGTGTAAACATTAGAGACATATAATCATGTTCACAAATTCACTAGACAGCCCGATACAATACTCTCACCAAAGAGTGGACCGTTACACTACCATAAACATGTTCAAAACAAAAAATGAATACATATTTGGAATATTTACATTATTCTAAATTTTCTAGATATTTTTTCAGAATTTTTTGTGCAAAAGAAAATTTTCAGCCGTTACGGGGGTCGTAATGGTCGTTACACACCCGTATTGGCCGTTACGGCTGATTCCTATATCGGTAATGGTGGTGACCGTTACGGACACCGTTACCGATATGGAATACCTTGGTTTGGATGGTGATTGGCAAACCAGGTGAAGAAAGCTATGGTTACTTTGAGGTCGTTCATATCCTCATACCATTTGGTTTTGAGATTGGCTTTTTCTGAATCAGAAACATTCCTAAAGTATCAGTTGGTAGATGATGTTTCTGAAAATCCATTTTGAGGAAGTCTCTGTCTATTTCAAAAACAGGAGCTTCTTCCTCTTGGCTATGAGTTAGTGGAGTAACAGAGATCATATTGATCTGATAATGTGAGGCAAAGTCGCTCTCAGAAGGATTAAAATCATCCTCCGATCTTTGATTTGGAACATTTTGGTATATTGGGCAAGTGATGTGAGTTGGTATTGTTCTGAATGATGGCTGTGAGGTAGAGGGTACCTTTTGAGGGTTAAGATTCAGAGTATTGGTATGAATAGTTGGCTGTTTGGGTTGGTAGGAGGAGAAAATGATGTCAACAGACCCATTATCATTGCATTTGATGTGATCCAGTTCATCATTTTCTTGAGAAATTGGCTCTTGGACTCCGGGAAAATGCCATGATCCAGTGAGATCAACATTATCCCATTTTATTGGTTTTGGTGTTACCGTTTTGTGAGACATGTTTGTCATCATCGAGGTAATAAGGCCTTTCATTTGGGAGTCAAAAGCAGTACCAGGAGTAGTTGTTTCATTAGCTTATAATATATATGGTAAGTTACCGCAATATTTTCACTACCTGGGTGCATATTGAACCCTTTGGCATGTACTCTGAGTTGGAGGAATTTGAGAAGATGCCTGTCTGTAAGAGAGACAGGATAATTTGGCACAC
Organism: Liriodendron chinense; assembly: GCA_003013855.2. NCBI lineage: Eukaryota > Viridiplantae > Streptophyta > Magnoliopsida > Magnoliales > Magnoliaceae > Liriodendron > Liriodendron chinense. The sequence goes on from ML058333.1 coordinate 7,871,929, forward strand.
AATTGAAGACAGGACCTTGGCTTAGGCTGGCTTCTACCGGACTAATTAACGAGTCTTTAAAATTTTGGAATCTAGTCTCTGATGTAAGCAAGGGTAGAGACATTAAGCCTTAATCGGGTTACTGGTTTGATGGCTACTTGGATAAGTCCTACGTGGACATAGTTGTATTTGTGTGAATTTCGGAGGAGTTCCTCCTTGGATAGTAGTTGATTGTCATCATCATGATCTGCTCTTGGCTTGGTCTGTTCAACCGTTTTGATGATATAGTCTGATTCAAGAGAATCATTATTTGTGAATGATCCTTGAACATAGATTTCATCAAAAGGAACAGATGGAATATTCCAATTTTGGAGTGTTTGTTCAATATCACTATATTGAATTTCTTCGATACTTTTTAGTGACATTGTTTCGATATTGGCAATATCGGAAATGGTAGTCTGTTGAGAGTCATTGGAGGATGAAGATGCTTTTTTTCTGAAAATTGGCTTTGGGTTGAAAACCACTTGGCAATTTTAGAAAATGAAGATTTTCGGGTTACAGTACTTTTGGTGGATTTATCTGAGAAGGACTTCCTTTCTGAATCCATATCTTTGTTTTTTAATTAAAGAAAGTGGCTTGACAACAACAGTGATCCCCAAAACACGCCTAATGCCTTTCTCGCAGCTTTACGGCAACACAGGGGTGATGTGTCAAGGGAGCCTCGGACTTTTCTTTAATTAATCGACTAAATATAAATTCAGAAATCAATCTTTAGCAAATAAAACTGCTAAAATTACTGCAATCCGAAGGTTTCTTCAAAAAGAAAAAAGAAAAAAAGAAAAAAAAAACCATATAAAGAAGAGAAATATCAAGGGCTTTGATTTTAAAATAAGAATCGCAAAAACAAATATAATATAAAAGATTTGAAAATATATATTCATAAACAGAATTGCATGGCCTTGACGATAATATATATAATATAAAATTAATGTTAGCTGAAAGATCTCTGATATGTACAATTAATGTTAGCTAAGATGAGATGAACTCATTTTTAGGCGTCAACCAAAAAGGGCCTTATGTTAATCTTACTTACATATTATACACACATATGCAAACATATGGCTCTTTTTCTACTCCATTTTTAGTAAAAGCTGTATTAAACCCAAACTTTTCACTCCAAAAATTTTGGCATTTCCATTTCTTGGACTGAATTTTTTACCATCCTTCAATGATCTAAACCAGTTAAACATGAAAATTTCCCATATCATTTACTTGCCATATGGCATTTTTCTAATCTTACTTAAAGAACAAAGCAAATTCCTTAAATAAAATGAGCATGATGCCCCAAGTGGTTTTTGAATTTTGAACAACCTGATCTGTTTAATGACACCAACTGTCCATTTTCAAGAAAAATCATCAAACAAAACAAAAAATTCTGGCACTCCCCAACTGTCCTTTTTCAAGAAAAAATTGTCTAGCTGTCTATTCATAATCTTGAAACGTCTATTCGATAGACCCGAACATGGATCGCTTATGATTCCATACAAGCACTTTGGTTAGATAATTCCAAGTATCTGATCTATGGCTCATGAGAAACGGACAGTTATAACAAAATCACCAACATTCAAAGGGTTATGATCTGCTGTTGCATAAAACTCGATTCTTCTTGTTTCTTTGGCAGATTCATCAACGTGTTCCGCTTTTCATTGGAAGTGTGGAGGAGGTGGAGAAAGTTGAGAAGTATTTGGCATGATATTCAAACCAAAAATGTAATTCGGTTTATTAAGTTCTTGTACTGCAATTGCTTTGAAAATGTACTTGAAATTCGTTCTCATACAGAAAGATAGGGAGCCAATGTTGGGTCTATTAAGGTAGGTGTTTGGTTCAAAGTTTTGTTGAAGGATTGATTAATCATGAATTTTCATGATATTTGGTGCAAACAAATGCACCCTTAGCATTTTTCATAATGTTGGATGTTTACAGATGATGTGAATCTCTACCTAGTCAAATGTAAAGACTTGTAGGAGAGGTAGGCAATTCAAAATGCATAACATGGCATCTTTAGAGAAAATATTCAAATCAACCACTTTTAATGTAGCGGAAAGTATTCAAATCAACCACTTTTCTTGTAGCACAGGTCTCCAAACATTCAAATAGGTTGATGAAATTTCATAACATGGACTTCTAAGGGATAACAGTTTCAGTTAGCATTTCAAAAACCAGACCAGACCCATACATCAAAATGGGCCAGGTCACTAAAAACCTATGGTGACCGCACATTGTTCCAAGTGGGGCCTGACAACCACCTGAGACCAAGAAGATTGTCCAAGCACACCTGTTTTGAGGGGTCCCAAATTCCTGCTTTTGAGACTTGTGGACTCTAGGTGGACTTAACAATCCCAAAATATGCCCTTAAGAGTTTTGGAAACCAGACCAACCTTGCACCTCAGAACAGGTCACTAAAAACCAATCTTGGAAAAGGTAGACCATTTGAAATCATCTGGGCCAATGGATTAGATCTTTAATTCATTCATATCATTAATGAACAAGACTTCAGTTACAGTTCCTCACCTTTTCAAAGTAGTGGTAAGTCCTGTCCAGGCCATCCAAACTATGGGGCACATTGTAGATGGAAAATGGCTCGAAAATCACACTGATCGAGCAATCCTAAATTCCTAAACTTCAAATGGTTACCATATCTGCTTAGTGTGATTTTTGGGTTGCGTGCTCTACGCACAACTGGGATTGCAATTTCAAATGTTTGGACTGCCTTACACCTATGCATTTGTAAGGTACATGAGTCATCGCCATTTCTGGAATGGTGGCTAAAATCACCAAAGAAGACAGACAGTGTATAATCCAGGTTTTAAAACACTGGTTTTAGTGAACCTTACATGGCCTTGACATAATTCCTCATCTTTTTTCTATCCTTAAATGTCAAAAGCCTGAGTTTGTTGGGAGGAGAGGAACCAAAGCACAACTCCCATCTAGTGGATTTTATACTGTAATTTAGAAAATTATAAGCTGATTTTGGATGCACAACTAAATTGAAATAGAATATTCAGTTGAATATTCTATTCATGACTAGTAGACTCAAATCGCGATTAAATTCCTTTCTTGTCCAACTTGAAAGCTGTGAAATCTCAATTATATGATGTAGCCGCCCAACACGAATATTAAGTTCGAGAGGTGTCGAGTCTTTTGACATATAGCATGCTCCCTTTCAGCCCAAAGACAAATAATACCCTCCCTTATGCACTTTCTCACATAACACCTTCTGTTTTCCGAATATTGTAAAAGACCACCCTACCATTAACTTTTGGATGAAAACCTAACCACGGTTAGGCTAGCAAAATCTTTTCAGAAAATGACAACATAAGCCCTATTCCAATCTCCAATCCCCCAACCCTAATCTCTCTTCTCTCTCTTCTCCCAAACCGTAAGCCTAACCCTATGAGGGGTAAAAAGGTCTTTCTTCCATCGTCAACAGTCGACTACAACAGTATGACATTGTTCCATCACCTTTTGCCAAAAAATGTTAACTACATGGTGGTTTTTGACCCACTTTATATATCAAAAAGAAAAACACGAAAGGGAACACTTAACATATCAACATAGTTATGTTGGAAATACACGTAAGGGTGTTATTTGTCTTTGGGCTAAAAGGGAGGGTGTAATATATCAAAACCCCTCAGTTAATTACAATTTGGTCACTCCCACTTCATTGTACTGATCACTGCCTTATTGAAGGATGCAGTTTTCACTCGACCACCCATCCAATACATGTCTTGTAATAGAGATGAAACAAAGATACGGAGGGAAGAACATGAAGAAGAAACGGTGCACCCACTGTATATTATGTATCACAAAATCATTTTAATAAGGCCATTCGACAAGCAATACACCTCAAATTACCAAGTCTAAGCGAACTTCGAACTGAAAATCTGAACAATCTGTCAAATAAAGTACTGCACCAAGAAGGAGAAATGAAAATTGCAACCATGGTAAAGCAATTCAGTAGATGATACCCCCTCAGGGCCATGAAGTAAAAATGAATTAATCGCTTCTATTCGATTCTCTTTTATAACTCCTGCAGTTTTTAGCTGCCATTCCGTTGAAACCAGAAACCTATTTCAGTAGTTGTAGAGCATAAATAGAAAGAAAAGGAGGTCAAGTCACTGATATAAGAGAATCCGAGAGCCTTTTTATGGACAATCAAACAGAGAAAAGAAATTAAGTATTCTTCTTCATAGCACATGCACCGGTTATTAATGAAAAAAAAAAAAAAACACTATGGTGATTCGTGAAAGAGATGATTTTAATCACCTTCTTCATTCATTTCCTTTTCATAAAGAACCGCTGTTATCCTTGATAGGTGAAGCTCTAATGAAGATTGGTGTCTAAAGAGAATCCAAGCCTTGTTATGAACAATTGAACAAAGAAAAAAAAAAATGCAAGTATTCTTCTTTCATAGCATATGCACCATTTATTAATGGAAAAAGAGAGATGATTTTTATCACCTTCCTCATTCATGTCCTTTACGGAAAGAACCGCTGTTATACTCGATGGTTGAAGCTCTGATGAAGATTGGTGTTTATAGAGAATCCAAGCCTTTTTTATGAACAATTGAACAGAGAGAGAATTTTAAATATTCTTCTTTCATAGCACATGCACCGCTCATTAATAGATGCAAACAAACACTTCAGTGATTCATGGAACAGATGATTTTTGTCACTCCTTTTTGGAAAGAACCACTGTCATACTTGATATGTGAGCTCAAATGGTGTCTAAAACTTGTTTGCTCATAAGATGATCATAACCATTCAGCTCAAATGTAAAGGTGATTTGGCATCCGTTTGGCGGAATAGACTGGAATCCAAATCCAATTGCACCAAAACAATCCAATTATCAGCTGCATTACTAAGGGCTCAAATGCTATTGATGTCTAAACTTGTCTGCTCATTATCTGCTGCATCCTAACCATTCAGGCAATTCAATTTGGCATCTGTTTGGCGGAATAGACTGGAATCCAAATCCAATTGCCCTGAAACAATCTAATTATCAGCTGCATTACTAAGGGCTCAAATGCCTGTAATTGGAAGAATAGACTTGAATCTAAATCACATGGTAAATGGAATTGATGCGAATTGGAGTCCTCAAGTGCTTTTGGATGCACATAATTGGAATACAACTGAGGATTCACATTGGAATTCTGAGTTGTATTCTTCCTTCCAAATACCATTCAGCTAAAATGCATGTGTTGTATTCTTCATTCCATACCATTCAGCTAAAATGCATGTGTATCTTCTTTCACATGCACTGTGGGGGAAAAGGACAAGGAAAAAAACTCAGTGATTTGTGAGTGTTTTTATCACCTTCTCCATTCATATACTTGATATGCAAGTTCCAATGAAGATTGGTGTCTGAAACTTGTGTAGAATGAAGATTGGCTTACTGATTTTTTGGTCTGTGACTATCCCTGTCATGATTGGACCCCCAAATTTCCCGTGTGAAAAGTAACAAGTTAAGATTGGCTTACCGATTTTTTGGCCTGTGACCATCCATCATGATTGGGCCCACCAAATTTCCTATGTTCATTGCATCCCCGTCATGATTGGACCCCCAAATTTCCGGTGTGAAAAGTAACAAGTTAAGATTGGCTTACCGATTTTTTGGCCTGTGACCATCCATCATGATTGGGCCCACCAAATTTCCTATGTTCATTGCATCCCCGTCATGATTGGACCCCCAAATTTCCGGTGTGAAAAGTAACAAGTTAAGATTGGCTTACTGATTTTTTGGCCTGTGACCATCCGTCATGATTGGGCCCACCAAATTTCCTATGTCATCCCCGTCATGATTGGACCCCCAAATTTCCCGTGTGAAAAGTAACAAGTTAAGATTGTGGCTTACCGATTTTTTGGCCTGTGCCCATCCGTCATGATTGGGCCCACCAAATTTCCTATGTTCATTGCAAATGAGAAGGTGCTAAAAACCAATTCAATGCAAATGAGAGGAGCCTGATTCAATGTGTTTGGGCATCCTAAGCCCCTCCTGGTGAATGCCCTATGATCCTAGTTTATCTGGTAAGTTTTTTGTGGGTGGGCCACCCCAGTGGTATTGGATACTGAAAACAGATGGCCACAATCCAGAATCCATTTTCCATGCATTAAAAAACGGCTATTCTCATCAACCAAAAGAACAATTTTACCAAAGAAAACGAATTAAAATTCAGCCATGTGATATACTAAGAAACAAATCCCAAAAGGAAGAAACAACAACAGTTAATTCTGTCTTCTCCATTGAAACTACCAACGAAACAATGGCAACTGGAAGTTGCAGCCTTTTAACAGCAGTAGCCATCATTTCTCACATCTCCTGAAGCTCCTCCTCTTCCTCCTCATAATCTTCTTCCTCATCCGCTGTCGCATCTTGGTATTGCTGATACTCCGAAACCAGATCGTTCATGTTACTCTCTGCCTCCGTAAACTCCATCTCGTCCATCCCTTCGCCTGTGTACCAATGCAAGAAGGCCTTCCTCCTGAACATGGCTGTGAACTGCTCGCTCACCCTCCGGAACATCTCCTGGATTGAAGTTGAGTTCCCAATGAACGTTGACGCCATCTTGAGGCCCGTTGGTGGGATGTCACAGACTGTCGATTTCACATTATTGGGTATCCACTCAACGAAGTAGGATGAGTTCTTGTTCTGCACGTTGATCATTTGCTCATCCACTTCCTTTGTGCTCATCTTGCCACGGAACATGGCGGATGCGGTCAGGTACCGGCCATGGCGCGGGTCCGCAGCACACATCATGTTCTTGGCATCCCACATCTGTTGGGTAAGCTCAGGGACGGTCAGGGCCCGGTATTGCTGGGAGCCTCGGGACGTGAGGGGGGCAAAGCCCACCATGAAGAAATGGAGGCGAGGGAAGGGGATGAGATTGACTGCAAGCTTTCGGAGGTCCGAGTTCAACTGACCAGGGAATCTAAGACAGCAGGTTACTCCGGACATTGTCGCAGAGATCAGATGGTTCAGATCTCCAACTGTATTGGGAATCAACATATAAACATCAGTAAACTTAATGAGGAGATAAACATCAGGCATGCATTTGTCTAGTGGGGCCCACATCTTGGTGATCCAAATCTTAATCTGGTGGGACCCAAAACTACCCATCGTCTGATCCTGACCATTGGGATCCAATTAAATGCGACCCATAGGTTGTTGATCATTTCCACAGGGTAGATCAACTGAATTGAGAGACAATGATGGGCTATCAAAGGTGGGCCCCACTGCAATAGGATATTGGGGAGACATTGATAGGCCATCAAAAGATTTCAGTAACAATGCTTAAGGTGGGCCCCACTACCTATACCACCTTCTATCATACTTCCAAAATAGCAAGGGAAATTCAGTGACAGCAAGGGTTGTGCAGCTGGTTTCAAGAGGTCTTACAGCTGGGGGTGGTGAGCTTGAGAGTTCTGAAGCAGATGTCGTAGAGAGCTTCATTGTCAAGGACCATGCACTCATCTGCGTTCTCGACCAGCTGATGGACGGACAAGGTCGCATTGTAAGGCTCGACGACAGTATCAGACACCTTAGGAGATGGGAAAACCGAGAAGGTAAGCATCATCCTATCAGGGTATTCTTCCCTGATCTTTGATATCAGCAGCGTCCCCATACCGGAGCCTGTTCCTCCTCCCAACGAATGGCAGACCTGGAAGCCTAGAGAAAAAAGAAAAAGAAACATGTCAAGCAAAAGACCCATTTCAGAAACAATGCTTAAGGCTTAAAAAACAAGGAGCATTTGGGATAAATCTAAACACCACAAGGAAGTACAAGTTAAAATGATGCAAGAACAGACCATAACAAACCATCAATTCCGTTCTCTAAGATCTCGTCTAGAAATCCACCCAAATCATGATTCATTCCATCTTTTCACTGAACCAATCTGCCTTATTTTGCGAGGGAAATTGCAATTGGGTGCAAAAAGCAGTGAAATCGCAATCCCACAACTTTTGGGGGAACATCCAAACATACCCAAATCCAATAAATTTGAAAGGATCCTAGAACATACCCTGCAAGCAATCGCAATTCTCTGCTTCTTTCCGAACGACATCGAGCACCGAATCAATCAGCTCAGCCCCTTCTGTATAGTGCCCCTTTGCCCAATTATTCCCAGCCCCAGACTGGCCGAAAACGAAGTTATCAGGCCGGAAGATCTGTCCGTACGGCCCAGATCTAACGCTGTCCATGGTCCCTGGCTCGAGATCCATAAGAACGGCCCGAGGGACAAATCTCCCACAACTAGCTTCGTTGTAGTAGACATTCACCCTCTCTAGTTGAAGCTCGGACTCTCCCTGGTATCTTCCGGTTGTGTCAATGCCATGCTCGGCACACACTACTTCCCAGAACTTAGCACCGATCTGGTTGCCGCATTGGCCTCCTTGGATGTGAAGAATCTCACGCATTTTCGCCTGTTGTGAGAGAGAGAGAGAGAGAGAGAGAGAGAGAGAGAGAGTAAATGGGGGAAATGAGGAACGTTTGAGAGATGGAGGGAAGTCTTTATAGAAAGGTATTTCTAACGGCTACTTTTTTGGGGATGAGGAGCGGGAATCTTCTGTTTGAATTTAGTGGTTAGGATGGCTAGGATGAGCTGTGGTTTCCAACGGGCAAGAAAGAAACGGTCGGATGGAGCTGGAGCCTTTGAATTTCAAATTTTGGTACACAGCTGGATTCAACAAGAATCCAACTAGGCAATTTTTGATCGAAGAGGAAGCCCAAACGGTCGGTCAGCTGAGAACAGTTTTTGGGGAAAGGACCAAAATAGCCCTGAGGGTTCCAAAACAAGTCGTAACTGAAAAACTAATTAAAATCAGCTTATATTGGTAAAGAGGCACATCCCATAAGAACGTTCACAGAATGGCTTGTGTAGCACCTGGAAATTGTGGGACCCATCACAAGGGCACGTTTGGATTGTAAGTAAACTAGTCAAATGCAAGAAAAAGCAAAAAAGATGGATAATCAGACCAGGTGAGGAAATTCATTGCACTTATTTATTTTGTTTAAAAAAAAAGGTCATTTATTTTTATACTTGCAATTATTTGGATTATGATCTCGTGCTAGCAAAATGGGGGCTGTCAACCGGCTGGGCGTGGGATTAGCTAGTCTAGCTTTGGCTTGGATTTTGAACCATTTAGGCTGCGCCTTATGGGCTGGGCCTATTCAAATTTTGATCCAGTAACACCAGAGTACAGCTCATTAACAAACCCGCTAGCATGCCTTTTCTAGGACAAAATTGCCATTTAAAATGTTACATTAGAAGCTTTTCCCTCTGCTTTAAATTTTTTTAAAAAGAAAAATGGTGCGCTGTCTTATTGAGGAAAGGAAAGCAAATGCAAGTACTTTTTTTTTCTTTTTCTTTTTTTGGGTTAGCACATACCTAATTGTTAGTCACACCACAATGTTAGCCACCCCCACTTGGGAATTGATACCCGTAGAAAAGAGATTTTCTTTACTCAGTCTACCACTTGAGCTATGGATGTTGTGACATTTGTTGCTTTGAAGAAGGGGAAAATGTCTTGTTAATCCATTCATTAGGTGGGTCATGCGGTGTGGTCCATATGATGAGCTGATATGCTTGTTTTTTCGTGGGGTGATCTTCATAATGGATCTTTCGATTGCATGTAATGCATGGCCTAGTCATAATTTTCGTCAATTTCTTGCACCGAATGCTGATTGCTCCGCTAACTAATCAGATGTCAAGAGCCAGTGTTCTCTACCAACTGATCAAAATTCAAGCACCGTTTGATGTCTCCATAATTAGGAACAGTTGCGATTAACAGTAGAGGCTACTAGTGAAATCTGGTCCGTGCGTCAGTGGGGCCCTCCAATTGCGTACTGGGGCATGATATTCAGGACCATCGCGTCATTAGGAAGGCAGCACCATCAGCACATTGAAGGGGCCCACCTTTTTTTATGGGCTCCGCGCTGATAGCCAATTCACAAAGATTTTACCATAATCGAAGATCCTGGCCATAGGATATTTGGCCATATTTGAGTTGAACAAAGATCCTTACTGTATCTTCTTTCTTCACCGTCAATTTGCTGGGCCCCAATCTAATCAACACATGCTTAACTGATACTTGAAACTATTGCTAAGACCCATTCCTTTCGTACAAGCATGGCTATCCTGATGCGCAGGCTAGCCTGATTTTAGGGCCGCATATGGACGCACGAGATCTTGCTCACACTAGCCATGGGAAAACGACTAAGTGAGAACGGCAAGTGGCCACTAGGCCTGACAAAATTCCATACCACCTGTCAACCCGCACGAAACTCGCATGAAAAATTCATTGTTTGGGTCCGGCCTTAACGTGTTGGGTCACAAATGGGTTGGCCCATCAAGACATGTTAATATAACAAGTTAGGTTAGTGTTTCACCTACGAAATTCATTTAACCCGCTAGTGAGGTTATTTTGGTAATTACTTTTAGTTTGGTGAGAAATCTTTAAAAAGCTAAGATAGCCAATAAGACTCTCTCTCACACACACACATTTGGGAGTTTTCTTCTTCTTTCTGCCCACAGCTCCATAAGGCCACACTCCAAAAACTTTGTCGAATCAAGACCCTTTTACATCTCTCTACCCACGAAAGCACAGCCCGTTTATTTAATGGGTTGGATTGCGGTAACCCATTAAATTAACTTATAGGTTTGGGTTTCTAGATTTTGACCCATTAGCTAACGGGCTAGGTTTAAGTGAGGATAATTTGACATGACATGAATGCAGTTCAACACAACTCATTGCCAGGCCTAGCGGCCACCAGTCTGTCCACCCCCTTGCATTTCTCTCTCGCATGTCTTACAGCAATGACTAGGGCCTTGTTCTCCCCACCAATCATGTGGGCTGACTGATTCGAGTCAAGTCCCAATTTTGCCAACCTGGCTCCAAACGAGAGGCGTCTCATCTCACTGTATTCATAACATGAGGCAATCCGAGCGTCTAAATCATGGGCCTCACTTTGGATGAACCAACAATCATGCATGTTGTTCTTCGCATAGATGGTTGTAGGGAAATTAGGCATGTAGCTTCGACAGCAGATGCCCATTAATCAAAATGTTGGTTTTTCCAAGAAACACATCAGCTTATTCGATGTGAATTTTGGGTTATTATAGGCCATATATAGTGGGGCCCATGATTTGACCGTTTCCTATCCATTCATGTGCATCTTGAAAGTAATCAAATTGCATTTTGAACCCAATCGTTCCATATTAGTTGGGAATGATCACATAAATCCAATTATGTGTGGGGCCCACCATTTTGTGTGGGCGCCTTTCACCCTATGCCCCCAAGCTAGGCCTAGATCCAAAAAATCAGCTTGATCACGGATGATCGCACGAGGACGGGACGCACCAAAACTCAGGCCATTCCAAAACTCAGGCGGGCCATGCCATCTAAATAAATCAGCATTATACGGATTTAGAGTGAATTGGATCTCGGATCTGACCAGCTCCATTGAGAGCCCTATGTGTGACCTTATGAGAAGGTGGATGACAAATAAACATCTCTGTGGGCCCTAGGAAGGTTTCAACGGTGGACTACGTCATTATCCCTACTGTTTCCTGCAGTGTGTTCCACTCGAGCTTTGGATGTGGTTCAATTTTGGGCTCACGCCCTAAGATTAGCTAGGAAAACGGATGGTTGGCATGGATAAGACAAATACATCCACAGTGGGCCCCACAGAGTTTATATAGGGTACTGAGTAACTCAGCAGGCAATCTCCTTCTGATTGTACATTGCTCCCCATGGCGTGTCCCACATCAGTCTTGGATCATGGTGATTCCCCGGAATGTAAGGTGAATACGAGGAGGTGCACCAAATTCAGAGTTTTGGATTCCACAAATACATCATGGGTGGGCCCCACACAGCTCAAACGTACGTTATCATACCCGATATCAATGCCACTGGTGCTTGCTGGCCTTTCATCATCCCACCTTACCGACTGTATATGGTGCGTCGCATAAACCCATATCGCATCCCACCCGATATCAATTACCATAGCTCATGTTTACTGTTACTAATGCAGAATAAATACCTACTTTTCGTGTCTGTGTCTATGATATTCAACCCGTCCAATAAGTTGGCCCACTCCAAATTTAGAACTCAGATTGGTCCTCTCAAGAAGTGGTCTAGATGTGTACTATGGACTAGATTGATGGTTGTCCATTGTGTTTTTTTAGCGTGGCCCACATGATGAGTGGACTAGTATCATATTTGCATTAGGTCTTCTTCATGGTAGGGCCAACCTTTAAAGGGGTTGGATGTTGTAGTTAGAGTTATACACAAGTCAAGCTAGCTGGTTAGTTCGCTTGATTCAGTTTGAACCAGCTTAATTTGACTCCATTGGAATGCTAGGTTCAAATTGAGGCGAGCCACTTCTTTTCCGCTCAAAGATCTTCGAGTTTAGTTCAACTGACCCTGGCTTGATTCAGCTTGACTCAAAGTTCAATTCATGTTGACTGGGTTCAAGTTTGACTCAACTCAGGTAGTTGGAAAGTGAGGTTTTTTTAGTCCACATCAAATGTGAGCAAAGGAATAAAAGAACAGTTTGTCCATAAAAGCAGTAGTAAGTGGTGTCAACGGGCCTAGGTTATCTTTGGGCTTGGATTTTGAACTGTTTTAAGTCAAGCTTTTGGGCTGGGCCTATTCAAATTTTGAGCTTTTTTTAGGCTCGAAAGCTCGACCGAACCAAGCTGAACATGCTGTTCCAGCTCGGTGGCCAAGCCGAGCTCAATCTAGGATTGTCTGCTGGTCAAGTCGAGCTTAGCTAGGTCAAGTTCAATTCGGTTCGGCTTGGTGTACAACTCTAGTTGTAGTTGCTACTTAGATGGTGAATTATCATCTAGCTAGTAATATCTTGGATTTTTTGTTTTTTCAAATTTTTTATAGCACAAGTTTTCAATTAAATTTAGTAAGTTTTTTTGAAACACAAGGTTTATGTTTGGCACCCTGAATTTGAAATCCCTTGTGATCCAAAAGTAGTTACGCATAATATATTTTCAATGGTTTGAATTTAATTACTAAATCAATTTTAATATCTCTAATTAGTATATGTATATAATGTCTAACACAATGGTCCCATTCAAATATATATATACTTTGGCAAAAAAAAAAAAAAATGACAAAATTCTAAGTCTCAGATGAGGCCACAAGCATCATCCACAAGCATAGGATCATATCCAAGTGACTAACCAACAATTTTTAACAATTGATTTACGTGGACAATCTTTGGATAGCATAGATCATCCTATTAAAGTAATTTTAGTGATGCAGTTGATAATTTGATTGTTTTGGATTATCATTAGTGGGCCATGTGCCCAATAAATTAGTAGCCTAGTGACACACATGTTACACATGTGACTCTTGTAAAGATCTTAGATGTAATCCAAGCTTCCACCTTGGATTTCAAACCCCCTTTTTAAGGGGATTTGAAACCCCTGGATTTGAAAATCCCAGTTGCTTTATATGCCAAACATACTCAGGGATTTGAAACCCCCTCAAATTCATGGTGCCAAACAGGGATTAATAATTTTGTTCTCATGCTTTTCAAGAGATGGCATTTCCTTTTTTATTATTGACATTTTTCACTTTTATAAGAAAATCACATTTGCCAGGCAAACAATTTTTTTAGAATGAATTTAGTGCAACCGGGGCGGGGGTGAGATCGAGTACCGTCTCTCTCACAGGATAACTAATCCGAATCCACGGATCTATCGAGAAGGACTCGATCTTCCTTGATTTCTCAAGGGGCAACTCGAAGAGCACGAGCCAAGCAGAGTATAAATTCAATTTTCATTAAAATAATCAAAAGCTACATAATAATGATCTAAAAAGAGTTTAAATAGATTAAACATAACCCTAATTTCGTGCTTAACACTAACTTGCAAAGAAAGAAAAGAATCCTAATAAAATTAGAAAAGAAACAGAAAAATCTGTTCAACTGTATAACGTCTGTTGGGCACTGTCTTCCTTCCACTGACACGAGCAATCCACATATCGGATTACCACAAAACTTAGTGATTTTACTGACATCGACGTACTCTTCAAGATGGTCAGTTCAGATTCTCCATATCAGTACTAGTGGGCCACCTGGACCATCTCCAGTTTTCATGAGCGAAATTCGAAATTTTTTGGACAGTTTGTACCATTTTGGACGTCACGATCAATCCTTAACTTGGATAGATGTGAAACTTGTTGAGTTTTCTCAACGTCGAGCAACTCTACGAGATGGATGAAATGGATCATCATTGGGCCACACGAGTTGGGCCGAAATTCCAAAAACGGGAATAGTAGTTTCCTGTTCGGACTGAAACTCCAAAACAAAATTTTCAGCAGAGTTCATACGTCTCACGACCAATCGGCAGGGGGCCACGATCGGTGGTGGATAACCCCAAATCGTCCAGTGATCTGGACAGGATTACAGTCGAAATCGATCGGTCTTTGAGCGTTGTCAGATGACATCTGTTTTCGTATTTTCTTTGATTCTTCCTCCAGTCCATCTCCATCATAAACGTCATCGATCTTCGCCCTTAATCATGGGGTTCACTCCCTACATCATACTCCTCCACTTGAAGAAAACTCGACCTCGAGTTTTGCCTTAGGTAATGATGGAGACTCGCCTTTATCTTCTTTCACGACCTTAGCTTGAGAATCTGACTTGGGCGTGATTAGGGATACTTGTCCTCGGTCATTCCCTGGCATAGTGCAGCAAGCATTGTCGTCTTCTTCTCAGCGGGAAGAAGAAAAATTACAAATGGATCTGCTCTATCAACTGTGCTACTGAAGATTGGCTCTATTTGAAAAAAATTAAAAATTAGTCTCTGACACATTCATGTAATCCTGCAAATTCACATCTATAATTTCTGCAGCGGCAACATGATCCTCTTCTTTGTTCACCACATCTGGAATATCATCTTCCTTCATCTTCTCAAAACCTTGAATATTTTATGAGACGATGGTAGGTGGTACCTCCTCCTTTTCCTCTATAACTTCTACCTTTACTGATTCAGCAGGCCCTTCGAGAGGGGTTTCCGTGTCTACATGAATGACATCTTCTTCAAAATCTTCAAGAGGGACTCTCGTATCTGGGTGAATGACCTCCACCTCAAAAGCTTCGAGAGGAACCTCCAGTGGTTGATGGTCCTGTCGCCGGTTCGTGGCAAGGAGAGCCAGGTGGATCACTGTATTTTCCTGGGCTTCAACTGCGGGTGGGGGAACCACCAATGGAACTTGTTGTGGCTTCAATGTAGCGGTGAGTCGATCAATGGACTCCCGCATCCCTTGCATTGAAGTCTCCATCGATCTCTGAAGAAGATCCATCTTCTTCGCTAGGAACATAATCCCCTGATCACCGTCAGTGGGATTGTTGCCTCGATTGTCACTAGAAGCCATCACCCGAGGGAAAGCCTCGCTTTAATATTTTATTTTGCAGTCGAACCTAGCATGTAGCCCTTGCATAGCTAGATGGTTCTTCTGTTAGAGTGTCTCAAGCGTCGCCCTGAAAGCCGCCACTTTGAGAGGATGGATCCCTGGAGCACCGTCCACATGATTTTTGCCGTAATCACCATTAAAAGCCATCACCCGAGGGAGAGCCTCGCTCTGATACCAATTTAGTGCGGGTGGGGCGTGTTGTGGGATCGAGCACCGTCTCTCTCACAGGATAACTAATTTAAATCCATGGATCTATCAAGAAAGACGCTCGATCTTCCTTGATTTCTCAAGGGGCAACTCGATGAGCACGAGCCAAACAAAGTATAAACTCAATTTTCATTAAAATAATCAAAAGTTACATAATAATGATCTAAAAAGAGTTTAAATAGATTAAACCTAACCCGAATTTCGTGCTTAATACTAGCTTGCAAAGTAAGAAAAGAATCCTAATAAAAAATATGCGCAACTATATAACGTCTGTCGGGCGCCGTCTTCCTTCCACTGACACGAGCAATTCACATATCGGATTGCCACAAAACTTTGTGATTTTACTGACATCGACGTACTCTTCAAAGTGGTCGGTTTAATTTCTCCATATCAATACTAGTGGGTCACCTAGACCATCTCCAATTTTCGTAGGTGGAATTCAAAACTTTTTGGATGCCACGATCAATCCGTAACTCGGATCGACGTGAAACTTGTTGGATTTTCTCGGCATCGAACAGATCTACGAGATGGATGAAACGGATCATCATAAATGATTAAGATGGGCCAACAAGTTAGGCCGAAATCCCAAAAATGGGAATAGTAATTTCCTGTTCGAACTGAAACTCCAAAACAGAAATTTTAGTAAAGTTTACGCGTCTCACGACCGGTCGGCAAGGGGCCACGACCGGTCATGGATAACCCCAAATCGTCCAACGATTTGGATGGGATTCCAGTCGAAATCGACTGGTAGGGCGACCGGTCTTTGAGCGTCCACGACCGGTCATCAGATGATATCTGTTTTTATATTTTCTTTGATTCTTCCTCTAGTCCATCTCCATCATAAACGTCATCGATCCTCGCCCTTGATCATAGGGTTCACTCCCTATATCAGAATTTCTTTTTGCACAATCTTCATTAAGAGTGAGGTTTTCCTTTACAAGGCTTTATATAAGTTTCTTGCATTTTTCTCTATTCGTTTTTTTTTTTTTTTTTTTTTTTTTTTTTTTTTTTTTTTTCAATGATACAGTTCAAATGTTAGGATCATGTTCTTAAATTATGGGATTTTTCTATGATTTCCTAATTTTAATTCTTGCTCGAATCAAAGAAGGAGAATCGGAATATATGTTTTCAGTAGAAACTAATGAAAATGTACTATGCTACAAGTTGCTTGATAAAATTTGTAAGATTGAGTGGAATATTTTCCAGCTTGTTGGAGATTGGGCATTGAGAAGGAAGTTGAGTATTGATGCATTATGTACAAAGAAATGACACAACCCATATGCTGGAATAGTTTTTATTCACTTCAAAAGAGAAGAAAAAGAAATTAAATGAACATAGATTGCCAATGAGCTCACCACAAGTTCCTGCCGTCAAAAGTTAGATGGGCCCATTGTAATGTTTGTGAGAAATCCATTTCATCCATCAGTTTTACCCCAACTCATGTTGGGGCATGAGCCAAAAAAGAGGCAAATCCAAAATTCAAGTGGGCCACGGAGTAGGAAAAAGTGTGGAGGGAAATGCCCATATCGTTGAAACTTTTCCAGAGTGCACCTGATTTTTATATGCTATCAAACAGACGATAAGGTCATTCTCACTGGGATGAATGAAAATATTAGTCTCATTCAAAACTTTTGCCGTCCCACTAATATTTCAATAATGCGTGTTCAATTCCCCCACTGTCTCCCGTCATTCGACCACTTGAGTTTTTAGATCTCATTGTTGGGCTCATCTCCTACTATGAGTTGCCAAGATGAATGGACCGAATGAAGTTCTCACAAACATCACCGTGGACCCCACCTAGGTTCTTTGACCGCAATCCACGTATAAATTAAACCATGTATGCATGGACCCTATGGAAACATGAAAATGAGAAACTGTTGATAGATATACTCTTTTGAGAGAGCAGATTAGGTGAGACCCCGGCCTCACCCAAGATTGTGCCGCCCTGACTGTGGGGCCCACCTTGATGTGTGTATTATGTATCCACTTCATCCATCCATTTTTTGCACATGGTTTTAGGGCATTATTCCAAAAAAATGAAGCAGATCCAATTATCAAGTGGACCATACCAATCACCACTGTTTCTTATGGTATGGTCCACCTGATAATTGGATCTGCTTCATTCTTGGGATAATGCCCTAAAATGATTTGGAAATACGGATGGACAGCGTGGATACATAATACACACATCAAGGTGGGTTCCACGGTAAGGGCAGCACAGTCTTGGGTGAGGCTGGGGTGTCACCTAATCTCTCTCCACTTTCAGGCCTGTTTGTTTACCATTATTGTAATTAATTAGGTAATGATGGCAAATTATATTACCTGTTGGTCACCGTCAGCATGCTTGAGTGATAACTACTACATTCGAAAATTTGCCTAAAATCTCCTCACGTACGCAAAGGGTGTTAGGCCAAACCGTCCACAAAATGGTTTGCATGCTTGAGTGATAACTACTACATTTGAAAATTTGCCTAAAATCTCCTCACGCAAACGGTGTTAAGGCCAAACCGTCCACAAAAAATGCCTAAAAATCTCCTCACGCAAGGGTGTTAGGTCAAACCAAGCATCCGTGCATACTGACGGAAACATCCAATCAGAGAGAGAGAGAGAGAGAGAGGACTCTCTTTAAACTGGTTGCATGGGTAAAAGTTCCATTGACTCCTAGTAATTTTTACTACAAATTTGGTAAAAGTTTAATTGACTACTATTAATTTTACTAGGCCGGGCAACTGGTGGTGTGGAACCGTGTTCATGTAGTGTTGTATTTGTGTCGTGTCAAAAATACCCTCACCTAAACCCGACCTGTTAACTAACGGGTCAAAATCTAAAAACCCAAACTCGTTCATTAATTTAACGGGCAACCCGCAACCTGACCCATTTAACCCATTAAATAAACAAGCCGTGCTTTCATGGGTAGAGAAATGAGAAAGGGGCTCGATTCGACAGAGATTTTGGAATGTGGCCATGCAGGGTCGTGGGCAAAAAGATGGAGAAAACTCCAGAGAGAGAGAGAGAGAGAGAGAGAGAGAGAGAGTCTTATCGGCTGTCTTAGCTTCTTAGGTATTTCTCACCACACTAAAAATAATTACCAAAATACTCTCACTAACAAGTTAAATAGGCTTCACTGGTGAAACACTAACCCAACTTAGCTTCTTAGGTATTTCTCACCACATTAAAAATAATTACCAAAATACTCTCACTAACAAGTTAAATAGGCTTCACTGGTGAAACACTAACCCAATCAGTTATCTTAACGGGTCTTGATGGGCTAACCCGTTAGTAACCGGACACGATAAGGTTGGACCCGAACGCTAATTCTTTCATGCGGTTTCGTGCAAGTTGGGGGGTCATGTGAAATTTTGTCGGGCTGAATTTTTACTACAAATTTGTTTAGAAATTTAGATTTTACCAAATGAAGCCTTTAACAATAGTCGCTCACAAAAATGCCCTCATTTATTTATTTATTATTTTCTTTCAAAAGCAATATAGTTGAGAATTGTGGGGCTCACATTACATGTATGACGTCCAATCGATCCGAAATATGCACCCTCAAACAAAAAATCTAACCGACCAAATCACCATATGGGCTACATGTAAATTTAGATGTTTTTGAGTGGTGAATATTGTATTTTATGGTGGGCCCACCTTATGATTAGATGTGCACTATTTTTTGTTCATCTAATTATCACCGTAGAGATCACCAATTTGGCCCTTCCAAAGGCATCTCTCCCGAATTCAGATTTGAAGAACATCCCGATTTTCTGAGAGATTTTGCACCGAAAATTGCATGCTTAAAGGCCAACATAATCACCTTCTTGAATGAAGAACATATGCTAAGGAACCTTCTTTCGCCATCGAGTGTTAGTTTCTAGTTCTGGAAAGGAATCCTCATCTACACACACCACAACATGGTCCATATGTACTTGATCAGATCTTTCAGTTGGGCTACATTGTTTAGATCTTCTAGCCTTAAACTAGGCCATTCTACATGAGTGGGCCACAACATACAAAGAAATGCATGTGGTCCTACAATTCTCTTGGCCCAATTGATGATCACAGGAGAGATCTTCAATTAGACAGATTTAATGTCATCCACATATTGTCGTGGTCCCACAATTTTTCATTACACCATAAACTAGGGCTTTCGTAATTTGGCCTTTCCAAAGACATCTCTCCATAATTCAGATTTGTAGAACATCCCAAGTTCTAGAGAGATTTTGCACTAAAAATTGCATGCTTCAAAGCCAATACAATCACTTTACTGGATGAACAACATATGCCAAGGAATCTTCTTTTGCTATCCAGTGTTTAATTCCTAGTTCTAAAAAAGAGCCCTCATCTACACATGCCACAACATGGTCCATTTGTACTACTTGATCAAATCTTTCAATTGGGCTACACTATTTAGATCTTCCGGCCTTAAATTAAACCATTCTACACAAGTGGGCCACAACATATGAAGAAATGCACACGGTCCCACAATTTTTATGGCCTAATTGATGATCACAATAGAGATCATCAATTGGACAGATATGTCATCCACATACTGTGCAGTCCCATAATTTTTCATTACACCATAAATTAGGGCTTTCATAATTTGACCCTTCTAGGGGCCTCTCTCCTGAATTCAAATTTGTTGAACATCTTAAGTTTCTAAGAAAATTTGCACTAAAAGTTGCATGCTTAAAAGCCAACATGATCACTTTATCGAATGAAGAACATGTTGGAAATACTTCTGTAAATTTAATATATGGCGGAGAATAGAAGAATAGAGAATGAGAAAGTTAGATCTATTGGGTTCAAGGCTTGACTTGAATAGTTAATTTCTCAATACAGATTTGCTGTCATTTTTCAGGTAATTCCAGCAAATGCAAACGAAAGAAATCCGCAAATTGTCTTTATGATACAATGAACTCTCAATCCGAATTTTAACACAAAATTTTGTACATTTAAGTGTTAAACAGATCTCTAGTTATAACACCAATATGCCTTCAAAACGTCCAGAATAAAAACACAGCAAGAAGCCAGATCCGAAAGTACTGAACAATTGATAGCTTAATCAGGAAAATGGATTGAATCATTGATACTTCTGAATCATGATATCCAGGATATATAGCAATTGAAGGATCATGGTATCTTTCTTAAAGAGACACTCATGTGCCTCTTCAAGACATCTACACCCTTTCATATGCAAGAGACATTCTGCCATGAAAGGACATGATCATTTTTCTTGTGACAGTTATTTCTATCTCCTTTTAGACAAAAACGGTTATGCAACAGCCAAAAATGATTGTCATATGG
This sequence comes from Liriodendron chinense, assembly GCA_003013855.2. Lineage (NCBI taxonomy): Eukaryota > Viridiplantae > Streptophyta > Magnoliopsida > Magnoliales > Magnoliaceae > Liriodendron > Liriodendron chinense. Next base: position 7,892,907 of record ML058333.1, read on the forward strand.
GATTAAAATCCTAGTCAGCATAACTGCCACCACATGTATAACACGTAGCACAAATGTCACATGTATAGAATGTCTTAATCACTCTCTTAATCCGCATTCTAGTTAAATATTAAGTGTCAGTGGATGAGACCTCTGACCTAACCCAAGTTCACTCCTTATTGCACCTAGTGCCAAAAAAGTTAGGCTCATTAGGCTCCTTGCGATGATGTATATGTGCAAAATGCGCCAAAAAGCGCCTAAGCAGGCCTATAGCCCACACCGAACCTTGGTTCCAATAGCAAAACCCCATCCTCTTACCAACTGGCTATATAAACTTTTATGAAAAATTTTAATAATAAGTATATTTATTTACTTATTAATTTTGAAATTAATTTTTTATCGTAAAAATACAACAGAACATAGGCTAAGGAATCTTCTTTCGCTATCCAATGTTTAGTTCGCAGTTCTGGAAAGGAGCCCTCATCCACACGCCATAACATGGTCCATGTGTACTTGATTAGATCTTTCAGTTGGGTTACATTGTTTAGATCTTGTGGCCTTAAACGAGGCCATTCTACATGAGTGGGCCACAACATAAGAAGAAATGCACGGCCAAAACAAACATTGTTTTAGCTGTAGTTTACACAAGCATTGTGACCCACCCGGGTGAAATGACCTAACTGGTGATGCACAAGTTCCAAGCATTGTTTCCAACCTGATAGAAAGATAGGATATTGCACCAGCCTTCTATATTAGCATGTGTGTATGCTTGTGCATGGGTCATGGCTCCACATGCATGAGGAATCAACAAACCTCAAAAAGTACATGTCATTGAGAACATAATCCAACTCCACTGAGTGACCAAAAAGTTGCTCAGAAATGGAGGGTTATTTGATACTCTGGCTGCGCAGGCACTAAGAAATGGCACACATGCGAATACATTAACTCAAATTAAACCAACTAAATTAATGAACTCACCCCAAGTTCATTCTAAAAATCGAATTCGTTGAACGATTCTAACCTCTTATTCATGAATACTTTTTTTTGGAAGTAAGACCACAGGATTTTTTTTTTTTTTTTAGTCATGCAAGGCAACCACCAAGTTAGCGGGGCAACGCACGCACATGGTTAGTCACATGATGCACCCAACCACTGGTGGGTTAGTGTGTCACCTTAGCACTCCAACTTGAGAGCTGCTGTTGAAAGGCCTAGGCGTCTTCCAATTGGGCTAGCAGGTAAGACTGGATATTTTCATTTTTAACGGTCGAATATATATGTCCAACCATTGGATGGTTTATATTTTAAATTAGTTTTTAAGCTACGTATCCAATTTCTCAGAATTTCTACTTGCCTGTCGAATCATCCATCACTGCCAGAGCATCAAAGTATTTCTACTCAGAAATACGTTTTCTTTGGGAGTTAATTTGATACTCCCACTGTGTATGATACTTGATACGCAGGCACTTCAAAATGGTCCACGGTGCATGCATCAAGTCATCTTAACGGGCTAAATTGTACTCACTATCACCAGCTAAAAAATTAGAATGGTTGCACAATCCTAACCTCTGATATAAGGACACTTATTTATTATAAAAAAAAAAAAAAAAGCCATTAGATACTTTTTATTTTAACTATCCAATAGATGTCCCCGTATCATCTGTCACACTCTATCTGAGTATTAAAGTTTCTATATTCCATCTCCATATTTTCTGATATCCGACCCAAACGCAGCCTTGACGTCGTTTGGATTTCTGTAAATACTTTGTCGGCCATAGGGGATTTTGGAATCCTGAAATTCTTTTGTGTTTTCACTTACATGCAATTTATCATAAGTTTAACAATTATTTTTTACAATTTCTTCAAAAGAAGCTTTTAGCTATAGCTACAGCAATCCTCTCTATCTTATCCACACCGTCCAGCCCAAAATCAAAGCATATCCAAAGCTCAAGTGGACCACACCATCAGAAACAATGTGAATTGAATGCCAACCATGGAAAACTTCTTAGGGGCCACAAAAGTTTTGGATCAACCTGATATTTGTGTTTTACATCATAAATATCACTGTGACCCAGAAAGGTTTCAATGGTGGATGTCATTATCTTCACTGTTTCTTATGGTGTGGTCCCTTCAGCTTTGAATATGCTTCATTTTTCGGCTAGGCATGCCTAGAATGAGCTAGTAAAATGGATCAACGGCATGGATAAGACACATACATCACAGTAGCCCCACTGAGTTTACTCATAACTTTATGAGTTGGGATGAAAGGGGGGTTTAGCTGTTTAAAGGCAATCCGCGTCCACAAGATTGAGCCTAGGTATATTCAAACACGTAATTGGCGTTTGGCCATTTAGAGGCCGTCTAACTGGGCTTCTTTACTTTTCTTATCATTTCCGCCTTTCCGGAAAGCACTGAATCATCTCTCTACCAATCAAATAATGAGCTTCAATCATCCCTAGTAACTCATTACATTGTGTAAACTAATCCACCGTTCACGTAACATGTGGTACCATCCTGACCATCCAAATTATTGTCTCCATTGCGGATGCTAATAATCCAAAAGAAAATCACCGATCGAATGTTCTCAACCATCAGATAAGAGGCCATTAAATTGACGGTTAGATAGAAAACGGTTAGTTGCCCAAACCCAATGGGTGAAGACAGTTGTAGGGTGTTCTGATCAGTGCAATACTCGGGCTAAAATTATTCACTTTGGGAGACCACCATTTGGACGGTATGGATTGGCATGCATTTATGCAATGTATACAGTGGACCTGATGCCAGAGCTCCCTGAATTGCATGCATCTGACGAACAATGTAATCTAGCGCGGGAGTTACATGATACTCTGGCAGCCTGGCTCCGATTCTTGAGGGCGCGATTTGGGTGGATCCCTAACTGTGGGGCTCACTGTGAAGTATGTTCCATACATCCATACCATCCATCCATTTTGACAGCTCATTTTAGGGCATGGCCCCAAAAATGAAGCATAGTCCAAATCTTTGGAGACCGTACCGCAGGAAAACAGTCTTGATTGAATCCTCACCATTAAAAACTTCATGGCGCCACCGTAATGTTTATTTTCCATCCAACCTGTTGATAAGGTCACAGAGACCTGGATGAAGAGACCGCACAAATATCAGGTTCATCCAAAGCTTTTGCGTCCCATGAGAAGTTTTTAATGGTCGATTACCACTGTTTCCTGTATTATGGTCCACCTGAGATTTGGATCTGCTTCGATTTTTTGTATGATGTTGTAAAATGAGTTTTCAAAACAGATAGATGGCCTGGATATAAGGAACATACATTACGGTGGACCCCACGGGATCCACCCACCTCGGTGGATCCGCTCGGTGGATCCGGCGATCCACTGAAACAGCGCTCGATTCTTGATTGCAGACGCACTCAACAATTGGCCACGTGGCATACATCATCTCAAATTGAATCGACTAAATTGCGTAACGTACGGTTGTGAACTCACTAACATAAAATAAGACTGGATTAAGAATCCTTACCTCTGATTCATATGACCATCAGATAATTTTTAATTTAACCGTCCAATAAATGTCCACCAATCCTATATTCAGATCAGTCATAAATTTTGGTTCATTTGTATCTAAATTACACTTATGCAAGTTCTAAGTGCCTGTGTATCACCCACCACAGTTTGCAGACTACAGGAGCTTCTTCTTTTTTTCCTTTTTTCCTTCTTGATTACGATTTCAGAGTCGGCACTACACCGCTACCCACTTAGGCCGACTCGGATTGCGTGGTGTAACACACAACATGAATGTCGGTACTGTCGGTGCCCGAAAAGCTATGTGGACCCTTATCCATGCCGTCCATCCATCTTATCAACTCATTTTCGGGTATTAAACGAAAAGTGAGGCAGATCGAAATCTCAGGTGGACCACAAAACAGTGGTGATTGAATGCACACCATATTGGTGACAGCAATTTAGTCATTTTAGAAGTTCTTTAGAAATAGAGTCACGTTATGATAGAGTTGTTGGATGAGAATGCTTTAGATACGTATGCTAACCCATCAGTTAATTCAGAGCCCCATTACGATCTATATATTTTATCCACTCCGTTCATTTATTTTGATAGAGAAAAAAAAGGAGACGAATTGATGGCTCTCACGTGGACCACAACACATGAAGAAGTGGGCAAATAAACATCACGGTGGGCCTTAAGAAATTTTCATCAGTAGGCTTTAAATTCTCACTGCTTCATGTGGTGTGGTCCACTTGAGATATTGATTTGACTCATTTTTGGGCTCATGCCCTAAAATGATCTATCAAAATAGATGGACGGCATGGTTGAACACATAGATCACGGTGGGCTCCATAGGTCCTCATATGTAACATAAATGCTATCTCAAAAATCAGGTCGAGCAGAAGCTCAAGTGGACCATCCAAAGGGAAGAATGGGACGGGCCACCATCATTAAAACCTTCCACAGGCCCATAGACGTTTTGGATGGTGCTGATTATTTAGTTTCTCCCTTCTTATTGTGTGACTCAGTTTTTGAATGGTTTGGATGGAATATAAACATCAACAGTTAGCCTCTCTCATGCTATGGTATGTCCCACTCGACTTTTTATCTGCCCCATTTTGAGGCCAGAGGAGTCGTAGGATACTCATGGGTGCGTTTCACACTTGAGAAAGAGGTAGTCAGAAATTGTAGATATTATCTCAAACAGCCCGGCTAGATCGTCGGAGCCCACTGTTGCCCAGTCATAGATCTAATATCAGACTGGTTGAACATTTCTAACCTCTGACTCTTATACACTTGTCCGTGGAAATAGGACCGTTGGATGTTCTCGTTTTCAACTGTCCAATCAATGTCCACCAATGCAATAACCTTCTGCGTCCAATAATTTGGACGGTTTAATTTGACTCTTGAGTATACCACGTATGCAATTTTTTTATAGGAATTTCCAAAGCGGCAGCAGTGCTAATGTTTCTCTCTTCTGTGGAAGCGGATTAGCTGGTGACCCAATTTTGTGGGGCCCACTGGGATGTATGTGTTTTATCCATGTAGTCCATCTATACACACCACAGTAAAAAAATTGGAGATTTAATGCCTACCATTGAAAACGTAGTGCAGGCTATAGAATTTTTTTTAATTAAATTGATATTTGTATTTTTCCTTGATCCAGATCTGCGTGACCTTATAAACAGGTTAGATGGGAAATAAACATCACGGTGGGGTGGACCGGTGTACGTAATTATGGCCACTATTTCCCGTGCTGTGGTTCAGTTGAGATATGGATCTTCCTCATTTTTAGGCTCACGCTTAAAATGTGCTTCGGTGGCCCCATTGAGTCACGTCAGACAATCCACGTTGTATACGGAGCTTGGAGGCGCTCCGGTGGATACGGACGCGGGTTCTCAAAGCTATGTGGGTATCACCATGATATGTGTGTTTTATCCACACTGTGCATCCATTTTTCCAACTCATTTTAAGTAATCGGGAAAAAAAAGTAAGGGAGATGCAAAGATCAAGTAGACCACACCACAGGAAACAGTGAGGAGAATAATGTCAACCGTTGAAACCTTCCTAGGCCCTACAGTAATGTTTATTTGTCATCCAACCTGTTCTTAAGACCACAAAGAGCTGTATGAATGGAAAACACAAATATCAACTTGATCCAAAACTTCTGCGGCCCCCAAAATTTTCCTATGGTCACTGTTCAATACCCACCGTTTTATGTGGTGTGGTCCACTTGATCTTTGTATCCGTCTCATTTTTTTCATATCCTTAAAATGAGCTGGAAAATGGGTGGACGTTGCGGATAAAACAAGTACATCATGGTGGACGCACAGAGCTTTCACATAAGCTTGCTTACTGGTGTTCGGTTCACCCGCCAACCCGCGTCCGGTGGATACGGTGGTACCGGCGAATGTGGGACCCATTATGCATAAATAAAATTCAAGCCGTCATCATATGCTTCACATGGCCCTAAACTCATTCTGCTATGCGAATCAAGTGGGCCATACCACTCGGAACAAATTGCGAGGGAACATTCCCTTACGATTTTGCCCTTTAAACTGGGACTGTGCCTCTATAGGGCGTGCATTAGGTACGCCGACAGGTCTCTGAGGGCTATCGTGATGTATAGATATTATCCACACCGTCCATTCATCTTTCCATTCCATTTTAGTTAATGGGCCCAAAACTGGAACAGATCCAAGCTGAAATGGACCATAAAATGGGGATTAAACTTTGACCGTTGAAAACTTCTTGGGAGCTACAGGAAGTTTTGGATCAAGCTGATATTTGTGTTTTCCCTTCATCCATCCAAGTATCTATGATCTTATGAACAGGTTGGATGGAAAATAAACATCATGGTGGGCCATAGAAAGGTTTCAACGGTAGGAATCATTAGCACTGCTGCTTCCTGTGGTGTGGCCCACATGAACCTTTAATCTGTCTCATTTTTGGGAGCATATCCTAAAATGACATGAACGAATATATGGACGGTGTGGATAATATCCATACATCTCGATGGCCTTCAGAGCCCTAGCCTGTCCCGAGCTCGGGGACGGGCGGGGAAGTACCTAATCCGCGCCCGCCTCAATACGTGCACGTGGCATTTTTTTATTGGCAGTGGTAGACGGGGTGCGTCCAGCGCCCCGCGGTACGCGGACGCGGACGCGGGTTCGGTGGATCCCTGAATTTGGGACCTACCGTGAATCCGTGATGTATTTTTCTTAAATCCACGCCGCCCATCCAGTTCTCCGGATCATTTTTGGACTAAAAAAATAAACTCAGGTGCATCACACCACAGGAAACAGTGGTGCACGTGCACATATAATGACCCTGCCAGTAGCGGCTCGCTACTGGACAGTGCTCCGTGGGCCCACCATGATGTATGTTTTTATCCACGCCGTCCATCCATTCTTTCAGCTCGTTTTCACGCTTGAGCCCAAAAATGAAGGAGATCAAAATCTCAGGTGGACCACACCACAGGAAACAGTGGTGATCGAACGCTCACTATTAAAAACTTCTTCGTTGCCGTAAAATCTTTGGATCAAGCTGATATTTGTGTTTTTCTTGGTCTTTGTAACCAAATCAACAAGTTGGATGGAAAATAATCGTTACAGTGGGCCCTAGTAAGTTTTTAATGGTAGATGTTCATTCACCAATGTTTTCCTGTGGTGTGGCCCAACTAAGATTTTCATCCAACTCATTTTTTAGTCCATGCCATAAAATAATGATCCTAAATGGATGGACGGCGTGGATATAATAAATACATCATTGTAATTCCACAGAGCACCGTCCAGTAGCGATGAGGTTGCTGGCAGTGTCAATACGCGATGGACTCATTTCATGATCCAGCGCGGTTTAAAAAAAAAACCAAGATTCGGAATCAAAAGTAGAGAGATGGAAATCTAGAAAGAAGAAAAACGATCCTCTTTTTTCGCCATTTATTCTTTCATCCAATCGCGTCCAAACGCACCTTTTGGGAGTGCGAACCATCGACTTGCTGCAGGATAAGCACTGAAAAAGATACTCCCGTTTTAAATGGCATTCATTTGATTTTCTCAGATTCTGCTCATCATTTCCAACGCGGTATCCTATTTAAAGTGAGAGAGAGGAACCGAAGCTAAAATAAGCTGGAGGTTATCTTAACTGCCGCGGAAGAAGAAGAAGAGGGCCACGAGACCTCTTCGCTCTTGCGAGAAGAGAAGGAATCCATGGACGTCGAAGAATGTCCACCGGAAAAAATCAACGGTGATCCGAGGCACGGATTCGATGTCTCCGACGACACGGCCCATCAGATTAGCCACGGTATCTGATTTTTTTTTTTTTCGTTTTAAAATTCGAATTCGTTTTTTTCATTATTGAATCGATACTTCGATCGAAGATGCGGGAATTTATTTTTATTTTTTCACGGCAAATCATGACCGTCCGATCAACGACCTCTACTCGCAAGCACCGACTAGAACCACCCCGCACTGCCATAGTGGCGCACGTGTGCGAAATCAGGACTGTTCATGAGATGGGCCTTACTGTAAGTGACACCCGATCCAAAAATCATGCCATTTCGCTGATCAGGTCGACCACCTGCACACATAAAATTGGGGCAACTGATTGGCCCTTTTTAACTGTCCTTCTCTTTAAACATGTTGGCCCACCTCACTTGTGGATGTTGGAGGCGTCAGAAAACCCCCGATATACATTGTTCTGTTATTCCCCAGCAGCTCGAGCTTTTAGCACAACGGGTCGGTAACATGGCATGGGCCAGTATACTGCCCGCACAAGGGGAGGTGTTGGAGGCGGCAGCAAACCCCCTGATATACATTGTTCTGTCATTCCCTAACAGCTCGAGCTTTTAGCGCAACCGGTCAGTAACAGTGGACTGGCTTGATTTTTTAGTAAACAGTTGTTCACATCGGGGCACACCCCATGGACGGTTTGGATCATGCATGCATTTATCACTTTGGCACCTACGGGACACTTGCAAATGGGTACCTGGGAGTAGCATTCCTCTCCATTTGGCAATAATCCCAAAGAATTACAAGTAATCGGACTAAATTACACTCGATTGTAAAATCGATATCCTTTCATAGAATTCTGCATTTGGTTTTATTTAAATTCCTGGGCAAGCAGAAGAATATAGTTTTTATTGCTGGAACTCACAATTGAATTGTCGGGGTTCAATTGCCTTTGTGAGTAAAAGCACCCATGGCAGTAGAAGGCTCTTTTTTTTATAGGAATTTGTTAGGATCTGTCTCGATGCACTACCGGATTGAATTGCAATAACTAATTCAATAAACCAGCAATGACCAAATGAAAATTTCCATAGTTTGCGTTCATACAAGGGAAAAGCTCTGAATTGCAATTATGCTACTTCCAAGTCGAGCTTGAAAGGAATGCAACTGTCATTTTGTGATTTCTTCATTGATATGAAAATTTTGAAGATAATTGCAAGGGGTATAGCAACAATAGGTAATAAGAAGAGGGATGGTAGAATTATATGGTTTGGCCATGTGCAACGGAGACCAAGAACTACATCAATTAAAAGGAGTGAGTAAAAATGCAAATAAGGGCCCAAAGGACATTGGTGGAGGTAGTAAGAAAAGATTTGAGGACCTATGGTTTAACTGAGGATATGGTCCTTCATAGAGTGGAATGGTGGGACAAGATTTTTGCAGACAACCTCAATTAGTTGGGATGAAGCTTAGATGGTGATGAATTGCAATTTGGTCCTGTCATCTTTATTGAAGTAGTCACTGTAAGTGAATCTAATAGTGCATCCAAACACAAACTTAAGTTTGCAATACATGGGTCCACAACTGTATTAACTGATGGGATCTGCAGACTTCCGAGCTTGTGGACCACATAGCCACTCCTTCGCATGAAGGGGCATACAAGATAAAGAACCTACGACAAAGCCATATTGGTGGTAGTTGCATGCATGAACACAAACAATACTGGAAGAAAAACGGAAGGAAAAAAAAATCTCTGACCTGATTTTCGTGTCTGTCATTGTTTTTGAAGTATTGAGAAACCTCGATTCAGAGGAAGATCATTAAATATTTCATATTCTGGTTTTTTCCAGCAAAAATGCCATGAACGTACATAACATCACATCTGGCATGGTACAACCTTAGAATATGTTTAGAATTTCCTGGTCCCCAAGCCGACACAATGTGCTAGGTCCAAGAAGTAGTTAACATTTTTGGGATCAGTACCTCCCAGTATGTACTTTTGACTTGGGGCAGAGAAAGGAGAATGTAAGTCTGCTTACTGCAGTTTCCATCTTCCAAGCTGCCCTAAATGTCAAGATTTGGTGGCACATCCAAACACGCCCTTAGCAAGTATAATGATCATACTCATTGGGCAAGTGCAAGCACTCACTGCACGGCCTGCATGGAAAGACGATCTGTTTTGTTAGTTCACCGTTTTATTGATCTGCCAGTTAACAACTGTCATGGATCTTCATAACTTGATGTCTCTGAAGTCTATGAAAATATTTTTCTAGGTAGATAGGCTTATAACTCCAGTCTGTGCTCCCCAGTAGTTATTCCTTCTTACCATACAGACCCAAGTGATATTTGTATTATTCTAATAGGCAAGATGCGCCAAGTTGTTTATTTTCTAATTCAGTTTTTTTTTTTTTTACACACCCACCCATGCACACACACCCCCGCGCACTCACACCGTAGTGGGATTTCACCACCTATGGGACTCAAACCCCAGACCTCGTGTTGAAACTTCTGGGAGTCTACCACCGAGGCAAGGATAAGAACCTTATAATTCAGTATTCAGTTTGCATTTCTTTTAATAGATTTTACTAATGATCTTTTTGTCTTGGTTGCTTAGATCCTTGGTATCAAGCAGCTTTTGTGCTCACAACTGGTGTGAATAGTGCTTATGTCTTGGGATATTCTGGCTCTATCATGGTTCCGTTAGGTTGGATAGCCGGTACAGTTGGTTTAATTTTAGCAGCGGCCATATCATTATATGCAAATGCTCTTCTTGCTCGTCTTCATGAAGTTGGAGGAAAGAGACACATCAGATACAGGGATCTTGCAGGTCATATATATGGTACGTTTGTGTTTGAACTTTACGCTTTGCAGTCCTTTTGTGCTCATCAAAGGCAAAGCATCGGATGTGGAAATGATTTTCATTTTTCTTATGTTGATGTCCTTCGGAGTGCTATTGGCTTTTTTGATTGGATGCTCTAAGAAAGTCTCGCTGCCTCTCATTTCTTTTGTGCTGTTCAAGGATGATGGAGATCATAACTATCAGAATTTCTGACAGGAAATACCTCTTTTTAATTCCTCGTGGTTTAAAAATAGATACAACCTTCTTGGTCCTCTAGTAGAACACAAGGTGGATTAATTGATTCCTAACGGATTTCATCGTTCACTTCTTCGGTTTTCTATATACTGCTATGATCTTAGGCTGTGTTTGACTCCAAGCCATTTTGGAAGCAGAGAAAAATAATTTGTGATTTGGAATTCTACTTCTATGAGAATTTCTAGAAATCTTGAAATGGCTTTTTTCTCATGTTGGAACAAAAGAGCTCTTTCTCGTACACATTAGTATCACTCATTTCAAGATTTTTGAAATTGTAATAGGAATAGAAATCCAAAACACCGTGAGTTATTTTTTCTTATGGCCAAATCCAAACGCAGCATTGAACTCAACAAACACATCAAAGCTGTTATTTGAAGAGTTAGGTTTTGTTGCTTGGCAGTTCAATGCTAATCTCATTTAGGGCCTGTTTGATTGGCAGTAAATGAAAGTAAAAGCATAATGATGATTTTTACCACCCGTTTGATAGAGGTGGAATTCCACCTCGAAAATAATGTTAATTTCAACCTTTTTTAAAAACAAAACTCTATGGGCCCCACCATGATATATGTGTTATATTCACACCACTCATTTATCCTTTCAAATCATTTTAGGACATGAGCCCAAAAATGAGATAGATCCAAAGATCACATGAACCACACTACAGATAACAGTAGATTCAATGGCAGACATAATTATTCTTATTGTGGGCCACTTGAGCTTTGGTTTTTGGCTCATGCCCTAAAATGATATAGAAAAATGAATGGACGGTGTGGATATAACCCATACATCATGGTGGAGCCCACAAGATTTTAGTGCATAGCACGGTACCCAATGTGAGACTTTTTGGGAGAACGTGCATTTCCAAAGGAAATACAAAGGTAAGTAATCATTACTTATTTACGTTCAATTACTTTCATTTCTTAGCTATCAAACTGGCCCTTCGTGATTGGTATCTTTACTTGTTTCGATCTAAAAAGGGAGAATTCATATTTACACCCACCTTGTTGGATAGATATGCCCTGGGTATGAAAAGTGGAAAATATAAGTCAGCATGAAATTGAAACTTTACACAAGGTATATCTCCATCGTCATCATCGTCAACATCATCATCAATACCTTGCCGTAGCTATCTGAGGTTGGTTTTGTGAATCCTATTTCACCAGTCATTCCTATCTAAAGGCTCTATTTTTAGTAAGTGAACAGGCCTTCATATCCATTCTCACCACCTTGATCTAAGTCCTTTTGGGTCTTTCTCTCAACTTTCTTTCTAGGCCCTTCTACCCTAGTCAAAGTTCTTCTCCTTCTTGGGCATATTTGTATGTATATGTTTATCTCTATGTGTGTGCATGTGTGCATTTGTGTGTAGACACACTTCTATGGACACATCATCATCATTATCATCTAAGCCTTATCCCAACTAATTGGGTTCAGCTACATGAATCCATTTCCGCCATTCCACTTTATAAAGGACCATATCCTCAGTTAAAACCATAGGTCAAGTCTTTTCTGACTACACATCCACCCATGTCCTTTCAAGTCTTCCTCTTTCTTTTAGAGCTGTCAAGGTGAACCAACTCACTCCAAAGTTCTAAAAGGCGTAATTCTTGGTCTTGCACATGGCTAAATCATCTAACTTTACTTTCCCTCATTACCTATTGGCGCAATTACTATGTTCCCTCTTGCATTCATTTCTAACTTTATCCTTGTTTTGCAAGTCATCCATCTCATCATATTGTTCGTTGATTGCCCAACATCCTCTGTCCAACAAATCGTGGCTGGTCTTGTAGCCTTACTATAAAATTTCCCCTTCAATTTCATTGGTATGCAACGATCACATAAAACTCTAGAGGCACATCTCTGTTTCATCCACCCACCTCTAATTTTGAGCAACATCCTTCTTAATCTCTCCACTTTCTTGAATTATCAACACAAGATATTGAAAATGGTCATTTTGGGGTATTTTTTTGGTCAGCAATCTTAAATACTTACTCATTTCCACTCTTGTTGTCACTAACATTTCATTCATACTCTTGTTTTAGTTCAACTAATTCAAAACCTTTAAATTCTAAAGTATCCCTCCATAGTGCTAGTTTTGGGTATAAGGTCATGCATTGTCTAAGTTAATAAAGACCACATGGAGATCCTCTCCACTCCTTATATTTTTCTATCAATTGTCTAAATAGGAAGAATTTATATGGATGGATGGATGTATGTATAAATACTTATATGGATGTGTGATGTATCTGTGTGTAAATACATATATTCATGTGTAGTGTCCATGCTCATCATTAGTTGGTTCTTCTTATATGTAAATGATTTTTTTTAATCTTAATAAATGTCACCGTTTGATTCTTCAATGCACAAGTTAACTTCGTAATTGTGACATATTCTTATATTTTGTTTGATGCATGCTGCAGGTAGGAAAATATATTATCTTACATGGGCATTGCAGTACATAAATCTATTCATGATCAACACAGGATATATTATTTTGGCTGGGCAGGCTTTGAAGGTAAGAACAATTTAAATCACACACTTTGTTTATCTCAACCTAAGCTTATTACCTAAATAGCAATGAACACCATTAGTCTGAAGATCTAAAAGATCCAACTGTAAAACTATCCACTCACCCATATGGTGGAGTTGAGTACCTCCAATAATGCCACTCAATTTCCCCATTAACTAAGCTTACGTGATCGTTGTGTACCACTCAAACTGAAAGGGAAATTTTATAGGATAGCTGGAAGACCAGCCATGCTTTATAGGAGAATGTCGGGCAGTTAAAGAACAACATGTTCATAGGATGTGTAGCTGAAATGAGGATGTTGAGATGGATGAGTGGCAAGGTGAGGAAGGATAGAATTAGACATGAATGCTTTCTTAGGAACTTAGGAGCAGTACCAATGGGTAATAACATGATGGAAATTTGACTTAGATGCTTTGGTCATGTGCAATAGAGACCAAGAACCATGCTGGTTACGAGTGAGTTGGTACAATTTGAAAGCTCTAAAAGAGCAAGGAGAAGGCCCGAAAGGACGTGAATGGGTGGTAGTACGAAAAGACTTGATGACCTATGGTCTAACTGAAGGTCTAGCCCTTGAAAGAGTGGAACGGTGGATCAGGATTCATGTAGCCAACCCAATTAATTGTGATAAGGCTTAGATGATGATGATGATGTTACTTCCTACATGTGCAGATATGGTTAAACTCACCTAAACCCTTATTGAGTCTGTACTTTCACGAAAGACATACCTATACTCCAAGGGATGGTCGCCCCTTCTAGACAAAAGAATTTAGTCTGAGCCACCAAATGAGCCTTAATCAGATCAAAGATGCACCCAGTCTGCAGAGATTGAGGTGCCCTGATCTCAGAAAATAGTGACATTTATCTCTATACAGGTCCTCATAACCAAAATTCACCTATCAAATCATGGAAATGCTAGCATCTATAGCAGATTATCCATGTTGGAACCATCAAAGTTCAAGCTCAATAACTCCAGCCAGTAAATTGGGGGTTCAGAGGACCAAGACTCCCAATACCAAAACATCTTTGTCGATGCAAGGAATCTCACCACAGAACTATGTTAAACTAGGGCTGAAAGTCGGGCGGGTTGGGTCGGGTTGGTGCTCAACCCTAACCCAACCCAACCCAACCTCGGGTTGGGAATTCTCAACCCAAGCCCAACCCAAGCGGGCTCGGTCGGGTTGACCGGGTTAGTCAGGTTATATTTTTGTTATTATGTTAGTTTATTATGTTTCAATACACATCTTATTTTTTGTACCTATGACTTTACTAATTATATATATAGTTATTTATTATAAAGAACTTCATTTTTTCTAAACAAATAAGCTAAAATACATGATAATTATTCTTTTAACATTCAAGTGTTTTAAATTCAAACATATCAAATTTCAAACATTATAAGTTTACTTAACTAAAGTATAATAAAATATAAGTAACTTGTATATAGATCGGGTTCGGGTTGGGTCGGGCAACCCGAGACCTCAACCCAAGCCCGACCCAAACTTCATCGGGTTGGAGTTTTCATAGCCCAAGCTTGAGATCGGGTTTGATATTTCTTGCCCAAGCCCAACCCAATGTCGGGTCGGTCACAGGTCGGTCGGGTTGAACCCGCCCAACTTTCAGTCCTATGTTAAACCTGTGAACATGACAAGTGCAGAGGCCTCTTTGAAACAAAGCAGGGCAGTTGCTTTTTTCTACCTCCTGTTCAGCATTAGTCGAAAGATCATATTGTGTACGTCCAAACAAAATACCTCTGTTCTTATCCGTTCAACATCTTATCCATGGAGCATCAGGTCGCATGATTTTAATTTAATTTGTGGGGGATGGCCCACCATAGTAGCTTGATGCTCGGGCCATTGCACATTGCCCATGTGTTGCACTACTGCATGGGCCTGGCACACCCCTATAAAAAGAAAACCTCTGAAGATCTTCCTTGTATACTTCTCATCACACTACCATGCACTCTCCAACTCAATTGATGATGGTAGTGCCCATTTCTGATTGAAGTGTGAGTCAGTAACACTAATGGATAGGAAATCCCCTTGGCAATCTCCTAACATGAATGCTGCCTGTGGGATATATGAAAATGAGGTTAGGAATGTGCTTCCTTTCTCATTGTTTCTCGTTTTTTAATTAGTGTTTTAAATAGTGAATAGCGTGTAGCATAGCGTTCACCCCTCTGAAGCGTGAGGCATAAGCTACACACTACTTTACACTACTTCTATATTTTTAATCAAGCTTATGCTTGGTTACGCCAATTCATGATATTCTGCACCAAATTCGACTGATTAATAATGAAACTGAAATTTAGCTAAATTTCATAACATTTGGTGCAACCTGACGAAACCCAAAGTAATAGAAAAGGGCAATGATTAAGTATAAAGGTAAAAAAAGAGCAATAAACTGATTTAATATTGTTAGTTTGTTACTTATATTATTTGACTAAAAGCATTGAAAAGATTAGTTTCTTTTAATTGAAAATATAAAAATGTAACAAATCATTGAAAACATTAATTGATTTTAGTGTTTTAGTGAAAAATAACTTGTAATGTGACCTATGTAGCGTATAGCATAGTCTATGTAGCATGTAGCATACACGAATTATCATGTAGCGTAAGCTTCACGTGACTTAAGCTATTTTCGTGAGCTACATAGCATTAAGGCTAAGCTACCCTACGGAGCATAAGCTACATACTACATAGCATAGCTATTTAAAACACTGTTTTAATAAAGTGCCCTTCATCAAACAAAAAAAAAAAATGGGTGCTTCCTTTCTTATGAAAAGTAAGGCCTTCATTTTCTGAAGTCCTGAATGCCTATTTATCTGAATATGCAGAAACTACTTCAAAAGCAACAGTATATATCAGTGAATAGAAGTTATTCACATTCTTTAAATTAAGGATTCTTTAGAGGTAATTATTCACACTATTCAATTAATATCTCTCTAAAGAGGAACTAATACTGCAATAAATTGAAAAACAAAATCTCGATCACCTAACACCATGAATTTTTCAATTGGAAATTTTGCAAAGGAGAACTTACAGTAGGTACAGTCTGATGAAATTTCAGCAAGCACATTTGACTATTTCAACCTTGCTGCATCCCAGATCTTCCCTTAATCCGTTTGCTTGCTATGCAGGCTATCTATGTTCTTTATAGGGATGATGCTGTATTGAAGCTCCCATACTGTATTGCAATCGCTGGCGTAGTTTGTGCAATGTTTGCCTTTGGGATACCTCATCTATCAGCTTTGAGGGTTTGGCTCGGACTTTCAACATTCTTTAGTCTTATATATATAGTCGTAGCATTCGTGCTGTCACTAAGAGATGGTATAAACTCTTTCTCATCTTTCAAAATAGACCCAAAATTGTTTTCCGGTATGCCTGTTTTAGTACTGCCTAAATCTATATCAAGAGAATGTTATCAACTAATGTAGAATCTCCTAAACAGTTCTATGTATGCTATTGGCATTTTCTTTGTCAACCCTTTTTTTTACAAGGTCTGAAGTCCAACCGGTTGGGCTGTAAGTAATGTCCACCCAATAGATAACATCGAACCTTTATGTGCATGTGACATCCAACCCATCCAGTAGGTTGTCCGCATCATGAGGATTGCCTAGTGCAATAATCAGCTACATCCATTCATCTAGTGGCTTATATTTTTATTTTGTTATTTATCATTTCTATGGTGTAACCCACCTGATGAGTGGATGGGGCTGATTTTTTGCACAAGTTGATCCTCACGGTGGGGCCAACCTCGCGGAAGAGTTGGACATCGCATGCGCATGAGAAGTTGTAAGCTATTCACTGGGTGGGCCATAAATTGTGGTCCAACCAGTTCAACTTGAGGCCTGTTCTCTCTTTCAGCAATAAAAAGTTTTTAATAAAAAAAAGGGAAAAAATTATCCCCTACAAAAAAAGGTGGGCAGGAGACCCCCCTTAGTGGATAAGAGCGTCAGCCTCAATTTGCCTCTCTAATAGACATGGATAAAGAATTCTGGGTTGATCTCCATAATTATCTCAACTCATTGACCCAAATTTGCTATATTCCAGGGGTACCCCTCTGGGTGCTGTTAGCCTATTTAGTGCCATTATAGACTTCCCTATCCTCCTACAAAAGTACTAATGTCTGAGAGGAAATAATACTGTTGTAAGCGACAACAGCTGACAGTGGCTATAGTTACGTGCCATGTCAGCTTTTAGCTTTTCGACTGGAGATGCAGTTAGGTGAATTTTAGGAGGAAATTTTATTAGCTTTATTTAAAAAAATCCATCATGTTTTTCGAGCTATTCTTTCAT
The DNA here is from genome assembly GCA_003013855.2 of Liriodendron chinense. NCBI lineage: Eukaryota > Viridiplantae > Streptophyta > Magnoliopsida > Magnoliales > Magnoliaceae > Liriodendron > Liriodendron chinense. The sequence continues at coordinate 7,910,520 of ML058333.1, forward strand.
TACAAGCCAATGGAAAACAGCTGTTGTGTTTGTACTTGCAAACTGACCCTAATGTTGATCTACAATCTCTCTTCTTGCTTGTATAAGACTGTCATAAGAGGTGGATATCCTTTGAAAGCCCAAAGGACAATTCAGTCTGGATGTTGTCACTGATGGGAGATGTAGTATCTTTATTTCCACTCTCATTCACAAGCATCTGCATTCATTTGTAGACTCAAGCCTGTCATGAATAGCAATCACTTCTACATGCTTCTATTGAAGATTAGCTTCAACTTTGCCATGGCTAGCTAGTTGTTTCTTTCTTGTCTTTCCCTTTGGCCAGGATGTGGCTGTTCTTCATTGTTTTTTGGTGGCCAGGATAGCAATCACTCCTAAATAAAAACTGAATTCATTACAATTTGTTACAACATTATTTTTTGACTCATGTCCGTGTTTGACAATGGCACATGTCTTTATCTTAGTTATACATGACTATGAACTCACGTTGGATCAATGCTTCATGGCACATGATGGGGTTGTTACCTCCATTTCCTCCCATAGACCATAGATCGATTTGCAAGACCACATTGACATGGTCCAGGGGACTCCATCTCATTCGTTCTTACAAACATGTAGCTATGCTCATAGATTGAGTGGTACATGCTTTCCTCATCCCATCACCTTCAATAATAGTGAGAATGTCAGATGGGTTGGTCTTAGATGTACAACTGATACAACTTTCAATGAAATTACTTTTATATAATTGTTTGAAGAAGCTCGATTACAGTATAGCATCACGATTCTCTATGAAAAAGAAACATGCTGCTTCAGCTCATTTTACCGCGAAATGCACTGAAATGCTTTTCAGTTTGATGATCTCTTGATGCATGGTAGCATACGTTGAAGTCTCCTCACCATCTCTCATTGTGGATTATTTTCATTGTGAGAGTAAATGCGTTTCTACTAATTATGACTGCATTTCTTTGTTGTGAGATAGAAAATTTTAGAAAATAACTTCTGAGCTGCATTCGTGGCTTATATACTTTTTCTACAATTGTAGGAATAAATACTCCAAGTCGAGATTACAGCATTCCAGGATCAAAATCAAGCAAGACTTTTAGCTCTATTGGTGCAGCTGCTAGTCTCGTTTTTGCTTACAATACAGGAATGCTGCCAGAGATACAGGTAGGTGACAGGTCAAGCAAACTACAGTCATTACAGTCATGGTTCTCCCTGAAGAAGAAATATAGCCAATTTTCCGAAGGCCCTGTTGGGGATCAAGAAAATGAGATTGTGAATTTGATAAATCCATGAACTTGTCAAATTCATGTATTTGCATTGGATTTGAATTTGACAAATTCCAATGTCCATTGTTTGTCAATCAAACTACAAATCCATGGATTTGAGAGCATGTGTGTGTGTGTGTGCCCGAACGTGGGTTCCCTCACCCGAAACGGTGCCAGGCTTATGCATGTAGACACGGGCACACATTGCGACATGTTCTATATGTGGCATGCAGATATGCTGGGGTCCTCGTCAGGACTCAGGAGTGCCACATGAATCGTAAAACAGTGGACAGTTCCAGAAGTGGTGATGAAACATTCAACTTACATGTGTGCATTCATCAGCTGGTGATGAGTGGGGTGTCACCAGTGAATTTCTCTACAGCGCAGTCCTGTCATTGGAAATTCCATGAATTTTGTTCATGCCCAAGTTCCCAAAAAAATGGGCATGTTCCTAATTTCAGCAAAGACTTTTCTAACATGAAGTTGATGAAAATACTCATTATGTATAAATTTGTGCCTTATGAAATCACTTCTTTGCCTTATTTTGTTGACAGGCAACAGTGAAACCTCCTGTCCTCAAGAACATGCAAAAAGCACTCTGCTTTCAGTTCACAGCTGGGGTTTTACCATTATATGCCGTTACTTTTATGGGGTATTGGGCTTATGGATCCTCATCGTCAACCTATCTTCTGAACAGTGTCAATGGCCCACCTTGGGTGAAAGTAATGGCTAACATTTCAGCCTTTCTGCAAACGGTCATTGCTTTGCATGTAATTTCATCATCTCTCACTTACTATTTTCTTGATTATTTTTCTAATTTAACTGACCAATTCAACCAGATGTCTTTGTAACTGCTCTGTTTATTTTTTTATTTTTTTCCACTTCCATTCACTTAAAATTAGCACCATGAGCAATTTTGCATTGTTAACAATTCTACAAAAGATACAGGATGATGGTAATTTCTAAGACAGCAATTTAGGGCGAGAGATGTTCAACTGAGTTAATTACAATAAATCAATTCAATAACGAGGAAATGACTAAAGCGGGGATGGCACCATTTTAGTCACAATGATAATCATCACATCATCTAAGCCCTATCGCAACTAATTGGGGTTGGCTGCCAGAATCTTGTTCTGCTGTTCCACTCTATCAAGGGCCATATCCTCAGTTAAACCATAGGTCATCAAGGCTTTTCTTACCACCTCCACCCACATCCATTCAGGTCTTCCTCTTTCCCTTTTAGAGCATTCAACTTGAACCATTGGTTTATGTTGTACATTGCCAAACCATCCAACTCTACTTTCCCCTCTTATTACCTATTGGTGCTACTCCTAAGTTCCCCCAATGCTTCATTTCTAATTCTCATGGTTTTAAGACTTGGTCTAGTCTAATGCGACTCAGACTTGAACTTGGTTGGACCCAATCTGGTAGGTACCCCCGAGGCACCCCGTCTTGACCGAGTCCCAACCCGACTCAAGACCATGCGAGTCAGTCCACGTTACCAAGTCTTTTAACCATACTAATTGTATCCTTCAATATCTTGCCACTCATCCATCTCAACTTTCTCATTTCAGCTACACTGATCCTTTGAACATATTGCTCCTTAACTGCCCAACATTTTGTCTCATAAAGCATGACCCAGGATATGGATGAATGGCAGTTGAAACAATCATAATCAAACCACAATTTGCAAGCCCATGTGTTTCAAGATAGAATAGAAACAAATAGTAATTGGGAGATTGTTCTTGCATTACATATGGCCTGGGGTGAGCCCCACATTGGTCATTTTCTCGTTATTGAATTGATTTATTGCAGACACAACCTAAGTTGTGAGGTGTGCTTGTTGGGTTGTGACCACTAATAGCACCAGGTCACACCCTAACCATACGTTTCTTTCATTTCGAAACTGATTCCCCACAATTTGGAGTTAGAGAAAGACTTGAACTGAATACATTATAATCAACTAACATGAAAGTCCTCGCCACCTAATTCGCTAAAAGAAAACCCATCCTTCTCTCTATTTAGTAATTTTTTAATCCGACTTTGTTCATGTTTCGAAAATATAGTGAGAGCTTTCTCCTTCCTCTCATCTTCCGCCTTCATAGTTTCATCATTGCAGTAACTTTTGAAGCTTCCATGGTTTGTAGATATTCGCAAGCCCGACGTATGAGTACTTGGACACCAAGTATGGAAGAAACAAAGGAGGGGCATTTTCTTTCCACAATTTGTCTTTCCGAGTCATGGTGAGAGGAGGCTATTTGACTATAACCACGTTCGTTGCAGCTCTCCTACCATTTCTTGGAGATTTCATGAGCCTTACGGGTGCCTTGAGCACGTTCCCGCTCACGTTCGTTCTTGCAAACCACATGTACTTAATGGTGAAGGGAAACAAGTTAACGGCATTGCAAAAGGCATGGCATTGGTTGAATGTATGCGTGTTTAGCTGTTTGTCAGCCGCAGCAGCAGTGGCCGCGTTGAGGCTCATTGCAGTAGATTCTAAAACATATCATGTCTTTGCTGATGTTTGAAGCTTGTGCTGCCTTATGCAATGGCCTGTATGAATATGTGGAATTCTTGAGTCTTTGGGTGGGCCAGGGTTCTATTTCCATACATGAAAATCATGTACTTAACAGTCCCCTATCTCAAGGGATTTGAGAAAGGTTTTCAATGGCAATGGACTTTTTTTTTTTTTAACCTGTTTTTTTGGGTTGTCTCATTGCAAGCTTACGGTTATAACTGGCAGATGTGGGGCCCACATGATGCATGCACACCATCCAACCGTACATCTGATGCATCACCTCAGAAATTCTCGTGGACCAAAACCTAAGCCTGATCCAAAAGTGAAGTGGGCCACAAAAAAGCAAAAGATCTGGGATGAAGCTCGTACCCTTGAATTTCACAGGGACCCACCAGAGTCCCCGAACAGCTTGAATTTTGATATGACCATTCATCTGGACTGGATGAAGCGTCTTAATGGCCTTAACGTGGTGGGCACCCACACCAATCAACAGTGGGCATTCCTTTTCAGCAACTTGTGCTGTGGACCATCTGACTTTTGAATCGGGCTAATTTTTGGGATCTGGTGGTTGTTTGAGGTGGCCCGTCTTATGGACGGGTTGGATTGCGTGAACATATCACTAGGCCCCACATCTGCCTGGTACCACTGTAGCGCCCCCTTTTGACAAACAGGGAACTTCCATGCGGCACCCACGGTTGGTTTATCTAAGCCATTAATCTGATGGCCCCATCATGGATGGACCATTTCCGAAAGATTCTGTGGATTGGATTTTTTCTTTTTTCTTTTTTCTTTTTTTGTTGTCTTTTTGCGGTCAATGTAGACCATTGCATTTCTTCTTAACGATGGATGGGTAAATTCCAACAATGGAGAGGTTTGAATTGACTAATTCAATAGATTTTTGGGGCATGGTTCATCTGATGGGGGGCCATCGGATCAACGGCTTGGATAAACCAACAATGCCACCCAAATGTACAGATTCGGTACAAAGCAGGGAACTCGTCCTCCTGTATACTTGTTAAGATTTAAATCATGCGCATTTTATATTGCTGCTCTGATCAGAAGTATCAAGCTTCCTTTCATTTCTGCTCTGGACCGAACGAGTCGGTCCAATTCAAAACTGTGGTATGGGCCTAGTTGGGCTAAACACTTACTGGGCCTACATTGTTCATGTCCCACCCTGACTCATTTACTAATTGGGCCTGAAATTAATACATGGACCTGGCCACTAAAAGCAATGACCTTGTAATGGTCCAGACCTGTAAAGAGAGCTGTCAAGCCCGGGCATGGGCTGGGGCTGTCAATGAGTCTACTGACCAGCGGGCTTTTGGCCATACCCTATTTCATGCCGGGCTTGTTCTGTAAAGAGAGGTTTTGGGTGTAGCCCACTTCATGGCGACTTGGTCTGCAAATCAGGCCGGCAAGCTCAAATTTTAGACCTTATTAATATGGCCCAGTTCAGACCATGTCAAAGAGCCTATCGGCATATCAGCTATATATGGCCCCAGATTGCCCGTGTATCGGATTCTTTTGGACCGATACACCCGTATTGTACATGAATGATACTGGTGCGGGGGATACGAACCGTACATACCAAAGAATCATGCCTAAAAACTGTATATTCGCTTGTTGTGGCCAACGTAAATTTTGGAATGACTTGATTTTCGGTGCTTCCATTCATCCAGATGAGGATCAACTAATGAATGGATTGGATGACATATATACAAAACAATGGACCCCACGTTCCATCTGGAAGTTTCTACGGTAGTTTCCCGCTCCCCAACTTCCGCTATTTTTCCATTTGGTGTGGCCCACATGACTCATCTGAAAGGAGCGCATCTGATGTACGTGTTGGATGTAAACTCACACATAACGGTGGGCCTCACACAGTCCAGACATTCCAACGAATGAGATCATTCCCCCTAACCCATTAAACTGGATGGTCCAGCTGATATGCATTTTTGGATTGTCTACCGTCCATTGTAGGGCCCACCAGATGAACGATAACGCCAGTTGGGGGGGGGCTTGTCAGGTTGCCAAATACTCTTCGCTACTAAGAAATGGCTGGAATTTTCATTCAAACATGCAAACGTGGAGCAACAAACTCCACAAAGCTATCCTGCTTCTCCTGCCAGGCTGCCACTAGTCCGATCACACGATACAATAGCTCGCACGTTTGCCTTCGTACACACGCGTTTCGTTTCTAACAACTGGAGCCCATGGTTGGAAAATCCAGACCATTGGTTCCGAGTCCCACCGTGGATGGACAACGCCCAGGAAACCACCCCAAACGAAAGAACCCAGAGACCCCTTTTCAGTTGCATTTGGGCCGTTGATATGCATCTCAACCGCCCATGGTAGGAACTAACAGACCATGATCCGGATTACCAAAACATGGGCCTAACTTCTCAGGTTCGCAACCTCTGCGTAGACTCTGGCCACTGTAATTCCTCGCGTACATCAACTGTGCAGCCCACCAGAGCAAACGGTCCAGATCACTGATCTGTGGGCCCACTTGAAAAATAAAAACCTGAAAACCTGAGTATAGCATGCCTATCATCCGTTCCATCCTTCATCACTCTCACTGTATAAAACTCCACAATCCATTTCCCCACCACAGAGGCTCAACTCATTCCATACAGAAGAAAATGGGCACCATCTTCGGCAAGATCGGCGTCGAGACGCCGGAATTCGAACTCCTCCACTCCTCCCCTGACTACGAGATCCGCAAATACCAGCCGTCGATCGTAGCTCAAGTCACCTACTATCCGTCCCAGCTCCGCAGCAACCGCGACGGTGGCTTCACCATCCTTGCCAACTACATTGGCGTGCTCGGCCGACCAGAAAACAAGAAACCAGAAAAGATTGCGATGACAGCCCCCGTCATAACCCAAACACCACAGGACGCCACCGAGAAGATTGCAATGACAGCACCTGTCATAACTCACGGAGCAAGCAACGGAGGAGATGAAACGATGGTGACGATGCAGTTTGTTCTGCCAGCGAAGTATCGGACGGTCGAGGAGGCGCCGGTGCCGACAGACGAAAGGGTGGTTGTAAGAGAAGAAGGGGAGAGGAAATATGGGGTGGTGAGATTTAGTGGGATAGCAACAGATGAAGTGGTGAAGGAGAAGGTAGAGAAATTGAAGAAGAGTTTGGAGAGAGATGGGCATAGAGTAATTGGGGAGTTCTTGCTGGCAAGGTACAATCCTCCTTGGACACTACCAGCTTTCAGGACTAATGAGATCATGCTCCCCATTGAATGAAATGGAAGTGAAATATGAAGGTTTAATGGGTTTTTTGTTTTTGGTTATGAATGTGATTTTGTGGTTATAATCAAACTGCATACTTTCCTTCTCAGAATGTTTTTTTTTTTTTCTTTTTAGGAATGTGATTTTGTAAGTTATAATCAAAATGTTTCCTTCTCAGAATGAAGAGTTTGTATCTTAATTAGGGCCTGTTTGGATTGGTGTAACTAAAAGGTAATTGTTGTTACAGGAAAACCGTGCGTGGTTATTAGTGGAAAAGAATCCTAAAGAAGTTGTTTGTTTTAGTTTTTAGTGATTTTCAAAGAAAGGTGTCATAGGTGAAAAAGTTGCTGATCGAGATTTGACGGATGGATGTATCGATTGAATAGAAGAATTCTTGGAATTAATTTGGAATTCCAAATTGCTCACTCGAATGTTTTAAACGTTGTGGTTTCATCGATGGATGTTGTCAATTCGATTGACAATTGGATCTGGCATTGTGTAATTCTAGGTTTTATTTCCTAATCTTGTATTGAGTATATAAATATGTTTTCTTATTGCACTTAGGGTTGGTAGAACTTGTGGAGCAGAGCCAAAATGATTTCTAGGTTTTCGAAAGGAAAAGCTAGGGTCATTCCATCTCTTGTAACTTTTCTATCATTGTGGATTAATCGGCGCTTTGTGCCGTGGTTTTTTCGCACAAGGGATTTCCATGAGAGCACAAGGGATTTCCATGGAAACTCTCATATACTCTATGTATTTGCTTAAATTTTTCATTCTTTATTGCTTGTTTGATCCAGTCTAAGGTTGCTTCTGCGCCCAACAAAGGTGAAATCTGATTACCAAAAACTGTAGAAATGAAGATTAACAAGTTGTTTCAAAACAAGAAGGAAAATGCTCTTTTTTTCTTTTAAGGAAAACCATGGAACTGAAATGGTCTTTTCTTTTCCATGGTCACCTTTTGGATTCCAACCATCCAAACAGGCCCTTTTGTCTATTTCTAGTCTCTGGGATCCTGATGGTGTGAGGTAAAATTAAAATTAAAATTAAAATAATAGTAATAATAAACTCCAAATGCTAGGGCCGACCTGATGCACAGCTCAAGTGTCCCACGCACATGCCAAGGCCGCGAGTGTGGGCTTCGGAAAACTCTGGTTATAATTCATAATTAGGCGAGCAATATCCTGGACAGCTGAACTGAAGTCTAACAACTAAACTGAAATTCCAGTGTTATATAAATGGGATTTTTACAGCATAATTCCTCAGGAATTCAGATTTGACCAAAAATATGCAGGAACTGAAATTCTGGCAGTGCTTTTCTAGGGAGGAAATTATATAAATGGTCATTGCTTATCTTTATTCTTTAAAGATTGGTGAATCAAGAATTGTGGGCCCTCGTAGTAGGTATCTGACGGCTAACCCGTCCAATAGATGCACCGCCCCATGATTATCAAACTAGCCAAATATCTAGCAAATCCAACAAAAAAGGTAGGCCAAACCATAAAAAATTATATACACCACTATAAAACATCCAAATTCATATGTAGCCTATTTAATGATTCAATGGGCCAGATTTTTGGTTCATGTGATCACCATGGTGGGTCGCATATCTTAGATGGGTTGGATGTTATACAGATACCACGTGGGCCCCACAGTTCTCGACTTCACTACTTCTAAAAGAAAAATAAATAAACCAGGCATTGTGGTAATTTCATCCCTCAAAAAGCATCTCCTGGAATTTTGATTCATGCAGGCATTATTTGGTAAAATGAAAATTTCCAAGGAATTCTGCGGTACAATCCTATATAAATACATCTCAACTAGGGAAAAATATAAAGAGAGAGTAATTGGAGAAAAGAAAATATGTTAATGTACAATACAACCCGTGAACCTCCCGAATGTCATGTAAGAATTCAAACACGCATTTTTCCATGACCCCTAAACTGGTGGGAACCCATACATGTCACCCAATTGACCTTCACCCTGACACCAGCATGAGAATAATGGTGATGGCATTGAGAGCGATTAAGGGAAGTCTCAAGTACTGGGTCGCATAGATGAGCCCAATGACCTGCCCCTTCAGCGACTTTGCCCTGACTCCAGACGCTTCAGAAAAGCTCCACCCTCTCGGAGCAAGGAACCGATCCTCATTCAGTATCGCCAAGGCATTTGCAAGGAGGAGGAAGCCTTCAAGCAATGTCCACAAGCCCATCCCTGCAGACAACCACAGTTTTCTACTTCAGTTCAAAAACTATCAACAGATTCCTCTGCGAATTTTCCATTCATTTCAGCATCTGATTAAGAAATAGAAATTGTGGATGCAAAGATAGTTACAGAGAGCACTGCATCAGTGAAATGAGCAATTGAAATCAATAGAAATGGAAAAGGTTTTCCATTGATGTGACAGTTTGAGATTGTTTGCATAGCAAAGAGATGAGAGCATTCCATAAAGCAATCATTGCACTTTTTCATAGTTTGGATTCTCTGGTACAAAAAACTAAGTAAAACTAAGTGACCATTGTCTCACAAATATGAGATTTTCACTTGCTATTCAAACTAGTGATCAATCACGTGTAGTCCAGTTTCAGGATGGTAGATATATTAACACTTAAATACAAAATGGCATACATGATTTTTCTCATGGGATAAAATTTTCATAGGTTTCTAAATGGGATCTTTGCACCGGGGGACCCTTTTTATGTTGCTCCTGGTCTCTCTTTTTTACCCCAAAAAAAAAAAAAAAAAAAAATCCTTGAATTCTGGATTCTTGACTACACCCATGGTATCTTGGTTCCTGGACAGCCCTGTGCAAGACGTTGAAGACTCATGTTCCATATAAAAGTCAACTATCCCATGGAAGACCCTACGGGCCAGTTTGGATTGGTGGAATAAAAAAGTAGATTTAGAAACGAAAATGCCACATTTAAGGAACACCGTGAATAAGAAAATCTGTGAAAAGAATCCTAAAAAGGTTGTTTGTCTTAGTTTTCGTGATTGTTTGTCTTCCCATTTGATTGGGTCAAGGATGAACCAAGTTTCGATGGATAAAACCAAGAATAGATTGCTCCCATCTAACGCCAAAGGACTGGCATGAAGATGGGGGACCATTATACCTATGTTTCGCATGAAGGACGTAATTCAAAATAAGGGCAAAATGCAGTAGCTGATCAGTAGTAAGACTGAAGGTCCTAGTCAGTCACTTACATGATCCCAAGCAGTCTTGGGCTTGGAATTGCCAATGCTTTCCTCACATGTGCAGAGGGAACCTCTGAAAACCTCAATAGAGAGACCTATATAAAAAATATCCCCAGTGCTGTATGGAGATTGAGAAGGATGTTGCCCATAGAATTCAAACATGGTGAAAGAAATTGAGATGTGCCTCTAGTGATCATCATGTACCATTCAAACTGAAAGGGAAATTTTATAGGACAGCTATAAGAGCAGCCATGCTTTATGGAACAAAATGTTGGGCAGTTAAGGAACGACATATTCATAGGGATGACTGTGGCTAAAATGCGGATGTTGAGATGGATGAGTGGCAAGAAAAGGATAGATTTAGAAATGAATGAATTCAAGAGATTTTAGGAGTAGCACCAATAGGTAATAAGATGAGGGGAAGTAGATTTATATCGTTTGGTCTTGTGCAACATAGACTAGGAATTGTGCCGGTTAGGACTTACGAGGAGTGAGTTGGTGCAAGTTCAAGGCTCTAAAAGGGCAAGGGAAAGGCCCAAAATGGCATGGGTAGAGGTAGTAAGAGAAGACTTTGTGACCTATGGTCTAACTGAAGTTATAGCCCTCAGTAGATTGGAATGGTAGAAAAATATTCATGTAGCCATAATTAGTTGGGATAAAGCTTACATGATGATGATGATGATGCTATCCGATCAAATCTTCCTTGTCACCAACCCACCAAACATTGATACGTAAGCACCAAGTTATTATGTAATGATATGGCCGGGGGGGGGGGGGGGGGGGGGGGGGGGGGGGGGGCGGTGTTTGTCTGTCAGTTTCAACTTGACCTGCTGAAATTCAACCAAATTGGCCCTAATTGAATACAAATCAAGCTTGATTTGATGGTTAGGGTCCGTTACATATAAATACAAAAAATAAGATAGGAAAATGGAAAAAAAAAAAAAAGTGTTAGTTAACCCTTCTTCCACTATTTCCCAAAATGGTCCACTCCGCTTCATTTCATTGAATCCCACTCAAATTTTGCATATTAATCTTCGAATTAGGCCTATATCTAGTTGTCTAGTTTAAAATTAGTTGGTAAGATTCCTTAATGGTTGAAATGAATAAAGAAATCGAAAAATGAGAGAATTGAAAATAAGAGTTTTCAAAATGGACCCTTTATGATCATATCAGCCTCTAACAGCCATATCAGCCTGGTAACAGTGCCGATACATGCTGTTATGGCCGATTTTCTTTAATGGAGCATTCACGCCTGTGTCACACAACAAGGATGATGATTTCCTTTACCTAACAAGTAACAACCGATATGGCAGTAATGTAATTGTTCTTTAATACCACGATGTAAACTACTTTTAAGGCCTTCTGCAATTGCACAGTTTCATCAAAGCTCTTCCATCAAGGAACCCCATGCCCTGGAGTCCAACAGACAATCACCCTCCTAACGCAACTATATAATACCCATACATGCTTTTAGTCAACGAATATGAAAAGGTAGGGAAATAACCAAACCTAGCGGTTGGTTGCCACACCATGAGCCAAGCTAGAGGAAAGTGGATACATTGCCACCCCCTCTAAACTACCCTGCAACAAAGACCAATCCCCAACCAAAACAAAGTGTAGACCCATCTTGCTTTCTTTTAATCAACACACACACACCCCAACTTGCAATATTTCTCAACCAAGATGGACAGCCAGCCATTCGACTGTGACCAAAAGAAGATGGAATCTATATGAAATGTAGCACATTTTCTATATTGTGCTTCTTCTGTTTCATGTGCATTTCAGATTTATCAATATAGACAATTAAGAGTTTGATGCTCATTACCCTTGAAAAAAACAGAGATATGATGCATAAATAGGTGTTGCTAAGAATAGGTAAAAATAATTTTTGATTGAGGGTGCGTCTGGTTGCACCAAAAATCATGAAATCTCATGATTTGGTGCAACCAAACACACCAGAAATGAAGAAGTTTATCATCCGCTGGATTTCTAATTTTCAATATTTCAATTAAATTAGAATGGAATAAGTTTCTGAACAGAAACTTGTAATGCATTGTAATCGGAAATAAAGAATGGCCTTTTTAGTCATGCCAACATTACGTACAGGTGCAGCACAGCATTGCATACAGGTGGGGGGCCTACTTTCAGTGATCCATAACATCCAACACATGGAACCATGCAGATGGTGAAAGATAAATCACCTCCATAACATACCCAGCCATTCGGTCATTTCACCCTATGGTCATGGTTGTGTGATGAATGGGTGAGTTTTGAAGCACCCCTTCCAAGGTGGGGCCCACCAAATGAGCATTCTCACTCGAAGGCAGGGCCCCATCTGTACACAATATTGGCCTACACAAAAATGCTAGTATTATGGGGATTTATTAGTCTACAAGTACTTGGACCTTGAGCCTGTACAGGTGAGGTCCATGGTCCACCGATCTAAACCGTCAATCTCGTCCGGCCCACTATGGATGAACCTAGCCACTTAAAACTTCCTGATTTGAAGAGATCTTATCCATCCCATCCCGGCATTCCCTCCGGTATATCTAGACTGTTGTTGATCTTTTTGGCCAACTGCCTAACTGCAGACCTCCAATCAACGGTTAGGATCGTGGAATAGGGAAGGTATCTTGGGACATCAATATACAATAATCGGACAAATCAAATCGATGGTCTGCTTCAACAAACTATGCCCCACTGTATGGATTCCAGAATATGATGCATATAATCGATTCGAGGATCTCACTGCCCTAATTTGATATTAAAAAAAAAATCTAAAATGATCTCAAAAGGGACGTGTAATTCAGAAGAAGGGATTTATCAAAACCCTAGAAGAAAACGAAAAATTAAAAAAATTAAAAAAAACAAAGATGAAATGAAACTGACCTGCGATTTTTTCTTCTTCTTGATTTTGTTTCTTCACCGGCTTTGGGTAGTTCGAATCTGAGAAATTGGAAAATGAGAAATGTCTGACAATTCAAAACGAGACGAATACGAAGAAAAGCTTTCGCACGGAGTGGTAACTACTTTCCAGTGTAGAAAGGAAGCGGGATTGCGTACTGAGTAAACTTTGTGGGGCCTACCGTGATTTATTTATTTTATCCACTCCGTCCATACATTTTATCAGATAATTACAGGGTCTGAGCTCAAAACTGAAGTATATCCAAGGCTCAAGTGGACCACACCACGGTAAACAGTGTGAATTGAACTTCTACTGTTGAAAAATTCTTGGGAGCCACAGAAGTTTTGGATCAAGCTGATATTATTTTTTTCTGTTCATCCATGGCTTTTTGATTTTATGAACAGTTTGGATGACAAATAAACATCACCATGGGCCCTAGGAAGGTTTCAACAGTAGAAATCATTATTCCCACGGTTTCCTGTGGTGTGATCTACCTGATGTTTGGATATGCTTAAATTTTGGTCTCAACCACTAAAATGATTTGTAAAAACGGATGGATGGATTGGATAAACCACATACATTCAAGGTGTGCCCAACAGAGTTTACACAGTACGATAAAAGCATACTGAGTAACGCAATCCGATTTCCATCGGAATTTTACTTCAATAGCCCAACAGTGTGGCTATTTCTACTAAAAGTCCAATTTCTCTTCTGGTTCATTTTTTTGGCCTTTTGATCAGAAGTTGAAAATTTATAGTCCCAAATGCCCCTCCGAATGATACCGCGGATTCCTCCTGGGGCACGGTCGATTCCTCTGTCAGAGGGGCATTCTCGACTGTAAAATTTTCGATTTCTCGTCGAAAGGCTAAAAAGGTTGAGCCGGACAAAAAATTGAACTCTTAGTAAAAGAAGCCACACCTCAGGGCTATTGCAGTAAAGATCCCATTTCCACCCGGAAGTGCGCTCACGTCGTACTGGCCCGAAGTGGGACCCACGTGATATTTATGTATCATCCACCCCGTCCATCAGATGCGGCACGGTAGGAAACCTTCAAGATGAACGATAGCGTAAGGAACAAGTTGCAATGGGACGGCCGTCCTTATTTTCGCAGGGTCCGCCCGAGAATAAAGTGATCGATTAGGTGTTATTTTGGGGACGACCTTGATGAATATGTTGTAAATCCACGCCGCCCATCCGTTTTCTCGGATAATTGTAAGACGTGATACCAAAACATTAAGCAGATTCAAATATCCAGTGAACCACACCACTGAAAAAAATAGTGAATGACCATGAAAAACTTTGTGTGGGCCACAGAGTTTTGAATCAAGCTGATCATTGAATTTCTCTTCATCCTGGTCTGTTTGACCTTATCAATTGGTTGGATGGCAAAGAAACATTACAGATCTGCTTACAGTGTACCTTGGGAAGTTTTCAATGGTGGGCATTCAGTCACCAATGTTTCCTCAGTTGTGGTTCACCTGAGATTTGAATATGCTTAATATTTTGTACCACGTGCTAAAATGAGAAGGAAAAACGGATGTACGGCGTGGATATAAAAAACATAATCAAGGTGGCCTCACAGTGAGGTTAACACCCACTAATACCGCATCACCTTCCGAGAATAGACCACCTGATTCCGAGAATAGACCACCTGATTTTTGGTACAACCCTCAATCCAGGTTAGATGAAGGAAATAAACGGGCTGGCATGGTTTTTTTTTTTTATGCATGCAAAACTTACACTCATGGGGGCGCTAGGCCCTCTCAAAACCAACCCCACCAAACCTGAGCCGGCCATGAACCATTTTTAAATGGGTCTAATTCGGGTCATGATAAAATGGACTTAACCCAAACTTAGAAAAAATAATTACTTAAGAATAAACATATGTAACCAACCGAACTATACAAATCATGAGCCCGTTGTCAATACGGAAGATACTGAAACTCACACTAGTTAGACCAACCTAGCCATCTTATTTTGTACAAGGAATTTGAACTGTTAGACCTTTTACCATGTCAATTGAATAGTTTTGAATATTGTTTGTATAAAAACTCAATTATAATTTCTATACCTAATGCAAACCCATCTAATAAATCGAATAAATGAGTTGGCCATTTTTTAGTTGGCCATTTTTTACCTCACCTAACTCAAATTTTATTAGGTTGGGTCCAGGTCTAAAATTCTTACTTGGATTGCTAAAAACCAAAAATGAACATGATCTTTACTCGTATTAGAGGTGATGATTGGTGGTTGTTATTTTTAATGAATACTGTAAATAAACATGATCTTTCATACATAATTACACTTAGCGAAAATGATTAAGTCATTTTAGGCATCTAGAATAGGACTCATAAGAAAAATATTTTACACACACTAGTTGTGACTTCTTTTTTTCCTATAATGCAAGTAGGGTTCTTGTGTATGTTCAGAAGGATTGCCCACTATGCAAATGCAACACCCCATAAATCTAGCTGATCAATCAGGCGGGCTATACAAAGAAAACAATGGACAACCACCCAAAATTGTAGCCCATAACTCTAAATTCATGTGGGCTGCCTCATGGCCTCATGTATGATCAGCCTGATTTTTAGGGCGTCTAGTAGGGCAGTCCCACTGGATGGATTGAAATATTCACGAATGTTGACCATGGACCATTTACAAAAAAAAAAAAAAAATCAGGGTCCAAATTTTACATACAAAGTGTGGCCCATTTTCGATCAAACAAATTGTGGCCAATACCCATAATCATCTTTATGGATCTCCATCTAAGCTCCAATGCTGTCGCTAATGAAATGGGATGCTGAGTATTCATAAAAATTAAAAAAAAAAAAAAAATCATGTACTGAAATTGAGTCCATAACGAAATGGGAAATTGAGTTTTTGTAGGTGAAATCACGTGGAAGGTACGAGATTGATTTTAGCAGGGAATTCTCACCCAGAATGTATTTATCTTAGGACTTATTGAAGATGCATGTTGAACACAACAGGTTTGAGAATCTATCACCTACATTGCTTGCACGATAACTTGTCATTCCATATCATCTTTCCCATAAAACATGGTGCTTGTGTAGGACGTTTGGACCATCCCATGAAGATCAACTGGCACAAAAATCAGGCCAGTCTACTTATCAGATAGGCCGCATTGTTGGAATCAATGGACAACCCACGATCTGATTCACCAGAGG
Organism: Liriodendron chinense; assembly: GCA_003013855.2. Lineage (NCBI taxonomy): Eukaryota > Viridiplantae > Streptophyta > Magnoliopsida > Magnoliales > Magnoliaceae > Liriodendron > Liriodendron chinense. The sequence goes on from ML058333.1 coordinate 7,926,833, forward strand.
TGTTATCCAACTAGTGAGTATATCAGCCTGACTTTCGAGAACAGTAATCATCATGGTAGGGTCAACCCTTGGCATGGTTTGTATGTCCTACACAAGTGGCATGTTGGCAGGAATGACAATATGGCATGGCAAGCCCGGTCCCAACCAGCTTTGGGCTAGGTTTTGACTGAGCCTTAGGCCCATGGACACAAGGGGTAACTAGGAGCCTGTTGTAGTCACTCCATCTATCCATTTCACCAGATCGTTTTAGGATATGGGCCAAAGAGGCAGATCGAAAACGTGAGCCACAGCGTGGGAAGGGAGACATCCGCCATTGGAACCTTCCTCGGCCTACCGTGATGTTGAGATTCGATCCAGCCAGTTCATAAGGTGATTCCTAGCAGGATGAATGGAAAATAAAAATATCAGGCTAATTCAAAACTTCTGTGGGCCCAAGAAGGTTTTGGTGGACGTTCTCATCCCATTATTTCCTGTCACATGGCCCACTTGAGTTTTGAATCTACCTGATTTTTAGGCTCAAATTCTAGCATGAGGCGGCTCAACTGAGACGAAGTGGATTTCACACAGACACCACAGTGGCCCCATAGATCTTCTTTGGACCTGAGCCCAGCAGGACCAGCTCGAAAATAGCCTTAACAGATGGCAATAACGGGTACCCGAAACCCAGTAGGTTAGGTTCCGGAACTCAGACCTAATATGCAGACCCAGTGAGATCGATCATCAGTGGTTGGGCTTGACCTGGTCACGTCTTTAGCTCATGGGCCGAAGTTACAAATGTTTCAGCCCAGCCTAGCATGGCTGGAGAAATAGGACCGTCTAGCAGACCACAGCAAAATGTGGATGTTAGCATGCACTAAATGCTCTCAGATAATAGACCCAATTTTCAGTCATCGTCCATGACCAGTACTCAATACATATCAGATGATACGCCCAATTACTCTCTCATTTTAGGCCCCTGCTGAAGTACATACGCCCATAGGAAATCCCTGCTGCCATATTTCAGGAAAATCAGTTAGTCTGACAGGAAAATGATACTAATGCTAAACTGTTTGCTAGTAACTACCAATAATCAGATTTCAACTACAAGTTTGCCCTATTTGTCAAAATCTTACAATTGATGATTCACGATTTGAGTTGAATCTTAAGCAAAACGATTTGAATCCCTTTTTATATGAATCTTACAATTTTAAGATTCAAATCTTGATAAGCTATTCAAATATACTTGTTTTCTTCCATTTTAATCTTTGCTCGCCTTTCATTTTATGTTTTTAAATTGATGGGGGCTTTAAGAATCATTTAGACGAACATTTCAAAAAAATCATTTAGAAAAGATAAATTATGTTATTTTGTTCCTTTTAAGATATTAAATTATATATATTCTCTTCAATGTTAAATTGCAGAGCTTTTTTTTTTAATGATTCTTCCTTTTTTACTTATCGGGAATGTTACGATCATGTTGACTTGTATATATGGTCAAATTATGGTTAGAAATCAAAAGACCTTTTTTCATTAGTCTACAAAATTAAGCGTCGCTTTTCCAATACAATTCTACATTCAAGAAAGGTAACAATAACATAAATTACTAAAGGATCCTTGTATGTTTTTTAAGGAAAATTTTTTGAAAGACAAAAAACAAAAGATAAGAATCATTTAAATTTTAAGTAATACCATGTGATGAGATGATAGTGTTGAAGTTTTTAATTTTTTTCTGATTTATTAATATTTTTGATATTTTTAAGAAAATTATTAAAAAATTATTACAATTTGCAATACGATAACAATTTTGACAACATTGCTTGGAAACAATCCAAATCGTTTGGATGTCTTTATATGGCTCTAAACAAGAAATTAGACATCGAGATGAGTCCTGAATGGCCTATCTCATTGTACATCTGATGGATCTCATCCTCTTATTTTCTTTATAATGCAGTACCTGTAGCTAAGGATTTCACCAGAAGTACACTATTGGTGGTTGGTGGTTTTTCAGTAGAGAAACCACAGAGATTTGATGAACAAAGATTAATGATATGCATTAACGATCTCATAAGCATTTATATTACTCAACTCAAAGCCCAATTAGGCTTATGACAAATAATTAGAACTTCAAAAAACAATAATAAATGTAAGAATTGAGTAGAAATCATTTACAACATGAATTTTTCTTTATCTCCCTCTCTGTCAGAAAAGTTAAAAAGTCCACCGGTTAGAGCAAAATTGTACATATATTAGAAGAAATCCCGTAGGTAAATCTAACATCATCTCAGACTTGACCAATCCATTGGATGTGACTTTTCTGACACAATTCGCTGACCATGAAAACTCATTTCTTGTATAATGACGACATCTCCGATGTGAATGTGCATTTGTATTTCATCATCTCAGACCCGAAATAACTGAAATTCAATCATCGCATTACAGACCTGCGGGTCCTCTGTCTTAGAACTGATTTCGAGTTTCTTTGCAGCTTTTCACATATGCATCCGGGGAAGGGATTCGCATAGAAGTTCTCCTCTAGTTTCGGGAACTCGCCAGCTTGTCTTTGGTATGCATCTCCGAGCCTATTAGCATGTAACTTTTTCACATTTGCTGAAAATTCTTCCCAGGAGATTACACCATCATCCAGCTGATCTATCAGTTCCACAAAACTTTGCCTAGAAAAAACATATTGAAAGATTTTACTTTTTGAGCATACCACACTGCCTAGAAAAAAAAAAAAAAAACATATTTTTGAGAATTTGCATACATTGCCAAGAAAAAAACATATCTAAATCATTTACTTTTTGAGCATTTGCATGACAAATAATGAACTAGAACTTAAGAAATTTAAATCCTCTAGCACCACCCTAGATAGGGAAACTTCCTATATTGGAATACCCACCATTCAATATTTAGCCTTTAATCTCAATTAAATGTGAAATGGTTTTAGATTTTTGGATGCTTACAGACCAAAACCTGTACGACTTCCCAGTCCCAACCGAAACCAATGCTACTCGAGCAAAACCAGATTGGATGATAAGAACATGTTGATGTATCTCTCTTCTTTGCAGGTCCTCCAATTGAACAGTTAGGATTGCTCCACCAAGAAGATTTTGGGCATAAATTCATTGAGAATACTAGAGGAGAACAGATCCATATGAAAAACATTGTATTTTGAAGTACCTGTTTGGGTTGATTGTCATACGGAATCCTTTAAACCTCCTATGACCTTGCACTGCTTTGGCCATGTTACCATCATACGTATAGACGAAAACATCGCTCTCAAGGGCTACAATGTAGTCCAAGGCAGCAAGGCGGTTGTGGTACGGCTTGAAAGGCTCTAATTCCTCTTCTGTTGCAAGACTGGAGTGCGAATGGACATTCGGATATTCAGCCTTGAGCGCGGCCATGCTGTCACTCCCATAGATCTCCCCTGCAACAACATAGATGTTCGTCGTGGAAGGGTAGCCCAAGGCTTTCAGGAAAAGCGCAGCTTCTCGAGGAGTCATTGGGCATCCGCCTTGAATTCTCCTCTCTTTGCTATCGATCTCTTTCTCTTTCCAGTGTTGGACACCATACCTCAGGACCCGAAGCTCCTCTGCCTCTTGCGCAGTGAGGTTATGGTCGCAACCAGCGAATGCAAGCATGTCTTTTTCGTATCTGCAGCATGGGCCACTCTTTGTTATCAGATCAAACAATCCATATACACTAAATAGTGAAAAGTCTCACAAATCACCTAGTTTAATCAGGTCTCAGTTCCCATCCAAATTGTCCATTTGATGGGTCTCCTACTGTAGATGGACTATAATCCAAATATCCCCATATTGGAAGATCCTGGACATCTGCAATGTGTAGCATTTTTACTCCTGAATGTGAAAAATTGTTCTAACATTTATCAACCATTTATTCGCAGGCCACTGATCCAAGGATTAAGATTGTTCTATGAGGGGACTTTCCCAGTATGATCCATCAACAGTGAGCCCATCATATCAACAGTGTAGATCACTGAACCATGTGCTGCAAGGGGTGGAGCACTTTCCAATCCCTTGTTTGTTAGATACCTTAGATGGAGAGCGATATATGGGCTGTAGTTATTTACTAGCCTAACAATGAGCTTCTTCCCCATCTCTTCTATTTCCTCGGTATATCGGAGAGCCGCATAATTCACACGACATCTAAGCCTTTGAATTGAACTCGGGAGGTCATTGTTAGCGAGCCGAGAATCGCTGTGCGTGAATTGCAACACCTTGTACAGCTTCAACAATGTAAGCATCTCCCCTTTGTAGTAATTGGCCTGCATGGGTTTTTGCATTTCAGAAACCTACTTGAATAAAGTACTCATTCCTACTTCTGACATTATAAGATGCTTCATACATATGGATGCGCACCAATACCTTGTGTGGCATACATGTACCTCGATCCAAATTGTCGGCCACACAATAACTAAGGTATAGCTCCAAAATCGGATTGATCAGATGAAACTAGCCTTCAGACAAATGATCCTAACTATCCACATTCAACAAAACATACACATTAAGTTAAAGTTTAGAATCATCCAATCAATCGGTTTATATTAGTCAATATGATATTTGGTTTATGACCTATAGTTGGCCCATGATTTATTTAGTTTAAATTGAGCTCATTTACGCCTATGTACAGTGGCCATGTGGATGCTTATGGATCATCATCCTCAAGCCAAGTATCATGTAATTCTTCAAGTAGTTAATAATTCTAATGTTATGTTCTCCTGCATATGATAGGATGAGAACCATGAAATTCTTCAAATAGTTAATAATTCTAATGTTATTTTCTCCTGCATTTATTAGAAAGATTTTGATATTGCAAACCTTTGACCAAGATGTAGGAGCCTTTACGAAGGGCGTCAATTCTGCATACCGCGGTGGGAGGGACTCCACTATCTCAACTTCATCTTTCAAGACTTCTATGAAGCGCTTCCAATCAAAAAGGTCCTTAAAATCACTACAAGATTCAATTGAAACTAAATTAAGCCCTGTTTTTTCAATTTTCTAGTCCACCAAAACCATTGAAAGATTCTCATGGTTGTTGTAGGCAAGAGTTCATACCTTGGATCTGTCCAAAAGGACACATGATCAAGGGAAGGAAGAACCAATGCTGCATTCATTATCTTTGCTATTGCAACCATATCACACATCTGCACAATTAAATCCCAAATCAAAGGTAAGCCAATACATAATAGGGTGAAAGGTGATGAGCTGCTAAACTAACACTCACCTCTTCACCCACCTTGTTAGATAACCTTACAAGAATATTAAGCTATCCTCATGTGTACAATAGCATGCCATTTTTCCAAATTATCTTTTACTTTTGTACATGTGCGGACACCTAATGTGTAGACCACTTGGCGCCAAGTGGTCTATACAAAGGCGGCTCCCACCAGTGGTTTATCCAAAGGCCCCCCACCTGAATCACATGTGCTAGAGGTGCATGGGCTTAGTAAAGCTCAGCTAGTTTATAATAGAACTTGTGAAATCTCAATTACATACTCCCATTCTCATTTGATTTAACCCGCCATTGGCATGAACCAGAATGTAACCATTCGTGCCCTGCCCTGTCCCTGGAAAAAATTAAAAAAGAAAAAGAGAAGTCTCAATTGGTGTTCATAGAGTGTCCGACATAACACACTGGAGAAAGAGATGGCTCATCATACTTATACGATTTCTAGGTCGAGCAACACATTGATAATAGTTTTCATTGTTTGGTTTCTTCCAAATTTCGGGAGTCTGTGGACCAAAAAAAAACATCAGAATCTCTTAATATCACAATCCAAACAAAAAGATCTAAAACCTGACTATCTCTGGATCATATTTTATATTGTTATCATGAAATTATCATGAATTTTTTATGCATAGAAAGACTTGAATCAAAATGCAGTGTCACTGATTCTCAATAATGTAAAGTAATGCAGCATCCTCTATTCTCGTGTCCCATCAGTCTTTTTGGAAAGAGTTATTCAACACTCCAGTAGAGAGTGATGGCTCAGGCTCAGGCTCATGCACTGAAAGATTGTAAATGTGGCATCCGTGTCACTTTAACTAAATCATTAAAATCACTGGACAGATGGTGAAGGTCACAACCCCAAGATCAAAATGATTGGACGATTCTAACCTCTGATTATTTTGTATCTGTTGGTTGAATTGGACCATGACTATATTTCATTCTAACTAGCCAATTGATGTCTCACCAATCACCTAACTTTAAACATTAGCGTTATTTTTGGTTCATGGCCCATCTAACATGGGGCCCATGATTTGGATGATTTAATTTGAGTTAAATATATGACACATGCATGCACCATCATCACACTCAAACAAAGTATCAAATCTTTTTTTCTCTTTTGGAAAAGAATAGTTAATAAATATAATGTTGGGGTGGGTATTGGGTTGCGGAAAGCCTAGAAAAGACATGAATTTTCATTTAATGTTTCCCTTTGTCCTGGTGATGCTGATTTGAAAACTTTTGTTATGTACCCACTTACCATCTCAAAGCAATCCCATTTCATATGAGAGCTATAATTTCATGTCCAGTCTTATGGAATGGAATTTCGGGCCAGTCAAGGAGAGATTAAGTTAAAGCAAATGTGGGAGTTCAATTTCTAGCTGAAGGATTAATATGTGAATCGTATTGATTTAATTTTTCCAAAACATTCAAATCGATGAGTAACTAAAAAGGATGCTTTTGGATGCATTACCATGTCAAATAGCAATTATCATTTGTATAATAAAAGGTATATAACTAGATTGCGATTTCCTTCGTTAGCTTTCATGGTTGGGGTTTGGACTGAAAATTGCAATTGCATTACTTGTTGGACTCAAAAGAGATGTAGCTGCAATTCGAGGGCAAGTTCCTGCTAGGAAACATCAATAAATTTTGCCATCGCCTCATGATTAAACGAAATGTTCGCAATTCAATTCACTTGTGCATCCAAAGGCAGCCTAATGTTTATGCTCTAGTAATTAACTTTCTAAGCTTCCCAACATAGAAAGTGAATAAAAAGATGATCAATAAGGGCAAAACTAAGTGCTGTTTGGATGAACTATAGAATTGCATAACAAAACTAGTTTAATAATCAAGAATTCTAGTCCAAATTGAAGTTGTGTTACTTCCAAGTTGGACTCGAAATGAAGTAACTTCTATTTGAGTGGTACTTCCTCATTATGAATACAAGGAAGCATCATCACAATTTGCTCATTTCTCTCAATTCAATTCTCTTGCCATCCAAACACAACATAAGCAGAACCCAATTCAAATTCATTCAAAATTCACAAAAGAAACATTGAGTTTTTCTGTGTTTATAAAAAATACAAAACAGAATTATCAGATCCTCGCACGCTAACACTTTTACTTTGAGTTGAAGCCAGGACCCAATCATCAAAAAGTAGTGCTTAGAAAAACGACTAATAACACACCGAAGTCGAGAAGCAATGAAAAGCACACACTTTACTACCAAAGCAAAGCAAAGGAGACTTTAGCTAGTAATCAGATACCAACCGGGGGGGGGGGGGGGGGGGGGGGGGGGGGGGCTGTCTATTTGGCAAAAGCTGATATATATATATATATATATATATTAGAAGAAGAAAATGACACTTGTACCAACCAATCATTCAGAATCAACTGAAATAAGATTGAATTTATATAGAGAGACAATTTGATACTCCAGCAGACTGATGGTTAGGTACACCAGCACTAAGAAATTGAACACACAGGTTCTCAAATTGTGTAAACCCATTTAGATGGATGATAAATTAAAAATATAACTGATTCAATTATCTATCTAGCTGATGGGTGGACATCCGGTGGACAGTGAAAATGGAACTAGCCAGTAGTATGAGTTCAATGAATTTCCACGCATCGGAGATCAGGAGTTTTAAAACTAAATCTGATATTGGAATTATGACCAATCAAACAGTGAGTCCCACACTTTTGATGGTTTAGTTTTGAGTAAATGTATGCCACTGCCACATGAAAAAAAAAAAAAAATTTGAGTGCCTGCGCACCAACCATGACACTCTGCAAGAGTAGCCAATAACTCACCTTTCATAAAATTCCAACACCTAGATATATCAAATTTTGAAGCTACTAAAGAAGACACCATCTAAAAATATGCAACACCAATTCTTCCCAACTTGTTAGGATGTGAATCCCCATGAGAGGCCCAAGTGTGCCCAACTATGATCATGATAATTGGATTGGATTCATCCACCATTGATTACGGTACGTTTTGCAGGCCCTTATTTGAAAGGACGCAATTATCCCAATGATGATGATGTTAAGCCATGCCAATCCCTGTCGGACCCTCCTTATCCAATGGTTCAACTTGATCACAGATTGGCCCACTTAGCCCCACATAGTAATTTGCAAACTTCAAACACAAAACATGGGTCCACCATTGATCACCGTACATTTGCGGGCCCATATTTGAAGGGATGCAATCATTCCAATGGTGACATTGGGCCATGCAGAATCCATGTTGGACCCCTCCTATCCAATAGTCCAACTCGATCATAGGTGGGCCCGCTTAAGCCCCACACAGGAATTCACAAACTTCAACACACAAAAACAAACAAACCCAATTCAATTCAATGCATTCATCAAAACATGCCATTTACAAAAGAAGAAAAAAGAATCAAAATCCAACATCTAATAAAAAAAAAATCTACTAAAGAAAAACACCACAAATCTCGTGGAAACCAAAACAAAAGCCCAAAACAGAATTTCTTAAATAAGAACCGTTTTTAAAGTTCAATCAGAATTCAAATACAAGACAGAAAAGGAAAGAAAGAAAGATAACAGAATCCTATAAAATCAAGGGAAAAAGAAGAAAGAAAACAGAACAGAACAAACAAGAGTTATAATATCTATATACAAACACATTACTATAATCCAGAAAACCATCTTTCCAAAGAGAAAAACTCTGATACTCTGGTAGAGTGTGATGGATGATACTCAGGCACTTACAAATTACTTAAGAAATTGCACAGAAGGCATACAACTACTCAAATTAAACCGTCTAAATAACAGAACCCAGTATAGATGTATCGTGAACCAAAAATTAAGCTCATTTGATCATCTGACTTTTAAATTGCTGGAAATTGATTGCACGGTTAAAAATTAACAATAAAAAAAAAAAAAAAAAAAAAAAAAACAACGGTCCTATTTCCACAAAAAAAATTGTCCACAAATTGAGATTTTGACTTGGAGATAATGGGATGCACAATCTGGTCGATTCTGAAGGCATGTGTATCAAGCATCGTACGAGCCTGAGTATTTTATAGTTCCTCCTGTTCAAAATCAAACAGGACAAACACATATATCCAAAATCAGAATCTTACCGCAACTTCCAATCTCCGTTTCACTGCTACCGAAGGCGCGAGGCCGCGCTCCGCCACTGCATTCTGCGCTCCCTCGAACGTCTTATGCGGAATCAAAAGACCCTTCTCATGCACATTGACGGAGCTCAGAGACGAAATCTTCAGAAATAACGAGAATGCCACCAGAAATATCAGGAACACGAGAGTTCTCCTCCACATGCTCGACCCCGATCGGACCGCAAGGCGGTCGGAGAACGCCTGGAGGATGGTGGAAGTCAGTTTCCGCCGGTTGTGTTTGCGTTTTGTCATCATGGCGGACCACCAGATCCGAGGGCTGCTGGCCGCTGTCAGGTTGCTGGGATTCGGGACGAGCGCGGCAGATGCCATTGCAGAGAGAAAGTACTAAGTAGAACTATGGAAGAAGCCCGCGAAAAAAGAGGTTTCTTTATTTCGCATTTTCATGCTCGAGTCAGAACAAAAAAGCACACGTTGGAACCGATGCATACGGAAGTACGGAAGGAGTGCGGACCCGACTTTCCTTAACCGGCATCCCTTCAACCCAAAGCTCCGTGGGGCCCATAGTAATGTATTTGTTATATCCGATCTGTCCATCGGTTGTGAAATATCATTTTAGGAAGTGATCTAAAAACTCAGATAGATCTAAAGTTAAAGTGGGCCACGCCATAAAAAAAGGTTTTGAATTAGGAATTAACGCTCGCCATTGGAACCTTCTTGGGGACCACAGAATTTTTGGATCATGTGTTTTGTCTCGTGGGAATAACCTTATGATCGGTTTGGATGGCGTATAAACATAACGGTGGCCCTAGGAAGCTTTCAACGGTAGGCGTTTCTATCTCCAATGTTTCCTGTGGTGTGGTCCACTTCAGTTTTTAATTTGTTTTATTTGTGAAATCATATCTTAAAATAAACGTGTGTAACGGATGGACGGATTGGATACAACGAAGACATGACGGTGGACCTCACAGAGCTTAGACTTACAGGAGGCAAGTCCCGTCAAGAGTTTCCTCATTGGGTCGTCAACAACGAGGGACCCTCATGTCGAGCTGGAACTCGTGTGAGAGATCCGGGCAGATGGCACGCGTGTGAAAGATCCAAACATGGCACGTACCAGAAATTAGGCAGCACATTCATGAATTGGGCCACAAATATACATCGAATTTGGACCGTTGAACATTTTTAACCACCCATTTTCTTATTAAGTTTGATATGCCTGATGAGTGGACCAACATTATTTTTGGTCACGGTGAATCCTACCTAATCTTTTAAACATGTGGAATCACTACCCCAACGGACAAACGTCCAGTAGTAGCATTACCGCACGGTGGCCGGTTTTCACCTGGGTTGCATCCTTAGAATGATCTGAACCGTTCGTATTCTCATTACTACCGTATAGAAGCGATTATCTTATAATCATCGATGATCCTGACCTTTGAATCTTGGATTTCATATGAGCCATTAAATATTCATCTTCATCCAAAATCACCCATCCAACAAATGCTGCTTATTTCTTATGATATCATAGGGTCCAGAACATTAACGGTTCAGATCATCGTTTAAGATGCAATGGGGTAGAAACCTGCAACATACGGGACAGCTGTCACCTTCCTTCGGAAAGCTCATTGGCCCGTATATTCCTCGAAAAGGAGAATCTGATTTTATTTTTTTTTGGGTAATTTTGAAGATTTTCTTTATTTATTGAATGGTAAACCAATTCGGTAAACACGTTTTAAAAGATAGTCTCAAATCAATTATCAAACATCCGCAAACAATGTCAATGCCGGGCCCACTCGATGATATAAGGACTTGATAAATGACTCATATCGTCTATACCGTTGATTTCTTTATTTCGATCAACAGTGCATCATGGGCCATTTCGTTTAGTAATTGGGCCTTCATATTTTTTGTTTTTCCAATGTCCTCTCTCCATAAAAATAATAACAATAATAATAATACTAATAAATAAAAAATAAAAATGTTCTGGTTCATCTGGACCGTCTAACACGTAGTTGGCCCGTTGGAATAGAGTCAGTCCAAAAAACACACCAGTTACATGTCCCTGATCACTGCTAGATGATTTTTTTATGAGCCTTTGGTGAGCATCGTCAAGTTGGGCACTTGATCGAATGGTTAGGGTAATTCCATCCGTTTGATCTTTGAGATGTGATACATGAAGAGGTGGCTTATCAATTGGATGGCGCAGATTTGATACCGGTTCATCCTTCTTAGGATTGATCACAGGATGCCGAGGTGTTTGATGTGCTCTCTTTTAATGCACAACTTGTGACCTCTCTTGGATGGGATGATCCTAACCACACGATCCGGCCATTCAACCCTGTCTATCAAGGGCGCGGATTAGGTGTTACTCGGGTAACATCTTAGTGGGTGTTACCCTTACCGTAGGGCCCACCTTGATGATATGTTTTATATCCACTCTGTCTATTCATTTTTTCAGCCCATTTTAGGACGCAGTTCCAAACATTAAGCACATCCAAATCTCAGGTGGACCACACCACAGGAAACAGTGATGATTGAACGTTCACAATTAAAATCTTCCCAAGGCCCACTGTAAGCATATCCGTAATGTTAACTTGTCATCTACCCCGTTGATAAGATCAACCAGAACTGGATGAAGGGGAAATACAAAGATGAACTTGATCCAAAGCTTTTGTGACCTATAAAAAGCTTTTAATGGTCATTCACTACTTTTTTTTTCTAGTGGTGTGGTCCGATCGAAGATTTTTATGTGCTTCAGTTCTGGCGTAACGTCCTTAAATGAGCTGAAAAAATGGATGGATATGAAAAAAATTCATCCCCACACGGTAACACCCACTAAGCTGTATCCGCTCCGGCGTAGCACGAAACGAAGCCTCACCCTTTCCCTCTTTCTTTTCTCTCGCACATGCCATACCCTACTATTATACAAAATGAGTTGCTTTGGAATATTTTACCCATGGAATTAATCTCTACAGAGCGATGAACTTTGGGTTTTAAATGAACATGAGAAGGGATTTAAAAGTAGTGATGAGGTCACTTACGTTATTTACTGTCTTATACAAATGTTATATGAGGAGGGTCATACATGCCCAGTTCGGGCCGAGGTCAACCCGAGCCTAAAACAAGCCACATTTCTGACCCGAGACCCGATAGACTCCATCCAAACCTGTCTTCACTAATAACCCACTACCAACCCAAGATGAGATTAGAACCAGAACAATGGCAGGTTTGGCGCCTCCGATGACACCACAAATTCCATCTTAGTGAAACACTGCAAGTTGCACAGAACACTTGCTCCTCTACACATGCCGACCTGGAGCATTCATTGGAACCTTAACGGTGTAGATGATTTGGCCCAAAGGCGAGGCAGGTTGGCCCCACTCGAACGTCCAATTGGAGAACATATGTGATTTCCTTTTTCACCATACCATTGCTCTCGTGGATGTGTGGCCCACCTAACGAGTTGGTCATCTTAATTTTTTGGGCAAGGTCATCTACACAGTTTGGCCCACCTGATGCACAGCTCTAATGTCCAACTGACATGTCGCCACATGTGGATGTGCATGCAGCAAGCAGTCCCATAATGGCTAATGCTATCTCTGCTGGTATAAAATGGAAGAGAGGAAGACATCAAAACCTCATTAATGAAAACCATTTGCATATATAATATATAAAGTCTCACAGCAGAAACAAAAACGAAAACAAAATTTCACTCCAAAACAACTCATACAAGCAAGGTTTTAGGACATGGGCTCCGTGGGCCCGATCAGGTTGATTCAGAACTGAATATAGAGTCACTCAGCCCGATCCAACTCAGGATCCAACTCAGATGAGTCACGACTCAACGCAGGCCGACCCGTCGGTCTGAGCCCTCAAGTCTTAAACCATGCATACAGGCATAGAGTAAAGAACATGATATCAACAAAGAACTTCAGTCCCCCACTTTCATCAGCATAGTAGATTGAGGAATTATATGATCCCAAACATACAGCCCACAGACATGCAAAAGCATACGCAGGTTTTCAGTTCAAACAAGTCGGGCCTATCGTTCAGTAATCCAGACCATTCACAGGTGGATTGTGCCTAAAAAATCTCCTTGAGAGGACAATCTTAAACCTTTCTGTTGAGAAGAAATACAACAACGATCCACATTCAATTGAAAGAATTCATTCTTGGGATCTCATAGAGTCAAGGAGATTTTTGGGGCATGCTCTATTCAAGATGAGGCTCAACAGACCAATGATCCGGATAAGTGAATTATGGGCCCTACTAAGCAAAATTGAAACCCATGTATACCATGCGAAGATGCAGGCCGCATCATATAATTCCTCTACTAGATCTGCTATATTCTCAACCAATCCAAACAAGGACAAAGGCCCCAGCAAAACCTTGAAGGGTAGTCCTTGATGTAGACGTCTCGGCTAAGTCCAATGATATAAAAACTGAATGAACGGCGACGATGTGCCATTGTGACACGAGTGACCGGCACGACGGAGATGGCATGCCGCTCGCATATGACCCTTGCAGTGGGAGGAATCGGAGGCCTGTCCGCAATAACATCCGAGGAGAACTTGTTGAGGAGAAACGAGTCAGCAAAGAAGGCAGGGGTGCATTGATATGCCTGAGTGTTGCACAGCTGGACCCCTTTGGCTCTGTGGAATACATCATCTGGAACTGAGGCAGCGCCACTGGTTGCACATACTTTCCGGATCGGCAGTGTCCTCCTGCACACACCACATCACACCATGTTATCTTGAATGGAATAAGAATCCAGATGCAAGTAACTAGATAAGGTAGGATGAATGATTGGGTACATGGTACACCTCAATGGATGGTAAGTTACAGTTTACCAAAAGCGCGGTGACGTGTCAAGTGTATACAATATCCGAGCATCTTTCAAAAACAAAATCCAAGCCATGCAAAATATCAGCCCCACTGGGGCCAAAAAATAGGCTGGTCCAATCATCAGGTGGACCACCAATATAAAAACAACACTGTTTAAATTAAACCAGTGATACTCTTATTATTTGCGTCTCCCGCCTGATCATTGGGTTTGCCCAATTTCTGCACCCAGTCATCTTCAAGGTAGGATACATCTTTTGCACTGTTAGAATGTTGACATGACAGCAGTGCCACAATGAAGAGTAACTTAACTGCATGGTGAGTGCAATCAACCAACCACATATGCATACTTAGATTTATGCACACTAAGCATTCTTCTATGTTTGTGTTCATTGGGAATTTGTGCATGATGAATAAGAATGAGTCATAAAAACAATTATTTCCTTCAACCAACCATGCATCAAAATAATCTTATACCAGCAGAATTCTACAAACTCCAAATGAGTAATTAGGGTGGCAAAATCTGCATACTTTCTAGAAAAGCAAATAAACCAACATAAACACATGTATTTTAATCGATGTTGTTTCCCCAATCATCCTCTAGACGTGTTTTGGTTGTGAGATGTGATGTCAAAAAAAAATATAGTTTCCAGAGAATTCAAGGTTCATTTTTGTAGAACATATTTCTTGTTGGTTTTGTTCATTTCTATCATTCTGAGACCCATTCAACATATGAAGTAGAGTCACACAGAGTGTTGAAAAAAAAAAAAAAAAAAAGCAGCAACAGATTTGGGAGCAGGAGCTGACAAGTGACTGTTCTAAAATTTTAGCAAAGTGTAGATAGCCATGGGGTGGGAGCAAAAGTTAGCCCAGCTGGAAGACAGTTTAGCGTTTCAACCACAGGTCTCAGGTTCGAGTGCTAAGGAAACACACTAACCCCACCGGTGGGTGGGTGCATCGAGTGACTAACCATCTGGGTGTGTTGCCCAACAAACAGAGTGCGTGTGTTGCATGATTAACAAAAAAAAAAAAAGGCAGAAGCTAAGGGTCACAATGGACCGGGTAGCCTGCCTGACGCAACGAGCCCAACCTGGCTTTGGGCCAGGCTTGGACCTACTAGCTTGGCCCATGAGCCAGACTTGGGCCTTGCATGCATGGCCAGATAATTTTTCAGGTCTGGCATTGACTCAAGTCATTTTAGCCCAACCTGGGCTGACCTGACTTTACACGTACATGTGTTATTTCCTACAAATATGCCATTCCAATCCCAGTTAGGCAACTAATCTACCTTGAATGCAGACTGTTGGTTGCAAATAAAAAGAATGTAGACCGTTGGTTCCATTCCTCTAAATGCCTATTTATTTGTGCATGTGTGGCCCACTTGATTAACTGATAGATTAGGAACATTAAAGTGGGCAATAGGGATCTTATCAATTTTCAGGCCAAACTAGGCTGGTCAGGTTGGGCCTGGGCGCAACTAACTTTTTTCGGGCTCAGACTTGGGCCTGCAGGGCTAGGCCCATGCTGGGCTCAGACCAGACCCGGGCCTTGGGTCTTGAATGTCGGGCTTAGCATGGCCCAGCCCAAACCCAGCACATTCCCATCCCTAGCAGGAGCAGCGCCTTGATGTTATGCAACTTGAATCTATCTAAACAAGCATTTGATCACCTACAACCATATCCTATGACCCATTTTGCAAGCATTTTGCCCTTGAAAATATTATTAAAAAATTAAGGGTAAAAGTGGAAACAAATTCAGAAGGTATAAATACTATATGACCTGTTGTAGGTTATCAGTTCTCATTATTGAAAAAGGGCATTATAATCCATTATTTCAATCAAGGACATATTAATCAGCCTCTCAGCTCACACAAGTATTTTTTGTTGCTTTGTAATTTTAAAAACTTTTATATCACAAACAAACACACATACACTTAAGTTTTTATATCACAAACAAATTCAGAAGGTATAAATACTATATGACCTGTTGTAGGTTATCAGTTCTCATTATTGAAAGAGGGCATTATAATCCATTATTTCAATCAAGGACATATTAATCAGCCTCTCAGCTCACACAAGTATTTTTTGTTGCTTTGTAATTTTAAAAACTTTTATATCACAAACAAGCACACATACCATCTAACAACAGTGACATTTCGTGTTACAAGAGAACCTTCTCCTCGACACTTCCCACATTTCACAAGCCCACGAGATCCGCATGTTGTACATGGAAGATTTCCCTTGCCACCGCAATTTGCACATCTGCAATAAAGGAAGTGGAAAATGAATAAACACTGATTTGAAATTAAACGGGGACTGAAATAGCATTATAAGAAAATACACTTGAGGAAAAAATCATCTCACATTGTGTCAGATCCATCTCTATGAGCAATCAAACCCCTCCCATAACAAGAAGTACACTGGGCCATCTGATTTTCCTTGTAAAACCCAGGTTCTTGACCAGGATTGCATGCAGGACAGGTGATCTCCCCACGTCCTTCACAATCTGTCAAAATTTTCACGATTACACTAGGATTTGCACGGTAGCTAAGAGAAACATGAGATGATTTGCTCATTCTATAGAAAGAAATTTTGTTTTATGGCAGTTTAATTGTTTAGTTTGTGCAAAAATCTAAACTAATTAAGGTTGAACGATTACTCTATTTCTCATTTCCAAAAAGGAATTTGGACATTTTGAACATTGAGCAATCAAGATTGTGGTATGCTATAAGGTTTTGGATTATTCATGAGCATTTAATAAGCATTCGAAAATAGGAAGCAATTTCACTGTTTGATACTCAAGAATCCAAGAATACTTTTGCTACTCCTGATTGGTTTCTCTGAAGTGTCCAAGGTGCCCTGATTTCTCTGAATTTTTATCGTCGTCATCACCGCAACTGCCCCCACCATCTGATTTCTCTGAATATCATCATCATCATTTTGATGATGATGATTATGAGTATTTATTTTTTTTTAGGTGGCAGCAGCGGCGGCGATGATGATTCGGAGAAATCAGGGTTCCTCAGACACTTAAGAGAAATCAATCTGGATTAACATTCCAGAGCCAAACTTCGTAGGACCCATGATTCTATCTATATCCTTACCCGAACATCTCTCAATATTTTCAGAATGAGGAACTTTAGTCCTGGTTTCTTTGTGAGGTACAAAAAGAAGCGGGAACTCCGACCTCAGGTCCAATTCCCATACCCCTAGCTCAGGCCCACTATCCTTGCCATCAATTTTTACACCAAGGTATGGCTCAGTTTCTCTAAAAATTTCTCTCTCCTCTATAAAAGTTTCTAAAGTTCCCACATAGACGTTGCAGTCTTCCACTGTATGTATTTTCCACGTCCGAGCCGGACGACTTCCCCAACAGCAACGATGCCCAACATGATCGATGAGTAACTCCCGAATTTCCACTTCATCCAAGACTTGCCTGTCAGGAAAAATCCATCCGATAAAGTTAATTAAAAGAGAGTTACTACTTGCTTAGTAAAATACTATAAAATGAAATCACTCTTAAGAAAGAAAACTCATACATATATATGACATTCTGCAAGCAAAATATTCCAGAACAAAAGAGGTGAACACTACATGATGATAAGAGACAAGAAAAGGCCGAAGCCCTTCACATATAACCTAATGAATAATCTCAAAGCTACCAGCCTTTTTTTTATAGATAAAACCACCTGCTAGAGATAAGAAATCTATGTGAATTGATTTATTTATTAGGTAAATGTATAATTTTACATTCCCAGTCTAAAAGAGCCAAGGGGTTATCCAGGGCTCTAGCAGGCCAATGACGGCCACAACGATGCATATTTGGAGTTACCAGGGCCCCCTAAGATGATTGTTTTTTTGCAGGATCAGGGAAAGGGATGAAGTTCTCACAACCAATCACCTGAGGAGCATAAAGTGGCCAGCCCTAATTTGTGTATTTTTCCCTCCAGAATGAGGAATCTGTTGAACAACTTTTCTTGCTTTGCAAATTTTTTTGAGAAATTTTCGGAATATTCATAGTTGATTGGATAATGCCAGGGTGGATTTAAGACTTCTTCCAGATGCAGCATGAGGCTCAGATGGGTCAAAGAAAAAGATTGTTTTGGTGCCTCCATCTGCTTGTAGGATTATTGGGAAGGAACACAACAAAAGAACTTCCAAGTAAGCAAAATTGAATAAGGCAACCTTCCAGAGGACTAGACATAAAATCTTTCATGGCCACAGTAGGGAGCAAATTAACAAGAGATTGGGATGGCTAAGGCCTTGTTTGATTAGATGATTCCTCATCATCTCAATCAGTTATATTGGTCCTTTCAGCCTCGCTTGCTTTTCTTTCCCCTATAAGAAAATTTAAGTTTTCATTCAACATGGAAAAAAAAAAAAAAAAAAAAAAAAAAAGAACTCTTCAAACCCTTTAAGCATGCTAGAAAAAGAAAATGCAAACATGGTTGTAAATATCAACAGCTGTGACTCAGTATTTGCCAGAATGTTACACTTTGTGTCCAAAACAGACAGTCACCACATCAATATGGGACCAAAACATACCGTTATGGACTGATACGGGGTGAGCCATACCAGTTTCCGTCCCCTGGCGAGATGCACTCAAAACCACTACTTAAATCCATGAATCCAAATGAAAATAATTAAATACATAAATAAACAAGAAACAAATAACCACTATGCTACCTACTGGTAGACCAAAACAAACAATTCATGCAATTCAATAAAATTCAAAAGGAGCAGATTACCCAACCTCACCTCCCAATTTCCTTCAAAGTGTTTCCACTAACACCTCCAATTCCACCATGAAAAACAAGTGCTTGTTCTGCATAAAGTGGTATATAAGGTAATATTAGATGGCAAGATCATCATCATCATCATCATCATCATCATCTAAGCCTTATACCAATTAACTAAGGTCAGCTACATGCTAATGGCAAATAGAGCAATTGATCAACTTCTACTACCAAAGGGTGTAACCAATTTACCATTGGATACATTATTCATAGGGGTATGCATTGCATCCATACAGCCACCCAATTCAGGCAGGCACATTTTTCAGAATCTATTTAAGGTGACTTTCTTCCCCAGAATTAGCAACTGTATAGCTTCAAATTTGAATTGAATTTATCAAGATGGAGAAGTGAGTATATCACATTCCATCTCCACAAAAAGCAGAAACACCAAAACAGATTCTTTATCTCTTATATAGATGTCGATAAATAATTAAAAAAGTTCCAACACAAAGTAAAATAGTAACTGTAAAATCATTGTTTCATTCATAATATAAATAAAGAAAGTCTTCTCTCAATAAATGGCATGATGCATTGATTCTTCCACACATCAAGGGCCACAAAATGTGCCCCACCGAAACCTGGCATGTGTTCACATAGGAATATGTCCACAATTTTATGGCAACAATTACCCAGGTGTATGCTTGTAAGGCTATTGGGGTGAATCAAAGGGATCTTGTGAGTGCCGTTTGGGGTTCTTCTTCTTCTTTGTAATGTTTCTTTTGTAATTCATATGACGCCTCATCATCCTTTTATTGGTTTTAACAAATTTCTCTCAAAGCTAAACAATAAAAGACAGAAAAATTTATGGCAACAAAAAAAAATCTTTCAAAAAATAAATAAAATTAAATAAAATATTTACTTTAAGGAAAAAAAGATTAAAAAAAAAATTATGGCAACAATCCTTGCAACCAAACACTGCATAAGCAGGGGAAAGGGAAGATTGCACCAATTCACATTGAATTTACATTATTTCCATCTCGAACATGGTTTTAAGACTTGGAAACTCTGACCAACTTGCTTGGTACTGAGTCAAGTCACAACTCAGCCAAGTCAGGTGGTGACTAAGTTTTCAATGCTCACTCGTGGTGCTGCACTGGATTGGACTCAACCATGTCCGAGTTGACTCAGACGAGTCGTCAATCCATGGTCTTGAAAGGTCATTCAATAAACTTTGAATCAGCATTGGGCCGCGTTTGGATGCACCATTGAATTGAATTGCAATAATTAGTACAGTTAAGTGGTAAAAACCACTCTCCAATCCCATTTTTCAGTGTTATAAATGGATTAGACTCTAATTGCAATTATGTCACTTTCACAACATGAAAAATAAGCCAATTACAATTTGGTTTTTTATATTTAATTGAACTCGCCCATTGCAATTCAAATCAATAGTCCCCCCAACGAAATTCCCATTTCGTCAAAATAAGATAACGAGAATTCATCCGATCACACAGTTTTATCAAAGACCGAGCACTAAAAAAGCAAGATCACGAAGGAGATTTAAAACCCTAAATTCCGTACCGTTGGGCTCAGGTTCAGGTGAGCTGATCAAAGCGCCATGGATTGAAGGCGGATAGAGATCAGAGATGGCTGAAGCGGATCGGATTTCCTCGACGCTGACTTCGGCAACCGCCGGCGAAGGCACCGGAAGAACGGAACCGCTCCTTCCGACGTACTGATACGAACTCCATTTCTCCTTCTCTATATCTACATATTCGCCTTTTTCTTCAGATGAAAGACGGGAGAAAATCAAAGCTTTGTAAGAGAGAGATATATACCTGAGAGCAGCGGCTCTTCCATTTCTGGGTTCTAAGAGAGAGAGAGAGAGGAGAAAGGGGGGAGAATGCAGGAGGAGAGAGGCAGGGAGAGTATAAATAGTGTATGGTAGAACCACGGAGTCCTGATGCAGCAGAACCTGAATACTGTCCTTATGCACCCGTTCCTTGCGAGTGGACCCCACGTATTGATGATCTGGACCGTCTGTCCTGTCTTGTGGAATATGGACTCGGATTGCGTAGCGTAGAACACAGCACCGAGGTGGGTGCTGTGTTGATGTGGCAAAGTTCCATGGACCCACCATGATGTATGTGTTATATCCACACCGTCCAACCATTTTGCCAGATCGTTTTAGGCCATGAAACCAAAAACGAAGCATATGGAAAGTTCAAGTGGCCCACACCATATGAAGCAGTGGGACAATGATGCACAGCGTTGAAACTTTCCAACGGCCCACCATGATTTTTATTTTCCATCCAGCCTGTTTATAAGGTCACACAGACCTGGATGAAGGGAAAACTTTCAGCTTGATCCAGAGCTTCTGTGGCTCACAAGAAGCTTTCAATGGTGTCGTTCAATCCCCATTTTTTTCTGTAGTGCCGTCCACTTGAGCTGTGGATCTGCCTCTTTTGTGGGCGCGTGACTAAAATGATCTGGCAAAATGAATGGACGGTGTGGATATAACAGATACATCATGGTGGGCCCATTGGAACTTTCCCACGTCAACACAGTATAGATGGGAGATTGCCTAGCTACTGGACGGTACTCTGTGGACCCCACCATAATGTATATGTTTCATCCGTGCCGTCCATCCATTTTTCCATATCATTTTAGAGGTAATCCCAAAAATGAGACGGATCCAAATCTTAACTGGACCACAACACGAGAAAACAGTGGTGATTGAACGGCCACCATTAGAAACTTACTAGGCCATTGATCGAGAGTTACAAGCTTCTCTCATCGTCGTTGTATAGTTAACGGTTCACTTGCAGGCCATTGATGGAGAGTTCCAAGCTTCTGATTTGTGAGAATCTAAGATAATGCCCCATAATGTTTCAGATCAACGGTTTGGATTACTAGACCGTTGGCCCCATTTTGTGGGGACTGTCGTATTCTATATAATGCTTAGCTACGAAGGAAGCAATAGAGGGTACTGGGGATGTGCTGGGATATTTACTGAAATAGCCCTGAGTTGTGGCTATTCTTACTAAAAGTCCAATTTCATGTATCTTTCATCTTTTTTGGCTTTTGACGAGAAATTGAAAATTTTACAGCCGAGAATGCCCCCTCTAACCACCGCGTGCTCAGTAGGGTTGTACATCGAGCCGAGTCAAGTCGAGGTGGGTCAAGCTTGGCTTGACTCATCTGTGCTCTCCTCGAATTCGAGCTCGAGCTCACCCTCGAACTTACCATTGAAGCTTACTTTGTTTGCTAAAACTTTCGAGGCAAGCTAATGGATCAAGTCGATGCAAGCTTATCTAAAGTCGAGTCAAGCTTGCCCCCACCTCAATTTATTATATTTTTTACTACAAAATACAAATTAAAAGTCAGCAACATTAAGTTCAAGAAGTCACACATATATTAGGGGAGAATAGTATTTCTATAGGTGGGACCCCACCATTAAAATGACCTAGCTCTAATCGGTTTTTTCTTTGGCCAAGTCACACATGCATTGAATGCAGACCACTGGTAATATTTTATGAACCATAATTAATACAGTACATGCATAGCTCACCACGTGAATGGACTGCCCTAATTATTGTGTGGACCATCTTCATGATGAGGCCCAGCTAATTCATGGATCAGATGCACCACCTCCCTCGTAAAATTGCAATCAATAAGTGCATATGGTGTTTTGTCTAACCATAGCCCTTGTTTTGTAGATATGTATGGTGCGTGGTCTCACCATAGCACCTGTCTTTGTGTAGCATGTAAAACACATAGCCACTATGTGCTCACCATGTTTTGTACTTGAAATTACTTAATCTATCATATATGTTCAACAAGGAATGCTCTTACCTAAACAAAATAGTAAGATTAAGAAACCCCCCAACATGTTAGGGTTTTATATGCCCTAAGCTTGGACCCCAATGTATGTGTGGGGGAGCGAGGAGAGAGAACCAAGAAATAAAAAGATTAGGATTTTTTTTTTTTTTTAACAAATATCTATATGAAATGAGTCGAGCTCGAGCCGAGTCGAGCTTGAATCGAGTCGAGTGACTCAATGGTTGAACTTGACTCGATTTTTTACTCGAGCTCCTAAACGAAGCTTGGCTTGACTTATTCAACTGAGTCAAGTTGAGCCAAGGCGAGCTTTTTCGAGTCGAGTCGATCGAGTTTCTCAAGCTGACTCGGCTCATGACCAGCCCTAGTGCTCAAGAGGATCCATGGCGTCCAGGGGGATCGGTCGGAAGGGCATTTTCGACCATAAATTTTCAATTTCTGGTCAAAAGCCCAAACAAGATAAACCACGAGAAAGTGGACTTTTAGTAAAAGTAGCCACACTTAGGGCTATTTCAGTAAAAATCCCAGATGTTCTAGACTATGGTAAACCACTTCTTAAGTAGTTGTGTTCGGCCATTTTGCGCGAGGTACGCATGTGGCCAATCGGAACCGTCCAGCTTGTCTGGCCTCTTTTGTTTGGGTAAGATTTTCGGACCCATTTTTAGATGAAGCAACTGCCTTTCATCCAAGCCACAAGTGAAATAGTGGCATATCATTTGGGACCGTCCATCAACTTGTTTCTAGAGTGGATGGCAAATGTTTCAAATGAACAGATATCAGACGATGATCAATCATCGGTGGTCTTCAAAGTGACCACAGAAACCAAATTGGTCAGTGGTCCACATTCAAAGTGGGAGAGTGAAGAACGAAGGTAGACTTATAGTTATGCTTTTTTACACATAGGACATCCAAGATAGGACCCAATGTATGGACGGTCTAGATTGATAAGTGAGCCCACCACATTGCCGGATAGAGATGGCTTTACTATATTTTGGCTTTATCTCCCGTTACATTGTGGTGGTGAACTATCACCGAGTTCTGCTGCTTGCAGGCAGGTCGGACGGTTGTCTTGATTCGTGAGCTGGGTAGACGCGTGGGTAAGTTATTTGATGCCCTAGCAGAGTATGAAACTTGATACGCAGGCGCTTAGAAATTATACAAGTGGCATATATTAACTCAAAAGTAAGTCGAGTAGACTGTGGAATTCATCATGTCTAAGCCCCAGACCTAAAATCATATTGGTTAAAAAATGTTGACCTCTGATTCCTGGACACTTATTTGTTGATATATGACCGTAGGATGGTTTTTTTACCGTGCAATAAATGCCTAAAAATATTCACTAATCCAATAATCAAATAAGCATTTTTCGTTGTTAACGATACATCTAATCTGAGACCCATAATTTGGAATTTTAAATAATTTTGTGCCACGAATGCAGTTTCTTAGTAATTTCAAAGTGCATGCGTATCATCTATCATTCTCTACGAGAGTATCAGTCTTTCTGCCCCGCGTTTAATCCGTTTGACTTGTCAGGCACGTGCTTTGTTTTCGACGAATGTGTATGGACATGGAGCTGTTCCTGGGGAGTGGATTAGGTGCGACCCTTACCGTGGGGCCCACCTTGATGTGTCTATTCTATATCCAAGCCATCCATACGTTTTTTCATATTATTTTATGGTATCAAAACCAAAAATAAAAAATATTCAAATCTGATGTGGAACATACTATAGTAAACAGTGGTGATTGAACGCCCTACCATTAAAAACCTCGTAGGCCCACAGTAATATTTATTGTCCATCCAACCGGTTGATAAGACCACACAAGGGGGGATGGGGGTGGGCGGGAATATCAGCTTGACCCAAAACTTTCATGGCCCATTAATGATCAATCACCACTGTTTCCTATGGTATGGTCCACCTTAGAATTGTATCTGCTTCATTTTTGGGGTCATGAGCCCAAAAAATAATCTGAAAAAACGGATGGACGGTGTGGATCTAAAATAAATACGTACAAGGTGGGCCCCACGGTAAGCGCCGCGCACCGTCCCTTCTTTCAGATACGAGAAATGTGAACGGGAATCACGGGATTCCGCTTTCAGTGGACTCGCGGCTCGATCGCCTAAACTTGGCACGAGCGTGAAAGATCCAAGCCGTTCATATTGAACCTTTTTGTATGAAGGTTCCCGGAACAAAAAATTAGTATGGTCTACCTCAATGGTAGACTGCATGGACGTAGTGAATGTGGGACGATTTCACTATCTTTTAAACTGTCTACCTTCCTTTTACACGTGTGGTCCACCTGATGAACGGAAGGTATGATTTTGGGCAAGCCCATGTCATGACAAGGATGCCCGATGAACGGCTCAGATCTTGCACGTGTGAGCCCTCAGTCGGGTTAGCAGAGCCCTTGTCGGATGCTGGCATGATCCTGCCACTCGTATCTAAACGCAGCTCGCATGCACGTGTGCCACAATTAGAAAATATGATCCGTTCATCAGGGGGGACGAGAAGTTGCTGAGATGCTATCAGAAATCAGGCCTCTCTCTCTGCTCAGAACGTTGAGCGGCATGCACATCGAATATGGACAGTGGGGCATTTTTCGTCCGTCCAATTATTTTGTATTTATGGCCCACCCTGATGAATCATTTGTCTGATTTTTCAGCCAGGGTGCATTTTCCGGTGGGCCCCTCACGTGGACGACCTGGATCACGTCAATGGCGTGTGGGTGCTTGCTTGAAGATGTCTATAGGGACACGTGGATGATCTAGTTTTCATATTTGAATTGTGGCTACTGAAAGAATGATAGAATTCAGAGGGTTGTCATTGGGTTGTGCTTCGTCCACGGTAGGGACCATCACGTGGATGGTCTTGATTGACCTGGATACATTCAAATTAATGTAGACGCTCCAAATCATGATACAGGAAATGAAGCGGTTGGGATCATTTCTTGTTCTCGAGTCCTGCACGCTTGCTCTATCCACAGTGAATCCTGGTGGGATGGTCTGAATTAGTTTCTACGAATGCCACGTGTAAGGTTAAGACACCTCAGCTTAAGATTCGAGGACCAACCAGCAACTATTTTATTCAGGATAGATTCCTGTGTTAGTTTTTCACCATTTATAAGTGGGGTGACTAGAGCTGTACACTAGCTGAATCGATTCGAGCTTGGCCCTACGGGCTGGTTCGACCAACAAAGTGGTTAGGCTCGGGCTTGGCTCAACTTTGTAATCGAGCTCAATTGGGCAGCTAGGCTTGGTTTGGACAAGCTTTTGAGCCTAAATTCAAGCTCAGATAGGATTGAGGACGGTCGGTTGGATAGCCAGGGGGTCCAATCAGCTGTCGTACAAGAGGGTCCGGTCGGCTAGGCATTGATTGGTCGGGTGACAAAGAGAGAGAGAGAGAGAGAGAGAGAGAGAGAGAGAGGAGCAGAGGAGGAGCAGCTGAGCAGGTCAGGCCGGCCATTGGTTGGCCAGGGAGAGAGATCAAAGATGAGGGAGAGAGATGAATGGAGACGGGAGAGAAAGGAGGGGAGAGAGGTTGGCTGTCAGGCAAGCCAAGCCAGTCTTGGCGGGTGTCGAGCAACAAGGGTTTGAGGCTAGGGGGCAACTAAGTAGGCGAGGGCCCTTGAATGAAAAAATCAAAAAAGAATTAGGGTGCTCGAATGAAATATAAGTTATATTATATATTAAAAAAAAAAGAAGCAAACAAACAAATCGAGTCAATCAAGCAGAGCCAAGCCGAATTGAGCTTAGTCTAGCTTGAGCTTAGCTCGAATTTTCAACGAGCCTAAAAAATAGGCTCGGCTTCGCTTGATCCATCGTACGAGCTGAACCAAGTTTTTTTTAGCCAAGCCAGCTCAAGCTTTTGGCTTGGTTTGTATACAACTCTAGCGGTGACTCTTTCAACCATATACCTGAGACCATTATGTGGCAATCCTGGCCATCCAAACCATTCACAAAAAGATATGTACTTGATTTTTCATTAAATTTGGATAACTCACTAATTTAATTTCAACCATTGACTATATAACATTGGATGATTATGATTTTGTGTGATTTTATAAATACAATCCATCATAGGATCCATATTTTGAATGGTTTTGATGTCCGTAAATCAATGTCTGATGCGAGAAGGAAGAGTCTGCCCATTTTTAGCCAGCGATGCATGGGGACACTTTTGGCCTATACCATGCATGTGTGACATCCAACCGTCCATTAGAAGTTTCCTGGCCATGTTTGGCCGAAGGTCAAAAAATCGGGCCCATCAAAAGCTCAAGTGAGATGACGTCAGTAGAAGCAAGACACTCATCATTTGTCCATTGGTTCCAATAATACAGGTTGCAAATTCAAGCTGGGGTGACTGGTGTATGGGGATATTTCGAGGTGGGCCCTAGCCCACGAACCGTGAGGAAACCCATTCCTTACGGCCTGATTCACAAGTTGTTCCGTAGCTCGCACCTTGCTGAGGTCGACCACTCAGGGTCAGCACAAGAAAGGCTAACCTCCTAGGTTCAACCATGACAGGCTGACCACCCAGGCTCAGCCGTGAGAGGATGACCGCCCAGGTCAGTTTCAACCATCCGACTAGCCAGATTTGGCGCAAGATCAACCGACCACACAAAGTCGGTCCTAGATACTTACGGAAGGACTAGATATTCTCAGATCTACTGTGTCTTCTCCAGAAAGATCTCTCTGATATGATCGAGAAAGAGAATCTTTCCTCCACCAGGACTCTGTCAACGTATCCTAGCCAAATCCGTCTCTCCAAACTGCCTCCAAGCCTTTATAAATATAGCTTGGATCTACACATTAAAGATAACGAATAATCTAAGCCTTCAAACTCTAATTCTCCTAATTCCTAGACCTGACTTAGGCATTAGAGAGTTTTTCACCGCATAGCAACACCTCCCCCTGCCTTCTCTTTCTCTTTTGTCAGGTCTAGCTGATGGAAGGAGCTCATATGCATGAGTTGACGGTCACATGGCGAATCCTAACCGTCCAAATTCGTTGTCCAAAATCGTGCAACAACAATTAGCCATTACCCAAGAATGCAGATATAGAACGTATCACAGCCCATTACGCATTTGCTTCTTTTCCAGGCAATGGATTTAGGATACATCATCACTCACCTCTCCAATATATATTACATATAATATAAGAATGTTTGAAATCTTAAAAAATAAATAAATAAGAAAACACAACTTGTTTGATTAAATTGTAATATAGGAAAAGTCCATTTGAAAATGAATTTTTCATGAAAAAATCATTAAAAGATAAAAACTAATACATAAGCTAATGATGAATTGTGTGGCACTGACTAAAAAATGAAAAACAATGTACGTGGCATATGGTAAATGTAGTGGTACATTGGCAAATGTCAGGTGCTTAAAAATGACGATTGCATTTGTTTCACATGTGGTACAATGAATTGTGTGGTAGGCTATTATTGGGTCACTAAAGAAGGTGACAGAAGTGGCTCATGTCACATGGCATGACAAAATCATAACGCTTGGACAAGATCCAATTTATTCATCTTGACCTAATCTAAAAACCAATTGGTTTGCAATCTCATGATGATGTGAAAAGTAAGGTAAGAAAAGCGCACATTTTTCAAGATTGAACGAGCATCTCTTCTATTTTTCTCTCGCTTTGATGAATTTTTTTTTCTCTTTTTAATGTTGAACATTGTGACTCATTATCGAGATCTATTTTTCTCTTCTGTAGTAAGATTGTGGCTGCAACCACTAAATGCAAGCATGTCCTTCTGTCATTTGCATCATCTTGCTTTATTACATTAAAGAATCCACCTGCACTGAACAACAAAAGTCACAAATTACTTAGTCAAGTCATGCCAAAATTTATATCCAAACAATTGATCTAATGGGTCTCATGCTGTGGATGTACTCCAATCCAACTATTTCCCGAATTGAAAGTATCAACAATATAGATCATCAAACCATCACCAACGAGCCGATCATATTAACAATATAGATACATGACACATGCATGTAGCATCACCATACATTACCACTTTATATAGCAAGTGATAAATATATTGTCGAATTGGGTATTAAATTTGTTAATAACAAAAGGCATAAACAACATGATAAGAACATAATGAGTTAAATTTATAACTAAAGGATAAATAATTGAATCATTTTAATTTAAACTTTCTAAAATATTAAAATGTAATATTCGAAAGTATGTATTCAAATGCAATACCGAGTTAACTAGGCTGAATTTTTTCAACTGACTCCAATATCTCATTCGGCATTCAAGTCACCTACAATCAAGAATAATAACGTTAATTTAAATAAAATAATACATTTTTATAATTAAAATAATTAAATTATTTTAGAATATAATTCTATAAATCCATGATTCTAAGCTTCCCGAAACTCAACAATCTAAAACAAGCCCAAAATTAATGAAAATGAGGGAGGGCTTATTTTAGTGCCACTAAGATGACTTCATCTTATTTTAGTTACTCAAAAGTTACAGTTCCTTGTTTGTTTCAACATGCAGCTTACCTATTGTGCACCTAGTTTGTAAGTGTAGGGACATATTTTATCCAAGACATTGGCCTAGCGGCCTCATCATTGATGGACTGTGCGCCCCTAATCTCTTAAAGTAGAAGATCTTAGTCATTGATTCTCTGGTCTTTACTTTATTGAATATGGCTTTTTTGTGTGTATTTCTTCTTAACTTTGCATTTGTGTGCTAACTATGGAAATATTACAGTGGACAAATGGAGGAGTCTTTTTGGACATGATACCTTTGTGGGCGCATCCACCAACAAAGGAACCAGAGGAAATGGAGACATCCACCATTGAATCCTTTATGGGCGCATCCTGATGTTTATATTTGATCTAGCCAATTCATGAACTGATTCTCAACAGAATGAATGGAAAATAAAAATATCATTTTAGAAATAATCCTACAAATGAGACAGATCCAAATCTTAACTGGACCACAACACAAGAAAACAATGGTGATTGAACGGCCACCATTAGAAACTTACTAGGCCATTGATCGAGAGTTACAAGCTTCTCTCATCGTCGTTGTATAGTTAACGGTTCGCTTGCAGGCCATTGATGGAGAGTTTCAAGCTTCTGATTTGTGAGAATCTAAGATAATGCCCCATTATGTTTCAGATCAACGGTTTGGATTACTAGACCGTTGGCCCCATTTTGTGGGGACTGGTGCATCAGGTCAATGTTTCGCATTCTATATGATGCTTAGCTACGAAGGAAGCAATAGAGGGTACTGGAGATGTGATGAGATATTTACTGAAATAGCCCTGGGTTGTGGCTATTCTTAGTAAAAAGTCTAATTTCTGGTACGGCTCATTTTATTTTTTTTGCTATTTACGAGAAATAAAAAATTTTACAGTTGAGAATGCGCCTGGAAGGGCATTTTCGACCATAAATTTTCAATTTCTCATCAAAAGCCCAAACAGGATAAACCAGACGAGAAAGTGGACTTTTAGTAAAAATAGCCACACTTAGGGCTATTTCAATAAAAATCTCAGATTTCTAGACTATGGTAAACCACTTCTTAAGTAGTTGTGTTCGGCCATTTTGCGCGAGGTACGCATGTGGCCAATCGGAACTGTCCAGCTTGTCTGGCCTTTTTGGTTGGGCTAAGATTTTCGGACTCATTTTTAGATGAAGCAACTGCCTTTCATCCAAGCCACAAGTGAAATAGTGGCATTGGGACCGTCCATCAACTTGTTTCTAGAGTAGATGGCAAATGTTTCAAATGAACAGATATCAGACGATGATCAATCATGGGTGGTCTTCAAAGTGACCACAGAAACTAAATTGGTCAGTGGTCCACATTCAAAGTGGGAGAGTGAAGAAAGAAGGTGGACGTATAGTTTTGATTTTTTACACATAGGACATCCAAGATAGGACCCAATGTATGGACGGTCTAGATTGATAAATGAGCCCACCACATTGCCGGATAGAGATGACTTTACCACATTTTGGTTTATCTCCCATTACAATTTGGTGGTGAACTATCACCGACTTCTGCTGCTTGCAGGCAGGTCGGACGGTTGTCTTGATTCGTGGGCAGGGTAGACGCGTAGGTAAGTTATTTGATGCTCTAGCAGAATATGAAACTTGATACTCAGGCGCTTAGAAATTGTATAAGTGGCATATATTAACTCAAAAGTAAGTCGAGTAGACGGTGGAATCCATCATGTCTAAGCCCCAGACCTAAAATCATATTGGTTAAAAAATGTTGACCTCTGATTCCTGGACACTTATTTGTTGATATATGACCGTAGGATGGTTTTTTTACCGTGCAATAAATGTCTAAAAATATTCACTAATCCAATAATCAAATAAGCATTTTTCGTTGTTAGCGATACATCTAATCTGGGACCCATAATTTGGAATTTTAAATAATTTTGTGCCCGAATGCAGTTTCTTAGTAATTTCAAAGTGCATGCGTATCATCTATCACACTCTACGAGAGTATCAATCTTTCTGCTCCGTGTTTGATCCGTTTGACTTTTCACGCACGTGCTTTGTTTTCGACGAATGTGTATGAACATGTAGTTGTTCCTGGGAGTGGATTACGTGCGGCCCTTACCGTGGGGCCACCTTGATGTGTCTATTCTATATCCAAGCCATCCATACGTTTTTTTCATATTATTTTAGGGTATCAAGACCAAAAATAAAAAATATCCAAATCTTATGTAGACCATATTATAGGAAACAGTGGTGATTGAACGCCCTACCATTAGGGGGATGGGGGTGGGTGGGAATATCGGCTTGACCCAAAACTTTCATAGCTCATTAATGATCAATCACCACTGTTTCGTATGGTATGGTCCACCTTAGAATTGTATCTGCTTCATTTTTGGGGTCATGAGCCCAAAAAATAATATGAAGAAACGGATGGACGGTGTGGATCCAAACTAAATGCATACAAAGTCGACCCCACGGTAAGGGCCGCACCGTCCCCTCTTTCAGATACGAGAAATGTGAACGGGAATCGCGGGATTCCGCTTTCAGTGGACTCGCGGCTCGATCGCCTCAACTTGGCACGAGCGTGAAAGATCCAAGCCGTTCATATTGGACCTTTTTGTATGAAGGTTCCCGGAACAAAAAATTAGTATGGTCCACCTCAATGGTAGACTGCATGGACGTAGTCAATGTGGGACGATTTCACTATCTTTTAAACTGTCTACCTTCCCTTTACACGTGTGGTCCACCTGATGAACGGAAGGTGTGATTTTGGGCAAGCCCATGTCATGACAAGGATGCCCGATGAACGGCTCAGATCTTGCACGTGCGAGCCCTCAGTCGGGTTAGCGGAGCCCTTGTCGGATGCTGGCATGATCCTGCCACTTGTATCTAAACGCAGCTCGCATGCACGTGTGCCATAATTAGAAAATATGCCATATCTGATCCGTTCATCGGGGGAACGAGAAATCAGGCCTCTCTCTCTCTCTGCTCAGAACGTTGAGCGGCATGCACATCGAATATGGACAGTGGGGAATTTTTCATCCGTCCAATTATTTTGTATTTATGGCCCACCCTGATGAATCATTTGTCTGATTTTTCAGCCAGGGTACATTTTCCGGTGGGCCCATCACGTGGACGACCTGGATCACGTCAATGGCGTGTGGGTGCTTGCTTGAAGATATCTATAGGGACACATGGATGATATAGTTTTCATATTTGGGTTGTGGCTACTGAAAGAATGATAGAATCAGAGGGTTGTCATTTGATAATATTGGGTTGTGCTTCGTCTAAGGTAGGGACCATCACGTGGATGGTCTTGATTGACCTGGATACATTCAAATTAATCTAGACGCTCCAAATCATGATACCGGAAATGAAGCGGTTGAGATCATTTCTTGTTCTCGAGTCCCGCACTCTTGCTCTATCCACAGTGAATCCAACAGGTCGGATGGCCTGAATTAGTTTCTACGAATGCCACGTGCAAGGTTAAGACACCTCAGCTTAAGATTTGAGGACCAACCAGCAACTATTTTATTCAGTATAGATTCCTGTGTTAGTTCTTCACCTTTTAGAAGTGGGGTGACTAGAGCTGTACACTAGCTGAATCGATTCGAGCTAAGCCTTGCTTGGCTGGTTCGACCAACAAAGTGGTTAGGCTTGAGCTCAGCTCAACTTGGTAATTGGGCCCTATTGGACAACTAGGCTTGGTTTGGATGAGCTTTTGAACCTAAATTCAAGCTCATACAGGGTTGAGGACGGTCGGTTGGATAGCCAAGGAGTCTAATCGACTGTCGGACGAGAGGGTCCGGTCGGCTAGGCATTGATTGGTCAGGTGATGAGGAGAGAGAGAGGGCGGGGGAGCAGGAGCAGCAGCAGCCGAGCAGGTTAGGCCGTCCATTGGTTGGCTAGGGAGAGAGATGAATGGAGACGGGAGAGAGAGGAGGGGAGAGAGGTTGGCCGTCAAGCAAGCCGGGCAAGTCTTGGCGAGCGTCGGACAACAAGGGTTTGAGGCTAGGGGTGACCGAGTAGACGAGAGCCCTCGAATGAAAAAATAAAAAAAGAATTAGGGTGCTAGAATGAAATATAAGTTATATTATATATTTAAAAAAACAAACAAACAAATCCAATCGATTGAGCCGAGTCGAGCTAAATTAAGCTTGGTCTAGCTTAAACTTAGCTCGAATTTTCAACAAGCCTAAAAAATAGGCTCGGCTTCGCTTGATCCATCATACATGCCGAACCAAGCTTTTTTTAGCCGAGCCAGCTTAAGCTTTTGGCTTGGTTTGTATACAACTCTAATGGTGACTCTTTCAACCATATACCTGAGACCATTATGTGGCAATCCTGGCTATCCAAACCACTCACCAAAAAAAAAAGTGTACTTGATTTTTCATTAAATCTGGATAACTCACTAATTTAATTTCAACCATTTACTAGATAACCTTGGATGATTATGATTCTGTCTGATTTTATAAATACAGACAATCCATCATAGGATCCATATTTTGAATGGTTTCGATGTCCGTAAATCAATGTCTGATGTGAGAAGGAAGAGTCAGCCCATTTTTAGCCAGCGATGCATGGGGACACTTTTGGCCTATACCATGCATGTGTGACATCCAACCGTCCATTAGAAGTTTCCTAGCCACGTTTGGCCAAAGGTAAAAAAATGGGGCCAATCAAAAGCTCATCATTTGTCCATTGGTTCCAATAATACAGGTTGCAAATTCAAGCTAGGGTGATTGGTGTATGGGGATATTTTGAGGTGGGCCCTAGCCCACGAACCGCGAGGAAACCCATTCCTTACAGCCTGATTCACAGGCTATTCCGCAGCTCACACCTTGCTGAGGCCGACCACTAGGGGTCGGCACAAGAAAGGCTAACCCCCTAGGCTCAGCCATGACAGGTTGACCACCCATGCTTAGCCGCGAGAGGATGACTGCTCAGGTTAGTTCCACCCATCCGACTAGCCAAATTTGGCGCAAGATCAACCGACCACACAAAGTCGGTCCTAGATACTTATGGAAGGTCCAAATATTCTCAGATCTACTGTCTTCTCGAGAAAGATCTCTCTGATACGATCGAGAAAGAGATCTTTCCTTCATCGGGACTCTATCGACATATCCTAGCCAAATCCGTCTCTCCAAACTACCTCCATGCCTTTATAAATATAGCTTGGATCTACACATTAAAGGTAATGAATAATCTAAGCCTTCAAACCCTAATTCTCCTAATTCTCGGACCTAACTTAGTTATCAGAGAGTTTTTCACAAAATAAATAAAAAATAAAAAGATTTCAAAACAAATAAAACTATGTAGTTTAAAAACCACTTATTCTATACTGCCAAAATTACTTTTAGACTTCAAATGCACTCAAATCCACATTGCAGACAACCCAAGGATCAAGTAGCGAAGCTCAAGATGGTGGAGCTGGCTTATTTTAGTAGCCTAAGCATTGGGCTTGCTAGCCTTGGCTCTATCAATGGATACTTGGACCTTTGGGCATTTGGCAGACCTGGAACGGTTCCACTATCATCTTTAAACCCGGTTAAGAAATCAGGTAAGGTTCAGTCCACAGTGACAGACCCGTTTCAAAATGGGTTCCAGTTGGGTCGGGTCTTGGGTACCCATTGTGCCAATAAGCACATAGACTCCATGCGGTGGATTAGTTGCCAACAATTACAAGATGGCACCAATTGTATCCGGCTCTATATAATCACAAGTGTTCCGAAGCCGGTGTAACAAAAACTGTGGGGGCCACATGAAGCTAGATACATTTAGGATATGAGACAAAAAAGAGACGGACTTAAAATTCAAGTGGGTCACAACATAAGAAATCGTGGGAATAGAGACTTTCACCATAGAACCTTTTTTAGCACAACGATGTTTATATTTGATCCAGCCAGTTCATAAGGTGATTCTCTATGGATGAATGGAAAGCAAAGACATCAGGCTGATTCAAAACTTTTGTGGCGCACTTTAGTTTTTACTCTGCCTTATTTTTGGGCTCAAGTTCTAAGTATGAGCAGGTACAATGGTGTTTAGCTCGCCAAGGTTGGTATCCAATCCAAGAATGAAAAAGGCGGAACCGTCTAGGTCAGTGCTGGTATGTGTTTTGTTTTAGTTGTTCATTATTTTTTTTTTAATCTTATTTTAACATATGAGACAGAAAAAATGAGGTAGATCCAAATCTCAGGCACCATAAAGAAACAATTGTTATTGAATGCCCACCAATAAAAACTTATTTGAGGCCATACAAATTATGGATCAAGAAGATATTGGTGTTTTACATTCATTCAGAAGCTTTTAGTGGTGGGTGCTGAATCACCACTGTTTCCTGTGATGTGGCCCACCTGAGATTTGGATCCGCCATATTTTCATGCCATAAATGAGCCCGTAAAATGGATGGATGGTGTGGATAAAACACATACGTTATGGTGGGGGGCAAAGATCTTTTCCACATAATCAGATTGCGTCCTGAGTTACTCACTACCCTTTTACCGTACCGAGTAAAATCAGTTGGGCCTACTGTAAATGTACGTAGTTTATCTAAACTATCCATCCTCTTTTCCCTATCATTTAAGGGGTTGAAACCAAAATTGAAGCATATCCAAAACTCAGTGGACTAAACCACAAGAAACAGTGGGTATAATGATTTCCACCGGTGAAAATTTTATAGGGCCAGCAGTGATGTTTATTTGTCATCCAACCTGTTCACAGTATAAAAAAAAAAACATGAAGAATTTTCATGGCTATGAAGAATTTTTCAACGGCACAGGTTCAATTCACATTGTTTATATGGTGTGGTATTTAGATTTTTTTTATGCTTAATTTTTTTGTCTCAAGCCATAAATTTATGTGTTAAAATGGATGAACGGAGTGGATGAAATACATAAATCACGGTGGACCAGCGGAGTTTACTCAGTACGCGTGGGGCACCATGATGTATGTGTTTATCCAATCGGTCCATCTATTTTTCCAGATCATTTTATATGTTACACATGAGCCCAAAAATGGGCACATACAAGGGCCAAGTGGACCACACAATGGAGATTGAAGGCCAACCATTAAAACCTTCTTGGGAGCTAGGGAAGTTTTGATCAAGCTGATATTTGTGTTTTCCCTTCATCCAACTCTATTACACATTATGAACAGGTTGGACGGAAAATAAACATGATGGGGGGCCTAGGAATTTTTCAACCGTAGGCATAATTATCAACACTGCTTCATTTGGTGTGGTCCACTTGAGCCTAGGATCTGCCTCAATTTTGGGATCATGATCTAAAACGATCTGGAAATATAGATGGACGGCGTGGATAAAAACATATATCATGGTGTACCCCACAAATCCCTTTCCTGGACAAGGTGGAGTTCACAATCAGATCCACATTCCATAATATACCTTGGACATATATACCCATCCTCCCTATCTAGGGTTTCTGAAAGTTTTAGGGTTTGTGTTGATCGTCTCCTCACTCTCCTTCGGAAAATGGTGAAAGGCAGGCAAGGAGAGCGCGTACGGTATGTAAATTTCCCATTCTCTCCCATAAAACCCTAGTTTCTCTCTTTTTATAAAATGGTATATCAGGATTTCTCATTTTTTCTCCTTTCCTTCTACAGATTGTACGTCCGCGGGACGATCCTTGGCTACAAAAGGCAAGCTCTCTTCCTTGGAAA
Organism: Liriodendron chinense; assembly: GCA_003013855.2. Lineage (NCBI taxonomy): Eukaryota > Viridiplantae > Streptophyta > Magnoliopsida > Magnoliales > Magnoliaceae > Liriodendron > Liriodendron chinense. The sequence continues at coordinate 7,963,745 of ML058333.1, forward strand.
CCCTAGATCTTTTTTCTTTTTTCGTTTTAGTTTTTATTTGGATTAGATTGGAATGAAGCCCTTATTTTTTGGAATTTTCTGTGTATTTTGTGGTTTTTTTTTTGTGCTCTTGATGAATATAAATGGACACGACTTTACTGAATCTCCTGCAATTCTAAGCTATGTGGGGCCCACCGTGATTTCCGTGTTAAACCCACTCGATCCATTCGTTTTACCTGCTTATTGTAGGATGAGCACAAAAATGAGGCAGATCCAAGATTCAAGCGTGCCACGGCACAGGAAATAGTGGGGATGTAAACGGCCACCGTGGAAACCATCGTGGGGCCCACCTTGAGGTTTACATGCCACACGATCCATTCATAAGGTGATTTCCAACGGAATGAAAGGAAAACATAAATACCGGCCTGATCCGAAACTTCTGCAGGCCCCATGAAGGTTTCAAGGCATCCCATCCCCACATTTTCTTGTGGTGTGGTCCAGTCGAGTTCTGAGTCTGCCTGATTCTTTGGTTCATGTTGTAACATGGGCTGGCACAACTGATGGACGGAGTGGATGTACCACAGACATCACAGTGAGCCCCACAAAGCACGTCTGAAATAAATGGTATTGTAGAGATCTGACACTGTCCAACTCGTTTGGACTATCATGGATGAAAAGTGGTGGGGTGGAATTATTCTAGCCGTCTGGTATGTGGTCTTCCATGCAATGGTATAAAAAATCAATAATGTGTGGAGAAGTGCAGGAAAATAATGGTCAAGATTGCCTGATTGGTGATGATGGTCTCTTAATAGTGGGTGTCCATGATAGAGCCCGATAGATGGATGGTCCCCATTGGCAGGACCCGCTGCATGTATAGTGAGAAGGCTCTATGCCTCTACTATGTTATGGCTCTGCTGTTTCTAACTATATCTTACACTTCCACCCTCATCTGCCCCTTATACCTGCATGTGGCAAAGCTTGCCAATATGGAATTTTTTGAAACAACTGAACCAAAAACATGGATAGTTGGCTCAAAACAACTGAACCAAAAACATGGATAGTTCACTCATTTTGAGTGTGGCACTTGTACATTTACTATGGTTAAAGATTTTTTTTAATCCTTTCATTGGTATTGTATGCATTGGCTGCGTGATGAGAGTTTAGTGGATTACAAGGCCTAAAAATCCTGCAAGCATGCTGACTCAGCACGTGTGTTTGCATGTAGAGCAGTGTTGTTAAAGGTGTTAGCGGCAACCCAGGTGCCCCTGCCCCTGCCCCTGCCCCTGCCCCTTCAGTGCCTGAAACACCTAGGTGCACTGCTGGAGTTTCCAGTTGCAATTTTTTAAATGTATAATAAATATAATTTTCATCATCTAAGCCTTTTTCCAATTAATTGGGGTCGGCTACATAAATCTTTTTCTGCCATTTCACTCTATCAAGGGCTTTGGGTAGAGTATAGGTCATCAAATCTTTACTGCATCCACATCCTTTTGGGCCATCCATCCTCTTGCCCTTTCAGAGCCTTCAACTCATGCCAACTCACGCCTAACTGGTAGATCTCTTGGTCTCTGTTGCACATGAACAAACCATCTAAGTCTGCTTTCCTTCATTATTACATATCGGTGCTGCTACTAAGTTCCCTCCAATGCCTTCATATCTAATTCTATCTTTCTTCATCTTGCCACTCATCCACCTCAACATCCTCATCTCAGCTACACTCATCCAGTAAACATGCTGTTCGTTAAATGTCCAACATTCTGTCCCATAAAGCATGCCTGGTCTTATTAGCTATCGTATAAAATTTCCCTTTCATTTCGAGGGGTACATGGTGATCACATAATATAATAAATATTAACATCCACATTAAATGTATAACAATATCAATAGATACATGTTTATGGATATATGTTGATTTATACATATTTAAAAATATAATGAATATTTATATATACAACACATTGACTCCAATCTGGCAAGATCTTCTTCACCTTTCAATCCCCTCTGCAGCACCAATCTAAGCTCAAATTGCTTTCGAGATGTCCGAGGTAATGATCCTAATTCACTATTAGAAGAAGAAAACAAGAAGAAAAGAAATGAGAGAGGATGTTGAAATTTGGGAAGAAGAAATGTTAAGCTTTTGATATCAAAATAAAAGAGGAGAGTTGTTGAAATAATGACCCCTCTTATGTATTTGCACGCATAAAGGGTGGTAAAAAAAAAAAAAAAAACCATAAATATATGAGTACCTCATGTCAAATGGCTCATGTGATGCAAGCTCGCATAGGCCCTAGGTGGCAGGTACATGCCTAGGGACCAGGCAAGGTGATGTAGAGAGATTCATGTGAGCCTAACTGATGCTCGACCATGTGTGGGACAATCCAAGCTATGTCAGATGGAGCTATCGTCTAGATGATATTGACAAATTTGGGATAGTCAACTAATAAGGAAGCCACATTTGTATGTTTGAGGTGGACTGCTCACAATCTCCTCTAAACCATGTTATGTAGATGATCTGGACCAAAAATAGGATGCCTGGTCCTAATGAGCAATGCACTTGCACGTTTAACGTGGACTGTTGATGATCTTTTCTGAGCTCTGTTTCTTTTTTATGTCTCCGGGCCATCTGATGAGCTTATTGCACTCATTTTAGGGTCATCTCATAAGAGGTGGTCCCCTACCTGGTGCATTTTTTGGTCAGCGGCATGTGCCTTTAGATGTTCATGGTCTTGGCATACAGCTCTGAAGTGGGAGTGGAATTTTGAGGTTTACTAGCCCCAACTGCACCCGTCCGCATGCACCTTTTCACATGTCTCACCTTTAATGTAAGCTAGCATACAAGGAAAACTAGTTGCAGAGGTACAAACAAGATTTTGGATGCTTGACTCTGGAAATTACCAAATTGCTAAAATAAAGATCCTGTAAAAGCTGACATAGCTAGCTATGCATAACATACCATGCATAGAACTTTATTATGTCACTTACAGATAACTGTATGGCCGAGAGCCATATGTTTGGTGTACTTTCTGCTAAAATACCATATGCATGCGTATGCATGGCCACACGTGTGGATAGATGGGCCCACTTTAGGGAGTGCTCTCATTAGGTTGGAGCTTGGTTTGGCAGCATCAACCTTCCAGCCTGACACACATTTGGCCCTACCATGTGGAAGACCTGGTGCAAATTCAGGCTTGTCCATTGATCAGGTGCCCATAAGTGGCAATGATTGTGGGCCCCTAGCAATTTTTTTTAAACCAACCATTATTCAATGTGGCTCAGAACTTGTTTGCGGTTCATCCTCATTGCGTTGCTGAGTCAACTGCATTGTGCAGCCCACCTTATGCATGGCTCAATTGTAAAGGTTTGTGGGGTTAGCATTCCTGTCGAACATCTTCTTCTTATCATCTTCTTCCTTTAGGTTCTGGTATTTGCATATAGCTTCATTAGTTGTGCCGAAATGGAGACTCAAAGCATTCTTATTTTTTAGTATGAATTTGAGATAATTCAACTACTAGTCTATACTTCTTTGCGAGTCTTTCTGATATTATCTGGATAAGTTTGAAACTAAATCACTATCCAGACTACATCAAATTTTCTAATTTTTGGTGCTTTTTGATGGATTAAGTAGAATCAAACCAGCATGTCTAATGTTTCTGCAAATCTCTAATCACTCTTCTTTTATGGATTAGGTCAAAGTCCAATCAGTATCCAAACACGTCATTGATCCAAATCGAGGGGGTTAATACAAAGGAGGAGGTTAATTGGTACTGTGGTAAGAGAATGGCCTATATTTATAAAGCCAAGGTGAAGAAGAATGGTTCCCATTACCGATGCTTGTGGGGAAAGGTGGCAAGGCCCCATGGAAATAGCGGAATTGTCAGGGCAAAATTCAAATCTAATTTGCCGCCCAAATCAATGGTACCTGCATAATTTCTGCTTGCATATTTAATTTCATTTCTCCACTTGTTGGTTTGGAGATTCGGTTTCTGAACCTTTTCTTTTGTTCTATGCAGGGGAGTAAGGTGAGGGTTTTCATGTACCCCAGCAATATATGAGGTAATGCTGCGATGTTTTGTCATGGCTGTCTTGTTGGATTTTTTTTTTTGTTTTTTGTTTTTTTTTTTTTTTGTTTTTGTTTTATTTTAATATTAGAGTTTAGTTAAATTGAGAGGAGCTGTTGCGAAGTTGTAATGCTTGGTCACTTACCTGTGAGGAGGCGAAGTTGGAAAACATTTTTGGATTTTGATTTTGAGTATTGTTTTTGCTTTGATAGATAGTCTGGAAATCACTTGGATAGTTGAAGATATATGATGATGCCTAGCTTGTCATTGATGTGATAGGAGCTGTTAATCGGTTGCCTCGTATTAATGACAACATCCATTACAACAGCAGTTGCCTTTTCGGCTCTTTAATACATTCTTTGTTACCCCTAAAAAAAATATTAGATGATTCAACCATCCTATATTGGTGAGCCTAATAAGCATATGGTAAGAGAGAAAATTCCATGTGGTAATTTCGGTTGGTAAAAATCCCCTAATTTAGGCAATTAGAATCGTCCAACTGCTGTCATTCCTAAGCTGTGACATATCGTCATTGTGGCCCATCAAATGGTGCTTATGAGGACCATTCCAAAATTATTACTTATCTGGATTGCACCATAACAGCTCAATTGGACCTATATCAAACCATATAGGCCCATGCAGCCCAATGTTTCCCTTCCGTACAATACCTACGGACCTGTTGTGTTGAATTCGTCAGCAGTCTTTAACAATCCAAACCGTCGATCCTATGAGAAACACAGGTAATGGTTCATTATCGTAATATCCTTAGCTTGGTCCACCAAGTAAAAGATCCATATTTAAAGGAAGGGAATTAAATGATCAAAGAGATGAAATATACAAATCTCGTACTTTTTGGTTTGGGCATCCTCTATCCACCGTTTGGCCCATCAGACTAACGGTTTTGATTATTGAAATACCCATCTTGAGTTCCAAGGGGTACGTGTTGCAGGCTTGCAGCAAACCTCTGCCCTTGGCTCGTTATATGCCGTGGGAAAGATGAGATCGGATTGCATGTGACCCCGGGCACAGGGGTTGTATGGGGTCAACAGAGATATCCATGACAAATCCACTCCGTCAATCCGTTTTGAAAGACCACAATAGGACAGAATTCAAAAAATCAGGAATATCCAAAACTCATGTGGGCCACACCAACAAAACAGTGGGACCTGATCATGATGTTTATATGCCATCCAAACCGTTCATGGAATTATTTCCACTCAGATAAACTTTAGAAACAAATGTCATCCTGATACAAAACTTTTGTCACCGCCAAGCTTTTAATCCTCACTGTTTCGTGTGGTATGGCCTACATAAGTTTTTAATCTGCCTGATTTTTAAAATAACGTCCTATTGTGGTCTTTAAAAGCAGATGGATGGAGTAGATTTGTCATGGACATCTCTATCGGCCCCACACAGGCAATCCGGTCCCGGGAAAGATGCGACACTGACATTTCAGCTCATATCTGCACTTGAAGTTGAAGGTACATGATGGGAACATGTGTCACCTAAACACGTGTGTGCTGTCCTCCCCGTTCATCAGTGTGGGCCCACTTTGTATCAGTCCCAAAAAAAAGTTCGTTCGAACTCCTCATGAAGGTCACGCATTTATATTTGAGTACGGATCAAAGGTTATCTTTCCGTCATGATGAGTGGAATGACTCGATTTAGGGTGTTGGGCCTTCCTGATGAATGGCCTAGATCTCGCATGCGTGTAATGCTGACCTTTTCTTGGGGGCTCAAGAACTTCAAGAAGCTAACAATGATGCTCTCCACTTCCCGGAGACTCGTCTGTGTGAGATCAACTCCGTCCATTCACGTCGGGTCATCTTAGGACGTCAGACCGACAGTCAGGCCGACCCGAGCTCAAGTGGGCCACTCCAGAGGAAACAGTACGGATGGATACACCCAACTTTAAAACCTTACTGGGCCCACCGAAATTGTGGATCGGGCTGATATTTGTGTCCCTTCATCAGTTTGCTGTGGTCCGGCCCACTTGAGTTGTGGTTAGACCTGTATATGAGTTGAGTAGGCTCGAAGAACTTGCTTGACTTGGCTCGAAAACGCTTGACTCGGCTCGAAAACGCTTGACTCGGCTCGGATCGAAAGTAAGTTTGAGCCGAGTTAAGTCATATTTTGGGTGCTCGAATGAATTTGAGTTGAGCACCGAGCAAGGCTATGATCGACTTGGCTCAACTCGAACTTTGGGTCGATTTGACTCATACTCAACTCGGGGAGTTGACACGGAGTATAAATTCCAAAAAAAAAACTCAAGTTCTAAACTTGGCATTCGGCCCTCTCAAGCATTCGGCCCTCTCAACTTGGCAAGAGGCCTGACCGCCTTGGTTTATCTCTCTTGATAAGCATAAGGCTTATCCTACTGATCCAGATAAGATAAAGACTTATCCTACTAAGATAATGATAAGGCTTATCCCACTGATCCAGATAAGATATGGATTATCCCAACAAATTTGGGATCTATTTAAATCTCTTCAATAATTATCTATAAAGAGGCCTCCGCACTCTCTCCAGGTATGCAATCCACCGCCATTAAACCTCCAACAACCTTTTCTTTCAGTATCCGTACTGACTTTGACATCAGAGGGCCGTAAGCCGAGCCAACCGGCGGCGGTCCTAACTTTTGTCGGTGGTTGCAGGTCCCTCAATCTACATCATTCATCTTTGAGTGTAGATCAAACGACGAAGAATCAAAATTGGTCCCTGACCAACAGCTGTTAGCCAATTTTTAGCGTTAACAGATTGGCGCCATCTGTGGGAACAACTAGATCGTTCACTCGATCTTTTCTTCATCATTCAATCGTTCTTCACTTCATCAAATCGGCTCCGTAGAAGGAAGCTCCAACGTCTAGCGGTTCAACAGTCCTCCACTGCCGTCGGCTTCCACGGCCCTGGCAACATTCCATACAATCCCTAGCTGCCGTCTTCATCTTGAAGATCTTCTGAATTCACGCTGGCCATTGGACTCGAAGAGACACATCCTTCTTCTTCACTTTTCGGAAGCATCTCTAGCATCCTTGGCTTGATCGCCGAAGAAGCCGGCGCATCACACCCATCAGGCCGATTCTCATTCACATCAATGGTTTCCACATCTGCAAAAGCATCAAGCAACAGCTTCACAATCTCAGGACCAGACGCTGACCCACCAGCAACAACAATAAAGGAAATCCGGCCGTCCTTTCAAGTCCAGAAGCACGTCTTGATTTCCACGTCCTGATTTCAATCTTCACAAATGCCCAGTCCAGGTTCGGGAAAGGATCGAAGCACACGATTAGGATCATCAACATCATCGACAGCCCTGCACAATGGACCACAACTCTGCAATCATCTCCATCTCCAACTGCTCTGCTTCTGGGGATCGATGATGGCCCCTGAAAATCCCTCAGCGGCGCCATTAACAACGTCGCCTACCCAATCCTTTGCACCAATTACTGCAAATGGGTCTTGCTCGGCCTAGCTCGTGACCTTGCGATCGTTTTTTTCTGGGTAGTTGTGCAAACCGGGCGATCGAGATGGCCGATCTTAGGTTCTAGCCGTGACTCATCGCGGCGAGGTCGGCCTGGTTGCATACGAATAACACAATTGCTGCTCTGTCCAACATCCACCAATCCAGAAAGTGGACCCCAAATTTTCAATCCAACCGGTCAGCCCTTCAAAACCATCCGTTGTCTAGCAATCTAACAACGCATATCTCTCACGTCCATCACAAGTGGAGTTCGTGCTAGCCGTCCATTCAATCCATCCAGTCGGCCTCACCAATAGCTGATGGACAATCATCCATACCCAACACAAGCCAGCAGCTTGTGATCTCTGTCCAATTCTTGGACGTTCAACCAGGACGTCCATCCAGCCATCACATTATGATCCTGCTTCGCCATCCATCTTGTACATCAGTTGGGCCACTCAATCTTCCAGCCGTACAACTGGACGCCCTTTGTCCATCAACAGATGAATGAAGATTTCAAACTGGGATGCCTTCAGCAGCATCGTGCAAATGGTGGATGTCATCATCAAATCCAATATTAGTCAGATGTATGCAGACTCCATAAATCTCTAAGGATCTTTGGTTACATCTTCATCCAATCCAGATCCCATATCGTCAATCTATCTGATGATGAAGAATCATCACAAGAAGTAAAGCTCTTGAAGCTATACCCAGAAGAAGATGTTCTTTGGGCCGTTGATCACTGAAATCGGCCAATCATCAGCTTCAAAGCAGGCCCCAGAGCCCGTCTTCTGCAACTTCTATTAAAACCCAAATTCAAGATTCACAAATGGGGAAGGTCTCACATCTCCAAGGCATGGGTTCAACTCAACCTGGGGCTACTCAGCCCATGAGCGTAATGAACATGTCCAAGTATGAACAACAAAATGCAATGAATTCCCCAGGAGGCTGCTCGGTGGACTTATTTTTCATTTGACTGGCTATTCAAGGGTGCAGCAGAATCCAATGGCATGACAATCGTCATTCAACAAGGCAGCAAAGTAGCGGTTTATCTTTGGTGGCTTCTCAAAGATAGGAAACAGTTACTCACATGGCTAATTAGTCGCACGAGACTCAATTGTCAGTTCCTTTGAGCTCATCTTCTTTTGGCATGGGACGGATGGACCAAGGCAACCCAAGTCCCAACGCTCCTAAGGATGAAATATTGAAAAGCACCCGGGCAAAGTGGGTTTTCCTATTGCTTCAAGCATGAAAACGAAGCATTCAATTTTAAAGTTCTATGGCAACACAACTAGAACCAACTCAGACACGGTCTCAAACCCGATCAACATCAACGTCAGTGAGCCATCGAGCCCTACTAACGTGTTCACCAAGCCAACATCCAATGGCCAGCAACATGCAACAACTACAAGGGTTGGATACCTCTCAGCCATCAAACACTCTCCCACACGTGCTGACCATACTCCTTCCCACATGTTCGACACTTGGCCTTGGACACTCGGCCTCATCCCAAAGGCTTCATCTTGAAGCTGAGTATGGACATGTACCGAGTATGGCCTCGATTCACTCGGCCTACTTGGCGCTTGGCCTATTCAGCCTTGTCAGATTGGCATGGCCTTGGGTACTCACCCTCGGCTCAGCCTTGGGAATTCGTCCTACTCGCTCTCGGATCGACACTCACCTCAGATATTTGGCAGACGTCCTCGGCATCGTCTTAAAGGCTTCGATAGACGACCTCCACATAATCCAGACAGTTCCATCTTGAATGCGAATACGGTTATGGTCCGAGTATTGAAATATATTTATTTGCTATCCAGGAAGCTACGCATAGGAGCTCGGTCCCATCGCTATTTATGGTTCACCCGCCTACGCTCAGCAACAGGCCTCGGCCGCGACAGTTATCTACTGAGACCACATTCGTTCGGCTCGTCCAAGAGATGTACGTGGCAAATCTCTAGTCAGCGAAATTGACCACGACATGATCCATTGCTTTGACGGCCAGGCCGACAGGCACCTAAAGAAGATGTCGAATGGCAAAAGACTTCACCAAGCATGTGCAAGTATTCAATACTCGATCGGCCCTTATTCTTTACGAATACGAGGTTCAAAGAAGTGTCCGACACTTTCCCTAACAAATTTTGTCCCTATGACAAAAGATTTAATTTGGATTTGATAACTCATTCGGTAGCGCCGGTTACCCCGCATAGCCTCCGGGCACCATAGCCTTTGGGCCACTTAGCCTCCAGGACCATCACCTACGGACATCGCCTCCGGGCACCATCGCCTCCGGGCCATGCTAATTAAGCTCAGCCTACTCAGACGCTTCAGTAGTAACATCTTCAAAGTTCCGTGCTCAGACTTCTAACCACGAAACTTGGGGGGCTTCTGTTACGGGTAAATTCGAGTTGAGCTCAAAACATGGAAAGCTGGTTCATCTTCTACATCAAGTATGGTCATGGACCGACTATTTAGGAGAGGAAGCTAAGTCAGCCTCGGCCCACTCGGGCTCAGCATACGGCCTTCTCAGGCCTCGGCCCACTCGGGCTCAGCATTCGACCTTCTTGGCTTCAGCCCACTCGGGCTCGGCATTCGGCCTTCTCAGCCTCGGCTCACTCGAGCTCAGCATTCAGCCCTCTCAACTTGGCAAGAGGCCTGACCTCATCCACCTTGGTTTATCTCCCTTAAAAAAGATAAGGCTTATCCTACTGATCCAGATAAGATAAAGACTTATCCTACTGATCCAGATAAAATAAAGACTTATCCCACTGATCCAAATAAGATAAGGATAAGGCTTACTGATCCAGATAAGATATGGATTATCCCAACAAATTTGGAATCCACTTAAATCTCTTCAATAATTATCTATAAAGAGGCTTCCGCACTCTTTCCAGGTATGCAATCCATCGCCATTAAACCTCCAACAACCTTTTCTTTCAGTATCCGTACTGACTTTGCCATCGGAGGGCCGTAAGCCGGGCCAACCGGCGGCGGTCCTAACCTTTGTCGGTGGTTGTAGGTCTCTCAATCTACATCATTCATCTCTGAGTGGAGATCAGACGACGAAGAATCAAAGTTGGTCTCTGACCAACAGCTGTTAGACAATTTTTTGCGTTAACAAGGCCAACGTGAAGTCAGCACGTGCGGCAGCGGACGCCCTGGGCACTCGTAAAGCTAATTGGTAACTCTCTGCTGCGCCTTTCACGGTTGAATGATCCGACGGTTAGAATCGCTCCATGGTTATGAAGGCATTCTGTTCCGAACGCGGCTTCGCTGTGATCCAACACCAGCCAGCTTAGCTAGCTGTAGCTGGTGTCAAAGCTATGTGGGCTCCACCTTGATGTATATTTTTTATCCATGCGGTCCATCCATTTTTATAGTTCATTTTAGGGAATGCGCACAAAAATGAGACAGATCCAAAGCTCAAGTGGACCATATCACAGAAAACAATGGGGATTCAACGATTATCATTGAAAACTTTTTGGGGGCATAGAAGTTTTGGATGAAGCTGATATTTGTGTTCTTCCTTCATCCAGGTCTGTGTTATCTTATGAACAGGTTGGATGACAAATAAACATAACTGTGGGCCCTAGGAAGGTTTCAACAGTGGACGCCACTATCCCCGCTGTTTTCTTCGGTGTGGTCTACTCGAACTCTGGATATGCTTCAATTTTGGGCTCATTGCTTAAAATGAGCTGTCAAAATGGATGGACGGCGTGGATAAAACACATACATCATGGAGGGACCGACAGATAATGGGGTCACCAGCCAAACCGCATCCGTTCCTTTTATTCCCTCTTTTCTAACTGCTTTTCAAAAATTCAAAGATGCTTACCGACTAACTCTTCCGACGGTCGAATTTTCCCGAGCTTTTTAAACTTCGAAAATCCGCCTCGGTTTCAAATTCAAATGCATGTGCAAGATGATCAAACATGCCCTGAATCGACCTCTCCATTCCCTTGCGATGACAGAACTCGAAATTCCCCGCTTGCCCTCCCACAAGCCAGCTATTTTCCGCAACTACCCCCAGCTTCTCCGTTCGTGCAAGGACATAAACTCTCTGCTTCAGATCCATGCACATCTCTTGGTTTCCGGGCTTGAATCAGACGATTTTACTCTTGCCCAGCTTGTAAATTCCTACTCTTCCTTCCGAAAATCCAACTTGGCCCGGGCTGTTTTCGATTCTGTAGCGAACCCAGGTGGCATTTTGTGGAATTCCATGATTAGAGCTTATACAAGGACAAACCATCATCAAAATGCTATTGAATTGTACCATGAAATGGTAGAAAGAGGTGTAGAACCTGATAAGTACACCTTCACTTTCTTTTTGAAGGCGTGCACAGGAACTTCGGACCTGGAAGGGGGTGTTTCGATTCACCAAGAGATTGTTCGGAAGGGGCTCGAATGCGATGTCTTCGTTGGGACTGCACTCATTGACATGTATTCAAAATTGGGTCAGCTCGAAATCGCACGCGAGTTGTTCGAACGAATGCCTGAATTGGATGTTGTTGCATGGAATGCCATGATTGCAGGCTTTTCTCAGAGTGTAGATCCAATTGAGGCTTTCAGCTTCTTCCGAAAGATGCAATCTGCTTGTGTGGGGCCCAATTCAGTAAGCTTGTTGAATTTGTTTCCTGCTATATGTAGGATATCCGCACTTCCCCTGTGCCGGGCTGTGCATGGTTTTGTAGTTAGGAGAGATTTTCCACCATCCGTTTATAATGGGTTAATAGATATGTACTCGAAGTGTGGAAATGTGGAAGTTGGTCGTCGACTTTTTGATCGGATGTTGGATCAGGATGATGTTTCGTGGGGTACGATGATTTCTGGTTATGCCCATAATGGCTATTTTTTTGAGGCCTTGGAGCTCTTCAATGATCTGAAAAGAGAGAGTGTGATGGTGAATCAAGTGGCAGCAGTGAGTGCTCTTTCGGCCGCTGCCGAGATGAGAGATTTAGAGAAGGGGATGGATGTCCACACCTACTTAATTAAAAGAGGAATTGAAAAGGATATGTTGGCCAGTACAACTCTTATTACAATGTATGCAAAGTGTGGAAATTTAGAAGAGGCGAAACGGTTGTTTGATGGGATTACGGAAAGAGATACAGTTGCTTGGTCTGCTATGATATCCGCCTTTGTCCAGTCTGAGCATCCAGAAGAAGGAATGGCACTTTTTCGAGAAATGCAATCAGCGAAAATCAGACCCAATAGGGTTACTATTGTGAGTGTGCTTCCAGCTTGTGCGGATATATCATATTTGAATTTGGGAAGAAGCATACATTGCCATGTCCTGAAATCCAATCTCGGTTTCGATGTTTCGACTGGGACAGCTCTAGTAGCGATGTACGCAAAGTGTGGATCTTTTGATAAGGCGAATGCTTTATTTGATAAGTTACTGCAGAAGGATGTTGTGACATGGAATGCATTGATTAATGGGTATGCACAGATTGGGGATGCATGTAATGCCATGAAGATGTTTCATCAATTACAATCAGCGGGCCTTCGCCCAGACTCGGGAACAATGGTAGGTGTGCTGCCGGCCTGTGTGATCTTAGGTGCCCATGATCAAGGCATGTGTGTTCATGGAAAGATTATCAAAAGTGGGTTTGAATCAGATCTTCATGTAAAAAATGCTCTAATGGACATGTATGCAAAGTGCGGAAGCCTTAGCTCAGCTGAGTTCTTGTTTGATGAGATTGTGTTTGATAAGGATGAAATATCATGTAATATAATGATAGCAGGGTACACGCAAAATGGACGTGCAAAGGATGCAATATCTACCTTTCATCAGATGAGAGCTGAAAATCTTCAGCCCAATTTAGTCACCATCGTGAGCATACTTCCAGCTGCGGCATTCTTGGCAGCCTTGAGAGAAGGCATGGCCCTTCATTCGTATGTAATCCGAACTGGGTTTGAGTCGAATATGCTTGTAGGGAACAGCCTCATTGATATGTACGCAAAATGCGGACGGCTGGATTTTTCAAAGAAATTTTTTGATGGGATGGATGGCCGAGACATAGTATCATGGAATGCAATGCTTTCGGGGTATGCCATTCATGGGCATGGTGAAGATGCTGTTTCGCTTTTTGCTAAGATGCAAGAGGATTGCATTGAGGTGGATATGGTGTCTTTCATCAGCATATTATCTGCATGCAGACATGGAGGTCTAATAGACGAAGGAAGAAAAATCTTTAATGCCATGAGCTCTGTATATCACCTTGAGCCGGATTTGGAACACTATGCTTGCATGGTTGATCTCTTGGGACGTGCGGGACGGTTAGATGAAGCTTGGAGATTTATTCAGACAATGCGGATGGCACCCGATGCCGGCGTCTGGGGTGCCTTGTTGGGTGCTTGTAGAATGCATTCGAATTTGAAATTAGGTAAAATGGCATTAGAGCATCTCGTTCAACTGGAGCCTCAGAATCCCGCTCATTATGTGGTTCTTTCGAATATATATGCGCAAGTTGGAAACTGGGCCAATGTTGGGAAAATGAGAAGTATGATGAATGGTTCAGGATTGAAGAAAACGCCTGGATGTAGCTGGGTTGAGATCAAGGGTGCTGTCCATGCATTTAGAGTGGGTGATCGGTCCCACCCACAGTTAGAAAGTATCTGTATGGTGTGGAGAGATTGGAATGAGAAGATGGAAAATATGGGTTATGTTCCAGACACGAGCTGCGTACTGCAAAACGTGGAGGAAGAGGAGAAAGAGTTTTTCCTATATACTCACAGCGAGCGACTAGCCATTGCATTCGCAGTTTTGAACACTGAATCTGGAGCAACTATCCAGATAGTTAAGAACCTCCGTGTTTGCAGCGATTGCCACACTGTAACAAAATTCGTTTCGAAGATCACCGGGCGTAGGATTATAGTCAGGGATGCGAGTCGTTTCCATCACTTTGAAAATAGCACCTGCTCATGCAAAGACTACTGGTGATCTATGGGTGATGCAGGTAGCCTGTGTTTGTTGGTGTGGAAGAGAACATGAACTGTTCCTCCCGAAGGTGGGCCACATCCCAAAATTCGAATTGGTTGGATGATCCTAGCTGCTGATTTGAGTACTTCCAATTAAGGATAACCCATGAAAGATAACTTGACCATCAATATCAAGGGATGATTATCCCTTCATGTAAAGTGATGTGCTATTTCAGGCAGGCCATGGATCTCATGAACACCACTGACTGATCTCATCTTCCAGTTCCAAATCTTGTAGAAACCATTGGATCTGTAGATTAAATTATGACTGATAGAACAAGAAAGAGAATATTATTTAATTTCTTTTATGTATCGAATTTATCTTGGAAAATTGGAACCTCTGTCATATACAAAACAAAATTATCTAAATTATATATCATTAAAATGAGCATTTCTTATATTGCATTTCATGTGATTTATGGGGCACCCGATTTTTCTAAGATATATTATTCAGATGTTTGATTAAGGCGGTTCTATTCATAAAATACCTATTTGGAGATTAGTGTATGAAGTATAAGCAATGTATATTATACTAATCTACTCAATTTGATTAGGTTCAAACAAACTCGGATTTTCATGTAAAAAATTCTGTAATATACAAAACAATGTACATTGCGTGTCATCTGATTTGTGAAAGCGGATTAGGTGTGCCCACGAATCCAGCCAGGTGGGTGTGGTCGTGATCGTGGGGCCCACCTCGATGTATGGGTTGTATATACACAAAGTCCATCAGTTTTGCCTGCTCATTTTAGAGCGCGGTCCCAAAAAACGAAGCAGATACTATTCCCACAAAAGCTTTGGATCAAGCTGCTATTTGTGTTTCCCTACATCCAGGTTTGTGTGGCCTTATCAATAGGTTGGATGGGAAATAAACATTACCATGGACCTTAGGAGTTTTTTAATGGTGGACGTTCAATGACCACTGTTTTCCTATGGTGTGGTCCACCTGAGAGTTGTATCTGCTTCATTTTTTGGACAATGCCCTAAAATGAGCTGTCAAAATGGATGGGTAGTATGGATGTACAACACATACATCAAGGTGGGCCCACGGTCATGACCACACTCACCTGACTGGATCATGGTCGCACCTAATCTTTATTTCTAATTTGTGGGAGAAGATTTCTCTTAGATGTGATTTTTGTACCTAATCCTTATTTCTAACTTGTGGGAGAAGAAATTTCTCTTAGATGTGATGTTTTAAATGACAAAATTGAAGAGAAAGAAAAGTTTTCTAATAAAAACTTCTACTTAAACAATAGAGGAAGAAAAAAAAAAAAAACAAAAATTTGTCTAGCAAGCAAGTGCAAGATATTTTCTTACACTAATCTATACTTTCCCTTGTTTCTGTTTTGCTAACCAATCCAATCCAAACATGTAGAGTGCCACTGCCACAGCAGGAGCGGATTAGTTGCGGCCCGGCCTCACCCAAGATAGAGCAGCCCTTACTGTGGGGCCCACCTTGATGTATGTTTTCTATATCCAGGCTGTCCATCCGTTTTTCCATATCATTCTTAAGGTGGACCCTACTATGCCTATAGTATGATCTGGAAAAACAGATGGACGGCGTGGATATAGAAAACATGCATCAAGGTGGGCCCCACGGTAAGGGCCCCACCTAATCCGCTTCCTACCAGTCCCCATATATTGGCTAGTTTTGACCCTTGGATTGCATCCTTATCTAAGATGATTTCAGGGTGTGGAACCTGGCAAGCATACCTTCCTTTCCTCTCCGACGACTATTTATCGTCAAACCTACCGGTCTTTCAACCTTTACAAAGAATGATATGATACTCAAGAAAGCTACGGTGGTTCACATTCATGCCCGCGTCCGCTGTACACGTGTCATGCCAGGTTGCTTGGATCATGGGTCCCACTTTTGGATGGTGCCAAAGATCGCATCACCAGTAGCTGGTTAATCCCAACCGTCTGATCAGAATTATGAAATGGACGGTTAGATCAAGTGAAGAAGTCGCTCGGCCTGAATTCAATAGGCTTGGTGGGCGGTTAGGATTGTCCCAGAAGCACACGACGACATCCCAGCAGCCGTGTATCAGGTGGGGCCCACCTAGTCGATTATTTTCCAATGACCAAGGCTGTTTAACTCTTAGATGGGCCTAAAAGAACGTTTAGGCCGTCCAATGATTTCATGCATGTGCGAGCTGGCGATGGGCCAACAGTCTAAAATTTTGGCCAGGTCATCTATATAGTGGATCCCACGAGCTGCATGGCTTGCATTTCTTACATGCGTGCCAAGTGGCTTGGGGTAGAGGCGCGTGTGGGCCTAGCAGACCACTGATCAGACCATTGGAAAGATTTTATCGGTGGATGGTCAAGCAAGCGGCATTATTTTGCGGGAGAAGCAGGGGATGGCCCATCCATGATAAGGCCAAGCGGATTAACGGTTCTGATTGGATTCAGTCATTGACAGCTTTAAGAAAAAAAGAACAATGTCATCTGTAGCCGTGAACACAAGTCACCACATGTGCCTATACAGCGCATGTGTGCATGATCTGTGCCGTTCATCAAGCAGGCCACACAGTGAATGTCTGTCAGCAAAAAGCTGTGGCTGGTATCCTGATCAGATTATCGAATTTTACCGTTACAAATTAAAGTAGCCAACATACACACATGAACCAAGTTGTGATTGGGCCACTCATTTTGCAAGAAACAATTACTGGGGGGGCCCTGACGAACGTTTCAGATCAGATACACGTATGCCAAGTCCTCACGTGTGCGATGCTTGTGGTTTGCATGTTTACATGCGTGGTTGTTTTCCAGAAAAAAACTTGCCGATGGGCCGCTGTCGGTTCCTACCGGGGGTTAACTTCACAAACCAAGAACCCCTTAGTTGGAACTTTGATCCAACCTGCCCATCAGGTACGATGTCTTATTTTAACCATTGAACCCAAAAATAATGATAATAAAAAATAAGGAACGCCCACAGCATAAGAAAAAGTTGGAATGGAATGGCCACCGTTAATTTCACATAGGGCTCACCGCGGGGTTTCTATTCCATCCAACCCATTCGTCTAATCTGCCTCATCAGGATGAAGTTTTTAACCAAAAACAACATTTCCAAAACTAATGTGGGCGATACAACGTGAATGTAGGGGTTTTAGGTATTATTTTTTGTGTGGCCCACCTGAGTTTTGAATCATCTTTATTTTTGGGATCAAGGATAAATAAACGGTGATGTACTTGATGGACGGAGTGGATTTTATGTTCGTTAATTCGTATCCCTCATGTTAGAAAAAGTAACCCCGGGAGTACCCAGCGCGACGTACGCTTGCGTTTTCGTTTTACTGGATGGCTGATTACGACAACCTGAAACGGGTCAAACAGAGGGATCATAGCATCCTCGACCTCAAGATTTTCGCAGCATACTCGAGCTTTGGATTCTGACAACTGGGTGCCATCGTTGAGTAATCTAGACGGTTGGACCTCTTCATCCACACTAGATAGAGCACTAATTAAACATTTTAAATACTTGATTTATGTCTCAAAACATAAATATTGCAACGGTCCAAATTCAACTAAAAAATTCCAACATTTATGTTTAATATCTCATAATATGATATCTTTTTTAATAAAAAGTGATCTATTTACTATGGGAATCATATTCCAACGGATAAGATTCACTATAAAATGGGCCTCACATCTCAGAACTGAAAACCAAGTATACCGATCAAATCCTCGGTCGAGTATCATAGAATACTCCTCAGAATTCAGAAAGGCAACTCGTGCTATTCCGGGGCATCTCTCTTCTTCCTCTTTCACCCGACCAACCCATTCCCGTTTTCGGGAGGAGGAGAAATCGCTGCCTTCCGCTAACCGAAAAACGGACGGTCGTTGGCTTCTGCTTCCGTCCGTCGCGCTTCAACCGAACACATCCTTTTACATCAGAATCGGTCGGATGGTAAGAAGACTACCGAGAGTTGCAACTGTCAATCGAGAGACTGAGGTACGTCACAGTCCTTTTCTGATTATGGTTTTGGAAATTCCAGAGTTTCTTAGGGTTTCTGTATTTTTTGTGCCTTTCCTCTAGAATTTCTAGGAAGAGGAATTGCAAGGTTCTGATGCACCAGAACCTGAGTGTCCCGATGAGTTAGTTTGTGCGTTTATAGCCCATGGATCGGGGATCCCAACCGTTGATATGCAAGAACCTACAGCGGATGGGGGATGGTTAAAAAATTTCATAGATTAGACGGTTCTAACCTTGGATCAGTGGCCTGATGTTATACGGTGAGGAAAAAAACAGAGCAACTGTCTGAACCAGTAGTCATTGATCGGATGGATAATGCATCAGGACCGTCTAAATTACTCTTCTGGGAAGTCTAACCAGTTGCCTTACATGGTGCGCTGCATCGAATTGGACATGCAGGACAGTCCCATGGTGCGGACCGTTCATTGGATGGTCTCACCAATTTCTGATCGGACAGTGTCAACCACAGCAGCGGTGAGCTACAAATGGATAGTAGAAAAGGCTTCTGGCAACTTTCATTGTTGAACTGGAAAATGTCCATCAATTGAAAAGAGTGGGTTGTGCTATCCATGCAATTTGTGGAGTATGGTCCAGCTATATTGGGACCCACTTACTGGATCCAGCACATGGACCGTTGGTGCAGAGCACCAGATAATCGGTGGGCTGTGCTCGAATGTATCTCTATATTGCCATCGCATCATCATCATAGCATTATCCCACTAATTGGGGTCGGCTCACAAATCTTGCTCCGCCATTCCACTCTATCAAGAATCATATCCTTAGTTCAACCATAAGGTTATCAACATGGTGTGCCGTAACAGCTGTTACGTAATGGTAACGGTGGCAACTGTTATGCACTATGGGGTGGTAGTGGTTGTAATGGCCATTATGGAACAAATTGCCCCGTAACGGTCCATTATAGGGCCATACAGGTTTTCTTCAAAAGAAAAAAGAAAAAAAGGTCATAACGGCTTCAAGTCTCCACCCACAACTTTTTGGACCTTCTCTTGCCCTTTTAGAGCCTTCAACTTGACCCAACTCACTCCTAAACAGTGTAGCTCTTGGTCTCCTTCTCTCCGTTGCACATGGCTAAACCATCTAAGTGTACTTTCCCTCGCGTTATTACCAATTGATGCTACCCCTAAGTTTCCTCAAATGCATCATGTACCTCTGTACTGTGATTCCAAAAATCCTGTAACAGTGTGAGACCATGGAAGAATTTAGATGTGCCTCTAAAGTCGAAGGGTAAACTTTCCAAAGTCTACCCTTAGCGACCAACTCCCCATGTCCTAAAATCCCGACAGACCCGCTATGTATGTTAACCGGGTGAAGATTCTGTGACAACAGAAACATGAAACAAAACATGCAAATGTTGATTCACTGGTACATTGCCTATTCAAGCCACACACACAAAATCACAGCTGTGGACAGACTCCCAAAAGACTAACATGCATGCCAGAAAGTTGATAGCTTACTGCATTGCTTGAGCATGGTGTGCAAAATTTTTGGTGCTTTGTTTTTCTCTTAGTATTTGGAGCTCTTTGATTGTGGGTTTATGGTCAGGTTTTGATTTTGGAGTTGTGGAAATATGAGGAATTATAGGGTCTCTAGGGCCAAGCTTCCATATATGTCGAACATAGGGTCTGATGATCCAATCCAAACTGTTGATCCAGTGAGCCTCATCGTGGAGTGGGATGCCTTGAAAATCTCCCAGATGGGAAGATTCAAAACCTTCAATTGTCTATTTCTCTTGAATATAGATTGTTGCTCATTTTCCTTAGGGCCTGCTTGGATAGTGAATTATGACAGTATTGTAACGTAAAAGTGCCATCATTACAATTTTATCATGGTTATTTAAACACATAATTTGGCACGTAATTCGGTGGTCAAAGATGTAATAAGAGACATGTAAAAGAATTTGTACTCATTACAAATTTACATTGCAATGGAGATCTCCTATCTAAACACAAGAATCAGTTTATTTTTAATGTTGATTTGACATCTCAGTGATGTAAAAGTATCATCATTGCACTTCTACCATGACCTACCAGACACGGAAAATTGCAGTCAACTTGCCTATTGTCTAGGAACTGGTATTGTAATTTGTTATCATTGCACTTTTACAATTCATTATAGTCATAATTCACTATCCAAACGAGACCTTATGAACTATATATTTGTACTTTGTAGGTCTCTGATCGAAGGGTTAGGATCTTCCAGTTTGTGCGATCTTGGGGTCATGATCATTTCATGGTGGAGCTCCTAGTCCCGATCATAGTTTAAAAACATGTCAGTTTGACTCTAAATTCAACTGAGTCGACTCAACTTGATTGAATTTTAGGTTGCCTTTATAGAAATTTATTTAAATTGATTTTTTTCTGATTTTTTTCGATTCTCATCAAGTTCTTTGGGCTTTTTCTAGGGTTTTCATCACCATCACCATCACCATCATCATCATCTAACCCTTATCCCAATTAATTGGTTTTGGCTACATGAATCCCGTTCTGCCATTCCATCTATCAAGGGGACCTTCAGTTAGACCGTAGATCATCAAGTTTTTTTTTTTTCTTTCTCCCTACCTCCATCCACATCCTTATGAGCCTTCACCTTTCCCTTTTAGAACCTTCAACTTGTACCAACTTCTAGCTGCCACAATTCTCGGTCTCCATTGCATATGACAGATCATCTAATTTTACTTTCCCTCATCTTATTACCTATTATTACCTATTGGTACTACTGGGTTTCCCTGAATGCATTAATTCCTAATTCCATCCTTGTCTTGCCAACATCCTAATTTCAACTACACTCATCATATGAACATGTTGATCTTTAACGGCCCATAAAGCATGGCTGGTTTTATGGCTATCCTATAAAATTTCCTTTCAATTTGAGTGGTACACGGTGAACATACAACTCTAGAGGCACTTTCTAGGGAATTTCATATTTTTATTAATTTATAATTTTATAAAATATTGTTAGATTTGAAAGTAATTAACAGTTAAGTTTTTACTTTCGTGTTCTTGGCCGAGTCTTCGCATTAACTAGACTTGATGAACTTTTGAGTAGAGTTTTTGGGTTTTCAAACCATGTTATAGATCACTGGATCATGGGGCCTGCATCAAAAGTTATCATGCGTCTCAGCAAACTATGCATACTAGGGGGTATGGCAAAGGGAAAGAAAAATGGGATTTGGTTGAGAGATCGGGAAGGAAAAGGGTGTGCACACCATGTAGAGAGAGTGAGATAGAGAGTGTGCTGGCGAACACGCAAAGAGAGAAATGGTGTGGCCTACTCGCAGGTTGCGGTCTGCTTTGATGGAGAGATCGAGCGGGTAAAATTTCAGCCGTTGACTTTTTGCGGGGAACCCCCTAGCCATAGATTGCCAGCAGCCACACCCTCCAAATTGCCAAAATACCCTTATCATTAATTTGAACGCCTTCCCAAGAATTTTTAAATATTCAATGTTTAGTGCTCTCAAAAACCTAATTGCATCAGTAAAATTGCCACCCACTAAATTGCATTATATATATATAGTAGAGATCTTGAGGTTCAGTATATGATAATTGCTCTTGAGATATTGCTTTCTTTAGCTTTGTTAGAACAGGGAAATGACACTTAGGTCAAGTTTGCACATACTATTAAATTCAATTGCAATAATTAGTCTAATAGTGAGAATAGCCAATGTTACCTCCCTTAGCATTCATATTGAGGGACTACTCAAGATTGTGATTGTGTTACGTGCAAGTTGATCCTGAAAGTAACTAACTGCAATTTGACGGCTACTCTCTTATTATTGTCTATTTGTTCAGTTCTTCCTATTGATCTGATTACTGCAATTCAATCCAATGGTGCATCCAAACACAACCTCATGTACAGTTGACCAGTTTATCCAGATTTACATTGCTCTGATATTTGACATGCTTCGCTTACACCCGGATCCATAGCTCAAGTGGTAGACTGAGTGAAGATAGCCTCGTTCCAACACTGAGGTCATGGTATTGATTCTCAAAGTGTGGGTGGCTAACATTGCAGTGTGACCAACAGGGGGGGGGGGGGGGGGGGGGGGTATGTACTAACCCAAAAATAAAATAAAAATAAAAATACATGCTTCGCTTTTGCTTATTTAACTGTTGGAATATTTTAACTCAAATTGCTTATTCCCTACATGGACTTTTAACTCAAATTGGTATCCATGGATTTGTTTGTTTTCATGAATTATACACAAGTATTTGAATTACAAATTGTTGCCACATTTGTATAATTCTCCTTCCATTATTCAAATCTTAAGCTGATGCTGGTTGTTTTCCATTGGTGCGAATGCTCATGAGGTGGTTTCCTGTTTCAGCTAAAGGAAAATGGGCAGCATTGAATAAGGCGTATTGGGTCTCTTTGGTAGCTGCAATGGATTTATCTTCTCCCTTCTACCGCCACATTCAGGGGCCATGTTCACTTATCTGGTTCTGCATTTTGCTACTGCTCTTTCTACATGACTGCAGGGGAGTTCTCTCAGATTCCAAGTACTTGATTGGGCTTGGAAGCTATGACATAACAGGACCTGCAGCAGATGTCAACATGATGGGATATGCTAATCCTGAACAAACTACGTCTGGAATTCACTTTAGGCTGCGGGCCCGAACATTTATTGTGGCTGAGCCTCAGGGGAAACGGGTATTATTTGTAAATCTTGATGCATGCATGGCCTCACAAATAATCACAATTAAAGTGCTTGAGAGACTGAAAGCAAGGTAGTTATGATCTCGTTATGTTTTAATCCCCTCCTTTCGTTCCGTGCTACTAATTCTAAATTGCTAAACTAAATTAATCTAAAACCAAGATCGAAAGGCTAATTCTTTCCTCCTGTGTGGAATGGGCGCTAATTTAGACAGATTTTGCGGGGCAATCATATTTGCATATCTTTAAGGACAGGGATTCAGTCGTATGTGAATAATTCATTCTCTCTTCAAGCAGTAGGTGTCACCGCTCCTTGCATGGCTGTTATTTTGGCCTTATTGCAATTATGTTTTCTCCCATTAGGGTAACCTGTCTCTAGGGGGTTGAAAAGCTAAGTTCACCATGTTTTGAAGTGAGAAAGTTCACTGCTAGCGTTTACAATGTTTTTTCTCTGGAGAGCTCTCAGGTTTTTAAGCCTAAGCATTTGATTGAAATTTTAGCATATCTGTCATTTTATGCTTCTTCATTCTCCTATTCTTTCTCCTCACCTTATAAATATTATGTTTGGATGTGTCTTTAGTATGACAGCATTATGAGGGATCACCATCCTTAACTTTGTATCTTGATGTTGATCTATATGTGGATTTGTTATTAGTAGTAATTTTAGTGCTAGGACTGGCAATAACCCATGTGGACCGAGCAAAAGCAATTTTTTTAATAGGTCTGGCTTGGCTTCAAAATCCAGGGCTCTCTCATCAATTCCCCCGCCCCCCAACAAAAATAAAAAAAATAAAATCCGGCGAGTCATGACTCAACTCGAGTCCATCCAAATCTCTGAGGCTAAAAACCATGATTGATGACCCTAGTTACTGCAGTTTGCACATCAATTCCTTGGCTTTCAATTTTTAAGTTACAAAGAACATCTTAAGTCTATAGTTAAGTAATCACGTAAGGATGAATCTAAAGTTTCCTTATTCTGTTTGAGTTTTGTCCGCGAAATTGATTTTGCTACAGTTACTCTTGTTGCTACAGCATTCTGGAGAATTTTGTGTTATGCCTTTTCCTTTCTTTTCTTTTTTCGCAGGTATGGGGACCTATATAATGAACAGAATGTGGCAATCAGTGGCATTCACACACACGCCGGGCCTGGGGGCTACCTTCAGTATGTCATATATATCATAACATCCCTTGGATTTGTACGCCAGTCGTTTGACGTAATCGTCAAGGGAATTGAGAAAAGCGTTATACAGGCTCATGAAAATCTTCGTCCAGGATCAATTTTTGTTAATCAAGGTATGATAGAAAATCCATGTTTTCATTGTCCTGTATTAGATGCCTCCCTATATTCTATCAAATTTACGGATGTTGATGATCATCTGGAATTCTGAAAATGGGGCAGACACAATGTACAGAATAGTATTTGTTTCAACAGTTTTATTTATTTATTTATTATTATTTTTTCAACACACACACACACACACACTCACACCATAGTGAAATTTCACCACAATGGGTACATAAATCCATGACCTCATGTTGAAACTCTTGTGAGTCTACCACCAGGCATGAGTAAGGACCCTGTCATTGGAGGACTGTTGGGGTGCTAGAAGATAGCCTTGAGTTCCGACAATTTTAGCAAGAGGCATGCAAGTTTCTTGGTCACTGCTGTTCATATGCTATAAACGGAAATGGCTTCTTTAATAGAGGGATAGCTTAGAAGAAGATGATGCTGAAAGAAGACTAGTTCTTGTTTTTTGTTGTCTTCATTTGTAAAAGCTGGATTTCTTGATGAAGAAATTAATGCTAGCTAGTTCTTGATATATGTACTTAGTCCTTTAAAAGACTCGTGATTGCCACCATGCTGCTACTACTTTAAGTTAGACTTTAAACCTTTGAACTGTTGCAGTTTTGTGTTTATGTTTTTCCTAACTCTCCAGTTTATAATCAGGCATACCTAAATCCCTCTCCTCTTCACCCTGCAATTTGTGTTGGATAATTCCATTTCAAGAGATCCCCCCAAACCTGTAGTGAGTGTATACTAAATATGCATGTAGGTGCATGCTGAATAAGCATGTAGGTGAATGCACATCATGATGGATGCTTGTTTGCATATTTGTACTGGTTTACATGTATTCTTGGTCGATGGTTTGGATGTTCACTGGTGGTAGTTTACTTTGGACATTTTCGTGGATGTAGCCCTCTCAGTGGATTTACCTTTCTTTTCTTTTCTTTTAAGTTAAGCTGGGATCAAACCTGAGACGTCAATGTCAAAAATGCCACATGGGCCTGAACCTGGGGTGACAACTACAACCTTTCCAGCTGGAGTTCTTGTTACTGTGATCTTTTATGTTACTGGTTATTGCAAATGGCCTGCATAGGTTGTTGATAAGTCAGGGTTGTAATTTTGTCTAGCTAGAATCCTCTGTTACACCATTCTTTTTCTTCACAAGTGCAGGACAATTACACAACTCCCTCCGTGAACTATTAACCAGCTATATACTTAGAAGTTCGATCCCAATCATTCCCAATTATTGATTTCCCATCATGTACTAATACACCAAAATTATCCCTTACATCTGGATATTCTAATAATAAAACAAAACCGAGGTTTGAAATATGTGTATCAGGTCTTGTGTCATTCACCACCAATACAGCCCTGTATCACCCCCCTATCATGCTGTTTTGTGCCGATACAACTGTGTTGTTCACGGGCAATGCATTACTTATCAGGCAACACATGCCGGTTTCAGACAATACTTCAAACCTTGAACAAAATTGTTATGGTCAAACTTATTGTGCTTGCCTAGCACATTTGGAGTTACTTGTGCATCTGTAGTTTTATGTGATCTCCTCATACCAATCAAACTTAAAGGAGAGATTTTATAGGATAGCTATAAAGACCAGCCATGCTTTGTGGGACAGAAGGTTGGGCAGTCAAGAGACAACATGATGTAGGACGCCCTAATTATGATGCATGTGTATGAACATGTATAATCCAGCAGAAATAAAAGACAATAATAATCTAAAAATTCAACATCAACAATCATAAACTAAGAAAACCATAAAGAGACATGCAATGGAGCGGGCCATCATCACAACCACGAAGTAAGAAATTCAAATAATGCATAGGTTGGATCCGGCGAGGGATGGAACCTCCCGATCTTGCATGGTCATAACCCAATCGCCCAATGGGAATCACTAGTCCGAGAGATCAAAGAATTTTCTCGGATTAGGGATTTGAAAATCTGAGAAATTGGGATTTTGGATCAATTCTCAAATTTAGGATTCGAAGATTGGGGATAATGGAGATAGAGATAGAAGAAAGAATAACTCACCTTAGAAGAATGTTGGAGAGGCACAAGAAGAAAAGAGAAGAAGATTTGGGAAGAAGAAGTTCCAAGAGGGAGAGAGGAGGAAGAGGAGCCACCAAGCTTTTCTTAATCAATAATCAATAATTAATGAAAAAGGTTTAGGGCAACACCCTTATAAAATTCGAAATTAGCATAATTACCAAAAGACCCCTACTAGCAAAATTAAAAAAAAAAAAGACATTCACACGAAAAAATGTGCACACACTAACTCAAAACTCAAATAAGTAAAAGTGCATAAACTAAAATCAAATCTAAGATGCCCGATAGCCTCCGATGATGGCACGATGAAAGTGGGCCACGACGAACCACTGGTCCGATCACATCATCATCGCGATCCAACGGTCCAATTATTTCCTCCAAGCAACTTACACATGTCCTCCCCATGTGGGGTCTTCTCAAATTTCTCGAACCACATGTGTAAGGTCTTCGATGCTCCTCAAGTCATCACGAACGATCCAAGCCCTTTTTCGGGCCGAAGAGACGCATGCGTCACTCGCATGATAAACCCTAAAGGGATTGATGTCCGCATCATTCTCTTCGACTAAGAAAAGCTCGACTTCGTCGAGATAAAGCTCTTGTGGCTCTCTAGCAAGTCTGGATCAATTCTTTGCAATTCCACTTCTGTCAACCATGTAGATTCTGACGGTGGTCTATTCTTCCATTTGACAAGATATCTCTGGAAACCTCCATCTCTCGTGGAAACTATCTCTTCGTCCACAATTTCCTTAATTTCCTCTTTGCGAGCAATAAGTGGGGGAAGGGGTGGAGTGGGTTGTGAAACAAAAATCAGAATATGGCCACGAAAGAGAAGAATGGTCAATGGTAGGATGAGGGGAGGGGACTAGATCTTTCACATTAAACGTTGGATTAATGCCCATTTCAGGTGGAAGGTCTATCCTATACGCGTTGGATCTAATTTTTTGCAATACTTTAAATGGTCCAGCACTACGTGCTTGTAATTTCTCAGCGGTACTCTGTGAGAACCGCTCTGGCCTTATCCTCGTCATTACATAGTCTCCTTCCTAAAAATCTTGCAATCTACGTTGCGAGTCAGCTGAAAGCATAAAACTATCATTACTTCTAGTAATCTGTTGTCTAATATATGTATGCAATTCATGAATGTGTCGTGCAAATGCATTGACTGACTCTGAAGACCTCTGGGTGACAGACATGGGTGAAACTAAAGGACGCTCTAAAAAAGCAACGAATTGAAAATAAGCAAACCTATGGAAATAAACAATTTTATGATCTAGAACTTGAAAACTGAAATAAAAGGACACTTCTCATGGGTGACACATAATTTCTCATTATAAGTATTATAAACAAGGATGATGTTCAGGTACCCCAACACTTGAGAACACACGCTATTGATACCAAGTCTTAAGCAGATCTTGGCATCAGCCATTATGTCCAAAATGTCATCAAGATGCGGGATGGGGACTCTGACCATCATATCCATCATGAAGTGAATACGTCACAAGGTGGCGTGACACTTGACTGAGGCTTTGTGGACGGCCAGTATATGCCCATATGTGTGCTATATGCCATTGTTTTTTAAAGTGAAAAGGGCAGGCTTGGCACACAAAACAAAACTCCAACTTAAACTTTCCTTATTGAATTCTTCCCTGAGAAGTTTATCAAATTGATGCTGCATTTCTATATTATCTGCAGGGTTCACCTGGTATGGAGGAAAGCTTGACAGGAGTGATCCGGGGACAAGATCGATCATGTGTTGAATGTCCCATTTGGGTGAAAAATTATCCCATAAATCATTTGGTAGGATATCACAAGTCATGTGGGTGTCTACCATCATATTTTCACTAGTCTCTTCTTCAATTTCATTTGTGTTCACCACGGTAAGAGACGTAGATTGGGGGACTGCATCAATCAAATCACACATGACACCTGGAACTGATGTGGTCTCAAACTCTTCGACCTTTTCATCGCTAGCACACACTCCTGCATCATCAAAGATGATGAGTGATGCCTCAATTTCTTCAATTTCCTTGCTACTGACATTAGGCACGTACTCTTCCACTTCATAGAGAACCTGATTGGATTCTTCCAACTGGTCATTCACCAAGGTATTATCTCGCTTCCAAGGAAATATAATTGGTGTTAAACAATCAAATTGTTCATAAGCTGAGATTTCCTTAATGATGGATTGGACCACTTTACAAGGAGGGGACCATATTGGTTCTGTGTTTGGATGGGAAGGTGAGGCAACTCTCTTCCGAGCCAAAGGCTTTTGACGATAAGAGATGGGAAGATATTTTTCTTTCAAACGCTCTTTCATCTCGTCCTATTGTGAGATCGGGGCTCTCCCAACTCTATCAATTCGTCACTCCAAATCTGTCCAAAACGACTTGGCTTGGCCCTCTAATTTCCACTTGGCAAACCTCACTCGACTGTAATTTGACATATCATACCAATAAAAAAAATAGCCCAAATCTTCAAGCCAATCAAGGAATGCTTGTGGGTCCATGTGACCATTAAAGTAGGCCAAGTCATCGGAGTTCAGCTTTCCATTGGGTCTCGACGGCCACACGACAACACTTAATGGTCCTGCTTAATGGTCCTGAAGATCTCAAACGCCTACACTCCATTCACTACGGGGAGACTCTACAGACTGGGTGACTTACAATATGAATGCGATGAATTTAAACTACAATGAACTGACACTAATTAATTTTAGATTATGCGACTCAAATCTGGAAATTTTCCAAATTAGGAAACTTTATAAAATTGAAAACTTTTTAAATCTGGAAATTCTCCAAATTAGGAAACTTTCTAAAATTAGAAACTTTCTAAATCTTGAAATTTTCTAAAACAGACTAAAAATAAAAACCCTAATTTGGTAACTCGATCTAAGCATAACCATGCAAAGCCTATTCTCTGATACCAAATTTGATGTAGGACGCCCTAATTATGATGCATGTGTATGAACATGTATAATCCAGCAGAAATAAAAGACAATAATAATCTAAAAATTCAACATCAACCATCATAAACTAAGAAAACCATAAAGAGACATGCAATGGAGCAGGCCATCATCACAACCACGAAGTAAGAAATTCAAATAATGCATAGGTTGGATCCGGCGAGGGATAGAACCTCCCGATCTTGCATGGTCATAACCCAATCGTCCAATGGGAATCACTAGTCCGAGAAATCAAAGAATTTTCTCGGATTAGGGATTTGAAAATCTGAGAAATTGGGATTTTGGATCAATTCTCATTTAAGATTCGAAGATTAGGGATAATGGAGATAGAGAGAGAAGGAAGAATAACTTACCTTAGAAGAATGTTGGAGAGACACAAGAAGAAAAGAGAAAAAGAAGATTTTGGAAGAAAATGAAGTTCCAAAAGGGAGAGAAGAGGAAGAGGAGCCACAAAGCTTTTCTTAATTAATAATCAATAACTAATGAAAAAGGTTTAGGGCAACACCCTTATAAAATTCGGAGTTAGCATAATTACCAAAATACCCCTACTAGCAAAGTTTCAAAAAAGACATTCGCATGAAAAAAACGTGCACACATTAACCCAAAACTCATATAAGTAAAAGTGCATAAAATAAAATCAAATCTAAGGTACCCGATGGCCTCCGATGATGGCACGAAGAAATTGGGCCATGACGAACCAATGGTCCGATCACATCATCATTGCGATCCAACGGTCCAATCATCTCCTCTAAGCAACTTACACATGTCCTTCCAATGTGGGGTCTTCTCAAATGTCTCGAACCACATGTGTAAGGTCTTCGATGCTTCTCAAGTCATTACGAACGATCCAAGCCCTTCATCGGGCCAAATAGATGCATGCGTCGCTCGCATGATAAACCCTAAAGGGATTGATGTCCGCATCACAACATGTAAATAGGATGAGTGTAACTGAAATGTGGATGTTGAGATGGATGAGTTGCAAACTAAGGAAGGATAGAATTAGAAATGAATGCATTCAAGGGAATATAAGAGTAGCTCCGATGAGTAAAAGATGGGGGAAAATAGACTTAGATAGTTTGGCCATGTGCAACGAAGACCAATATGCACATTGGCTAGAAGATGGTCCCTAGCTGATGGTTCTAAAAGAGCAAGGGGAAGGCTCAAAAAGATGTGGGTGGAGCATGGAGGTAGAAAGAAAAATTTGATGATCTACAGTTTACTAAAGGCTATATGGTTCGAGAAAGAGTGGAATGGAGGCACAGGATTCTTGTACCCAACCCCAATTATTTGGTATAAGGCTTAGATGATGATGCTGATGCTGATGCTGATGCTGATGTCGATGTCATTTGGTATTACTTGTTCTGTCATCATTTTGCTAGAATTTAACGGGTGGAAATATGATCTTGTGTTGAAAATCATGTCTACTGTTGGTGAACCTCGTCTCTATCTTACCAACTCTTTATTCCTTGAAAGAGTGTCCCGCAATCCCACTGCCTTCCATGAGTCATAGTAAGTGGATCCATGCCTTTTATCACCACAGAGAATTCTTTACTTGGAAGTCCTCAACTGTATGTTGACAGTTATTTTTAACAAGGCATATCACCATGGAGAATTTTTTACTTGGAAGTCTTCAACCGTATGTTGACAGTCTTATTTTTAACAAGGCATGGTGAACATGCTCAATGATATGGATTATCCAATCAATGAGTGATGGATTGGCTATAGCCCTAAAGTCAAACAGATTGGAAATTAGTAAACATCCAAGCAAGTGGCTCCATTGATTAGAGGACCAATAAACTTATGGGCAGTGTCCACAACAAAGTCCTTTGACCAGATTGCTTGGATTGAAGGGCAATATTGTTTGGCTTGATTACTCCCAAGCTCAATTTTATGGTTCTTTGTCTATGGAACGAACCATGAATTTCTATAGTTTCCTTGTTGACTCGACTGTTATCTCATTTTACTTTGTTTTCATTTTTTTCTGCTGATGTAAAGTAGTAGGAATGTAGGATGATATTGATTTCTCATGGAAATTGAATTTCCACTCTGAAAACGCATATGGCTGCAGCATCATAGCTTAGATCTGCCTAGGCCTGTGCATCAGTGTCCTTTTGCTGTGGATCATGTCAGGGACATCTTTCTCCTTATAACCCCTTCTTTTCCAATACTAATTTCATTATTGATTTATATGTGATTTACAGGTGAGCTCCTAGATGCTGGTATAAACCGTAGTCCCAGTGCTTATCTTAATAATCCTCCGGAGGAACGTAGCCAATACAAGTATGATGTGGACAAGGAGATGACTCTCTTGAAGTTTGTAGATGATGAGTGGGGGCCAGTAGGTAGTTTTAACTGGTTCCCAACTCACGGAACTTCCATGAGCCGAACAAACTCATTAATAAGCGGTGACAACAAAGGCGCTGCGGCACGTTTTATGGAGGACTGGTCTAAACAGAACGGCTTTCTCGAAGGCATTGAAGGCATACACCATGAGGGATCTGGCATCGGCAGTAGTGAAATGGATGGGATTCCTCAACGAGTCTCAAACATAATATCCAACGTGCTTGATAACCGTAGGTTTATAATGATCATTTCTATCACGCCCCACTTCTTGTGTTTTCTTCCCCTGCAAAAGCTGATTCTGAATGTTGGTTATATGCACTAAGTTTATTTTATTGTGACATGCAGATGATGAGATGACTGAGCTTGCGGCCTCCTTCCGTACTTCTGGTGGAAGGCCAGCGACGAGGTCCATGAGTGTCCGACGGCGTGTCCGGCATGTTCTCAAGCAGAGTGGCCGACCAACATTTGTGTCTGCGTTTTGTCAATCAAATTGTGGTGATGTTAGCCCAAATGTGCTTGGTGCATTCTGCATAGACACAGGGCTACCTTGTGATTTCAACCACAGTACCTGTGGCGGACAGAATGAGTTGTGCTATAGCCGTGGCCCAGGGTAGTTAACCATTCCACTTGCTTGAGCTCTAGAAGTGTTTATGAGTGCACTTGGAAGTATTATATGTTGGTTGAACAAAAGAAACCATATTTTCCTGTTCGTCCTGGCAATGGTACAGGTGGGGTCCACCTTTCCACCTTTCATTAATCTTAAGTATTTGAACTGATGAGAGCCCCATCATGAAATGGGGTGTTACCTAATATCTTCCCTATCGGGTGGTCCTAGCCGTGTGGTGAAAGTGGACAAATACAACAAATGCTCCACATTTAACTAGTTACCAATTGGATGGTCAGGATCTGATGTTGGGGCATCGACCATCCACCATGGACCACCATATGGATGACTTGGATCACCAGAAGGTGGGTTCCACATGTACAGTTTGTTGTGCCAAACAAATGGTCGATCGAGGCCTGTATATTTCCTCCAAATATCTGTTTGATTTTGAAATGTAATTTTTTGCCTCAACTTTCAGTTACCCAGATGAATTCGAAAGTACCCGCATCATCGGAGAGAGGCAATTTAGGAAAGCCGTGGACCTGTTCAAAGAAGCATCTGAGCAGTTGAAGGGGGAGGTTAATTTTCGTCACACGTATTTGGATCTCTCAAATCTTAACGTGACAACCCCTTCAAGTGAAGGAGGTAATGTCACAACATGCCCTGCTGCCATGGGGTTTGCTTTTGCTGCAGGGACCACTGATGGTCCTGGAGCATTTGATTTCAAGCAAGGAGATGACCAGGTAATGGATACAGATGATATGTAGTAATATACACCATGGCCCTTATTATTTCTATAAGAATGGTGGAATGCACTCATGCTCAACTGCTTTGATCCATCATCATCATCTAAGCTTTATCCCAACTGATTGGGGTCTGCTACACAAATCCTGTTCTGCTGGTCCGTCCTCTCTATCAAGGACCATAACTAACAGTTAGACTAGAGGACAAGTCTTTTCTTACTCCCCCCCCCCCATGTCTTTTGGGTCCCTTGCCCTTTTAGAGCCTTAAACTTAAACTAACTCACTCCTAAAGGTGCAATTCTTGGTATCTGTTGCACAAAAACAAACCATCGAAAGCCTACTTTCCCTCAGCTTATTACCTATTCATGCTACTTGTAAGCATGTTTTTTTTACTCAGGGACTCATATCGCCTTGTTTGGTCTTGGGTTGACTCATGGTCGGACAAGTTGTATCCTACTTGTTCAAGTCTTAAAACCATGCTCCTAAGTTTCCTCGAATGCATTCGTTTCTAGTTCTATCCTTCCTTGCCTATTGTTTTGATTGATGCCCTTTATTTTCAGGGTAATCCATTCTGGAGATTGGTGCGGAACATGCTAAAATCACCTACTAAAAAGCAAATTACTTGCCAACATCCAAAGCCAATTTTACTCGATACGGGTGAAATGAAAGAACCATATGACTGGGCGGTGAGTTACGTTCTCCTTTCTAAATCCACTATCTGATATGTGAGAGATGTTATATCATGTCATGATTCTTATCCAATAAAACTTCCATGCCAGTTGGTCTATAGTGGATTGATGTTAGATGCATGTTTGCATGGTGCATTTAGCAAAGATCCTCTGGTTGATGTTCCATTAAATGGATTAAGGTATCATGGTTGGTTCTCTTTAACTGTAACTTGACCACCCAAAAGAATGTTCAGGAGTTATTTGATTGGCTGTGCATGACACTTGATATTCAGGCACTCAGAAATTGACACATGGAATATATTAACTCAAATAAACTGAGAGATTACACAGCCCATTGTTTTTTTTTTTTTTTTAAAGACAAGTAAATTTATTAGGCCACAACCAAAAAGAAAAGCCAAAACAAAACAAAAACAAAACAGAAAAACGATACTAAAGACTACAGAGAAGATTCAAAGCAGCCCCATCGTTGAACAACCCAAACCCTTGGGAGATCAAGGACACCACTCTTTTAAGAACTGGAACACATTGCAAAGAACCCGTAGAGGCAATTCTTTCCTATTATAGAAACACCAGATGTTTCTTTCAGTCCAAATGGTCAGCGAGAAGGGTAAGCCTCCATCTTTTCTTTCCAAGCTTTCCTTCACCCCCAATGTGCCAAGACCTAAAGTGACCCTCGATTGAGTAAGGCACAACCCAAGATATCTCTGCTTCTGCAAGACAAAGAAGACAAATATTTGGGAGGCCAAGGCCTCTCTTCTTGATGCAGGGGCATGCGATGACCTAACCCTAGATGCATGATATTCAGTTGGAATATATTCAAATAATAAAATTACGAAACTAACTACTTTCAATCAGAGGAAACTAACAAATCTCAACACGAAGATGAGGTCCATCCGTCCGGATCATGCCCCTTTGCATAAAACCATGTAAAATCGTAAAACAGGGAGGATCTAGGGATATGGGGATATCCCAGATTTAGCATAGATCAGTCCACAGTCAAGTTTGGATCTGGTTATCGTGGCTAGGCATCCCTCTTTTTTATCGTACCCAAAGGGGGGGGGGGGGGGGGGGGGGTGTTCAGAAAAGGACGAAAGATGTCGAAAAACGATAGGTTCTCATGAAGTACGAATTAGGAATCAAAGAAGCTTACCTTTCCTCGCACCTTGAAGAAAGAGAGAAGAGAAAACGAAAATCCGGGGTGGAATCCTCAACACCCGAGGGCCAATCCTGAAACCCTAATCTCTCAAACAAAGAGGAAGAAACTCACGAATTCTCTATTCATTCCATTATTTCGAAATAGGGTTCTCACAGTATATATAAGCTACAAAAATAAAAAAGTGCACTAAAGTGGCTGAAAACCAAAGAAATAACATAAAAACGCCTAAAGTAAATAACGACACTAAAGCGCCTAGAAACAAGGAAATAAATAGAAAAGTGCCTAAATGTAAATCCGCTCCATGGTCCAGCGATCATGATGCTCCTGCGCGATCCTGCATCTCGCATACTCGTAACGCGTCAGAAAATGGGCCCAATGGGCCCGGCGTCCATCCACATCAACTCTTCTGCTCCAACACTCGATCTGCGACGTCGCCTCCTCTGGTACACTCTAAAGGGTGCACCACTGATGTCGGCATCAATTCTCCCCGGGTGGGAAGAATTCGCCACTGGCGAAAGTGAACTCCTGTACCTCTCAAGCATGTCTGGATCGATACGCTGTAGCTCTGTCTCGGTAATCCAGGAGTTATCTGCAATAGGTCTGTTCCTCCACTTGACTAGGAATTTCTGGTAACTCCCTGAGCGAGTAGAAACCAACTCGGAGTCCAAAATTCCCTCTATCTCGTCTCTTCTCGGTGCAGAAGGAAGAGAAGGTAAGATGGGTATAGGGAGGTCAGGCTGTGGCCAAGGTCCATATATAGAGGAGGTCTGGGAAGAAACAGGGAAATCACTGAATAGAGGTAATGGCTCGTGATAGGGAACTAGATCTTCCACATTAAATGTGGAACTGATGCCCATGGTAGGAGGGATATCGACAACATAAGCGTTAGACCCCAACCTTTTCACAATTTTATGTGGGCCTATGTTATGGGCATGAAGCTTCTTCACGGATCCAGGTGGAAACCGATCAGACCTAATACGAACCATGACGTCATCTTCAGGTTGAAATTCCCTAAATCTCCTGTGAGTGTCAGCAGAAAGTTTATAATGTTCATTACTTGAATTAATCTTCCTTCTGATCTCACTATGCAATGCATGTATATGATGGGCAAATGACTCTCCTAACTCTGAAGGACGCTGTGGGGTAGCCATGGGGATCAAATCTATGGGGGCTCGGGGTCTAAGACCTGAAACAATTTCAAATGGGCTCATTCCTGTGGACCTGTTCACTGAAGAGTTATAAGCGAACTCTGCTGTGGGAATAACAGTGTCCCAGGTCCTGTGGTGGTCTCCAACTAGACATCTCAACAAATTCCCTAGGCTACGGTTCACTACCTTTGTTTGACCATCCGACTGAGGATGATATGCTGAAGAAAATTGAAGCCTCGTACCCAAAAGATGCCAGAGAGTCTTCCAAAAATAACTAGTGAACCTAGTATCTCTGTCAGACACGATGGATCTAGGTACCCCATGCGCACAACCTCCTGAAAGAATATCTTAGCAATGTGGGAGGCATCTGAGGTCTTATAACAGGGTAGGAAATGGGCCATCTTAGAAAACCGATCAACGACCACGAGTATGGAATCGTGCTTACGAATAGTCTTGGGAAGCCCAAGCACGAAATCCATACTGACATCTTGCCACGGGGCATGTAGAACTGGCAAAGGAGTGTATAAGTCTGTATTTTGTTTCCTCTGCTTTGCCAGTTGACATGTCCGACACTGCCCTACGATCTTGGCCACATCTCGCTGGAGATTAGGCCAATGGAAACGATCAGAAACCAGGGCAACTATTTTATCTCTACCAAAGTGACCTGCCATCCCTCCAGCATGAAGCTCCCATACTAGAAAATCACGGAGGGATGTGCGTGGGATGCAGAGCTTGTCCCCTCTAAAAAGGTATCCGTCTGTAAGGACAAACTCAGCACTCCTCGAGGGTGGGTCACTAGACAACAACGCATAGATGGTCCCAAAGTCAGGACAAGTTGAGTACTCACCCTTGAGTTGCTCAAAGCCTGTAACTTCAATGCTCATGGACCGCAGCGTCATGACACGACGGCTAAGCGCGTCAGCAACCTTATTCTCTTTACCGGCCTTGTGCTTAAGTAGAAACGTATACTCTTGAAGAAATTAAGCCCACTTGGCATGCCTAGGGCTCAACTTTTTTTGAGAGCTCAAATATTTCAAGGCCTCATGATCACAAAACAGGACAAATTCTTGCGGTAATAAATAATGCCGCCAATGGCGCAATGATTGCACAACCGCATAGAACTCTTTGTCGTAGGTGGAGTAGCGTTGTTTAGCCTCATTCAGTTTCTCACTGAAAAAGGCCACAGGATGTCCCTCTTGGCTTAACACTCCCCCTATGGCAAGTCCTGACGCGTCACACGCCACCTCAAAGACTTTAGAGAAGTCAGGTAGACGCATGACGGGCGCTTCCGTCATCTTCTTCTTAATTTCAGAGAAAGCCCGTGTCGCGGCTTTAGTCCATTGGAACTCCCCTTTTCTTATGCAATCTGTGATGGGAGCCATAATAGAGCTAAATCCACGGATGAACCGTCGATAGAACGTAGCTAGGCCATGAAAGCTTCGCACGTCGTTTATATTACGCGGCTCAGGCCAATTGACAATGGCCTTGACTTTCTCAGGGTCTGCAGACATACCCTCTGACGACACAACGAACCCCAGGAAGATAACTTTGGAAGTCAAGAAGGAACACTTCTTGAGGTTCGCATAAAGCTTTTCTGCTCGCAGGGCGTTGCAGACCTGCCTCAAGTGTTCAAGGTGCTGGGTAGGAGACGTACTATAGATGAGGATATCATCGAAGTACACAACTAAGAACTTACCCATAAAGGGTCGCAGCACCTGGGTCATCACCCTCATAAATGTACTTGGAGCATTGGTTAACTCAAAGGGCATAACCAACCACTCGTACAGCTCATCCTTCGTCTTGAAGGCAGTCTTCCACTCATCTCCTGGGCGAACACGAATTTGGTGATAACCACTCTTGAGGTCAATTTTCGAAAAGATAGTAGAGGTGGCCATCATGTCAAGCATGTCATCAAGCCTCGGGATGGGAAACCGATACTTGACAGTAATCTTGTTTATGGCTCTACTATCGACACACATGCGCCACGTGCCATCTTTCTTTGGCGTAAGAAGCGCAAGCACGGTGCACGGGCTCATACTCTCACGAATAAATCCCTTTTTAAGCAATTCATCCACTTGCCTCTTCAACTCGGCATGTTCGATGGGATTCATTCTGTAGTGAGGGAGGTTTGGTAGGGTCACTCTTGGGACAAGATCTATCGCATGCTGAATGTCCCGCATCGGTGGGAGCTCGTCGGGAAGGTCCTCAAGGAAGACATCCCGAAACTCCTCTAGGACTGAACGAACCTCCTGGGGTAACCCTATAGCAACCTCGGGTGTACTCTCTCTAGCCAGTAAAACGTACACCATAGTCCCAGCTTTGGCCTCTCTCTCAAACTCCTTACCATCTATGATGTGGAGAGACTTCGACTGAGGTGCCCTTTGACTCTTAGAACTGCCTAGAGACGCAACATCTTTCTCTCCTGTGGACGATTTGGGAGGGAGCGGGCTCAAGACAAGCTTCTTTCCTTCGTGCTTAAACACACAATTATTCGTACGCCCAAATATTGTGACATCTTTGTCAAAGAGTCATGGCCTTCCCAAGATGATATGGCCAACGTCCATCGTGACCACATCACACCACAACTTATCCTTGTATGGTCCGAATTCAATTGGAACAAGGCATCGCCGAGTCACAGGAAGGGATGTTGCATCAACCCAAGAAACTCGGTATGGGTTGGGGTGAGGGACTGGCTTCAACGCCAAGCGACTCAAAGTACTTGGAGAAACTACATTCTCACAGCTCCCGCTGTCGATGATCACTTTACAACTCTTATCTCCACACTTGGCGTAAGTGTGGAAGATAGTGGTTCTGTGCCAATCCTCACTTTGCTTCACCTGGGCCAAAGCGCATCTCACCACAGCAAGTGGGGTAGTCTCCACAGTATCATCCTCGGCATCACTGGCCGGCTCAAGGGATTGGACGATGATTTCCTCATCATTCTGGTCACCTTCAACTTCATATGCCACTTCTTCTTCTGTAGAGTGTTCAGAAACAAAGGCAATACGCCCACCCCTATTTGAACACTCTGCGGCAATGTGACCCATGCCACCACAGCGGTAGCACTGCCCTGGCATCGCAGTCCTAATACTTGGTCCAGCCCCATTGTTACCTCGATTTCTATTGACTGGTTGGGTACTAGGTTAAGCTCTGGGTTGATTTCCGACCTGAGGTCTCGCTCCCTGTGGAGCTACTCTAGGCACAGTAGATCGAATCTCAAACCCTCTAGCAGGAGATTGGCGCACATAGCGCTCCAGTTCCTGTACCATCTGGTAAGCGTGCTCTAAGCTGGTGACCATATGAGGCATGAGCTCACGCTGGAGGTCAAACTTGAGACCTATACGGAAATGGGAGAGAACCACAGCAGGGTCCTCATTTACATCGCACCTCATCATGTATTCATCGAACTTGGCAATGTATTCCGTTACCGTCATGGATCCTTGGCGCAAAGTGTGCCATTGATCCAACAGCCTCTACTTATAAGAAAGGGGAACATATTTCTCTCGCAACAGTTCTTTTATTTCAATCCAAAAGAGAATTGGCCCCTCTCTAGATCGCTCACGGCGACGCTTCACATTTCCCCAATGTAGTTTTGCCTGGCCCACCAACTTCATCTTGGCGAATCCGACCCGCTGTGGGTCTGGCAGACCGTGCCACTGAAAGAAGTGATCCATGTCTGCTAGCCAATCGGAAAAAACTTTGGGGTCCAGTCTCCTATCAAAACTAGGAGCGTCAACCTTGATGCCCTTCATGACCCAAATAACAGGGTCCTGCTCATGGTATCTCTGGGGTTGCGGATATCGCACCCCACCATGGCCCTCCCGCTGGGCGGGGAAAATAGGATCACGAATCTGTGGGGGTGGCTGATGATGAGCCCCATCGTGTCCATTGCCAAGCCCACGGGCCTGACCTGCGCCCGAATCATTCCTAGGCGGATCAGGGCCCACAACTTGGGACTGATCAACTGCCCCAATGTCGAGGGTTACCTGGGGACCATCTAAAGTGGTGGTCTGGATGCCATCCTCTAAGCGTGTGACCCTCTCCTCTAAACGTGTGAACCTATCATCCTGATGCGCAAACTGCTGCGCGATCTCACCTCTCAAGGTCTGAAATTGTTGATCCATTCTCTTAATTAGACCCTCCAGAGCTTTGGTAATTTGATTAGAGTCCATAGTATTATGAAGACCAAACCCACAACCAGTGCGCGTCGGCATACACCAGGAGTGATGTGTGAAAGGCCCTAGATCTAGGTGCGTAAAGGTGAAAAAAAAAAAGGTAAAAATCTAAATGCAGTTTTGACTATCCTAGTTCAATGCAATGCAAACTATCCTATATGGCCTAGATCTATATGAGGACTCAACAAAATCTAGAAAAAAGGCTAACTAGACTCAACAAACTATGACCCCTACGCAGAGTTGGACGCGGGTCGAGCTGCGCAGTCAGCTCGCCGGGGGTGCAGGGGGCGGCACGCCCCTGCCCGGGGTTAGGGGCGGAGCGCCCGAAAGGCCTACGATTTTTTACGATTTGGGATATCCGGTTCCTTTGAAAAAAATCACCGAAAAAGGAAAATTTTGGACAAACCGACCTACGCTAGGAACCTGTCTCTAATACCAAAATTGATGCAGGGGCATGCGATGACCTAACCCTAGATGCATGATATTCAATTGGAAGATATTCAAATAATAAAATTACGAAACTAACTACTTTCAATCAGAGGAAACTAACAAATCTCAACACGAAGGTGAGGTCCGTCCGTCCGGATCATGCCCCTTTGCATAAAACCATGTAAAATCGTAAAACAGGGAGGATTTAGGGATATGGGGATATCCCAGATCTAGCATAGATCAGTCCACAGTCAAGTTTGGATCCGGTTATCGTGGCTAGGCATCCCTCTTTTCGATCGTACCCAAGGGGGGGGGGAGGGGGGGGGGGGGGGGGGGGGTGTTCAGAAAAGGACGAAAGATGTCGAAAAACGATAGGTTCTCATGAAGTACGAATTAGGAATCAAAGAAGCTTACTTTTCCTCGCACCTTGAAGAAAGAGAGAAGAGAAAACGGAAATCAGGGGTGGAATCCTCAACACCCGAGGGCCAATCCTGAAACCCTAATCTCTCAAACAAAGAGGAAGAAATTCACGAATTCTCTATTCATTCCATTATTTCGAAATAGGGTTCTCACAGTATATATAAGCTACGAAAATAAAAAAGTGCAATAAAGTGCCCGAAAACCATAGAAATAACATAAAAACGCCTAAAGTAAATAACGACACTAAAGCGCCTAGAAACAAGGAAATAAATAGAAAAGTGCCTAAATGTAAATCCGCTCCATGGTCCAGCGATCATGATGCTCCTGCGCGATCCTGCATCTCGCGTACTCGTAACGCGTCAGAAAATGAGCCCAATGGGCCCGGCGTCCATCCACATCAACTCGTCTGCTCCAACACTCGATCTGCGACATTGCCTCCTTTGGTACACTCTAAAGGGTGCACCACTGATGTCCACATCACTTCTGCAGTTAGCCATGCAAAGGCAAGGACCGCAGCATACTTCCATACTAGACCTATGAAGCTCAGAGGACTTTGAACTACAGAGCAACATAAAATGCCATAGAAAGATTTTACCAGAAGGCTCCAGACATTTCATGGCTCCAATGCAGCAAATCTGCAATCCCGGAGACAAGCAAAAGGCCTTGCAAATGCAAAAGAAGATTGATAAGTCTTCGATCTCCTTCTCTCTCAAAATTTCTCCAGAACGGGGGAATCCACACTCCACTAGGTTCAACACTCGAGAAGCACTCGGCGACCGAAATTTCAGGGTCAGGGCAAAGATTAGACAAGGCTGGGAAGGAAGATCTCAAGGTGGGGACGTCATACTAAGGGTCTAACTAACATCTATCTCTCTCATTGTTACCCACCGAAAAGCCCAGATTTTGGAATACCTTGTAGATTGGTATACAGATTGAAAAAGAGAAGCAATGATGAAGGAAGAAAGGAATGGATTAGGGTTTCATATACGCACCCCCTTTTTCTCAAATATTCCTATACAATAAACTTTATGACAAAAATTTATATGACAAAAAAGTAAATATGACAAAAATGACAAGTAATAAAAAGTAAATATGACAAAAATACTCCTATACAATAAACTTTATATCCAGCATATCCCAAGACTAAAAACACTAAGAAACTTGTGGACTATAAGCATAACCAAAACCAAAAGGGCCATGGGCCCATACCCAGCCGCTAACACTCCCCCTCAAGCTAGAGTATAGATGTCTTGTATGTCCATCGTAGAAATAAGTTTGTCAAACTGAGATTTTCTAAGAGCCTTGGTAAATAAATTTGCGATTTGATCATGTGATGAAATATAAGGTGTGTGGATCTGTCCTTGAGTTATCTTGTCTTGAATGAAATGGCAATCAACTTTTATATGTTTTGTTCTCTCATGAAAAACAAGATTATTGGCAATATGTATCGCAGCTTGATTGCCGCAATGTAAAGACATTGAAACCTGAACTTCGAAACCTAATTCTTCGACAAGAGATTTCAATCACATAAGTTCACAAGTTGTATGTGCCATTGACCTATATTCAGCTTCAAAACTTGATCTAGCAACCACATTCCGTTTCTTACTCTTTTAACTAACCACATTACCACCTAGGAAGGTGCAATAACCCGTAGGCGACCTTCTATCATGTCTCGACCCTGCAATCTGCATCTGAATAACTGGCTACCGGAAGATTACCATGAGCTATATATAAGATACTGATGCAGGGCATATGAAACTAGCCTAAGATGCATGATATGAGATCAGCTGTGCAATAGTTTTAACATCCAACACATGAAATCAAAGGGATCTACACCATAAATTCAGAAAATTCCATAAGGGCCTAGGCCATCATGTCCACATCGCACAAAATTATAAAGGATCTCAAGAATGGCCCACTTGGAAGTGAGAACTTCCAACCTAGCGTGGGAAGTGCAACATCCACATGGGAACTTAGGACGTGAATTCAAAATTTAGGGTTTCAAATTGGGAAAATTGAAGATTTCGGTGAAATTAGGGTTAGGGTTTCAAAATTGGGAAAGTAGGGTTTGGGGGTTTTATATGGAAGGTTTTTAGAGGAAAAAGAAGGCCAAAATAGGGCTGCACGTACGGTCGCGCGTGCGTGCGTGCGTGCGTATGGGTACCACATGTGAGGGATTGTTGGGAAAGATGAAATCGGATGGGTGTGGTTGGGTTTGAAGGATCTAGAAGGTTTGTAGGGAAAGGAAGAAAAAAGATGAGTGAAAGAGAAGAATACCTTGTAAGAAGAGAAGAGGAAGAAGAACTTTGAAGAAATCCACCACCAAGTAGGCTTGATCTCTTCCACAATTAAGTTGGAAGATAGGGTTTCCTTAGAAACCCTAAAGAAGGATGCAAACCCACTCTTCCACAATTAAGTTGGAAGAGAGGGTTTTCTCAGAAACCTTAAACAAGGATGCAAACCCACTCTTTTTTCTAGAGGAAGAGAACTCTTTGCTTCTCTTATTCTTTTTTTCAAAGCCAAAATCCCTCTCCCCCTCTCCCTCTCTAAGGTTGGACCCCCCCTTGGAGCTTTTATATTGCTTTTCAAAAAAATTATAAAATTGCCATTCACTTAAGCGGCCCAATGTTTCAAATAAGTAATCAAAGCATAAAATCAGCAATTTGAATCGTTCAATAAATCCTTTCAAAAAACATAAATATAAAAAGATCAGGGTCGAGGGAGCCCAGATCTAGAAGATCTGATGTCCTAATCAACAAGATCCAACGGTCGGATTGACACAAAACAAAATCCTATGACTCAAACTAACTCCTAAGCAGCCCACATGCATCATCCCTATGTGGGATCTTCCTGATGCACGTCCAATGCATGTAGGGTCTTCAAAGTGGCCCGCACCATCTGGAGCTTCTCCTATCCATAAAGAGGAATGCGATGTAGGCATTTCAAATAAATGAGGATCCTCGTAACTGCTGCTAGGTGTAGTGTCCTCGGACTTTTCATGAACTAACTTACCACACCAATTGAAAAGGCTATATCAAGCCTGATGATGGTCAAATAGATGAGTTTGCTGACAAGCCTCCTGTACATACCAGGGTCTTTTAATAATTCTCCTTTTTCAACTTCTAGTTTAAGATAAGGGTCTATTGGAGTATCAACCAGTTTGGCTCCCAACATCCCTGTCTCTTTTAACAGGTCACAAATATATTTTCTCTAATATAGATTTATTCCAACTTCCGATCTTGCCACTTCAATGCCTAGAAAATATCAGAGAAGACTAAGATCTTTGATTTGAAACTGAGTTTGAGGATATGCCTTCAACCGTTTATTACCCTTAAGTTCATCACCAGTCACTATAAAATCATCGACATGCATAGTCAAAAGAATGTAGCTAGAGGTTGAGTTCTTTGAGAAGACTAAGGGATCTACTCTACTCCTTTTTTTATCCAAACAATACAACTACGCTACCGAACTTCTCAAACCAAGCCCGTGGTGATTGCTTCAATCCATATATTGACTTGTTTAACCTGCATACTTTAGACGACTCCCCTTGAGTAACATACCATAGAAGTTGCTCTATATAAACTTATTCGTGTAGGTCTCCATGTAGAAACGCATTCTTCATGGCCTACTGAAGGAGGTGTTAGTGCACTTTTCTATGGATACTAGTGCACCTTATTTGTCAATCACGTGTGTCCTTGTGTTGTAATGTCAGTTGAGCCTTGTCAAGCTGAAGACCAAAAATTCAAGTAGACAAGCAAGCATCATGATAGAA
This sequence comes from Liriodendron chinense, assembly GCA_003013855.2. Classification (NCBI taxonomy): domain Eukaryota; kingdom Viridiplantae; phylum Streptophyta; class Magnoliopsida; order Magnoliales; family Magnoliaceae; genus Liriodendron; species Liriodendron chinense. The sequence goes on from ML058333.1 coordinate 8,008,661, forward strand.
GAACAGGTAAATGAGATGCCTTGATGACCCTAACCCTTTGAACCAAAACACCATTAACCTCTAGATGACTTGGACCAACTAGGAAAACCCTTAGTCATCATCATTAGCCTTAGAACAGTTAGAAAAACATGATAAGTTAGGCTAGTAAAAGAGGTTCAAGCTGCTGTAAATAGAATAGCCCAAACAGCAGTTTTCGATAGGTCTTCAATACATCGGAGTCCAGTTTCGATAGGACTCCGATCAATGGGAAAGACCAGTTCGATTAATCGAACATATGTCCAGTAACTTGCGAAATCTGTGGACATTCTTTGATCAATCGAACACATCAATTTGATACATCGAAATTGATGTTTCGATCAATCGGAAGATGGTTCGATCAATCGAAAATATGTCTAGCAACTTGTTGAACTCTCTGGACAGATTTTCCGATCAATCAAAGAGGTAGTTTCGATCAATCGACGAAGCCGTTTTCTGCCCTTTTTTTACCGTTGAAATTTTATCTATAAAAGCAGTAGAGACATTTTTGAGCGAAGTAAGAGGGATTTTGAGGAGATTGAAGTCACCATTATTGGAGACCATTAGAGGCTCAAATCTTAACCCTAGCATGACATCTTCCTTGTAATTAATCACAAGAATGGAGCATTCCAAGCCCATGAAGAAGATGTACTTGTCCCTCTTTGATCTCTAGAGTTTGGACCAATCTAAATAGTTAAATTCCTATATAAACTCTCTGATGAGATCTTTGTAGGTAAGATTCTCTAGGCAACCACTTTCCATTAGTTGTAGAGATCTCAAACCTACCTCCTAGCACCTTGGTCATCTTCGTCGGAGCATCATATGCAAGGTAGCTGATCGTTGGAGTTGGAGCATTGGCAACGCATCAGCAACAACATCAGGGGAGCACAAAGGGAGCTGATTCGAGCAAGGGAGAGCGAGAAGAAGCAACCTGAAGTGGCGCATCAACAGGGCTCCAATCCGACAAGTGAGTTGTCAATTTGTAAGAGTCCAACCACTCTCTTTTAGTGGAAAATTGAGTGTAGAGTTTGTTTGTCAAACTCTATCTAGTTTCGTTTGTTAATCCTTGGTTTATTGGTTGAGACTAAAAGTTTAGGGGTGTTAGTCGATCTTTTGCTCGTTTGTCGAGCCTAAATCTCAGGTCCATTTGTCGATCATTGGCTCGTTTGTTAGACCTAAAACAAGTCTCCAAGGGGAGCCACCACCACAGGTGTAAACGTGTAGGTTGGGAGGAACCTGTAAACTATACGGTAGGGTATATCCAAGTTAAAACACCTAGTTTGGGAAAAACCTGATTTAAACTCTATAGTAAATGCCGGTGTGCTCAAGGTGTGAGTACTTGAACCGGGAGTGGAGTAGACACGTAGTCAAACGACTCAAACCACTATATATGCTTGTGTTTGTGATTTTTTGGAGCACATTGTTAATCTAGCATTGTATGTTTTAATTGCTTAACTATGTATGCTTGATTAGAATGTATGCTAAGCACTAGATAGGGATTCACACATAAGATGTACTTTCATTAATTAGAGTAGACTTAAGCTTATATAATCCATCCTCATATAGTCTACTTAGGTTGCATAGATTAGGTGCTTGATTAGTTTAATCATATGTTAATCTATGCATACTTAGACTAGGTTGTTTAATTGCTTATCATATGCTAGTCTTGTGATTGGACTCACTTAGGCTTATAAGCCAAAGTGTTCTTGCTTACTTAGTATTAATTGTTAATTATTTTAAGTGGCACCCCCCTCCGTAGGACTTAGCCATAATTCTAATTGTTTCGCCTAGCTTCCAAGTATAAGCGTAGGGTGTCGTGTTAGACTACCGACGCAATTTCAATAGGTGAATCATGATTCACAATAAGTGATATAACAACCTGAACTGAATTAAGCTTAGCCACTGGGGAAAATGTATCCACATAATCTACCCCATAAATCTGAGTATATCCCTTAGCAACCAACTTGGCTTTATAACGATTAATTGACCCATTAGGCAGGAACTTAACTATGTACACCGATCTACACTTGACTAGAGTCTTACCTGAAGGAAGATCAGTTAACTTCTAAGTATCATTGGAGCACATGGCTTTTATCTCTTCATCCATAGCTCGTTTTTATTTTTCATTAGATAATGCCCCTTGGCCTAACTTAGGAATGGATATGGCAGATAAGGTAAGGGCAAATTTATGATAATTTGTAGACAAATAAGTAAAAGTGACAAAGTTGAAAATAGGATGAGTAACGCAAGAACATTTAGCTTTTCAGTCCGCAAAGGAAGATCATCTGCAACCTCAGGAGACTCAGAAGAACTAAGAACCTCAGTAGGAGCAGTAGCCGACTGTGTGTATTGAAGAAGAATATTTTGTAATGCTTGGTCTTTTCTCATTTTTTTTGTAATAAGTCTATGTGAAATCCTTTTGAGGCGACAAAGGTATCTCAACATCAAATTTTGAAGGAAATACTTTTGGCAAGGGAGCTTCCATAGATTTGGCGTCAATAGTACAATCGTTTTTAACATAGAATGAAACATCTTCAAAGAAGGTTACATCAGCAGCCACAAAATGTTTTTTTAAGAGTTGGAGAATAGCATCGATAACCATTTTGAGTATGTGAATATCCTAGAAAAATACACTTAGCTAAACGAGGTAAGAGTTTATCTCGACTTGACCCAAATATATGAGCAAAGCACGTACAACCAAACACTTTGTGAGGAACGGAAAAAGCTAGTTGATCAGGAAACAACATAAAGAACAATGTTTTGCCATCTAAAATTGATGAAGGCATCCTAGTTGATCAAATGATATGCAGTAAGAACTCATTCCTAGTAACAAGGCTCGAGTTACTTCCAGAAGATTTGTGGAATACTCATTCCTAGTAACAAGGCTCGAGTTACTTCCACCAGATGTCTATCCTTGTGTTCAGCTACGCCATTTTGTTAGGGTGTGTAAGCAGCACAAGATGTCTGGTGGATAATGCTTTAACTTTGTAAATGGGTTAGAAAATCCTTAGAAATAAATTACATGGCATTATCTGACGTCAACATGCACAATTTTGTATCAAATTGATTCTTTATTTCATTATAAAATTTTTGAAATACATGATAGACTTTCAAACTATACTTTATTAGATATAACAACGTCATCCTAAAGTAATTATCAATAAAGAAAATAAAGTATCTAAAACGAAACAAACTTGGGACTCAAGCCAGTCCCCACACATCACTATGAACTAATTTAAATGGAACATCATTTCTTGAATTAATTTTAGACGAAAAATGAACTTTACAATATTTACTCAGCTCACATGCTTCACACTCCAACTTTGAGATCTCGGGAAGAGATGGGATGAGCGTCTGTAGATTCTATATAGATGGATGTCCCAAACAACAATGCCACTGAGTTGTTGAATCTGAAAGAAGCACTACCGAACCTACTGATTCTCTCTCCAAGTAATACAGACCATTCCTCTCACAACCTTCACCAATCGTCATGCCCGTGTTGAGGTCCTGAAATACACCATAAGAAGGAAAGAAGTACACAGAACAATTTAAAGACATTGTTTGTTTACTTACAAATAAAAAGGCTAAATGGGAACTAGGGTGCACATAGAATTGAGGACACAGAGACTAGGGCATTAGGCTAAGCGGTACTAACTCTAACAACGTAAACAATGTATCATCAGCTTAAGTAACCAACGTATTTAATGAAACACAATCAAAAAAGGAAAAGAGACTAAGATTGTCAGAAATATGGTCTGATGCCCCAGAGTCAATGATCCAAAAGGAGGCAAAAGATGACAAAAGATATGCTTTACCCGACTGAGCCAAAGTAGCTGCAGAGGTGGAGGTAGTATTATTGTTGGATGTAGAACCATTAGAAGATAGAAAACGTGCATATTCCTCTCGTGATAATGAAACGTTGATCTATTCATCACCATGATCAGTTGAAGCAAGAGTAGTAGATCTACCATTGGAAGAAGCATCCTCTACCATAAGGGCTTGATGAGTCCTTGAGGGTTTTCCATGAAGATCCCAACAAAAGTCAACAATATCATTTTTCAGGCCACAATGAGTACTTGTATGGTCTCTTCGGCCACCACGACCACCTCCACTTGGAAATCTACCACCTCTTGCACCACGGAGAGCACCACGCCCAATACTTCCACCATGACCTCCATGTAAACTAAAATAATTGGAAGAAGTGGCCAATGCAGTTTTGTCATATGCACATTGACATTATCAAATTCTCTTGCCAAAGATATTCTCTGGAGCCTTGCATAAACCTCTGCCACTAAAGGAATAGAAGCTTCTCCCAAATTTGATCTTTTGTCGATTGGTACTCTTTTGGTAGTTCAGATAGACGTTTCACTACTTCCATATCTTCATGTTGCTTCTTCATGAGCGTGACATCGGACGTACTAGGATGATATATGGAAAACTCTTCTCACATTTCAGTCAATTTTGCGAAGTATTCACCAAGGGGTTTATCCCCCTTATTAAAAGAGAAGATGTCTTCCCATAATTGATACACATAAGAAATATTTTGTTCTGGGGAGTACATCCTCCTTACAGTATCCCAAACATCTTTTACCATGTTTAAGAATACCAAATTAGAGCTCACTTCAAACTCCATGCTATTCCATAACCAAGATCGAATTCGGGCCTCCTCATGCATCCATCATCTATATTTAAGGTCAGATTCCTTCAGTTTAGGATCCGTGAGATATTGATCATTTTCATGGGCTAAAAGAAAAACCTCGATAGACTTGGCCCATGGAAGATAATTCTCCCTATTCAACTTGACAAAGGTTATTGAGGCATTGAAGGAGGGACCCTGCATTTCCCCAAGAGAGGAGGAACCACAAACTACACTTTTGGGCTCCATATACATTCTACAATAAACTTACTTCAACACCAATGAAGAACCCTAATATTAAACGTCAAATCCACACAATTATATAGCCAAAATCACATAGCACAAAAAAATTTGGCGCAGAATAACTCTAATTCATGTCAAAATGGTTCCCCCCATCGCATACAACTTTCCAGCTAGAAATATTCAACCAAAAACTGCACGTATACAATTAACCAACGGGGCTCTGATACCATGTTGATTGGTATCGAGATCGAAAAAGAAAAGAAAGAAAGAGAAGAAACAATGAAGGAAGAAAAGAACGGGTTAGGGTTTCATGTCCCCACCCCCTTTTCTCTTTTATTAAAGTAATAAAAAGCAAATATGACAAAAATACTCCTGTACAATAAACTTTATGTCCAGCATATCCCAAGACTAAAAACACTAAGAAACTTATGGACCATAAGTCCATAACCAAAACAAAGAGGGCCATGGGCCCATACCCAACCGTTAATACACCTGAACAATAACCCTAGCAATATCCTTCCAAAAGGCAAAGGCATGAGAGGACATTTTTGTCCACCAACCCCTCAACTCGATGTCATGTTTGGCCTCAATAACAGATTTTCATAGACTACCATCTTTTGTGCCAAACTTCCTTGCCCCCTTACCTAACAAGGTTGAATTAACCATGTCAAGAAGTTTGATGCCTTCCCCTCCCAAGACTGGTCTGCACACCTTATCCCACTTGAGAAGAGGGAATTTCCTTGCTGAAGAGCCCCCTTGCCAAAGGAAATCCCTCTAGAGGTTATCAATCCAGAGAAGAACCGATTTGGAACATTAGAGAGAGAGAGAGAGAGAGAGAGAGAGAGAGAGAGAGAGAGAGAGAGAGAGTACACTAGAAGGTTAGAGAGTCTTTAATCAAGGTGATTCTACACCCCAAAGATAGAAGATTGCTTTTCGAAGGGGATGGCTTTCTCTCCATCCTCTTTAGGACATTGTCCTAAAGGTGTAAAGCCAGTTTACCGATGCAAAGAGGTAGGCCCAACTAAGTTGGCAGGAGGTATCCCACCTGGGAACCAAAGGTGGCGGCCATATCAAACACTTCCTCCTTGGACAAATGAATCCCAAGATAATCTTAGCATGGTTGACTTCTGACTTGAGACCACTTTGAACAAGCACACTGCCATAGCCAAACAATCCACCATAGACTCTTAAGGCTCATACAACAACAATGTATTATCCGCGAATTCCAAATGGTTAATTCTCTAGGGGGAAATTGTCCACAAAAAACCCATGGTAAAGCCCCACCTCTTAACTCCTCGACAATTTTACCCAAGGCTTCAAACACTAATAAACAAAAGGGGGGAGAGCGGGTCCGCCTGCCAGAGACCTTGAGTGGCCTTGAAGAAACCGAAATGGGAGCCATTGACAATAACTGAAAATTTGGCTGAGGATATGCAATTATGAATCCAAAATCTCCACTTATCCCCAAATCCCAAATGATCAATACCAAGTCACAATCCCAAGATCAGATTGGTTGAGCAATCCTAATCTTCGATTTGTGGACACTTATTTGTGGAAATAGGACCATTGGACATTTTTTTTCATTTGTAACCATCCAATAACTGTCCACCAATGTGGAGACAGATAATTAAATAGGCTTCATTTTTTGTTCATGATACACGTACACTGGGTACAATAATTTGGACGGTCTAATTTGACTACTTGTATGCCACATGTGCAATTTCTAAGTAATTTTGTACCTGTGTATCATACATCACACTTGTCAGAGTATCGAAGTTCTTCTCAAGAATGTTACAGCTAATGCTGTACTTCTTACAGAATTAGGAGACTGCTGGTTAATAAAGGTTACTTGGTTCTTTGAGCTATGTATAGGAGTTTCCAGGCCTTGATATAATAATAATAATAATAAAGTAAATTGTGCCTTTGGCATCTGGTTGAGTTTTCCAAGGCAGTAGTTTCCAATTGTTTTTCTAGGTATTACACAATGCTTGGGCCATGAGTTTTACATTTCACTCGGGTTTTCCATTTGTACAAAGTGGGGCCCATGTTGGAGTGGTATACTGTTGATATGTGGACCACACGGTGGATGGTTCATTTGGCAAAAATATTCCAGACGGAAATATGCTAACCATTCAATTCATGGCTAGCCAATACATGGTGAAGAATGAAAATACAGCACTTGTCCACATTCAAGTGAAAATAACCCAAACATCCATTGGCAAGGAGCTTGCGGATATGAATTCTGGGCTTTGGGTGCATGGGCAGCTAGTGGTGGGGACCATCTTATCAACAGTTTGGATCACTAAACCATGGGGCTCACTTGTAAAAACTAAAACACCAAGCTACTATTCGAACTACTCTCAGACCGACTGTTGTGCCACATCTCTTGCCCTTTGAATCCTTGATCAAGGTATTCCAAAACAGTTATTTAACTGCCTTGACGGCCTTTATGTAACGCGAACAGGAGTAACTGTTACACGTTACAGGGTTAACACCCTTAACAGCCATTAGGAAAAAATGACCCATAATTGTCCATTACAGGGGTTGAAATAGGTTTTTGAAAAACAGAGAGAGAGAGAGAGAGAGAGAGAGAGAGAGAGAGAGAGAGAGAGAGAGACCCATAATGGTCCATTACAGGGGTCGAAATAGGTTTTTGAAAAACAGAGAGAGAGAGAGAGAGAGAGAGAGAGAGAGAGAGAGAGAGAGAGAGAGAGAGAGAGAGAGGCCATAACAGCCTGTATCGAAACGATAACAGCAGCGGCTATAACCGTTATGGAATACCCTGTCCTTGATACCTTTGACCAATCAGTCCTTTGCACATTGCATGCTTGTTGTCCTTGCAAATAGAATTCCGTAAATGTTCCGTAATGCATGTAACGCTTTGTGTTCATTTGGTTTAATTTTGCTTTCGACAAGCATCGTGACCGCCGTTACCGCGGTTACTGACGAGTATTATCTGATCATAATTTCTGCAGCCTTCAATACTTCCAATTCAAATACTTAGGATTGGCCAACTGGTTATTCTCAGCGTACCTGGAGGTAGCATCCATCCTTTACTCACATTATTGCTTAAGCATGACATGCATGTGTGCCCACTTGTCCGCTCACATGCACACAAGCACCCATACATGCTATCCTTTTTTGCAATTTCTTTCTTCTTGGAGTAATATTAAAAAATTCTACATCTTTTGCTTTTTGTTTCTTTTCACCATATGATTCAAAACACGTCAAACCTCCGATTCCCTGCAGGGGTACAACTCGGGTGGGGTGGGTTGAGGTTTAACCCGAGCCTAATCCGACCTCAATGAGGACCTAACCTGCAACCCGACCCATTCTCAATCCAAACCCATTCTGAATTCCTCTATATTCAACCCTAAACCAACCCGACCTCACCCAAATACATGTGATTATTTCCATCCGACCTACCTGAGGATCTTGACAACCAGACCTTGACCCGACCCAATCCGACCTGAACTCGGGTTGGATCGGTCAGGGTGTGTTCGGGTCAAACAGACCCAAATTGCAGTCCTAATTCTCTGCATCTTTTCTTAATTACAGAGTTCACTACAATGGCTGGTAGGCGTCTCCGTGATGCTGTGAAAACGGTACTTACTAATGGAAGCAATGGGGAATTCGACAGCAACGTTCATGTCGTTATTGCTGGGCTGACGAACACATACTCTCAGTATGTGACCACCTTTGAGGAGTACCAGATCCAAAGATACGAGGTATGCGTTATAGATCAATCACATGGATCCGTCTCTGCGAAAGAGTTCTGCATATAAATATAATATAATGATTGTAAAATCATTTAATCCGCGTTTGGGGGCTTTGGACATAAAATGAATTGAATTGTGAAAATTCAGTTCAGGATGTAGAGGGAATGACCACATTGTAATGACATATTGACGTTGTTTACAAATTGCAGTTAGGGCCAGTTCGGATGCGCCCTCCAGAGGAACGTGTGATGCCTAAACAGCATTTTGAGCCAAAACCCAGTTTTTGATGTGCATTTTGATGCATTTTTGACAACTCCATCTCATACCCGACTTGGCAATATAGGCGCTAAAAGCTTTTTCGTTGAGACAACTGAAAAAGCAGGCTTTCCCCCTTCCACAGAAGTGCATCTACATTGGCCCTTAAGTTCCTTTCAACTCCAACTTGAATGTTAGGAAATGGCAGTTTGAAGCCTAGGCTATCACATTTTTTTCTAAGAATAGAGATTTGCCATTTCCATAGCTGTACATGCCGCGACATGTACCTGCATGACATATGGATGTACGATTGAAAGCCACCATTTGGTGGGTCCTACTATGTACGTGCCATGGCCCCAAAATCAGGTCAGTTACTGATCAGGCGTGCCTTAGTTTATCAAAGAAATGGATGGCCAAAAGGAACTTGGACGAGTTTCTACAATTCATCCATTCGTTTTCAACATTGTGGCCAACACGATAAGAGGACCAGATTGCTCTTTGGGCCTGGTCATCTACACTATGGAACCCACCTGATGCATGACTTAAACCATCACATGTTGATACGTTAGTGTCCAGATGCATCTATTTCATGCCTTGAATGCTGTATATTCTACTCACAAAATCAAGAGGAGACAATAATGCATGCATAGATGCACCATGTACCATTGTACAACATGGATTGACGACTCAGACTTAGTCAGACCTGATGCTTCAACTCGACAAGTCACCCCCAACTTGGCTGATTCAGACCGATTCATCCTCAGGCAAATCATGACCTGACTTGAGACCAGACGAGTCAGTCTGAGTCACAGATTCTTAAATTCATGCTGTACATTCGCCACATAAATCTAACTTCCGCATAAGAGTAAGCTCAGCTTCTGAGCATGCCGTAATTGCGGCTATCGGTTTCACATTCACTATCCTATGTTTCTCCTATGGCCCATTTGCAGCACGTTGAGGTACCAGCCATTCCGTGTCAGTTATAAAGACTAAAATACCCTCGTAGAGTTGGGTTATATTGTTACAAGAGAGCAGTTTAACACATCTGTTTTGACATCTCAGGGAGCCTCGACATTGTTCGGTCCTCACACTCTCAGCGCCTACATTCAAGAATTCAAGAAGCTGGCAGCGGCTCTGATCAGTGGCCTGAGCGTCAAACCAGGCCCAAAGCCCCCAAATCTCTTAGACAAGCAAATAGGCTTGCTCGCCCCGGTCGTCATGGACACGACGCCGATCGGCATCAAGTTTGGCGATCTCAGCGCCGACTTTCTGAAGAATGCTACTTTCAAGAGGGGTGAGAATGTGACGGTCACTTTCTGGTCTGCATGCCCAAGGAACGATCTCATGACCGAGGGGACATTCGCTCTTGTGGAGATCCTACACAATGGGAAATGGGCCCCGGCCTATGATGACGATGATTTCTGTCTATTGTTCAAGTGGTCACGGCCGTGGAAGCTTAGTACTCATAGCCATGCAACTATAGAGTGGAGGATTCCTGAAACAGCGATTCCGGGCACGTACCAGATAAGGCATTTCGGTGCATCGAAGAGATTGTTGGGGTCAATTCACCATTTCACAGGTGTATCAGGTGCGTTCAATGTGATCTAGTGGGCCACACTTGTCTGTTAATACAGTTATGGTGCACATGCTATAGCCTCAAGTATCATGGTTGTTATGGCCTGTATTTCTGCTGTACGCATGGCATATGGGCAGGTCAACCAAAACAATCCAAACTGGGGGCCTATGTAATCTAAAACTCAGATAAATAGGACGATCTTCACCATCTGATTAGTAAGTTTTGGCCCATTGAATGGGTGACACATCTTTCTTCTTCTCGTTCTGTAGATTATATTCTTTCACACATGGACACGATCTTGCACCTTGGATGGAAGGCATTTGACTGCTGATGGATGGTTAAAAGTAGATTTGATAGATGCCTCGCGTTAAAAGTGGATTGTCTGATTAGTGTGATTTTAATTCTGTCTTCTGAAAGTGAGATCCAGTGAGTAGATTCCTCTCCAAGACCTGTTGTAGGAAGCACGTGCAACACCCGAGTGTGGCAGAACTTGATGTGCGCCCCATCCAGTCCGTCCATCAGTTCATATGCCTGATTTCCGCCGTACACAACAAAAATCAGATCGATCCAAATCGTGGACTCAGAGCCAAAGAGCCAGAACAATATGAAATCTACTAAAACCTCGAAATGGACATAGCGTGGAACGCCTGAGATTTTGATGGTGTTTATTTTTGGAATTTCTCATCATCGTCATTGTTCTCACCTGATGATCGGATTGGATGGCAAGTAAACACGGTGGGTGTGGCCCACAATGTACGGGTGTAGCATGCTCTTGGTACACTGCCCCTATCTAACCGTGAAAACGGCTGCGCCTTCCTCATGCAAACAAAACAGTTGACGTCTTGGTGGGGCCCACACCCATGTGTTTTTTCTTCTATAAAACTACAACAGGCTTTGACTGGCCCGGTGTAGCTAGCCCAATATCCACTGATGCCATGTGGGTGGGCCATCATGCTAGCCCCCTCATGGCCAATCAATGACTCTGCCGCAAGCGAGGGAAAAATCTTCTTATTTTATTGAGGGAGATTCTCTACAAGTCATTGTAGAATAAGCTTATTCTACAAGTTATTCACCTGCTAATGCATTCTTACCTATGTGGGGCCCACTGTGACACAAGCCCATCCAATAGAAAACAATAAATAAATAAATAAAAAACCAACCACCCAAAAACTTCTAAAATCTTGTAATGGACCGACCAACGTCAGTGGTGGAGCGACCTCACTCTACAGGTTGGATGCCATGCGCGGAGTCTGTAATGGGCGGGACGCACAACCTTTGTACAAGGATTCCTTGGAAGGAGGACTCCCCATCTCCACGAGGTGAATAAGCAGATCAATCAGCTTGTTATTACTTCCAGGGGTGCCTGTTAGTTGGATCACCAACTGTGGGGCCCACTGTGATGTATGTGACTTAAGTCCACACTATCCATCCATTTTGAAAATTCATTTTAGGGCATGATCCAAAAAATGAAGAGATCCAAATCTTACGTGGACCATTCCACAAGAAACAGTATTGATTGAATCCCCACCATTAAAAACTTCATGGGGGCCACCGGAATGTTTATTATCCATCCAGCCTGTTGATAAGGTCACAAAGACCTGGATGAAGAGACCACACAAATATCAGCTTGATCCAAAACTTTTGTGTCCCACGATAAGTTTTTAATGGTGGATTACCACTGTTTCCTGTGTTATGGTCCACCTATATTGGATCCGCTTCATTTTTGGGGTCATGCCCTAAAATGATTTTTCAAAACGGATGGACGGCTTGGATATAAATTATAATACACATATATCACAGTGGGCCCCACGGTCAGGGATCACACCCACCTCGGTGGCATGCAACCTCGTCCTCATGTTCCAACATGCTCACGCGTGGACGATCTAAACCATTCATCAGCCGGGCCAACGAATCAAGCAACCCTGATGCTGTAGAAACAATGGCAAAACATGGCAAGTTACCATTTTAAGGCATTTGGACGGTCAGACGGACGGCTTGTACCTAACTTACCATGTCAACCGTACGATGGTTCCCCCAACCCAAAACATCGGAGATCCAAATAGTGGGTCCCATTGTCCACGTTGCAAAGGAAAACGCGTGCGTACATCGCGCTAGGTACCTACCGGGGTTCTTTCTCGAACGTGGGATAGACGACCTAACGTGCATTAAATCCACTCCATCCATCAGGTATGACCCCAAACTTGTTTTGAAATACAATGATTTTTGGGTAATTCTTTCATCCCGACAAGACACATCAGATGAACGGATTGGATGACATATAAACACGACGGTGGGCCCCACACAAAACTTATAGTGGGTGTTCCATCCCAACTGTTTCTTATTTTCTGGCCCACCTGAGTTTTGGATTTCCATGATTTTTATATTCAATGGTTAAAATGAGTAAACGCATCGGATGGACGGCATGGATCTCATAATATTCCACACATGTGGCTCTCGATTTGGAAAAGTAAACTCGGTGAGTACCATACACTAGCACGAAAAAAAGAAAAAGAAAACACAGAACGGCTGATCCTTCAAATGGACGGCTGGAATGAAAAATAGGCAAGGTCCAAATTCAACATACATATATGGACTGATCAGAAGTTAGGATCACCAACATCTATGTCCCACTATAGCTGGGCCTGTGGTCTGGACGGATTGGATTGAAAAGCACGTGTAAGTCACGTGCATGGATTATCATTTTGCCTACAAAACGTCCTTTTTCCTTCCATCCCTTCCTTCAACTGTCAATTCCATCGCAAATCACCATTCACGAAATCCTTTTATATAATCGGACCCTTCATCATTACGAGCTCCCCCACTCATCAGTAGATTTTGACAGGGCAAGCTGCCACCGGATTTCATCCTTCGATTGATCTGAACCGTTCACATTCTGGATTCTATCCAACAGGGGCCATCGGATGAAATATTTATACGGTTGATTGTGTGTGGAGATGAAAAAGGAACATCGAAAAAGGACTATTTTAATGACTCGTATTCAAATCCAAGTTTCAAAGGTCAGGATCATCAATAGATCGTGATTATAAGACCTTAGATTCTGTTTAGTAGTAATAATGAAAAGATGAACGGTTCAGATCAATTTATGGATGCAATCTGGATAAAAACGGACCACCGTACGATACTACCAAGGAGTACCGTATCTTATCAAAGCCCCTTACCGACAAAGTGAGTAGTGCTGGTATGCGTGGAGCCCGTCACTGTCATCCAAAGAATCGTCCAAACTCAGGTGGGCCACACCACGTGAACGTACAGGTTTGAGTGGCAATTTCACGTTGTTATCATTGTTGTGGCCCATCTGAGTCTTTGTTGAGTGATCTTTTGTGTGTGCGGTGGAATTAAGGATTATAACTGAATGGACGGAGTGGATTTTACATATAAAACATGGTGGGCCCCACAGAAGTTGGGTGTGCGTAAAACAGGTGCTTTAGATGATTTCGGTCCCAACCTTGCCTGCATCAAATTGCCTTGTAATGTAGATGTACGAAGTATGGACATCTACAAATGAGCAAGTCAGAGATATTTTGGCCGAAAGTGATCTTTATGGCACGGCCCACCTTTTCAACGGCTTGGATGTTCTAAGCAGGCAGCGATTGACGGGAGGTTGGGTGTATATGTGAATGGTACTCTCTCGTTGCCAACAGCGGAAAGAACGGTGCATTTAATAGTCCGAAAAAAGGCTTGCGTGACTTTCGTAGGCAAGGGGCGCGTGACTTTCGCTGACGGGGATGGAAGGACTTCATGTGGATGAGATCTACCCCGTCCATCAGGTGGGCCCCCCATGTGATTGGACCGGATCCCAAAATCAGGCCGGTTCAAAACTCAGCTGAGCTTCTCCATAGGAAACTAGTTGAGATGGGAAGTCCAACCATAAAAAAACGTCCTTATTATGATGGGGTTCACCTTGATGTGTATATTCAATCCAACCCACTAATCTGGGGCGTCACAGAGGATGAATGGACGAGATGGATCTAATGCACTTGGTTAGAGCTAGAAAGGCCGTCCGCGTGCCTACGTAAACACAACTTTGTACTGTGTACGACCGAAAGTAGAACGGATGGCTGTAGTTGCTTGGATGGATTGTCTTCATGACTCATGACTCATGACCCTCGTAGAGCAATCCTTTGATCCAAGGACGTGTACCGTCTTCATGACTCGTGACCCTGGTTGAGCAATCCCCAAGAATCTCGATCAAAAAACCCTAATCAGTGGCCCACGGATAATGAAAACGCCGTCGAAAGAAAAGCTCGTCAACATTCCGACAAAAGAGAAGGATAAAAAAAAAAGGAGTGTACAAAAATTCTGATCTTTTTGGTGACGGTGGACCTGCCAAATCAATGGTGTAGATCATCAAACCACGAGTCCACTTGCGAATTCCTATTTCAACGGAGCGATCCTTTGATCCAGAAAATCAGTGGAATAGGAGGAAACCACTGTGCATCGCACATGACCGGAAGCAATCGCAGCCTTAAAATCAAGGACGTGCAAAATGGGCGGTGAGAGTTAAATGATCTTACCATCCATTTTACAAACAATCGAGAAGATTTCAATGATAGACATTTCTCTCTCCACTTTTTTCGATGATATGGCCCACTTGAATTTGGATCAGGGTCCTTTCTTTTGGCTTATGACTTAACATGAGCTGGGGAAAATGGACCGGGTGAATTTCTCACAGACATCATGGTGGCCCACCTAAATTCAGGTCATAAGGTCACATTGACCTGGATGAAGGAAAAAAGCACAAATATCAAAACTAATGCAACTCTCGTGAAGTTTTAATGATAAGCGTTGGATCCCCACTATGTGGTCCATTTAAGCCTCGGATCTTCCTCCTTTTTTTTGGTCATTTCATAAAATAATACAGAGAATATGGACGGTGTGGATAAAACCCATACATCACAGTGGCCTCATAGAGTCCTCTTGAAAAAGTTTGTTTTTAAAACAATTTTAAAAAGTTGAAAAAATGGTTTTGGTTTTTGTCCCCCGATGGGAGAAAGTATTTTTACCTCTTTATAAGTAGGGTGTTGTGCACCTTACTTATTTATGGTGGAAGAGAGGGGGTACGCACTGGAACACCGCGCACGGGCATGGACTCGGACACGGTCTCAGACTCGGTCTCAGGCACGGGATCGGGCTAGGTGCGAGGGCGTGGGCATATGAGACAGTGTGGCTGTAGAGGCGCACTTAGCACTTTGCACGTGCGCATGCTAGGTAGTAGGTCAAGTGGCTGGGTCGGAACAGAGGAGGTGATGTAGCTAGGAGGTCTGACAGAGAGACCTCTCTGCTTTTTTATAAAGAGCTGCAGGGCTAATTAGATGGACCTGTGTAACTGCTCATGCAGTAACAATCCAGACCATTCAATAACAGCTGCATGGGGTTACAACCCTCATTACTGAACTTTTAGATGAATTTGGAATTACCTCATTTGAACACCACTTAATTGCCCAAAAATGAACCCAAAGTTACTGTCATTTGTTAATATTCCATTGTTCGTAAATCCAACGAAAACGGTCATAACTCACCCGTTACATGTTCATTTGGGTGATCTTGTATTTATTGGAAAAATAATTTGATGAACCTTTAGAAGGCTTTGCAATCACCTCATTTGAACACCATTTAATCGTCAAAAAGTGGTTCTCATTTTCGTGAGATCTACAACCTGCATGAAGTTATAACAGTTCACAAAAAAAAAAAAAAAAAAAACACTCAGAAGCTTGCTAGAATAAAGGGAATGATATCAGATGTAAGTTAGAAACTCGCACTGATTGGGTTCCACGAAGGTGGTAATGGTTCTAACAGCCAAATAATTCACTCCCGAAAAAAGAAGAAAAAACAAAGAAAATGACCAAATGACATTTCTTACTCAAGGAACTCATCTATTGAACCCATCTCACATCTTTTGTGGGGTCTATTAGATAGTCTTGGAGCAGATCCAAGCCGTCTATATTCATGCCACATGTCTAAGTTTGAAGGAAAAACTCATTACGAATGGACCACATCGGAGGAAACAGTTCGCAATTAACTCACAGTGTTAATGCAGGTGTGAGCCAGAAAAAGTTCTATTTTTTTTTAAATGACTCTCTCGTTGGTTCACAAATATCCGATTAAAGTGAATGGATTAATTTGGCCAAGGGATGACCTCAATAATTGATTTTGTGGGGACCACACTCAATTCTCAAAAAGGCCCTCTCAATTAAAAGTGTGGCATAGGAGCATTTTGGTCCAGCAAAAATCCAAACATAACATGTTGCATAAATAAATAGGTCTGACATATGGGGCTAATGTCACAAATGATATCAAATGTGGAGGACTTTTCAACTATAACCCCCCTGACCGACTCCATCCAGCGGGTCAGAAGGCAATCCGCTTCAATCTGCGCCGACTGCCACCGTCACCATCAATGAGAAGTGAAATTTTAATGGCTCACATTCAACTCTAAAAATCAAAGGTCATGATCATTCATGAAGTATGATTATACGATAATAGTTTACGTATGATAGTATCCTAAACATGGTCGGCTCAAATCGGACCATCTGATCATGTGGCCACGGTGGCGGCAACACACGCTTGATCGTGAGTCGCGATAGAGGCACAACCCCCGATGGATCGTTCGCAGGGGCATTTTGGTCCTTCATGGTGCAACTTTCACGGTTTCTCCGACCTTCTGTACAAATTTCGAACGCAACAACTGCTGCATTTATGTATAACGAAAAGAAAAGGGTAGATGATTCGGTACAGCCATTAGAACAGGAATACGTTAGAGCCATCTCTCGACACTACACATTCCAGTATGATATGTAAATCTCAGCCGTCCATCTTGTGGGCCTTGTCATGGATGGATTATATGTATTTTGACCCAACTCAATCATACATCCAAAATACGTGATATTGACACTTGTGGACGGATGTCTCTCCCATATTCTGGTTTCGTACTCTACCGTATCATTTCCGAAAAAACAACTGGCACGGGAGATGATGATACGGTAGATCTAGAATAACTGGAATATGGTAGAGCTATTTCTCCGCCGTGCATTTGGAAGGTGGATGTACTGATCGGGCCGTACATATGATTTCTTCTGTCATGGATGGCTTACATTTGGAAAATCACACGAATTACACAATATCACATTTCTCCAGTTTCTCATGGTGAGTGTTTGGCCATTACCTATTTTCATTTCACACCGTTTCTTTGAAGGCCACTATCAAATGGATAGAATGGTCGGATAATTGTACGTTTCAAATCAATGTCCATCCAATGTAGATTCAACTAAATGGACGGAAGTGATTGAGACATTAGCCTACCGCTCATACTCTGTAGAGTTGGCTCTACCATACTCCAGTTCTACTGGTCTCTACCGTATCATCTCCTGGAGAGAGGAGGATCATCCGTTCATTTCATAAACTATGTAAGTCAACGCGCAACTACACACGCCGAGGGCAACCTTGCACACGTATTTGTAATCCGAGCCGTTAATTGGGAGCTCCCAACTGTGCGGATGCCATATATTAGGGATTAGGGCGATCAATTCATCAAGTGGTACACACGAATGTAGATAAATGAAAGGTCGAATAAAATTCACAACTAGGGCCTACCTAATAGTTCTGAGAAATAGCATTGCCTGATGAGCGGCTTGGATATCCCACACGTGCCCTAGTGTTTCCACGACGGATGCGAGTGCATTTTGTATCTGAACTGGAGTAGTGCGATTAGGCCATACACGCAACCACTTGTGCCGACCGTCCATCTGGCCCTAGGAATGTTTCAACGGTGGACGTCATTATCCTCACTGTTTCCTTTGGTGTGGTCCACTTGTGTGTTGGATATGCTTAAATTTTGGGCTCGTGGCATAAAATGGTATGGAGAAACGGATGGACAGCGTAGATAAACACATACATCCACGGTGGGCCCCACAGAGTTTACTCGTACAACGTATCATGCGTTACTTTCCTCCACTTTCTTTCGTTGAATTTCGAGCATTAACTTTAGTCTTCTAACATTACTTTGGGGCATTGATCAAATGGCTAGTATCATCTAATCTACGTGTATTTGGAACCATCAGCCATCCACGGTAAATCCCACCATATCGACGGTTCTGATTTATACATCATGACGTGTACTCTGGACAGGTGGCTGTAGCATATTTCATTTCTATCTGCTGCACCATCTCATTTCCCATTCTTCATCACAACAAGAGAACATCTGACGAGTGGGCCCACATGTATTTAAATCCGGCACGCCACGTCAGGGAACCGGATTCGGCGAGACCGAGGAACACCGAGTTCAGTGAGGCGCAGACGTGGCGAGATTTGATTAGTTAAGTCCACGTGTGACGTCGTTCGAGCACGTGCTCGACCAAGCCACTTTCGAAGTAGAGTGGATTAGGTGTTACCCGGGTAACACCGTAGTGAGTGTTACCCTTACCTTAGGGCCCACCTTGATAATATTTCGTATATCCACGCCGTCCATCCACTTTTTCAGACCATTTTAGGACGTTTTACTAAAAATTAAGCAGATCCCAGGTGGACCACACCGCAGGAAACTGTTGTGATTGAACGCCCACCATTAACAACTTCCTAGGGCCCACCGTAAGTTTTTCTTTCAATCCAACACGTTGATAAGGTCAAATAGAAATGGATGGAAGGAAAACTGCAAATATAAGCTTGATACAAAACTTTTGTGGCCCATAAAAAGCTTTTAATGGTCATTCGCCACTATTTTCGGTGGTGTGGTCCACCTTAAATTTGGATCTAATTAATTTTTAGGATCACCAAATAAAATAGTCTGAAAAAACGGATGGACGGCATGGATATACAAAAAATCTATCAAGGTGGACCTCACACGGTAAGCGTAACACCCACTTATGTGTTACCCGGGTAACACCTTATCAGCAGCCTCCAATCTTTGTGGGGCCCACCTCTGACATGCCACGTGGCCCTATCAGATCTCTCCAGGTCAGAGCCTCACCGAACTAGATCTTTTCCCGGCCTCCCAGAATGCGGTTCCGTCTATAAGTGGGCCTCATCATAACTCACGGCTTGGATGCCCCACACTGGTGCTAGTACCGTACGTGCGTGGATGCGTGTAGAGCTTAGCAAAAGAAAAACTCCCATTTCATAACCATTTTAGCTATGCGCGACTCTCTCTTCATTCCCTCTTTCCTTCACCTCACAAAACCTCTCTTTCTATCATTTTCTCCTGAGAATTATCAGAAAACCTCTCTCCATTGACTCAAACCCATCGATTTTTAGACACATTTCAGCAGCTTCTTCCCCTCTTTCACAGTAAAAAGGGGAAGAAAAACATCATTCAAAACCAGTATTTCTCTATCCAAACAGCATTTCTGGATTTCTGATCGATTTTTCTTCAAATGGGTTTCTGCTGAGAAACACATTGCTGCTGTTTTTTCATGGTTCAGACTCATTTACAGGTGCGTATCTTTTTATTTTTCTAACCTTTTGCTTGATTTTTCTGTCCGGGCTTATGGTAATTTAGATGGTAATGTTGCTGCTTTATTGTTTTTTAGTTCTTGAGCGTTCGGAGATTGATTGGTTGTTATTTTTTCAAATGAGTTTTTGCTGAGAAACTCACGGGTGTTGTTTTTTCATGGATCAAACCCATTTTCAAGTGCGTATCTTTTGATTCCTGACCCTTTTGCTTGATTTTCTATCTGGGCTTTTGGTAATTTAGGTGGTTATCTTGCTTTTTATTGGATTTTTTTATTTGAACGTTTGGAGATTGATTGGCTGTTACTTTGATGAGATTTCTCTTGGAAATTGGATTTTGGCATCTGGGTTTTTCTTGAATTAGCAGTTGGAATGTTATTAATTTGGATTTTGAAGGAGAGGAGAGATTGGAAGGACGTGAGTTTGGTACACTGTAAGTAGTGTAAGTGATGCATATTCAACCTGTGTGGTGTTTGTTCTCGTCAATCCAGACAGTCCAGATCATTGTCCCACTTGTAGATGTAGGATTAGCCCAAAATTCATAATGACCAGACGACCTTAACCATCTAGTTCTGCCATTGAATTCAGGACGTTAAACGTTTTCTGTTTTATAACCCATTTGATGGCTGGCAATTGAATGGCGAGGATCATCCAGTCACTGGAAGTTATGGGCTATCCTCCATCCACTGTGGGTATGGGCTATCCTCCATCCACTGTGGGGTCCGTGATTCAGTTTGTCCCATATATCATAGATGTGTTGCTTAGGGGTCGTTTGGATGCCTGTAAATCATTTACTAGTAAATGACTTAAGTGCTAGTAAATGATTTACTACCTTCTGTTTGGATGTAAGTTGTAAATGATTTACTAGTAAATCATTTACAGTGTTTGGATAGCCTGTAAATGGGTTATATCCTGTAATTGTAGATTCACACCTGAAAATCAATTTAGCAAATAACATTCAAATTACATGTTGG
Organism: Liriodendron chinense; assembly: GCA_003013855.2. Taxonomy (NCBI): domain Eukaryota; kingdom Viridiplantae; phylum Streptophyta; class Magnoliopsida; order Magnoliales; family Magnoliaceae; genus Liriodendron; species Liriodendron chinense. The sequence goes on from ML058333.1 coordinate 8,029,541, forward strand.
AATTTCCTTTCAAGTGGATCATTGGGTCAAGCCCATGCCACTAAAGCTTAGAGTTAATCCTAAAAAAAACCGAGTAGTATGTGAGCCATACAAGTGGGCCCACGAATTCAAGCTTGGAAGAGCCACTGGTGGTTGAGATCGTCGGTCCGTTGGAGAGCTGCTGCCGGAAGGGTGTTTGAAGCTTGGAAGATCACCATAGGGAGGCAAGGAGGGAGGGAGATTGCAGAGAGGGAGAGGGAGAGGGAGAGAGAGCCATTGGATGTGATTTCACAGCAGGTGCGAATCTGCTTTCATAGTAGATATTTTAAAATAGATCCATTGCCATCTATCTCATTTACTAGTAAATGAAATCTCACCTTTTTGCTAGTAAATGGGAGAGGGGATTTGCTAGTAAATGATTTACTAGCAAATGGGAGCATCCAAACACAAAAAAATGCTCATTTACTAGTAAATAATTTACAGCCTATCCAAACGACCCCTTGCAGTTCCTCATAGGTGTATCAAACTCACATTCGAGTCTAGACATCAAGATGAATTTCGCAGTTGATTAATTCTATTCTTGTGTTTTTTGTTTTTATCTTGGGGTTTGTTTCACTAGGCATTCTCCCTTTAGCATTTTCCTGAGAATGATCAGAATCTCTGTTCGTGTGAACCCTAGCAATTGATTTCAGGCATGTTTCAGCACCTTACTGTCCTCATGTGAACCCATCACAACCATCTATTCTCTACACCAGACAGCATAAATGCATTCTTGTTTGATCTTTCTTGTGTTATTTTCTTGGGTGCTTTTTCTTTCACGAATCAGACCCATTTCCAGTTGCGTATCTTTTGATTTTTTACTATGTTTGATTCTTTATCTGTTCTTTTACTAAAACAGATGATTTTGGTGTTGGTCTTGTTGGGTTTTTTTTTTTAATCGTCTGGAGATTGATCAATTGCAAACTTGAATAGATTTTAATTTTGGTGTTCTATGTTCTTGTCTGGGCTTTCCTTTATTTTGAAGTTCAAGTCTTAGTTTTTTTTTTTTTTTTAACCAGTGATTATGTTGGTTTTTTTAAATTAATCATCTGGAAACTGTCAGATGATTTGGGATAAGGCTTTAATTGTGTTGGTTGGTCAGTCGGATTGATGGCTTGAAGCCATTCTTTGTTGTTTGTGTGGCATAACTGTGTTTTTCCTGGACCAGCGCAGAGATAGTCAAATGACTTTGTGGCAATAGTATTCATGTAGCTGACCACATTTAGTTGGGATAAGGCTTAGATGATGATGATGATGATGATGATTCAGAGATTGTCAGATAGCAATATTTGTGAGATTTCTATTTTTATGTTCTATCTTTGTTTCTTGTTTTCCCCCCTTCAATTAAATGTTCAACTGTTGGTGCTTCTGATATTGTGGAATGGATAGGCAAAAATTGCAATTGTGATGAATGTGTATTTTGTTTTTGCTTCTATCTCAGTTGTTGTTTGACAAAGCATTCCTAGCTGTTATATAGACTGGCAATGGTGATGAAATGTTAACCTTAGGGCTAGACTATGGTGTGAGTTTCATATGCCCAAGGTTCATTAGCAATGCATGTATAATACATTTTGCGTGTGTATGTAAATTGAGACTGTCCAAATCACGGGTCCCCGATGTGTATGGAACCTTACATTCTAAATTTATCATGCAAAATTGGATGGTTGAGATTGTCTTATTGGCTATTGCATGATTCTTCAGCTATGCTCCATCCACCATGGGGAGACGAGTTGGATAGCATGGATTAACACAATGCTTTGAAATTAACTGCAAAGCATAAGCTAAATAGAAGACTTGCTTTGTACCATTTGCGTCCCATCCTTTTATTTATCTAATTAATATTAGATGGGAGGATAAGCGATTAAAATCCCACAAACTTGTTCAAGGCCTCTCTCACATCTCGATCCTTACCCATCTTTATCCATGAAGTGAGGCCAATATATCAGACTGATCATCAATCTCAGTACGACTAGCAAAGTACAACAAAAAGATACATCTCTTGCATGTTATTATTTATTATTTTTTGTTGAATGGTGCAATTCCGACCCTAAATTAGGATAAGGCTTCTTAGATGATGATGGTAATGAATGGTGCAGCTCTTGCATTTATCAACTTGATTGTTCATTAAATGAGCCACCCGTCTGCTTACATTGCCATCCATGCTCATTATGGGAGTTTCTTTTGTTAGTAGTTCTGCTGGGGATCCACCCACGTCACCTTCTATTTTATTACCAAGGTTTCTTCAATGAATTCTCTCGTAAGATAACTGTCAAGAGATTGTATCAGCTTGAGCTTGGAGCGGCTCCCATAAAATTGGCGTTTTCCGATTCTTTGCATCATTGCTAAACCTTCCTTTTATTTATCTAACTAATAATAGATGGGAACGTAAGCAATTAAAATCCAATAAATTTGTTTCAAGAGAAAGCCATTGCCTTGTTGATAAATGACTGACAATGAGGTGCATCTCTTACCATTTTTATTTTTTATTTTTTGTTTTTGGTTTCAATGTTGCATCTCTTGCATTTATCAATTTGATTATTCATAAAATGAGCCCATCAACTAACATGAGGTTTGTTCAAATACATCCAACATATTACAATAACATACATCGGGGTTGTAGCTGTTGTATTTGGGCCTTTTTCAACAACAAAAACCATTTATTTCATAGGGCTCCCCTTGGATGGGGGATGCCCAAAAATAATAATAACAATAACTCTCAGATAAAATATTTCAATGGTGCATCTCTTGCATTTATCAATTTGATTATTCATAAAATGAGCCTGTCTACTGACATGAGGTTTGCTCAAATACATCCAACATATTACAATAAGATACATCGGGGTTGTAGCCGTTGTATTTGGGCCTTTTTCAACAACAGAAACCATTTATTTCATAGGGCTCCCCTTGGATTGGGGATGCCCAAAAATAATGATAATAATAACTCTCAGATAAAATATTTCAACCCACTTGCTATACAAAGGTTATGGTGACCATTCATGTTTAAGGCAAAAAAGCCAATAATTATCGAAGGGTTGAAATAATTGAACTAAGTGCTTTTATTTGTTTTCTTTCCACTGTAAAAGTGTGACTTGTCATATAAATGGTTTGGATCATCAGAAAATGACCTAAATTTAAAGGCCAAAGTTCAGATGTATCATATTACAATGTGTCGGGCAGTATTCGAGCAAAACTCTACTAACATTGCCATATGATAAAAATAAATTTTGGAGAGAATTTTCTTGTATTTCATTGAGTATGGTCCTTTGAATATATACAGGTGGAAGGGCGCCCCCAATCAAGGAGATTACAATCTATTTATCCCTAATCAAATCTAATAAAAATGGAAAATATACGAAGGGAAATATTTTTTTTCTCGTATGCAAAAGAGGAATATATTCTTTTCTAATATTTCCAATTTTCCTACTCCCCTTCAAGTTGGTGCGTGAAGGTCTGTAATGCCAAACTTGCCTACTAAAAGATCAAATCGTTCCCAATCAAAAGCTTTGGTGAAGATGTCGGCAAGTTGTTGAACGATTGGCACGAATGAAGTATGCAGAATACTAGAGGATATTTTTTTCACGAATAAGATGACAATCAACCTCTATACGTTTGTTCCATTTATAAAATTGGGATTACTTGCAATGTGAAGGGTTGATTATCACAATAAAGGTGCATAGGATGGCTATGTGGAATGTTGAGAGCTTGGAGAAGAGTTTTAAGCCAAGAAAGTTTAGAGGTGACATTGGCCATTGCACGGTACTCAGCCTTAGCAGATGACTGTGAAATAATGGTTTGCTTTTTTATTTTCCAAGAAATGGGACTTTGTCCAAGCATCGTAAAGTATCCTGTAGTTGAACATCGTGTCTTGAGATAACTAACTAGTCAAAGTTATAGTAAGCAGATAGTTGAAGAGAGCTTTTGGAGGATACAAAAATTCCCAAGAGAAGACTTGAGATATCTTAAAATGCGAATAACAACATCATAAAAATAAATAATATCCAGTCTTGTAATGGTTAAGTATATAAGATGCCCAACAAGTCATTGATACAAAGAGGAGTCCTGAAGAAGATTGCCTTAGTCATAAGTCAAACACAAATTTTGTTCTATGGGAAAAGCAGCAAGTCGAGCATCGAGATGACCGCTATTCTTGAGGATGTCAAAAGTGTATTTGGGTTGACTTAAGAAAATTCATATGCGGGAATGTGTTACCTTTAGAGCTGGGCACTGGACTTAGTAACTCGGCAACTCGACTTGTCTAACTCGGTTCCGATCCGAACTGAGTGGGGTGGACCGATCCGGATCGAGTACATCTAGCCCAATCTGATCCCAAACCGAGTTGAGTCCGGGTTAACTAGTGGTCCGACTTAACTCGGGATCGCGTACAGGCAAAGCTGTCTTTCATCAAACAACACCAAGGTAACACGCTATAATCGAGAGCTTTCTTGTCATTTCCCAAAAAGCAAATGATCGATCACGTGGCAACAGATTTTAAAATCGCGCCCAAACCCGTTCTTATCTCCCACCCTTTCCCATCATTCCACCACACAACACTAATAAAAATAAAAAAAACCTAATCCTATCTATCCCTACCAGCCGCACCCCCGACCCGACTCGGTGGGTTCAAGACGTCCATCGGTCTTTTCAGGGCTGGCCATGGTAGAGTTTCAAAAATCAACAAGATTGGCGGTTTGAGGTGGGCTGCACAGGAGGTCACGGGCATAAAGAGATTAGGGTTACAGGTTTCATCGTGCTCTTGGAATAATGGACAGTTTAAATCTGATGGTGGGTCCAACATGATGGACGATGCAAGGTGCATATGGGTAGAGCGTGCGGCTAGGGCTACACATTGATTTGATCAATTCGATTTTGGATGAAATTGATATTGAATTGATCCCAAATTTTCAAAATTGAAATTGAAATTGAAATTGAATTGATCTCAATTTTGAAATTTCAAATTGAAATTGAATTGACTCTAATTTTTTAGGATTGATATGAGATTGAATTGATGGATTTTTCGATTCGATTCGATATTCCGCATACTGCGAATTGAATATCACAATTATCAGGATTAATCCTAGACTTAATGAACAGTTCAAACCGATCAATTGAACTATCTGAGAGAACCAATGAAACTAGGAACACTATAACTTATAATGCTATGAACCAATGCAACTAGGAACACTATAACTTATAATCGATCATAGTGGGGATTGAACGCCTACCATTAAAAACTTCTTTGGGCCACAGAAGTTTTCGATCAAGTTGATATTTGTGTTTTCCCTTATTCCATGTCCATGTTAACTTATAAACTGGTTGGATCTCAAATAAACATCATGGTGGGCCCTAGGAAGGTTTCAACGGTGGGCGTCACTATCCCCAGTGTTTTCTGTAGTGGGGTCCACTTGAGCTTTGGACCTGCCTCATTCTTTGGCTCATGCCATAAAATGATATCTCCAAATGGATGAATGGTGTCGATAAGGGGCCAAACATCATGGTGGGGCCCACAAAACGTGGTGACGCCACTTCAATAGTGAGGCTTGCTACTATCGGTTCAGTAGCTAATCCGCGTCCGGCTGGGAGGGGAGCGGATTCGGTGAGACCCCGGATCCATCGAGGTGGCTGGGACCCCTGACCGTGGGGCTCACAACGATGTATGTGCCTTAAATCCACACCATCCAACCATTTTTAAACCTCATTTGAGGGCATGTTCCAAAAAATGAAGCTAACTCAAATCTTAGGTGGACCACACCGTAAGACAGTCTTGATTGAATGCTCACCATTAAATACTTCATAGATTCCATCAGAATGTTTATTTTCCATCCAACCTGTTGATAAGGTCACAAACACCTAGATGAAAGAGACCACACTAATATCATTTTGATCCAAGGCTTTTGTGGCCCAAAAGAAGGTTCTAATGGTTAATCACTACTGTTTCATGTACTATGGGCCATCCGAGACTTGGAACTGCTTCAAAAAAACCATGCACTAAAATACTCTCTCTCTCTCTCTCTCTCTCTCTCTCTCTCTCTCTCTCTCTGCTTCAGGACAAATCCGGATCGGATCAGGTCAGCCATGGCTGGACTCGGAACCAAATCAAATTGAGTTCAGGTAAGGTCAAATTCAACACCGAGTCGGATCGGGTCAGCCCTAACTCGGTCCGACTCGAGTCGATGCCCACTCCTAGTTACCTTAATGCCTAAAAAATATTTCAAGGGACCAAGATCTTTAATGTGGAACTTAGTATGTAGAAATTCCTTTAAGGCGGTGATGGCAGAATGATTGTTGCCGGTGGTAATGATGTCATCTGCATAAACTAGGACTGCGGTGAAGATAACGCCATTGAAAAGAGTGAAGAGAGAATAATCTTCTAATGATTGATGATAGCCAACTTCTTTAAGAGCAGAGGAAAATTGGTCAAACCAGTTTCTTGATGCCTGTTTGAAACCATGGAGAGACTTGTGCAGATGATGTCACACTTGGTGCTCCCTCTATTTGGCAAAACCAAGTGGAATGGTCATATAAACTTCTTCCTGAAGGTCTGATGCCAAAACAGATTGAGTGATGGCATCAGCAGAGAAGTTTTTGGATCATTTCGAAAATAGCAGAAAGGCTTGAAAGAATATGATATGAGATTGGACGACTAGATTGGATGATTTAAGTGGGGGACCTACAAACATACCCATGATTGGATCATAATTCGATAAAATGTCTAGATTCATTGTATCTAAATTGTGTAAGTTTGTTGTATCTACAATAAAGTGTCTAGATTCATTGTATCTAAATTATGTCTAAATTCGTTATATTTACAATAAAGTGTCTAGATTCATTGAATCTAGATTGTATCTAGGGTCATTCATGAAGTGTCTAGATTCATATTTTTTTGTTTGTAAGTAACTTTTGCAAAAGAGAACATATCTTGGTAATTCTTGCATATTAGTTAAAGTTCTCAGCTTGATTTTCTTGGTGTAAACCATGTTGGTAGACCTGTTAGGATGTGAAATCAACACCGGTAATGTGGTCTTTAATATATCTTGCTTGTGTTAACTCTTTATTTCTTGCTATATTTCTTGCATATTAGTAAAAGTTCTCGGTTAACTGACGTAGTCACTACTCCCAAATGCGAAATATAACAAGAAATAAATAGTTAATACAAGCAAGAAATGTAAAATACCACCTTACTGGTATTGATTTCATGTCCCAACATGCTCTACCAATAAGGTTTACACCAAGAAAACCAAGCTGATAACTTTTACTAATATGCAAGAATTACCAAGGTATGTTTTCTCTTTCACAAACGTTATATATTTATAAATAGAAAAATATGAATCTAGACACTTTAGTCTATATACAACAAACCTAGACACAATCTAGGGGCCTGTTTGATTTTCCATATTACATGTAAATCCATTGTAAATAAGTAATTATTATCTTTTCACCCCGTTTGAAAACGCGTGAATATTTTTGCTTCCAAAAATTGGTCCAAAAGTAGTGGCTTAAATTTGTGGGTCCCACCATGATGTATATGACATATTCGCACCATCCATCTGTTTTATCTGAATATTTTGGGGGATGAGCTGAAAAATGAAGCAAATCCAACACAAAGTGGCCCACACCAACAGAATAAGTGGCCATAATACGTCCACAGTTGAAAGTTGTTTCCTTCACGGGGCCCATATTGATGTTTGTTTGTCATCCAACTGGTTCATAGGGTCACATAGACATGGATAAGGGGAAAACACAAATACCAGCTTGATCCAAAACTTCCAGGGTCCCCAAGAAGTTCTTAATGGTAGGTGCATGATTCCCACTATTTCCCATGGTGTGGTCCACTTGAGCTTTGGATCTGCCTCATTTTTGGGCTTATGCCTTAAATTTGACTGGCGTAACGGATGGACAATGTGGATAAGTCACATACATCACGATGGACCCCACATTTAGTTCACAGAGTCCTCATTTTTTATGCTAAAAAAGCAACTTGTCACTGTATGCATCGGGGAAAGATGCGGTAATTACCTAGGTAAATAATTATTTTCCATTAATAAGGTAATTATGGTCGTCAACGTGGAAAATCAAACAAGCCCTAGATTCAATGAATCTAGACTCAATCTAGATATATTGAATCTAAATGTTTTATTATAGATACAATGAATCTAGACACAATCTATATATAATGAATCTTGGCACTTTATTGTAGATACAACGAACTTACGCACAATGTAGATATAATGAATCTAGACACTTTATTGAATAATGATTCAATCATGGGTATGTTTGTGGTTTCCCTACTAAGATCATTCAATCTAGCTGTCCAGCCTCATATCAGACTCTTTCGATCCTTTTTGCTATTTTCAAAATGATCCAAGAATTTCTCTGCTAATGCCATCACTCGATCTATCACATCATCAAGGTCCCTATGGAGGAAAGCGTCATTGACATCCAATTGATGTATTGTCCAATGGCAAATAATAGTCATAGCCAATAGACAACGAATGGTGACAAGCTTTGCTATGGGAGCAAATGTCTCATGACAATCTAACCCTTCAATTTGATTATACCCCCTCACCACTAAACGTGCTTTGAATTGTTCAATTGTACCGTCAGCACGGTGTTTGACTTTGTACGCCCATTTACAACCAATGGGTTTTTTTTTTCCCTTGGTGGTAAATGTTGACGAGCTTTGCAATGGGAGAAAATGTCTCATGATAATCCAACTCTTCAATTTGATTATACCCCTTCGCCACCAAATGTGCTTTGAATCGTTCAATTGTATTGTTAGCACGTTGTTTAACTTTGTACACTCATTTACAACCAATGGGTTTTTTCCCTTGGTGGTAAATGTTGTATCATCTATGTGTAACTCTTCTGTAATGCCTCAATTTTTGCTGCCATTGTGTCATGCCAATGAGGAAATTTAATAGCTTGAGAAAAGGATGTTGGCTCATCATAGGAAGAAATCAAGGAAAGTAGGGCAACATTATTAGCAAAAAAATTGTTATATAAAAGGAAGTTGGATGAGGGATGCTATTGAGGGCTATAAGGTGAAGTTGGAGAGGAGGTGGGTGGTAGAGTGGGATAGACATAGTTTTTTAAACAAGTAGGTCGAGTGATAGTATGACGAGAACAACGGAGGTTGAATAAAGATGGAACAAGAGTAGCGAGGATTGGAGGTGACGAGGGATTATCAAGGGTTGCCTTAAGGATTGGAATGGGGATGACAAGAGAATGTGCATTAGAGATGGCAATTGGGTCCTTGAATGGAAATGTGGTCTCAACAAATGTGATATTTCTAGGGGTCAAAATGCATTTCCTCTTAAGATCATAGACGCAGCAACGTCGTTGCCCAAAAGGATAACCAACAAAGATGTAGTTAGAAGCACATGGTACAAACTTTTATCGATGAGAAGTCATAGTATGGGCATAACAAAACCATCCAAAGACCCGAAGATGATTATATGGTGATTTACGTTTGAAAAACATTTCACATGGAGTTTTACCATCAAGATTGGGAGTGGGTATACGATTGATGAAATAAGTAGTAGTTAGAATGCATTCCCCCCAGAATGATAAACGTAAATGTGCGTAAAAGAGTAAAGCTCGGGCAGTCTTAAGGAGAAGTCAATGTTTGTGCTCAACAATCTTATTTTGTTGTGGGGTTTCAACACAAGTTCACTAATGAAATATGTCATTTTCTTGAAAAAAAAATCTTGCATTGAGTTGGAGAGAAACTCAGTATCATTGTTGGTGCCAATTTGGCGAACCTGACATTTGAATTGAGTCATAACCATGGTACAAATTTTTTGAGAAATGAATATGTTTTAGATTTGAAACATATGAGATAGACCCAAGTGCAACGAGAATAATCATCTACAATGGTGACAAAATAGTGTGGACCGGTGTGGGATACTCACCCGAAACGTCGCAGTGAATCAAATATAAAAAAAAGTGTGCTGCAAGCAGTGTTCGAAGTTTCGGTATCGCTACAAGTTTCGCTAGTCAGGGATACGGAAACAATATCGATATCGCCGATAATATCGTTGATAACCGGAAATGCGGGGAAAATGGGAAAAACAATGGAATTTTTCAATGAAACCTCAGGAGTTGATAAAATACACATAGTTACATATTTAGGAATAAAAAATTTGCGTAAAGAATGCATACATAATAGGTTTCTATTTAATGGGGGCCTAAAAGCATGCGCTACAGTAAGAAGTCAGTCCAATCATCTCATCCATCCAAAATCTGAACTTCCATTCAAACATCCATTGATATTTCAGAATATCGGCAACACATGAAATATCCAAACAAATCGTTAACAACTAAAAAAGAAGCTAAAGATTGTGGTCTCGTTATTGTCATGTTGCGATAATGATAATATTGTGATATTATCAATGTTATCATCAATAAATTGAGTGCTGCATACAACCATGTAGCCATAAAAAAATATGAAATGGGAATTTTTTAAATATATAGATTTTTGGTGATATTATCGATACATTGGTGATATTATCGAAATACTGCAAATATGACGATACAAGTGACACTTGGAATTTACACAGTAAAAAATATTGGTGATACACCGAGGGGATCAATGTATTGACAATACAAACGACGCCTGGAATTTACACAATTGAAAATATTGACGATATCGATACATTGGCAATATTTAGTGATACATCACCGATATCAAAATTTTTTAATACTATCAGTGTTATCGGTATCGCTACCAGTGTTATCGGTGTCGCTGAGCTAGAAATTGAGATAATATCGGGGATATTTTGATAATATCGGAGATAATGCAAACACTGGCTGCAAGTGCAACTTAATGAAAAAAGGACAACAAGTCTGCTTCGCCCATTGACAAACATCACAAGAAGAAGAAGGAAAAGTAGCACTTGAATAAGACGATATCTGAGATAAGAGATATGCAAATGAGTGACCAAGATGCATGTGCCAAATGTTGGGGCTTGTAGAATGAGTGAGTAGCAGGCATGGTTGATGGGGCGGGAACTGGGGTTGAACTGTAGAGGTAGAGTCCATCTCGTACTTTACCTACTCCAAGCAGCTTCCTTGAGGATAGATCTTGAAAAATACATAAGGTAGGAAAAATGTGACAGCACAATTTGAAATTTTGTTGAGTTAACTAATGGATGAGATTAAAATGAAAATGTGAAACACAAAGAACATCATGTAGAACCAAATATGGAGATAAAGAGACTAAGCCAACATGAGTGATGGGGTGACATCTCCAGTTGGTAGGGTGACAAGTTTAGCATCAGAAGGTTGTGTGGGGTTTGTAAAAGAGTGAGAGATTTGAGTGACATGTGGGCAGATGCTCCATTGTATATGATCCAAGTGATGGGAGGAGAAGAGATAGCAGAGTTGCAAAAGAAAAAAGATGAAAAAGCCGACATGCTCGATGAAGTGGCCATGAAGTAGGAAAGGAAGCGCTTGCAAAATTGGCCTGATGGATGTAAAGAGGCGTGAGCAACGGACGAAGATTTGCTGACTGATTTCTTCAACCGAGCGACAATAGTTGTTGGGATGATGAGTTCAATGTTCAATGGTCCACAAAAGGGACAAGTCCACAACACCAGGTTAAGCTCTTGCAGTGCACTTTTTTTAATGAAATGGACAATTAGATTTGGGTCCACAACAAATCCAGCTTCAAAGCATTCAGTACACATCACAATTTGGTGGGAGCATCTATGCATAAGCAGTAATTGCACAACGAATTGCCCACACAATCAATGTGAGTTTGAGCAAAAGAAATTGGGCCTAAGCAATCAAGTATGGAAATATTTGTAAAATTTGTGTGTGCGTGTGTATGTACCCTAGTGGAGTATTGTATCATTTCCTTTTAAGCAATATATATGTTTTATGTTGGTCTTTTATGCCTAACACAAGACCAGACCCAAGTTTTATAGCCGTCTCTCCCATTCTCTCCCCCTTCCTTCTCCATCAAATTTCTTCTCTATTAAATTTCTACTTGGTATCAAAGTGTCGATCCTTGCGTTAGTGGGGCCCGCTGCTGATGTCGTCCGTGCACACAGATGGCATCAACAGTGTACGATCGACCCTTCTTTTTGGAGTAAACGTTGTAGGTTTGTTAGATTTGGATTTTTTTAGGAATAATAAAGTGTTTTTGCATAATTTGGAGTATGTTTTGTGGTATTTGTGTAGGAAATGAAGAAAAATTGAAAAAGTCCAGATTTATGTCTTTCTACTGTAGCGTTTTTTTTAGGGGTTTTGGAGCAGTTCTTCCACATGGGATAGGTGTGGTTTATCAAGAACAATCCCTAGATACGAGGATCACGAAGATTCGTCAAGGTTTGAGCGTGCTATGGCGTGATTTGTGAGAAGTGAATACGTCGGTCCCTTGTTCTTTAGATCCTTTGCTGGAATTTATATTTTTTTCTTTTTTTCTTATAATATGGGATTGACATGGAGAGTCATATTACTGGGATTGCAAAGCTGAAATCTTTCTTCCGTGCCTAGATATATGTTGCGTACACAAGGTGTTCGATGGATTACTTCACCCAACTTCGCATGAGGGCTGTTTACAAATTGTGGATCTTACCTTCACAGTTCAGCTTCTTTTCCTTTCTTAGGCCTAGTTTATGGAGTGAGTGTCCCTCCACTTTGTTGTTGTTGTGAGTGTTGTTGCATGCGATGCACCCTCACCTTATTTTTCTTCTCTCGAGTGTTGCATGTGATGTACCCTCACCTTGTTTTTCTTTTCTCGAGTGTTGCACGTGATGCGCCCTCATCTTGTTTTTCTTCTCTCAAGTGTTGCACATGATGCACATCATATTTCTGAGAGAATGATTATTGACTCAATTGTTGTCAAGCTTTGTTGTGGCCATGTTCTTAAAGAAAAGACTCTACAGATGGAGGAAGTCGAAGCCTGAGTTTATGCCTTGCTATGTTGTATTGAGGGGGAGCCATTTTCCATGCTCATTTATTGTATGTATTTCAGCTTGTATGTATTCCAAGTTGAAGCATGATCAATATACATGCTTCAACTTGAGGGGGAGTGTAGAAATATTTGTAAAAATTTTGTGTGTGTGTAAGTTGTATGTACCCTAGCGGAGTATTGTATCATTTCCTTTTAAGCACTATGTGTGTGTGTGTGTGTGTGTGTGTGTGTGTGTGTGTTGGTCTTTTAGACCTAACACAGGACACCAAGTTCTGTAGTAGTCTCTCCCATTTTCTCTCCCTTCCCTCTCCATAAGATTTCCTCTCTATTAAATTTCTACTTCAAGATCTTGTTAGAAGAGTCTACATGTGTCCAAGCAACCAACACTTTTCCAGTAGTTGACGATCATCAACCAATGACCTCGGTCAAATCAAGACTCTATGAAATGCTGCTTTTCTTGTATGGAACTCGTACTGACTTTTAGTATTGCAAGTTCTGTTAGAGGTAACCATGTTTGAAATGAGGGGAGTGAGATTTTTCTGACTTGTAACTTCTTTCCTGGGCCTAAGGCTCGTTGATAATATGAATGTTTGTTCTATGAGATTTGAGAACCTTTGGTAATGCCCCCATTGTGGGGCATTGATGTAGTATTGGGCTTGTTGTTGTGGGCCCATAACCTATAGATCCCGGGATCAAAACCTGGCTTTGACACTATGAAAGTGAGAAAATTGAAATTAGAGAGCTAACCTCTCCCTAACCCTAGTTTTATTAAACAAAATCACATAGATTTGGTGTCTGCAGGAGCACACAAACTAATAGTCCACATAGCCCAATTGCATAAGAAGGCTCAATACTACGACATGGGGGAAGTAGATACCCTCTGATATTTCAATATGACACATGAAAAGCCTTAGAATTTGGATTAGATGGCTCCCTAGCAGCTTTATTGCTCATGACCAAGAACAAAGACAACCAAGCCTATTAAAAGAGTGAACTGAATAACAAAGAATTGGGAAATGTATAGAGGGGTTTATATGATCTTGGAGCCGAGGATATGTAGTGTATCCTTGAGCATTGAATTTGAACAAGTGGGACCCATGGCTCGTTGGTTCAAACCCTTGATCTGATTGGCTCCAAGATGGGTAGACCATGCTAAAAAACTCCTAGATTGAAAGCTTATGTGATCCGACCTCTCTTTCTTTCTGTTTTGGACAATTCCCATGTTCTCTTCTTAGCTTTCTATTTGTAGGCCATTGATAAAGGGTTAGGATTGTTCAATTGACAAAATTTTTGGGGAAATCTCCCATCCATTGTGTGGCACATATGATCAACACTTTGGATCATTGAACCCTAAGCCCCACTTGTGCAAACTGAAGGCTCGAAGACACTGCATTTCCTTGGTTCAAGGATCTTACAATTTCTCATAAAGATACGATTAGGGGATGTTTGTTTTTTCATTTACATATGTAATTATAGGTAAATAGGTAATTATTATTTACCTGTGTAATTACCGCATCAACCCCAATGTTGACGTTGATAGTGAGCTTGTTTGGAAGCTTCCCATTCCAAAGCATTGAATTCATACACTTTCCATGTATAATAATTGTGAGGCCCACCATGATATTTGTATCTTATCTATGCCGTACATCTGTTTTGCCAGCTCATTTTAGGGCATGAGCCCAAAAATGAGACAGATCTGGAGATCAAGTGGACCACACCATAGGAAATAGTGGGAATTGAATGCCTAACGTTGAAAACTTCTTGGGAGTCACAGAAGTTTTGGATAAGTTGATATTTGTGTATACCCTTCATACATGTTAGTGTGAGCTTATGAATGAGTTGGATGATAAATACACACTCATGTGGGCCTTACAAAGGTTTCAATTTTGAATGGTGGACGTTAATAACCCTCTTGTTTCCTATCGTGTGGTCCACTTGAGCATCCAATCTGCCTCCTTTTTTGGCTCATGCCTTATAATGCAATCATAAAACGGATGAACCGTGTAGATCACATATATACATCATCGTGGGACCCACGAATTTTGACAGTACCGAAGCTGCCTTGGATTTCATGCTTTCTGGCATAGTTTTCCAAGTGTAATTATTGGGGTATTTCTCTCTTAAACAAACAACCTTTAAAACTAATTATTACTTGTTTACCTGTATTTACGTGTGTAATTTAAAAAACAAACATCCCCTTAGGAATCTGAAAATGGTGTCAGACAAAATAATAGAACAAAAACCAAACAATTTCATCTTAGAAGATTCTCGTTGGGCTTTTGTTGGTTTTTTTCTGACACGTAGTGGAATATAAAATGATTTGAACAGTCGAAATTTCAAGATCAGCATGAATGATCCTATTAGACGAATGCCATGTTTTTAGAAAAGCAAAAACACAAACAATTTCATACCTCAATATGGAAATCCATCAATTTTGTTGCTGCCAATCGTCCAACTTAGGAAGTCTCTCCTTGATTTATCTCAGATGTAGGAGAGCGGAAAACCACCGTCCAAAACCATTGAGGACCAAGGGCTGACCAGAGCCATCCACGGAGTAGACCCACAAGTAGGGATGTGCATTCGTGAGGAAACGTGGGTGTGTCCCACTCTCTCTCCACACACTCTCTTGCTCTCTAATTTGGTCGTCCAAGGAGTTAGACTTCTAGGGCTCTCTCTCCCTTCTAAGACTTGATCTATATGTAAGAGGAAGCTAGGGTTTCAAGGGTGCACCCCATTTGGAGCTCCAACAACCAATAGACTTCTACATACCAACTATGAAGGAAGTTTGTTACACTTGTCTATTCCATGTACCCTAACCATCCATATCCCTCCATCATTTGTGGTCGCCATCCTTGGTCAATTCCAATGCAGGGACTGGATTAATGGATCTTCACCATTGGATGTCCATCAAGTATGATCTGAAACAAATTAACAGTTAAAACTTATAGTTAACATATTCTTCTTAAAAAAAATAAAAATAAAAATAAATCTTCTAGTTAACCGTTGAAAACTCACAATTAACCAATTGAAAACATTAGAGGTGTTGGCTAGCCTTAAGACACCTGATGGACGGTCCAAACCATAAGATCAGCCCACTTCTAACATCCCAGGCAAACTAAGTGTATTTCTTATTTAATCATGTGGACTTCGACGGACATGATGAATGCACCCAGCCACACCTAATTTTATTGGCCACGCGGTAGCCCGTCAAGCAAGTCAAAGTGTGTTCAATTAGGACCTCTCCATCCACACATCCTCAGGTCTTTGGGATTTGGCGTAATGAGTGCAATCGCAAGTCCTTCTAGTCTAGTCTCCTAGTCTAGATGTTTGCCAACGGTCCTACCAATGCAAGTGTTCAAAGGTTCCACCAAGTTACTGTATCCATGGCACACTCATACGCTCATGTGGGGTAGGGCTAATGCATATCCTAGCACCAAGTCAACCTCCCCGATTGTGAAGACTGTCCATCTTGAGACCAGGTTAGTCCCCTCACATAAGTTGACTAATCATAGAAAACTATAGGTTTGTCCATGAACCTATAGGGTGATGGCTAGGGCATTGAGATTGGAGCACGACTCTCCCTTGGCCAATAGCTGTTGTGTGCAATCTTAGGTACCTTAGGACATTTAGAGGAAAAACCTCTCAAACCCATATGAATAAACATGCTATGACACATTAATTAAGCCAATGGATGAATGATTGAATCATGCAAATAAACCATAAAAAAGGTAATGTAATATTGGCTTTCCAGGGCACAACCCCAACTTCTTTTCTTCTCCTTTTGTTGCTTGTGTACATGCCACACATGTGACAGCAGGGCACATTAATCCAGGCCATCCATCAGGTTGGTCCAACCTTATACATGTTTTCCCAAAAATAAAATCTCCTCCAATCAGCATGTGGGTCTCAATAATGGATGGAGGGCAATGGGTTAGAGACTTCAGCCAAGTTTTTTAGAACCCTATATTTGTTTTGCAAAAATGTGGCTGGCATGACTAGTGGAGCAACCTGATTCTTGTGCATATGGCATCATCATAGTGGTTCAATTCTGATGAATGAGTTGGATCTCGGGCATATTGTGCCATGCTGGCACATGTGTGGCATGTGCATGAGTTTTATTGCACACGTGCATGGGCTTAGCAAAACTCTCTATAGAGATACATGGCATACTTAAAAATGTACTATTTATATGAAGTTTAGTCCATAAATCCATCAGATGTAACGAGAAAAATATGTCTGACAAAAAATACATTAGAAGCATATTATACAGTATATAAATACTTCCAAAATACGAAACAAAGTCCAGTCAAGGTTCTCTCATAATAAGTCCAGTCAAGGTTTTCTCATAATTGCTATCTAGAAATGTGTCCGGTGCAACATGGTAATTCTTTAGGAAAATGGAGTGTGCTTGTTATCTTTAGGAACATGGTATTGATCTTCCTATCTTTGGAAATCAGTGGCGGCCTTAGAGAGAGTGTGGGAGGGTACAGGTTTCAGTTTGGGGAATGGAGAGAAGATTGGATTTTGGGAGGACAAGTGGGTGGGTAATTTGAGTCTTAAGTATTAGCAGGGATAGCAAAGGAAGAGGAGGGGATGTTGGTGAGCAATTGCTTTTCAACGAGGGGCAACGAGGCAATATAGGCTCCCCTTTGTAGAAGGAATCCGGGGGATGAGGAGTTTGAAGAAATTGTCCTTCTTTTGCAGTCCAAAATATTTCTCCAGAGCTTTCGGAGGCGGACTCCTTTAAATGGTTGATAGGAAATTCCGGCTCCTTTTCAGTTCGGTCTCTTTATGGGCTTTTGACTGTCAATGTTGTGAATGAGGTTCCCTTATGGCTTTTCTTTGGCGTTATGGTGTTCCGTTGAAGGTGGCAGTGTTCGGGTGACTTGTAGGAAGGAACAAAGTGTTGACAATCGATAATCTTTGCAAGAGGAAGATGATTCTCCCAAATATTTGTCTGATGTGTTATAAGGATGTAGAATCTGTGGATCACCTTTTCATTCATTGTCCATTTGCTTGGGAGGTGTGGAGTCTTCTTCTTCAGATGTGCAGGGTGTTATGGGTCTCCCCTTGTTCGATTTCGGAGTTTCTTCTTTCTTAGCATGACGGGGGATGGGGAAAGTGGGGAAAAGTTTGTGGAGGCTTTGCTTGCTAGTGGTTCTTTGGGCCATATGGTGGGAAAGAAATGAGCGTTGCTTTAGGAATAGGAAAAGTAGACCGATTGATGTGTTCAAAAGGGCGATTCTCGAAGCTAAAGAGTGGACGAAAGCATAGCTTTCTAATTTGTCTTTGTTTTTAGGAGTGGGTCTGTTGGGTTTGTAGGTGTATATTTGTATATGGCTTCTTCTTGTTCTTTGGGTTTGTTCCTTTTTTGGCCTGGCCCTATTTTTAATGAAATCGCATCATCGTTTAAAAAAAAAAAGGAGTGTGCTTGTTGACTACGTAGGAAGAAATACAGACTAACAGTACAACTGTACTAGGTATTACAAATTAAAGAGAAATTAAGGCTCTCTTGTAAATTGTAATTGCAATTTCAACGTGTGTCCGGTGTTTGTTTGACAAGTTATTCTTTAGGAAAATGGAGTGTGTGCATCGGAAATAACAATGTCCCTTATAGTTTCTTTCCCTGATAATTATCTTTCTTTCTCATTTTTTCCCCTCATTCTTTTGTTTTACAGGTTTTATCTGATCTGCTGTCAGTGTTTAAAGCCATGAAAATGCTGCCTTCGGTCTATACATGTTTCCTTATTGAGAGGAACTGATGGGTTTTGTTTGCGTCTGGACGAATCATACACAGCGAAAACAGATGTATATGATTTTCATGTGTATAACAAGTGGAATATGATAAGGATGAAATTTCCGAAGCGGTCCCTGTTCGTGCTTCCAAAGCGGTACGTGATCGTGCTTTTAATGTTCATCTCCACATGCATCTGCTACATTGAACGTGTGGGCTTCTCAATTGCTTACACGGTAGCTGCGGATGCTGTTGGGGTGAACCAATCAAGGAAGGGCATGATACTGTCAACGTTCTATTTCGGTTATGCAGTATCGCAGATCCCTGGAGGGTGGGTCGCACAATGCATTGGGGGGAGACGTGTTCTACTACTCTCATTCGTGTTGTGGTCCATGACATGTGCTTTAGTTCCACTTGACCCCAACCGGGTCCAGATCCTAGTGATTGCTCGCTTGCTCGTCGGGGTGGCCCAAGGTTTCATCTTTCCCTCGATCCACACTGTTCTAGCGCAGTGGGTCCCACCCCATGAACGGTCACGGTCTGTTTCTCTCACAACTTCAGGAATGTACCTAGGTGCAGCGGCCGGCATGCTCCTGCTGCCGAGCTTGGTTAAGTTTGATGGTCCTCAGTCAGTATTTTTGGCTGAGGCTGCTCTGGGTTCCATGTGGTCTCTTCTTTGGTTCAAATATGCCAGTGACCCACCAGGTTTGGATCCCCTAAAAGCAACTGCTGCCAGTTTTGGGGAATCTTTATTGCCAATCACGAAGTTCAAAGATTCCCCAAAAGTGGGTTTGCAGAAGGGGAAGGTGGAAAATGGAGGATCCTCGGTCCGCGTTGTCAAAATACCATGGAAAAGGATAGTACTCAGCTTGCCCGTTTGGGCAATCGTTGCGAACAACTTCACTTTCCATTATGCGCTGTACGTGTTGATGAATTGGCTGCCAACGTACTTTGAACAAGGGCTCCGGCTTAGTCTTCAAGAGATGGGCTCATCGAAGATGCTGCCTTATTTGAACATGTTTGTATTCTCCAATATAGGCGGAGTGGTCGCTGACCACTTGATCACAAGAAGGATCATGTCTGTAACCCGGACCCGGAAGTTCTTGAACACGATCGGGTTCATTGTTGCAGCCCTCGCTTTGATGGCTCTCCCAATATTCAGAACTTCCACCGGCGCTGTCTTTTGTTCTTCAGTTTGTCTTGGTTTCTTGGCATTGGGAAGAGCCGGGTTTGCCGTGAATCACTTGGACATTGCTCCGAGGTATGCGGGGATTGTGATGGGAGTTTCCAACACTGCTGGGACACTAGCAGGCATTGTTGGGGTTGGGCTCACGGGCCGGATTCTTGAGGCGGCTAAGACCACCCATATGGATCTTTCGAGCCCGGAAAGCTGGAAGCCAGTGTTCTTCATTCCAGGGTACCTCTGCATATTCAGTTCATTTGTGTTTTTGATATTCTCGACTGGGGAGAAGATTTTCGATTGAAGAAGAATGCATGGACCGATCACTTGTTTTTGCTCATATAAATCCGTCATTCAGCTCGCCTGTCATTTTGTAGCATTGTTACCCTTCCCACGGGGTGATATCTCCACCTGTGAAATGCGGAGTCGCCAAGATTGGGTATGTTGACAGCATTCAGTTGATTTTTTCTAGATTTTATTTTTTAATGGTATTTTTTAGACCTTTCAAAAAAGATGCATTTTTTAGATTTTCTGTGAATTACTAGAACTTGTTCTTTCACGATTGGAAATTTTAAAGCTGAAGGTATTCTCGCGAATGGGATTGAGTAGATCCAGGTTGATTATCAAGTAGATCCTGCGATGAACTTGCCCTGGTCCAAATAGCGAGCGGGGTGCACCAATTAGGTGAGTGAAATGTGTATGTTGAATGCTGACTGTTTGGTCAGTTCATTTGTAGCCATCCATTTTTTGCATTTTACACGTTTGGCCCGTCCGCCTAATGAGTGGGGACCATCATGATATCTGTATTCACATTTATATTCTCTCACCTCGTATGATATTTTTTTCATTGTGTTATTTGAATAGTCGAATTTTCAAATGAAGAAGAGGGAGATGAACGAGTCTTAACAGGTCAGAGAGCTGTTTGTTCGTTTTTTATGCCGCTTGTTTTCTCGTTGTAAAGTCTTAGTATGAAGCTGATATTGGCATTTCTCAGTGACTCAATTTAAAACTCATCTGATTCTACTCGACTTGACAAGAAATCAAGCTGAGTCTCCGTGAAACTCACTGGCGAGCTTAACTTGGTTTAAGACTTGAGATGACTCATTGGGTGGGCTTGCCTACTAAGACGACTCGAGTCGCTGAGTGAATTCATCTTTAAATAAAAGATAAATGCAACCAAGACAGCGTTTACCAGCAAGCCACAGTTATTTTATGTTTTAATTTTTATTTTATTTGATATCATCCAGTCCCAGCAAGAGATACAATGGGATTTCTGGTGGATTTCGAAATCCAATACATCTGTGGGCCCCACATTGATGCATGTATTTTATTCACACTGTCCATCCATTTGTGCCCTTTACATGTAACAATCTAGTTGCATAGTAGATTTCGAAATCCACTGCATCTGTAGGCCCCATGTTGATGCATGTGTTTTATTCACATTCGCCATCCATATGCGCCATTTACACGTACCAATCAAGTTGCGTATGCATACAGGTGACTGTCATCAGTTGTGAAATCTGGTCTGTTGATTACAATTCCATGGTTAACTAAATGCAGGTTTTCCCTTTATAAAGCGTTTTTTCTTTTCTTTTTTTTCTTTTCTTTTCTTCTCATTTGTTTTTCATAGGAAGAATTTGATCCCTGCCGTATGATTGGACACTAGGAAGAATTTGATCCCAAACGTGGGATTGGGATTGGACGGTCAAAATACCATGGCATTTCCAGACATGTAATCATTGTGCAATAATGGTGTTAATTCCACCTAATGCAAGTCCTTACCATTTAATGTGGTGTTCCAAACAGGATTGCAATTATGTACCATCCCACTTAATTACTGCACTGGACCCCCAATATGTGGTGGCCAATTGATGATCCATCAAAGCTATTTTGTGTTTTGGTTCTACTTGTTTTCTAGTCTTACTGTTGTGAATATCTATTATTGTTATTATTATTATTGAAATATTAATCCTAGTTTTTAAGCCTGGGGTCGAGTCGAATTGAGTCTTCGAGTCAACCTGACAAGTCTGGATATCGAATCAAGTCCGAGTTGCCGAGTTTTTTTAAGTGTGATGTTTCTGACGTGTTATTCCATGTGGGTAAGTTGGATTTTTGGAGTCTGTTTCTGTACAGGTTGAGCCCGGATGGTGTGGGTGCACGACATCTAGAACCCATCACGATGAATAGAGCAATCCAATCATCAGGTGGGCCACACCTTAGAGAACAATATATTATTCTACACTCAAATCTCCAAATTCACGTGTGGCCTGTATGATTAATGGATTGCTCTGATTTTTGGGTCTTCTGATACTCATGGTGAATTCACCTGTTGGATGGTCTGGATACAAACATAACGTGGGCCATAATGCTCAACTCTCCCTGGTTTAAATAAAACAACAAGAGAGAGAAAAAGGAAACAAGATAAAACACTTGAGCTCCTTTGTGGGGTCAACCATAAGATATGTATGAGATCTACGCCGTCCAGCAGATGTGCCCCTTCGTGGTGTAACCCTGGGGGAGTGCTCACTGATTCCTGGATTGGGCTGATTTTTCTGTACGGTGAACACAAGAATTCTCTCTTGATGGACGGTGTGGATGTCATATTCACACCTACAATGCGGTGGGCCCAACAGGAGTCGAGCTCGCGTATCACACGGCCCTAAATCATGCATCCCTAAATCATGCGTCTTGTAAGGGCGTGTTTGGTGCATGGTATTAGGAGGTATTAGATGGGATAGAATACAAAAAATGAAATAATTACTATATGTCAGGGATCGTCCTGGGATAGATGGAGCAATACCGAATCCAATGTCATGTTTGGAATGCAATTCATTCTCATCTAAATCGATTGATCCAAACTAATGCCTATTTGGATTGCACCGAAATAGGAAGATTCAAACCAACGCCTCTTTGAATTTGAGGTTGCTACTTGGAACACCAACTTCTTTGGTGTGTTGACGTCACTAAGGCCCCACCATGATGCATGTGTTATATCTACACCGTCCATTCATTTTAAGAGATCATTTTAAAGCATGGTAAAAAAATTAAGACAGATATGAAGCTCAAGTGGACCATACCATATAAAACAAAAGGGATTGAACACGTACCATTGAAAACTTCTCAGGGACCAAAGAAGTTTTGGATAATTTGATTTTTTTTTTTCCCCCTTCATCCATGTCTGTGTGGCCTTATGAACAGGATGGATGATGACAAGTAAAAACCGTGGTGGGCCTTATGATGGTTTCAACGGTGGAAATCATTGTCCATACTACTTTCTGTGGTGTGGACCACTTGAGCATTGGATCGTTGACAGTTTTTGTTGTCGTTACATAAAGTGATCTCACCAAATAGATGCACAGTGCAGATATCACACATACACTATAGTGGGGCCCACAAACATTTAGTTGAGATCAACGCACCATCGAGGCAAATCGCCCAATCTCTTTCTCAAAGGGTCTCTTTGAAATCCCACTTTGGTCCCTCGTGGATTCACCAAATCTCTCTCCAAACCAACATATTAGCTTCGCGAAACGCGATTATTATCAGTTTCATACACAAGATCTGGGATACCTCCTAATACAATGCATCAAACACGCCCTAAAGGATTTCCCTTATAAAGAAGAGAAATGCTCCGGTGCTTTCAGATCACTGTAAGTTCCAGTGCTCCTTAGTTGTATTAGAACACTCGTACAGTAAACTCCATTAATCTAGACGCTTCATCAAGTCCAGCGCACATTTCATGCGCTACTATGCAAACGTTACCCCAATCTGACGAGTACTGACCATTACACCAATGGTCTTTAATATGGACGGTCAAGATTGTTTACCCAAAAGAAGTCTAATCAGCAATTTGATCCATCTATTTTTTGGGGTCCATCATGGATTGCTTATGATGCTAAATAATCACTTTCGTTAGGCAACCTATAACCATCCCCATCCATAGCTTGAAAAACGTATGGCTACGAAAAAATAATGCCACTGGTAGCACTGTAACATATGGAAAACGCGTGTCAACCTGGACTCTTTAACTGCTGAGGTTACGTTCCCTAGATCATCCCTTGTTCTTTATCCCAAGCATCAAGGCCACCCACCATCAGCTTAAACTGCTTTGAAATCCACCCCATCCATCAGCTAGATCACCCCTTGTTTGGCCTTGAACCGAAAAATCAGGATTATTCAACCATCAAATGGGCCACCCCATAAAGTTATACGTAAAACCTCTACGTTCACATGGTATGCATGAGATTGGGACGCTGTGATTTTTGGGCAATTCTTTCGAGAGTCTGGATCCTCTGTTGGCTTCTTAAGTAGGAAATCTCGGATAGGAGCCTTTTCATTGGTCCACATTATTTCAAAGCCCACGGAAAATCCGGACTCTTCTTTCGAATGTATTGGATTGCATGGCAGGCCCTACACGGAACTGCTGATGGATGTCCCATTCAAATTCTTTCCTATGTGTTGCCAACGTGACTATTGGATGATCATTGATTGCTGTGTTCTATGGTGAATATTAGGCAGCGCACCTGATGGACCGTCACGTCTTTTGTGTGGGGCCTACCTAGATGTATGTTTTGTATATTCACATGTCCATATGCTTTTTCAAATTATTTTAAGGTATACACCCAGATACATAGCTCCAGTGGCAGACTGAGTGAAGATGGCCTCGTTTTAAGGTATGGATATACCTTAAAAATAACCCCAAAAAAACTTATTTTAACGTATGGGCTAAAACTAAGCACATCCAAATCTCTGATGTACCATACGATAGGAAATAGTAATCATTGAACGCCCACCATTAAAACTTTCCAAAGGTCTAACGTAATGCTTCGTTTCCATCCAACATATTGATAATGTGACAAAAATATGGTCCTAATGGATGGAGGGAAAACACAAATATCAATCAGACCCAAAACTTTCGTCGCTAACAAAAAGTTTTTAATAGTCAGTGAGCACTTTTTTATGTGGTGTGGTCTACTTGAGATTTTGTTTTTGACCCGTAAGTTAAAATAATCTTAAAAACAAATGTAAAGCATGGATACACAATACATACAATCGAGGTGGCCCCACTGAAAAGACACAGCGGATATCGGTCAGGTACCGACCTTACTGAATCCGCACTGCTCTGCTAGGACTGTAGCATGTCTCGAAAAGAGGTTTGCTATATAATACATTGCGGCATATTGCAATACGATGGCTAGTGACTTCACCTTTTGAATTTGGTTTATCTTATAATTATCTAACCGTTCATACAGTGGGTCACATTATTTGGTGGGTAGAAAAATTA
Organism: Liriodendron chinense; assembly: GCA_003013855.2. Lineage (NCBI taxonomy): Eukaryota > Viridiplantae > Streptophyta > Magnoliopsida > Magnoliales > Magnoliaceae > Liriodendron > Liriodendron chinense. The sequence goes on from ML058333.1 coordinate 8,054,673, forward strand.
ATAAAATTTTCTATGGTGGATTCATTTTAAGCCATTGATAAATTTACTCTTTACTTTCATCATTAAAGGCCATCATGATTTTTCTGTAATCAAATGGTTAAAGCTTTAAATCTGAGAGTTCATTTCTAAGTCTACGGATCCAAGGAGAGAGCCGTCACATAAACGGCCTAGATCACTGAAAACAATAAAAATCCAACGGAGAACGTCCATTAAAAATAATGCAAGTCCAACCGCTAAAGTCCCTACTTAGCTATTGCGGTAACTCGGGATCTGGTGAACAAATCCTAAGGGCTTGTTTGGCACCATTGATTTCAGAGGAAGTAATGAGAAGTGAATTACATGATATAAATTCTCATCAACTCCAGATTTTTTGGTTGGTAGCCAAGATTTGGAGAGAAATCAAGCATGAGAAAATGGATTGTGTGGATTTTAATCCAACCCTAAGCCCATCGTGTTAACCTTGATTTTTAAATCCGTGCCATTCGTTCATTTTTACACATCATTTTGTGTTCGGATCCAAAAAATAAAGTAGATCCACATCTTAAGTGGACCATAAAACAAGAAAAAGTGGAGAGTGAGACCTTTTTTATGCACAAAAGTCTTAGATTAAATTGATATTTGTGTGGTCCCTTCATTTAGGTCTTTGTGACCTTGTCAACAAGTTCGATGAAAAATATACATTACATTGGGTCCTACAATCAGGGACACATCACCTTGGGTCCTACATTGGGGAAGATTTCTCTTCAAATCTCACCTTTTTTAAGAATTTGAATCGGAGTTAAAAAAACATCTTTTTTAATTCTCATGTTCCACTTCTCATTAAATCCATAGCGCGAAGCATAATAAAGCAAAGGTTTCTCCTTCTCAAATCCATGGTGCCAAATGGGCCATAAAGAGAGGGGAGTGGATTAGGTGAGGTCCCTTGCCATGGGGCCCCACAATGATGTATGTATTCTATATCCACATTATTCATCTGAATTTTTGGAATCATTTTAGGCATGAGCCCAAAAAAGAAGAAGATCCACATCTCAGGAAGGACCATATTATAAGAAATAGTAGTAATTGAATGCAGTACCGTTGCAAACTTCCTTGGGTCCACTGTAATGTTTATTTCCCATCTAACCTATTGATAAGGTCACGTAAACTTAGATGAAAGGAGAAAAACAAATATTATCTTAATCCAAAACTTATGTGGCCTATTAATAGTCAATCGCCAATGTCTCCTACAGTATGGCTCACATGAGAATTAGAATCGCTTCATTTTTGGACCTTGCACTAAAATAATGTGAAACGGATGGACGGCATGGATATAGAATACATCCGTAAAGGTGTGCCCCACAGTAAGGGACATACCGTGTTGGGTGAGGCCGGGGCCGCACCCAATCCGTTCGAATGCATCATGATGGATTTCACTACGATACACGTTGGGATTTAGCCTTTGAATCTCGGCCATCTTTAAATGATCTGAACCGTTTATATGACGTGTCTACCTTGTATGGTTGAAAGAGAATAAATAAGAACTTTCAATTGGATTAGTTGAACCTTTTGATAATTTGGCACTTCAACACGCACGGCTGCATAACCATTGTATAATCAATGGACAAAAATATTCAATCTGAGATTCTTATCAGATAAACCGTTTATTTTACTAGAAAAGTCCACATCCAATGGCTAGACTCCCAACGTATCTATGCGTAGGTAGGTAAGACAGCAAACGTCTGCAAGTCTGCTCTGAGAGCCGTAGCACTGGAGCATTTCTCGAAATGGGGTTTTTGCTAAAAATACATTGCGACGTATTGCAATATGGTGCTTTTGAATTTGGTTAATTTTGGACGCGGATTGCGTCCTTCCTCAGTATGGACGCAAAGAGTCTGTGCTGATCCGTGGAGGGGTCCACCGTGATGTATCTATTTATCCACGCTGTCGTATCTGTTTATCCACGCTGTCCATTCATTTTATAAGATTATTTTAAGGCACAAAAGTATGAATGAGGATTGCGTCCTTCCTCAAATTGGACGCAAAGAGTCCATGCTGATCCGTGGAGGGGTCCACCATGATGTATCTGTTTATCCACCGCCGTCCATCCATTTTATAAGATCATTTTAAGGCACAAAAGCATGAATGAGGTAGATCCAAAGCTCATGTGGGCCACACCAGAGCTGACTCATGCATTTAATGCTTTTGTGCATTTAATGCAACCAAGCTCACTATTTGGTGTGGTCCACCTGATAGTTGGATCTGCTCGTTCTTGTCCTCATGCCTTAGAATGATCTTAGAAAATGGATGGGCATGGTGGATAAACAGATACATCACGGTGGGCCCCTCCACAGATAAGCATATACACTTTGCGTTATGAGGAAGGACGCAATCTGCGTCCGTTTATTTTCTGAAGATCTACACCGTGTATGTAACGGGTCCTACTTTTTAACGGTGGACGTCAATTAATAAAAACTCCTTATTTAGATTCATTTAGGTTTGAATATGGCCTGCGATTAAAATATTCTATCTGAGATTTTTTCTTTCTTTATTTCTTTCTTTCTTCCAAGATCAAATCGGATCCCTATCAAATAAATGGGTTGGATCATTAAAAGCAAACCAAATCCAAGGGCTAAAGTCTTGATGTACCGTTTTTAAGTACGTCGGGATGTATCCTAGCCAACTTTTAAAGAAAATCTTTTTAATAAACAATTTCCAAAGGAAGAGGCTGCGGCGTCCAAAAACGAAAAGCTTTGTGCGCGAATTAGGTGTTACCGCTTAGTAGGGGTTACGCTAACCATGTGGGGCCATCTTGATGTAATTTTTATATATCCACGCCGTCTATATGTGTTTTCATATCATTAGTATGTAATCCAAAACCTTACGAAGATCCAAATCTCAGTGGGCCATAAAACTAGAAGCAGTGATGACTAACAATTAAAAACGTTTTGTTGGCCACAAATGTTTTGAATCAATCTATCTTTATATTTTCCCTTCATCAAGACCTTATTGACATTATTAAGAGCTTGGATTGCAAATAAACATTACCAAAACCTTACGATGAGCTCTTTGGAATTTTTAATGGTGTGGCAGTCAATCACACTGTTTCTAGTGTTATGGTCCACTTGAGATTTAGATATGCATAATTTTTTAAACCTCATTCTAAAATGGGCTATAGAAAAGGATGGATGGCATGGATATACAAAATATCATTCATGTGGGCCATACGGTAGGGTAACACCTACTAAGCTGTTCTCGGGTAACTCCTAATTCACGCCCGTCGTAATTGACTATTAAAAATTTCTTACGGGCCACAAAATATTCTGATAAAATGATTATTTTTTTTGGCCTTCGTGGGCTTATCAATAAGCTGAATGGCCAATAAATATTCAGTGAAATCCATTAAATTTTTAATGATGGGATTCAATCACTACTGTTTCTTGTGGTGTGGTCGGCCTAATATTTGGGTTAGCTTCATTTTTTAGTTCATGTCCTACAATGAGTTGTCCAAAATGGTTGGACGGTGTGGATTTAAGGAAAATACATCACTGTAAGCACCACAGTCAGGGTCCCACCCACATTGGTGGATCGTAGCCACGCCCGCTTATAAATTTCACACGTGGCATACCAGTAAACGTGATTATCGATCGGATTCGTGAACATTTATTGGACGGTTAAAATGAAATAAGCAAATTATTCTATATCCACGAACAAGTGTCCACGAATCAGAGGTTAGGATTGTTCAACCAATCTGATATTGTAGTTGTGGGTTGGAGACAGTGGACTATGCAATCCAATCGGTTCGTTTGAGTTAATATATATTACGTGTATCATTTCTGAGTACGCCTGCGTATCAAGCGTCATACGCATCCTGAGTATCATATAACTCCTCTCGTCCTAAAGGCCAAAAGGCGTTTTGTTTTCATCATTGGAAGAGGACCAGGAGCAGGCATAGACACGTCGACGAGATTCAGCCTCTCAGTCTCATCTTCGAGGACCGCTATCTGCAAAGCACCTGTTCTACGCAGCGCGTAAAACACCTAAGTTTGTGGAGCCCATCATGTTCTATACGTAAAAAATCCACTCCGTCCATCAGGTTCTATCCTTGATTTTATAACTTAAATGAAAAAAACTGCTAGATACATAATTCAGGTGGACCACACCACAGGAAAAAATGGAGATGTGATGTGAACCATAAGCTTTTGCGTGGGGCCACCATAGTGTGTATATTTCATCAAACTCATTAATCAGGTGTAACTCAGCAGGGGTGAAGTGAAAATACGTACAAACATGGTGGGCCTCACATAGCTCAAGTGTTTTGCGAATCTGCGATTCCGGTCCCATCTTCTGAGAGAGAGAAAAGAAAATCGTTGCAGACGTGCCAAGTGTGCCCGACGTACGCCTTGTTGGATGCTCCACGAGAACGTAAGAGGCCTGTCGTGGCCACACATACACAACGAAAAGGGCCGTTGGTGATTTTCTTTATAGATGTTCATTTTTAGTGGCTCGGCTTTTGAGTGGATTGGCCTGATTTGTCGAGGGAATATATTCACGGTCAGGCCCACCTACTGAATGGCTAGATATGCGTATGTATGTTGGCGTGGGTTATTTGTTCTTCGCGCGAGTCGCCAGCTTTTCCTCAAGATTAGTTGCCGCTGGCTTTGTTGAATTCACTCTCTAATAATCTCCTCCGTCGCGACTCAACATACAGCATGTGTCGCGGCCTATTGGGGTGCAGATTGATGAGATGGACCAATAGTTCGAACCCTCCATGTTCTCGTTAGTTGCGTAAATAATCTATTATCTTATGATCACATATCTTTATTGATTCTCACCTTTGGTTTTTGGACTTGAATTCCAGCCATTGAAAGTATCATTTCAATGTTCTAAATTCATCTACAGATGATGATAACCAAAATAACTTCTAACGGAGCTTGTAGCATAGATCACAAGAAATGGACGGTTCCGATCATCGTTACATAAGTGGTCCCAATGGCGGCCACGCATGCGGTAGAGGCAAAACGATCTCCTCTATATATAGATAACCATACGCGAGTTATTAGATACTCCGACTGCGTACAACGCTTGATACGCAGGCACACAGGTACTCAATGCTCTCTTAATCAAACCGACCAAATTGTGGAACTGGTCGAAATATCCCAACCTCTGATTCTTGTACACTTGTTGATAGAAATAAGACCATTGGATATTTTCATTCTAACCGTACAATAAATGCCCACCAAATCTAAAATTCAGATACTCAAATAACCACATTTTTTTATTTATATTATATACAAGGTGGGACCGGAAATTTGGACGGTTGAACTTGAATTTCTTGTACACCAAGTAACTGCCTGTGTATCATCCACCACACACTGCAAGAGTATCAGAGTTCCTCCTCACCTATATATAAGCAAGCACTCCCGCCGCTTCCCTGCCATTCTCCCTTCATCTCCAAATCCCCTACCGTCGTTCCTCCGCCTCTTATCATCGTATTCTTCTATTACTAGTAGGTTCTCTGTTTTAGGGCGCGTTTGGTTGTACTATTTTGTCATTTTATTTTTCTTAATCATGAAATATCGCGATATTTGGCCAACCAAACACTCCCATTTGTCCCTCTCTTTGTCTTAGGGATTGATGTTCAGTATCTGAACGGGTGTGGTGGGGTTTGCTTGCAGGTTTTCTTCATCCATCTGCATCGCATCGTTCATTCGTGCATACTCGAGGGTAAGCGATTCTCTTTTTGTTATTCTTCTTAGATTCTTGTAATCTGAATGGCGGGTACGGGCGGCGTTGTGACCCTTTATGGGAATGGGGCCCTCACGGAGGCGAAGAAATCCTCGCCCTTCTCCGTGAAGGTGGGCCTGGCTCAGATGCTCAGGGGCGGTGTGATCATGGACGTCGTGAACGCCGAGCAGGCGAGGATTGCTGAGGAGGCCGGTGCTTGCGCTGTCATGGCCCTTGAGCGCGTCCCTGCTGATATCCGGGCTCAGGGCGGGGTCGCCCGCATGAGCGATCCTGGCCTGATCAAGGAAATCAAGCGGGCCGTCACGATCCCGGTCATGGCCAAGGCCCGCATCGGCCACTTTGTCGAGGCCCAGATCTTGGAGGCCATCGGCGTCGACTATGTCGATGAGAGCGAGGTCCTCACTCTCGCTGACGACGAGAACCATATCAACAAGCACAACTTCCGCATTCCGTTCGTCTGTGGATGCCGGAACCTTGGTGAGGCCCTCCGCCGCATTCGCGAGGGGGCTGCCATGATCAGGACCAAAGGCGAGGCTGGCACTGGGAACATTATCGAGGCTGTCCGCCATGTCCGGTCCGTGATGGGCGATATCAGGGTCCTCCGCAACATGGACGATGACGAGGTCTTCTCCTTTGCCAAGAAGATCTCTGCCCCCTACGACCTTGTCATGCAGACCAAGCAGCTCGGTCGGCTTCCCGTCGTCCATTTTGCTGCTGGTGGTGTTGCCACCCCTGCCGATGCTGCCCTTATGATGCAGCTCGGCTGTGACGGTGTCTTTGTGGGGTCGGGTGTCTTTAAGAGTGGTGACCCAGCCCGCCGTGCCCGTGCCATCGTCCAGGCCGTTACCAACTACAGTGACCCGGAGATTCTCGCGGAGGTGAGCTGCGGCTTGGGAGAGGCTATGGTTGGCCTGAACCTCAAAGATGACAAGGTTGAAAGGTTTGCCAGCCGCTCGGAATAGACAGAGCAGAGGGGAGAAAAGGATATTTGTGCTTTTGCCGCAGCCATTTGATGAATCCAACGGTTATATCTTTGCTTATCTTTTCTTTGTTGGTTGTTTTCAAATGAATGTTGGGGGATTTGAAGGACTTTGATTGTCACTGCTCATACAGATAATACCTTCTAATAAAATATTTATGTTTTGTTAGATCTGCATCAATGTTGTTGTGATAGATTATCACTGTTTCAACTGTCACATCTTATTCATCTGTTTGTATTAGATATTCGTCTATGCCTATGTTTTCTGTACCATTAGTTTTAAGGATGCAATGGTGTTGCTTTTGGCATGTCTATTTAGGTGTGAGAAAGATACGTCATTACTTTCTCATAGACTTAACATTGTTAGCGGTTGTTTCATACAAAATATGTCTGTCTTCTTTGGATTTGGATGTTGTGATGCCTTCCAATTAAAACTTTAGATTTTGATAAATCTTGTTTCTCATATTGTATTTGTATCCAAGTTATGAGTGGAGGGTTAGATCTTCTAGGCTAGGTGATAATTGGATCCCTTCCCCCTTGGGGCTTTGGAAAATCAATATCCCAAAGAGCTCGTTGTGGAGTCGATCTTTTCGGGAATATGGGGAAGTTCGAAGGGATGAGGAAGGTGTAAGGAGCAAGACATAAATGAAATCATTAGCTGTTAAGACTGGCGCGGGGATCTTTGTCAATACTGTGGGTGGGCCTTTCGATGGAGGGATAATGTACATGCACACTTACTTGGATGCCATTAATGTCTCTGTCCACAGGAATCTGTTCTCATTATATTATTGGAGGCTAGTTGCAGTGGAGATTCTCTTGCAAGGAGTCCATTGATCCATTGATCTTCTCTTAGTATAGGGGACTATCAGTTGCTTTGATGGATTTTGTATTTGTTTCCTTTCGTGTTTTTCAATGAAATTCCTTTGTTGCTGATCAGAAGGAAAAAAATGTAATTTCTCACAGAAGGAAAAGAAAAAAAAAACTGTAGAATAATTTTGAAATAGGGCAGGGGTGGGGTTTGAGTGCTTTGATACTCTGGCAGTTTATGATCTTTGACATTCAGTCTCTCAGAATTTGTGCATGTGGAAAATGTTAACTCTAGTTAAACAGAAGAAGTTTTAGAAACACTGTTGCTAAGTCCCAAAAATCAGATTGGTCAAACAATGCTAACCTCTGGTTCGTGGACACAATTTGAAATAGGACTGCCTTTTTTTTTCATTTTTATCCATCCAGTAAACATCCACGAATCTAATAGTTGGATAACCAAATAAGTGTAATTTTTGGTTCATGATACATCTAAACTGGGTCTGATATTTGGGATAATTTAATTTAAATTACCTGTGTGGCATGTATGCAACTTCAAGTAATTTCTAACTACATGCGTATCATCCATCACTCTCTGCCAAAAATTCTCTTATTACTTTAAACCCCAATTGTTGGGTTGTAGATAGGTGCATGGAATGGAAACTAGGATTTACTTGGAGAACCGTGTGAGTGCTTTATTGATGTTGGTAGGTATGGGCACTGGGGTAGTGTTTCATTGTTGGATTTAGGTCAAGGGGCTGAGATTTCTCTTCTTACTTTAAACCCCAATTGTTGGGTTGTAGATAGGTGCATGGAATGGAAACTAGGATTTACTTGGAGAACCGTGTGAGTGCTTTATTGATATTGGTAGGTATGGGCACTGGGGTAGTGTTTCATTGTTGGATTTAGGTCTAGGGGCTGAGATCTGTTCTTCTCTCCCTGGGGTTTGGCCTGTTGGCTGTCCTGGTTTTTCTTTTCCTTTGTCTTTCTTGTTCCCCCATGTTCCTTTTTTTTTTTTTTTTTTTTTTTCCTGTTTTGTCTGATTTGTTTTCTCTTTCTGGCCTCTTTGGCTCTTAATAATATTCACCTTTTAAAAAAAAATAAAAATTGGTAGGTATTCCCTTCTCTAAACCCTGGTGTCAAGTTGTAGATGGGTTGATGGAATGGGGATTAGGATTGCTTGGAGGTCCATGCAAGTTATTCAATGAGATCACCACCTAGCAGTGGCTTCTTGTAGGAGATTACCTTACGAAGTGGCTAGTGGTATAAAGAGGTTGCTTTCTAGAAGCGTAAGGCTAATAGTATGAATGTAGCTCCCTCGAAGTTTTCACAAAGTTTTTTCATCTTGTTTCTTGCCTAAGGATGATTAATCCTGTCTTGGTCTACATAGACATTATTTATATTGATTCTGCACTATATTGAGTATGATGAATTCAACTTTGCAGTGAATAAAAAATCAGCTGGCTTAAAATGTTATTTGGGAATGATTATTATTGTGGGATGTGTATCCCATGAATGTGCATAGCAAGGTGGAACAATCATCAAAAGTAGAATACTTAGGCATAAGAATACACAATGGAGTTCTTTCATGCATATCCCAAGCCTGGCTTTTGCATGAGCCGGTCAATTCATGCCAATGATCATGCTTTTTTATGGAGTTGATGCATCACATCTCCAGTTATATCTCCTAATACGAGTATTGAGTATGGAAAGTATTATTTTCAAGTGCCAAATTAGAATATCGGCTCGTTGTTCTGGTCTAATAATATTTGTTGGAGTCCCAAGCAAATCTTAATCCTTTCTGTCAATGGAAGCATACACTATCTCAGACTTGGTTATTAGATAGTTGGGCATGGACATTTTGGAAGGACATGAAGTTCACCAAACATCTAGCCTTACCTCCTTTCCCCATCTGAATGCAGCAGAATTCATAAATGAAAAGGTTGACATGTGGGCTGTTCATAGGGTACTTTGTTGGCTTGTCCATTTACAGGGATACTGAGTTTGCTAGATCTATCAACTAACGTAAAAGATCATGTTCTTTTGTGGAGTTTATGCATCACATCTCCAGTTATATCTATGGATACGAGTACTGATTATGGAAGGGAGTATGTACGATATCTAAGTCGAAATTATCTCACTATCAGATTAGTTAGAACTCATTAACATATTCATGTTAAAATATACATCTTGAGGTTAGGTTAGCAAACGGTTCACTACAGTCAATGCCCATGAGCAAAGGGGGCACCGGTTATCCATTCTATTTTTATATATTCAATGAACCCATGACATCGTGACATTCAACACACAACAGATGGCATGATTCTGTACAATATCTAGATGAATTGTACATTTTAAAATTAAATGAATTGTAGACATAAATTGTAGTAACTAGCCCAAAAGGCTGTGGGTGTGAGGTAGTAACAAAAGACTTGGTGACATATGGTCTAACTGAATATATGGTTATGGTATTAAAAAAACGGTTAGGCAACGGTTGTAACGGTAACAGTGGTAACTGTTACAAATTACAGGGCCATAAAATATATATATATATATATATATATATATATATATATATAGATAGAGAGAGAGAGAGAGAGAGAGAGAGAGAGAGAGAGAGAGAGGAATGCTCACCTGCAAGAACTTGTGAGCACTCTTTTATGGCTCATTGCACATGACGTGAGCCCCAAAATCTGTGCCGTCCATGTGACGCAGCACCCCAAAAAAACTCTTGGGGCCCATCTTTCAACTTGTTTCAGAACTTTGGTGGGCCATGAAAGAAGGAAACTGTTTCCTCCCTTGATTTGCTTATTGCTTTCTGCTGCTGCCCACCAGAGTTTTGGATCAGGATGAAAGATGGGCTTTGGGGGTTTTTTGGGGTGCTGCATCACATGGATAGCTCAGATTTTGGGCTCACATCATGTGCGATGAGCCATGAAAAAGTGCTCACGAGTCTCTCCTGAGAGAAGTGCCTAGGTGAGCATTCCTCTCTCTCTCTCTCTCTCTCTATATATATATATATATAAAGGCCTGTAATCGCCTGTATGTAACATGCAAATTTTTTATTCTTTTTTCAAAAGGCCACAACAGATGATGTGGCCCGTATTGTAGCAGTAACAGTGGTGCCCATGGGTATGGCCCCTTGATAGAGTGGAAAATGGAAATGGTGGAAGAAGATTCACACCGCTGGCCCAATTAATTGGGATAAAGGCTTAGATGTTGATGATGATGACCTAATAGGCTTAATACCCCATTTGGTAGACATACATGTTAGTGTTGGTTGTTCTGTGTACTTGTGAATGCATTTTTTTCCTTTTTTTTGTTAGTGTACAGTACTGGTGAAAATTTTATAGGTTGCATTTGGTTGCACCAAATTTCATGAAATTTCATGAATAATGTCTAATTTGGCCAATAATATTAAGAAATTTCATGATATTTTTTGCAACCAAACGCACCCATAGATATGGGCAAAAATTACATCAAATGGATGGGGGCTGAGGACCAACATTTCTCCTAAACCTTATAAAAGAAATAACAAAAACCCCAACCCAACCAAGATCCTACTTCACTCCAAATTGGTACAATCCTGCTGCATCTCCATTGAACTCCGATCTAACCAACAAAGAACTAGAAATATGATCCTGGTCTTCCAAAAGCAGTACCAAAACCTTTTCTTGGTTTCAACCCGGTGACGTAGAAGAAATAGGAAAGGAACATGTAGAAATATTTTAAAGGGCATCAGCCTACCTGGTCTACAAATCTATTTCTAGGATTTTAGTTGGAATGAGGATTGTAATTCTTTCTACCTCTAGAGGTATAAAGACAGATCGAGAAGCTCAACTAGAAAGAATTAGAGAAGTTTAGTCTTACATATGGTGATCCTTTGGCATCCGAAGTTCAGTAATGTCCTGTTTGTGAAAAAGGAGAGGAAAGATGGATGGTTTAATATCACTCCTCCATTAGTTGATACTTCAAGGGGGAAGGGTGGCCCACCTCGTGTGGAGAACATATCTAGATCTATCTTTGATTCACTTTCAATGCTCGACACCTGAAAAATCTTTTGTAGTAGAACTGGAAATTCAGCTTATGAATTTGTGCAGTCTTCATAACACAGCAAAAGAAGATGAAAATCTCTCATGATACCATGTCCCCCACCAGCATTCAATTTGGGGAATCCAAGAGATGGATGTAATTCTTAATGGGACTCGGTTTTGAGATCAGCCTTCGAGCTCTGCCGGTTTTTGAACCCGAGGCCCTCCTTACGAGAACCGCTCTCTCTAACCAACATAAGTTGAGCTAGCTGTTAGGCTTTTCTTCAATTATTTTAATTTGACTGTGTACAACTACACAGTAGTATAATATTCTTCAATTTAAGGCCCGTTTGGATCCCACAAGTAAGTTGCTTTTCCCCTCCCAGGCAAACCGAACAAGATCTCCCTGTGGGCTACCCCGCATCTCACAGGTCCCACAGTAGGACCCACCCTATGGCCATGCTACATCATACAGACCCCACCTCGTGGCTCACTCCACCCCAGTGTGGAGATACACCTGCATCATCCACCCACATCGGTGAGCAAACTTGAACACCAGTCCTTTGCTCTGATACCACTTGATGTAGGGAGTACTGGCCAGTCCACCAAAAGTTATTGGGAAAGCACCAAAGTATCCCTTTATAATCAATTATAAGTAGCGTTTTTTTATTTAAAGTTACTTAATTACTTCACTTTATTAAGTAGAAATTAACTTACGGTCCAAACACCCCCTTATTATTAGATATATGGTGAGTCAACTGTCCACCTGACCGAGCTGAACATTAGTAGCGTTTGCAAGTTTTTTAACTATGATTTAAGGTGCATTTGGTTGCTCCAAATATCATGAAATTTCATGATACTTTGTACAAAATTAGACTAATTAATCATGAAATTTGGTGCAACCAAACGCACACATTACAAAAAATTGCCCTGCTTGGATTGGAAACCCAAGCCCACCTGACCGGGTGCCACCAGATTGTGTGCCACACACGTGGCACTTGTATGCTGATCTGAAATCGATGGTGGGCCATTAACCAAAATTTTCTTTGATTATTCGTCTATCTTAACCATCTAACAAATGGCCTTTTCTCCCTTAATAGGAGCTGGTGTTGGCTTTTGTTTTTGAGTGTTCATTTCTATGCTCTGCCCAGTAAAAGGCTAGAACTGTCTGAACACAGATTTTTGGACCATGGCTCAATCACTAAAATGGACGGTTTTGATCTGATCATGCCTTACACGTCTTCATGATAAGATGGAAGCATTGAAGATGTGGTGGTGGCTCTAGATGCTCTTCACCCTCTGCCACGGAGGATGGAAAATGCGGTGCCACCAGAGGCACGCGCAATTCGCGAAGAGTAGTAACAGTAGTTCCAGGGGCTTCCATGCGGGAGCGGATTAGGTGTAAACCGGGTAACAGCTTAAGGGGGTGTTACCCTTACCATGGGGCCCACCTCCATCTGTTTATCCAGTCCATTTGAGGATGTGGTCCAAATCTCAGGTGGACCACACCACAGGACACAGTGATGATTAAGTGCCTCACCGTTAAAAATTCCAAAGGGACCATAAGATTTCCGTAGTTGTATATTTGCCATCCAACCTATTAATTATGTCAAGAAGGAAAAATACAAGACGTTTTTAATGTTTGGTATCACGTCCTAAAACTTTTGTGGCCTATAAAACATTTTTAATGTTTAGTCATCACTGTTTCTAGTGGTGTGGTCCACCTGAGTTTTGGATTTCTTAAGGTTTGGTAGCACTTCATAAAATGAGATGGTAAAGAAGATGGACGGCGTTGATATAAAAAAATATATATATATCAAGTTGGGCCCCACACGGTTAGGTTAACACCCACTGCTCCCATCAGATATCGACATCCGCGCCGAGATTCTCGGAATATTGTTCCCTCACGGACCTGGACGTCCTAAATGTGGACCCCATTGATAGGACAATTTTAGGAAGCGGATTGTATACTGTGTAAACTCTGTGGGGCTCACTGGCACAACACACCCACACAATCGGTCATGCAACGCACCCACTGGTGCTGTCAACAGTGGAAATTTCGAGACTGAGACCCCTGGTTGAAACTCTGCAAATCTTATGAACTGGTTGAATTATAAATAAATATCATTATCCACTTGAGCTTTAGATATGCTTCAATTCTGGATTCATGCCCTAAAATGATCTAGAAAAACGGATGGAACGTGTGCATCCATGATGGCCCCACAAACTTTACTCAGCAGGCTATCCGCTGTCCAGCACTATGACCAGAATCCTCAACAATAGCCATACGCAACGGGTACTAGTATGAGGACGCGGATTAGCTACTGACAGGTTTGAGCATAATCGAAGTGATGTCACCAAGTTTTGTGGGCCCCACCATGATGTATGTGTTGTATCCACACCATCCATCCATTTGCAGAGATCATGTCATTTTAGGGCATGAGACAAAGAACCAGGCATATCCAAAGCTTGAGTGGACTCCGCCATAGAAAACAGTGGAGAGAGTGATACCCACCGCTGAACACACAAATATCAGCTTGATCAAAAACTTTCTATGGCCTCTAGAAGTTTTTAATGGTAGTCATTCAATCTCCACTGTTGTCTGGGGTGGGGTCCCCTCCAACTTTGTATCCGACTCATTCTTTGTCTCATACCCTAAAATGATCTCTCCAAATGGATGGATGGTGTAGATACAACACATACATCATGGTGGGGCCCACAAAACATGGTGACGTCACTTCATTAGCGAGTCTCGCCACTCAACCTGTGAGTGGCTAATCCCGCGTCTCTAGTCTGAGCTCTGTGGGGTCCATTATGTTATGTGCATGACATCCACTGTGCCTATCAGGTGAACCTTTTGATATCACTCCTTGGCTAGTGGGTACGCCACAGGGAACAATGGCGAGGAGACGCCAACCATAGATTGGATGGTGTGGCCCACCATGGTGGGTATATTGCATCCAACCCATTCATCAGGTATGCCTAAGTGACATTCCAAAATCAACCTAATCCAAAACTCAGGTGGGCTACACTGCGACGACTTCACACGTTATCACCCGCAGTTCTCATTTTTTTACTGTACTATGTGGGCCTATGTGGGCACACATCCTATTGTTCCTGAGCGTCCATTGTCCATAGAATATATCCGGACGGTTGTTGTAGCCTTTCAGTCAACCGTTGGATCTGAGTTTATTTTCATTAATCCAGACTGATGTTCTTTCGAAATACAGAGATGAAAGTGGTTTAGAGAACTCTTAGACTTTTGGATCAATGGACCAGAAAGCAACGGTCGAAGACAGTTGAAAATCAACAGAAAAAACAAAAAGTTTGGTAATCAAAATGCTAAAGCATTCTAATAAGAGAGATTATTAGGTATCTTCTATCAACCGTGTGGCCCACCAGTAAATGGTTTGGATCACCGAACACAATCACGGATCCTCGTCGCACGATGGGTCCCGAACTGTACGGGTGAGATCCATTCAGGTTTCAAAACTAGGGTTTCAGATCGAAACAAGGGTTTGGTCCGTGATCCATGGTTTTGACGGTTTGTCCAAAAGGGAATAACCATTTCCATTGCCAGCTAATCAATGGAAAAGATCAGGCGGGTATTTTGGAGTTTGAATGGCTTGGATTACTGGAAGCTGGGTCATACACGCACTTGATTGAGTAAAAAATCAATCAGGGTGTTATTCAATCCATTATCCTGAGTGCTACACTCCGGTGAATGAGATGTTGATGAGGCCTTGGTGCACATGTGCCAGCATAGGAAAAGTGTTGTCTAAGGCCTTGGTGCACAGCTCCAGTATACAGTTTTAAGAAAGACGTTGTCCAAGAAGTGCCATCCAAATGCAAAGCAACAATAGCTTTGGACAACCTTCGACCTCATCGAAGGACCCAATCTAGTTAGCTTAATTGTGATATTGAATGAATAAATTTCTTTTTTTTCTTTTTTCTTTTTTTCTGTTATCCATGTCTTGGGTATGTAAGGGCATGTTTGGTTCTTGGGATTAAATGGTATGAATTTATATCTAATTAACATCATTATTGCACAACGACTAAATGCATAGAAATGCCTTATTTTGACTGTCCAATCTTACATTTGATATCAAATTCTTTCTTTTGACAAAGCACTATATTATGTGAAATTCACGTTGGGCAGACTATGAAATTTTAATCAACAAACCAAATTCACAACTGATGTAGATCACTTATTTGCATATGCAACTCAAATGCACATGCATTAATATGGGGCCCACAAATGCTGTAGACTTTGAAATCCACTAGCAATCTTACAATATTTACTTTTGAATTTTGATGGTAAAATACTTGAGTTAATCCAATCATTTTCATCGTTTCCAAATGTGGGATGGAATTTGCATAAGACCAAATGCAATTCCATACGACTTAGTCCCACATAGGGAGCCCATTTATACACAATGCATGTTTCAAAGTGGCATGTGCATCTGATTTAAAATCATCTGTCGAGCAAGGCCGGCCATGTAAATGCTTTTGTGGCCTAAACCAACTATAAACTTAGTTGTAAAGATCCAGTGTCACCTAAGTAATGCCAAATCTCATCTAAAAGAGAACTAGACCTGATAAGACCTGAACTTAGCTTGAATAGGCTATTGTTATTATCTGATCCGATCAAAACCCTAGACTGTCCATTCACACAAACACAATAATGGGGGGCGGATTAGGTGCGGCTTCAACTCACCTAAGGTGGTGCAGCTCTTACTATGGGGCCCATTTTGATGAATGCATTTTATACACAGGTTATGCATCTGTTTTGCCAAATCATTTTAGATTATGAGTCAAAAAGTAAAATAGATCCAAAGCTCTTGTAGACTATATCATAGGCAACAATGGTGATAGAACGTTGTGGCATTCAAAACTTCCCAGGGCCACCGTATTGTTTCAATAATGTTTATTTCCCATGTAACTTGTTGATAAGGTCACACGAAATTAGATGAAAAAACAAATATAAGATGATCCAAAACTTTTGTCTCTTAAGAGTTTTTTAATGGCCAAGTTCACATAAGATTTGGATTTTATTTTTTCCTCGAGCTCGTTCCCCAAAATGATTGGATGGATGGTGTGGATATAAAATACTGTGCATGAATGTTTCTTTAGCTCATGCCCTAAAATGATATGGAAAAATGGATGGACGACATGGATATATAATGCATGTATCAGTGTGGACCGCACATGGTAAGGGCCTCACCTAATCCGCTCTCAATAATGGATGGAAATCGTTTTGCAGGGATGCAAATTAGCTACTGATGGCTTCAGTAGTCACAAGTGAGTGATGTCACCAAGTTCTGTGGGCCCTGCCATGATGTATGTGTTGTATCCACACCCTCATTTGGAGAGATCATTTTGGGGCAGGCATGAGCTAAAGATTTTGATAGATCTAAAGCTTAAGTTGACTCCACCACGAAAAACAGTGGGGATTGGCTGCCTACCATTAAAAACTTCCTAAGGCCACAGATTTGATATGGAAAAATGGATGGATAGAGAATGCATGCATCAGCAAAAACCCGACAAGGTAAGTGCCACACCTAATCGGCTCTCAATAATGGATGGAAATCGTTTTCCAGGATGAGAAGACGGATTGGCTACTGACGGCTTCAATTGACACCAAGTTCTGTGGGCCCTATTATGATGTATGTGTTGTATCCACACTGTCCACTCATCTGAAGAGATCATTTTAATGCATGAGCCAAAGAATTAGGTAGATCCAAAGCTCAAGTTGACTCCACGTAAAACATTAAAAACTTCTTGCTGACCCTAAGAAGTTTTTGATCAAGCTGATATTTAATTTTGTCACTTCGATTCATGTCTTCGTGAACTTATGAACAGGTTGGATTATAAATAAACACCATCGTGGGCCCTAGGAAGGTTTGAACGGTGGGCATCACTGTCCCCACTGTTTTCTATGGCGGGGTCTACTTGAGCTTTGGATCAGATTCATTCATTGAATTATCACCTAAAATGATCTCTCCAAATGGATGGACGGTGTGGATACAATACATACATCATGGTGGGGTCTACAGAACTGGTGACGTCACATCAGTAGTAGATAGCTACTGAAGCTGTCAGTAGCTAGAAGGAGTTTTGCAATTTCCTCATCGCATTACCATAATAAAATCCTTCCCGCATTTTTTTAATTCAGAAAGAAGGGAAAGAGTCTCCAAACGAGGGTTTCTCGTTAATCCGAGCCTTCGAGAAACCACTTCTACTGAAAAAGAGAAGCCAAGACAAAGCTCTTCAGATCTCAGCTTCTGAGACGCAGGAATCAGCTCAGAATCCCCGACCTAGGGTTAAAAAACCCTTAGATCTAGGGAAAATCAAGTACTAGTGCAGATTCATTTCAGATCCTAGGTTTTGAAGAAGATCTAGGCAACAATCTTGTCACATTTCTGCTCATAGGAGAATCCAGGGCAGAATATCTTCACGTTTCTGCTCAGGAAGAGATTCTTCGTAGTGAAGATGTCCGTACAAGAGTACCTCGACAAGCACATGCTCTCTCGGAAGATTGAAGATGCCGTCAATGCCGCTGTTAGGGCAAAAGCTCCAGATCCCGTTCTCTTCATTGTAAGTTTTTTTTTCCTAAGATTTTTAATATTTTGCTATATGGAATTTTATAATTTTTTGTGTTTTTTTTTCTTTTGAAAATTATAGTCGAATCATATGAAGAAAGCTGTTCCTTCAGCAATCACGAAGATTAAAGCTCGACAGATCTTCGATAGCAGAGGGATTCCTACGGTTGAGGTTGATCTGTACACTAACAAAGGAATGTTTCGTGCTGCGGCTCCCAGTGGGGCATCTATTGGGATGTAGGTTGATTCGATCCAAGACCTTGAATTTATATTTATGTGTTCTTGATCAATTCAATGTACTTGCCATTTTTTTTTGAAAGATGGAATTAAGTTCCCTCTCTAATTTGGATTTGGTAATTTGACGGTACTTGAATTGGTATGTACTGTAATGTGGAGTTTAGTATCATTAGAGGTATCAGGGAATGTGTGGTCTGAAGAGTGGTACTTCTCTTCCGAGCCAGGGTTCATCACCGATGGTATCTACCTTTCAATGCTCCGGACTGTTGATCTGGCTTCTGGTGGGCCTTGCCACAGAAGTGAAATGGACAACAAGAACATCCGCCATCAAACTACCTACTGTCGACAGGTGGATTATTTTCAGCTGTGTGTGGACCCATTGATTGTATTTTATTTCTTAACATTCATTTGCAGGTCAATGATCAGGTGGATAGATGTTTCCTGCAAAGGGAACGATGTGGGGAATATTGGCTTATGTCATTATGTAGATTATATGGAAAGAGAGGAATGGGAAGATTTTGTTTTTTGAGAGCTAATGATAGTTTTATTGAAAGAAAAGCATTGAGAATAGAGAAAATGATTTCCAAACACTCAGCTGAACCACTTCTTCCTCATCTAACTTGTCAGCAATGACATCAGCCTCTTGGCCAACATACATTCCAGGGTTGTTCAAGTCGAGAGAATGGTAGGATTTTTTCTCCTTTTAGTAGGTTTTCTTCAGTGGAGACTGGAGACTATTAAAAGAAAATTGAGATCTATGATTGTTGATGGGGCATTGGATAGACTAGAGTTTCCAGAGCATTTCAAAGGTGTTTTTTTTTTTTTTCCATAACTGGAAAGGTGTGATGGAGGACAAGAGTTGGAATCCCAGGTCTCTCTAGCGTGGGAGGTGTGCTAAGAAGTGAAAAGGGTGAAACTATGCATTCCTTGGTCCTTGCGGTGTTGTGGGATCAATGACGTGGAAATCTTGCCTATTTAGGAAAGTTCAGGATCATAGTGGGATCAATGATGTGGAAATCTTGCCTATTTAGGAAAGTTCAGATCATAGTTCTAAAACTCGGTGAAGTCAACTTGATGAGATTTCAGGCTGAGTCACCATGAAACTTGATCGTGAGAGTGACTCGGTCTTGAGTCAGGGTGACTCATCAGGTCAACCAAGTCAACTCAATGACTTGTTTGACTCGCCACGAATTGAATGGAATCACTTGCTTGAAAAGAGATTCTTTATATATAAAAAAAAGATGTAGGGTTTGAACCCGAGACCTCTATGAGAAGCATTGAGGTCTTTAACCAACACACAAAATGCTGCCTGTTAGCTATTTCTTCAATTTTTTTTTTTTTTTTTTTTTTTTTTATGCTAATACCTAAAATATTATAAACATTATTAAATTAATTATCAAATGTGAGTCGAGCTAAGTAAAGACTCATCTGAGCCTTTGAGTAAGCCCGACCCAGCTGAATATCCAAGTTGGATCGAGTTGCGAGTTCTTTTATATGGTCCACATCATTTTTCAATCGGATGTGGGATCTCCGATCATTGAAGTGGACTTCTGGGAGTGTGAAATGCTTTTTGTATTTTTGATGTTTGGGGACGCACGAAAAATAGTTGCCTTTTGTTCTCTAAAGTGTAAAGTTTGAAGGCATGCAAATGATGTCGCTGACTCTTGTGAAAGAGGGAGTGACAAGAGGGTCACTCGTGTTGTTTCTTGGTTTACTCTCTTAACGTTGTTATATTTCTTATTCCTCTTCACCTGTAATACAGTTTTGGTTCTCTTAAGAACAATCAGGTTGCTATGATTGTCTGTCCTTTGCTACATTGCTATCCATAACTGGGCCTACCAGCTTCTCATATTTCTGAGGTCAGGGATCATTGCATAAGTATCTTTGGTTTTCTGAAGTCTGAAAAGATGCAAGTGAGGTTGCCAATACACTTGCAAAAGAGGGTGGAATGAGAAGGTCACTTGCTGTCAATTCCTCGTTGCGTCTCCCTTAATCTTGATTTTTTTTCTTTTCTTTTCCTTTCTTTTCTTCCTCTCTCTTTATAAAAGAATCTGTTTCATCTCTCTCTCTCTCTCTCTCTCTCAAAAAAAAAAAAAAAAAAAAAAAAAAAAAAAAAAAAAAAAAAAAAAAAAAAAAACCCTGGTGGCTGGGATTGTCACTCTTTTGCTGCATTGCCATCAACAGTTAGGCCCATTAGATGAACATTCTGTATTGGTGAGTGCTAAAGCATGGGCTAATCTGTATGGAATGCTGGCCAACAATATATGTTCAAGTATAGACTGGTGATTCAAGGCATGTTTCATGTTTTGGCAATAAGTCAAAGTGGTGGATAGTGGATGGTTTAAAATGGAGCCATTTAGGAAATATGTTATAGGTTGATTACTTGAAAGCATGATTTATTTTTTATTTTCTTTTGTAAGAAAACATGATATAGCCATTACGATAGCCGATAATGTTACACTAGACCCAGAGAGAGAGAGAGAGAGAGAGAGAGAGAGAGAGAGAGAGAGAGATTCTCTTCTAGGAACCGGTTCTCATGAGAGCCCTTTGATAACTCACCCCACATGGTTTGTACATGACATCCAATCTGTCCACTAGACATGTCACCTCATGAAACACCTAGGGCTCATAAGTCAACTTGATCCAAAATTCAGGTGGGCCACGGTAAAGTGGGAGGTAAGACCACCTTTGATTTTCACCGGGGCCCACCCGAGTTGTAAAACAATGTGATGTTTTGCATAACCTTTCATTACATCATGTGGGGTGAGCTCTTAGAGGGTTCTCATTAGTTCTCAAGAGCAGTGTTTGCAATATCGATAGTATTGGCCGATACTATCAATATCGCAGGTCAGCGATATGAAGCTGCCCAAGAGACACAAAAAAAACCACCGACTCCTGTGCATCGATGATATTATCGGCCGATATCAATATTATCGTGTGATATATCGATATCGACCGAGATATCGGCAAAATATCGACCGATGTCGCAAAATATCGACGATAACCTAGACGATATCGTCCAGCTGCTCAAGAGTCCTCCATTTTTTGTTTCAATTTTCTTCTTGTTTCTCCTCCCTAGAAAAAAAAAATTGTAGGGCTTTCAGGGTACCAACTCTGCAAAGGAGTAATATTTTGTTGAGTCTGGTTAGCCATTTTCTAGGTTTTTTTGAGTCCACATATAGATCTAAGTCATATAGGGTAACTTACATTGCGTTGAACTAGGATAGTCAAAATTGCATTTGGAGGATACCCAGTCAGTTGCATCATCCATAGGTATATTTTTCGACTCTCTTGCTTGTTTTACTTTGTCAATGAATTGGTTGTGTTTTCAGTCATGCCTTCTTACATTTGTATATCTTATGAAATCAATTTAAACAATAGTTGCATCAGTTTGGTCAGACAGTGTATAGCTTAGGATCATTTTACAAAGGAACTCCATTATGTGGACTTTTTTTTTTTTTTTTACATATTATGATTTAAATGTGTGTATTAAGGTCCATTTTAACAATCCCTGAAGTTTCATTGAAATATTCAATCAATTTCCCAATGTTTCCCCATGTTTCCCAAAAAGTGCGATACATTACCCGATACAACCGATATCCCTAGCGATACGCGATATGTATCCGTATCCCAAGGGTGCGAAACGTAACACGATACCGATACTGCGAACACTGCTCAAGAGAACTAGTTTTTTTTTTTTTTTTTTTGAGAATTGAGTAAATTTTATTAAAAGGCCAAGACTGCACAAAACTGAAACAACAAAACAAAAAGAAAACTCACAGAAACAACAGAGCCGACAAGCTAAAAAATAAACTACAAGACTAGAAATCCCCCCCCAAAAACCCCAAACTCTACTCACAGCCCAAGATTCAAGGGGCCCAGTTTCTAAATAACACCAAAACCCTGGAGAAAACAGTGGAAGAGGAGGAAGCCTGGCTCCTAAGGCAACAATTGTTTCTTTCCGCCCAGAGAGCCCATATAACAGCGAAGAATATAATGCGCCATTTTCTTCTCCCCAAAGCTACCCCTTGAATCCGCGTGCCAACAACAGAAACATCGATAGACTTCGGCATGGACCAGGAAACTCCCGCTAGACGAAGCACACTCCTCCAAACGTCTTCCGAAAACTTGCAATGAATGAAGAGGTGATCGACCGATTCCTCTTATTGGAGACAGAGAAGACAAGCGTTTGGCAGAATGAAACCTCTTTTATTCAGATTATCAACTGTAAGGATCCGGTTTCTAGTAGCTAACCAGCCAAACGCCGCTACCTTCGGAGGGAGGCCGTAAGACCATTGAGCCACAGTATGACAGCAGTTGGAGGGATTCAAACCCACATTCATTTTAACCCTTGACAGAGGGAGGGGGAGCAGCTAGAACTTCCGGATCAGATAAGTGGAATGGGCTTTGCATTCATTTGGTTGGCAGAAATGATCCAATCCGTTCGGGGCAAAGGAGTTCATGAGGTGACTCATCTAGTGGATGATTTGGATTTTGTGCCCACATCATGTGAGATGAGTTCTCAAAGGGTTCTCATGAGAATCAGTTCCTAGGATAAACCATTCAGAGGGCATTTTTATCAGCCGTTACACCATTATAATGGCTGACATAAATAATGTTTGGGATCTTATAATTTTTTTTTTCTCATTTTCTTTGAACCCCAGATGTTATGGGTTCGACTGTTACACTTACAGTTACAATGTAAATGTGCACAACGCTTTAGTTTCCGTCATTTGGAATGAATAACTTGTGGTTTCTGTTGCAGTGTGTTTACGTGCTTCTGATTATATATATACATTAAGTTCCCTAGTAAAACCCGACCTTATATCCTTTCAGCTCCTTTACATTGTTTACCTTATTCCGCTTATCCTTTACATTCAAACCCAGCCTCTCTTTTCTTTAATATGATTATTTCCTTTGCTTTTACATTTAATTTTTTAAATCCCAATGGGGTAATAATCTTGATGTTTCTTTCACTAGGTATGAAGCTGTGGAATTACGTGATGGGGACAAAGGAAAGTATCTTGGAAAAGGTGTTTCTAAAGCTGTTAAGAATATCAATGAGAAGATTTCTGAAGCCCTGATTGGTATGGATCCAACACTTCAGTCTCAAATAGACCAGGCGATGATAGACTTGGACAAAACTGAAAATAAGGCAAGACTTCTGACCTCAAATTAAGTTGAATAGTACTTGGGGGTTCTGTAATTTATACCATTCTTGATATCTAAAAATGGATATTGATTTGGAAACAATCTTCATAGAAAGAATGTCACATATACATTTTCCTGGCACGAATTCATGTGCCCAGCGTATCAAGAAAATGTCAATTAGCTAGTATGAGAATATCAATGATCTTCTTGTCCAACTCATTGTTTTACAAAGATAAATGGCATTTCTGGAGTGTATTTTGTTATAAGTCAAGTTGTCACTGATATCTGTTTACTTTCAGGTCGATTCAATCTTATAGATTGTAATGTTTTTCCAATCTAGATGGATATTGGGGGTGAGAAGTAAGGCTTGGTGCAATCCACTAGTCAATGTTCTCTGAATCTGCTGATTGCTTTTTATTCTTTGTTCTATCACTGTATGCATGTAGCTTATATGTAGATATTCGTTTTCCATATCAAAATTTTCACTTTCAAAATCTCACTATTCGGCACAGCTGCAATACCCAACAAACTGTTTCTTGAGGTACATGGGAATGGAAGTGGTGATGACCAACCTTCTGATTCTTGGATGATGCTATGTATTAAGATGATGTCAGATATAGTTGAGCTGGATGTGACCATCAAAGTTAGCCAGGTTGAATGTAGAAAGTGAACTTCAATGTGGTCTTTGTTTTCATAAGGGAACTTGTCAGTCCTTGTCCTACTTGCCCTGGTCCTAAAATGCCCACTCAAATGATCTGTTGCTGCCTTATGCACCTACTTTGAGGTGACATGTAAATTCTAATTTATACAACAATTTTTAATTATTAACCACACGTCATTTCGGAGAGGACAGACACTTTGAACTTTGAATGCCAACCTTCTGATGCTTGCATGAAGCCGCATACTAAGAATGAAATTGGATCTAGTTGAGTTAGATATGGCCTCAAAAGTTACCAGGTTGAATATAGAAAAGTGAACTTCGTTTTTTTTTTTTTTTGAAAGATAATGACATTTTATTAGAAAAAACAAAAGGAAACAACCAAAAGAGAACTGAACCACTGAGATAGCAATCCGATTACAAAGCAATAAAAAAGACATTACAATCCTTAAGCTTATCAATTATGGCAGCCCATTTGATAATTAACATCCTCGCCCTTTGAGAAACAAAATCCCCTCCTTTACTTTCACCTCTGAAGCATCTACCATTCCTTTCTTCCCAGACAGCCCACCATACCGCCAAAATACACATTCTCCATAAAACAATCTTCTGCTTATCCTACTTCATTCTGTGCCAAGCCTTCAACAGATCGCCCACGGAGGAAGGAAAGGACCAAGCCACTTGAAACCGAGATAAAATATCTGCCCATATCCGGCTAATAAAGCTGCTGTGGACAAATAGGAATGGTAGTTGCTTCATAAACGTCTTTGTTGTGGTCTTTGTTTTCATAAAGGAACTATTCATCCTTGTTCTATTTGCTGTTGTCCTGAAAAGCCCATCCAATCTGTGACTGCCCCATGCACCCACTTTGGGGTGGCATGTAAGTCTAATCTATTGCAAGCATTTTTAATTACCAAAATTCATATTTGGGAAACACAGACATTTTAGAATTGCTCAGATGGTATGCATTCTTTTTATTTTGTGAGTAATTTCTAGAGAAACTAACACAGTTTGGGGTACAAGATTCCTGAGTTAGTAGAGCATGGGATCTCCTTTTCGCTCGCATGCAGAATAAGCTGGAGCATTTTCCACATCACAAGTTTCTGGTTGTTTATGCTGGTATTATTGCTTATTTGTAGAGCTTTGTGTGCTCACTGTCGATGTTTCTCTTAAATTCCTAATGCTTTGTGCGATTGGTTACGGTATCCTAATCGAGAGCTTGCCGGGCCCCTTACTCTCACTTCACGGCACTCTTCTGCTTAGTCACAGTTTTGGAAGTTTTCTAAGAAGTAAATAGTTCAAAATTGTGATTATTTAGAAGAAAATGTTGCTTCTGTCATGGGAGTTTGATGTGGAGGATATGGGAAGTCTTTTATTTGATTGATATGGAATAAGTTGGATACTGTGAAACATTTTATGTAAGCAGATTGGAAGTCTTTTGGGTTTGCTATCTTCTTTAAACATGCTTCAGTCCACTTGATCTATTTGATGATAGATATACCAATGCAGAGAAAATCTTTTCTTTTTTGGTAAATTGAAAATCATTACATGTCCACTTTATCAGTTATAATATCTGGACTGCAACATTTCGGGATGCAGGGTGAACTTGGAGCAAATGCTATATTAGCTGTGTCAATTGCTGCTTGTAAAGCTGGTGCTACTGAAAAGGAGGCAAGTTTTTTAGTTCTCATCCAAAAATTTTCTCCAATTTTATCCACTGGACTGTTTGAATTTCTCTGCTTTCGAGTTCCCACATTCCTCTTTCTTGTTCTTGCAGGTCCCTCTTTATAAACACATTGCTGATCTTTCTGGTAAACCCGGTCCAGTTCTTCCTGTCCCAGCCATCACTGTTATTAGTGGTGGGAAGCATGCTGGCAATAATCTGGCCGTCCAAGTATGCCCTATATAGATCCAGGTTACAAAATTTAAATGATTGATGAATTTTTTCGTAAGAATTAGCTGTTCATGTGTTGCGTGTCTGAGGCACCTGCAAGATTTTTAACAAATTAAAGCACAGTTTTATATTTGGTGACTTTGGTTCAAGAGCAACAAGTCCTTGATAATTGTCTACATTTCAGAGTTTGCACAAAATAAAGGTAGATATAGCAAATGCAATTTGGTGTTTGGACAATGTCACATGTATGCACCCGAGCAATCTAAGCTTTTGTAATATTCATAAGTGAAGTGAAACTTAGTGCTTTTGATACAGTCTTGGATATTTTCATCAAATTAAGAGCTAGTGGAGAGGATGGGCAGAAAACTTTACAGCATTTTTCTTTTTGTGAGAAAGCCAGCTAAAGAGTGTTTGGGATGTGGAGATGATGGAAAGAACTTTTTCCATGGAAAAGTAGATACCTATATCTCAGAGGCTGCATTACTTTCATAAAAGTGGCTTTGACCAGCATGCATATCTCCTTCATGTTGTTATTGCAGTGCTTGGTTAATATCTCTAGTATCATGGAAAGGTTGCAAAGGAATTTCTATCGGAAGGAAAACAAAGAGAAACAAATATTCCATCTGGTAGAGTGTGAAGGAGCGTGCAAGCCTCAGTTTCAAGGGGGGGGGGGGGGGGGGGGGGGGGGGGGGGGGTAGTGTAAAAAGCTAGATTTCATTAATATTGCCTTGCTGGGGAAGTGGTTGTGAAGGTTTGGGGAAGATAGTTGATGGAGACATTAGACCATCATGTTTCTTTTCCCGTGTGTACCAGCGTAGTAGACGTGTCGCACCCATCTCAGTGGCCATCTCGTTATGGTTCTATGACATCTGAGGAGCACAACAGGAGCTTAGAGGAGCAGGGAGGTCCGACTGCACGCGCAGATTGTTTTATTTTGAATGTCGTTTTGTTATTTTTCTTTTGTTTAGGCACTTGAGTACACTTTTTCTAGACATTGATTATATAAGCTTTGTTAGAAAACCTATTTTTCATGAAATGTTTATGAATATTAGAGAAAAACTCTTTCTTACTTGAGATGAGCTTGAACCCTCCAGTGATTGGAGCCCTTTTGGTGTGATGCTGCCTATCCCTCTTCTATCTTTCTTCTCTTCTTCTTCTCCACGAATCAAGGTATTTTGATTGAATTACTTTCATTCGATTAATAGCTCCTTGGATTTTTCTTGATTCCAAGCCCCAAACCCTCGATCCTGGAACCGTTTTTCCCCGAAACCCCAACTTTTCCCCATCTGAATAATTCAAACCTAGTCTAATACCACACCACTTTCAAATTCGAACATCCCCTTTCATCCAAATCTGAATTTCAACCTTCCCATAGCCCTAAATCCTTAAATCCTCAATTCCTAAATCATTCAAACCCTAACCCTTACCCTAATTCTCATCAATCCCTAATTTCAGCCTACCCTAGGAACCCTAGAGCCCCATCCTTGGATTTTAGGATTAACCCTATGCTTGGACATGGAAGTTCTACCTTTCATAGGTCCCGGCCTTTGGGATTTTATAGTTCATTTACTATTTGCTTGTAGTTTATGGTTGTGGTGCATGGTTTATTGCTCATTTAGATTTCCGCACATGAGATTTGAGTAGATTTAATTTAATTATTCATTGTTATACATCTCTGCTTCAGTTTCATTCGGCATCATATTGATAGGCCCATTGTCCTGCGTCAACAGAGAAGGCTTGTGGAAGCAAAATCATCGCCCGTAAATGCAGGTTTAGGGAGGGAGGGTGGTTTACTAGGAAGTGTTTTGCAACATAAAGAGCATTGGGTATTTGGAGAGCACTCTTTAGGCCGGTTGCTTCGCCAAGGGGTGTATTTTAATGTTGGTGGAGGATATCTGTTGTGGTGATCAACCTTTATGCCATGACTTTGTCATGCTATTTATGATAGTTCTGTTGGAGGAAGCGAACATCTTGTGCTTTTATAGCGTGCCAGGGGAAACAGTGATCCTGTGCCTAGAAAGAAACCTCAAAGATGAACAATTGAGGAATTCTTTTGGTTGGATGAACGGCTTCAAAGATAATAAGTCTGTCTTTGACCAACAGAGAGATGATGATAGAACGTTGATAAGTGCAGGAAGTTTCAGCGAATTGTTCTTCAACTTGCTCAGTTTCAGAATGGAGTTTGGCTGCTTGGTTGTTAAAGTCAATTCTTACTGAAGCAGCAAAGTGCCCATAATCAACGATTGCATCATGTGCTGAAAAAATTCTGGGACTATGGATCACTTGTTTAATCTCTGTTCTGCCATGATGGATTTGTGGAGGAAGTTTTTTACTTTGTTCAAGATGGCATAGATGATGCCAAGGTTGGTAATGGCATTTTCCAAGCATGGGACGGGGGTAATGGTGGCAAGAGAAGGTGGTTTTGTGGAGGCTGCTGTTACTGGAGGGCTTTGGTTGATCTGGAAGGAACAGCAACCAGACCTTCAACGATAGATTGGAATCTCCAAAAGAGGTCTTTCAGAGAGCAGAGGGGAGGGTGGTTGAGTGTGCTATTTTCTTAAAGTGTTTGATGATTGTTACTTAGATGAGCTTATTGCTCAAAGGAATTGTATACCAATTCCAAGTGGGGGAAGGATATGATTTCTCATCATCTTATCCTCCTTGCTTTATCTTTGTAATGTTTCCTTCATTTCCCTGCTTTTAATAAAATTGTAATTACCATCTCAAAAAAAAAAAAAAAAAAAAATCTTGAAATGAAGGGTATGAAGCCGAACCATCAAATGAAGTTTGGTTAATAAAACTGTAAAAGTTATATCCAGTCTGATATTGGAGTGGGTGGGGCTGCTGAGAAGGCTGATGAAAGACTGATAAGAAGACGAAAGACATTCCAAAGCATTGGACTGGATCCAATTGAGCAGAAATCATCGTGAGTGGATGAAGGATAAAAGGATTGAGAAAGGCAGCATAGGGTCCCTGATGGAATTTTCAACCTAAATTTTGATGGTAGCTCCTTGGGGAATGATCAGGGAGACATGTTGCTATAGTTCTACTGTCCTGTTGGAGTGTGTGATTCTAATTATGCTGAAGCCGCGGCTTCATTTCAGTGGGTTAGATTAGTCTTTAATTTCATTTTACTTGGATAAACATCGAAGGCAACTTGAGTGATGCAATTAGATGGGCAAATCTGGCCATGGCCTGTGGGGGATTCCCAATCTGATCAAGGAGGCAAATGATTTATTGATAACATTGATGCGGCTTTCTCCCATGTGCACCATGAAGCAAATTCCGTGGATTGTCTCGCTAAAGAGGGAGCTATCAGGTTCTCTTTTCTTAATAGATAGGAGATAAGGGTGGTTTTTGTATGTTGTATTGGTGTGAGATCAGGATGCTCTCTCTGTGTTAAGCCAGCTGTCTTTCGTTGGCATTGTTGTTGTAATGCTCTTGTTTTCTTCTTTAATAAAATTCTGAGCTATCCATTAAAAAGGAAAAAAAGGGGAAGAAGAACTTTGCTTGTGTACAACTACTGGATAATGCTTATGTTCATAAAAACATATTAGTGCCTTTGACCCCGTTTGAAGGCACCTTTAACACAAATTTTGAAACTAACTTCAATAAATAATGGGCCTGATGAAGTAAATACTAGACAGGTGGAAATGATCGTTAAGTTGAGCAGCTTTGGACACATGTTAGCAAGATTTTATCGTGCACTGTTTTGTGATTTTGTATTATGACAATCATTATGTTGCCCAAAAATCTTATGTTTGTAGAAGAAAGTTCTCACCACTGGCCTGGCTCCTGCTTTTGTTTTTTGAGAAGGGTGGATATTTGGAGAAGTTGTTTGGTCAAGAAAGCATAGCATTTCATGCCATTGGGAGTGTTTTGGTTCCATAATAGAACTTTAAGCAGCAGGTGGTTTTATTTATTATCCATCAAACCAATTTCTTTCTTGGATAACTAAAAGCTTAGCTGAAACTAAGAGAGATTCATCAAGGCAATGCATCTGTTCCTGATACGGGGAGGACATCTATCTAACTACATTGCAACTCTGCCAAACTATCAGCCTACAATGATGCATCTGGGGGAAAAAAATGGACAGAAAAGTATGCAACTCTTACACCGTGGCCAAAGCATCTTGCTAGAATCAACACAATTGGCCAGGAAGGAGTAATTCCATTTTGATATTCTTTCTTCATCACATAGGACACTACCTGCACCAGATGGTCCCATATTACCAAAGAAAGAGTGATCATAATATTCTCCTTGCAGCTTCGAAGGGCATTTCTATTTTTTAATTAGGAGCAAGGCTATTTGGATCGTGGGTCACTTTGGTACATGGTACGAAAACGGGTACACAGTACACTACTTTCTCCAATGTGTGGTGCTATAGGGTTAGGATCATGTGAGTCGCTCTAGTACATACACTGGAAGTATACAATATAGTTTTACAGACAAATTGATATTGTAATTAATATATAAAATGATGAAATTATTATCATGTGATAGGACACTACCTGCACCAGATGGTCCCATATTACCAAAGAAAGAGTGATCATAATATTCTCCTTGCAGCTTCGAAGGGCATTTCTATTTTTTAATTAGGAGCAAGGCTATTTGGATCGTGGGTCACTTTGGTACATGGTACGAAAACGGGTACACAGTACACTACTTTCTCCAATGTGTGGTGCTATAGGGTTAGGATCATGTGAGTCGCTCTAGTACATACACTGGAAGTATACAATATAGTTTTACAGACAAATTGATATTGTAATTAATATATAAAATGATGAAATTATTATCATGTGTTTGTGTGCATGCTTTTGCATAATAAAATTATAAGTTTCTACATTCTGAATATCGATTGACATTACAAGGTAATCTACACCATAGTATAAAACCATAACTTCTGATCGCTAAAAAGCTATCTGAATTGCAAATGACCTATAATCCAGATAGTGGAATTAGGAATGGAGAGCATAGGGGTTGGTGATTAGGTAACATGTTCAGAGTTGATGACCACTTTCTAGTCCTTTTTTAGATTCACCACATCGCATCACAAAGCTCCTTAATAAACGCACATTTGATATTTAACTCTTAATGCCATGAAATCAACTCCTAGTCCTCTAGGGGAATTCTATGTTGCTAAAATTCAACAGATTGCTTTAAAGCAATGCGTTTGTTTTCTTCCTTTTTAATCTAATGTACATCCAATATTTCGATGAGAAATGAGGAAACCTGGGTATGACCATATACCAATTATAATTTTGTGTCTGTGATTATGTAACATATTTAACTCAGTTTTAAACTTCTGAAATTCCTTGTCACATTAAAATTAAGTTTTTTTATTTTTATTTTTTTATTTTTTTTATTTTTATATTTTGTAGTTATATTTGACATTATTTGCACATCATTTCTTTTTCTGTTTATTTTCCTGTCTTGTTTCTTTACCTGGGAAAACTCCATTCTGAGGTTATCGTCTCAGTTCTTGTGGCTTTTGCTGAAATAAATAAATAAACAGATTTCTCTGTAATGTAGCTTCTTGACATATAGTTTTATACATGGCATCTCTCTTTAAATTGAATTGACAATTGAAATCATCAGGAAATTATGATTCTTCCAATTGGCGCAAACTCATTTGAAGAGGCAATGCAGATGGGTTCTGAGACCTATCATCACCTGAAGGTACTTCCATTTAAAATGCAATATTTCTATCTTTATCCCATTCAATCTTTGCTACTTGTTATGGTAAACCTGATTTTGCTTTTCTGATGTGTGGCGTCTCTGAGAACAAATCAGTATTCCTGAGTGATGTTGGACGTACAGCTATTTCGTAAACGTCCATGAGATTCCCCTGCCTAGCTTACAACAGTGATGAAAGTACATTGCCCCATTGCGGAGAGTTTGTTTGCTTTTTTGCTGCTGGTTAGGTAGAGGCAGAGTTACAATACAGTCATCTCTCCAAAAAAAGGTCATTGTCCTATGTTAAATTTTCAGTTAACTGCAGGTGAAGACGTCGCCATATGTTTCAGAAAGAACTTGACTTGGTACTGGACAATATTTAAAGCCATGCCTTCTTTAGACTAGCCAACAAGTTGAAACATTAGTGTCTTTTTATTTTTATTATTTTTTTTAACATTAGTGTTTGTTTGTTACTATAGACCAGATCATTCAGAAAGAAATTGAGTTGGTATTGGACGTTATCTAAAGGCATGCCAAGTTGGTCCACAAGTGTTCGTTTGTTGCTATGGACAATATTTAAAGCCATGCCTTCTTTAGACTAGCCAACAAGTTGAAACATTAGTGTCTTTTTATTTTTTATTTTTTAAACATTAGTGTTTGTTTGTTACTGTAGACCAGATCATTCAGAAAGAAATTGAGTTGGTATTGGACATTATCTAAAGGCATGCCAAGTTGGTCCACAAGTGTTCGATTGTTGCTATGGACCATATAATTCCTGATTATCTTTCAAAAAAAAATATATATAATTCCTGATTAAGTTTAGTGGCAAAATGGTTAAACCAAAAGATGTGATAAACTTTATGAGAAACCTATTTGGATCTTTTGTAACTCTCTGGTCAATAGCTATCAAGCTAGCTAAGATGAAAAGGTGTATGCTGTATGGCATACAGATCAACTATATTTTTATCTTTTTTTTTTTTGAAAGGGAACTTACCATATCATGTGTTAAATGTATGATATTATCCATGTATAGAAATTTATGCTCAAGAAGCGCATCTGCTTCACCAATCTTTTTTTTTTTTTCACTCTCAAAAGATGTTCCTCTTCCAAGTTATCAGAAGAGCCTTTAGGCATAACACAGAGCCTGTAAGCCAAAAAGAGCTTTGTTTCCCTTCTTAAACTAGAATGAGAGCATGTATGCTGAAATGGGTTGTAAACTAGAAAACTATAATTGCTTTTGTGAAGTTCTCACATGTTTGCATGCTTAGAAGCATAACTAGATCAGGGGTTCTGATTTACAATGCAAATGTAATCATTTTCTCAATCCAAATCTCATTGATATGATGTGCTTCCATGGTTTCAATATAGATAGTCCTTGCATGAAGCTGCCTGTCATGGGTCTACTTCTGAATCATGCACTTGGTTAAAGGGATTCATGAAATCAGAGACTGTCAAATTTACCTGAAATGATCAGCACAAGTTTGAGAAAGGAAATGGTTTTAGGGGAAGCCCTTTTGAATAGCCAGGTAAATGATAAAGTGAAGCTCTCCCGTAACAAGAGATAATGGTGCTTATGCCTTTCTGGCCTCAACAACACTCCATTGTCCGAACAATTTTCCGTGCTGGACACTTAGATGCGGCTGTTAGGAGAAAACCTTATTATATCTGTCTTGTATGTATAGTTTTGTTTATTTACCATCCACATATTAATTCATTTTGAGTTGCTGCATCTTTCTGCATTTTGTGTTTGTTGTGTTCTCAGCATCTTCATTTAACTGAATGGATGTGTTGGAGGATCAGGTTTCCTGGTCCTTTTATCTGACTCCTTGTAACCATTTCCAACACCAACTTGCATCCACATGTTTAAGTCCGATAGCTTTTAGTCATGTTTGCCAATGCCTGGTTTACCATATGCGTTCTTGAAGAGTATCTATGGAGCTTTTGAACAAACTGCATTACTTCAGTTCAGTCATAAACAGCGTCAATGCTTTCTGCTGTTCACTTCACATCCATGTACCTATGATCCTGATTTATTCTGTTTTTCTAATTCATGCATACATACTTGTGAATCTGTATAGCTTTAGAAGAATGTTGAGCTGACCTTTTTACCGGCACAATGCATATATTCTTCCAGCCCATCTTTCTCTGCTAATTCTGAATTTTCTCTCTTTGTTCACAAAAAGGGCAGGCTGTTATTACAGAAAAATATGGCTCAAATGGATGCAATGTTGGTGATGATGGTGGATTTGCTCCAAATATCTCGAGGCATGTTATTTTTGTCCTTACACTATTATATGGATTCTCAAATTCGTGTTCTTGTTTATGGTTTTTTCATCTTCATTGAGGACCTACAAATGGAATATTTTGGCTGAGATATGATCATATTCCTTTTTTTTTATTGGGCAGCAGTGCTATTGGTATATATCTGTACAAATGAATGAGATTATTTCTGGTTGCTGTCATCATTAAGATGTGTTGATGCTGTATCATGAATATGATGGTGTCTTGGAAAACTCATTGAAACAACGAAGTTGCTTGTACTTCTATATCATTGTTTTACTTCCTGTTCACAGTTTCACCGAAGGCTTGGATCTTGTAAAGGAGGCAATTGACAGAGCGGGATATAACGATAGAATTAAGTTGGCAATGGATGTTGATGCTACTGACTTTTGCATAGGTGATGATGAAATTCTCTAGAGCATGATAATCTAGTGGCATTCGAAAATGTGTGGTTTTTTTATGGTACTGTCAACAGTTGAAAACTGTCCTGAGGATGGGCATATGTCTTCTTCTTCTTCAAAGTTTTCTTCCATCTTTCAAATGGCCTGCAAATTCCATCAAGTTCACAATTTCAAATTATTACTGTTTCTGCATATTTCTCTTCCAAATGTATTTTTTTAATGCTCTTTTTATTTTGACCTTTGTTTAATGCATGATTGGTCCAAGGCATGTGTGTACACTTTATTATTATTATTATTATTATTATTATTATTATTTTTGGTTGAAATTGAAGGATGCCAGCTTATTGATGGAATTGCTGATCTCATTTCCTCCTTCCTGATTTAGGGAAGAAGTATGATTTAGACTTCAAATCCCCAAATAAGTCGGGGCAGAATTTCAAGACAGGAGAGGATATGATTGAGATATACACACAACTCTGTTCAGGTATCACATGAAATTCTTTACAGAACTTACAATTGTTTTGGCTGTCTTTCTGTTTTTACTTCCTGTTTGGTCCATGACAAGGATGATTGAACGTGACAAAGACAATAGGAGAATACAGCTTTAATCTGTTGATTTTTCATCTGCCAGACTATCCAATTGTCTCAATTGAGGATCCATTTGACAAGGACGATTGGGAACATAACAAGTTATTCTCTGGCCTCGGAATTTGTCAGGTCCGTCTTGTCCTACTACAACCCACCATGTTAAAATAAGGACTGGCTTAAGACGGAACAATTTTGCAGGCTGTTGGGGATGAGTTACTAATGTCGAATCCAAAACGCATTGAGAAAGCTATACACGAGTCCGCCTGCAATGCCCTTCTTCTCAAGGTATTTAGATAATTTGGCCATGTTTTCTATGGCATGGTTCATCAAGGGTGCTTATTTGTTCTTGTTTTGCAGTGGGATTCCTTACTGGTGTAGCTTGGAATTTCAATTTCCTAATTGCATTCAGAACTATCAGATCTCAAGTTGACTCTGATGAATCCTTAAAAAGAAAGGAAAAAGTCTTGAAGGGAGTCTCGTGTGAATTATATACTAGAGCCATTGGATATTGAGCCTCAGCAAATATGCAGTTTCCTGAAGTGCAGGATCCTGTACATGTGCAGCTCTTCCTTTCGCTGACCATTGGACCCCATAATGGATGGGTGATGGCCCCAAAAACTTTTTCCAGACTGGAAGATCCCAATCCTTGGTTCAGTGGCCTGAAAGAAACAGTTAATTGACAGAAAATAGGGTGAAGATCAAAGGATTAGGATCTTTCAATCTGAGTGATTTGGGGGCATTCCCTACCATAGTGGGGTCCCATCAATTTAAAAAAAAAAAAAAAAAACATTGGGCTATCCAGTGATTTAAATATTGGTATCGATGCACATATCATGCTCTTGGGACACGAAAACATATCAGTATTGCATGGGAAATATTGCATGTACCGGGAATGTATCTCTTTTGAGGGAAACATTGAGAAATAATGGAATTTTTCAATAAAACTTGAGGATATGTTGAAAGAGACATGATTACACATTAGAACTCAAAAGATTGCAAAAATCAAATGTGCACAATGTTTTCTTTGTATAGGGTCCTAAACAATGTGTTGTCTGCCAAAAGTGATAAAATTTTATCCAAAATGAGCTCATTATAATTTATGAATCATAGAATACAAGTATGAAAACAGATTCCCCAAACAAATTTGGGAGAAAATGGGTTTTTGAGGGATTTTTTATTTTGTTATTTTTGAATTTCCACGGGGGAATCTATTGCAGATGCATATCCTAGATTTGCTATGCATCATATTTATCAAGGACACCAGGGCATTTTATGAAGGTTTTTGGCAAAATATTGCAATGTATTGATATATTGGCGATACATTGTGATATTTTATGCAACATGGGAATTTAATAACTCCCCTTGTATAGCCACATGCTATATCCATAGTGTAGGCCGATGCTATTGATATTAAATCATCGGTCCTATCAGATCAATGGTCTAGGTCACTGGACCATGGGTTCCACACTAATGGCATCCTGTGGCCCTACAAATTGTATGTTTGCGTGCCTGGCATGGGGTAAGCCTCAGCAGCCAAAAGACTACTCTTTGGAGACTTTCACTTTTGGCACCCTGGTGGGCAGTTTGGGAGGAAAGGAATGGGAGGTGTTTTATTAGCAGTTGTAAATCTGCAGCGAGCATCTCCCAAAGAGCTAGACTTCTAGTAATAGAGTGGGCAGTTTTTGCGTCAAAGCTTACGGGTTGTAATCTGGAATTCTTGGGGATGTAGTTGAGTCGCCATCTTGGTGTCTCTCTTTGTCCTTCTGTTGTTTCTGTTTTTTGTCTTGTTGCTTTTTTAATAAAATCTCAGTTGCCTTTCAAAAAAAAAAGTGGGAGCCATCTATGAGTAGGTAAATTGTCTAAACTGAAGAGCTGCTTGTACATGACTCTGGAATCGTTACGGATCTCTTCCATGTTTTGATAAATTATTGGGTTTAATCCAGGTGAATCAGATAGGAACTGTCACAGAGGCTATTGAAGTTGTGAAGCTTGCGAAAGACGCAAACTGGGGAGTCGTGGCATCTCATAGGTGTGGAGAGACTGAGGATTCTTTCATTGCCGACTTAGCTGTGGGTTTAGCCACTGGTCAGATCAAGGCAGGCGGTCCTTGCCGAGGAGAGCGGCTTGCAAAATACAACCAGGTCCATTTATTTGACTCAGAAATGATCTCTTAAATTTCTTTTTCCATTTATTTTCAATCTTTTCAGGACTGAACCCAACACCTGATTAGGGCTTTCAATGGGCCGGGTTCAGTACAGGTTGGGCCAAGGTCTGTCCAAGCTTGGCCTGCGCCCATGACGGGCTAAAAGAAACAGGCCTGTGCCCGGCCCATGATGATTATGCATGGTCCAGGTCTGAGCCCAGCCCATTGGCAGCTCTACGTGATTCGTACATCGCACCTTCCACATACTATTAGTAACACTGGAGACATCTTTTCCCTGGGGGATCTTTAGATTGCCACTGCTTGGCCTTCTATCCGCTTCTCATAAAATGGTATGTGAATAACCAATCATCCTTTCTGTCTGCAAACATTCTTCCACACAACCAATTGGGGCATTCACTTTCCTCATTTTCGTTCCACAGAAACCTTTTCTGGATTGATTCCAGCTCATTGACAATCTTTCCTGTGCATATAAAAATAAATGAAGATATTCCAGCATGCCGGATAACTGCCTTGATCATAGTTAGTCTCCCACTGAGATTGCTTTTCCTCTTCCCAAGCCTGATATGGAGGTCTGCCATTGCAACCAATGACCTGAGCCCAGCCCAAACACTTCAGTATCATTGTTGTTCACTTCTTATTGCCAATAGTCTGTTGGTTGTTTTTCTTCTTCTTTTTATTTTTTGGCTTTAGGACATGAAACTATTAGGTCATTCAATTCAATTACTGGAATGCATTTTTGTTTCCTTTTTTGTTCTTTAAAACCCTAGAGGTTGAGAAATTTCTCCCGCATTAACATTCATCATCATGATAACCCTGTCGCAGCTATTTTGGGTTGGCTTTTGCGATTTGCTTGGTGGAAGTTTGATCATTGGCTATCTACTTGAAATCAACCCCTTTACTGTTGGGACTGTCTGGTGCAATGCTTAGTTCAGGTTGGGTTGTCAAGGTCCTCGGGTCGGGGTCGGGTTCGGGTTGGAAAATGCCAACCCAATTTGAAATTGGATTGTGTTTGGATTGAGTAAATTTGATAATGCTTAGGTCGGGTTGGGAATATTCACATGTGTTTGGGTCGGTGGGGTCAAGTATAGAGGAGTTTGGTTGTGTTCGGGTTGGGCACCTCAGTTTGGAATTCAGATCGGGTCGGGTTGCAGGTGGGGCCCTCTCGAGGTCATTTTGGGCCCAGGTTGACCCCAACCTGGCCCAACCTTCCAAGTTGCACTCCAAGCCATAGCTAGCAGTAGTCATGAGTGTCAAATATACACAAACATTTAAAAAATAAAATAAAAATTATGTCTAGGATCAGTATACCTTCTATTGCTATGAAGGCATAAAAGCCTGCATTTGAGCCTTTTCACCATAGTGGCGCTGGTCTCACATGAATACTTTGAGATTTAACATATTTAATCTTCATTCTTACCTAATGATAGAAGTAGATAAAATCCCTCACAAAGCACTGATATAGATAGGAGATCCAAACCACCCATCAGGGTGGTTCCAGTGTGTAGATAACCTGGTCCAAGAATCAGGTGGGCCACCAAAATGGTAAAACATAAGGCTGAGAAAAGGCTTAGGCCCTGTTTGTTGCCAATTAAAATGAGTTAGATAGCATTTTAGTTAACAGTAATTGTCTATTAGAGATCTAAGGATTAAAAATAATCTTGATTACCTATAATTTATATCAACCAAGATCTCTAATACAAAATTACTGTTAAGTAATATGAGATGAAATCATTTTTAAGTGGTGACCAAACAGGGCCATAGCCAACGTTTTTTAAGCTGTCCTGTCAGCCTGTCCATGTTCTGTGCCTACTTATGACCTTGCTACAATTGAATTCCAAACACTTTTACATTTTAAATGATATTTGAAGCTGCTCTAAGCCATTTCTGGGTGACCGGTCACCTGATTAATTAAGAAAAAGAAATTGACAGATTTCCAATATCTATCACAGCTACTCCGAATCGAAGAAGAGCTTGGAGACGATGCAGTTTATGCTGGGGAAAGTTGGAGATACCCATGACCCCCTCTCTGCAGCTTTTTTTTTTTTTTTAATATAATTTGATATTACATTCTTGTTTGCAGTCACTTGTATGAGACATACAGTAAATATGCTTTTGAGGTTCCAGGAGCTTCATATGCAATTTTCTTGGCAGGATTTTTCAATGGTTTTTTTTTTTTGGAATCATGGTAGATTGGAAAGGAGTTGCATGTGAAGCCTATTTCTAGTGTCATTTTCTTATATATATATATATATATATATATATATATATATATATATATATAGCTTGGATGAGTCAGAGACTCAGATGCGACCCTTCTCCCCAATCCACTTCAATAGCACGATTCGCCCCTACTCTGGGTCACCATCGAGCCATGAGTCAGGGCTGAATGAGTTGATCTGAGTCTTTTATCCTTGGTTGGGAAGGTATGTAGATTTGGGGGGATTATCTGTCTCACCAAATGGCGTGAAAATAGAACTGTTATGAATGATTTCATTTTGGGATATGAAAATTTTAAAATGTGGTTTCTGCTTAGGCCATCCGTGTATGTAGTAGGGGTGCACACGGTTCGGTTCAGCCGGTTTTGGGGTGAAATTGGAACCAAACTGTTCCTAACGGTTCCAGGAAAACCAGAACCGGACTGTTTGCACCTTAGAACCGAACCAGAACCAGAACCGAACTATAAAAAACCAGTTTGGTTCTGGCTTTTTATAATCCATTCCAATTGCATGGTTTGTTTTTAGAATCCAGCCCATCCATACCTCAGGGCCCACCATGGGCATACCTTGATGCGTTTGTTAGATCTACACCATCCATCCTCATTGTCAGGGAATGTTTAGGTGGGACACATTAAAAAAAATCAGATAGATTCAAATTTTAAGTGGACTACTTGACATGAAACAATGAGGGTTGAGCACTAGGGTTCAGTTCCATGATTCGGTTATGTGGTCCAGTTCCACTGTTCAGTTCTACAACACCCCAAAGCCAAGAACCAAACCGAACCAATTCTTTGATTTTCAGAATCAGAACTGGTGCTCTTCAGAACTAAACTGAACTAACCAGTTTCGGTCCAGTTCCACAGGTTCGTGTGCACCCCTAGTATGGATGGGGTATTTTATTATATGCCCTGCCAAACAGAAACTGACCTTTTGTATGGCAAAACATTTGTTGTGGGTTGGCCATCTTTCGGTGGTCTAGACCATACAAACAATGGGTCACTTTCTGGATTTGCTACAAATCAAATGCTGCCGAACATGCTTGTCTGGTAGGTTGGCTGCAAATGAACGATGGAATTACCCAAAGATTTAATTCAGAGAACTATGTATATATATTCATTCGGAATTATAAGTCTTGAAGGTGTGATGCACCAATCCATTCGAACGAGACCTAGTATTTGGTGACTCGAACCACAAATCAGACGGGGCTCATCTTGGATGGAAGATTTCCAATAGCATTTCAGGTGATACCATCCAGTGGATCACTCGCCTACAACTAGCAGTTACTAAATGAGGCAACAATCCATGGTAGTAGTTTTAGGACCGTCCAATCTGTAGGAATGTGGGTCAACCCCCCATCAGCAGTTCCGGTCAGATCAAAACACAGATCAGACCGTCCTTGCCATTACTTATTCCAACATCTTGACCATCCATTCAGGGATGGTCTAGGTGAAACATTTTAAGTGGGGCCCAACAGGTGAACAATCTGGCCCACTGAACCATAAGGCCCGCTTGTACCGCCAAGTAATCATGGTCATGGACAAGCTCACAACTCTTTGAAGCAAGGGACGATATCTGCTCCTGCAGCCCTTCTATCCCTTCACGCCTCTTTTTTTTTCCCTCATAATGGAGGGAGTAGTTATTGTACATAACCGCCCAGGTTTTCAGTCTATGCAGGTAAGTCTGGTATCATGGGAACCTATTGACTATGGTCGTTGCACTGAAAATCTCAGAATGGAAAACACTAAACCTTTCAGTGGGCCACCTACATGCAGTTAAACAAAGAAATGCAGCAACCGATTCCACTCAACTAAACTCATTTGAGTCCAATATGGCTCATACAAGTAAACTCAGATTCAGTACTATGGGGACTTTTGACTCAAGACAGAACGAGCCAACCTAAGTCGATTGAGTCAAGAATATCATGTGCATGTGGACACCCAAAGACTACAAGAAAGAAAACCGAATTTCAGGTACAGGGAGATGCAGTTGCTTGTCTGCTGTGATAGGAAAATGAAGCTGTTTTTCTATTAAGTAACAGAGAATATTCATGGATTAAAAGAAGTAAAAGAGAGAATTCAAGATTAAGTCATGTTCAGAGTAAGATGGGTCAGTTATCAGCTGATACTATGACTGATGGCTGATACACATTCACACAAATAGAGCCAGTGGTATGCATTTACCAAAAACTAAACCACCCAATAGTGGGTCCCCATAGATGAGGCATAGGCCCAAAACATCATTCAGATTGATTAAACACATTTCTTCCACCAAAAATATTATCCTGACAGTTGCCTAATACAAGCATTATACATGCACCAGCTTTCCTAAATCACTTGGAATCCCTTTTCTCATTGGAGATTTAAGAAACATAACTAAATCAAGATAAAGAGATGAGGCAAGATGATATTGGAAAAGGAATAACAACGAGGCTCAACAACTTAAAAGAGGATGATTATCTCTAGTCGTCAGACTTTGCTTCTACCTTAGGTTTCTTCTCTGGCGGAGGCTTAGTCTGCGTCTCCTCGTCTTCATCTTCAATCTTGGGTGCAAGATAAAACCGGATGTAGCCCATCTCTGCTATCTTGTATTCCACAACCACGGGCAGCTCCGAGGATAGGCTTATGGTCACTGCATTTGCCAATGGAGTTGCTTTGGCAAAGGAATTCATGTACCTCAGAGCAAAGGTCAATGACACGGGCTCATTCATCTCTATGATTGTAGCTTCCTCTGGCTGTTTTCCTCAGAAAACATAACATCAATAAGATTGGATTGTAACAAGATTGAAACCATATTCCAATGGATCAGTGGCCAAAATGTTGCAGGCACGATGCACAATGCACGTCCAAATGGGATTTGAGGCAATATAATCCCATTCAAATTCACATTGCTATCTCCACATATCATCCACAGAAAGCGGACAAAATGTAGCAAAATACACCATGGGGTAGGAACCTCTATCTGTCCAAATCCAACCATGACATGTTTAAACAAACAAAATGATAGGAGCTGTCCTGAACTAGTCGCCTGTAGCACAGTTGGTAGTGTTCACTTTATAATAAAAAAATGGCCCTCAAACACAATCCATTTTGAATTTTACCAATGAACAGTCAAATGAAGCAGCCAGTCCAACAGCCGATATGCCCAATCTAGGTGTGCAATCCAATTGGACAGTTTGAATGATTTCTTGCCCAAAATGGATTTCTAGGCAACCCAACTCCTTTCCATGGCTGGTTCTGACCCAGATTAATCACACCATTACAAATAGATGACATTCACCATTATTACAATGACTTGTTCATTAATGACCTTACTGTTTGGGTTGTATATGACTACTATAACAAAACCCAAACCACTTTAAATGGAGAGAAATGACTCGGCCTGTTAACAAAGGGGGAAAAGCAGTCAATATCTAACGCACCTTGTCTACAGAGGTATTTTGCCGGCAAACAATATTTGCAGTTCCAATATCACCCCTGGTAGAGAACTTCACTCCTTCCTTTGTCACTGAAATCACAACTGCAATCACCCCAACCAAAACATAGACATTGTTGGTGAACTATAACTGTTGATATGAATGCTTGGCCGTTAATATGAAACAACCAACAAGAATCCCTACACATTCAAAATGTGCACAACGGTTCAGATTTCCACCGATGGATGGAGGGAGAATTCACTACACAATATTCTGTGTATGGATGTATCTCAATACTAACTCATGCAATGATGATGATGATGATGATGATGATACCAGTATCTCCAATGCTGCTGAGGTCCTTGCAAATCCTAGCAAACTCTGCTGATGGCATCTTTACAATGGCATGATACTCTGCTTCTGGAATTCCAAGATGCTCGCTGTCAATGTCCATGAGCTTCATCTCAAAATCGGCAATCTTATCTTGACCTTCAAAAATGACAAAACCCAGATCAGTGATAAAATTAACGGGAAAATGCACAATTTCAATCATCCCCCAGATCAGTGATAAAATTAACGGGAAAATGCACAATTTCAATCATCCTTTCTTGGCAGGGCAGTAAAAATGAGTTTACAAATAAACCAGAATGCATAAGATAGATTACATTAAAAAAAAAGAAACTTCCAAAACAAATGAAAGAAATTTGCTAAAAGACCCAATTTATCCATCAATCTTTTGTTCTTGACAACACAGCAGTCAGCATTTCATTTGTCTCAGCACCCCATTTGGTGGGCCCATTTCTAATAATCAAGATTATTGATCCAATGGTCCCCAATGTGGAGGACAAAGTAGACTAAACATCATTCAGCAGACTCACATCCACCCATGCACATACAAGATCAGAAATATCATCCAAAGTTCAAAATATTAGAATGCATCATGGACTAGAGTTTTGCTAAGCATTAAAAAAAATCTGATTGGCACATCAGTCCGGGACCCAACCCGTCATCAGGTTGATCCAGCACCAATACAGAACACAAGCAAAACCTCAAAACTCAGGCCATTTCACTCCTCGGATGGGCCACAATAGACAAAGTAAACTGAAGGTTAAAACGAGTTTTTGTTCTGGCTATTCATTTGTTTTGCATGTTGTAGCCCACCTGAGGTGTGAAAAGGCCTGAGTTTTATGATAGAAGATCTAAAAATCATAGCCCACCTAATGGAGAGATATGATCAAACACACATGTTCCATATCAGCACATGTGCCAGATTGTGGACCCACAGAATTAGCAAACCTCAACAGACACATTCTACAATATTATGCTAAGATTGATAATAATCACAACATATCATGTTGGGAACGTATCAAAACGAAATTCAAATATGATATGATATGATCTATTCAAGAGACGCTCTGAATATGGCGTTGTGTTTACTACCGTTCATTTGCAGGGCAATTATCACGTAGCAAAGATTGGCAGATGGGGGAGGTTTTCTCCGGCATTGCCTATCTATAGTGGGCCCACCTGACTAACAATCTGGATCAATGAAAAGTGGATCGACCAGAATGAAATGATGGCCTATGTCAACACCTTATTTCCCTAAGATTACAACAAAAATGTAACCGTCCATTTACAGAGCAATTGTCACATAGCTAAGACTCTCATTGTAGAGATCTTCCCCGGCATTGAGTATCTATAGTGGAGGCCACCTGGTTAATGATCTGGATCAATGAAAGGTGGGCCCAACAGCATGAAATGATGGCCCATGTAACATCATATTTCCTCAAGACTACAACAAAATTTACTGTTCATTTGAGTGTCACAAAGCCAGGAGAGTCTGATGGTGGAGATTTCCCCCAGCATTGCATATCTATAGTGGGGTCCACCTGCCTAA
Organism: Liriodendron chinense; assembly: GCA_003013855.2. Taxonomy (NCBI): domain Eukaryota; kingdom Viridiplantae; phylum Streptophyta; class Magnoliopsida; order Magnoliales; family Magnoliaceae; genus Liriodendron; species Liriodendron chinense. The sequence continues at coordinate 8,099,387 of ML058333.1, forward strand.
CAATCTGGATCAATGAAAGGTGGGCCCACCAGTATGGAATGATGACCTAAATTGCCACCATATTTCCCCAATACTATAAAACATTTAATTCAAAAAACCAAATCAAATGAATAGATAGAAATCCTTACTGGGGCTTTCGAACATGAAAGTGACGGTATCACTCCCGTCATCGGCCTTGATGGTGATGATGTCATCATTCCCAGCGCATTTTAGCATCTTGGACATGTTGCCGAGGTTCATGCCCATGGAAAGGTTGCGGTCACAACGGTAGTGTTCGAAGCCCTCCGATCGCAGGAGGAGGGCCACCAGCGCCACGTGGCTCGAATCCATGGCCTGGAGGGAGAATCCAGTGGCTGAGCAATCGAAGTTGGCATCGGTGACGAGGTCCTTGATGGCTTCAAGAACCTTCTTCAAGAGACTCCCTTGAACTAGCCTCAGCTCCAACATCTTCCCCTTTTGATTTCTTGAGTGAGAGAGGGAAAGAGAGGAGAGAGGATTTCTAGGGTTCGAGAGACCTTAGAGGAGAGGATTTCTAGGGTTCGAGAGACAGAGAGGAGAGGATATCTAGGGTTTGTGAGAGAGGGAAGAGGATTTGAGAGGGGAAAAAGAGGATTTTTTTATATAGAGAATGTATTGAAGGAATGGAATTGGCGGGAAATGGTTCTTTTCCCGCCATTGTTTTCAGGTGCGATCCTAAGTTGTTACGGGTAAGAAATGGGGCCCACGTAAATCATTCACTCAATCCGAAACGTCCATAATATTCTTAGCATCACTTTTCCCACACAGCCTCAAAATCAGCTCAAACAGAAACTCATGTGTGCCAAAAGAAAAAGGGACAAGTTGAGAGGTGAGACGCACTCTTGGTCTGTTTGGGGCCCACCATGTTTTTTATACAAAAATCCAGGCTGTACATACCCTTCATCTGCAATGGATTAAGGGTTAGGAATAACATATGTCTCTTATAAAACTAATGTGGACCCCAGTGACAATCAAGGGTAGGCGTTCCCTCCCACCCTGTTCTCTTTGCTATGGCCCACACAGATTTCAGATCAGCTAATTTTCAGAAAAGAGAGGTAATCTAATGAAATCATGTCATGGACGGTTGGATGTGACACATAAACCACGTGGGCCCCATATCTGCCCGGTGCAACTGTAAGCTTACGGTGGTACTGATACTACGGGAGCACAAGACTTGTTTTGGCGGGTATTTTTTAGGAGAAACTATCTAACAGATACACGGCACTAATCTATGTACACGAGTTTTAATTGTAACGATTGGTTTCTATATTCAGATAATCAGGACCATCGATACCTTGTGTCCCATCTTTGAACGGTTATGAATCAAAATTACCTTTGATAGGACAATAACTTCTTTGTATTCTAAAGATAGACTATCATCGGTCTAAATTCAACTGAAATATGTCCTAATTAAGTGATTATTTTTGTAGAAGTCCACATCCCACATCCATTGTCGGATGAAACAGATCAATGGTCTGGATTACATAAAGGTAGCCCCACTTGTTACAATTTGAAAATCCGTCATATTATGACAAGATGCGGACACGGATCGAACCAATTTCTCATTTTTAAGAAGGGTAGTTATTTGATACTCTGTCAGTGTATGATGTATGATACGCAACCACTGAGTTTCTATGTTAGGAATACAGGTAATCAAATTAATAAACGGTTCAAATTATTGGTCCCAGTTTAGATGTTTTATATTGAAAATTTTAATGTTATTTGACTATCGGATTGGTGGACAAACATTGGACGGTTATAAATGAAAAAAATCCAATGGTCCTATTTCAACAAACAAGTTTCCACCAATCAGAGGTTAGGATTATTCTCAAATCTGATTTTGGGACTTTGACTAAATGATGGTGAGTTACATTTTAGTTCATTTATACCACGTGTGTAATTTTTGAGTCCATGCGTCATACGCAACCGGCGGATGTTACCATACGTGTGACTCAAACTAAACAGTCCATAGCTCATAACCCCAAAATCGGACATTTTGGGCGATTTTAACCGTTGATTTTCGGACATTTGTTTGTTGTATTAGAACCGTTGAATAATTTTTATTTTAACCGCGTTATATGTCCTGGTATCGGCCAATCTAGACATAAACTCAACCTGATTCTTGGCATGTCCCCGGATTTTGAACAGTTTCGGTCCGAGCTGTCGGTCCGGGCCTATTCAAAATTCTGATTTTTCAGACCCGAGCCCGGCCCATTGACACTCCTACCCCTCGGCCAGCCGTGCGTCCGTGCGTGCGCGCATCGTAGGCCGTAGGGTTTGGGCCATTCACACGGGGTCTCCACCTTTGATAAGAACCCATACTAACAATGACCAGATGCACCAAACAGTCATGGCAACTTGATAGAAAACTGCTTTGCAACCTCCAAGAATAGAGGATCCTACACGTTCAGCTTCTTTCCCAGTGGATGCCCAGCATTGGTAACTTTCCATCACGTGAGAACAGATTCATGGGGGAGCTTTTCTGGGGCACGGTGGTCCGACCATTTTGAAATCCATTGAATCAACAGCTAGGATCATCAAACGAGAGGCCCAACTAGTGCAACTCAAGGGCCAGTGGGGGTTGCAAATGGGTCGGGTAGGGGTCAGGCCCAAGTGAAATTGCATACCCCTTTGGTATTGGATCACTCCAAAAGTCAAACCCATCCCGTTTATTCTCTATCAACAATATGGAGCCCACGACTTGCACAATCCAGATTAGTACATGGGTAGCCATGTTTTAGATAAAAGCTGGTGAGCCATTGCTTTAATGCAGCTCCCCGTGGGGGGGGGGGGGGGGGGGGGCGGTGTGATAAAAGAAAGTGGCGAACCATGGTCGTAGTCTAGCTCGAAAGGGGAAAAAAAATCATATAATTACTTCCTTAATGTATGGGACAGTCCTGTTTTAGCATCACTCAAATTGGACCCATTCAAAAATTGGTCCAGGCAGGTTAATTTTGAAAAGACCCAAACCAAACCTGTCTACTAATTCACGTCAAACTCTTGGACCCAGACGCACCATGTAGTCTATGTTTTGGACTCGTACCCATTTCTTGCCAAGTCGGCTCCAATAACCTGTTGTTCAATCCGACCCATTTGCAAACCATAAGGAGGAGGTCACTGACAACTCCACCCTTGCAAAAACCTGAATATCCTCACTAAAACAGTGCTTAGCTGCAGAATACAAAAAATCACAACCCATGGGTGCTAAAAACAGCACACAGGGTAACCCATGGTGCAAGAATCACGGCCATTGGATGATCCTAACCCTTTGAATGGGGCCAATTCATTACAATTATCTATTGTTTACAAGCCATAAATCACGTGGTTAGAATCATCACATCAGTGTTACTTTAGAATCATAAGAAATACAAAGCCGGATCTATGGATCTATTACGAGATGTTTCAAGATGATGACTAGACCTAATTTGTGTCTCTGGTCAATCTTGGCTGTCCAATTTCATACTAATGAAAGGAAGCTTAGGATCACTCAATTGACATGATTTTTGCACCTTTTCTTGCTTCTAGTTATTTGAATGAATGAACAGTTCAGATCAACACTAGGTCACCCCATGTACCATTAAAGCGGTTTGGGGACATTTAGCAATGAAGTAATTTGATTTCGCACAAATCAATTTGCCTGAATGAGAAGGCACAAATCAATTCGAGGCCAGAGCTAGACTAGACAATTATCCCGACTACATTACCAATCTTCGCAGCTTTGAATTTGTGAATTTTTAGAGGTCCACAAGTTTTCAATTCAACCCCTGAATCAAAAGTGAGAGTGACCGATGAAATAACATCAGCACACAGGAAAAGGATGAACAATCCGCTCCCATATCAGATTCTGGATGTCCAAACAGGCCCACATCACAAACCTAGGAGCCATCTCTGAGACCATCAGTTCCACAATGCAGTGATGCCATGACAATGTCCTCATGCAAGTGAGAGCAAGAAAGAAAAAGAGAAAAAAGAAAAAAAAGAACAAAACAAAACTAATAGCAAGCCAAATCACTATATGTATTTTATATATGATAGAGCTGTTGCATTTGCATGATAAAACAAATGCAAATCACATGAATCAAAAATACACAATGACAGGTTCCAAAAACACAACCAGAGGACCCAAGTCTAGCCAATTCCCCAACTGACAAGAGGAACGGGAAAAGAAAACACACACACACACACACACACACACGCACGCACGCACGCACACACGCACTCACTTGAAATGTTATTTTATCATAAAACATGGACGTGATGAATGGGCTGTTGGATGCTTAAGATGAGAGATCGGGAACGGGTGTAGCTGACGTGCGCTTGATGGTAGCACACTTGATAAGATGGTTGTAGCTCCCTTTCTCCTTGAAAAGCTGGGAGAAATGGTGCTTGCAGTATAAGATGCCTTCTAGGGCTGCATAGTTCGATGGGGATATGGGACAACCGCCATGGGAGCATTTGAAGCATGACTTGTGATAGGCCTGGCTCTCCACCGTTACCTGACCAATATTTTGGTGTGAGAAAAAACAAATTATGAACTATATGTATATATGTGCATAAAGAGATACTGGGAGGGGATTACGACTGCAATCCATGCTCTGCTAGTCTAGATGGTCCCATTGTAGGTGGGCCAAGGCCACATGGGAAGAAAATCTCAACAACCAGACATCCCTACTATCCATGCGTACAAAGATAGAAACCACAACCTATGTTCAATGAATATGGACACAATGACATCCACGCTGCTTGCATAGAGATGGTCCCATTGCATAAAGGTCACATTTTCGGAAATATTCACCAACAAAACATTGGGCACTGTTGATGTGATGGACCCTACCTTGGATAAAGCATTCGTCCAAATTTGAATATCCTTACCATTTGATTGCAGGGCTATTTCATCTTGGATAGGCCATTGTTGTCTTTTCCCCTTAACCATCTAATTGCAGGACATTGATCAAGAAGTTGTGATCTTCCAATCTGGAAGCTTTTCGAGGAATGTCCCATCCATGGTGGGAACCATCAAATCAACCATTCAGATCACCAAACTGTGGCCCAACATGCAGGAAAACCTTGGTCAGCAAATTGTACATTCGCTGATGAACCCTATAATTCCTCTCCAACAGCCCCCATCTACTCTTTTTGTTAGCATTAGGTTTACATGGCACTGCCAATAGGTGGCAGTTCTATCAATGGAGATAATCCAATCTCGCATTTATGGAACGCTAGGTTTACATGGCACTGCCAATACCCAATAGGTGGCAGTTCTATCAATGGAGATAATCCAATCTCGCATTTGTGGAAGAACTTCAATCAGACAGTTACCAACATGCACTGGACCCCAGTACCTGGGGGTTCATGGCAATAGGCATTTTGGCAAGGGCTCTACAAATCTAGGTGAGAAAAAAAATGGTTTGTTAGAATGCTCGGTACGTCTGTTTGGATTGGTGGAAATCAAAAAGTAACCAAGGCAGATTTCCTCATGTGTAACAGTTTCCCTCATTTAAGGAAGATTAAGAGGACTGAGAAAACAAAAAAGTCAACTGAAAAAGGAAGTCGATTTCCTCAAATGTGAAGGCTTCCCTCATTTGCAAAAGATGGACCAAGGAAACCAAAAAGTAACTGAGGATGAAAGTTGATATCCTCAGATGTGATGGTTTCCCTCATTTGCAAAAGAAGAGAGGAAATTGATTTCCTTTTCCTCATATTTCCTCAGAAAAGGATGATTTCCTTTTCCTCTCTTAGATCTAGAGAAAATGAAACCCTTTCCTTCTCCATAGTTGTACTCATATGTCACACTTTCTTTTCCTCAGCTACTTTTTTTATTTCCACAATTCCAAATAGGTAAAAAGACAACACCACAAATCCAAGACAAGTTCTAATTATTTAAACCTTCCTATGCCCTTAGAATGTGTGCCTCCACATTTTAAAGCAAATGAGTTCCTCCTCAGGGGGATTTATTTGAAACCACAGTGGGAATCACATCAGAAGTATGCCGTGGGGAATTCAGATCACACCCCACCTTTGAAATTGGAGCAACAAAAGGAAAAAAAAAAAAAACAGTTTTCACATCCCAATGTCGAACACACCATATGACATTGCAAACCCTTATTGATTTGCATAGAGTAAGGTGCCGTTTGATAAACTAAAAATAAGCTCTGAAAATTAAGTTAGATGCTGAAAACTCAAAGTGCTGAATTGTAATTTTGAAATAATTTTAGGGATATTTTAGTTAAAAGTGAAAAGAAATTTTAATGCACCACCATTTTCAACATTCACCTTCAACATTCAGTGAAGGGGAGGGGGGATCTGAAAAAAAGACCCATATTTTCAGTGAAAATTAATTTAAGCACTTAATAAGTGGATTTGCCAAACAATTTGAATCAATGAAAATCGTTGAAAATATCAAATTTTAGTGATAAGTGCTGAAAATGTTTTTTTTTTATCAAATGACCATTAAGCACGAAACGCTGAATTTGAACATCCACGGGAAGCTAGGCAGAGAAGAAGAAGACAGAAAACTAATGCAAATAGAAAGGAAAAATATTGGTTACAAAAATGAACGGTGATTCTGAGATTTGGAACTGACTTTTTCCAGTGGATATGCTGTTTTACCACAAGTAGCACATTTTTCTTGTGTCCCAGAAAACATGCCAGCAGCTTTGCTAGGTGATCTTGTCTGAAATCCACAAACAGAAGAACAACTTGAACATTATTCCACATCGTCTATGTATTATTTTTCTAACAAAAGCAAAAATCTTTCCACAAAAATTCATGGATAGGTCCAATGGTTTTAGCATACCAGTTCCGGGGTCAACTTCTCTGCTGACTTTGCAGCTGCTAAAAAGCAAAAACACATCATGCAATTAAGCAGATAGAAACATAGCTCTTAAGAAATCAAAGAAAGAATCTGATACAACTCAAGAGAGAAGCCTTACGCGACTGGAAGCTCTTGTTGAAACTGCCTGTTTCCTTGAAAAGCTGTTCAAAATGAGGCTTGCAGTACAGCACACCTTCCAGTGAAGAGTAATTGCTCAGCTGAAAAAGAAAGCAGCAACATTAGACGGGAGCCACATTATACACACACCCTTCCCATTTCAGGTAAAACAACAGTACAAAATTGTAATGCTGCCTTACTGCGGTGCAAAAGAAAGAGTGTATTTACCAATCAATCAGTCCACACATGTACAAAATAAATGAACAGATTAAGATAAATTGACCAGCAGCCAAAATTCTGCATAGAACTGTGGCCCTATCGGCATAAATTTTGTGATGTCTCACACACCCAGTGGGGATTGCTTGATAAGTAGCTCCGATTTCTCACACAGTTCCTCAGTTTCTAGTGTGAGGTGAGTGCAATTAGCAGTTCTTGGCAGTAGATATTATGCCATGTTGATGGCCTCACATGCACCATTACACGCAGCATGCATGAAAACCCAGCAAGTATGTGGGACAACTAAGCAGGCACTTAGGCCTCTTTGGAACGTGTGATTAGGTGGTATCGAATTGCATTAAACCATTGGCACATTATTTTTTTAATTTTTCGCAAAAAATCGAACTTTAGTAAGTAGTGTAACTTGTAACTGTAAGTAATGTAACTATATTGTTGAATGTAACTTAATGTTAGTGTAACTAAGTTGTAACTTATTGTAGTGTAACTTAGTGTTAGTGTAAATAAGTTTGAACTTGTTATTAATATTAGTGTTATAGTGTATAAATAATTAACATTAAGATGTAACTTCAAAATTGTATTTGTACAATAAATAGCTTATTGATTGTTTTGTTAGTTAGCTATATTGTTGAATCAATGTTGAATTTGAGGTACTTCATTCATTTTTCTCACAAGTCACAAACTAATAAAATTACTATATTAGTTATCTATTAACTTAGGAAAGTTTCTCCTAAGTTCTTACATTTTTCCACATTTTTTTTCCAAAATTTCCCCTTATTTTATATTATTTAAAAAAAAAAGTTAAAAAAAATATGCGACTGCATATGCGATTGTGCAATCGCATATGCTCAAAGGCATATGCGATTGCACAAAACCGCATATGCAGTTTGACAACATTGATTCCAGAATGATTATTTGTCTGGAAATACCATGGTATTTTGACCATCCAACCCCACATTTGGGATCAAATTCTTCCTTTGGTAAAAACATTGTTTAACGTGAAACCAACATTTGGTGGACACGGGAATTGCCAACAGGCCAGATTTCACAACCGATGCCAGTCACCTATATTCATATGTAACTCAAGTGTCACGTGTAAAGGGCACATATGGATGGACAGTGTGGACAAAAGTTAAAACATACGCATCAGTGTGGGGCCCACAGATATAGTAGATTTCAAAATCGTAACAAAATCCACGGGTATAGTAGAATGTCTACAGCGGGGTTTTTTCTAGAGTCCTTTGCCTGTTCAGGGACTGGGCTCCTTAATGTGGGTCTGTTTGGATTGGGAAGCATATCATGGGGTTGCTGTTTTGTAGCCTTTTCTTCTTGTCTTTTTTTCTGTTTTTTGTTTTGCTTCTTTTTGCTTTCTTGTGTTGCTTGTTTCCTTTTAATAAATTTCTTACCTTTCAAAAAAAAAAAAAAAATCCACACAAAATCCAGATGTATCTCCTGTTGGGACTGGAAGGTCAAATACCTAGCTTAATCCAATCCTACCCATCAGTTCCAAACGCCGGATGGAATATACATTGAACCAAATGCAATTCCATACCACCTAATACCACATTCCAAGCATCGTGGGGTTGCTGTTTTGTAGCCTTTTTTTCTTCTTTTTTTTTCTGCTTTTGTTTTGCTTCTTTTTGCTTTCTTGTGTTGCTTGTTTCCTTTTAATAAATTTCTTACCTTTCAAAAAAAAAAAAAAAATCCATAGAAAATCCAGCTGTATCTCCTGTTGGGACTGAAAGGTCAAATACCTAGCTTAACCCAATCCTACCCATTGGTTCCAAACGCCGGATGGAATATACATTGAACCAAATGCAATTTCATGCCACCTAATATCACATTCCAAGCAGGCCGAAGGTGCACCTCATTATAAAGCAATAACACCCAAAAAAAGTCTGATTCACTGATTGGATGCCCCATACATGTATGAAAGAATGGATAGCTAAACAAAATTGCCAATGGTCCACATTTGGCATACGCATGTGGCCCGACTGATGAGTCTAACGTTGCATTCCAAGATATGAAATGCACCACTCGGATGTCCCACATACGGGCACATGTGCTTCATGTAAGGATGCGTATAGAGATGGAAAACAGAGTAAATAAATAGGTCAGTCTTATGAATCTTATAATTTCCCTCTTTTGCTGATGGAATTTGCATTTTTCATTGTCGCTATTTTAGGAAAAAGGAGAGGATTGATAATTATGTAGATAATGACTTTAGCCACAATGCATTCATCTTTCAACCCACTAATATCACAGGCATCCGAAACTGTAATATACATAAAATAAAGAATCTAAACCTAATCAAAACAGAGAGAACATAAAAAATATAAGCTAGTAATATTTTGTCATCGAGATGGTAATTACATTAAAATCATTAAGAAAGGGGAGTAATTGCACTCAATGAAGCATTTTCCATCATCAGTGAAATAAACAGAATCACAAAACAAGAAATGAAAAGACACAATCAGATAAAAAAGCATTACCTTAAGGGTTCCTTTGCAGTGATTGCATTTAAAACAAGCCTTATGGTAAGCAACTCCATCGGCAGACAACTGATCAACAACATAGACCGTCTTATCGCAAGCCTTACACTTCTGCTGCGTCCCGCTGAAAGCCATTAGTCCTGGATCTGACGGTTCTCAACCTGCCACCACAGAATCAAACATGAAAACACTCAAATGTCCTAAATAGCAGTATAACCTTCAAATGCAGGAAGAGAATGTAAATTGCTCAAGGCAGAAGTTAAAATCACTCCAATTGCATCGAATCAAAGATCTAGAACTCGAAAGAGAAGATCTGAGCCGCTGATGCGAGCAACAGCTTTCTTTCGATTAAAATCGCTAGATCCGACAGAACACAGAGCAAAAAGGAGAAAAGAACTCTCCCACTTAAAAACTCTACGATCAGAACCTCAGAAATCGCAGATCTTCAAAAATCCAAATGTCTCGATCACGCAAAAAAAGAAGCACAAATGGATTGATATCCCTTCCGATAAGGTCAACACAGCTTCTAATTCATCGATCGAAGATCTAGACAGCGGAAATCGCAGATCTTCACAACTAAGAGCTTCCGCAGCTGAATCTCCCGATCTTGCCAAGAAAATCCAAGCGAAAGGAGCAGAAACCGACAGAAATCTCTTCAGAAAGAGAATACAGCTTCTATTTCAACCGATTGAAGATTCGGAGTTCTGAAGAAACGGATTTTCGCATCTACGAGCTTTCCGGAAATGAATCTGTCGATCAGAGATCGAAAATCGCCAGAAAAATGGAATGAGAGATCGAGAGAAAACGGGCGGAGACTAGGGTTTGAGCTATTTTTCGGGGATTCTGAGATTTTTTTTCTTTTTTCTTCTCCTTTTTTTTTTCACGCTTTTTGCAGCGAGCGGAAGGAGCGAAATGAAAGGAGCGGATGCAGAATGGCGAAAGGGATAGGGGCCATATGATGTATATGTAATGTCTCTGGTGAAAATGTGCAGGTGTACCGCGGGAGCACCGACTTCCCGCCATCTAGGCCCGTGGGCGGGGGATTCGAGCCGTTGGTGTCGTGGGCCCCGTCATGGATGGCCCAGAACAAATGATCCTAATGGTTGGAGAAATGGAGGGTCGGGATTAAAATAAGCACAGTCGCAGGTCCGAACTGCGTGTGAGGTACTTTGTGCTTACTGCGGTCCGTGAGCAGTATGGTCCTGGTTTACAAAAAAGGGCCAGATCATGGATATTTCCAGCCGTGAAAATCAGGTCCATCCATTCATTCGAGGTCCACACATTTCGAGCCAGACAACAGCGGTCAACTGATTTGGCGGTGTGGCCCACCCAATGACTGGACCGGTCTTATTTTGCCCCAACCGGTCCTATTGGGATGGCTGACCTTCATAGGACGCTCGGATGGTCTGCACAAGCGACACGTTGGCACGTTGGCTCGATGTGATCCGTGAATGCAAATTCCACGCACGTGGGGTCATGACTTATGACTACTGGCCCACTCCGGGGATTCAGTGGGCCACACTGTCAATGGAGGATGTTGGTTGTACGCCCCTATGTAAAGTGTTCAGCCGTTCGATTACGGGCCCAAAAATCAACGGTGGAGAGATATCACGGAGGAAGGATCCACATGTGTGGGAACCATCCAACCCGTCCATTAGGATCGCCACCCATGTTAGGACTACATCTCAGAAATCCATCCTGATCCATTACTCAGGTGGGACACAACAACGGCAACAAATGAGGACATTGGAGAAGTTGATGCCCACCGTAGAAATGTCCAGATGGAATGTGCGTTACACCGTACTTTTATATGCCATCCAACCCATTCGTCACGTGAGATCCACGAGGATGAAGGGGCGCACAAAACTTCAGGCCATTCCAAAACTCAGGCAGGCCACACCATGTCAATATATTGGTTTTAGGCAGGACTGCATATTTATCCCCCTGCGGTGTCACACAAAAGCTTTTGATCAGGATGATTCTTGGTATGTGTGGTGAACTTGAGTAGTCGCACCAGATTCACGGTTTGGATTCCACATAAACATAACAGATGGGCCCCACTGCTCAGAAGTATTGCAATTACCTTGCGTCCGAACGTACAATCAATCCCATGAGGGACAGATGGCCCAGAAAACGGACGGTTATCCCGTTCAGTCAGAGAGAAATTCAGGGTATCCTGCCTATTGTCGGGCCATCAATATCAACGGTCCTGATCACAGGACCGCATGGAATCCGTATTCGCCGGTAAACTCACATTCGCCTAACCACGGGCTTTACAATTACTCTTTGCTAATTGGCTGATGGACCCCAGCTCTTCAACGGCTTCGATCATCCCACACGTACCATAACCCGAAGGTGCACAGATACAGTCAGTGCTCCCGCGGTGTAATCTACGAGGGCGCGTACAGGATGACGATGATGATTGCAAAGGCGGGGATAGTGGAAGAGATAATATCTTGTTGGCTGCATTTGCCTCTGAAAAACCAAAGCGTAGTTGCCTTTTTCAGGTCGTTTGAGTATCCATCGAGTGTGATGGAAGAAAATCATCGAAGTTCTACATCTGCCTTACATGCTTGGTACGTTTAAATGATCCCTTCCGTCCATCTTGTGGAACCACATTGTATGGACGCATCCCAAACATAAAAGCTACAAACAGCATTGTCCTGCATACTGAGGGTAAAGGGAGTAACCAATGGATATGAAGCAGCTAGGAAAGTAACTGGACTGATCACTTGATTCATTTCATATAATCGGTGAATTTTTTTTTATTTGAATCGTTGGCGGTGGGATCACTGTATGGACGGTCTTGATCACCCTATGCGGTGGAGATGGAGCGCATGGATGGTTTTTTTTGTCCATAGTCGATGTACAAAGCAGAAGCACTTTCGTTATTGAGTCTCGCAGACAGCAGTAATGCGCTGGAATAATTCCCCTGTTAGTGGATTTGATATCTGGGATATAACACGGTGGAATTGGGAGAACTGGACTATGGTAGAGCCATCTCCCAGCAGCAGGTGTGGTAGGGTGATGCATTGATCAAGACCTTCCATATAGTGTTCCATGATATTTATGGTAGTAAATTAAATAATAAATATGTATCTGATGACCTAGACACCTCTAAGTCAAAGGACAAAAGCAAAAAATTCTAATGGCCTGCACTAAGTTAGAGAAAATGATGAAAAGTTCAGGTTTAAAAATTTACGTATATATAATTTTCAAATATCATTTCATCCATGATTGTTACCACCATATGGACGGTTCTGATTGAAATATAAGCCTTCCACGTGTCATATAGAGGATGGATGTACCATAGTCCAGTTTATCCGGCTTTATCGTATCATCTGCTTGGACGCGGATTTCGTAAGCTGAAAAGGGATGGTAGCGCGTGGGACTACCAAATAACGTAACCCACAGGATCAAAACGGAGCAAAGGTGGGCCCCATTGGATTGGATTGGATTGGATTGACTAACTTGGTGGTCACTATGGCCATACTCGGGCTATACGAACTGGTGGAGCCCACGATCTGGTGAACCAAATCGTTCATCTGATGGGGCACACCATGGATGGACCAACGTAGAGAAAATCTCTTTAGACGATCACAACCCTTCAAATGGTGTGGTGCAAATTGATGTTAAAAGAATTAAAAAAAATGGTTCACGTTCCAACGAATGCCGGATATGAGTGGGGTTCTCCTGCCATGGTTGGCCCACCAAAACAATGGTCTTTATGGTGGATAATACATACCAGCCTTTCTCTTTTACTTTTACAAACTATTGTACGCGTAACACGTTGCACTATTTACTAACAAAATATTAAAAAAAGAAAAGAAAAAAAAGATGCGTATCTATTTAAAAGATGAGAAGTGATCCAGTGCTCCTCGGTGCATGTGGTCATTTGGAGATCCATCGATGGATGTGAACCGTCCATTAACTCCAAAACAGATCCAGTCCATCCAAATTTGACCTTGTTTTTCTAGCCGTTCTTTTTCCAAGCGATGGATGACATGGTTGGGATTTCGAAAAACAAAAGCGATCCTTTACAATCACAAATGGTTGATTTCACATTTTTGGTAAACGATCCTGACCTTCAATTTTAAATAGTATGATCGGATGGTTCAGACGGTTAAATCGGTGAGATTTTTTCATGGTATCCCATGAGGCATGAAATGAGTGTTGAACCTAATGAACAGTGTAGATCAATGGATTGGATTGTCTGTGTGTACTTCATGAAACTAGGGGCACTATAACTATAGTGCTCTAAGAGCTACGGAGCTTCTCTCTTAAAATGATTGGGTGTGCGATTTTTATAAACCAGGAGTAGCCAACGGTCCTAATTCAGGAAGCAATTGTCCAGGCATCAATTGTTACAACCGTCTCTTATTTTGGTGTTACTAATCATCTACTGTGGTTCCCGCCATTTGGACGGTTCAATCCATACTGGCCCTTCTCATTGCTCCTTGGTGGAGACCATTGATCAGGCAGGCCTCTTCAAAATGCCAGAAGATGCTCCCATTCGATCAGACTCACACATGGGTCCACCAGATCAACGGTCTGGATCATCGAACCGTGTCCTCCACTTGCATAGACTGGGCCCATTAGCGATGGACCAGGAACATATACGATTGGTCGATGCATACGCCAGGTTGGCTCGGCTCAGCTCGGCTGTAGTTCGAGAGCACCTGAACCACGTTCTTGTCTGATTCAATGAATTTGGAAGAGATTTTTTGGGGATCTCCACCCACACTCGCGGCTCATCAGATCAATGGTTTCGATCATCGAACGGCCCCACTTGCATAGACCGGAGGCACCCTTCACGGACTAGGAATATTCCTCAACGAAAACGCTTGCATGCCTCGCGTGGGTACCCAACGGTGGCAACTTTCTCTAGCGTGGGAAACTATTTAACAGGCATGAAATCCAGGCCGTCCATCTGGTAGACCAACTAGCATTTGACCAGGATCCTAAAGATCAGGCTGATTTAAATTTTCTGTAGCCTGAACCTCCTGAGTTTCCAATACCTAGGATTTCCGGTAATCCTTCAATCCCGAAGCGGCACATTGGATGAATGGATTGGATGCAATATAAACACAATGGTAGGCCATAAGTTACATGGTGTCTATTGTTGTTAAGTGGGTCATAAGTTACTTTAGATAAGCTACTTGTACTTTTGCCACAAGTTTATACTTAGTTTATACTTATTCAACAGATAAATAGGCGAAAAGGTACTATGTGCTCGAGGTCCAGCTGTGTGGGACCCACTGTGATGTGTATCTGACATCACACCATGCATTTGGTGGGTCCCCATTGATTATGGGATATCCCAAATATCAGCTGTATCCAGAGCTCAAGTGGTCCATACTACTTGAAACAGTGTAAAATCATGTCTACAACATCTAAAATCATTTGTTGGGGCGCATGAGTTTTGGATACAGTTGAAACTTAATGCGACCTCTTTTTTAAGTAGGAAACTCACAATGGATAGTTTGGATTTCTCAACTACATCTCAGTTGATCCTATAAACAATTATAAAGTTTTCAATGGGTGGATATCTACTCTCAACTGTTATCTATGGTGTGGCCCATCTAAGTTATGGATTGACCTAAATTTTAGGCCCATGTTCCACCGCAGAATGGTGCATCTGATAGATGGTATGGATGTCTATCACACATCATAGGGGTCCACACACTCGAGCAATGTACCCTTTCCCATATAAATATGTTTATTAAATAACGTATGTATCAGTCAAAAAACAAAAAAAAACATCACAAATATTTATCCATCGAGCCTGTTTGACCCGTCACATCCATCGTACATCATGTAGGGCCAACCTTTGGAATGGACTGTTCATTGTATGGGCTCCACCTTTGATGTGGGCAGCCCACCGTGGGGGGCCACTTTAGATGCGTGCTATTCATCCTTAGGTGCCAACCTTTAATGTACACCATCCATTATATAAGGCCAACATTTAATGTGCACCACCCATCATGTAGACTGACCATTATTAATTGCCCATCAAGTGGATCCCACCTTTGATGTGGATTGTCTATCATGTGAGCCCCACCTTAAATGTGAGTGTTGAGGCTTGCCTTTGATGTGGGTCATTCATCGTTAAGGCCCAACCTTTGATGTGGACTGTCAACCATCTAGGTCCATCTATCATGTGGGGCCCAACTTCAATATCGATTGCCCATCGTGTGGGCTCACCTTTGATGTTGACCGTTCATTATGTAGGCCTTACCTTTTAAGTGGGTTGTCCATCATATGGTTCATTTTAGATGTGGGCTATTTATCGTTAGGGTTGACCTTTAATGTGAATCATCTATCATGTGATGCCGACCTTTGACATGAACCATCTATGGTGTAGAGCCTCCTTTATACGAAGAGAGAAGTAAAACAAAAGTTAAAAAAAAAAAAAAAAAAAAAAAAAAAAAAAAAAAAAAACCTCTAGATAAGTACCTTTAAGGACGGCATTAAAATGACTTAATTAATTAACATAAGTTACAAATTAAAATGTTACTTATTACCTAAATGACTTTATATTTTGCCAAAACTTATAATTGTTCGTTTAAATGAATTAGATTTTTAGGTGAATATTAGCTAATTATGTAGTGTTGCTATTTTTTAAATAATTTAGTGGGTGTTTATCAATTGCAAAATATATTTTTTCCTATTTTAGATAGTTTTGTTAATTTCATTAGATAATTAACTTATTTTTAAGTTCTTAATTAGATATTAATCACGATATGCCACCATCCAACTTATTTTGATAATATATGCATTTGGCTAACTCGGACACATATGATACGTCTACTAATATTAGATACGGATGTTGCAATTCAAATGATACTCAGAATAGCTTTGTTTCCCTTGATTGGATCATATCTGATACAATGTTTGGTCATCGCTTATCACATTTGGGTCCATCAAATCAATGGTTTGGATGGTCTAAGCGCAGGCCCATGGACAGGGCGCATCTGTGATGGGCCATGAACATATTTATGATTAATCGATGTGGGGTTGGCTCGGCTCGGCCTCCGTTTGGGGTGGAGCTGAAGAGTGGTTCGGAGCAAGCCTCGGCCTTTGACCAGACATCCATCGATGTGTCTGAAAAGGAGTGCGCGAACCTGAAAATGCACGCAGACCGACTTGCTCAAACGGAGCTCCATGTGGGAACAATATAAATGAGATCCAAACCGTCCGTCAGGTGTGCAGCCACATCATCAAAATAGTTCCAAAAATAGTTCCAATTTCATGCCTTGGTGGGCCACACCATAGGGAACGGTTTAAATTTATACCTAAAACCTCAAAATTCATGTAACGTGGCCCACATAAGTCTTGGAAATTTATGGATTTCAGGGAATCTATTCATCATGATTTTGCAAGTCAGATGAGTTGATTGGATGCATTTAAAAACTACGGTGGACCCACAGATATTTTGGGCCATTTCAATGGTGGAACTTCCCATCTCAACTGTTTCCAGTGGGTTAGCCCGACTTGGTAATGAAGTAGCCTAATTTTTTGAGTCCCTATACAAAAACTAGCGGCTCACCTGATGGACAGTGTGGATCTCATCCACATGAGGTTATTTCTTCCAAGTCAGCAAAAGTCATGCCCCATTTGCCTACAGGAGTCGCGCATGCGTTTTCGTTCTGAAAAGGTCGGCCATATGCTATTGCGTGACGCGAAAGCTATGCATGCGTCCATATTCATAATGAGAAAAAAACATACGACGGATCTGCTGGACCAGCACGTGCCGTTTGGTGCACACGTGCGTACTTGGCACTAGCGTGCTTCCGATTCGAGAATTTGGTGTGTAGATGAGGTGGTCAAACTAATGCTGGTCCACTCATCCAGGTGTGGATGGGCCATCGTCTGAAAGTGGGCCATCTCAATTTGGGTAGAAGGTTGTTATCATCTGGATGGTGCAGCTCTTAGGCCCACAATTTGGATGGCTACAATAATTATATGTGGTCACACGAAAACTTTTAGAATTTCATTTTATTTGAAACTTGATATGCAGGCCCTAATAAATTTTACATGGGGCGTACGCTTAACCACGAGTTAAAGTAATTAAATACTGGAAACACCATGATACATAGCTCAAGCGGCAGACTGGGTGAAGATAGCCCCGTCTCAACACTGAGGCCTTGAGGTCTCGGTATACATTCTCAAAATGAGGGTGGCTAACATTGTGATGTGACTAACAGGGTGGGTGGGTGTAATAACAGTAGGGTGTGTATATTAATCCAAAAAATAAAATAAAATTGTGAATCCTTGTCAAATTGGTTGTGCATGAAAATTAGACATCGGGCAACTGAAAACATGTGGGTATGCACAAAAATTAGATGCAGGATATCAAGGCACCGAAATAGGTACGAGGGCCTACGCACAAGTTGTGGGGTCTAGTGTACGGACACTCTGCCGGCCACCATAGGAAATTTAGGGTATTGTATTAAAGTGGCAATAACATATTATATTGGTCACACTCCTAACCTCTAATTAGTGGACACATGATGAGGTAAACACGATAGCTAGATACTTTTTATTTTTAACCATCCGTTAAATGTTCTATAATCCCACACCCATACAAGGGAGCATATATATATATATTTTTTATTATTCATGGTATATTTTGTCTACGGTCAACCTATCACAGGCTCGCAGGTAGAATCAATAACTAGGATGCAGCCATGTGTCATTACACTAGAACAAAGGCACAAAAAGATACCCATGAAGCACAAGAGGAAGGCAATGAGGTTTCCAAGTACCTTTCTCCAAAAGTTGCATGTTATGCTAAGAAGGATAAGACACTTAACGGCTCACAATTGTTACCTTAGAAGTGGCCATTCTCTTGACAACAGGTGGCAAGCAAGTATATTTGTAAATCTCTAGAATATCTTAGAGAGAATGTGTAACACTACAAGGTTAAAACAGCAATAGCATGACACATAACTGAATTTAATTGGCCATGCATACTTGAAGAACATTAAGTAGTGTACCAAGAGGAGGAAACTATTTGGAAATAGAAATACGACTATACATGGTAGTGTAATGGTCAACTGATCTCATCTTAAAAAAGAAACATATCAACTTGATGTTGATAATGTTTGGGGCACCACCTCACCCAAGCCTATAAAGGCAGCACATGAAGAAGAGTTCTAACCCTCATCAATCCAATCAATCATAACCTATTTTTACAGGTCAACGCTGCTTATGAGTTCTTAGTCTCTTGTGGATGCCTATCGTATCTTAATATAGCTTATCTATTTTGTCCAACACCATATGCTACAATAAGTCAAAATCAATTAACATAGATTAAGATTAATTTTCACTTTTGTATAGTGCATTGCTGCAACAAGTTAGCTTAGTTTAATTAAATATTCATAATCTGATCGCTAGATTCCCTCCAAATTCCTAGATCTTTAACGATTTCTTAGTCACATCTTACCAACCAAAACCATGACTATTTTATAATTATCTAAATTTTCATGACCATCCAAGTCTGAAAAGATTGTCCAATTCATACTTGTCTCTTGCCATCAGTCCCCCCCCGCCCCCTCTTATATGATGAATTGTACTATATCTACATTCATATTAATAAAACCGGCGTTCAGCTTTTAAAATTTTGTTTCAAGGTTAATAGAATTCATCCAAAGCACTAACCTTCTCATTCATAAATCACTTGATCTCAAAGTCAATCGGTGGCCGAGTAATTAGGCTAATCTACCTAAATTTAGTCCTAATCTAACTAATTTGATGCTTAGACTGATAAGGCATTTAGTTCAATTCAAGTCGAATACAACCCTGACATATCCGAAACATATATACCTACACATGCTTAAATGAAATTGAGCCATTCACTGTACATACGACTACATGTCCTAACTGAATAACAATACATGTAACATAATTTAGACAGTTTTATTTCAATTACTTGTAATCATGGCATGGAGTGGGAGTCATTCATGCTCTGGCTGAATGTTTGATAAACTACACACATGTTGTACATGTATTATCTCAACAGTCAAACAAATCTAATTCGTGCCAATTACATCAGATTTATTGTTTTTGTTTTTTTAGATCGATTTGATGTTTCCAATCTCCAATTTTAGACAGATCCCGACAGGTGGGACACTGACATGACCCTATTTGTAAATGGGTATGAAAAATGAGACCTCAACCCATTAAAATCAGGTCGGTTCCAATGGACTCCCGCGGTTCAAGCTATCCAAGGGCAGCCCTACTGGCCTGAGCAAAAGCTAATAGGCCCAAACTCGGGCCTGTGACAGGCCGAAGCTAATAAGCCTAGGCCTGGCCCTTGATGGACAGTCCAAACTGGTGCCTAGGCCTGCAACCCTGATATGCCACAAGAGATGCCCTTAAAAGCTTTAATGGGCCATGCTGCCGGGCACCGTGACACCAGTCCAAGCCTAGCCGAGTCAGCAAACGGGCTGGACCCGGCACGGGCCTAGTATTCTAGCCCAAGCCCGGGTGAAGTAGCCCGGCGCGAAAAGAGGATGATGAGCCAGCCCTAGTTTCGACAGGTTGGCAAATGGGCCAGGTCTTAACAGAGTTACGTCGAACTTCGGACTGGGCCCACCCACATCAGTTCAAAATCTGGCCACAGAACAATCCAGCCCCAGCTTGCTTGAAGTTTCCACAGATCACGTGATGCACAGGCCATCCATTAGGGACGCGGATCCCCAAACTTCCTGCGACCGGAAGTTAGGTGGGGCCCACCGTGATGTTTGTGGGAAATCCACGCCGTCAATTAGTTTTTCCACCCCATGTTAGAACATGGGCCAAAAAATGATGCAGATCCAAAACTCAAGTGGGCCGGACGACAAGAAAACGATGTAGATAAATGCCCACCGTTGAAACCTCCCCGGGTCTACTATGATATTTATATTCCATCCATACCGTTCATAAGGTCATTCCTATTTGGATGAACTGAAAACACAAACACTAGCCTGATCCATAAATGTTCCAACAGTGGACGTTCAATCCTCTGTCGTGAGGTCCACTTGAGTTTTGGATTTGTGTCATTTTTGGTCCATGTCCTAAAATGACATGTAAAAACGTATGGGCGGGATGGATTTCTTACAAACATCACGGTCGACCCATCTAGCTTCTGGTCGCAGGAAAGGCTAGATGGTCCCGACGTGGATAAGGAAAATAGGCAGGAAAAAAGTACCGATGGTCCATATTTAATGCAAACATGTGATCCAGATGATGAGTGTACCAGCCTAATGTTTGTGCCATGGCATGTTGATAGTGGGCCCGCCTAATGAACGGCCTGGATCCCTCGCAAAGCGTGTCATGTTGGCATTTTACATTATGATAATCCATGTCTATCATCACTGGTGGAGAGATTCGGCGTACTTCCCAACTAACCGATTGATAGGGTCCATCAGATCAACGTCTTGGATCTTATAAACGTGGTCTTCACGTGTAGGAATCTCGTCTATAAGCAGACCGAACATTTGCTCTCTTGGCAAATGAAGTGGCACACGTGTGTGAGATCCGTGCCAAAGAACAGGTGCATCTCACCGTGTCCAACATTCAGGTTGGCCCACTCATCGGGTGGATAACACGTGTACAACGAATAACCGCTGTTGATCTTCGTTTGCAACCGTCCATTTCTTTGACATACATGCAGCCAATCCGATGAGTTGGCCAGATCATGCCCATGATGGCCCTGCCTGCTGAATGCCATGGATCTTGCATGTGCTTGGCCGTGTGATGCAACGAATACCATGCATCACACGCGTGCGAGCATGATTCCAACTTAATGGGTGTTACCCTAACTGTGTGGGGCCCACCTTGATGTATGTTTTGTTTATCCACACCATCCATCTATTTTTATAAATCATTTTGGGACATAATTCCAAGCCTTAAGAAAATTCAAATCTCAGATAAACCATACCACTAGAAACAGTGATGAATGAACATTAAAAACATGGGCCACAAAAGTTTTGGATCAAGATGATATTTATATTTTCCCTTCATCTAAATTTTTTTTACATTATCAACTGATTGGATGAAAGATAAACATTACTAAAACCTTAATATGGGCCCTTTGGAATTTTTAATGGTGAGGCAGTCAATCACCACTGTTTACTGTGCTATGGTCCACTTGAGATTTGGATCTTCTTATTTTTTGGAACCCTATCCTAAAATGATCTTTAGAAACGGATAGACAGCATGGATATCCAATACATCATCAAGGTGGGCCCTGTTGATGCTGAAAATTGGTCAACAGACGAGGTGATAGGATTTATATACGGAGGAACGACCGTCGCCGCAGATATCCTTCGTTAGAGTTGAAGGAGGTGCTCGAATCAGAGGCTCAGCTTTGAATCTGTAAAACACCACAGAAAACAGTAAAGGGGGGTGGCTGGGATCCAGCCGTGAACCCTCCGATGCCTAAATCAGTGATGGCTTTTGAGAATTGTAAGACTATTTTTTAATAGAGATTATTGTGTACCTGTAATCGATGTATCTCTTCTTACTTTATAAGCATTGATAGAGATTTTATGGGCTGAGATCACGGCAGATATCTTGCCCGGGAATCTGGGCGAAAATCTCTATCAACGCTTATAAAGTAAGAAGAGATACATCGATTACAGGTACACAATAATCTCTATTCAAAAATAGTCTTACAATTCTCAAAAGCCATCACTGATTTACGCATCGGAGGGTTCACGGCTGGATCCCAGCCACCCCCTTTTACTGTTTTCTGTGGTGTTTTACAGATTCAAAGCCTAGCCTCTGATTCGAGCACCTTCTTCAACTCTAACGAAGGATATCTGCGGCGACGGTCGTTCCTCCGTATATAAATCCTATCACCTCGTCTGTTGACCAATTTTCAACATCAACAGATTGGCGCCGTCTGTGGGAACAACGACAAAAGTCTTTTCTTACAGAATCCTTCGTTCAAAACTAAGAGTCAATGGCCGGTGGGAGAGGCAATAGGAAGGGGAAAGCT
Source organism: Liriodendron chinense (assembly GCA_003013855.2). Classification (NCBI taxonomy): domain Eukaryota; kingdom Viridiplantae; phylum Streptophyta; class Magnoliopsida; order Magnoliales; family Magnoliaceae; genus Liriodendron; species Liriodendron chinense. The sequence goes on from ML058333.1 coordinate 8,122,050, forward strand.
CTTGCGAATGATGAGCCTTCCTACGAGCATCATTCTGAAGATGAAGCACCTGTTCATAATACTCCAATACTTCACCTCGGCAGCTCGTCACGCCGCCTAAATCTTCTAAGTGGACGGCAGAGGTCCCGAAATCGCGGGGCCAGACTGTCCACATTAGAGGAACAAGTGGGAGGCGTTGCAGAACAATTTGGTGGAGTGGACAGACGCTTCGAGCACGTGGACGGGAAATTGGATGAAATAACAGCCTTGCTGAACAATCTAGTCCGACCCTCACCCGTCCTCGAAACCAACCCTGAACTTCAGCCACCACAACAAAGTTCTCACCCACCACGCTCACTCTCTAATCATCCGCGACCCGATGAGGATGAAGTTGCTAGCCGAGCCATGGCCTCGAGAGTTCGAGCGGCCACGGAACTTCCTTCTAACGACTTGAGGCACAGAATAGAAGAAAGACGATCCGCCCGAGCTAATCAAGATCAAGGTCGGATGGATGATAACATTACTCCCCTCGAAGCTGAGCTTAAAGAGCTTCGGGAGAGGATCGGTGATATCTAGCGAGCGCAACTTGCCCAAGCGCCGACAGCAGCAGATGTTCTAGTAGACTCATCTGAGTCCCCGTTCACCGACGAAATACGCAGCGAGCCTCTCCCGAAAAGCTTCAAAATACCACAGCTCAAGCAATATTCCGGGATAGGAGACCCGGCCGAGCATCTCGAGAACTTTAAGGTCCGAATGGAACTCCATGGGGTTAATGGCCACATTATGTGTAAAGCCTTCCCGTTGTCCTTGACTAGTTCGGCCTGGACGTGGTTCCGCAATTTAAAACCGAAGTTCATCTCCTCTTTCACCGAGTTGAGCAGGGCATTTGCAACTCAGTTCATCGGAAGCACTGACCCGAGGAAGCATTCGACACACCTCGCCGCGGTCAAACAAAAAGACAACGAATCGTTGAAAGATTACCTCTCACGGTTCAATGCTGAAGCAGTCAAGGTAGAAAACCTGTCCCAGGACGTATTGCTACACACAATGATTGGGGGATTACGTGATGAGAAATTCCTCTGGTCGGTGGGGGAACAACCCCCTCAGTCTGTCGCTGAATTCCTCGATCGAGCTGCGAAACACATAAACGCAGAAGAGCTGGTGAACGCCCAAGGGTCTTCTCATAAGAGGAAAGATCGCAAAGAAGAAAGTAGCACTAAAAGGCACCGTCCCGATCGTCGATCGCCGAACTCAAACACTAATCCACGCGGTGCCAAAACCTCGGCCTCGAAATTCGAGAAGTACACCCCGCTCAAGACGACGATTGAGCAAATATTCTTGGCCGAGAAGAACAGACAGACATTCGGACGACCAGCCAAGATAAAAACCGACCCCGACAGAAGGTCGAAATCCAAATACTGTTTATACCATAAAGATCATGGTCATAACACAGTGGATTGTTTCGACCTGAAGCGACAGATAGAAACACTCATCCGGCAAGGATTCCTGAAAGAATACATCGCCCAACGTCCAGACGACGATAGAACTTCAGGTCGGGAAGAAAGAGGAGAGCCGGTCGACAACAATCCTATAGAAGAGATCCATATGATCTTCGGCGAACCTACCACTGGAGATTCTGGTAACGCTCGCAAATCCTACGTTCGTCAAGCGCGGACATCCGAGCCAGCTTTACAAGTGAATCTAACCAGCAGACTTACAAAAATTCCAAAGGTCGCCCACCGTACGATATCTTTCTCCGAAGAAGATGCTGGAGGAATAATGCATCCGCACGACGACTCTCTAGTAGTGTCAATGGTGGTCGCAAACAAAAAGCTCCACAGGATGATGGTGGATACAGGGAGCTCGGTCGACATAATATACGCCTCGGCATTTGACAGAATGAAGATCGATCGATCTAGATTGAGACCGGTCAAAACAGCCCTGACCGAGTTCACATGGGATTATATCATGCCTGAGGGGGAAATAACCCTACCGGTCACTGCAGGAGATGAGCCGAACCAGAAAATGATCATGGTCGACTTTCTGGTCGTTAACACTCCGTCAGCATACAACGCGATCATCGGCCGGCCCATTATATGAGCTTTAAAAGCAGGCATCTCCATCTATCACCTGGCCATGAAATTCGAAACCGAAGGCGGAATCGGTGTGGTCCGAGGTGACCAACAAGAGGCTCGTCGATGCTATGAGCTGACCTTACGCGGAAGAAGCAAAGGCATGATATCCGCCATCTCGCATACAACCCCCCTGGATCCCAGGGAAGAAACAAAAGAGCGCGGATCACCAGCTGAAGAGTTGATAGAAATCCCTTTATCGGACGAGGACCCAAGCATGATCGTCAAAATCGGGTCTCAGCTGAACAACAACATCCAGGCGAAGATGGTCGCTTTTCTGAAAGAAAACGCAGACGCCTTCGCATGGTCCCATCGGGACATGCCCGGAGTTAATCCCGAAGTGATGGTCCACCGACTCAACGTGGACCCATCCTTCAAACCAGTTCGTAAAAAACGACGAGCCTTCAATACAGAGAGATACGCCGCAATTGAGGAAGAAGTTCAAAAACTGCGCCAAGCGGGTTTTATTCAGGAGATCTACTATCCCGACTGGCTGGCCAATGTTGTTTTGGTTAAAAAAGCCAATGGGAAGTGGAGGGTCTGCATCGACTACACCGACCTCAACAAAGCCTGCCCGAAGGACAGCTTTCCATTACCGAGAATAGATCAGCTCGTAGACGCAACCTCGGGCCACGAGCTTCTCAGTTTCATGGATGCTTACTCAGGGTACAATCAGATTCAGATGCATGCTCCCGATAGACAAAAAACAGCGTTCGTCACAGACCGAGGGCTGTATTGTTACAAAGTGATTGCTTTCGGGTTAAAAAACGCCGGAGCAACGTACCAGCGTTTGGTTAACAAAATGTTTGCCGATCAGATCGGTAAAACCATGGAGGTTTACGTGGACGATATGCTCATAAAAAGCCTGAAATCAGAAGATCATGTCGACGATCTCCGCGTCATGTTTAGAATCTTGAAAAAATACTAGATGAAACTCAACCCCGGTAAATGCGCGTTCGGAGTAAGATCGGGAAAATTCCTCGGGTTCATTGTAAATCAGAGAGGTATTGAAGCCAATCCAGAAAAGATCCGAGCGCTAATTGAGATGAGCTCGCCAACCACCGTGAAAGAAATACAAAGCCTTACGGGTCGGGTCGCCGCGCTCAACAGATTTGTTTCTAGAGCTACAGACCGATGCCTTCCGTTCTTCAAACAACTTCGCATGTTTAATAAGATGACCTGGATGCCAGAGTATGAACAGGCCTTCCAGGATCTCAAGGCATACCTTGGCTCACCTCCATTGCTATCCAAGCCCGTGCAAGGGGAAAAGCTACTACTGTATCTGGCCGTGTCCCCGGCGGCAGTAAGTTCGGCTCTAATCCGCGATGACCGAGGTATACAAAGACCGATATACTACATCAGCAAAGCTCTCCTGGACGCGGAGACCCGTTATCCAAGCCTAGAGAAACTGGCTCTGGCTTTGATTACAACTGCGAGGAAATTACGCCCCTATTTCCAAGCACATCCGATAGTGGTGTTGACGGACCAGCCACTGAAGCAAATACTACAGAAGCCGGAGACTTCAGGTCACCTGGCACGGTGGGCTATCGAGCTCGGAGAATTCGACGTCCAATACCGACCCCGCACGGCCATTAAGGGGCAGGTTGTAGCCGATTTCATCGCCGAGTTTATCGACCACTCCGATCCCGGAACTGATGTTTCTCACACCGAAGACATGGCAGACTCGAACCCAACAGAAGATTCAAACTGGTCAGTGCATGTCGACGGTTCGTCGAACTCGCAAGGATGCGGAGCGGGAATAATCTTAACCTCCCGTGATGGCATCAAAGTCCAGTATGCCCTGAGATTCGGTTTCAAAGCTTCAAACAACGAAGCCGAATACGAAGCTCTTCTCGCTGGAATACGACTAGCCTCGGCAATCGGAATCCGAAGCATAACGGCATACAGCGACTCGCAATTGATCGTGGCCAAGCAACATTGGAATATCAAGCGAAGGGGAAGAAGATGTCAGCGTATTTGTAAAAATATCACGAGTTGTCTGCTCAGTTCGATCATTGCAAAGTTGTCCGAGTGCCAAGGATTCATAACACCTATGCTGACTCCCTCGTTAAATTGGCGTCGGCAGGAGACGACGAGCTGGAACTGATTGTTCCCATTGAATTCCTCCCCCAAAGAAGTATCTCGGACGACGTCAGAAATGAAGTCTGCCCTGTTTCAACCGATCCTGACTGGAGAGACCCTATCGTCCGCTTCCTACGGGAGAATACGCTGCCCACAGAAAGAAACGAAGCAAGACGAATTCAATATAGGTCAGCTCGGTACGTATTGATCGACGATGTACTGTACAAGAAGGGTTTCTCGCTGCCATACCTCCGCTGCCTCGGACCAAATGAAGCCGACTACGTCCTGAAAGAAATCCATTCCGGGGTATGCGGAAATCACTCTGGAAACAGGGCGTTAGCACAGAAAGCAATTCGCCAAGGCTATTACTGGCCGGCGATCCAAAAGGATGCTTTAGAAATCGACAAACGATGTGATAAATGTCAGAAGTTTGCACCAGTGCCTCACTCACCTCCCGAAGAACTCACTCCTATGTCCGGACCATGGCCCTTTACGCAATGGGGGGTCGATATCATTGGTCCTCTCCCTACGAGTAAGGGACAGGTCAAGTATGCAATTGTGGCCGTCGATTATTTTACGAAATGGGTCGAGGCAGAACCACTTGCGAAAATCACCGAGAAGAAAACGACGGACTTCATCTGGAAGTCGATCGTATGTCGGTTCGGCATCCCGAACACCATTATTACTGACAATGGACCTCAGTTCGACAATATAAAGTACAGAGAATTTTGCAAGAACTTGGGCATAAAGAATGTGTACTCGTCTCCTCATCATCCCCAAGCCAACGGTCAAGTCGAAGCCATCAACAAGATTATCAAGAATCATCTGAAGATTAAACTCGGCGAATTCAAGGGAGCCTGGGCTGAACAACTTCCCGAAGTGTTATGGGCATACCAGACCACAGCTCGGTCAACAACAGGAGAATCCCCATTTTTCTTAGCCTTCGGAACGGAGGCCGTGGTCCCAGTTGAGGTAGGGCTACCGAATAACCGTACCAGTAATTACCGACCCGATCAAAATCAGGACGAGCTTCGCACTAACCTCGATCTGCTCGACGAAGTCAGAGAAACTTCCCAAGTTCGGATCGCAGCCTATCAACAGCGCGTCGCTAGATTTTACAACTCCCGAGTGAAAGAAAGACGGTTCAGAGTCGGAGATCTCGTCTTACGGAGGAATGTAAGGGAGAAGAAGGATAAGATTGCGAGCACATTCAATCCGAATTGGATTGGACCGTACAAAGTCATAAAGACGGTTCGGACTGGGACTTATTGGCTTGAAGATATGCAAGGTTGTGCCCTACCCCATCCATGGAACGCGGAACACTTGAAAATCTACTATCAATAAAAGCTAAGTGTTCACATTCGTTTCTTAAAATTTGAAGTACGAACAGAAGCTAATCTCACCCACAGTCGTATACGAGCTCCAAGCTTCCATTATTTTCGTTAAGTCCTAAATACTTCGGTTACGATCTAACTTGCTCGGCCATGAAGTAAATGGATAAATTAGGCGGAAATATATATAAAAAAACAATCTGACAAAGTGTAAACACAGTTCAGAAAAAAGGTAATTCATTTATAAGACCTTAAAAAGGTCAGGATTACAGATAGCATTTGCCCCAATAAACGGGCTACAAAAAGAAAAAAAAAAATCCTAAGGAGCAGGATCAACAGTCGGCTCGGCAGGGGCTGTAGGGTTTTCTTCTTCCTCCACTTCGGAGTCCAAAAATGAGAGGTCCAAGTCCGGATGATGTTCCTGAACGTTCATCCGACACTTCTCGTAGCCGAAGTCGAACGCTTCGTTGGCCTCAGCGACCTTCACTTCCAGCTCCGCCTTGGTCGTCTCCAACTCCGACCGCGCAGATCCCTCAGAGGCCTTCACTCTTCCACCTGGATAATGAGCTCAGCCTCCGCCCTTTCTTTATTGGAAAGCTCGGCTTGGAGAGCGGCAATTTCCCGTTCCCGAGCGTCCAAAGCCTTTACAGCCTCTTCTCCGAGCCTCTTGGCCTCGTCCAAGGAGCACTTTGTAGCTGCCAGGGTTCCCTCGAGGCCAGATATCGTACCCTTGCCCGGGTGATCTCGTCCCGTAGCAACTAGCAGCCATAAGCCACCTACACGACCGACAATGGGTAAATGTATGAAGTATTTAACTTAACTATCTTTCTAGCAAGATAGTATTGAAACCTTACCTTGGTCCCAAAGACCCCCATTGTGTTAAGCAAAGAGAGGGCCAGAGACTTCGCCATCACATCCACTTCGGCCTCCGAGACCGCCTTGTACGCCCATTTGCACAATTGGTACAGATGGGGAGGCATTTTCGGCCCTCGGCGGATGGCAGCGGAAGTCTGAACCGGAGTGGCTTGGACAGATTGCCCAGACGGACCGGCCTCGGTGCCCTCCACAAAATCTATGACTTGGGTAGGAGGAGGTGGATGCACCGCAGGAGGCTCGGGCATGCCGACCTTGGCAACTGGCGGTTCGGAGATCGCCTCGGGAGCTGTCTGTAGAGGAACATCAGCCTCCGGTAGAACAGAAGGGCGTGCTCGGGGACGCCTTGTTGCCACCTTCTGCCTCTTTTTCTCTCGAAGCTGCTCCTTCTCCTCAGCCGTCATAGCTGACATTTTCCTCCAAGAAGTCGGCGCAGACATACCTAAAAAAAAAGAAGTAATATGTCAATAAGTGTGAAGGCAAAGCTAAAGCTGGTCCATGCAGAAATCACTAATGTTTACCTCGGGGGTTGATGCCTAAGTCGGATAATGTTTCAAAAGATAGAAGAAGCTTTACGCTACGGAAGCTCGGGTCTAGCTCCCGCACTGCAGCCAAGCGCTCTTCCTCCTCCTAGCTAAGGGCCGGAGGATCACCACGAACTGACCAAAAAAAAAAAAAAAAGAGGTCAGTAAAAAAAAAAAAAAGAAAAAGAAAAAGAAAAAAAAAAGAAAAAAAAGGAGGCATCGGACCCGACCTGGAACTGAAAACTAGTTGTTAACTCTTCGGTTGGGGAAGTTGACTTCGGGTTGGGCCCCCTCCCAACCTTTGGAGACGAAGAACCACTCCTCTTTCCACCCGTGAATCGAGGAGGGTTGGTCTTCTATCAACCGGTGTCCTTTCCTCCCCCGAGGTGACATATAGAACCACCCCATTGAGTCAGGGTGGCTCTTCAGCTGGTAGAGATACATCAGTTCGGAGGCAGTCGGGTCCGACCCGTGGACTTGGCGCCATAGAGCGACGCAACTAATTAAAGTCCTCCAAGAGTTCGGAGCTAACTGGCCCGGAGCTAGGTTGACTACGGACAGATACTCCCTCACGGAAGGAAGGAGAGGGAGACGGAAACCGGCCTCAAAGAACTGGGCGTATACAGTGACCTGGTCTCCGGGTGGACGGGTCGGAAAATCATCAAGTCCAGGAAGCCTAAGGTCTATGGCCCCGGGGATACAGTATTCCGACCTAATCCTAACCAGGTCAGACTGGGTAAGAGTAGTCCAGATCAGGTCGGCCGGGTAATTAGAAACCCTGTCAGCGACCCGACCTGAAGTCCCAGCCACTGGAACTTCATCCGAGGCAAAGGAAGAAGGAGTTTCGGCTAATGGAGCCCCTCCCAGGGGTTCCACAGTCACGAGTTGGGTTTCCATCAATCTGGATTCCCCAACGGGCAGAGAAAGAGACAGAGTCCGTGAAGAACTCTCATTCGAACCAGCCATTAAAAAAGAAAAAAAGGGGGGAACTAAGAACTGGGAAGAAGGCAGAAATGAGCGTACCGGATTACTTTCCGGAAAAGGAATGGGCCAGAGAAAGAAGGTAAGGACACCTTGATCACAGCGGTCCGAATAGGATCACAGAGGATGGTCCAGAAGGAATCGCAGGAAGAAATGTAAAGCGGAAGAAGGAAAATCGCAAACAGGGAACAAGCAAGGAATCCCGGCAAAAATGGCTAAGTACAGTACTTATACTGTAGCAGGAGACAGCACGCAGGGCGTGCTGTGCCACGCGGCGGTTATCTATGGTCTCAAAGAACGAACCGACGCGACTATCGACATGACTTGCCACATGTCGGCCTCTCATTGGACGGCGATATTCGGCCCGTCCGTTCGAAGATACGAGGCCCCACGTGTTCCCACGCCATTCGTCCGCCGAAATAAAAGGCTGCCGCGCCGTACAATCATCATTGCGCCTTTTCGAAATTCGAAACAGCGCATTTAAAGCGCAGTTGCCGCAAAAAACGAGGCCAGCTACATTTACTCCCGAGATGGAAATATCCACCTCGGAAGTGGGGGGACAGTTGTTATGGGATAATTTCTCATAACAGATCCGAGGATAAAAGACCTCGGAATAATATAGCAAGCTGAAGGCCTGAGCTGATGACTTCGCCTTCTCCAAGGTCAGATCGGATCGGACCCAATCTGACGGGTAGACAGAAGCCGACCTTATCTCCTCCTCACAGCGGCTTGAAATAAGGGCGCGTTCCTTCAAGATCGGAACAGTCCGAAGTATCCGAACGGCCTAAGATTTTCGCCCAGATTCTCGGGCAAGATATCCGCCGTGATCTCAGCCCATAAAATCTCTATCAACGCTTATAAAGTAAGAAGAGATACATCGATTACAGGTACACAATAATCTCTATTAAAAAATAGTCTTACAATTCTCAAAAGCCATCACTGATTTAGGCATCGGAGGGTTCACGGTTGGATCCCAGCCACCCCCTTTACTGTTTTCTGTGGTGTTTTACAGATTCAAAGCCGAGCCTCTGATTCGAGCACCTCCTTCAACTCTAACGAAGGATATCTGCGGCGACGGTCGTTCCTCCGTATATAAATCCTATCACCTTGTCTATTGACTAATTTTCAGCATCAACAGGCCCCACGGTAGGGGTAACACCCACTAAGAAATGGGAGCAGATTAGCTGTTACTTACCATGGGCCACCTTGATAATTTTTTATTTTTTTTTGTATATCAACACTGTCCATCCATTTTTCTAGCCTATTTTAGAATGTGGTCCCACAATTTAAGCAGATCCAAATCTCATGTGGATATCCACTGTTTCTTGTGGTATGGTCCACCTGAGATTTGGATCTTCTTAAGTTTTGAAATAAAGTCATAAAATGAGCTGAGAAAACAGATGGATGGCGTGGATGAGGGTAACACCCACTAAGGTATTACCAGGGTAACAGCTAATCCGCTCCCGAAACAAACGGGTAATTTCCCGCCAAAGGAAGCACCTAACGGTACAAGATCTACTACGACACGCATAGTGCGTACTACGCACCCCAGTCGAAACCAACTGGCCCACCATGGCTCAGACAAAGGAGGGCCTTTCTCCGCGGATTAGCTACTGACAGCGTCTGATGTGACGTCACCATGTTTTGTGGGCCCCACTATGATGTATGTGTTGTATCCGTACCGTCCATCCATTTGGAGAGATCATTTTAAGGCATGAGATAAAAATATGACGGATCCAAAGCTCAAGTGGACCCCACCACAAAAGACAGTGGGGATTGAACGCCTACAATTAAACACTCTTTAGGGGCTACAAAATTTTTCGATCAAGCTGATATTTGCATTTTACCTTCTTCTATGTCTCTATTAACTTATGAACAGGTTGGATCTAAAAAAACCATGCTGGGCCTAGGAAGATTTCAGCGGTAAGCATCACTGTCCCCACTGTTTTCTGTGGTGGGTCCATTTGAGCTTTGTATGTACCTCATTCTTTGGCTTATGCCCTAAAATGATCTCTCCAAATGGATGGATGGTGAGGATACAACACATAAATCCTAGTGGGGCCCACAGAACATGGTGACGTCACTGACGCTTTCCCCGTGTATGCGCATCGCGCACCCCTGCGTACTATATATTTACCTCTCGTAATATTTCGGCCGTCTTCTTTCAAATCTCCCAAAACCCCCAACGGAAATAACAGTCAAAAACCCCTTCCAAGAACATGCCTCTCTCCTCCAAGAAACTTCTCCTCTCTCTCCTCCTCTCCTTATCTCTCCTCATCCCCATCCTCTCATCCAATCCGTCCATCGGCATCACCTACTCCCGACACCCGAACTCCAATCTCCATCTCCCCTATAGCACCGTCTCCGCCCTCCGATCGCTTGGTGTGGTCCGCGTCCGAGTCCTTGATCCTGATCCCGACACTGTCCGCGCCTTCTCCAAATCGGGCATCTCCCTCCTCCTCTCCATCCCAAACACTTTCATCCATGCTTTCGCAGCCAACCAAACCGAAGCCGTCCAATGGCTCTACAGCCACGTAGTCCCCTTCTACCCCAGGGCCCACATCACCACCATCTCCGTCGGCAACGAGGTCCTCACCTCCTCCCCTGAGCTCTCCGGCTCTCTGCTGCCCGCCATCCGGAATGTCTATCTCGCCCTCCGCAAGCTCGGAATCCGCAAGATCTCCGTCTCAACAGCCCATTCCTTTGACGTGATCACAAGCCCATTCCCGCCCTCGGCCGCAGAATTCCAAGAACCTGATGCTGGATCGATCATGAAGCCGCTCCTGAATTTCCTCTCCAACACTAACTCGTCGTTCTTGATCAACGCCTACCCATACAAAGTGTACAGAACACGTCCAGATATCCCGCTCGGGTATGTGCTGTTTGAAAATCATGCCTTTTATTTCCGCGACAACCCGATGACTAGATTCGAGTACTGGAACCTGTTCGATCTGATGGTCGATGCGGTGATCAGAGCGATCGAAGCAGAGGGCCATCAGGGCATACCTGTGGTCGTGACAGAAACAGGGTGGCCCAGCGATGGGGACGCGAACGAACAGTTTGCAAGAAAGTACAATGAGGGTTTGGTGAGGCATCTGAGGTCGGGCATTGGGACGCCGCTGCGGAGGGAAGAGGCCATAGAGACATACATATTTGAGCTTTTCGATGATGAGGAGACGAAGGAAGGGCCGGGATCGGATCGGCATTGGGGTATTGTGGATCAGAACATGACGATGAAGTACGATATTGTTTTCTCTGATTTAGATCCATACAGATACACTAGGGCCCGGTTGCTACTGCAGGTGGTGGTGACTTTGTGTTTGCTGTTTGTGCTATGGTTGTATGATCTGTAGTTAGTCTTTATGGAATTTTCTTCTTTTCTTTCTTCGATTTTGTTTTTTTTTTTGTAAGGATGATCTGTGCAGATGTGATATACACATTACCTTGGCAATCAAACAGTTGAAGTTGTGAGAATTACATTAGTAGAGATGTATTGATTTTGAATTTTAAATTGTTTTAATGTTTCTTATCTCCAGTTTTAAAGGTGAGACCCAAACCTGACCGGATTTCTACTATGGTCTGAAAAATGGGACACGTTAAAATCAGGTCGGGTCCAACAGATTCCCATGGGTCTGGTGTCCAAAGACAGCATTCCGAGCCAGGCGCAGCGACACACCGAACTAACAAGCCCAGGACTAGGCCTGAACGGATAAAACTAATAAACCTAGGCCTAGCCCTTGATGGACAGTTCAAGCTCTGTGCCTAGGGACCCACTTTTGTACAAGATCCCACGCAAAACGTGTGGTGTTGGCTTTTTGCATTATGATAATCCATATCTATCATCACTGGTGGATAGAATATTCGGTGTACTTCCCGACCAACCAATTGATAGGGCCATCAGACCAACGGCTTGGATCTTGTAACCATGGTCTTCACGTGTACGGTATCTCGTCTATAAGCACCCGCTACTCCACAACCACAAGACTCAGGGTTTTCTTGGCAAAAAAATGGCACACGTGTGTGAGATCCGTGCCATAGAACAGGTGCGTCTCACCGTGCACAACATTTAGGCTGGCCCATTCATCAGGTGGGTAACACGTGTAACGAATAACCGCTGTTGATCATCGTTTGCAACCGTCCATTTCTTTGATATACATGCATGCAGCCAATCCGATGAGTTGGCCAGAGCATGACCATCCTGGCCCTGCCTGCTGAATGCCATGGATCTTGCATGTGCTGGCACGTGTGATACCACGAATACCCTCTATCTCACACATGCGAGCCCTGTGCGCCCTCCATTCGGTATGCGCATCGCGCACCCCGGCGTACTATATAATCTTCTCCCATAATATTTCGGCTTGCTTCTTTCAAATCTCCCGAAACTCCCAACGGAAATAACAGTCAAAAACCCCTTCCAAGAACATGCCTCTCTCCTTCAAGAAACTTCTCATCACTCTCCTCCTCTCCTTATCTCTCCTCATCCTCATCGGCTCATCCAATTCGCCCATTGGCATCACCTACTCCCAACACCCCACCTCCGATCCCCCCCACCCTGATCGCGTCGCCTCCACCCTCCGATCGCTCGCCGTGGCCCGAGTCCGAGTCATTGATCCTGATCCCGACACTGTCCGCGCCTTCTCCAACTCGGGCATCTCCCTCCTCCTCTCTATACCAAACACTTTCATTCATGCGATTGCAGCCAACCGAACCGAAGCCGTTCAATGGCTCTACAAGCATGTCGTCCCGTTCTACCCCAGGGCCCACATCACCACCATCTCCGTCGGCAATGACGTCCTCACCTCCTCCCCTGAGCTCTCTGGCTCTCTGCTGCCCGCCATCCAGAATGTCTATCTCGCCCTCAAGGAGCTCGGAATCCCCAAGATCTCCGTCTCAACAGCCCATTCCTTTGACGTGATCACAAGCCTGTTCCCGCCCTCGGGCGCTGAATTCCAAGAACCTGCTGCCGGATCGATCATGAAGCCGCTCCTGAATTTCCTCTCCGCCACCAACTCGTCGTTCTTGATCAACGCCTACCCATACAAGCTGTACAGAACAGACCCAGATATCCCGATCGAGAATGCGCTGTTTCTACATCAACCATTTTATTTCCGCGACCCAATGAATGGATTCCAGTACCGGAACCTGTTCGATTTGATGGTCGACGCGGTGATCAGCGCAATCGCAGCAGCGGGCCATAATGGCATACCTGTGGTCGTGACAGAAACAGATTGGCCCGGCGATCGGGATGCGAACAAACTGTTTGCAAGAATGTATAATGAGGGTTTGGTAAGGCATCTGAGGTTGGGCCTCGGGACGCCGCTGCGGAAGGAAGAGGTCACAAATACATACACATTTGAGCTTTTCGATGAGGACACGAAGGAAGGGCCGGGATCGGATCGGCATTGGGGTATTTTGTATCGGAACATGACGATGAAGTACAAGATTGGTTTCTCTGATTTAGATAGATATGGTGGGGCCCGGTTGGTGCAGATGGTGGTGACTTTCTGGTTTGTGATATTCTTGTTTGATCTGTAGTTAGTCCTTGCGAAATTTTCTTCTTTTCTTTCTTCAATCTTTTTGTAAGGATGATCTGTGCAGATGTGATAAATGCATTACCTTGGCAATCAAACAGTTGGAAGTTGTGAGAATTACATTAGAAATATTGTTTTTAAATTTTAAATTGATTTAATGTTTCTAATCTCCGGTTTTAAACAGGCGTACAAAGGTGAGACCCAAACCTGACCCAATTTCTTGATGGTCTGAAAAATGGGACCATATGACACGTTAAAATCAGGTCGGGTCCAACAGATTCCCATGGGTCCGGTGCCCAAAGACAGCCCTACCAGCCTGGCCCAGCCACACGCCGAACCGTAACAAGCCCAAGCTCAGGTCTGACCCTTGATGGACAGCTCAAGCGCTGAGCCTAGGGACCCATTTTTGTACAAGATCTAAGTTGTTGCCAAGGTCCGGGTGATAAGTGTACCAGCTGAATTTTTGTGCCATGGCATGTTGATAGTGGGCCCGCCTAATGAATGGTCTGGATCCCACGCAAAGGGTGTCATGTTGGTATTCCACATTATGATAATTAACCCATGTCTATCATCACTGGTGAAGAGATTCAATCGATTGATAGGTCATCTCTCGGATGAGTGGCTCGTTCCAACTGTTGAGTGGATTCCTTCTGGATTGCTCCAACATTAATCGGATGGAGACCCACTTCTAATTGGAAGACTGCCCATCGATTGGATGGTATGGATGTCTTGGCGCAAGACATCCACCATCGATTGTATGGTGGATAAACCTCAAACACTGCTCGATCAGATGACCCTAGCCTTAGTGGTGGACATTTTCCCGTTAAATTTGGATTGTTGACTAATCATCCACCAAACAGCTACTATTTTTAATAAAATGACAGTCTACCATAATGTAGTGTACATTAAGTGCATGCATTGATAAAAATATAGGGCTGGAGGCAATGCGCAGATGGCTGTTTTGATTTTCCCATTAGAGATGATTGAGTCAAAAGAAGATATCTAAGCCAGACAACTTCACACATAGCATAGTCCATGGAAGGATGAATAAAATAAATTTACATCTTGCTCTTCTCATAAATAAAATTATCACCAACAGATGTGCAATATTCACAAATTCAAGCAATGATCAATTCACGATCTACCTGAAACAGCATACAATACAAACTTATATTAATACACCTACTTTTTTAGAATATGATAAACTTCCTGAGGTAATAATTGAGGAGCTTGCACGAGCTGGCTCACCGAGCTAATTGCACAAGCAATGTCTCATTGTGTCATTAATAGGTATATTAATTTCCTAATCTGATGTACAGTGGGCTGTGGATACATTCTTAGCATGATTGGATCAAAAGAAGCACGAATAAAAGCGGAAGTAGTCCTTCATATCTGAGCCCAATAGCGCATGATGTAATTGAGTCTCAAGTGCGTTCGTGATGTAGGGCAGACCCTAGATCTATTCGTGGCACAGATGGACCGAAAGAAGCCTGAACGAGAGCGGACATAGTTTGTCAGACCCGGGCCCAATCCTACATTAGGCATGAAGTAACTGAGGCCCAGGCGCGTCCTGATCAAATAAATTCATCCCGAGTTGAGAAAAATTGTTGTTTAAAGTATGAATCATAAATCAGTTAGAACTTTGATCTAGGATGAGTTACGGGACGCATGACCTATGAATTTTGATTAGAACGGACCACCTAGTATCAACTAACCCCCATTAGTGGGTCGCGTTGTTCCATTTCGTGAGAAAATGACTCATTCCTATTTAAAATTAGGGCTTTATGAAAAACTTTCCATTTTAGTAGGTTTAGGATGCACTTATTTCTTTAGCCTTAGAGCTTTAGTATGTGATATATTTTTAGGATTTGCTTTTTATCATGCCAGGAATTGTTTAGCAAAGTTAAATTAGGATTTACTGTTTTTAGTAAATTTTATTATTTTAGGGAAGTTTCAGCTTATTCATATTAAGAATCTTAACTAAGGTTGTGTTTTATTAGTTAAAGCCTTATTATCTCATTTTAGAAACAAACTTTAATAAAAATATTTTGAATTTTCTTAATTCTTATGGATTCAAGAGCCATCATGCCTTATGGATTCAAATTTCTTATAACGAAGAGGAGACAATGTTCTTCCTCTTCTCTTTCCATGTCCTTCCCTATGTCAGTTTGGTTAAAAGCAATTCGTTTCGGATAGGGAGAATTGTCATTCAAAGTGTAGATTGTAAATTAGTCGTAACTTTTGATCCAACCATCGTCATGAAACACATGATCTATCAATCTTGATGTAACAATGCTTTTACAGCCAAACAGCCACCATGCTAGCTAAATTCACCCGTTTCGTAAAAAAACACAATCCTTTGGTTCAACACTGTAATTTTAGAAAAAAATTACCATTTTAAAAAATTTATGTTTTCATTGTATTTTCTTATTCTTATAGTTTTATGATGTAGAACGGGTTGCTGATTATTTCATGGCTCAGATGGATCAAGAGAAGATCGGTCGGAGTGGAAAGTGATCTGGATCGTCAGGATCATAAACCGACTGTATCTCGCAATCCAGAATGAGTTTCGGGACATAATATATCAATTTGGGGTAGCTCGAGCTACTTTAGCCAACCAACCCCACTACGCCGGGTTGCCCATGCCGGAATCGTGAGGTTCGACCGTATCGATAGTCATTAAGCTAGTTTATTTTCAGTTTTACTATTTATAGTAAGTTTTAATTCGATCATAACTTTGGATTTGTAGGGCTTTAGAGTTAGTGCCCAATATGAAAAGTACTTAGAATATTTAGTAGAACAACATGGTTGAGGCCGTTTGATAACTTTCTATTTTTGGCCGAAAACCAAGAATTCTAGTAGGATTGAACGACTTCTATAAATAGTAAGTTTATTATTTATAATAAGTGCATTTTCTAGGAGTTTCAATTGGAGTTGGAGTTTGATACTTTACCTAGGGTTTAGTTTCCTATTTATATGCATTGTAATTCCGTTTATTATTCATGCAATTATCAAAAAACATTATTCGGAATTAATTTTCTTTTATTATCCTTTTATTTCTTTTCGTGGATTTGAGAAACTCTCGGTTAGGGAGACGGTGATCAACCTACCACGTCCTCCCTGCGTCATTTTAGGATTTTTGTCTTTTGTAGAAATTGCTTGTAATAATATCGGGAATGCTCTACTGAGGTTTATTCGGACATTTTTATTTTTGGCAAATTACTCAAAAATTTCTTTTATATTTTGTGAACTCAAGAATATGGATTCAAGTTTTTGTTTACCCGGGGAAAGGTAATGATCTTCCTCTTACCATTTCATGCTTTTCCTTGCATCATAATCCAATGCCAGTTTTACCCTGAGTCTAAAAATGAAGGAGATTCCTAAGTGAAGAAGTTCAAGCAAGCATATACTTACATTAAGAGATAAAAGACTTCCTTCTCAAAGCAGCCTACTGTTATTTTCGAAAAGTCATGCCTTGGTGGTAGACTCACAAGAGTTTCAACACCAGATCATGCGTTTGAGTATCCATTGTGCTAAAGTTCCCCTGTTGTGCAAGGGTGTGAGTGCGTGTGTTAAGAACGAAGAAAAATTCATGTCTTTTATTTTTAAATTTTTTTTTAAGATGGGAGTTCACCACATAGATCTTAGTTGATAGGAAGAAAGAATTAGAATGTTCGGGCGGGCCCACAAGAAGTAAAAGGGCTTCACCTATTATATACCTCAAATGTAGCAACTACACAGGAAATTCAAACGGCCTTTTATCTCATTCTCACCCTCACTTATAATGATAATGTCATCAACATGGTAGCTAATGCCGCCTCTCCCAAACCCATATATAGAAAAATAGATGGGCCCTAGCCCAGTGGGCCAAGGAAGGGCCAAGGAACTACAGGCCCAATTTCTAACAACAATTTCAGATTGAATTTCTTTCTCAACGCATCCTTCGATCCATTTTAGGGTCCATCAGATCAATGGCTTTGATCTTAGAATCATAGTCCTCGCATGTATAGAATCCTGTTTATTAGCAAACCGTACATTTGCTATCAACGGACAGGATATTATAATTCCTCCTAAACTTGTATGGAAATGCCCGCCAAAGTGGGAAATATCCAACAATAAGATCCGTGCCATAGAATAGGTGCGTCTCACCGTGCCCAAATTTTAGGCCGCTCCACTCATCAGGTAGGTAACACGTGTACAACGAATAACCACTGTTGATAGTCGTCCTTAACCGTCCATTTCTTTGATATACATGCAGCCAATCCGATGAGTTGGTCAGAGCATGCTCATCCTGGACCCGCCTGCTGAATGCCATGGATCTTGCATATGCTGACACGTGTGATGCGACAAATACCCTCCTCGTCACACGTGCGAGCCCAGTGCTAACCTGGCTTTGGAGAGACGGGTAACAATCCGGTCCTTTCCCGCGAAAGGAACAGCACCCAAAAGTACAAGACATACTACAGCACGCACTGTGCGTGCTACGCACCCCAGTCGCAACCGAGAGACGCCCTTCATTCGGTATGCGCATCGCGCACCCCTGCGTACTATTTAATCTTCTCCAGTAATATTTGAGCCCTCGTCTTTCAAATCTCTCCTCCCAAAAACTCCAACGGAAATAACAGTCTAAAATCCCTTCTAAGAACATGCCTCTCGCCTCCAAGAAACTTCTCCTCCCTCTCCTCCTCTCCTTATCAATCCTCATCCCCATCGGCTCATCCAATCCGTCCATCGGCATCACCTACTCCCGACACTCCACCTCGGATCTCCCCTGCCCTGACTGTATCGTCTCCACCCTCCGATCGCTAGGCGTGGCCCGAGTCCGAGTCCTTGATCCTGATCCCGACATCGTCCGCGCCTTCTCCAACTCAGGCATCTCCCTCCTTCTCTCCATCCCAAACACTTTCATCCATGCGATTGTGGCCAACCGAACGGAAGCCATCCAATGTCTCTACAGCCATGTCGTCCCCTTCTACCCCCGGGCCCACATCACCACCATCTCCGTTGGCAATGATGTCCTCACCTCCTCCCCCGAGCTATCTGGCTCTCTGCTGCCCGCCATCCGGAATGTCTATCTCGCCCTCCAGGAGCTGGGAATCAGCAAGATCTCCGTCTCGACTACCCATTCCTTTGACGTGATCACAAGCCCATTCCCACCATCGGCCGCTGAATTCCAAGAACCTGCTGCGGGATTGATTATGAAGCCGCCCTGAATTTCCTCTCCGCCACCAACTCATCGTTCTTGATCAATGCCTACCCATACAAGCTGTGCAGAAGACACCCAGATATTCCGATCGGGTATGCGCTGTTTAAACATCAACCCTTTGATTTCCACAATGACCGAACGATGAAATTCCAGTACTGGAACCTGTTCGATGTGATGGTCGATGCGGTGATCAGCGCGATTTCAGCAGCGGGCCATAAGGGCATACCGAAAATGAGCCGGAAGCGAACAAACCGTTTGCAAGAATGTACAATGAAGGTTTGGTAAGGCATCCGAGGTCGGGCCTCAGGACGCCACTGCAGAGGGAGACCACAGAGACATACAATTTTGAGCTGTTTGATGAGGACAGGAAGCAAGGACCGTCATCGGATCGGCACTGGGGTATTTTGGATCGGAACATGACGATGAAGTACAAGATTGGTTTCTTCGATTCAGATCGATACGGCGGGGTCTGGTTGGTGCTGATGGTGGTGTCTTTCTGTTTGATGTTTGGGATATTGTTATATGATATCTGTACGTAGTAGATAGTCTTCTTTTCTTTCTTCAAACAGTTGGAAGTTGTGCGAATTACATTTGAGATAATTGATATAATGCTTCTAATCTTGAGATTTCTCGATGGTCTGAAAAATGGGACCATGTCACGTTAAAATCAGGTCGGGTCGGACGGATTCCCATGGGTCTGGTGCCCAAAGACAGCCCTACCAGCTCAAAGGCCGGAGTGAAGTAGCCCTTGTTTCAACTAGCTTGGCAAATAGCCGGGTCTTAGCACAGTGAAGTCGAACTTTGGACTGGGCCCACTCCTACCAGTTCAAAACCTCGCCACAGAGATTGAAAGCCGCACATGCGTGTGGAATGCTCGACCCATGAGGCAGACCCTGACGTGGATAAAGAAAACAGGGAGGAAAAGGTACCGATGGTCCATATTTAATGCAAACATGTGGTCCAGGTGATGAGTGTTCCCACCTAATTTTTTTGCCATGGCATTTCACATTATGATAATCCATGTCTATCATCACATGAGGTGGAGAGATTTGGTATACTTGATAGGCCACCTCTCGGATGAGTGGCTCATTCTTAGTCATCAAGTCGATCAGGTGTTGTTCCAACCGTTGAGTAGACTCCTTTTGGATTGCTCCAACATTAATCGAGTGGTGACCGACTTCTAATTGGGAGACTGCCCATCGATTGGATGGTATGGATGTATGGGCCACAAAGGTAAGGATCACAAACGAATGACCCACTGGCGTTTTTTAACCATCCATTTTGGTGTCCAACATTTGACTGGTAAAGTATTGCTTGATTTGTGTGATGTGAAAGTACCAAAACTTTGGGAGCCCTGTTGTCGCTGATTTTTCGTGACAACCAGAAATGAAGCGTGAGAACCGACAGGCTGATAAAGATGGAGATTGATACCAAGAATAACCCCGATCTTGATCTAAGATCCCTGTAAGAGAACTAAAAAGCTAGGGGGTGGCCGGGTTCCGGCCGTTAGCCCTCTCATTCCAAAATCAGTTAAGAAATTCTAAGGATAGTAAAACACTTCTCTAGTAACGAAGTATGCACACCTGTAATCAAGGTGTCCTTCTTTCTTTATAGGCATTGAGAGAGATTTTCCAGGCCGAAATTATGACTGGTATCACGCCGGATATACAAGCGAGTATCTCGGGCCGTTCCGATTCCGAGGGGATATGTTCCCTGCTCTTAGTCGATAAGAGTGGAGATAAGGTTGGTTTTGATTTACCGACCGACCTTTACCGCGATTCGAACTGACCTCCTGGTGAGACTGCATTGGCCGAAGTCTTGTGAGTAGGACAGTTCGTGGCAAGTATTTTTCCACATCAAGCCCTATTATGATGTATGTTTTTTATACACATCGTTCATGTATTTTAACAGATCAATTTAAAAAGCCAAAAAATGGGACGGATCCAAAGCTCAAGTGGACACACGTACCAAAGGTAGTGGAACCCACTATTTTATGTGGTGTGGTCCACTCGAACTTTGGATCTACCTCATTTTTGGGCTTGTACCCTAAAATGATATGAGAAAATGAATGGATGGTGTAGATACAACATATGGTGGAGCCCACAGTGCATACTGCGCACCCCAGCTTGCAGCTAATTGGCCTACCTTGGCGTAGCTTAGACAAGAAAGACGCCCCGTGAGCCAGTATGCGCATCGCGCACCCCCAAGGCGCTATATAATCACGTCCATTCTGAATCTCCGAAGCTCTTCTTTCAAATTTCCCAAAACACCCAACTGAAATAACAGTCTAAAACCACTCTTTCAAGAACATGCTCCTCTCCACCAAGACCATTCTCCTCTCTCTCCTCTTCTCTTTGATCATTATCATTCTCATCAACCCATCTGACCCGCCCATCAGCTCATCCAATCCGTCCATCGGCATCACCTACTCCCGACACTGCACCTTCGATCTCCCCGGCCCCAATCGCGTCGTCTCCACCCTCCGATGGCTCGGTGTGGCCCATGTCCGAGTTCTTGATCCTGATCCTGACGTCGTCCACGCCTTCTCCAACTCAGGCATCTCCCTCCTCCTCTCCATCCCAAACACTTACATCCATGCGTTCGCAGCCAACCAAACCAATGCCTTCCAATGGCTCTACAGCCATGTGGTCCCCTTCTACCCCAGGGCCAACATCACCACCATCTCCGTCGGCAATGATGTCCTCACCTCCTCCCCCGAGCTATCTGGCTCTCTGCTGCCTGCCATCAAGAATGTCTATCTTGCCCTCCAGAAGCTTGGGCTCCGCAAGATCTCGGTCTCAACTACACATTCCTTCAATGTGATCACAAGCCCATTCCCGCCCTCGGCTGCTGAATTCCAAAATCCCGGTGCAGAATGGATCATGAAGCTGCTCCTGGATTTCATCTCTGCCACCAACTCATCGTTCTTGATCAACGCCAACCCATACAAGCTGTACAGATCCAACTCGACGGTCCCGATCAGATATGCGCTGTTTCAATATGTCCTCTACGACCCGATGATGGGTGTCCAGTACCGGAACCTGTTCGATGTGATGGTCGACGCAGTGATCAATGCGATCGCTGCAGCGGGCTACAAGGGCATACCGGTGGTTGTGACAGAAACGGGGTGGCCTAGCGACGGGGACGCGGATGAGCCAGAAGCAAACGAACTGTTTGCGAAAATGTACAATGCGGGTTTGGTAAGACATCTGAGGTTGGGCGTCGGGACACCGCTGCGGAGGGAAAGGGCCACAGAGACATACATATTTGAGCTGTTCGATGAGGACACGAAGCAAGGGCCGGGTTCGGATCGGCACTGGGGTATTATGAATCGGAACATGACGTTGAAATACAGGATTGATTTCTCTAGTTTAGATCAATATGGCGTGGTCCAGTTGGCGCAGAAGGTGGTGAATTTCTGTTTGACCTGTTTGATAATTGTGCTGATGTTTGTGTCGTTGTTGTAGGATGATCTGTAATTAGTCCTTGTGGAATCAGGCGGCAAGAAATTTTCTTGATTTTTTTTTTCTTGAAGGAAAATGGGTAAATCTGTAAATTCAAAATTCTCAATGCCATTGGATTCTTTTTTCTTTATTTCTTTCTAGAAGGAAATGTGTACAAATTCACTTGTTGCTGATTGCAATTCGACAGAGTTGTGTTTGGGCAGGGCATCCTCCAAAATCTGGATTACCTTATTTTGGTGGGCCACACGTCCTCCATGTAAGATTGGTGCCCGAAGAAGGCCAGAGAGTGGCGCTTTCTCCTGAAAAAATCCCAGTTCGGAGCGTTATGCTAATTAAAGCGATACGTGCCTAAATGGGATTTTTAAGAAGAAGCATCAATCACGATATCAGGGAATTTCCTGTCCAAACGGACCCTTAGTTAAGTTTAGGGTCTGTTTGGATGGCCACGCAATTCCCAAGGGAGTCGCGAAATGGGGCAGATAGAGCTGGTGGAAAGAACAATAGGACAGACCATTACTCGCAGGTGTTTCTGTGGTTCTACCAAACACTCCCGCAATGCGAGGATGAGATAGTCGTGGAAATGGGGGGCGGATGAGCTAGTCCCATAAGGGGTGGTTTCAAATCTCAGTGGGCCCAACCATAATGTATGTGTTTTATCCACTCCGTCCATCCATTTTTCCATATTATGTTAAGGCACGAGTCCAAAAACGACATAGATCCAAATCTTACGTGGACCACACCACAGGAAAACAGTGGGGGTTGACGCTTACCCTTGAAAACTTTTTGGGGCCACAGAAGTTTTGTATCAAGCTGATATTTGTTTTTCCCCTTCATCTAGGTCTATGTGGCCTTATCAAGAGGTTGGATAGCAAATAAACATTACAGTGGGTCCTAGGAAGATTTTAATGGTAGACGTTCAATCCCCACTGTTTTCCTGTGGTGTGGTCCACCGGATATTTGGATCTGTGTCATTTTTGAGCTAGTACCTTAAAATAAGATGGAAAAATGGATGGACGGAGTGGATAAAACACATACATCATGGTGGGGCCCACGGAGATTTGGAACCACCCCTTATTCTAGCCAGTGGGACTAGCTGATCAGCGCCCGTGGAAATGCTGAACGGCAGACTCCAAACAGGCCTTGATTCCTTATATGGGGAATGATATCTGCAAATTCTGCACTTTCCTTGAATGGGAAGCTTTTTAGGTTCCATTGGTTGGATGAAGGACATACTATCAATTCCAAATAGATAGCCAGAAAATAAACACAGATCAGGACCGTTGAACATTGGGCCCACTCCTACCGGTTCAAAACCTGGCCGCAGTAGCAAGTCCCAGCCTGCTTGAAGTTTCCACAGATCAAGTGATGCACGAAGGTAGCGGTACATTGAAGAGGTGATTCATTGCACAAGATTCAAAGCCGCACATGTGTAGTGTAGAATGTAGGCCATCCAAACAGACTCCAAATGCTGATGATCAGATGGTTAAGACCGTTAGATTGTGAGGTTTTTTTTTCAGGTATCCCATAAAATGAGTGTTGAACCTAACGAACAGTGTAGATCAATGGATTGGATTATCTGTGTCCCAATGAAATTAGGAGCACTATAACTTAATCGCTCCAGTGCACTAGCTTCTCTTGAAAGATTGGTTGCACTTGTTAAAAAATACGGAGAAATTAGAAATCAGGCGCGTTGACTCAGGAATGACCCGCACGGAATGCGGGATGAGATTCACACTTGAAATTAGAAATCAGGCGAGTTGACTCAGGAATGACTCAGGCGAGTTGGTAGGACCATTGATCCGGTAGTCATCTTCACAGTGCCAGAAGATCCGCTTGTTCGATGAGATTCACACTTAGGCCCATCAGATTAATGATCATCGAACCGTTCATCTGTTTTTCCAGGTTATTTTAGACCATGATCCCAAAACTGAAGGAGATGCAGATTTCAGGTGGACTACACCACAGGGAATAGTGGTTATTAACCATTAAAAACCTTTGGGCCACAAAAGTTTTGGATCAAGCTGATATTTATTCTTTTTCATTCATTCAGTTCTGTATGATATTATGAAGGTCAATAAACATTATGGTGGACATCAGGAAGTTTTTAATGGTGGGTGTTCAAAGACCACTGTTTCCTATGGTGTTGTCCACCTAGAATTTATATCTGCTTCAATTTTGGTATTGTCACCTACATTAAGCTGTAAAAACAGATGGACGGCGTGGATATACAATGCATAATTCGAGGTGGGCCCTACTGTCAGATTCTCACCCACATTGCTTGTTCCCAGTCACAGCAAGTCGAGCTTTCCATCGGAGGCAACTTTCTCTAACGTCAGGAAACCATTTAAAGGGCATGAAATTCAGCCTGTCCATCTGGTAGACCAATCAGTGTTCGTCCTTGATCTAAAAAATCAGGCTGATTTCAATTTTTGATAGCATGGGCATGGATTAGGTGAGTCTTCGGGTGACAACTTGGTGAGTCCATGACCATGGGGCCCACCTTGATGTATGTGTTATATATCCACACCGTCCATCTGAGTTTCCTGCTCATTTAAGGGAATGGTTCCAAAAAATAAACAAGTTATAAAAAACTGGTGGACCACACCAAAGGAAACTGGTTAAGTGCTCACCATTTGTCTCATGGACCGGTAATTCCTTTGTATGGAAATGCCAACTTGGGTTCTCTTGGAATAAAAAAGTAGCACACGTGTGTGAGATCCGTGCCATTGAACATGTGCAACTCACCGTGGCCAACATTTAGGTCTGCCCACTCATCGGGTGGGTGACACCAGTACAACGAATAAGTGTCGTTGATCATTCCCGCGAAAAGAACTGCATCAAACTGTACAAGGCCTACTTACTACAACGCGCACTGTGCGTACTACGCACCCATGCGCACTATATGATCACTTCCCATTATATTTCGACCCACTTCAACCCAGCCGAAATAGCAGTCTAAAACCCCTTCCAAGAACATGCGCAGCTCCGCCAAGAACGATCTCTTCTCTCTCCTTATCTCCACTTTCGTCATCCTCATCCTCATCAACTTATCTAACCCACCCATCGGCTCATCCAATCCGTCCATCGGTATCACCTACTTCCAACGCCCCAACTCCGATCTCCCTAGCCATGATCACGTCATCTCTGTTGTATTTTAAAAAAAAGAATTTTAAAATATTTATTTCAAATTTTTCTTTGAAAATGGTTTCCCTCCACAAGTTTGTTTTTGGAGTTTGTGCATTTTCTTTGTCCCACATCGGAAAGAACTAAAGGAAAAAGCAAGTATAAAAGTAGAGGCTTTGCACATGGGCTAGGCCCTCAGGGGGCAGGTGAATTTTGTGGTTTGTGGGGGGCTATGCACATTGAACCATACTATGCCAAAAACCACACACGCGCGCGCGCGCGCGCGCCCGCCGGCAGGCCGGCCGAGCCGAGCCGAGCCGAGCCGGTGCCGGGCCGGGCTCGGGTCCGGGTCTTGTTTTAAACGTCCAGAGAAGCGTCTGTTCGGATGGTCGCATCAGTTGGGTTTAAACCCAACGGACCTAACCCAATTCAAAACGGTGCATTAAGCACCTAATCAAGTCTATATATAGATCTGATTAATCCGTTTTAAAAAGATTCGAAAATCATCTTCTCTCTCAACTTTACTAAAGCTCTGGACTCTGGTTTGATTTTCTGTTTTTTCTGACTCACTGAGTCACTGCATCTCGAGTTTGCGGTATACTTGCTGGTTCGAGCCCTGTACGGCGAGTCCACAGCCGGGACTAGGGTGATAGTCGTTGTATCCTGGAGGCCAACTGTCCGTGACTCCTGTTGCATTTGGAAAGCGGTCCAAGGAGGGCAGATTTGGTTTCAAGCCCAGTGACTCGTCACGCCTCGACTCAGTGTTCTTCAAATCAATAAGTTCTTTACATTCTTTTTAATTTTATTTTTTAATATCTGTCAGTTGTTTTCAACCTCTTATTACAACAATCTTGAAACCAAATTCAAGTTGAAAACAACAGACAGATTTTATTTCTGTGATCTTCTGTTGTCTGTTCCAATTTCAACTCGGAACAGATTACAGTTCCTCTTGTGCTGTCTGTTCCAAACTTAATTCGGAACAGAATTTTACTCTTTTCTCTTCAAACCAAAGTGAAGCACACATGGCTACTATCACAGTTAATCCTACTACTGAACTGTCCAAGATTGAACCCTTCTCTGGACAGAATTATAAACGATGGAAACAGAAAATCTCTTTTGCTTTACAAACCTTAAAAGTCTTTTACATCTTGTCTGATACATTTATAGTTGACCCAGCCAACCAAACTGAAGTTCAAGATGCCAATAATTGCAAACATTACATTCTGAATACCTTGTCAAATGAACTGTATGATGTTTATGTTTTGTATGATTCTGCGAAAGGAGTTCAACCCATGCCATCTGTCCCCATTGTTCCTTGGTAGAGAACATTGATTTGGTAGGCCTCTTCATAGTGCCAGAAGATCTGCCTATTTGATGAGATTCACACTTAGGTCCATCAGATCAATGGTCTTGACCATTCACCTATTTTTTCAGCTTATTTTAGGCCATGATCACAAAACTAATGCAGATACATATTTCAGGTGGACTACACCTCAGGAAATAGTGGTTATTAACCATTAAAAACCTTTGGGCCACAAAAGTTTTAGATCAAGCTAATATTTGTTCTTTTACATTCATTCAGTTCTGTATGATCATATCAAGCAAAAGGTTGGATGGTCAATAAACATTATGGTGGACGTCAAGAAATTTTTAATGGTGGGTGTTCAAAGACCACTGTTTTCTTATTATGTGGTCCACCTAAAATTTGTATCTGCTTCAATTTTGGTACCATGCCCTAAAGTAAGCTGTAAAAACAGATGGACTGCGTGGATATACACTACATAATTCGGGTGACAGTTTAGTGGGTGAGTCACTGACCATGGGGCCACCTTGATGCATGTGTTATATATCCACACCGTCCATCTGAGTTTCCAGATCATTTAAGGGAATGGTTCCAAAAATGAACCAGTTACAAAAACTGGTGGACCATACCAAAGGAAACTGGTTTAGCACCCACCATTTGTCTCATGGACCGGTAATTCCTTTGTATGGAAATGCCCACTTGGGTTCTCTTGGAAGTTGGAATACAAAAGTGTCACACGTGTGTGAGATCCGTGCCACTGAACAGGTGCGCCTCACCGTGGCCAACATTTAGGTCAGCCCACTCATCAGGGGGGTGACACGCGTACAACGTGTCGTTGATCATTCATTTTCTACCGTCCCCAGTTCATTGACATACATGCCCATGCTGTACCTACCTGCTGAATGTCCTTGATCTTGCATGTGCTGGCACATGTGGTACGAAGAATTCCCTCCCATCTCACGCGTGTAAGCGCCATGCTAATGGGAAAACAAACCGGCCATTCTCGCGAAAAGAACTGCACTAAACCATATAGGACCGACTACAACGGGCACTGTGCGTACGACGCACCCGTGCACACTATATAAGCACCTCCCATCATATTTCGACCCACTTCTTTCAAATCTCCCAGAACACCTGACCGAAATAACAGCCAAAAACCCCTTCAAAGAACATGCGCCTCTTTTCCAAGAACGAGCTCTTCTTTCTCCACCTCTCCACTCTCGTCATCCTCATACTCGTCAACTCATCCGACCTACACATCTGCTCATCCAATCCGTCCATCGGTATCACATACTCTCGACACCCCACCTCTGATCTCCCTAGCCATGATCACGTCATCTCCACCCTCCAATCGCTCGGTGTGGCCCATGTCCGGCTTCTTGATCCCGATCCTGACGTGATCGGCGCCTTCTCCAACTCAGACATCTCCCTCCTCCTCTCCATCCCAAACACTTACATCCATGCGTTCGCAGCCAACCAAACAGAAGCCATCCAATGGCTATACAGCCACGTCGTCCCCTTCTACCAGTGGGCTCGCATCACCACCATCTCCGTCGGCAATGAGGTCCTCACCTCCTCCCCTGAGCTCTCCGGCTCTCTGCTGCCAGCCATCCGGAATGTCTATCTCGCCCTCCAAGAGCTCGGGATCCACAAGATCTTGGTCTCAACTACAC
Source organism: Liriodendron chinense (assembly GCA_003013855.2). Classification (NCBI taxonomy): domain Eukaryota; kingdom Viridiplantae; phylum Streptophyta; class Magnoliopsida; order Magnoliales; family Magnoliaceae; genus Liriodendron; species Liriodendron chinense. The sequence goes on from ML058333.1 coordinate 8,150,252, forward strand.
ATTCCTTCGACGTAATCACGAGCCCATTCCCACCCTCCGCTGCTGAATTCCGAAAACCCGCTGCGGAATGGATCATGAAGCCGCTCCTAGATTTCATCTCCACCACCAATTCATCGTTCTTGATCAACGCCTACCCATACAAGCTGTACAGATCAAACCCTGAGATCTTTACCAGACATGCGCTGTTTCAAAAATTCCGTGATGACATGATAATGGGTGTCCAGTACTGGAACCTGTTCGATCTGATGGTTGACGCGGTGATCAGTGCGATCGACAAGGTGGCTCACAAGGGCATACCTGTGGTTGTGACAGAAACGGGGTGGCCCAGCGACGGGGACGTGATTGAACCGGGAGCGAACAAACCGTCTGCGAGCATGTACAATGCGGGTTTGGTAAGGCATCTGAGGTCGGGCCTCGGGACGCCGCTGCGGAGGGAAGGGGCCAAGGAGACATACATATTTGAGCTGCTTGATGATGAAACGAAGCAAGGGCCGAGATCGGATCGGCACTGGGGGATTTTGAATCGGAACATGACGATGAAGTACTGGATTGGTTTCTCTGGTTTAGATCGATACCGTTGGGCCCAGTTTGCGCAGAAGGTGGTGAATGTATGTTTGATCTGTTTCATGGTTTTGTTGATTTTTGGGTTGATGTTCTTGCAGGATGATCTGTAATTAGTCATTGTGAAAATGGGTACATCTTCTTTTCTTTCTTTCTTCTTCTTCCTTTTTTTTTTGGAAGGAAAATGGGTACATCTGTAAATTCAAATTTCAAAATGCAGTACTTGGATTTTTTTTTTTTTTTCTTTATTTCTTTCTTTATTTATTGCAATTCGACAGAATTGTGTTTGGGCAGGGCATCCTACAAAATCTGGATTACCTTATTTTGGCGGGCCACACTTCTTCAATGTCAGATTGGTTCTTGAAGGCCGGAGAGTGGCTCTTTCTCCTTCAAAATCCCAGTTGGGAACTTGGGAGCGTTTTGCTAAAAGAGAGACGTGCCTAAATGGGAATCGTAACTCGGGGAATTTCTTGTCCAAACGGACGCTCAGTTTTGTTTTTGATTTGATTTCCTTTAGGGTCTGTTTGGATGTCCTGTGGTGTGGTCCACCTGAAATTTAGATGTCTCATTTTTAGGATCGTGCCTTAAAATCAGATGGAAAAAGGGATCGGCGGAGTGGGTGAAATACATACATCATGATGGGGCCCACAGATATTTGAAACTACCCGTTGCTAGGGGTGTCAATGGCCCGGGCATGGGTTAGTCTCGGCCGGAGTTTGCACTACATCGGGCAGGCCCTGTATAAAATTCTGATTTTCAGGCCGAGTCCGGCCCATTGACACCCCCTACTCACGTGGGACTGGCAGATCCACGCTCGACATCACTGGTGAAGAGATATGGTGTACTTCTGGACCACCCAATTGATAGGCCACCTCTTGGATGAGCAGCTCCTACTGCTCACTCACCAAGTTGATCAAGCGTTATTCCAACCGTTGAGTGGACTCCAGGAATATCGTTTGCTCTAACATTAATAGGATCGATAGTGACCAACTTCTAATTGGGAGATTGGCCATTGATTTGATAGTATGGATGTCTTAGCACGTGCATAATGTTGATGTTGAAAATTGGTCAACAGACGAGATGAGGTGACCTCCAATTGATCAGCAAATGAGATGAGGTGACCTCAAATTTGGACGAATGGATACAACCGATCTCCTGCAGGTATGCAGTCTGGATCTGAACGGAAGGTTTCTTAGATCCTGTAGAGCACAAAGGAAAGCTAAGGGGGGTGGCTGGGGCCCAGCCGTTAGCCATCCGATGCTTAAGTTAGTTGGATCTTGAAAGATTAAATATCTCTCTTTTGGTCAGTTTTTATCTCATACTTTGATGATGAAAATGACGTGTCTATTTATAAACTTAGGTTGCAGAGTTGTATTTCTTTTTAGAAGCCGTGATTTCATGGGAGGGATTTTCGGATCAGCGCGATCTTTGGGCCATTCCATAGTTATGGAAAATGTTCCCGTATTTCCCGACGATTTTCTAGATCTTTCGCCTATTTTTCTTGCTGAAACTTAAGATCTCGGCAGGTCGTCAGGTCGTCCTAGAGGTCTCAGGTTGTCAGGCCTCAGGTCATCCTGGAGGTCTCAGGTCGTCAGGTCATCGGCCAGTGTCAGTTTGGATTTTGGACTATGGGCTTTCCTTGTGATCTGAGGTAAGCTCGGATTCTGGACGATGGGCTTTCCTCGTGACCTGAGGTTAGTTCGAATTCTGAACTATGGGCTTTCCTCGTAACCTGAGCTTAGCTCGAATTCTGGACTATGAGCTTTCCTCATGACTTGAGGTCAGCTCGAATTCTAAACTATGAGCTTTCCTCGTGACCTGAGGTCAGTTCGAATTTACCCACAACACTCCAATCCAATGTGGCTTACCCAGTTACCCCTACTAAAAATGGTGGCTGATTCTTTGATAGTTGGTTGCTTTGTGCATGCAGCCCTAGCACAAGTAGGAGGATCCAAATCGTCCAAATCATGGCACTTCACTTGGACATCGGATGAGCCTCAAAACCGCTTGAAAAGTCTACCCTCTATAGCCTTCAATTTGTGGAAATTTGCCCGTTGAATCTGGACAGTTTACTGTTTTCACTTTAACTCTCCACTGGACAGTTACTAAAAAAACATTTGCTCTCGACGAACATGATATTATAATTCCCAAACGGAATGGGTGCTACCCACGACCGTTCCTAGGTTGATAGGTCGATGGTACAACCCTAAAAATGAGGCCGATCCAAGGCTATATTGGACCACATTAGTGGGGATTAAACATTGGGTCTGCTAGAGTTTTAGAATCTTGTCTACTGTAGTATTTAAAATAAGATGGACAGAGTGGATTTGTCACAGACATTTCTGTGGGCCCAAATCATAGGAAACAGTAGGGATGGGAACGCCCATCGTTGAAACCTTCTTGGGTCGGTCCCACTGTGATGTTTATATGCCATTTAATTAATTGTTCCTGATTCCCACCAGGATAAATGAAAAACATTCATCCAATTGTGGGCTAAGATTCAATGTTGAGTGTTCAATTCCCACTGTTTCTTGTGGTGTAAACCCCTACCGTTACCTAGCTAGTGATGGACGGTCCTGTCAGGGGCTCTGTGGGGCACACTGTGATGTATAAGTTTTATCCACTCTGCCCATCCATTTTGACAGATCATTTTAGGGCATGAGCCCAAAAGGAAGCATATTGAAGGCTCAAGTGGACCACACCACAAGAGAGCAGTGGAAATTGAACACTTTACTGTTGAGAACTCAATGTGGTTCACAGAAAATTTGGATCAAGCTGATATTTATTTTTTACATTCGTGCAGGTCAATGTGATCTTACCAATAGGTTGGATGGCAAATAAACTTCAAGGTGAGCCCCTGGAATTTTTTAATGGTAGGAATTCAATCTTCATGTGGTGTGGTCCACTGCTTGGTGGGTGTTATCCATATCGTGTGGGGCCACCTTGACGAATGTAAGTTTCACACTAGCTAGGCACACTAAGCATCAAAGATCTTCTATTCAACCAGGTAAGTTGGAACACACAAATACTCATCATCAAATTGTCCAAATATCATAAGAAATTAGACTCTAAACACGATTAAAATTCTCTTAAAATATGATAACCTACAACTGAATTTTCAACACTTCAAGCCACTTACTAACGTTCAAACTTCAAAGTAGAGAAAGATACTAGGAGAAAAAAAGGAAATATTTTGAATTATCTAGCCAAACATCACCTAAAATACCCAACGGAATTACAGTGATTCCAATTGTGATTTGAAGATCTACCACCATCCGGCCACGTAGTCAAGAACATAAACCAGTGCCAGTGATGATGGGTACAACATGTAAGCGGCTACAGATGTCCAAAGTGGGAATTGGGCGTGGAAGCTGGCAAAGAGGCCCACTACGACACAGACGATGAGGCTGATCAGCACTTTGGTTGAGAATGTCCACATCAAACCCCGTATGAAGACCATGATTGATCAAAGGAAGGAACCCAAGAAACACTATAAGGCTCGGGCGTCTAACTGTTTCTAGTCAGTCGCCCGATCCCAACTCAAAACAGGTCCAAACTCTTTGGACATTTTTCGTCTGACCGGACTGGGCCCGATCACTATTGTCAAGCGCCCGACGGCTCATCTTCGGGCACTCGATGGCTCCTCTCTCATAGGGGCTTTCCCCTAGCCTTTGACGGTGTATGTGGAAAAGACTTTGAGGAACTGAAACCTTCTTAATTCAAGCGAGAACACGACTTAATTGTCGACCTCCCACAAACTGCGTCAATCTATTGTTACGGATTTCTGGACAACAGACGAGGTGGACAAGGGGCCATTTGAAGCTAATACGCTAAGATGATCCTTCATTGATTCTCTTGGATCTGAAAAGCTTGTTCTAGCACTACACAAAGAGAGTCTAAAAGGGTGGTCATGGACCTGCCATTAGTCCTCCAATGCCTAAGTTAGATGGGTCTGAGTAAGGAATGCAAGATAGCTTTTAGGCGGATCGTATCGCGTACCTTCAGATAGAGGTTGAAGCTTTTATTTATAACTATTGGATGAATGATTTGTGGGCTACTAGCGTGGCCATGGTCACGGCCATAGAGTCTGGAGAGATTCCTGTTGAGTGGCATGATTCTCGAGGACATGGATTGCGCTCATAACAGCTCGTGATGTGTCCGTTCCTTTCAGTCACGTCTGGTCTTTCGCCTGTGATTATCTCGATGATAATTTAGGTTGGTAGTAACAGGAGAGTGGGACTGAGGCTGACATGATGATTAGGTTTGCTGAGATCCTAGAGTGCCTGGCCTCAATTTGTTCTGGCATAGCTGCCGTTGAGGCTGAACTGGAGGTCGGCTCGGCCATGGTCCTTTGCTCCCTTGTCCACAAGGGTGGACAATGTCACTGGTTGAGCTAAAGAATCTGGGCTTGGGCCCATGAGCTATTATCAGCTCAGCTTTAGTTATTCCCATAACATGGCTGATTGCAATTCGACAGATTTGTCTTTGGGCATGACATTCTGCAAAATCTCGGCCACACGTCTTCAATGTCAGATTGGTTCTTAAAGGCCGGAGAGTGGCTCTTTTATCCTGCAAAATCCCAGTTCAGAGCGTTTTGATAAAAGCAAGACGTGCCTAAATGGGAATTGTAAGGAGAAGCATCGATCACGATCTTGGGGAATTTTCTAAATGGGAATTGAGATTGGCCATTGACTCGATAGTACGGATGCCTTAGCACGTGCATCAATCTAAAGCTTTTGTGGCCCATAATAAGTTTTTGATGGTCAATCACTACTGTTTCATCCACCTGACATTTGGAACTGCTTCATTTTTTCGATCATGCTCTAAAATGAGCTTTCAATATGGATGGACCGCGTGCATGCAGTCACATACATCATAGTGGGACCCATAGTTAGGGGTTCCACCTACCACGGTGGATCCGGGGTCTCACCTAATCCGCTCATGGTGGCTGATTCTTCCTTGACAGTGTGCTTGCTCTCTTCATGCAGCCCTTGCATAAGTAGCAGGATTCAAATCGGCCAAATTAGGGCCTTTCAATTGGTCGACATTTGCTCCATTGAATCTGGACAGTTTACTGTTTTCACTTTAACCATCCAGTACTAGACGACTACTAAGAAAACATTTGCTGTCCACGAACATGATGTTATTATTCCCAATGTTTCCTGTGGTGTGGTCTACTTGAGATTTGGATATGATTCGATTTTTGTATCATAACCTAAATGATATGTGAAAAACGGATGTACGGCGTGGATAAGACACATACATCCATGGTGGCCCCACAGGGCTTACTCAGTACGGATCGATAATATAACCAGTTGATTTTTCAGCCAATGATGCCAATTTGGTTACAACCGTTTCTTTTTGGTGTTACTACCCATACCATTGATCTGTTAGGCCTCTTCACAGTGTGAGAAGATCCGCCCGTTCGATCAGATTCACACTTAGGTCCATCAGATCAATGGTCAGGATCATCGAACTGTTACCGGTGGATCAGGAACATATGTGATTCGTCTATGTACATATACGTCAGGTTGCCCCGGCTGGGCTCTGCTTAGAGAGGGCCCGATCGCATTCTTGTCTGATTCAATCAATTTTAGGGTCCATAAGATCAACGGCATGGATCTTAGAAGAATGGTCTTCACGTGTATGGAATCCCGTCTATTACAAACCGTACATTTTCTGTCAACGGATAGGATGATATAATTTCTCCTAGCCACCCCACCAGAGTGAGGGTTCTCTTGGAATAAAAAAGTGTCACACGTGTGTGAGATCTCTGCCATAGAATAGGTGCGCCTCCACGTGTCCCACGGCCCACTCATCAGGTGGGTAACACGCGTACAATGAATAAGCGTTGTTGATCATTCGTTTGCAACCGTCCAGTTCATTGACATACATGCAGCCAATCTGATGAGTTTGCCAGAACATATGCCTATCTGCTGAATGCCCTTTATCTTGCATGTGCTGGAACGCGTAGTGTGAAGAATACCATCCATCTCACGCGTGCGAGCCACTGTGTAAGCACCTCTCATTATATTTCGACCTACTTCTTTCAAATCTCCCGAAACACCAAACCGAAATAACAGTCTAAAACCCCTTCCAAGAAAATGCGCCATTCTTCCAAGATCGATCTCCTCTCTGTCCTCATCTTCACTTTCGTCATCCTAGTACTCAACTCATCTGACCAACCCATCGGCTCATCCAATCCGTCCATCGGTATCACCTACTCCCAACGCCCCACCTCCGATCTCCCTAGCCATGATCACGTCATCTCCACCCTCCAATCGCTTGGTGTGGCTCATGTCCGACTTCTTGATCCCGAACCTGACGTGATCGGCGCCTTCTCCAACTCAGACATCTCCCTCCTCCTCTCCATCCCAAACACTTACATCCATGCGTTCGCAGCCAACCAAACAGAAGCCATCCAATGGCTCTACAGCCATGTCGTCCCCTTCTACCCCAGCGCTCACATCACCACCATTTCCGTCGGCAATGAGGTCCTCACCTTCCTACCCTGAGCTCTCCGGCTTTCTGCTGCCAGCCATCCGGAATGTCTATCTCGCCCTCCAAGAGCTCGGGATCCGCAAGATCTTGGTCTCAACTACACATTCCTTCGATGTAATCACTAGCCCGTTCCCACCCTCCGCCGCTGAATTCCGAAAACCAGCTGCGGAATGGATCATGAAGCCGCTCCTGGATTTCATATCCGCCAGCAACTCATCGTTCTTGATCAACGCCTACCCATACAAGCTGTACAGATCAAACCCTGAGATCTTGACCAGACATGCGCTGTTTCAAAAATTCCGTGATGACATGATAATGGGTGTCCAGTACTGGAACCTGTTCGATATGATGGTTGATGCGGTGATCAGTGCGATAGACAAGATGGGCCACAAGGGCATACCTGTGGTTGTGACAGAAACGGGGTGGCCCAGCGACGGAGACGCGACTGAACCGGAAGCGAGCAAACGGTTTGCGATAATGTACAATGAGGGTTTGGTAAGGCATCTGAGGTCGGGCCTCGGGACGCCGCTGAGGAGGGAAGGGGCAAAGGAGACATACATATTTGAGCTGCTTGATGATGAAACGAAGCAAGGGCCAAGATCGGATCGGCACTGGGGTATTTTGAATCGGAACATGACGATGAAGTACAGGATTGGTTTCTCTGGTTTAGATCGATACAAGGTGGTGAATGTATGTTTGATCTGTTTGATGATTGTGTTGATTTTTGTGTTGATACTGTTCTAGGATGATCTGTAGTTAGTCATTGTGAAAATTGGTACATCTTCTTTTCTTTCTTTCTTCTTATTCTTGATCTTGTTTTTTTTTTTTTTTTGAAGGAAAATGGGTACATCTGTAAATTCAAATTTCTCAATGCAGTTAGATTCTTTTTTCTTTATTTTTTTTCTCGAAGGAAATTTCTACAAATTCAGTTGTTGCTCATTGCAATTCGACAGAGTTGTGTTTGGGCAGGGCATCCTCCAAAATATGGATTACCTTACTTTGGGGGGCCACACGTCTTCCATGTCAGATTGGTGCGTGAATGCCGGAGAGTGGCTCTTTCCAGACGTGCCTAAACTGTAAGGAGAAGCATCGATCACGATCTTGGGGAATTTCCTGTCCAAACGGACGACCAGTTTCGTTTTTGATTTGTGAATGCGTTCCTTTATGGTCTGTTTGGATGGCCACGCAATTCTCAAGACAGTATTGAACTAGCGCTGATAGAGCTGGTGGGAGGAACAATAGGATAGACAGCTCCTCGCAGGTGTTTCTGTGGTTCAGATGATGAGTGTACCAGCCTAATTTTTGTGCGATGGCTTGTTGATAGTGGGCCCACCTAATGAACGGTATGGATCCATGGATTTTTTGACATGCAGATCGTGTCATGTTGGGAAAATTATCAACCGCAAGAGGATAAACAAGAAGCATTTACAACAATATCTATCCTATTTTGAATTTTATACATTGAAATATCTCTATCCATTTAACAGTTTGAGAGGTGAACATGATGGGGGCGCGACTTGGGTGAGAACCATGTGGCCATTCATATGTTTCTTCAGATTATTTTAGGATGCGCTCTCAAAAATGAAATAGATGCAAATTTCAGGTGGACCACACCATAGGAAATAGTGCTCATCCACGTACCGTTACAAACTTCATGGAGTCCATAGTAATTTTTATTGACCATCAACTCTGTTGATAATGTCACGTAGACAGTGATAGGAGGATAAAACAAATATCAGATTGATTGAAAAATTTTGTGGCCCACAAAAGGTTTTTAATGGTCAATAATCAGTGCTTCTTATGGTGTGGTCCAAATGAAAATTTTATTTTCTTCATTTTTGGTACCACAGCATAAAATAAGCAGGAAAAAGCAGATTAAAGGTATGAATATATAATCATACGGTTAGGGTCTCCTACGGTTAGGGTCCCACCCACATCGCCAGTCGCCCCCACATTATGGTGTACTTCCGGCACACCCAATTGATAGGCCACCTCTTGGATGAGTAGTTCCTACTGCTCACTCATCAAGTTGATTGGGTGTTATTCCAACCGTTGAGTTAACTCTTTCTGGATTTGGATCCAAATAATCCAAATCATGGCCTCTTACTTGGGTCTGCCAGATTTTTAGAATCCTGTCCACTGTGGTATTTAAAAGCAGATGGACGGAATGGATTTGTCATCGACATCTCTGTGGAACCCACACAGCCCCGGGCACAGGCAATCCGCCCCTATGAAGAAGCTGGATGACAATTAATCATCACAGTAAGCCTTGGGAAGGTTTCAACGGTGGGTGTCATTATAACTGCTGCTTCTTGTGGTGTGGTCCACTTAAAGCTTGGATCTACCCCATTTTGGGCTTGCTTCTTAAAATGATATGAAAAAATGGATGGACGGTGTGGATAAAACCCATACATCCTGGTGGCCCCTCAGAAGGGTTCGTTAGTAGCTAATTACTGGCAGTACCCGAACATTTAGGTCTGTCTACTCATCAGGTGGGTAACACGTGTACAACGAATATGGGCCGATGGTCATTCGTTTGCAACCGTCCATTTCATCGATATACATGCAGCTAGCCAATCTGAAACTTGGCCAGAACATGCCCATACTGGCCCTATCTGCTCAATGGCCTGGATCGTGCATGTGTTGGCACGTGTGATGCGAAAAATCCCCCTTCATCTCAAGCGTGCGAGCCTCGTGCTAACATGTCGTTGGAGAGACGGGAAACAAACGGATCCTTTCCCGCCAAAATAACTCCACTCAATCGTATAAGACCTACTACAACAAGCACCGTGCATGCTATTTGGTGTGGTCCACCTGAGCGTTGGATCTGAAGCATTCTTGGCCTCATGCCTTAAAATTATCTTAGAAAATGAATGGACGTCGTAGATAAACAGATACATCACGGTGGGCCCCACCACAGATCAGCTTGGACGCAATCCGCGCCCCAATCGGCATCAGACCTACTACAACACGCACCGTGCCTACTATATAATCACCACCCATTATATATCGGCCCACTTCTCTCAAATTTCCCTTCCAAGAACAATGCCTATCTCTTCCAAGAACAGTCTCCTCTCTCTCTTCGTCTCCTTCTCTCTCCTCATCCCCATCGCTTCATCCAATCCGTCCATCGGCATCACCTACTCCAGACACTCCACCTCCGACCTCCCCCACCCCAATCACATCGTCTCCACCCTCCAATCGCTCGGCGTGGCCCGCGTCCGGCTCCTTGATCCCGATCCTGAAGTCGTCCGCTCCTTCTCGTACTCAGGCATCTCCCTTCTCCTCTCCATCCCAAACACTTACATCAAAGCGATCGCAGCCAACCAAACCGAAGCCGTCCAATGGCTCAACAGCCATGTGGTCCCCTTCTACCCCCGGGCCCACATCACCACCATCTCTGTCGGCAATGAGGTCCTCACCTCCTCCCCTGAGCTCTCCATCTCAATGCTTTACGCCATCCGGAACGTCTATCTTGCCCTCCAAGAGCTCGGGATCCACAAAATCTCAGTCTCAACCACACATTCCTTTGACATCATCACAAAACCATTCCCACCCTCGTCCGCTAAATTCCAAGAATCCGCTCCTGGATTTATCATGAAGCCGCTCCTGGATTTCATCGCCACCACCAATTCGTCGTTCTTGATCAATGCCTACCCATACAAGCTGTACAGATCATACCCGGGGATTCCGATCGGATATGCGCTGTTTCAACAGCAACCCTTCAATTTCCGTGAGGACCCGATTGAAGGTGTCCAGTACCGGAACCTGTTCGATGTAATGGTTGATGCGGTGATCACTGCAATCGCAGCGATGGACCACAAGGGCATACCTGTGGTCGTGACAGAAACGGGGTGGCCCAGTGATGGAGACGATGATGAGACGGAAGCGGACGAACAGTGTGCGAGCATGTACAATGTAGGTTTGATAATGCATCTGAGGTCGGGCCTTGGGACGCCGCTGCGGAGGGAAGGGGCTACAGATACATACATTTTTGAGCTGTTCGATGACGAAATGAAGCAAGGGCTGGGATCAGATCGGCACTGGGGTATTTTGAATCGGAACATGAAGATGAAGTACCCGATTCGTTTCTCCGGTTCAGATCGATGCCGTGGGGCCCGTTTGGTGCAGATGGTGGTGGGTTTCTGTTTGATGTTTGTGTTCTTGGTGTAGGATGATCTGGAGTTAGTCCTTGTGGAATCAGGTGGCAAGAAATTCTCTTCTTTTTCTTTTTCATTTTCTGATGGAAAATGGCAAGAAATGTGTTCTTGCTCAATGCCTTTGGATCTTTTTTTTTTTTCCTTTCTTGAATGAAATGTTTACAAATTGAGTCCGGATCCTCTGTTGAAAGCCAGCAGAGAAATGATTCAACAGAGGATCCGGATTCAATGGTTGGTGATTGCATTTCGACGGAGATGTGTTTGTGCAGGACATCCTCCTATGGATTTCCTTATTTTGGTGGGCCCCACGTCCTCCACGTCAGATTGGTGCCAGAAGGCCGGAGACTGAAAATCCCTGGTTCGGATCGTTTTGACCGACTTCTAATTGGGAGATGGCCCATTGATTGGATGGTATGGATGTATTGGCACGTGCCCCAATCCAAGGTGCGACTTGGGTGAGACCCCGTAACTAGCAATCAATGGGACCCTGACCAGGAGCCCACCGCGATGCTTGATCCAAGTTATTTTAGGCCATGATACCAAAAATGAAGTAGATGAAAATTTCAGGTGGACCACACCATAAGAAATACTGGTTAATGATCATTAAAAACCTTTTGTGGGCGGTAAAACTCTTCTATTAACCTGATATTTGTTTTTTTACTTTCATCCAGACCCAACTGATCTTATTGACAGATTGGATGGTCAATAAACATTACGGTGGACGTCAGAAAGTTTTTAATGGTAGGTGCTCAATGAGCACTGTTTCCTCTGGTTTGGTCCAGATAAACTTTTCATCTCTTCATTTCTGGGACTGTATCTTAAAGTAAGACGAAGAAACAGATGGACGGCATGAATATATACAACCAATACATCCAGGTGTGCCCTAGGTTCAGGGTCTCACCCACATCGTGATTATGGCGGTCGCAGCCAAGTTGTGCTCTTTCCTCACAAAGTACTCCGAATTCCTCTCTTCCGAGTGGACGCATACTTGTGGAACTCCTCCATGACCTTTGTGTTACATACGTACACACCGTACATCAATTTTCAATTTTCTGGATGAGTTTAGAGCATGATATCATAAATGAGGTACATCCAAAAGCTCAAGTGGACCACACTAAAAAAAGCAATTGTGATTACACAAACTGAAGTTGAAACCTTCTTAGGGCCAAGCATGAGGCTTATTTGACACCTATAAGGCCACCCATATGTATGAAGGTAAAACGCAAATAGCTTGATTATAGCCTTTTGTGGCCCTAAAAAGTTTTCAACTGTAGAATGTAGTATGAATTTCGTATGGCATGTTCCACTTAAGCCTTGGATCTGCCTTGTTCTTATGTTTTTAAGATATGCATGGACGGTGTGGATCTAAATTTCACACATCAAGGAACTCTGTTGCTCTTTGGAGGTAGAGGAAAGTCCAGACGGTTGAAATGTGGAACTTCCGTGGGTCATCATGATGTATGTATTAGATCCGCACAGTTCATCTATTTTTTCATACCTTTTAGGGGGCGATAACGAAAAAAAGAGGCAGATCCAAGGCTCAAGTGAGCCACACGATAGGAAATAGTGAGAATTGGACACGTACCATTGAAAATGTTTTAGGGTCACAGACAGCTCTTATCAAGCTGATGTTTGTGTTTTCCCTTCATCCAGGTCTTCGTGACCTTATGAAGAGGTTAGATAGCAAATAAACCTAAGAGTGGACTGTAGGAAGGTCCATGCTTTCTGTTGTGCGGTCCACTCGAGCTTTGGATGTGTTCATTTTTTGTCTCATGCTTTAGAATAATTTAGAAAAATCGATGGACGGTGTGCATGTAACACATAAATCATGAGGAAGCTCAGAGAAATTTTATAGGGTTAAACTGGGGTTGTGTGGCACGCAATCCTTGGTGAGAGAGGAGATCGGCCTGTTTTGGGAGCAGGCGTCATGTGCCTTTAACACAGACGATCCGCACTCCAATCGAAAGTGGTTTACCGTCTAATGGAATAGGTGTTGGTGGCTGATTCTTTGACAGTGAGTAGTCAGCCGTCTGAATGCAGCCCCTGCACTAGTGGCATACGTATACCATGATTCAAAGTGTCCAAATCATGGGCTCTTACTTGGGACGGGTGGATAAGCCTTAAACACTGTGATCCAATTATTGGACATTTGCCCGTTAAATCTGGACCAACAATCAATTGGACCTATTGGGCCTTGGATCAGATGACCCTAGTATCCAATTATTGGACATTTGCCCGTTAAATCTGGACCTTCCACTGTAAAATGATGGCTAAATCACGCCCAATACGCAATGGTGCCCACCCAACGGGGATTAGGTATACTCGAGGGCCACTGTGATGTATGGGTTTTATCCACACCTTCCATCTATTTTACTATATCATTTTAGGTCCGAAGCCCAAAAACAAGGCAGTTTCAAGGCTCAAGGCTCAAGTGGACCACACCATGGGAAGCAGTGGTGATAATGACATCCATTGTTGAAACCCTCCCGGGGCCAACAGTGATGGATAATTCCCATCCAACCTGTATATAGTGTCAAATAGATATGGATGAAGGGAAAATACAAATATATATAAATATATATCAGCTTAATCTAAAACTTCTATGGCCTCGAAAAAGTTTTCAATGGAAGGTATTTAATCGCCAGTGTATGGTCCACTTAAGCCTTGGATTTGCTTATTTTTAGGCTGGTCCCTAAAATGATATGGCCAAATGGATGGACACTCATGCATCATGGTGGCTCATTAGAACCCGTGCGTTCCTAGCTAGGAACAGTCCGTACATGTTCGTGCCCACCATCTGTCTTTTATTTTTTGCTGAAGTGGACTCTCCTCAACCGTGTATTTGTGCTAACCAATTGGAATGACATCTTCCTTACGAAGAGATTAAGGTTATGGAAATCTCTGTCAAACCTCCTATTGTTTATAGAAAAATAAAAGAAATGGGCTTGAGCATCGTGAGCCTAGGCTCGGCATTATGTTATGAACGCTATGAATATGTGAAATAAAAATGAATGTATAGAAATATATTCTTAACACATTTCATTTAACACTCGGCAACTCGGTCTATCATGTTGTCTATGAGAGCCAAAATTTCAGGGCGTTACACCACACCATCTATCCATTTTTCCTGCTTATTTTAGGACAAGAGACAAAAAATGAAGTAGATCCAAAACACACACTAGTGGAAAAAAATGAGAAAAGAAATGCCCACCGTTGAGACTTTCTTGGGTCCACCTTGATGTATATATGCCATCCAAACCATTTATAAGGTCATTTCTATTGGGATGAACTGAAGAATAAAATACTTAGCCTAATACTAAACTTTTATAACCATGCGAATGTTTCAATGATGGTTGCTCAATCCCCATTGTTTCCTCTAGCCTGGCCCACTTGATTTTTGGATATGTTTCTTATTTGGTCTCATATTGTAAAATAAGCAGACAAAGCGGATGGACAAGGTGGATTGATCACAAACATAACAGTGGGCGACGTAACTTCCCAAGTTCATACACGACATTTTGGTTGGAAATCCGTGTCCCACCAGGACCTAGGTAGAGATGGACAGTGCTATTACGGGCTTTGTGGGCCCACCGTGATCCATATGTTATATCCATGCTTTCTATCTATCTTGAAAGATCATTGTAGGGCTTGAGTCCCCAAAAAAGGCAGATCGAAGGCTCAATTGGACCACTCCACATGAATCGGTGCGGAGGGGGGGAATCGCGCCGGGGGGAGGAGGGGGGGAATCGCCCCTATGTGGCTCCACCCAAACCGTTAAAAGATGGTGTATCAACGTATATCAAATGACTTTAATGAGAGCAAGAGGTTGCATGAGCTAGCTCCCCAAATTAATTGTGCAAGCAATATCTCACTGTATGCTAAGCTCGGATTGCATTAAATGCAGCAAGCATTGAATGCAGGAGTCATTTTTGGTAGTTGATCTTACCGTTGGACCTGCCTCATTCTTGGTCTCATGCGATAGGCCTGATTTAAGAAACGTGATGGATGGAGTGGATAAATAGATAAATCACGATGGATCCCTCCACAGCTTAGTATGGCTGCGGAAGGACGCAACCGACTCCATTTTAAGGTAGGAGCCCAAAAATGAGTCAGATCCACAAGTGGACTACACCGAAACCGC
The DNA here is from genome assembly GCA_003013855.2 of Liriodendron chinense. Taxonomy (NCBI): domain Eukaryota; kingdom Viridiplantae; phylum Streptophyta; class Magnoliopsida; order Magnoliales; family Magnoliaceae; genus Liriodendron; species Liriodendron chinense. Next base: position 8,165,615 of record ML058333.1, read on the forward strand.
ACCGGAGAGGACGGGATTGCCTGTGAAAGGCTTTTGAACGCATCTCTGGCGCTAGGAATATGGGTGGAGCCCACCGTGATGTTTTTGAGAAATCTATGCCGTTCAACCGTTTTGTGAGATCATTTTAGGTGTTGCAACCAAAACTGAACGGGATCCAAGATTCAAGTGGGCCTCACTAAAGCAAAAGGTGTGTAGAGAAATTCGTACGGTTGAAACCTCTATGGGTCTACAGGGATGTTTATATGCCATCAATACCGTTCATAATGTCATTCCTACTGAGATGAAATGAAAACACAGAGATTATCCTGATTCGAAAGTGTGGCCCCATGAAAATTTCTACTGTGGAAGTTCAATCATCATGTTTTTTACCCACTTAAGTCTTGGATCCCGTTCAATTTGGTCTCAACGCCTAAAATGATCTCAAAAAATGGTTGGACAGCATAGATTTCTCAAAAAAATCAAAGTGGGCCCCACCCAGATTCCTTGCGCAGAGATGCTGCTAAAGGCTTCAGCAGGCAATCCGCGTCCCACCAGAATCTTGCATGTAATGCAACTTGCCTTCAATGCCTTGTGCATTTGGGAGCCGATTGCGTACTAACTCCGCACGCAAACGTGCGGAGTAAACTCTGTGGGGCCCACAGTGATTTAAGTATTTTATCCACTCTGTCCATACATCTTAAAAGAGCATTTTAGGTATGGTGCTAAAAAATGAAGCATATCAAAATCTAAATTGGACCACACCACAAGAAAAGTGTGAACTGAATGTCTACCATTGAAAAATTCTTGGAGGACATAGAAGTTTTGGATCAAGCTGATATTTGTGTTTTCCCTTCATCCATATCCATGTGATCTTATGAACAGGTTGGATGACAAATAAACATCACTGTAGGGCCTGGGAAGGTTTCAACGGTGGAAATCATTATTCCCACTGTTTTCGGTGCCATGGTCCACTTGAGATTTGGATATGCTTATATTTTGGGCTCAACTAGTAAAATGATACGGAAAAACATATGGACGGAATAGATAGAGCACATACATTCTAGGTGGGCACAACTTAGTTTACTACGAACGATACACCCAATCCGATTCCTATGCATTTAACTCAACCAAAGCTCAGTCCACTTGAGCATTCGATGTACCTATTTTTTAGCTCATACCTTAGGTGATATGGGAAAACGGATGGACGACTTATATAAACAGATTCATCATGGTGGGCCCTACAGAAATTCTGGTCGCACGGCTTATTGTCGTACGCAATCCGCTTCCCACGTCAGGTGGGTCATACATGAACAACTAATATGGGCTGTTGGTCATTCTTGCAGCTGAATGCTCTAGATCTTGCATGTGCTGGCACGTGTAGTCAGATGAATACCCTCACATCTCACGCGCGCGAGCCTTTCCCGCCAAAAGAACTGCACCCCACCGTACGAGACCTACCAAAACGCGCACCATGCGTACTACGCACCCCAGTTGCAACCAACCGTGGCGCAGTGTGTACAACAGGAACGCCCTACATCCGGCATGCGCATCGCGCACCATGCGTACTACGCACCCCAGTTGCAACCAACCGTGGCGCAGTGAGGACATCAGCAACTCGCTACATCCGGCATGCGCATCGCGCACCGCTGCGCACTATATAATCACCTCCCATCACATTTCGTCCCGCTACTTTCAAATCTCCCAAAACTCCCAGCCGAAATAATAGTCTAAGACACCCATCCAAGAACATGTCTCTCTGCTCCAAACCTCTCTTCTCTTTCCTCTCTCTCCTCTTTCTCCTCCTCTCCATGTGTTTCATCTTGCTCCTCCCCTCATCCGATCCTTTCATCGGCTCATCCAATCCGTCCATTGGCATAACCTACTCACGACGCGCCACCTCTGATCTCCCCCACCCGGATCGCATCGTATCCACCCTCCGATCGCTCGGCGTGGCCCACGTCCGGGTTCTTGATCCCAATCCTGACATTGTCCGCGCCTTCTCCAACTCAGGCATCTCCCTCCTCCTCTCAATCCCAAACACTTTCATCCATGCGATTGCAGCCAACCGAACCAAAGCCGTCCAATGGCTCTACAGCCATGTTGTCCCCTTCTACCCCCGGGCGCTCATCACCACCATCTCCGTTGGCAATGATGTCCTCTCCTCCTCCCCTAAGCTCTCCAGCTCTCTGATGCCTGCCATCTGGAACGTCTATTTTTCCCTCCAAGAGCTCGGGATCCGCAAGATCTTGGTCTCAACCACACATTCCTTTGACATGATCATCACAAGCCCATTCCCACCCTCGGCCGCTAAATTCCAAAAACCCGCTGCCGAATGGATCATGAAGCCATTCCTGAAGTTCATCTCCACCACCAACTCGTCCTTCTTGATCAATGCCTATCCATACAAGCTTTACAGATCATACCCGAAGATTCCAATCAGCTATGCGCTGTTTCAACAGTATCCCTTCAATTTCCGCGAGGACCTGATGGCAGGTGTCAAGTACCAGAACCTATTCGATGTGATGGTCGATGCGGTGATCAGTGCGATCACTGCGATGGGCCACGAGGGCATACCTGTGGTCGTTACAGAAACGGGGTGGCCCAGTGATGGGGACGAGAATGAGCTGGCTGCGAACGAACAGTTTGCGAGCATGTATAATGTAGGTTTGATAATGCATCTGAGGTCGGGCCTTGGGACGCCACTGCGGAGGGAAGTGGCCACAGAGACGTACATATTTGAGATGTTCGATGAGGACACGAAGCGAGGGCTGGGATCGGATCGGCACTGGGGTATTTTGAATCGGAACATGACGGTGAAGTACCCGATTCGTTTCTCCGGTTCAGATCGATGCCGTGGGGCCCGTTTGGTGCAGATGGTGGTGGGTTTCTGTTTGATGTTTGTGTTCTCGTTGTAGGATGATCTGTAGTCAGTGTTTGTGGAATCAGGTGGCAAGAAATTTTCATCTTTTTCATTCTTCATTTTTTTATGGAAAGTGGATGCATCTGTAAATTCAAATTGCTCAATGCCATTGGATCTTTTTCTTCTTCTTCTTCTTCTCTTCTTTATTTCTTTCTTGAAGGAAATGTTTACAAATTCAATTGTTGCTGATTGCATTTCGACAGAGTTGTGTTTGGGCATGACACCATATTTTGGTGGGCCCCACGTCCTCCATATGTCAGATTGGTGCCCGATTGGCGCTTTCTCCTGACAAAATCCTAATTCGGAGCGTTTTGCTAAAAGCTAGACGTTCCAAAATGGATTTTTAAGGAGAAGCATCAATCAAGATCTGGACGAATTTCCTGTCCAAACGGATCCTCAGTTTCATTTTTGGTTCGTGAATGAGTTCCTTTAGCGTCTGTTTGGATGGCCACGCAATTGCCAAGCTGATTTGCGAACTGGGGCAGATGGTCATCCAACATCAATCGGATTGTTACCGACTTCTAATTGGGAGATGGTCCATTGATTGAATGGCAGGGACGTGGTGGCACGTGTACCAATCCAAAGTGGTTTACCATTTACGGGAAATGGCGGTTTATTCTTTGACAGTAGCTTACCCTATGCATGCAGCCCTTGCACAAATGACATACGTGTACAACGATCCAAACTGTCCAAATCGGATCTTACTTGGACGGTGGATAAGCCTCAAACACCTATCTCGTTACTGAAGTGACGTCACCAAGTTCTGTGGCCTCCACCATGATGTATGTGTTGCATCCACACTGTCTGTCCATTTGGTGAGATCATTTGAATGAAATAGATACAAAGCTCATGTGGACCCCACGCAGAAATCAGTGGGACTTGAATGCCTACTAATAAAAACTTCGTGGAGGCCATGGAAGTTTTCCGATCAAGCTGATATTTGTGTTTTCCCTTAGCATATGTCTGTGTGAACGTATCAACTGGTTGGGCAACTGGTTGGATTTCAAATAAACATCACGGTGGGCCCTAGGAAGGTTTCAACGCTTAACGTCAATGACGCTACTGTTTTCTTTAATGGACCCACTTGAGCTTTTTTTTTTTTTTTTACTCATGCTCTAAAATGATCTCCCCAAATGGATGAACGGTATGATACAATACATACATCATAGTGGGACCCACCAAAATTCATTTTAGGTTACAAGCCCAAAAAATAGGAGGATCCAAGATGCTAATTAAACAAATCAGGACCAAATTATGCCAAATACACAATGGTGCCCACCGGACGCGGATTGGGTACAACTCGCCTGTTCCAGCTCTGCGAGGCCACCTTGATGTATGGTTTTATCCACACCGTCCATCTACTTTGCAATATCATTTTTGGGTATGAACCCAAAATAAGGGCAGATCCAAAGCTCAAGTGGACCATACCACAGGAAGCAGTGATAATGACATCCAACGATAAAACCTTCATAGGGCGTACCGTGATTGTTAATTGCCATGCAACCTGTTCACAAGGTCACATAGACCTGAATGAAACGAAAACACAAATATCGTACCTAACATTTAGGTCGGCCACTCATCAGGTGGGCAACACGTGTACAACTAATATGGGCAGTCGATCGGTTATTCGTTTGCAACCGTTGATTTCTTTGATATACATGCAGCCAATCCGATGAGATGGCCAGAACATGCCCATACTGGACCTTCTGCTGAATGAACTGGATCTTGCATGTGCTGTCACGTGTAGTCAGATGAATACCTTCCCTCTCACGCGCGCGAGCCCCGTGCTAACACAGGTTTGAAGAGACGGGAAACAAACCAGTCCTTCCCCGCCAAAAGAACTGCACCCTGCCCACTATATAATCCCCGCTCATTATATTTCCGCCCATTTCATTCAAATGTCCCAGAACTCCCAACCGAAATAACTGTCAAAAACCCCTTCCAAGAACATGTCTATCTTTATCGTTGAGTTTTGAATCGTCTGGGGTAGCCCTGCAATAGGCTACCTGTGGTGCTCTACGGATCATGAGGTTATTCCGTACAGCAAGCACAGGTGGTTGTTGACTGTTGCCTTGGGCTTGGGGCAGGTTTAATGCCGCTGCAATGCGGTTGAGGGTTGCCTGTATACCTTGCAGGATCAACCGATTTTCCTGTTGTGCTTCATCGAAAGCTGCCGCCGTGACATAATCCCTTGGAGCACCGTCCTTAGGATGAAGATCCAACCCTTTATTAGAGGCCATCATCCTGAGGAAGAAACCTCTCTCTGATACCAATGACGCGGGAGGACGTGGTAGGTCGATCACCGTCTCCCTAACCGATAGTTTCTCGAATCCACGAGAAGAAATAAAAATAAAAAGAGGAAATTAATTCCAAATAATTGTTTTTTTTTTATAATTGAATGAATCAATTCAAATAAACATAATTAACTTGCTTTAAATAATAAACTAAATCCTAAATTCGTACTTAATACTAACTTGCAAAGGAAGAAAAGGATCCTAATACAATTAGAAAAGAAATAGAAAAATCTGCGCAATTGTATAACGCCAGCACTGTCTTCCTTCCGCTGATACGAGCAATCCACATATCTGATTGCCACGAAACTTTGTGGTTTTACTAATATCGACGTACCCTTCAAGATGGTTGGCTCAGATTCTCCATACCAGTAGTAATGGGCCACCTGGACCATCTCCAGTTTCAGTGGGCGGAATTCGGAACTTTCTGGACAGTTCGTACCATTTTGGACGCCACGATCAATCCGTAACTCGGATCGACGTGAAACTTGTTGGGTTTTCTCGACATCGAGCAGCTCTACAAAATGGATGGAATGGATCATCATAAATGATCAAGATGGGCCCCACAAGTTGGTCCGAAGTCCAAAAACGGGAATAACAATTTCCTGTTTGAGTTGAAACTCCAAAATATGAAATTCCTTAGTTTTCTCTTGTTTTTCTTCCTGTCCATCTCCCGCAGGAAGGTGCGTGATCCACGCCCTCGATCATGGGGTTCTTCTCCTACATCATTCTTCCCCACTTGAAAAAAACTCGTCCTCGAGTTTCGCTTTAGCTTAGGGCCATGATTTGCTTTTAACTTCGGAAGTCGATGCTTGCGGGCCCTATCCTGGAATGCAGCAAAAATTTTCTCCGACTTCTTCTCCACGCCAACATGAATAATTGCAATCTTCTCTGGCACATCAAAAGTTGGCTTTTTCTGAGAAAGGACAATTTCCTTCACAATGAACAATTCATCAGGAAGTTCGGCAACTCCGATCGCCTCAATTTCCTGCATTGCTGGCGTGACACTTTCTGAGATGCTCATGGATTCCGTCAAAACTGACTCTATAATGTCAGAAATAACTTTAGACTCTCCTTCCCTATCCTTTAAGACTGAAGTATTGATTTCCTCTACCCCCTCAAAATTTTGAACATCTTCTGAGATGGTGGTGGGTTGTACTTCAATGACCTGATTCAAAGTTACATTACCTCGAAAAGCTCTTTCAACATAATCCCCACGATCGTTCCTACACGCAGGCCGTCGTACGATGATGTCTTCGACCTCTTTATCGTTGAGTTTTGAATCGTCTGGGGTAGCCCTGCAATAGGCTACCTGTGGTGCTCTACGGATCATGAGGTTATTCCGTACAGCAAGCACAGGTGGTTGTTGACTGTTGCCTTGGGCTTGGGGCAGATTTAATGCCGCTGCAATGCGGTTGAGGGTTGCCTGTATACCTTGCAGGATCAACCGATTTTCCTGTTGTGCTTCATCGAAAGCTGCCGCCGTGACATAATCCCTTGGAGCACCGTCCTTAGGATGAAGATCCAACCCTTTATTAGAGGCCATCATCCTGAGGAAGAAACCTCTCTCTGATACCAATGACGCAGGGAGGACGTGGTAGGTCGATCACCGTCTCCCTAACCGATAGTTTCTCGAATCCACGAGAAGAAATAAAAATAAAAAGAGGAAATTAATTCCAAATAATTGTTTTTTTTTTATAATTGAATGAATCAATTCAAATAAACATAATTAACTTGCTTTAAATAATAAACTAAATCCTAAATTCGTACTTAATAATAACTTGCAAAGGAAGAAAAGGATCCTAATACAATTAGAAAAGAAATAGAAAAATCTGCGCAATTGTATAACGCCAGCACTGTCTTCCTTCCGCTGATACGAGCAATCCACATATCTGATTGCCACGAAACTTTGTGGTTTTACTAATATCGACGTACCCTTCAAGATGGTTGGCTCAGATTCTCCATACCAGTAGTAATGGGCCACCTGGACCATCTCCAGTTTCAGTGGGCGGAATTCGGAACTTTCTGGATAGTTCGTACCATTTTGGACGCCACGATCAATCCGTAACTCGGATCGACGTGAAACTTGTTGGGTTTTCTCGACATCGAGCAGCTCTACAAAATGGATGGAATGGATCATCATAAATGATCAAGATGGGCCCCACAAGTTGGTCCGAAGTCTAAAAACGGGAATAACAATTTCCTGTTTGAGTTGAAACTCCAAAATATGAAATTCCTTAGTTTTCTCTTGTTTTTCTTCCTGTCCATCTCCCGCAGGAAGGTGCGTGATCCACGCCCTCGATCATGGGGTTCTTCTCCTACATCAGAAATTTTCTTTCTTTTTTTTTTTTTTATGGAAAATGTATAGATCTGTAAATTCAAATTGATCAATGCAATTGGATCTTCTTATTCTTCTTCTTCTTATTTTTCTCTTTTTCTTTTTATTTATTTATTTATTTTCCCGTTCTTGAAGGAAATGCCTACATATTCACTTGTTGCTGATTGCAATTCGACAGAGTTGTGTTTGGGCAGGACATCCTCCAAAATCTCGATTACCTTATTTTGGTAGGCCCCACGTCATCCATGTCATATTTGTGCCCGAAGGCCGGAGAATGGTGCTTTCTCCTGACAAAATCCCAGTTGGGAGAGTTTTGCTAAAAGCCAAACGTTCCAAAATTGATTTTTAAGGAAAAGCATCAATCACGATCTGGGGGAATTTCCTGTCCAAATGGACCCTCAGTTTCATTTAGGGTCTGTTTGGATGGCCACGTAATTCCCAAGCGAGTCACGAACTGGGGCAGATGGCCCGTTGAGTGGACTCCTGGAATGATTTGTCATCGACTGAGATGGCCCATTTGATTGGATGATATGGATGTATTGGAACGTGCATCAATCCAAAGTGGTTTACCGTCTACTGGAAATGGTGGCTGATTTTTTGACAGTTGCTTACCTCTGCATACAGCCTTGTACAAGTGGCATACGTATACAACAATCCAATGCGTCCAAAGAATGTGCTTTTACTTGGATGGTGGATAAGCGTCCAACAAGGCTCGAAAAGATGGCCCTAGTATCTAAGTGGTTGTCATTTGGCCGTTAAATTTGGACCGTTGACTGTTTTCACTATAACCATCCACTGGACAGCTGCTAATTAACCAAATTATTCCCAATGGGCGATGGTGACGACACCACATTATAATCCAGGCGGATTGGGTACTACTTCCGCTTGTCCCGTCTCTGTGGGGGTCACCTTGATGTATGGTTTTATCCACACCGTTCATCTACTTTTTCATATCATTTTAGGGTATGAGCCCAAAAATAAGGCAGATTCAAGGCTCAAGTGGACCACACCACAGGAAGCAGCGGTGATAATGACATCCACCGTTGAAGCCTTCCTAAGGCCTACCGTGATTGTTAATTGCCATCCAACCTGTTTACAAGGTCACATGGACCGGTATAAATAGTAAACACAAATATCAGCTTGATCCAACACTTTCGTGGCCCCCGTAAAGTTTTGGTCCATTTGAGCCTTAGAGAACATGATTTTCACACGTACTAAACCTGAACAAAATATCAATTAAATGGGAGGATGAAATCATCTTTGTAAACACATTAGCTATCTGGTTCTTAACAGGAATATATAACCGCCCAATATCGAATAAAATTACAGTGGACCATAGTATGTTTAGTGCATCCGTAGCATACGTTGTTGGAAGAAGCAATGTGGATGGTTGTTTTTGCTTTTACATAAGAGATTTTTTTTTTTTTTTAATTAGTACACATTCCACTCTTAGTACACATACCTACATTGTTAGTCACACAACGTAAGTCACCTCACCCTTGATGCAGGGGACATGGTGCGGTGGATCACCGTCTTTCTCATGTGATAACTACCTTGAATCCACAAGGCCTTTTGGACTCCTCAATCGGGCTTCCTCAAATACACGGGAAAAAATTTCGAATCCATCAGAGAAAATTGGTAAAAAAAAATTTTTATTGAATAATAGTGACGATAATAATCCTTTAAAAATGAATTTAATAACCTTATATTCCTAAATAAACCTTAATTCGTTCTTATTGAAAATAGTAAGTTTTCAAAAATAGAAAGTTACTAAACATAGTAAACTCCTCGTTAAAACTACTACTAAGTGGAGTCTTTTTAAAATTTATTACTCAGCAAAAAATAGAAACTCCCATGTTGTTTTTATATAAGAGATGAATCAAAATGGAAACTTCAATACTGAAAGCTAGAATAAGACAACTTCACATCTGGTCTATTACTCCACTTCTACAGAAGAAGGTCAATAATAGTTTACATCTTACACTTACAAGAAGTAAAATTATCACTAACAAATGTCCAATATTCAAAATCAAGTAATAATCAAGAAACAAGTAATAAAAATATGCACTTATAAGAATACACCTACTTTATGAGAAAAAAAGAATTTGTCCAATGAAGACTTTAGGAAGTGTAGAATACAATAAACCGGAGTTTGCATGAGCTAACTCCCCAAACTAATGGTGAAAACAATGTCACAACGTATTATTGATAAGTATCTTAGTTTTCTAATCAAGCGCCAATATTGTTTAGGGCACGAAAAGGTAGGAGGCTCCTTAAAATAAAGACAATGGTTCACTTTAATGGAAGTCAACTGAATGGTAGTGTTATGGGGATAATCCTAACAGGACCGATCTCAGCCAGGTCATGGGGAAAGCCCACAAGCCGAAGTGTAGGTTCACAAGCTCACACACTAATGTAGGGTGCAAGATGCCCGACAACAACAAGAGGAGAACCGAAGACCAGAACCAGTATGACGACAGGTTGGCCGACAACAGGATGGCTGGCCATAGGTTGACCTTTACGAATGATATTTTGGATACATCAAAGATAAACCTGAATTAGGTTGTCTACTAACATGCCCGACGAGTAGAAAGGTCAACCTCGACCCATATCACTACCATATCGACCTGGGCCACAACTGCCATAAAGGCACATGAGGGTCTAGGGACGGCTTCGAAGAAAACAGGCACATCCTCAAACGTTACAAGCATAACCCACGCCTCTAGAAATCATGTTGCCTCTAGCGAGCATAACTCCCACGATCATAGCTACGATTGTGGCCCTCAAAAGCTCTTTTATGGCTTATAAATAGAGGCACTTACCTCTAATTGAAGGTACGCACAAATCCACCTTACAATTGCCTCTACAATCTCCTTCAAAACCTTTTGAGTTAAGCATTGGAGGGCATTGCGTCCTTAGCTTTCTTTATGTTCTGTAGGACATCGCGTCTAGATCCAATCCACACTTAGAGGAGATAAGCGGAATCCATCCAACCAAGATGCAATTCAAGTCATCTCATTCGTTATCCAATTTCCAACGACAAGACAACAAGCAGCTTGACATCCCTATTTCACAAAGAAGGTAAAGCACATACTTATGGTGAGAGATGAAGGGCTCATTCTAAATCCTTAGGGGTCGTTTGGCAACATGAATTTGAGTGTATTTTAGTTAATTAGAATCCTAAAGTCATTTAGCAATGTGGATTAATGGGAGGTAAGAGTCACACACAACAAAGATGCAATTGGGCTTGTACATATGGCATGTCAATGATACCACAAAACAATCAAATCAGCAGCTACATTACTGATTTTCCATAAATAGAATGATTCAAATGGTCTAAATCTTGGCCATGTACTCAATAATTAAAAAAATGTTAGTGAGTCGCTCGTTTGTGATCCTATGCTTGTGGTCCACCGAAGATCGGGAATTTCATCATTTTTTTGGCAAGGTATATATTTTCTATGGAATTATTACAATCATTCAGTCAAATATCACATATGTACACTAATTAGGAAATATCAAATTTAATTTAGTAATTAAATTCAAATTCTTATAAATATATTCCAAAATTTCAATGCATTGGTTTTTTTTGGGATTCCAGCGATATCTGAGGATTCTCAATTATCTTGATATGTGATTTGGTATCTAATGGATTTCAAATACAAACTTCCATATGAGTTAATATAATTGTAGTGTTATGAAAATCTCTTCAAAACCCCACCTTATTTATGGATAAATAGAACTATAGATGGGCTTGAGACCAATGGGCCAAGGCACTATAGGCCCAATTCTTAACAGCAATTTCAATTTGGAAACAATAGATGGGCCCGAGACCAAATGGGCCAAGGCGATGTAGGCTCAATTCCTAACAATAATTGCAATATGAAATTTTTTGCCAGACATCTTCTGATCCATTTTGGGTCCATCAGATCAACGGCTTTAGAGAGACAGGAAACAAACCGGTCCTTTCCCGCCTAAAGAACTGCACCTAACTGTACAAGAACTACTAAAACGCGCACCGTGCGTACTACGCACCCCAGCTGCAACCAACTTGCCAACCCTGGCGCAGCGTAGACGCAAGAAACGTCGTTCATCCGGTATGCGCATCGCGCATCCCTGCGCACTATATAATCACCTCCCATCATATTTCGACTCACTTCATTCGAATCACTCCCAACGGAAATAACAGTCAAAAACCCCTTCCAAGAACATGCCTCTCTCCTCCAAGAACCTTCTCCTCATTTTCCTTGTCTCCTTCTCCCTCCTCATCCCCACCCACGCATCCGATCCGCCCAAAGGCTCATCCAATTCGTTCATCGGCATCACCTACTCCCAACATCTCACCTCCGATCCCCCCAGCCCAGATCAGGTCGTCTCCACCCTCCGATCGCTCGGCGTGGCCCACCTCCGAGTCCTTGATCCCGATCCCGACGTCATCCACGCCTTCTCTTACACAGACATCTCCCTCCTCCTCTCCATCCCAAACACATTCATCCAGGCGATTGCGGCCAACCAAACCGAAGCCATCCAATGGCTCTACAGACATGTTGTCCCCTTCTACCCCCGGGCCAAAATCACCACCATCTCCGTCGGCAATGATGTCCTCTCCTCCTCCCCTGAGCTCTCCATCTCACTGGTGCAAGCCATCCGGAACGTCAATCTTGCCCTCCACAAGCTCGGGATCCTCAAGATCTCAGTCTCAACTACACATTCCTTCGACATCATCGCAAGCCCGTTCCCGCCCTCGGCCGCTAAATTCCAGAAACCCGCTGCCGATTGGATTATGAAGCAGCTCCTGGATGAGATCTCCACCACCAACTCGCCGTTCTTGATCAACGCCTACCCATACAAGCTGTACAGATCATACCCAGAGATCCCTCTCGGATATGCGCTGTTTCAAAAAGATCCTTTCAATTTCTGTCGCGACCCAACGACGAGTCTCCAGTACTGGAACCTGTTCGATGTGATGGTGGATGCCGTGATCAATGCGATGGAGGCAGCGGGCCACAAGGGCATACCTGTGGTCGTGACAGAAACAGGGTGGCCCAGCAATGGGGGTGTGAATGAGCTGGATGCGACCGAACAGTTTGCCGGAATGTATAACATGGGTTTGGTAAGGCATCTGCTGTCCGGCCATGGGACGCCACGGCGGAAAGAAGGGGCCAAGGAGACATACATTTTTGAGCTGTTCGATGAGAACATGAAGCAAGGGCCGCGATCAGATCGGAATTGGGGTATTTTGAATAGGAACATGACTAAAAAGTACGGGATTCACTTCTCCGGTTCCGATCAATACTGCAGGGCCCATTTGGTGCAGATAGTGGTGAGTTTCTGTTTGATGTTTGGGTTCTTGTTGTAGGATGATCTGTGGTTAGGCCTTGGTGGAATCAGGTGGCAACGAATTCTCTTATTTTCTTTCTTGATTTTCTGATGGAAAATGGGTAAATCTGTAAATTCAAATTGCTCAATGCGATTGGAACTTCTTCTTCTTCTTTTCTCCTTATCTTGTTCCTCTTCTTTTTTTTGTTCTTGAAGGGAATGCCTACAGATTCACTTGTTGCTGGATTCGTGCCCGAAGATCGGAGACTGGTGCTTTCTCCTCCTAAAAGCGAGATGTTCCAAAATGGACTTTTAAGGAGAAGCATCAATCACGATCTCAGGGAATATCCTGTCCAAACAGACCCTCAGTTTCACTCTTCGTTTGTGAATGAGCTCCTTTAGTTTATTTGGATGGCCACGCAACTCCCAAGCGAGTTGCGAACTGGGGGAGATGGCTCGTTGAGTGGGCTTCTTCTGGAGTGATTGCTCCAACATTGATCGGATTGTGACCACTTCCAATTGGGAGAAGACCCATTGATTGGATGGTATATATGGATGTATTGGCACGTGCACCAATCCAAAGTGGTTTACCGTATACTAGAAATGGTGGCTGATTCCTTGACAGTAGCTTACCCTCTGCATGCAGCCCTTACACAAGTGTTGCACGTGTACCACGATCCAAATCGTCCAATTCACGGGGTCTTACTTGGATGGTGGATGAGCCTCAAGCACCACTCGTCGGACGACCCTAGCCTCCAATTAGTGAACATCTGTCCATTAAATTTGTACCATTGACTGTTTTCACTTTAACGGTCCAATTGATAGCTACTAATAATTAAAAATAAATAAAAATCAGGGCCCAGTAATGCCCAATATACAATGGTGCACACCATCTTTCTTTTAATTTTTGCTGACGTGGGCTCTCCTCAATCGTCTAATTGGAATATCAGTACGCTCTTATCGGACTGAGTAAACTCGGTTGGGCCCACGGCTCTCCTCAACCGTCAAACTGGAATGATCAGATGTTATTTTAGAAAAGATTAAGGGCCCGTTTGGATACCAATAAATAAATTGCTTTTCTTGCTGATCGCAGCAGTTAGTAACTTTTTTGAGATAAGTTAAATTGGCTAATAAATAATGATCATTACTTATTTGCTAAAAATCATTTAAGCATTTAAGCATTTTTATTTTGCTTTTATGCTTTTTCACCGCAGACTAAAACAACCATGAGTCTGCTAAAGGCTAGCATGTGAGGCAGATCTAACCTCAGGTGGACTCCATATCAGGAAGCATGTGATAATGATGACAGCTTTGAATGATAATGATGACACCATTGAAACCTCCTTAGGCCAGTGTGATGTGCTTTACTCATGTTTTATCTGTTTTTCCAACGAGTGGCCCACTGGGTAGTGGGGCCACATGCTACACACATGAAATCCACACCATCCACCCTTACTGGTCCATCCCAAAAATGAAACAGAATCCAATCTCAAATAGACTGCACCTCAGGAAACAGTGGTCATTGACGCCCACCATTGGTCGGCCCTAATGATGAGTGACCCATATCCAGGGCGGCCCTTACATGATGGTTGGCCCTAATGATGAGTGACCCATATCCAGGGCGGCCCCTACATGATGGACAGCCCACATTAGAGGTGGGCCCCACATTTGGGACGATCCACATTAAAGGTGGCTCCACATGATGGGCAATGGATATTGGTGGTGGGCCTACTTGATGGATGACCAACATCAAAGGTGGGCCCTGTTATGGGTAAATCCGAGATGACCTCAGGTCACGGGGAAAGCCCATAGTCCAGCGGACCCAAGTACAAGTCCTCAAATCTAACCTGAGGCTAGGTCGATGACCTGACGACCTGAAGCTAGGCCGATGACCTGACGACCTGAGACCTCCAGGACGACCCGAGGCCTGATAACCTGACGACCTGAGACCTCCAGGACGAACTGAGGCCTGACGACCTGAGACCTACAGGATGACCTGAGGCCCGATGACCTGACGACCTGAAGCTAGGCCGACGACCTGAGGCTTGATAACCTGACGACCTGAGACCTCCAGGACGAACTGAGGCCTGACGACCTGAGACCTACAGGACGACCTGAGGCCCGATGACCTGACGACCTGAGGCTAGGCCGACGACCTGAGGCCCGATGACCTGACGACCTGAGACCTCCAGGACGACCTGACGACCTGCCGAGATCATAGGCTTCAACCAGGAAAATAGGCGAAAGATCTGGAGAATCGTCAGGGAATACAGGAACATTTCCTATAACTACGGAACGGCCCAAGAATCACGCTGATCCGAGAATCCCTCCCCTGAAATCACGGCTTCAAAAAAGGAATACAACTCTGCAACCTAAGTCTATAAATTGACGCGTCCTCTTCATTATCAAGGTACGATACAAAAACTGATCAAAAGAGAGATATTTAATCTTTCAAGATCCAACTAACTTAGGCATCGGAGGGCTAACGGCTGGACCCCAGCCACCCCCTTTAGCTTTCCTTTGTGCTCTACAGGATCTAAGAAACCCTCAATTCAGATCCAGACCGCACACCTGCAGGAGATCAGTTGCATCCATCCGTCCAAGTTGGAGGTCACCTCATCTCATCTGCTGACCAGTTGGAGGTCACCTCATCTCGTCTGTTGACCAATTTTCAGCATCAACAGGGCCCACATAAAGAACAGTGCAAATGACCCACATTCAAGGTGGGTCCCTACATGATGTACTGCCCACATCAAAGGCAGGGCCCACACAATGAACAATCCACACCAAAGGTTGGCCCCAAATGATGGATGGTGGATGTGCAGGGATTAAATAGACTTGAGGAATGATGTTGGAAACAAACATGCTTCTCTACTTTTTGGTTGATAAGCATGTTGTTTACCAAACATACTTATTTGTTAATTAAGTAAAAACCAAGATAAGTTACTTATCTGATAAGTAGCTGTAGACACCCCACCTTCGGCTACACTGTTGGTAGAGATAGCTGGATGAATGGAGGACCATACCCCCAAATCCCAAGTCCAAACTCAGCCAAACTCACCCTTGTAAGCCCCAATCCATAGCCCAACTCAAGCCTGAACCCAGTCAACCCACCCCTAAACATCAACCTGAAAAACTCCCCATAAGAAAAGCCAGTCAAAAAATCCTAAAAAAGTCAAACTCACTGAGTCAACCCATTGAGTCAACCCGCTGAGTTAACTCGTCGAGTCAAAACACCGAGTCAACCCGCCGAGTCAACCCGCCGAGTCAAATCACCGAGTCGACCCGTTGAGTCAACTCACTGAGTCGACCCGCTGAGCCAAACAGCAGCCCCGAGGAACGACCATACCGCGCGCTGGAAATCGAGGAGTGACCGTACGGGCGGCCCACAGCGGGCCGCCCAAAAATATTTACGGGGTTCTGCCACTGCCCGCTGCTATAAATACCCCCCTCCCCTTCTCATTTCAACACAGCAACTCAGCCAGAGAGAGCCCGTCCATTCGAGCTTCCTTCTCCACCCTTTAGCCCATTCCTCCACCAAGGAGAGCTCGAGTGAGGAGATCCTAGCCCTGGTTCAGCCCAGCCTGACCACTGGCCCCAGTCTCCCAAGCCATCCAAGTCTTGATCCAGCCACTCAAAGCCAACCCTTGTGACACCTCTGTCCATCCAGCTACTCTTTTTCCAACACCATTTCATTTGCATCTAGCATAAGTGCAACATTTACTTTTCTTCGAACCCCCCTGCTTCACTGCAATCACCTTGATTATTCAAACACATTGCATACGTCTGATATTAAGCACCTGTCAGTTCGAGCGTACGCTCTGGGCTTGCCTGTTATTGGAACCTGCCCATCAGAAACTCTTACTGTTCAGACTTGCATTCATGCTTCACTATAAAGCACCTTGATTATTCAAACACACTGCATACGTTTTATATTAAGCACCTGTCAGTTCGAGCGTATGCTCTGGGCTTGCCTGTTATTGGAACCTGCCCATCAGAAACTCTTACTGTTCAGACTTGCATTCATGCTTCATTATAAAGCAGCTTGATTATTCAAACACACTGCATACGTCTTATATTAAGCACCTGTCAGTTCGAGCGTATGCTCTGGGCTTGCCTGTTATTGGAACCTGCCCATCCGAAACTCTTACTGTTCATACCTGCATTCATGCATCATATCATCTATGAGAATGTACGAGGATTAAAACAGACTTTCAAGTATTAGATCGATTCTGTGAAGTAGAGACTGTACTTCGGTACAGGCAGTGTGTGGGGTGCTTAACCTCTTCCCACCCTACAACCGTGATCCTTTACCTCGAATCTCTGGCCGCAGATCAAAAGGAGTCATTTTAGAGGAAGGAATCTTCGGATCCCCTTCTCTAACGTTTCTACGGGGTCTAGCCGACTGTAGATTCGAAATAACTGGCTAATGGCGACTCTGGTCTTATATAAACTCATTTAAACACATCCAGCTCAAACAAGACAACCAAACAAAGCCCTCGAGAACGAGGCAAGCTAGTGGCACAAACAGCGGTTCGCACTCACGCATCCTCTCCCTCTTTTCTCGAAAGGGAAAGGGACGAGAACGTCGTGTGGGAGCGCGGAAACGGCGAGGGTCCACAGTAGCTTATCTTAATTAACTTACCATCCAAACGAGCCGTAAGAGACAATGAAAAGACTAAGGTTATGAAAAAACCCCCCATAAGAAAAGCCAGTCAAAAAATCCTAAAAAAGTCAAACTCACTGAGTCAACCCACTGAGTCAACCCGCTGAGTCAACTCGTCGAGTCAAAACACCGAGTCAACCCGCCGAGTCAAATCACCGAGTCGACCCGCTGAGTCAACTCACTGAGTCGACCCACCGAGCCAAACAGCAGCCCCGAGGAACGACCGTACCGCGCGCTGGAAATCGAGGAGTGACCGTACGGGCGGCCCACAGCGGGCCGCCCAAAAATATTTACGGGGTTCTGCCACTGCCCTGCTACTATAAATACCCCCCTCCCCTTCTCATTTCAACACAGCAACTCAGCCAGAGAGAGCCCGTCCATTCGAGCTTCCTACTCCACCCTTTAGCCCATTCCTCCACCAAGGAGAGTCCCGAGTGAGGAGATCCTAGCCCTGGTCCAGCCCAGCCTGACCACTGGCCCCTAGTCTCCCAAGCCATCCAAGTCTTGATCCAGCCACTCGAAGCCAACCCTTGTGACACCTCCATCCATCCAGCTACTCTTTTTCCAACATCATTTCATTTGCATCTAGCATAAGTGTAACATTTACTTTTCTTCGAACCCCCCTGCTTCACCTGCAATCACCTTGATTATTCAAACACACTGCATACGTCTATATTAAGCACCTGTCAGTTCGAGCGTACGCTCTGGGCTTGCCTGTTATTGAAATCTGCCCATCAGAAACTCTTACTGTTCAGACTTGCTATAAAGCACCTTGATTATTCAAACACACTGCATACGTCTTATATTAAGCACCTATCAGTTCGAGCGTATGCTCTGGGCTTGCATGTTATTGGAACCTGCCCATCAGAAACTCTTACTGTTCAGACTTGCATTCATGCTTCATTATAAAGCAGCTTGATTATTCAAACACACTACATACGTCTTATATTAAGCACCTGTCAGTTCGAGCGTATGCTCTAGGCTTGCCTGTTATTGGAACCTGCCCATCCGAAACTCTTACTGTTCAGACCTGCATTCATGCATCATGTCATCTATGAGAATGTACGAGGATTAAAACAGACTTTCAAGTATTAGATCGATTCTGTGAAGTAGAGAACTGTACTTCGGTACGGGCAGTGTGTGGGGTGCTTAACCTCTTCCCACCCTGTAACCGTGATCCCTTACCTCGAATCTCTGGCCGCAGATCAAAAGGAGTCATTTTAGAGGAAGGAATCTTCGGATCCCCTTCTCTAACGTTTCTACAGGGTCTAGCTGACTGTAGATTCGAAATAACTGGCTAGTGGCGACTCTGGTCTTATATAAACTCATTTAAACACATCCAGCTCAAACAAGACAACCAAACAAAGCCCTCGAGAACGAGGCAAGCCAGTGGCACAAACAGCGGTTCGCACTCACGCATCCTCTCCCTCTTTTCTCGAAAGGGAAAGGGACGAGAACGTCATGTGGGAGCACGGAAACTGCGAGGGTCCACAACGGGCTGTAAGAGACAATGAAAAGACTAAGGTTATGTAAATCAGTGTCATGGAAAACCCTCCCAAAACCCCTCAATAGATGGCCATGAGCCCAACAGGTGTTCAGAATGCTATAATACCTCGGAATGGATTAGGTGAGACCCTGGACTCACTAAAGACAGTACAGCCCTTAACGTGGGGCCCACCTTGATGCATATATTCAGTATCCACTCCATCCATCAGTTTTTCTAGATCATTTTATAGTACTATCCAAAAATGAAGCAGATCCAATTATCATGTGGGCCATGCTATAGGAAACTGTGATGATTGAACTTCCTACCACTAAAATTTTCTTAGGCAGATCCATCAGCTTAATGTTTCCGTAGTGTTTTCCTTGCCATCCAATCTGTTGATAAGGTCACATAAGCCTGGATGAAGGGAAAAAACAAATATCAGCTTGATCCAGAACTTTTGTGGCCCATTAATGCTCAATCAACATTGTTTCCTATGGTATGGTCCACTTGTAATTGGATCTCCTTCATTTTTAGGACATTTCTTAAAATGGCATGCAAAAACGGATGTATGGTGTGGATACAGAATACATACATCAAGGAGGTCTCTAAGGTAAGGGCTGCACCGTACTTCTAAGGTGAGTCCGGGTCTCACCCAATCCGCTACCACCAGAGACAGAGGAAGGGTGCTGTTGGGAAGAAAAAGAAAAGGCACACGTGTGAGTCCTTGCACTTGCCAGAACGTTTAGTTACCCTCCATCTCACTCGTGCGAGCCTCATGGAAACATGCTTTAGTGAGATAGGAAACAAAACGGTCCTTTCCCGCCAAAAGAACCGCACCAAACTGTACAAGAACTACTAAAACGCGCACCGTGCGTACTACGCACCAAGCTGCAACCGATTCTTGCCAACCGTGGCGCAGCGTAGGCACAAGAAACGCCCGTCATCCGGTATGCGCATCGCGCATCCCCACGCACTATATAATCACCTCCCATCATATTTCGACTCACTTCGTTCGAATCTCTCCCAACGGAAATAACAGTCAAAAACCCCTTCCAAGAACATGCCTCTCTCCTCCAAGAACCTTCTCCTCATTTTCCTTCTCTCCATCTCCCTCCTCATCCCCACCCACGCATCCGATCCGCCCAAAGGCTCATCCAATTCGTTCATCGGCATCACCTACTCCCAACACCTCACTGCCGATCCCCCCAGCCCTGATCAAGTCGTCTCCACCCTCCGATCGCTTGGCGTGGCCCACGTCCGAGTCCTTGATCCCGATCCCGACGTCATCCACGCCTTCTCTTACACAGACATCTCCCTCCTCCTCTCCATCCCAAACACTTTCATCCAAGCGATTGCGGCCAACCAAACCGAAGCCATCCAATGGCTCTACAGACATGTTGTCCCCTTCTACCCCCGGGCCAAAATCACCACCATCTCCGTCGGCAATGATGTCCTCTCCTCCTCCCCTGAGCTCTCCATCTCACTGGTGCAAGCCATCCAGAACGTCAATCTTGCCCTCCGCAAGCTCGGGATCCGCAAGATCTCAGTCTCAACTACACATTCCTTCGACATCATCGCAAGCCCGTTCCCACCCTCAGCGGCTAAATTCCAGAAACCCGCTGCGGATTGGATTATGAAGCAGCTCCTGGATGTCATCTCCACCACCAACTCACCGTTCTTGATCAACGCCTACCCATACAAGCTGTACAGATCATATCCACAGATCCCTCTCGGATATGCGCTGTTTCAAAAGGATCCCTTCAATTTCTGCCGTGACCCAATGACGAGTCTCCAGTACTGGAACCTGTTCGATGTGATGGTGGATGCCGTGATCAGTGCGATAGAGGCAGCGGGCCACAAGGGCATACCTGTGGTCGTGACAGAAACAGGGTGGCCCAGCGATGGGGATGTGAATGAGCTGGATGCGACCGAACAGTTTGCAGGAATGTATAACATGGGTTTGGTAAGGCATCTGCTGTCCGGCCGTGGGACGCCACGGCGGAAAGAAGGGGCCAAGGAGACATACATTTTTGAGCTGTTCGATGAGAACATGAAGCAAGGGCCGCGATCAGATAGGAACTGGGGTATTTTGAATCGGAACATGACTACGAAGTATGGGATTCATTTCTCCGGTTCTGATCAATGCCGCAGGGTCCATTTCTTGCAGATAGTGGTGAGTTTCTGTCTGATGTTTGGGTTCTTGTTGTAGGATGATCTGTGGTTAGGCCTTGTGGAATCAGGTGGCAACGAATTCTCTTCTTTTCTTTCTTGATTTTCTGATGGAAAATGGGTAAATCTGTAAATTCAAATTGCTCAATGCGATTGGATCTTCTTCTTCTTCTTCTTCTTCTTCTTCTTCTATTCTCCTTATCTTTTTCTTCTTCTTTTTTTCGTTCTT
The DNA here is from genome assembly GCA_003013855.2 of Liriodendron chinense. Lineage (NCBI taxonomy): Eukaryota > Viridiplantae > Streptophyta > Magnoliopsida > Magnoliales > Magnoliaceae > Liriodendron > Liriodendron chinense. Next base: position 8,187,012 of record ML058333.1, read on the forward strand.
GAAGGGAATGCATGACTACAGATTCACTTGTTGCTGATTGCAATTCGACAGAATTGTGTTTGTGCAGAACATCCTCCAAAATCTGAATTACCTTATTTTGGCAGGCCCCACGTCCTCCATGGCGGGTTCGTGCCCGATGATCGGAGAGTGATGCTTTCTCCTGCTAAAAGAGAGATGTTCGAAAATGGATTTTTAAGGAGAATCATCAATCACGATCTCAGGGAATTTCCTGTCCAAACAGACCCTCAGTTTCACTTTTGGTTTGTGAATGAGTTCCTTTAGTGTTTGTTTGGATTGCCAAGCAAACCCCAAGCGAGTCGCGAAGTGGGGCAGATGGCTTGTTGAGTGGGCTTCTTCTGGAGTGGTTGCTCCAACATTGATCGGATTGTGACCACTTCCAATTGGGAGAAGGCCCATTGATTGGATGGTATGGATGTATTGACACTTGCACCGATCCTAGGTGGTTTACCGTCTACTGGAAATGGTGGCTGATTCTTGGACAGTAGCTTACGCTGTGCATGCAGCCCGGAAGCGGATTGCGTAGTAACTCAGTAGGCCGTACTGAGTAAACTCTGTGGGGCCCACTATGATTTAATTATTTTGTCCACTCCATCCATCCATATTAATAGATAATTTTAGGCTTGGATACTAAAAATGAAGCATACAGAAATCTCAAGTGGACCACACCACATGAAAAGTGTGAAATGAACGTTTACCGTTGAAAAATTCTTGTGGCCCACAGAAGTTTTGAATCTAGCTGATATTTTTGTCATCCTTAAGAACAGGTTGAATGACATATAAACATCACTCTGGCCCAAGGAAGGTTTCAACGGTGGAAATCATTATTCCCACTGTTTCCTGTGGAATGGTCCACTTGAGCTTTGGATATGCTTCAATTTTAGGCTCTAACCCTAAAATGAGCTGGAAAAACGGATGGACGGCGTGGATATACCATATACGATAAGAGCCTACTGATAAGAGCCTACTGATATTCCAATTTGACGGTTGAGGAGAGCCCACGTACGTCAGCAAAAATTAAAAGAAAGATGGTGTGCGCCATTGCATATTGGGAATTATTTGGCCCTGATTTTTTTTATTTTATTAGTAGCTACCTATTGGACCGTTAAAGTGAAAACAGTCAATGGTCCAAATTTAATGGACAAATGTTCACTAATTGGAGGTTAGGGTCGTCTGACGAGTGGTGCTTGAGGCTTATCCACAATCCAGGTAAGACCCTGTGATTTGGACGATTTGGATCGTGGTACACGTGCACCACTTGTGCAAGGGCTGCATGAAATCGGATTGCGTACTGAGTCACTCATGTGATCAGAAGCTACTTTAGAAAAGATTAAGAGACAATGGAAATATCTCCCAAGTCTCCTCTTATTCATAGGTAAAATAGGTCAGATGAGGAAACCATATTAGTAAGCACATTCGAAAAGGAATATGAGCCGTAAATGAAGATCTAGATGGACTTTTTTTTTCAAATAAATGACAGCTTATCTCAATATGTTTAATGCGATGATAAAATACAGGGTTGGAATCAATTTGGAATTTTTTTTTTTTCACATAAGAGATGCAGCTGAGTAAAAACTTCGATGAGCCGGAGGAAGACATCTACGCTAGAGAACTAGGCAAAGTCCATCTCACAAACTGGTATACTCCACTTCGGCAAAAGAACGAGCAATGATAGTTGGACTTCTTCCTCTTTCAAGAAACAAAATTATCACTAACAAAGGTAAAATACTCAGAAATCAAGCAATGATCACTTGATTATCCAGCTCAAACAGCATCAAAATAAATACTAATATGAATACACCTACTTCACCTACTTTACGAGAAGAAAAGGAAAAGTATTCTCGAGGTAAAGATTTAAAGTAGTACAGAATACGATAAACTACCTCAAGTTAATGAGAACATGGAGTTTGCGTAAGCTGACTCCCCAAACTAATTGTGCAAAGCATTGTCTTGCTTTGTTATTGATAGCATATTTGTTTCCTAATCAAGTGCTGATATTGTCCGAGTATATGAGAGGGGAGGAGGTTCCTTCGAGTGAAGACAATTGTTCACTTCAATGGGAGTCTCGACCGGACGCAACCTAATATACTTACATTGAAAGATGAAGAGCTCATTCTTAGAGCCAACAACTTTAGTTTAGAATCATGACAAGTCTAGATTCTTAGGGAGTCATTTGCCAAAGTAGATTTTGAGTGCATCTGAGTGAATTGGAATTTAAAAGTTGTTTGGCAACATTGATTGAGAGGCATTTGACATACACAGGCTTGTGGTGTTTTGAAATTTCTCCCTTTTGCTGTGATTTAGAAGAAAATGCCCTTGATATAAAAGCTCGAGGCATGTGTATGGTGGAACTCCCGCACGGGAACATACTTGGCAAGGGTGGAGGGAACACTCACACCATAAATAAGGCGGACTTGGTTTTCATGGCCCCGTGTGGGAAAATATACAAGGGAAGCATATTTGCTACTGCTGAGATTCGAACAAGTGTTCCTTTGGCTGTGATACCATGTCAAGCAACCACTTGCTCTAAAAGCTCGAGCCATTAGAGGATGAGGATGTTGTTGGGCTACTAATCCATTGTATACATGGGAAGTTGATGATACCTCAAAACAATCAAATTACCAGCCGTATCTCTAAATTTACATCAATAAAATGATTGGAACAATCCAAACATTGATAGTTAAAAAAATGATGGTAAGTCGCTCTTTTGTGATCCTATACTTTTGGACTTCCAAGCATTAGAATTTTGTCATTTTTTGCTAAATTATATATTTCAATGGGCTTAATACAATCATTTTATCAAATGTCACGCATGTACAGTAATTATGGATATTGTATGTAATTCAGTAATCAAATTCAAATTTCAAAACATATACTGTGAAATCTCAATGCATTGTTATTTTTTGGATTATAGGGATTTTGAATCACCTTGACTTGTGATATGGAATCCAATGCATTCTAAATATAATCACCTTTATGTCACCATCACCCATAGTGACCAATATCATCAACGTTCTGGCCAATGCTGTTGCTTCTTACAAAGACTGAATTACCATAAGCACTCCATACAAATTGAACTTGCGAGTAGGGTTGTTAATGAACTGGGCTCGGGCCTGAAAATCAGAATTTGGATAGGTGCTATCGCGAAGCAGTTCAAAATCCAAGCCGACACCTACCCCAGGCCCAGCCCGTTGACAACCCTAGTTGAGAGGCAACAGGCCAATACAAAAACCTAGCTCTGAAACCATAATGAAAAGATTAGTGTAATGGAAAACCCTCCCAAACCCTCTCTTATCTATGGATAAACAGAACAATAGATGGGCCTCACCCTAATTGGCCAAGGAGCCATAGGCCCAATTTCAAATTGGAACTTTTCGTGAGGCGTAAAGGATGCTATAATACCACCCATCTGTTTTTCCAGATCATTTTATGGTATTATTCCAAAAATGAAGCAGACCCAATTATCAGGTGGGCCATACATAAGAAACAGGGGTGATTGAACTTCCTACCATTAAGAACCTCCTAGGGCGCACCCTAATATTTCCGTAGTGTTTACTTGCCATCCAATCTGTTTATAAGGTTACATAAGCATGAATGAAGGGGAAAAAAAACAAAAACAAAAACAAATATCAGCTTGATCAAGAACTTTTGTGGCCTATTAATGGTCAATCACAATCGTTTCCTATGGTATGGTCCACCTGGTAATTGGATCTCCTTCAATTTTGGGATATTGCCCTTAAATGATATGAGAAAACGGATGAATGGTGTGGATACAGAATACATACATCAAGGTGGGCCCTACGGTAAGGGTGGGTGAGTCCGCGTCTCACCAAATCCGGTCCCACGAGAGAGGGTACCGTAGGGAAGAAGAAGTAAAGGCACACGTGTGAGCCCTTGCCGTAGATCAGGTTTCGAGAGACGGGAAACAAACCAGTCCTTTCCCGCCAAAAGAACTGCACCTGACCATTTATGATCTACTAAAACGCGCACCGTGCGTACTACGCACCCCAGTTGCAACCAACTCGCCAACCGTGGCGTGGCGCAATGTAGGTGAAAAGAAACGCCCTACATCCGGTATGCGCATCGCGCACCCCTGCGCACTATATAATCACCTCCCATTGCAGTTCCGCCCACTTCTTTCAAATCTCCCAAAACTCCCATCCGAAATAACGGTCTAAAACCCCTTCCAAGAACATGTCTCTGTGCTACCAGAATCCTCTCGTCTCTTTCATGACTCTCCTCTTTCTCTTCCTCCTCGCCTATCGCATCGTGGTCATCTCCTCATCCCATCCTTTCATCGGCTCATCCAAACCGTCCATCGGAATCACCTACAACCAACACCCCACCTCCGATTTCCCAAACCCCGATCACATCGTGTCCACCCTCCGATCGCTCGGCGTGACCCACGTCCGGATCCTTGATCCCAATCCTGATGTCGTCCATGCCTTCTCCGACTCACGCATCTCTCTCCTCCTCTCCATCCCAAACAAATACATCCATGAGATCGCATCCAACAGAAACGAAGCCCTCCAATGGCTCTACATCCATGTCGTCCCCTCCTACCCGCGGGCCCTCATCACCACCATTTCCGTCGGCAATGAGGTCTTCACCTCCTCCTCCCCTGAGCTCTCTGCCTCTCTGCAGCCTGCCATCGAGAATGTCTATTTCGCCCTCCACACGCTCAGGATCCGCAACATCTCGGTCTCAACTACACATTCCTTCAACATTATCAGAAGCCCGTTCCCACCGTCAGCAGCTGAGTTCAAGAAACCCATTGCAGAATGGTACATGAAGCCGCTCCTGGATTTCATCTCCACCACCAACTCGTCGTTCTTGATCAACGCCAACCCATACAAGCTGTACAGATCATACCCACAGGTCCCTCTCGGATATGCTCTGTTTCAACAGGCTCCCTTCAATTACCGCAAGGACCCAATGACAGGTTTCAAGTACCAGAACCTGTATGATGTAATGGTGGACGCTGTGATCAGTGCATTGAAGGCAGCAGGCCACAACGGCATACCAGTGGTTGTGACGGAAACGGGGTGGCCCAGCGACGGGGACACGAATGAGCCAGATGCGAACGAAAGGCATGCGAAAATGTACAACGTCGGTTTGATAAGGCATCTGTGGTCCGGCCATGGGACACCGCTGCGGTGGAACGGGACCACAGAGACATACATTTTCGAGCTGTTCGACGATGACATGAAGCAAGGGCCGGGTTCGGATCGGCACTGGGGTATTTTATATCAGAACATGACGATGAAGTATCCAATTCGTTTCTCCCATTGAGATCAAGTCCGCAAGCCCTAGTTGGTGCAGATGCTGGCGAGTTTCTGTTTGGTGTTTGAGCTGTTGTTGTAGGATCATCTGTTATTATTCCTTGTGGAATCAGGCGGCAAGTAATTTTCTTCAATGGATTCATCTGTAAATTCAAATTTCTCAATGCAATTGGATTTTCTTTTTCTTTATTTCTTTCTTGAAGGAAATGTCTACAAATTCACTCGACAGAGTTGTGTTTGGGCAAGGCATCCACCAATATCTAGATTTCCTAATTTTGGTGGTCCCACATCCGCCATGTCAGATTGGTGCCCAAAGGGCGGAGAGTGGCGCTTTCTCCAGATAAAGTACCAGTTCTAAGCATTTTTCTGAAAGCAAGATGTTTCAAAATGGGGAATCTTATGGAGAAGCATTATCACGATCTAAACGTACTAAATGAACGTTCAGGATCTCTCATTGTTGGAATTGCAGTTCACAATGACACAAGGGGGCTTTTGGATGAACGAGATATTCTAAACGTACTATATGAACGTTCAGGATCTAGCACGCACCCATGACTGCAAAAGCACCCTTGAGTCTGCAGGTCAACTGGCCCAACCCGAGATAGTTGGGCTTGGTCAAGAAACGTGACCGGTTGCAGTAAATGGGTTGCACTTGAGTCTGCAGGTCAACTGGCCCAACCCGAGATAGTTGGGCTTGGTCAACCTGCGCTGCCAATTTAGGTCATCAATGGGTTCGGCCAAATGACCCGAGCCAGGTCATGGCAGGTTCAGTAGGATTAGTTGAGGCTGACCGCCAGGCTTGATGAATTTTTAAGTGGGTCGTGCCGAGTCAGAGGGTAATGGGCGGTCAGTCAGGTTTGGGCAAGAATTCTCAAACCGTTTGGTAAATAGGACGGGCTTGGGTTGACGCAGACCCGGCCTAAACCCGACTTCTTGCCAGACCCAACTTAGGCCTTGAGTGCTATTGTTGAGCCGGTGATCGCGATCTTCAATTTTCCTTCACTAAATATCAACCGTTCAAAAATGCTGTCATCTCTAGCGACTTACAAGATGAATATTGTCACCTCATCTGCTGGATGTATAGCCCAATCGATGCATCACAAGCGACAGCTCTACCGAATTCAGACTCTACAGTGCATCTCCCTTGACTGATATCATCTACAAGGTTAAAACACGTGTACGGATAAACGTCCAAAACCAGCACTACGAGGCAGTGGTTGGGGCATCCACTCCGTCCAACAGTTGCAACACCTTATGTTAGGACCTTCGCCCAACAATCAGTCCGACCAAACAAGTGTGTGGGCGGCACCACAGGGAAATTGGACATCGACCATACATGAGGCCCACGTGCTGTCTGTTTTCTTTAAAACCGTTCATCAGGCGGAAGTTAAATCTCAAAAATAAACCAGATCCAAAACAAAGGTGGGCCACACCAGGTGAATTCCGAAACTTTACTCGTGATCTTACATTGTTCCCGTGCTGTGGCCCACAAGAGTCACGGATCGATCAGATTTCTTTAATGTGCTGTAATAATGAAGTGCATCAGCCAACAGACAGATTGGATGTCACACAGACATCCCTGTGGGTCCCACGGAGCTGAAGATTTAAATGTCACAAAAAGAACCAGCAGCTCAAAGCGGGCAAGAAGACATACATGGTCCCCACGGAGCTGAAGATTTTAAAATTTACAAAAACACACAGGCACGAGGTATCATCCATCCACACATGTGCGTAATACACGACAGGCTCATTTTAGCATAAGCAAGACACATATCCAATCCGCGAACCAGAGCGTACGCAACAGGCTCATTTTTGCACCAGCCCCGCGCTTCAAACCAAGACACATCCAACCCGCCAAACCAGTGCGTGCGTCTTCAATCCAAGTCACGAGACACGTTCAACCCCGCCTAACCAGTGCGTCAAATACAAAGGGCTCATTTTAGCACCCACCCCCTTTCTAACAGCTACTCCGCCTCCCATCACATCCTCAGGACGAGGTATACCCTCGACTTGATCACCGTACCGTTCCCCAGCTTAAACCCCGGACTGACCGGAAACCCAACCGACATATGACCCGCGGGCGCCACCCTCCCACCGGAAAACCTGACAACGCTCTCCATGTACTCGGGATGATAGTCTGCCCCGCGACTGGCCTGGAAGTGACTCGGCGCTGGATCAAGTGAGAACGCCACCAGATGCAGGAGCCAGACCGCTTTCGCCAGGCTCAGGAACTCCGCATAGAACTCAGTCCTTGGGTGGTTTCCCGCCAAAACCTCCCTTCGCTGCTCGACTCCCCCGAACAGAGACTCCTCCATCTGCTGGTGGACGACCGCGAGGTACTTCTTGCAGCAGAACCTGCCAAAGTGGCAGGTGGGAAGGATGCCCAGCAGCTCGGTGGGGTCCATTGGCTTGATGCCGTTGAATTGGGAGAGGCAGTCACGACGGAATTGGGAAGGGTGGAGAAGGGAAGAAAGGGAGCCATCGATGTAGAAGGTCTCGTTCTCGAAGCCCTGAAAGAGTTTGCAGAGGACATAGGACTCGATGGCATGCTTGGAATGATGGGAAGTTTGGACGGCTGGGATTGCATCGGATGGGGCTTGGATGGATCGGGCAGCAGCCTCGATGTCCCAGCGGGCGGAGCGCATGCGGGAGAGGAGGAGGGAGGTGAAGGTCTTGGAGGCCTGCTTCACCTGACTCATGCACGAGATGAAGAGCTCCGGAGTTGGAGCTGCTGCTGACGCTGAGAGAGAGAGAGAGAGAGAGAGAGAGAGAGAGATGGGATCAGATGGGACGGTCAAGATTGATTGAAACGTGTGGTGTTTCATCTCTGTATGTTGGCAATGCCCTTGGATCTATGATAGGATCCTCTGCAACGTTTGGGGAATAAGCTTATTCTACAAATCTTGCTCATGGGCCCACCTTGATATTTCATGGCATCCAACCCGTCCAGAAGGGTCGACCTGCAATGAGATTTGGCCACAAAAGATGAGGCCGATCAAACATTGGATGGGCCACCACATGATGATCATTATGGTGTGGACCGGATGATGCATTCAACGATGACATTCATCAGACAGACCACACCACAGTCAACAATGGTTGGAATGGCCTGAGTTTTGGGCATCCTAGTTTCATGGAGGGGGCGACCCCTTCTGAATGAGTTCGATGCCCATACGTGCACTCAAGTGGCCCCACCAGCAACCTTTGCAAAGGATCTAGGCCACTTGATACTATTTTGGCTGAAAAAGATGGGAGCAGAATTGGAACGGCCCAAACCGTGACGAGTTCGATGCAAACTTGACATGGAGGACTTCAATTGGTCTAGCTAGCCCACGTACGATATCTCATGCAGGAGTCCGAATCCTCTGTTGAAACCAAGCAGAGAAACTCTGCTCGTCACTTCTCTGATTGGACTTCTCTGATTGGTCCAACTCAGCCTGACTTTGTCAGAGCAGCTTAGCTCTGACACAGTCAGGATGAGCTGGACCAATCAGAGCAGCAGAAGCAGAGGTTCCCTACTCAGATTCAACAGAGGATCCGGATTCCTCATGCAGAAACATTAGTCGATAACAGTATTACCACGAGAACTACTTTATCTCGTTCATTCTCTCCCAAAAGAAACATGCTCTCTCTCCCTCCCGAGCTCACCGTCAACCTTTCTTATTCTCCCCTGCCTCTCATCCCCCCCATCTCTCTCGTCATCAAGAGCACAATGGCAACGAGCTAGATCAGCATCCTAACTAGTTGCAACAGTATAGAGCCCTCTCGACAACAGATAAGTCTCTCTCTTGTTGAATGTTGAAACCCTAAGGGCATGTTTGGTGCATGGCCTTAAGAGGCATTAAGGGGATTTGGTGGGATGAAATTTGCAACCTGCAATACTTAATGCTGTCAGTGGATTGTCATAGAGTTTATGAAATACCACGGAATCCTAATCCATGTTTGGAATAGAGGAGTATTTTGCTAACATTATCTACCATTCAAGATACATGTTAACGTCACATGGGTTTTGCGGACCCCACCATGATGTTTGTATTATATCCACACAATTTGTCAATGTTTCAAGATCATTTTTAGGGCATGAGCCCAAAAAATCAGGCAGATCCAATGCTCAGGTGGACCACACAACAGAAAGTAGTGGAAACAATGATTCCCATCATTGAAACCTTCCTATGCCACAACATGATGCTTATTTGCCTTCCAACCCGTTCGTAAGGTCAAAACATAAATATCAGCTTGACCCAAAACTTTCATGGCCCACAAGAAGTTTCAATGGTAGGCGTTTAATCCCCACTACTTTTTGTGGTGGGGTCCACTTAAACTTTGGATCTGCCTGATTTTTTGGCACGTGCCCTAAAATGATCTAACGTGTGGATGCAAGTCCATACATCATGGTGGGACCCACAGAAGTTGCTTACGTCAACCCAACATTTTTCAAAAATTTTAGCATATGAAGCAATGCTCTAGCCGGGATTTCAAAAGGTACAAAATGCGATTCATCCTACTCAATCCCAGCCTCTCCAAACGTTGCATGGAATTTGTAATTGGGTGGGATGAATTGCATTGTGTACCTCTTGAAACCCCGACTGGAGCATTGCTTCCCACGCTCAAATGTTTGAAATTTTTTTAAAAGGTGGGTTGACGTCAGCAATTTTGGTGGGTCCCACCATGATGTATGGACTATATCCACACCGTCCATCCATTTTTTGAGATCATTTTAGGGCATGCGCCCAAAAATCAAGCAAATCCAAAGTTCAAGTGGACCCCACCACAAAAAGTAGTGGGGATTGAACGCCTACCATTAAAACTTCTTGTGGGCCACGAAAGTTTTGGGTCAAGCTAATATTTGTGTTTTCCCTTCATCCTGGTCTATTTGACCTTATGAACGGGTTGGACAGCAAATAAGCATCATGTTGTTCCATAAGAATGTTTCAATGGTAGGAATCATTGTTCTCGCTACTTTCTGTAGTGTGGTCCACTTGAGCATTGGATCTGCCTGATTTTTGGGCTCTCGCCCTAAAATGATCTTGAAAAATTAATAGATGGTGCGGATATAACACAAACATCATGGTGAGGCCCGTAAAACACATGTAACGTCAACACATATCTTGAATGGTGGATATATCAGCAAGATACTCCTCCATTCCAAACATGGATTGAGATTCCGTAGTATTCCACAAACTCAACGACAATCCACTGGCAGTGGTAATTATTACTGGTTGCAAATCTCATCCCACTAAATCCCTCCTAATCCCTCTTAAGTCCATGCACCAAACATGCCCTACGGAATTATTTGGCATGTGAGAATAAATGGTATAGAATTACATTAGATAGAACTAACACCATTATCATACAAAGATTGCATGTCTGGAAATACCATGGTATTTTGACCATCCAATCCCCCGTTTGGGATCCAATTGTTCCTTTGGGAAAAACATTGCATTAATTAAAATCCGTGCTTAGTGGACCAAATTCACAATTGATGATGGTCACTTACACACTTCTACAACTCGAATGTCACGTGTAAAGGGTGCATATGGACGGACCGCATGGTTAAAACTCATGCAACAATGTGGGGCCCATAGACACCAGAAATTCCGCATGGGACCAAATGCAACTCCATCCCACCTAATGTCAATCCTTCCTGTGATATCTCCAAGCGCCAGATGGAATTTGCACGGACCAAATGCAATTCTAGCCCAGCTAATCCCTCTTAAGCCCACGTACCAAACAAGCCCAATTAAGATTGTGCAATGATGAATTGGAAATTCTCACTTCTTTAATCCATAAGAAGAGATTTTTCAATGGTCACGATGGAAACCCTAATTAGAGTTGTGCAAGCAGTAAATCTCATTGGAGATTCCCATTTCATAATCCTTATTTACGAATTTTCAATAGCAAAATTCAAATAGGACATTACAATTTTCAATCCCTACTTAACGTGATAAAGAATAAATTAGAATTTTAAAACTGAAAAATCCCTAATTAGATATTTGAAATTGATGATTAAGGATTAGAAATTCTAACTAAAAAAAAGAATTTGATATGTAAATCATTCTTAAACATTCAGTGATTACGTTGTTGATTAGTAGGTTGGGATCATTTTTCAGGTTAGAATTTAAATTAATACAATTTATTTTTGAATTTGACTCTCTTTTTTTTCCCTTCTTCAAATAAAATGATTCACAAAACTCAAAACATTTCAGAAACCGACGGCTCGAAAGGACTTTTTCATAGTCCGCTTCGGCTCGAAACCGACGTGTATTATGGCCAGATAGTGTTCTAAGGACTTATGAAGTGCATTCTTCTGGGATTGATCGTGATCGAAACCGACATGGAGCCTCTACGGTACGTAATAGGCATCCGAGAGAAATTTCGAACTCCATCGAGATTGATATCCACACCTACTCGCAGTTTTGGCGATTCGCACTCTTGACTTCCGAAAACCTCTAAAAGACTTTTGAAGTGCTTTTTCCTTGGACCGATTCTGCTCGAAACAAAGACAGAGCATATTTGGTCCACGATAGACAGTCCCAACAAAATTTGGGACTCTATCGAGATCCATATGCACAACTATTAGCGATTCTGTTATTCAAGGCCTTTGCCTTTTGAAAGTGTCCCGAGGGCTTCAGAAGGACTTTTACAGATTATGCTTCAACTTGTAACCAACCTGGAGCATCTCTGGTCCTCGACATACGTCCAAGAGAAATTTCGGACTCCATCAGGATCAATATGAAGGTCTACTCGCGGATCTGGCATTTCGTACTAATCGTCCGAAAACCTCCAGGGGACTTCTAAAGTGCTTTATTCTAGTACCGATTTTGCTCAAAACCGACGTGGATCATATTTGGTCCACGACAGACGTCCTAGCGAAATTTAGGACTCCATCGAGATCCATATGCACAACTATTATTAGTTCTAGCATTCAAGGCCTTTAAATACCAAAAGTGTCCCGTGGGCTTCGGAATGACTTTTTCAAAGTCCGCTTCAGCTTGAAACAAACATGAAGCATCTCCGATCCTCAACAAGCGTTCGAGAGAAATTTAAGACTCGATCGAGATCGATATCAACGCCTACTCGCAGGTTTTGGCATTCTGCACTAATCTTTCGAAAGCCTCCGAATGACTTTTGAAGTGCTTTTTTCTGGGACCAATTATGCTCAAAACTGACGTAGAGCACATTGGCCCATGACAGATGTGCTAGCGAAATTCAAGACAACATCGGGATCCATCATTTTTCAGCTACCTCAAAACCCTCTCTACAATGCCAACTTCGACTACTTCTTAATTTAGTTCTTTCGTTTTGTACCTGTTTTCTTTTCGTATTCTGAGGATGATCCAGTCGATCCTAGCTAACATTGGCCTCCTACTTAGATGAAGATGTCTTCGACGCTACTATCCGAATGCACAACTATTGGCAGTTTCGGCATTCAAGGCCTATACCTCTGAAAGTTCTCGAAGGCTTCGAAATGACTTTTTCAAAGACCGCTTCACCCAAAACCAACGTGGAGCATCTTCGGTCCTCGACATGCGTCCGATAGAAATTTCATACTCCATCAGGAATGATATCCGTGCCCACTCGCAGATCTGATGTTTCGCACTAATCTTCTGAAAGCCTTCAGAGGACTTATGAAGTGCTTTTTGCTGGAATTGATTCTGCTCGAAACCGACACGGAGCATATTTGGTCAACGGCAATCGTCCCAACGAAATTTATGACTCCAACGAGATCCATATGCACAACTATTGACAGTTCCGGCATTCAAGGCCTCTACCTTCCAAAAGTATCCGAAGGCTTTGGAAGAACTTTTTTAAAGTCCACTAAGGCTCAAACCGACCTAGAGTACCTCCAGTTCTCGACACATGTTCATGAGAAATTTCAAACTCCGTCGAGATCGATATCCACACCTACTCGCGGATCTAGCGTTTTGCACTGGTCTTTCAAAAGCCTCTCGAGGACTTCTTAAGTGCTTTTTTTCTAAGACCTGTTCAAAATCGACGCGGAGCATATTTGGTCCACGATAGACGTCCCAATGAAATTTAGGACACCAACGAGATCGATATGCACAACTATTGGTGGTTCCTACATTTAGGGCCTCAGCCTTAAGAAAGTGTCCCGTAGGCTTCAAAAGGACATTTTCAAAGTCCACTTCGGCCCAAAACCGACGTGGAGCATCTTCGATCATCAACAGGCGTCCGAGAGAAATTTCGGACTCCATCAGGATCGATATCCATGCAGACTCGGAGTTCTAGCATTTTGTACTAAATTTCCTAAAGCCTCTATAGGACTCCTAAAGCCTCTATAGGACTTCTAAAATGCTTTTTTCTATGACCGATTCTACTCAACTGACGCAGAGCATATTTGGTCCACGAGAGATCCCAGCAAAATTTGTGACTCCATCGAGATCTATATGCACAACTATTTAGAGTTATTCGTTCTAATGGTTCACAAAATATCAAATGTTGATACTTCCTACGGTCGAATAACATTTTAGATCAGCGAAATTTGTGACTTCTGAAATACTTTTATCTATGACCAATTCTACTCGAAACCGACGCAATGAAACTTATTACTCCATCAAGATCTATATGTACAACTATTCAAAGTTATTTGTTCTAATGGTTTAGAAAATATCAAATGTTGATACTTCCTACAGCCAAATTACATTTTCGATCAGCCTCATTTTTTTTTTTTACCGTAGCAAAAAATGACCTAAAAAAACAGATGGCTGGTGTAGATCACATAAATTAATGAAGGTGAACCCCAATTTACGTTTAAAGTGAAAAATCAAATCGCAATGGCAATCTCGTAATAAATATTGTCAAGGGACAAGCGCTCAAGGGAAAGAAAAAAAAACATGTTCCACTGCGTGTAGTAATTTTGTTAAGAGAGTATCTTTTCTTTTGAGTGTAGCTTCTCTAATTTCTTAATGAGATAAATACCCTTTTGACAATGTACTAGCGGTGTGGATTGTTTTTCCTCTTATTTGACCAACCTAATATTTAGATTGAAACCATTCCTGGGAAACCATAAATTTTCCACTGGATAAAAACATTTAATAGTTTGAATGTGAAAAAAAATGATAATAGTAAGATGGACCATATACGTTGATTTGTATGATAACCTTATACTAGTGCCTTTGCAGTAGAACCGACCCCTTTGCTTTTTAATTTCAATATGAATTGATAGAAGTATATGGTTGTTCAAATATTGTTGGAATACATTCATGTTTTGTTGACTTGGTCTGGGTTGTTTACCACTCTTATATGATGTAAATCCTAAATTCGTAGCTTCTTCAATCTAGAAAAGTTGCATGCTTTGGATTTTAATAATGTGATTATGCTCTCTCTCTCTCTCTCTCTCTACACACACACACACACACACACACACACACACACAAATTTTATTGGGGTAAACGAAATGTTTTGAGTTTTGTGAATCATTTTATTTGAAAAAAAGGGGGGGGGGGGGGGGGGGGGGGGGGTGGTAAATTCTAACATTAAAAATAATCTCAACCTACTCATCACCAACGTAATCACTCAATGTTTAAGAATGATTTACATCTCTAGCCTATACTATTTTTTTTTATTTTTTTTGAACTTCTAATCCTTAATCATCAATTTCAAATATCTAAGTAGGGGGGTTTTTAATTTTAAAAATCTAATTTATTTCTTTACTATATTAATTAAGGATTGAAAATTGTAAAGTCCTATTAATCAAAAAAATTAATAAAAGTGTGCCCCAATTTATGTTTAAAATCAAAAACCAAATCACAATGTCAATCCCATAACCAATGTTGCTAAGGGACGTAATCAATGTTGCCAAGGGACGAGCGCTAGAGGTAAAAAAAAAAACATGTTGTCCTGCATGTAGTAATTTTGTTAAAAGGATAGCTTCTCTTCCGAGTGTAGCTTCTCTAATTTTTTTGATGACATAAATACCCTTCCGACAATGTAAGAGTGGTATGGATTGTTTTTGCATCTTGCGTTAACACACCTAGTATTTAGATTGAAATGGTTTCTGGCCAGCGATGAATGTCCCACTGTATAAACACGCTCAACGGTTTGAATTTGAAAAAACACATAAGATGGACCATATAAGTTGATTTGTATGATAAATTTATACAACATGCCTTGTTGTAGAACCAGCCCCAAAAGCCAAAGATTTGCTTATATAATCAAATAAATCTGACCAAAGATGCAAGTAAAGATAATTATCCACCCCATAACCCATCATCCTCACATAAATACCACACCAAAAATCTGAAGAAAACAATGCACAAAAAAGAATAAAATTCCAAATAAAAATAATAATAATCAATTAATAAATTGCGCTAATCAAATTACAACCTTTAAAATAACCACAACCTACAAATCAGGAATAAAACCACTCAAAATTGAAATATTATATACATTTTTAATCCATTTCAGTTTTATATCTTTAACATGTTAAATCATAAATTTTGTACCCTTAACTAGTGTTTTTAGTCTTAAATTACCAATAAATTTCTTTACTACATTAATTTAACATTAAAAATTGTGAACCGCTCATTAGAATTTGACGCTAAAAATTTGTAATTAGGGATCAGGAAATAAAAAATCCCCACCTGGTTTTATCGTTGCATAAACCCTAATCAAGATTTTCACATTCCTCGCTAAAAATCCTTAATAAGAGAATAGGAAATCGAAAATTCCTAATTACATAACCCTACTTGGGTTTCGACATTCTACGTGTGAGGAAAAGGAGAGACCTCCTCTTATGAAGAGGGCCAATCGGAGAAGAGGAAAACTGGAGGTGGGGGACACCCAATGTAGAAGCTTCTAGATGGAAGCTAAGGACCACCATAGTTATGCAAATGCCGTCCAAACCATTCATCAAGCCATTCCAAAAATCAGACACCCCACGGGACATGAATACACAAAAGTGATTGTATATTGCTCCCAGTCGGGTGTCCTACTTGAATTTTGTATCACAATGTTCCTTGGTGTGTGCAGTAAACGTGTGAAGGGGCACTAGATTGATGGTTTCGATTCCATGCAAATGTAAAAGAATGGGCTCCACATAGATCAAATGTACGGAATGCATGTATGGCTGAGATCATGGAACCATTTCATGTGTTACCCAGACAATTCTAACGATGGGCCGTCACATAAACATCATGCAAACCAAATATTTCTAACGGTGTGATAAAAAACGATCTTCTTGGGTCATAAACGCCAGCGTTTATCAACCTTTCTCGTCAACGGTTTGGATCACCAAACTACGGTGCTCGCACGTGACCCTTCAATTCCTCCTGATTACGGAATCATACACATGGTGAGGTCCAGTTTATGAACGGTTCTTGTCAGCTCCAGCAAGCACCAACCATTCACGTGCATGGTGTGAGGCATGACGCACCATTTGATACGGGGAGGGAAGTTCGGATCCTTGGTTGGCTGCAAATAGAAAATTTCTATTTGGAGTCTTTTTATTGGTCCATGTCATCGCATAGGATTGCAATCATATCACATTCTCAATGTAACCTCATCACACTGCCATATGCAGTATGACGTGGACCAACAAAAAGGCTGCAAACAGGAATTTTATGTTTTGCAGCCAACAGAAGATCCGAACTCGGGGAAGGAAATCCGGATCGTCTACTCGGTTTTAACAGGAGAATCCTATTTGCCGAGCACTGATTGGTCTAGCTCAGCACACGTTATTAAATGCAGTCAATGCTAACTTGTGCTGAGCTAAACCAATCAGGTGCTTGGGAAACAGAATTTTTCTGATAAAGCGGAGCAGACTATCAGAATTCCAAAGAGGGACATCAACATGGTCAAAGGTCCATGCTAAGGATAACTAGGTGGAAAACACATGAGGCAACCACCGGCCGTCTTATGACAAAGCTACAATGTTATGGCAAAGCGTGGCGGATGATACGCAGGCGCTTAAAATTACATGGATGTTGTTCTACACATGGCATACAATTAGTTCAAATGGACGGTCTAAATTATGGTCCCAAATTGGAAACACCATTAAACAAAAACTATGCTTATTTATCTGACCATTCAATTAGCAGACATCTATTGAATGGTTCAAAATAAAAATAATCAATGGTCTTATAGTGCAACGAATAAATGTCCAAGAATGAGATGGTTATGATTCTCCAACCAATCTGAGTACAGTAGGTCAGGTTGCCTTTGTGTCATGCATTGTACCCTCTACAGTATCAAATAACTCCTGCACTTTTCTTTCCTGTCCTGTACTAGGGAAAGCACCCGTGTGGCAGGCAATGTGGGGACCACACATCAATGATGTATGTGTATTATATGCACCATGCATCCGTTTTGCCAACTCATTTTAAATGAAGCATATCCAAAGCTCAAGTGCATCGTAGCACAGGAATCTGTTGCGATTAGACACACTGCTTTGATATATGCAGGCATCAAACTGGACTTAGATTGGATATTGTCATTGCCAACATTAACTCCCCTCTTCACATGATATGACGGGATTTGATTGGATAACAAGCCGCTGCAAGAGATGGAGCCAGTCAGGTACTTAATAAACCAAATAGCTTTCAAACATGCTTTGCGTGGCTCCATCTCTGACAGCGGCCTGCAGCCCAATCAAATCTCCACGTCCTAGCAAACCATCCAAGTCATGGAAACAGATTGCCTGGTGACCGAATCACTAGGGATATCCCTAATGACTCAACGTGGTGGGATTTGATTGGGCCACGTGCCGCTGTCAGAGATGGGCCCATGCAAAGCATGTTTGAAAGGGAGGCAGATTAAGTTCTGCCCCTGCCAACACCGACCTCCCTCCTGACATGACGTGGCAGGATTTGATTGGACGGCAGGCTGCTGTCAGAGATAAAGCCCAATGAAACATGTATTAAACC
The DNA here is from genome assembly GCA_003013855.2 of Liriodendron chinense. Lineage (NCBI taxonomy): Eukaryota > Viridiplantae > Streptophyta > Magnoliopsida > Magnoliales > Magnoliaceae > Liriodendron > Liriodendron chinense. The sequence continues at coordinate 8,205,196 of ML058333.1, forward strand.
GAACATCTTTCAAAAATGCCTTATGTGGCCCCATTTCTAACAACGGCCTGCCACCCAATCAAATCCCGCCATGTCAAGTCAGGAGGGAGGTCGGTGCTGGCAAGGGCAGTACCCAATCCACATCCATTTGAAAAGTAGTTGCAAGCCCTCACAACCTAAGTAACCCAACATTGAATGAGCTACCCGAGGGTCAACTCAATAGCCTAAAAAACAATTGACCAGCTCATCTGATCAGTACGTTTTTCAGCCACGCTCTATCCATGGTCGGTCCCACTTTGGACAGATGGATTGAGGTAAATGCGTTGCACGCATACGTTGGATTGAATTATCACCTTCGAGTAAACACACAAGGTTTGCTAATTCCACAAGCGTGTAAGAGCTGCACAGATCCAAACACTGCACAAATGCAAATCCGAATAGTATAAGATCAAAGCTTTCCATAAGGTTAGAAATAAACCTTAGATCTTCTTCCTTAATGATTAGACAATTTCACTCTTCAAATAGCCACAACATTAGTATTAAATAGACTATAAAAAATTTATCATAGCCATTCATTTCTTTTGATATGTTGTGGTCCACCGGAGGTGTGAAATGCCCCGATTTTCATTTTCATAGAAGAAGATCTGAAAAGTGTAGCTCACTTAAAATGGAAAGCTAGGATCTCACACATGATGATACATTTGCCTTCGCATGGATGTTTATCACTCCTAGACGCGTTTGTAATTAGTAAGGGATCGCATGCCTTTGATTTGGAGTCCTGGACTGAACTACTGCAACTAGTTCAGTACTCCTTGGATTCATGTCATGGAAAAGAGAGGAAACATTGTTTTCATGAAACTAACTTTCATGTGTTTTTCGGCGTTCTTGGGCAGAACTTGTCGGACAACTCTTTTCCCATTATCTTTGCTGGAAACTACAAGAAATGCATTTTCCAACAATGGAACATGGATTTCTCAACAGTTCAACCCAAGTGTATCACCATCCATAGGCAGTTCCTTTCTAAACCCAAATGCACTACCATCTATCTTCAATTGCTTCTTATGTGCTAATTTGCCAAATGAACCATTTTCCACCTTTCATTATGCCCCCACATGTACCAGTAGGACATGCAAATGTGAAACATGTCACCATCCATTCTCTTCCACCCCACATGTGCACATGTGGTAAAGTGCCACATGTGCCACCATTCATCTTTTCTCACACCTCACATGTGGTAACGTGCCACATGTGCCATCATCCATCTTTTCTCGCACCTTACATGTGGTAATGTGCCACATGTGCCTCTATCCATCTTTTTCTCACACCTCACATGTGGTAACGTGCCACATGTGCCACTATCCATCTTCTCTAGAACCCCACATGTGGTACATGTGGTAATGTACCACATGTGCCACCATCGGAAGCGGATTTCCGAACAGATTTGTGTGGGTGCCCACTATTTATCCACGCTGTCCATTCCTTTTCTAAGATCATGCTAGGTTATGGGCCAAAAAATGAAGCAGATCCAACGCTCTACTAGACCACATCAAATAGTAAGCTTCGGTTGCATTACACACACAAAGCATTAAAAGCAAGAGTCATCTATGGTATGGTCCACTAAAGCATTGGATCTACCTCATTTTTTGGCACATTCCTTACATGATCTTAGAAAAGTGATGGACGGCATGGTTAAACAGATACACATCACGTCGGTCACTAAAGGTTCAACCAGGGTCAAACACAACCTACTTCCGCCACCATCCATCTTCGCTTGCACCCCACATATGATAATATGCCATATGTGCCACCATCCATCTTCATCCATCTTCTCTTGCACCATGCATGTAAAAAACACCACACATGCACCAATGAGCCGTCGACCATCTTCAATCGCTCTAAATCTGTGCTACATGTGTATCCGTGAAGCTTCAAGCTCTTCACATGTGCACAGATACCACCGATTAAAAAAAAAAAAATTTAAAAAAAATGTCTTGCCAAACGACAAATTTAAAATGAGATCCAAAAAGGATCTCTCTGAAAAGCAAGGAAAGCAATGTTTCCTTGCTGACAGTTTATATTTCATTTCCTATACTTCCAAAAAAATCCAAACAGACCCTAAAGTGCACTTATTTTCCATTTTTGTGATGGAACCAGTACAAAAATGTACTATTCCAATTCCCAAGAGGGAAATGGGTACATGTGAATTAAAAGACGCAGGTATACACAGTCGCTTCTCTCACCAAATGACCCTATTTTTAACCAAACTACCGACCTTTTTTCACCGCCAACGTGGCATGGACCGCACACCCAGTGGGCCCTGCTATGGATGGTACATGGTTTAAAACTCGGCCAAAATGGATTTCTATTAATATTCGATTGCTGGCCATAAAATGGACGGTCACACGCAAAAAGAGTTAGCGGGTGCAATTTAGGGGAAGATGTGAAAGACGAATGGCTAGGATTCGCTTAGGCTTATTTGTCTGGTTCTGAACAATGGAGCAATTTAAGACAGAGCCCACTTGCGGACGGTCTTGATCTACCCTCCACCCGCCTAAATGGACGGTGGACGGTGGAATTGCCGTATTATGAATTTGACAGGGACAGCTCCAAGTTCATTTTACGTCTACCGCGAAATAGAATCCACCGTATTTCGCCACCCATCAGGGCACACATGCTAAGATGATCCGGTCATTTGAACCGTTCATAAATAAGCTTAAATAAGATATTATTACCTGATCAGGCTTTGGTGACGATCCTATCCTTTGATTTTTGGAGTTGAATGTGAGCCATTGAAAATTTTCTTTCCATTATTTTAAATCCGTTTATAGACGGTGATGTTCGAAACAATCCATGAAGCTTAATATTCCTCTGGTGAATCCGGATCCTCTGTTGAAACCGAGGAAAGAACCTCTGCTTCCGCTACTCTGATTGGTCCACCTCATCCTGACTGTTTCAGAGCAGCTCAAGCTCTGAAACAGTCAGGCTGATCTGGACCAATTAGAGAAGTGACGAACAGAGTTTCTCTGGTAGCCCTTACTGAATAGAGTAAGGGCATGGACGGTTCCGATCATCGGACCATTCAGCATGTGGTACCCAGTTGGCGCGACACACGCTGGATCCTCAGCGATCAACGTAATTCTACAATACCTCAGGGGTATTTTCGTCCAGAGAGAGTTCCAGACAGAGAGGGGGAGAGGGAGTGTGAAAGTCCATACCTTGACTGCTGCAGCTGACTCTCCTATGCGACGGATGGAACCTCCCCTTCTTCCCAACCGTCGAGACGGTCCGAAGCCTCTCCTTCAAACCCTCCACCTCCGCCTCCTTCACCCTAACCTCCCTCTTCAGCTCCTCCACAGCAGCCTCGTAGGGCCCCACAACTGCCTCCCTGTACGGCCCCAATCCCCTCCCTCCATTTCCACCACCCCCACCCCCACCCCCTCTCCTAAACCTCTCCCTCAGCCTCCCCAGCCTCCTCAGCTCCGCCACCACCGCCACGTCAGCAACCCTCATCTTCTCAGGGTCCCACGGGCAGTGCGCCTCCTGCAGGCTAACGTACGCCCTCTTCATAGCCGACACCCCCTCGAAAACCTCTTCCAAAAGCCCCTCCATCTCCCTCATTCTTTCCAAAACCCCCTCCCTTTTCTCCTCTTCTTCGCAGACCCGAAAACCCTCTTCTTCTTCTCCTCTTTCTTCTTCCTTCTTCCCTTCCAGCTTTTCCTCTTCTTCTTTCGGGCCTTCCTGGTTTCCTTCATCGGGTCCATGGACCCGGGCGACTGGGTGGAGTAGGCATGACGAGGCAACCCGGTGGATCAGGTCGGAGAGATTAGGGACCTTGTTCGCCATCTCCGCCCGTTTCTGCTGCTTCTTCGCCTCGATCTCTTCGTTTCTGAGGAGAAATGCAGACATGAATAAAAATATATATAGAAATAAAAACAGCAGGTTGGGTTTAGTCAGTCGCGCCTGACCATGATGGCTCTGTCAGCATATCAGCACCGTAACTTGAATGCGCGTTATGGCAATCAACGGCCTCCAGCAGGTGTAACCCAATAAACCGATGGGCAGATTGGGTCCTCGTTGTATACAGTCAATGAGATCTAATGTGAAATGACAAATCATTTTCGACGATGACCGTCCGATAGAATCTTTTTATATATAGATATTTACGCTATGATTGAGAGATGTACTTTATGGACGGTCCCGATGACCCGATTTTGGGTCCATGATCACAACGTTGATAGGCGTCTGACCAAGAGGGGTCAGTCGCGCCTGACTAGATGGCTCCTCTAAATACAGAGCTGAGTGTCAGACAGACCCGTCAATGGGGACGCTCCTGCCTGCTGTGCTGTGGTTATTGTCGTTGGAAAGCGGATTGCCTGGAGACGCGTATCTAGGGTTATCCTGTTGACACGACACCTTGGGGTCCACAGTGATATAAGTCTTTTATCCGCCCCGTCCATCCGTTTATCCAGTTAATTTTTAGGCATTAACCTAAAAATGAAGGAGATTCAAAGTTCAAGTGGACCACACAGTAGGAATGATTATACTCACCGTTGAAACGTTCCTAGGGCCCACCGTTATGTGTATTTTCCATCTAGCCTGTCCATATGGTCACAGAGACCTTGGATGAACGGAAAACACAGTCCAAAAACCTGTGGCCCCTAGAAGTATTCAACGGTAAGCGTTCGAATCCCCTCTGTTGCTTGTGTTGTGGTCCATTGAGCTCTCGATCATCCTCATTTTTGGATTTAACCCCTAAAATGAGCTGGAAAAACGGATGGACGGCGTGGATAAAACACATACATCATGGTGGGCCTCACAAAGTCGTGTCAACAGGGATATCCCTCGAGACGCGTCTCCAGCCTATCCGCTTCCGGTTATTGGGTAAAAAGTCACCAATCCTACTCTGGGGCACGTGCTGGTCTAACACGTGTGTCCGAGATCCAGGCCGTTTATCAGATAATCTGACTGGGGATGTACTTTGATCCCGCCATGTCCTCCCGATTTCTCATCCGCCCATTTTCATGAAACACGTGTGGCCCTCCTGGAAGACCTAAAAAATAGATTTTGGGTCCCACCTGATTAACAACCCTGCTCCATCACCCGTGTATTGCAGAGTGGAACTTGGGATTCCCACTCTCGTGAATAGCATCGCAATTCCGACGGGAATCCTCCAGAAAGCGTGCAACACCCGACCTCTGTTGGTCCAACGTGTGGTTCGTGTGACATCCACTCCGTCCATCAGCTGGAACGCTTCATGTTCCAACGAAAAGCTATGCATCAAGCCGATCCAAAGATCTGGTGGGCCACAACACTCTGAACTGTGAAGATGGGGACGCGTGTAATATAAAGCTTCCTGGGTGTCATCAGATTATTTATAAAAACATCCAATCCGTTAATCAGGTGGTAAATATCAGTCTCAATACATTTTCCAAAATTAACAAGAATCCATTATTTTTGTGGGCCACACTACTTAAAATTATAGTTTTAGTGGTAATTTTACATTGTTCCGTTGGTGTGGTTTACTTGAGATTTAAATATAGCTGGCTTTTGTCATGTTCGATTTAAATACGTTAAATAAACTAATGGACGGAGTGGATATAAAATAATACTCACTATGGGCCCACAAAACTAAAGCGTTGCGCTAGCTTCCACTAACCGGCCCTCAGCACTCCGACCTGGGCGTAGGATAATAATAGCGCCTCGAAGGCGCATGCTAACGTAAACCACTTTCGTTTTATCGTTTTCTCTGAGCATGTGCAGTGGATAGAGAAGTAATAAATAAGTTATTAAATAGGAACTGACCTGCGCTTGCACTGGGACCGGAGACCGACTACTCTAGGCTGGTTTTCGACCGTTGTTATGAAAGGAACGGAGTGCTGTGGGCGATGTTCTTTCATCTCCGTTTCCGTGCTCCAGCGCTCGCCCTTCTGCCTGCAAATCCGGCAAACGCCGTTATAACGCCGGATATACTGCAAAGCTTCGTAGGCTTAACCTACAATGCGATGAACGGGCCTACTGTGATGATTTCATGAGATCCAGTCCGTCCATCATGTGAAGACGGCCCATCTAATTCAAGGTGGGTCCCACCATGTAAATCATCACGAAAACCACTAGAATCAGGTGAATGAAGACTCCAACGATCAGACCACTTAACCATGGTGGGGCTAATATGATGTGTGGATTTTAGTTGTTATCCATTGTTTTTGGAGCAGCCCATTATCATGGTGGGCCTAACATGATGTGTGGATATGATGACATACAAGTTACAAGGTGGCCCACGCAACGGTTAGAAAATCCTTTTTTGGTTAGGATCCAAACTCTCTGCAGACAACTTCATAAAATAGTTTCCCTCTTTGGAAAATAAAAAAGGTCACCGGCACTATCCACGAGTAGGTCAAAGGTTCAATTGGTTGTACCACAAGTTATATTCCTCTCGGTAGATAACTTCCAATTAATTAAGTTCATGTAAAATCCCACCCCTCTAATACGTTTCCCAATCATTAGAATACTATAGTTGAAATTTCAACCCCATTTACTAATTGGGTGGACCACACAGTACGAAAATGTTTTAAGACATTGGTAAATAGAAAAATAAAAGATTGTTGTATTTGGTAAGTGGATGTGGTAGATTTTTTTTTAATTTGATCCTCATGATAGTTCCAGACTATTAGACGGTTTGGATTTTGTACATACATCAATAGTTGAAAATTATTCTCTGAGTGTACTGCAATTACAGTCCAACAGGTTAGACTTGAGAGTCGTTCATCTTCGCTTTCTTTTTTTATTCATGGAGAAATTTGAATTCGTATGCGCATGGGCGCGGATTGGGTGCTGCCCCCACTAGCACCGAGCTAGAGACAGACGGTCCTGTCAGGGGATCTGTGGGGTCCACTGTAATGTATATGTTTTATCTGCGCTGTCCATCCATTTTTACTGATCATTTCAAGGCATAGACCTGAAAAGGAGTCAGATTGAAGGCTCAAGTGGACCGCACCACAGGAAGAAGTGGATATTAAATTCCTGCCGTTGAAAACTTCTTGGAGGGTACAGAAGTCTTGGATCAAGCTGATAGTTACGTTTTCCCTTCTTGCAGGCCTTTGTGACCTTACGAAATAGTTGGATGGCAAATAAACATCACGGTGGGGAAGTTGAAGTTTTCAACGGTAGGAATTTAATCCCCGATGATTCTTGTGGTGTGGTCCACTTGAGCCTTCAAACTTCCTCCTTTCTGGGTTCTCGCCTTAAAATAATCTTTCAAAGTGGATGGACAGCCTGGATAAAACATGCACAAAACGGTGGGGCCCACAGATCGCCTGACAGGACTGTCCTTCTCTAGCGAGGTGCCGGTGGAGGTAGTGCCCAATCCGCGCCCTAAGCGCTCACAACCCAAGACCTAAGTTGAAAGTCTGACCCTAGTCCACCAATTGGCAGAGGCCGAATGGATGGTTAAAAGTAAAAAACTAAAAACTCAATGGTCCAGATTACCAGAATGGATAATTCAGTGGTCCCGATCGCCTGGAATTGTGCATATCCACATGCGTTGCATGTGTAATGATGTGACACATGTTTGATATCTGAGCTGTCCAGTAAGAGATCTGCACTGGTCAGATCCTATTTTGTAAAATACAGGCTATTTCACACCACTGGCGAGCCACAGAGCATGAAAACAAACTTGTGGCTAGAAAATTTTCAACCATTAATTCATTAAATGCAGTCTGGCCCACCTGAAGAGCGGAAGATCTGAGCATTATTTTCAGATGGGTTTTAATTTTAATATTTTCACGTGTGTGCATTGATGTGTACGGCTCTGCAGGCATGTGCAATGCAGAAGACTTTCTTTTTTGGTAACTTTGGGCAAAGATAGGCTGGCTGTCCTTTGGACTATTTCAAGCTGGACCATTGGATGTCAGATTGCCTTTAGTGAGCTTGCTAGGCTTATGACACACTGTTAAAAAATAAAAAGAAAAATACACTGTAAAGATTTGCTGCACTGGACGAAGATTTTGCCCCATCATGGTGGGCCCCATGTGTGTCTATCAAGAAATAAAGATTTTGCCACTTTAATTGGGAAGTGGATTGCCCTGGGGCCGGGCACAAGGATATTCTTGCGCCACGGGGTTGTGTGGGGCCCACAGAGATGTCCGCGAGAAATCCTCTCCATTCATCGGTTTAAGACAGAAACAAGACTGGATTCCAAAAGCAGGCACCACGTGAACACCTGAGTCAGAAGTTTTATATCCTATAGGTTATTCAAGTGGTAATTGTTTACAACCATTTTTAGCCCACCTAATGAGATGCCGCCACATGTCAACATTATGCTCGAAATAATGGGTGAAATTGGGTGTGACTTGGGTGAGACCCCGGAACCAGCATTGTGGGTGGGACCCTGAACCTAAGGCCTACCTAGATGTATTCCTTGTAGATCCATGCCGTTAATCTTCTTTTCCCGATTATTTTGTACTATGGTACCAAAAATGAAGAAGATTAAAATTTTGTGTGGACTCTGACATAAGAAACACTGGCTAATGACCATTAAAAACCTTTTGTGAGCCACAAACGTTTTCTATCAACCTGATATTTGTTTTTTCCTTTCATCCTTGCTACATGACCTTATCAACAGATTGGATGGTCAATAAACATTATGGTAGACTCCAGGAAGTTTTTAGTAGTCATGGTTGAATGATAATTGTTTCTTGGGGTGTGGTCCACCTAAAATTTACATCTGTTTCATTTTTGGGATTGCATCCTAAAATAATATGAAGAAGCAAATGGACGGCATGGATCTACAAGAAATACATCTAGGTGGGCCCTAGGTTCAAGGTCCCACCCACATCGGTGGTTCCGAGGTCTCACCCAAGTCGTGCCCAATGAAATTATGCTCGTGCCCTCCATCACGATTTACACCTGATTATCTAATGAGGCATATGCAGATTAAACAATCTAAAAGATGTCATGTGACAATCATGCTATATTTAGTGTAGATGACTAATAAGAGAAGTAAGTAAAGACATGCATATGAAAGATAGCATTAAATGTTACAATTTTATAATAATAATAAAAAAAAATACTCTCAACGAAAAAAAATAAGAGTCTCGTTAAAGCAAGTATCTTTCTCACCATTAAATGTTAAAATCTTATTAAATGAGATCTCTTACTTAGCACTAAATGTTAGAGATTTACCAAAAACAACTCTCTACTTATGAAAGCCAAGTGAAGTGAAGATCACATCAACTTCCCAATATGGGAGTCCAATGATGAAATACTCCAGCCACGCAAGATCCTAAGAAGTGAGAGAGTCTTTCTCTTGGAAAAATGGTCATACGTAATTGATTATATTGACGTAGAAGAATCAAGGAGATTTCCACAGTCAATCATCTAAATCCTTCACGATGCTGAAGACGACAAGGCCACCATATCCCAGAAGCCTAAATAAACAAGAAGAGCTATAGGCCTCATACCATTATAGCAAAGCTTAGTTTTATTTATCCGTTTACCAGGGATATTTATCTTTTTGTTTTATTTTTAGCCCTTATCGTTACTCATAGCATGGGACCTATAGTTTTTAATTCTTAATTTATCTTTCTACCCTTTATCTATGGTATCACATTAGATCACAAGGACGATAATTCAGATTCGAATGAAATACTGCAGAACTTTCATGCTGTGTACTAAGAGGTTCCGCAGGTCATCTAGCTACGAAGTTTGATCTATATCATACGATGAATAGATAGTCGAATCATGACCATCTTACCACGTGCTCAGTTCCCACCATGATCACAAATAGGCTGTCACCTCACTCGCCATCTCATCATGTAGCTCAATTTCCATCAAGCAACGACTAGATTATTGAAGATCCCACCAATAGTTGTCTTGCAATGAGGTCCAGTTTTCAATCGAGCGACAAACAGACAATCATCCCCCACATCACGACCATCTCCTTACAAAACTCAATCCCGATTGGGCAATGAACAAATCATCGTCCCTCAAGCCGATCGTGAGTATCATTATTGTAAAAAATCATTAATAAAATAGCATTTTCAGCTTATATCTTTTTTCTCTATTTTTATTGTTAGACTACAGTAATGAATTAGGCTGAAAGAACATGTCCTTAAATTTGCACATCTATTGTCACAAGGCCAAAACAAAAAAAAAACAAAAAAAATATATATATATTCAAAAGGGCTAACTCCTACCCTTTCACAAATCACCTTAGCACAACTGATGGTTGGGAGTATAACTGGATCCTAGGTCCAAACTCCAATTTATCTGTCTCAATGCAAGGGAACACCAACCATTCAATCATACATTGAGTCGAGAGGTAGACTCCGGTATGCCTGTGCATCGTACTCACATACGAAATCTGAATACAAGCCCAACCATATGAACGGTTTAAATGACATATAAACATCATGGTTATCTCTAAGAAGATTTTAGCAGTGGACATTTTCATTCCCACTATTTCGTTGGTGTGGCCCAGTACTTGAGTCTCTGCTCTGCCTGATTTTTAAAGTATGTGTCCTATTGTAATCTTTCAAATGAGATGGACAAAGTGGATTTGTCATGTACATCCATATGGACCCGACATTTGTGCCCGAGGTCACGGGCAATCCACCTTCCTTTCATTGTGCGTCTCATGCATGTCTGCTAAGAAATGAAGATTTTACCCCTCTTACTGTAGGTTCTATGCATGACACACCCACCTTGGTGCTTTTCTATCAATGATGGCTGAGTCATTGCCGAATGCACTCAACTTTCCTGTATATAAAAGTAAGAACTACATCATGGCCTTCTAGTCATGCTAAAAATCAATGATTTGTTGACCTTATAAGATTTCATATGTCAAGAGATCCAATGGATGAGATCATTTATGGAAACATACTTTCCATATCCAATTCATGGCCGGATCTACCTCTTTAACGGTTGGGATCATCCACACACATGGCCCACTTCAGACCACTAGTCCGCTATGGCATGATCAAGCCTCCTCAAATTTACAGGCTGCTAGTGAGGTTTGTATCCCACACACTTGAGTATCACCTAATGTGTGTGGTTTATTTAATTGTGGGCCATCGAAGTTAGGACATACCAGATGGAGGGTCTGGATTCACCTAACTTCAAGGACTGAATTTCCTACCGCACTTGCAAGGAGCCTGCGCAATAGAAAGCTCCGTGGGGCCCACTGTGATGTCTGCGTGAAATCCACTCAGTCCATTAGCTTTTCCATATCATGCTATGAAGTGAGCTAAAAAATCAGGAAATCAAAAGGTTCAAATGGGCCACACCATAGGAAACAGTGGTGATGGAGTCACCGATCATCGAAAGTCTTCATCGGACCCATCAAAGCTTTGTGTCCATCTGATATTTGTGGTTTGCCTTCATCCTGGTGGGACTCATCTTAGAAACTGGCTGGATGGCGTCCATGAACCTTTCAACGGTGACCGTCTCCAGAGGCGCTGCTTCCTGTGGTAGGAAAATAGTCCTCTGGTTCGCAAACGAGAGCTTGATGATCAATAACAATAACAGGGCCGGGCAGGACATGCTAGTCGAGCTGAAAGACACCTTGGCGTTTCAACGGCAGATCTCAGGTTCGGTTACTAAGGAGATACACTAATTGCATTGGTGGTGCCTTGCGTAGCTAAAGGGGAGGTGCCTAGTGCCTAGAAAAGGGTTTTTAGGGCATTTTTGTGATACATAGTGCAAAATGGGACCTAACTCTAGGTTGAACTTGGACCTACTGACTTGCCTTGTAGGCTGCGCTTAGGTGGCTCATGCATTGTCTGATCAATTTTCAGGTCATGCTTGGGCTCAAATTATTTTAGGCCAAGTCAGGCCAGGCGGACCCGAGCCTGACCCAACTATGCATGTGCATTGAGTTATATGGTACAATTATACCATTCCAATAGTCCATTAGGCAACCAATCCATCTTAATATAGATAATTGGTTTTATTCCTCTAAAACGTTTATTGCTTTGTTTATGTGTGGCCCATTGATCGAAGGATACATTAAGAACATACAAGTGGAGTTAGTATTTTTATCATTCTTTGGGCCTGATTTTCATCTCAGTTTAGGGAATTGGCCCAAAAAATGAACCAGAACCAAATCATGTTAGGACGTGTGTCCAAAAATGAGGTAGATCCAAAGCTTATGTGGGCCGCATTGAAGTAAACAATGGAGATTGAACAACCAGAGGTAGATCCAAAGCTTAAGTGGGCCACATTGAAGTAAACAATGGAGATTGAACAACCACCATTGAAATCTTCCCAGGGCCCATTGTGTTGATTATATGCCATCCAAACCGATCAGAAGGTCATTCCCGCCCCATAATATCATATGAAGAAACCAGCGGACAGATGAATGTTTCAAAAAATATATGTGGGCTTCATGACTATTTTAACAGCGACAATTCAATACCACTGTTTCAAGTAGTATGGCCCACTTGAGTGTTGGATCTGCCTCATATTTGGGCCCGCGGTCTAAAATGAGCTCATGAAAATGGTGGATATAGTGGATTTGTCAAAAACATTATGATGGGGCACTCCACTTTTTTAGATCCTCCATGACCATGGGGGATTAATAACACTTTGTCAAGCAACGTGGCCCACTTGAGTTTTTTTTATCCTTGCTATATCAGAATACACCAATTAAAATGAGCTGGAAAAACTGGTGGATGTAGTGAATTTCTCATAAACATCATTGTGGGCCACACGACAATGGGTGCAATTTTAACCATGGGTGTTCAATACCACTGTTGCAAGTCACATGGACTACTTGAGTGTTGGATCTACCTCATATTTGGGCCCAACCCCTAAAATGAGATAAATAAAACAATTGATGGGGTGGATTTCTAAAAAATATCACGAGATGGATTTCCCAACTTGGCACATCTATTCACAAGGTGGAGCATTGATCAGGTTGGCTGTTGGAGTGCACACAGACCATTCGCTATAATGTAAGTTACCTTTTGTAAGTTGAAAGGCTAACAAAAATTTTAAGAAAATAAGTTTCTTATATTATAAGTTATTTATTTAAATTTAATAACTTAAAATAAGTTAAAAAGTCATTTATTAGGTGGAATCCAAATAGGCCCTATGTTTCGAGGCCCACCCCTGTTGAGCCTTGCCCAGCCCATTGCCACCCCTAGCATGCTGGTTTTAGCCCGTTGGGCGTGCCTAAGATTCACTACACGGGCCAGGCCTTGCAAATCATGACCCCGACCCAGACGGTAGCGGATTAAGTGAGACCCGGGATCCACCCAGGTGGGTGGGACCCCTGACCGTGGGGCTCACAGTGATGTATGTGCCTTAAATCTACACTATCCAACCATTTTGAAAGCTCGTTTTAGGACATGCTACTAAAAATGAAGCTGACTCAAGTCTTAGGTTGACCACACAACACGGGAAATAGTCGTGATTGAATCCCCACCATTAAAAACTTTGTGGATTCCACTGGAATATTTATTTGCCATCCAACTTGTTGATAATGTCACAAACACCTAGATGAAGAGACCACACAAATGTAATCTTGATCCAAAGCTTTCGTGGCCCACAAGAAGTTTTTAATGGTCAATCTAGAACTTGGAATTGCTTCATTTTTTTTGTTCATGCCCTAAAATGAGCTTTCAATACGAATGGACGGTGTGGATGAAGTCACATACATCACAGAGGGTCCCACAGTTAGGGGTCCCACGCACCTCGGTGGATCCGGGATCTCACCTAATCTGCTCCTGGCCTAGACTGGGATAGCCTTAGGGTTTGTTTGCTAACACTTAAAATAGATACTTAGTGCAGAATTAAGAAAATATATTTTTATAAGTGTTGTTTGTTAACACCAAATTCGAAAAGCGCTCCGTGATTATCCCTTGAATTTTTTCGGCAACGGAGGTCTCACTTAATGGTGAATATGGAATGCGCTCCGTAAATTTTCTATAAAATAAATAAATTTGCTTTCAAAATTACCCTCTCACAATCGCTACGGAGAGTTCTCTCACCATTACGTAATACATAACCCAATTTTTAACATGTGTAACTTCTCTGGCCCCATCATGATTTATGTGTTGGATCAACACCGTCCATCAACTTTTTTGGATCAGTCGTAGAGCATGAGCCCAAAAATGAGGCACATATAAAGCTCAGGTAAACCACACCATAGAAATCGATGGGAATTGAATGATTACCGTTGAAACATTCCTAAGGTCTAATATGAGGTTTATTTCTCATCTAACCTCTACATAAGGTCACACATACGTGGATGAAGGGAAAACACAAATATCAGATTGATCAAAGCCTTCTGCGGCCCTAAGAAGTTTTCAATGGTAGGCACCCAATTCCTACTATTTCATATAGTGTGGCCCACTTAAGCCTTACATCTGCCTCTTTTTTTTTTGTCTTATGCCCCAAATTGACATGGAAAAATGAATGGATGGTATGGATGAAACATATATATCATGTAGGCCCAACAAGGGGCCTCAACCCTCTTCGATGGATCCCATGTGGATTGCCAACCCGCACTCCAAAAAAAAGCAAGCTACTGGGCAATGCTATATGTGCCCCATCATTGTATATGTGTTTTATCCACACAGTTCATTCATTTTTTGAATTAAAATTAAGACATTGGATCGAAAATTAGATATATCCAAAACTCAAGTGTGCCACACGAGAGGAAACAGTGAGGATTACTAACCAAAATTGGAATATTTATATGGCCACAAAAGTTTCATATCATGATAAGATTTTGGTGTTTTCATTTCATCCTAGTGTGAATGAACTTATAAATGGTTTAAATGGCCCATAAATAACAAGGTGAGGCTAGGAAGATTTCAACGGTAGAAAACTCTTTCCCCAGTTTTTCCTCTCTTTGTGGCCCACTTGAGTTCTGGATCCACCTCGTTTTTGTTTAAAGTCCTAAATATATAGAAAAAATGGATGACCGGGGTGGATTTCTCACAAACATCACAGTGGCCCACATAGCAATTCGGCCCAGAACTGCCTTTGGCAGGAAATCCGCGCATCCTTCCACCGCCTGGCAGAAGCGGGTTGTGTCCGTCCACTGCCGAGATGCTAGGTATGACTCTATGAGGCCCATCGTGATGTAAGAATTTTATCTATGTTGTTTGTCTCTTTCTTAGATCATTTTACAGCATGATCTCAAAAAATGTGACAGGTCCGCAACTCAAGTCGACCACACTAACGGAAATGATGGTGATAATGATACCTACCGTTGAAATAATATGGAAAACTATTTAAAAACTTTTTGTGGCCCACAAAAGTTTTGGATCAAGCTAATCTTTATCTTTTCCCTTCATCCATTTCTTTCTTGACATTATCGACAGCTTCGATTGCAAAACGACATTACCAAAACCTTACAATGGGCTCTTTGGAATTTTTAATGGTGAAGCACTCAATCACCACTATTTTCAGTGGTACAATCCATTAGATATGCATAATTTTTTTTATCCAATGTCCTTAATTGGGTTGGAGAACAGATGGACAACATGGATATACAAAATATCATCCATGGGAGCCACACGTTAGGGGTAACACCCACTAAGTTGTTCCGCAGGGTACACCTAATTCGCTTTCTATCCTAGCAGGATTGCACAAGTGTTAGGTGTGGTTTGGATGCTACTGCACTAACCTAGCGAAGAATGAACGATTTTGTTAGAGCATGATACATGATACATGTGTTTTATTCAAGCTGTCCATCTATTCCTACTATTCATTTTAGAGCATGAGCCTAAAGTGGATGCAAATTAAATGCTCACTTGGACCACACCACATGAAATAGTGGGATTAAATACCCACAACCCAAAACTTGTGGGGACGACAAAAGTTTTTGATCAAGAGAATATTCATATTTTCCTTTCATTCGGGTCTATGTGACCTTATGAATAGGTTGGATGGAAACTAAGCATCATGGTGGGCCCTAGGAAGGTTTCAATGGTGGGCGCCATGTCTTACCATTTCTTATGGTGTTGTCCACCCAGTATTATGATCTATTTCATTTTTTAGGAGCATGCCTTGAAATGAGATGACAAACAGAATGGATGGAGTAGATATAAAACAAATACATGTAAACTTTACATTGCCTAACAAGAGATAGGGGTAAATATGTCAACTTAATATATTCAAGTACGTTTGTTAACAAATAGGTTGTCTCAGTACTTAATTTTCAGACTTCGACAATAATTACCAAACATGTTTTTAGACTTCAAATCCAGATTTCAGATTTCAAATTCAGACTTCAAATTTTAGATTTAACAAATGAGTCCTTAATATAGCGTAATCTTGAAGAAAAGGCATAGCCTGTTGACCATAAAAAAAGCGGCCCACTGGAACCGTGGCCCATCAATCAGAACAACCCCGGTTTTGGGGCTGTATCTAATTGGATTTCGACACATGCATGCCATGTGTACCATGACTATGTGCATTCAAAACTCCGCTAATGTATTAAATCAAATAACTAACCTTTCGTTAGTTTCAATTCCCGGTAAAAATAACAACTACCAGAAAACCGCCATTAACAGAAATTTTTCAGCGACTCACCTCCCTATATTCTTTGGCAGAAGCTTCTCGACTATCTCGAGACGAAAGCATATATAGGGAAACATCTCGCCAATTTCTCAGACCGGATGTTCTCAGAAAAACGTCAAAATCTCATCAACACCTAAATCAAAATCGGGCCGTTGATTTCAGAGATACAGACCACAGGAACAATTGCATGCCGTGGATTCCGATTTCTCTCTTCCAAACGTCGGAAATCTATATAGACTTCCTTCTTCCGACAGCGGAATAGGAGCGTTTGAATTTCTGGATCTAAAGAATCCACGTTTGGGAAGGGAAAACGGATATTTCGATGGCATTGCTCTAATTTTGTTGGCTTTCGCTTGTCTGGACATTGGATAATTGCTTTCGTTGTGGGGTTTTTTGATTGACAGTGTTTGAAGAGCTGAAATTGCAAGAATCCAAACAGAAGAAAGCTGAGTATTTCAGGATCTCTTGTCTCTCTGTTCTGTGGCTGTGGTCGAGCGGTGCATGGAGTATTTAAAAAGGGCAGTTGATTCGTGTCCGTCACGGTGGATGGAAAACTATGTCCGTTTCCCAGTATTTGGAACGTCATAATAAGGAAAGTAAGATCCATACCGTTCATCTTTCTACAATCGCAACGAAGGAATAGTGGTATAATCCAGAGGCTTTCTCGTCGTTTCTATTGAAGTCTTGATTTTCACCGTCCATTTCAATGCCGTTACTTAGATCAAGGTCAGCGATAGAGGGAGCCGTGCAATGAACAGTCAGAAGCGGATTGCCTTCGACCCCTGACAGCAGGCAGGTGAGGCCGACCGTGATGTTTGTAAGAAAACCACCACGTGAGCCCAGAAATGAGGCACATGGAAAACGCAAGTGGGCCACACACGACAGGAGAAAGTGGGGATTGGACGCTTACTGTTGAAACACCCATGACACCACAGAAGTTTTGGATCGGGGAAATATTTTTGTGTTTTCACTTCATCCCAGTGAGAATGACGTTATGAACGGTTTGGATCACATATAAACATCATGGTGGGCCTGGGAAGATTTCAAGGGTGGGCATTTCTCTCCCCACTTTTTCCTGTCGTGTGGTCCACTTACGTTTTCGATCTATCTCATTTTTTAAAACTTGTCCTAACATTATCCGGTAAAAAGGATAGACGGAGTGGATTTCTCAAAAACATCACGGTGCGTCCCACCTAGCTTACAACCGCAGGAACTACGGTGGAAGGCAATAGGCGTCCGAAAATGTCTCCGCCGGACTCACCGTAACGTCTAGATATTCACTCCATCCGTCAGTCGCCAGCTCATGTTAGCACGTAAGGCAGATGCAAAAACTCAAGTGGGCCCACACCGTAGAAAAACGATGGGGATGAGACGCACAGCATTGAAATCTTCTTTGGGCCCACCGGCAGAGTTTTAGATCAGGATGATATTTCTATTTTTCCTTCATCCCGGTGGTAATAACGTTGTGATGGTTTGGATGGTCAAGATGGGCCCCAGGAAGGTTTCGATGGTGGGAGACCCTATTCCCTCTGTTTTTATTGTTGTGGGCCACTTCAGTTTTGGATGTATCATATTTCTGGGATCACGTTCTAATATGATCCGGATCAACCGATGGACGGAGTGGATGTCAGATAGAAAATCAATGTGGGCCCCACAGAGCTTTTTTGTTGCACGGGCTCCCAGCAACAAGTGCAGGTAGGAAATTCCGTCCATCGACAAGGGAGGAAGAAAGGTGTACCGCGAGAGCATACAAGTTGTGTCCCACCAAATCTCCGCCGTTGCTTGGAGTGAACTGATCATCAGTGGAACCTGAAAGCATCCTACAGATCTACAATCCTAATGTCACGTAGATTGGGCCATATCAACAATGTGATCTTTGAGCAGTGACCAATCAGAGGTAGGGCCCACCTCATGGAAGGTCGAGATTGTCCGACAATTGCACCATGGTGCACAAATGAGACGCATTTGGAGCGTCGTCCCACTAACGAAGTAGGCCGCCGAATCCGTGTCCCTTGAAAACACCGTACGATCAGTTATAGTGACCTTCTGATCAGTGGTCACTTTTTCACCTTCTGAGACAGTGCCCATTCATGTTCAAATAAAACAGAATAATGGACTGGATTACCCGATCACAGCTCCCAATTCGCGGAACTGAAAATCTGCATAGATTGCAGAGATGGCCCCCACATGCAAACAATGGACCGGGTATGGGTCCAGCCGGGGTCAGCCCAAGCACGAACAGACCCAACCCATTTAACTGTAACTGGGTTGGGTTGACTGTGCCGATGTTTAAGAAGGTCCGTTGGACAAAGGTTCTAGGCTGGTTAGGTCTGGCCCAGCTGCCCGTGAATGAATGGGTCAGATTGGGCAGGGCTCAACCCAAGCCCGACCGATTCAAGTAAAATGGCTGCATTTTCCAGCTCGACTCTAACCTGCCAGGATGCCGATTGCTTGGTGACACTGACACCACTGACCCGTGGTTAGCCCAACATAGTGGGATTTGATTAGCCCATGTGCCGCTGTCAGAGATAGGCCCATGCAAAGGATATTTGAAAGTTGGTATTTTGAGTACACACGGAGCCTATCCCTGACAGTAGCACGTGGCCCAAATCAAATCCCGCCACATTGGGTCATAAAGGAGGTCAGTGGTAGTCAACACACAATCCGCGTCCAACCTGCTAACCATTTAGCTTAGGCTGGACCCACCTCAGAAGCGGTCCAACCCCTGCTCGGACAATAAGCCATTATCCCTTTTATGTTTTAGATTTAATCTTGATGAGATGATCAATGGTTTTCTTCATTTTTCACTTTCAAGGTGTGTTAGATAAAATAAAATTAAAAAAAAAAAACTTAGTTATTTAAGTGTTTATGAATTACTAAGGTCGATTTTGCATGCAATAAAAATTTACTCCTTTTTCTTTCTACTTGCAGGCAACATGAATTGGATATCCAAACACAACTGGTTTATTAGATAAAAAAAACTTAGTTATTTGAGTTATTCTTTTAGAAAATAAAAATTTCTGGATTAAAGTATGTATATTTGCATATGATCATGTTATCATTTGGTAGGCCTGTTGAGGAGTTAGTGTGTTTACCTGATTATTTTCTTTGCTGTAAGCCTTCTCTGAAAGCAGGGCTGGCGCAATCGTAGACATTGTGAGATCGATCACCGTCTCTCTCACAAATAAACACTCCAAATTCACAGAGTTTATGGAACTCTTTAACCAGAATTCTTCGAATCCATGGAGAAGAAAAAGATAACCAAAGTTTTTATTGAAAATAATCAAAGATGAATGAATAACAACGAGTTTAAGCAACTATTTATAAAGAAAACTAGTCTTAGAAAACCCTAATTGCGTGATTAGAAAGAGTTTTAACAAAAAAAAAAAAAAAAACGGTGTGAGTTCGCACAATCCAACAGGTTGTCGATTGATTGACTTGATCGATCGATCAATAGATCAATCAACGATCTCAAAACAGTACAGGGATGCCCAATGATAAATTGTGATTTTTTGGGGCGATTTGCGATTGATTGACCATGCCTTGTCGATCCATCTACAAGCACGGAGGCCCATATCTGTCAGGAAACCATTAGGAATCTGAAAATTGCAGAATTTTCACCGCTTTTCCTTTATCTTTTTCTGATCCTTTTCTAGCAAGAATGTGCTCGATCCTTACTCTCGATCAGGGGGTTCTCTCCCTATATCAAGGGCATGTTTCCCCAACCCCTATCCTTTCCAATGGGTTCATTACTTTTGGGAGCTTCAACAATCTAGCGAAGGTATTGGACTATTTTGTTAGATGTTTTTTTAATTCTTTGTGGTAAGTGGACTGAGAATCATGCTTCAATAATTCCAGATAACACCAAAAGTCTTGCAAGCAAAAGAAGGGAATGTGATTTTGATTCTCATTGGCATCTCAGGAAATAGCAGGACTTAATTTTGAGAAATCATCAATCATTCTTATTCTTATACGTAGTTCCTAAATTGCAACTGCTTAATGCATTAGCAACTGATCTTGCTTCCCCTCCACTTTCTTATTCAACTTCTTTGGTATGTGTTGCAGTGTAATCCTATTATTTCCTATGGATATGCTGAGAATCAAAAGCATGGCTACAAGAACGCAATTGGGCAGTTTAAATTTGCTGCAGAACTTGGAGAAAACCATGCAGGAAAGTAAATCTATCTTAGTTATATGACGGGCAGACTTAGCAACTCGACTCTCAATCTAGATGCAAGCAACTTTCCTTGTGTCCATGCAATTTGATATAATCAATACTGCCTGTCTTATGTCGTAACACACATGAAGGTGCTAGGTGAATTGGTTAGTCTGAAGTACATGACTATAGTTGCACAATATGTGAAGCAAAGTGGCAATAGATTTGGGTTCGAGAGTGAGGAAACATCCGTTTCGCAATTTAAACAAGGATAGATATTTTGGAAGGGGGAATCGGAGCGAGAGTCTGAAGCCGGATTTGTACTGGGATTTGGGAGTGACACCCAGTTAGAAGGCTTGTGCCACAAGGGCATGACTAACCATTTATACAGCCCGCCTTTCAACTTAAATGCAATGTTCCATTCTTCTCCTGGTTGAATCCTTATCTAATGGTATCCACTCAAATCATTCTTCGAAATTTGGCTCTTGCCTTCTGGCTAAACATTTTGTTTGCCCACATAGGAAGAGAGGCTAACTCTGCTGTCAAGGTGTTGGCAAAAGAGGTATCTTCGGGCTCTTTGCATTTGGAATTCGATTTGCCTTGAACTTCTGGTTTAATGGTAGTCTTGTTACTTTCTTAGAAAAAGAAAAAAAGACAGAAAAATAAAAAGTAAAAGAACTCATTGAGGCGCATTGAACTCATTTCAGCTTGGGGTTACCCTATTTATGGGGTCATATATTGTCAATCAAGTACTTAAGACCTGAAAACTCAAAACCATTCACAATCTTTTGACCTCAATAACTGGGAGTATTAATTTGATCAGTTTCAAGAAAACTTGTAGGTCTTCACCATGCCCCACTCATGTTTCGAATTTTGATAGTGTGCTATGCAAATAATAAAAAAAATAGAGAAAAGGAAAAAGGAATAGTAAAAACTAAAAAACTCATTGAGGCGATTGAACTCGTTTCAGCTTGGGGTTACTCGTCTTTATGAGGTCCATTCACAATCTTTTGACCTGAATAACTGGGATTATTTGATCAGTTTCAATAAAACTTTTAGGGTTTCATCATGCCCCACTCATGTTTCGAGTTCTGATAGTGTGCTATGTAGTATTGAAAATATATTTCTTTATCCATTGCTCTTTGACTAGAGAGCTATTAAATAATTTCTTCTCTCTTTTCGGAATTTGAGTGGACCATTAACAGCTTTTTGGGGGAGATGATTAAGGGTTGGGTGCGGGACCTTAAGGAACTAGAGGCAATATATTATGGAAAATGGTGTTGAAGGCTTGCATGTGGGGCTTTTGCTAAGAAAGAAATGGGAGGATGTCCATGGGAAGTCATTGAACATAAGAGAATCTCTTTGCTCATAAGCTGGGTATTGATCCCGAATTCAGGGCCGTCTTCCGGATTGTTTTAGTTAAGGATTGGAAGTCAGCAATTGGTAGCGGACGGACCCAAAGTAAAATTAAAGATTTGATATTAACTGCCTCTGGATGGTCAGCTTAAGCTCAATATTTATTGGTGCTCTATTGACAAGCCCCACACTACTGGTATTGTTGCTGAGGTATGACAAGGAAGACATCTTGATGGCCTTCTCCCAGCTGTGTGTGAGGCAGGACTTGATGAGGCAGAGATCTTGGCTCTAGGTTTCTTTTTTGGGTATCTTAGTCATTGAAGGAGACTTGCAATGCCATTAATTGGTTTTCCAACACAACTCTGGGTTGTCAGAAATTAAACTATGTCTTTCAGAGATTTGAGCTCTTTCTTCAAATGGGATAGTTGTTTAAATTCTCTAAATTTTTTGGAGGGATGTGAACGTGGTTGGCCAAGGGAGTTGCTCCTCTATTCCCCTCAATTTGTTGTAGTTTTCTCTTGTTTTTCTAGTAAATTTTCAAAAGATAAAAGGAATTAGTTGATCAAACATTAGTTTTGTAAAACCATGATAAACTGTGAAGCTTTGATTTCCTTTTCCCATTCATATCTAAAATGATTTTCTACAACGATGCCATGTTCTATCAACTTTGACTTTTAAGGGAAAAAAAAATCTGGATATTACATTCTAGATCTCTATTTAGAGAAGTGTGAGAATGTGCGCTCCTCGAAAAGTACACCAGCTGCTTGCTCCTGCAATTGTGTTAGAAACGGAGAGACTTAATTTTACTAAGGCATATTTGTTGCTCCCGAGATTCGAACACAAGACCTTCTACTCTAATACCATGTCAAAGAACCACTTATCTAAAAGCTCGAGCCATTAGAAAATGTTGTATCAATGTATATCAAGAGACTTAACAATATTGTTTAACATTATTCTTGTTAGATAACTCTTGGCCCTTGAATGATCATCTTTATTAGGAGAGAAATTCTATTACCCTGATGCAACAAAACAAAGTGTCCTGACGTGCCAATCCTTGCAATTGGGACCATGGTTTGGTGTTCTAGACTGTTGACCTGATTGGTCCCAGCAAGGAGAGCAGATGCTTCCAAAACATCCCAGGTTGAGAGATCCTAACTCTTCAACAATAGGTCTATAAATAAAACCGTTCAGAAAAAATAAAAACAAAAATGCAGCAAGTCTGGAAAAAGGGCCAAAGATTGGATATCTAGGATGTCCAAATCTGAAAGATTTTTTGGAGCATCTACCATCAGTGCAGGCATCAAGTCTGAATTGACAAACCATGGACCCCATTTTGATGTAATGACGGGCATCATGACCCTCGGATTTCATGTATTATGAATGTGTTCCCTTTACACAACGAAATTCCCAATTTACAATATGAGCATGATGCAGGACAACTAATCACTTGCTCTAAAAGCTCAAACTAATAGAGCATGGCGAATTAATCCCTTTATCTCATAGCCCAAGTCAGGCACCACTTTACATGGTCTCTCCTCATGCTGAGCCCTCCTTCGTGGCCCGACTTCACATGGGTCTTGTCCCACACGGACCGCCCACCCCGAGTGTGCCCCGCTTCACACAGTCTGCCCCACTCGAGCCCAGTGTGAAAATGCCCCAACACTAGAGCATGTGCATGTTATTAGTGCGGTGTCATTCCCTTGTCAGCATTCTCTCTGCTAGTGCTTATGCTATTGCTGTTACCGAAATGTTCAGAATCTTAAAGAGAGCTTATAGCTAATGGCATTCTTGGCCAAAGTAGTAAAATACATGCCTTGGCAATCAGCAGACATGAAGGGTTTGTCTAAATTATGAATGCAGGGCTAACGCATCTCCAAAATCGAAGATGGGTATGACCGTTTGGCGCTGGAATTCGCATCTGACATCACAGCCCTTTCGAACCTCCAGATAGGTCTTCGTGAGCTCATGCTGAAGTCCTCAGTCTGCAACGGACCACAATTCACTCTAGGGTTGGATGCGACATACAGAAATATGTGGCACAGATACTGCAGAGGAGATGTTCCGTCTTTAAGGCATATGGATTTGCAGCAGCAGCAGCCTCCACCATCTCCCAAAAAGCCTCCTGAGAAATTCCCCGAGCCCACAAAAATCACAACTCTACATGGGAGATCGGGAGTGGTCCGCTGGACAACACCCTATATGTGGGCCATGACCCAAAGGCAGGGCTGAATCAATCAATCGGGCTGCTTGATCAGAGGATGGCCCCAAAACTTTTTTTTTTCTCCCATTTTATACTCAAATGAGCGGTTTGAGTATAAAATAAGCAGGCAAAACGGATGGATGGCATGGATAAAACATACGCATCATGGTGGGCCCCACAGAGTCCTGCTACTGTGGATGTCTGCGGTGGCAGGGCCGCAGGGACACTATGCAATATGCGTCCCACGGCAATGGCAAGAAAATTTTCGCAACACCCACCGGGTGTAGAAATGACCCGCCACGATATATGTGATGTATCCACTCCGTTCGTCCATTTGGTGAGATCATTTTAGAGCCTGTTTAACAGTAGTATCCAATAGAATGGAATGTTATTAAATGGGATTATAGCATTTATTGTTCATTTATTACATGCCTGCAAATATCATGGGATTAGCATTTATTGCTTTTATTTGCTCATATGATTACCACGTTTGATGGACCGTGGGATTATGATCAATAGACCACATTTTATAATTGATTTTGATCACTAGTGCTCACATGCAGCTTGAATGACTATTGTAAAAGGCATGTGTGAGTGAATGGCATTGATCTAATACACACATCAATATAGGGCTACAACTATGGTGGATTTGAAATTCACAAAAGACCCAATCAAATCCACCATCGGTACTGGAGTACGTGATTCCTTTGTTATCAAATAAAGGATGGAATTGGGATATGATAAAATGCAATTCCATACCACTTAATCGCATCTATTAACGTTGCCGGCTGCATGACAACAAAAAATGAGGCAAATCCAAAGCTCAAGTGGATCCATCACAAAAAATTGTGGGGATTGAACGCCAACCATTAAAAACTTATTGAGAGCCACTTGAGCTTTAGATCTGCCTCATGTTTGGGATCATGCCCTAAAATGATCTCGCCAAATGGATGGATGATGTGGATGCAACACATACATCATGGTAGGGTCATTGCTACACCCAATTGGAGAAAATTTTTGCTACACCCACGAGGTAGCTACGCTAGCTACACCGGGCATAGCAATGACCTCACCATGATGCATGTGTTGGATCCACATCGTCCATCCATTTGGCGACATCATTTTAGGCCATGACACCAAAAATGAGGCAGATCTGAACCTCAAGCGGCCCCCAATAAGTTTTTAATGGTTGGCGTTCAATCCCTACTATTGTCTTTGCTGGATCCACTTGAGCTTTTGATTTGCCTCATTTTTTGTGTCATGACCTAAAATGATCTCACAAAATGGATGGACGGCGTGGATACAACACATACATCATGGTGGGTCATTGCTACACCCTGTAGCTAACTCGTGGGTGTAGCAAAAATTTTCTCAGCTAAC
Organism: Liriodendron chinense; assembly: GCA_003013855.2. Lineage (NCBI taxonomy): Eukaryota > Viridiplantae > Streptophyta > Magnoliopsida > Magnoliales > Magnoliaceae > Liriodendron > Liriodendron chinense. Next base: position 8,230,797 of record ML058333.1, read on the forward strand.
TTGTAGGTGTAGCAAATTTTTTCGGCAATGCCCCCCGGCACACACACCTATTTGGCTGCACCCATACCTTACCAATGTTGGGCCGGGCTTAGGCTCTTTTTGGGGGCACCCGGCCCCTTGACACCACTAAGACCATCCTTCACAATAATCATTCTGATCTTCTCATCAGGTGGCCCACACCCTTGGAATTGATGGACAACCAAGGGTCTGATTCAACAACCAGGTGTGGCTCACCTCGATTTTTGAAAAGGGTGATCCTCATGATGGGGCCTACTGTTTTCAGGGTCATCTTCAGTTCTCTTGTACTAGTTGAAGATCCAATGGTTCCTATCCTTCCAAGATCTCCAACTACTGGAGAAAGGCATGCAACTTCAGATTATCTTCCCTGTGATGAGAAAGAGTCCATCTTGCTGACCCTCAATCACCTCGTTCAGCCATGCATTTTGGGTTGGGTTGGGAACAATCACATGTATATGGGTCGGGTCAGGTTGGGTTGAGCACAGAGGTATGTGGGTCGTGTCAGGTTGCAGCATGGGTCCTCTTGATGTCAGGTCGGGCTTGGGTTAACCCTCAAACCTAACCCAACTGGCCCAAGTTGCACCCCTATCGACATCCCTACACTTGAGAGGAGGTTGCCAGCAAATCCTATCCCTAGAATACAACAACTCCAACAACTCCAACCCCAGAAACTTATTTTCTTCTCCTTTAAAAATCAAAGCAACACCCACCAAACACAACCACCTTGGAACATTCCTAGACTTTCCTGTATTTTAGAACTTTCAACCATCTTTCCATGCTGGCAGTAACTTGACCACGACTTGTCGAAACTTGGAAGTATTTATCAATGTTAGTACCTTCTAATTATAATTTTTTGAATAATCAATGGACGCTTGTATAGTTGTGCAAGTATACTCTTATAACTAGCTAGGGCATTTTATGGTACAAAAATCAGCTTAAAATGAGTATCTTGTTGTCTGCATCATCTAGTGCATAATTCACTTACATCGCATTCCAGTAACTCCGTCATATTCTTCATTTCCTGATCAGTGGTGTAAAACGAATCCGACATTGCATTGAAGATGTGCTCTTGACAAATGTAGTTGTCTCACTAGCATTTTTACATTCCAAGAATAATCTTTGCCTAATTAATTATATTGGCTCAAATGTAAACAATTAATTATCATTCTCAAAACACGCTACACTTCCACACTTACCGGTCGTGTAGTCATTTAATGCTGACAAGAAGAATGGTTAGTAATGGAAGTTGGGACATAGAATCTTGCTCCCCCTGTTATGGGACAAAGGCAATCCTATATCATTACCATTGTTATTCATGCAATGGCAAGGAGTCATTCGAATGCCTATAAGGAGTCGTTTGAATGTTTGTAAGTTTTATTAGTTGTTAAAGGCTTGTCATCAAATAGTATAAGAAATTATATGCGAACCAAGGGCGTGTGCGTGTATGTAATCGCATATTTGCACATGCCATCACACAACCTTTCAAAAGAAATTACATTTTCTTATGCAGTGATGGCATAATCGCATATGCCATCACATATTGACTAACCGTCATAAAATTGCATATGTTACTATGACATGTGATTTGTGCTCCCAAAATGGCATATGTGATCGCATAAGCAATTATTCAATGGCATATGACAGCACTAGTAAAAGGTTTATAAATAAGCTAGGAAGTGGAAGCTTGCTCCCTATAATATGGGGCAAAGATAATCCTGTCTTTATCTTGGTTTTTTGTAACGGTATGGACCATTTGGATGTCTGTAAGTTTTATTAGTTGTAAAAAGCTTATAGGTAATTCATTTACATGTGGTATTTAGATAGAAAATTTCTTTTGAAATTAAGGTTGTAAGTCATTTACAGCTTTTCATTGTATTTGAAAATCGTAAGGATATGTTGGTTATTGTTTGAATTAGGTGACTCAAATCTATGTTGGACAGAGTCGTCAAGCGAATTGAGCAGGGTGGTCGGGCGATCGACCATCTCGAAATTGGCACAGTGAACTCTCTGGGCAATTTTGAGAGGTTTTGAGCGACCGAACCTACGAGCATTGGGCGACCAATGGTGGGTTTGGGCAATCAATCGTATGTCGGTTATGTTATACAGTTTTCGTGATCTTGCGTAGTTCTGTGTAAGATGTTTTTATTAGGGTTTATTGCCTATTTAAGCGGGTGTAAATAGGAATTAGGGTATCCTAGATGCGTAAGGTGGGATTGAGAGAGTTCTACGGGTTCTGTGTAAGATGTTTCTAATTTGAGTTTGTTGCCTATTTAAGCGGGTGTAAACAGGAATTAGGGTATCCTAGATGCGCAAGGTGGGATTGAGAGAGTTCAAGGGGAGAGAGCTTGGGATTTCTCTTGTGGGGCTTGATTCAAGTGGGTGTTCTTCATTCTCTTGTATGTAACTTCGATTTTATAGTGCATTATTTGCTTTGTGCTGTGGTTTTTTACCCATGAGGGGTTTTTCCATGTAAAATCAAATTGCCTTCTCGTGTGTGCTGATTAATTGCTTGATCGTTGTTATTGTGATTTATCTCATTTGATTTCTCACTTTTTTTCACTGCGGGCTGGTTTTCCCAACAGTTACTTCACATCTGAAACTCATTTTCAAGTATAGCTTGTTTACAACTTAAAAAGTTACAAGAATCCAAATGACCTCTAATATGAAGTGAGCTTTTTATAACCTTTGTGAGGAGTATATTAAAAAAATTGAAGAGTAAAAAAAATGCTGAAGAGGTGACCTAATGTTTTGATATTTAGTGCAACCAATGATAGTGTAAAAAAATATAGAAAGAAAAAAGAAAGCAATTAATGCAATCCATGTGATAGACGTCACAAAAATGCTCCCTAAGGGGCTAATGCTAGGCTCCTATGATAGCTCAATAGCATTTAAAAAGTGGTGTAGTGAGTCATTCTCAGGTGTTACAAGTAAATTAATAAATGACTTTAAATTAAAAAAAAATCACTTCCTATTTCTTATACCAATTGCTTTAGATAGTTTTGCCATTTTAATTAATTTTCACGACATTGGTAAAGAGAGGATAAATTTGTTGGAAAAATGTAGTTGTTTGGCGATGAATGGTTGGTATCATATTTAATGCATGGAAAGCATGAAACAATAATAAGAATAATCACTGTCTTCCTCAAATAGGTAAAGCCTTGAATATATGAGATAAAAAGGAAAATTCAAAATTTTATTATTCAATGATCTTTAGACTTTTCCGATTACATTTCTTATAAAGAAAAAGAAAAATCTTAATTAGGAGTCCTAATGTGACTAAGTTAGAATTAGAGTTGTATAGGAACCAAGCTAGCTCAAAAAGCTCGCTCGGCTCGGATAAAAAAATCTCAGGTTCGGCTCGGCTCATAGGGTGGAACAAGCCAAGCCAATCTTATTTTATGGGCTTGTTGAAAATTCAGACCAAGCTCGAGCCTAACCTGAGCTCGGTTCGACTCGGCTCAAACCAGGCTCGGTTTAGCTCGAATCAGGCTCGATTCGGCTTGGCTTGTGTAGATGCTTGGTATTTAATACACACACACACACACACACACACAAAACCCTAAAAGTCTAAATTTTTCTATTCGACCGCGCTGCCCCCTTCTCTCTTCAGGCCCCCTCTCTCGCTCACCTCCCTCAAACCCTAGTCACACTAGCCCACGACTGCCTGACCTCCTTCCGGCCGTCTAGCCTCCATGAGGACCATGATCCTCTGATCTCTCTCATCTCCTCTCTCTCTCTCTCTCATTTTCTCTCTGCTCCTTTCCTCTCTCTCTCATCTTCTCTCTTCTCATCTCCTCTCTCTCTCCGCTTCGCTTGTCGCTCGGCCAGCTAACTGCCCGACCATTCTGGCAGTCTCCAACCTTGTCCGACAGCCAACCGCCCCTGTCCAATAGCCTATCTCCCTTTAGCCTTGGGCAACTGCCCATTCCGGCAATCCCCAACCTTGTCTGGTAATGCCCAAAGCTCGATAGTGGCTCGAAAGCTCGACTTGAAAGCTTGAAGCTTGAATAGGCTCGAATATGCTTGAATTCGACTCGAAAGCTCGACTTGAAAGCTTGAAGCTCGAATTCAGCTCGAAAGCTTGACCAAACCATGTTAAGCCTGACCAGTTAGGCTCGAGGACCAAGCCCAGCCAAGCTAGCGCAGGTCGCCCATTGACTAAACCAAGCCGAACTGTGCAAAGCTTGGTTTGGCTCAACTCGTGTAGAGCTTTAGTTAGAATTTATCCAAAAAATAATTTTTCCTGAAATCACAATTTTAAATAAGAAAGAAGTGTTTTCTTGTGAAACGGACTTATGTGACTTACTACATGGGGCGGTTGACTTCAAATAGCCCATTATAGTAAAGATTGATAAGTTGTGTGTCTCGTAATAATATCTACCTCAAAAGTTATGGCTAATTTACGGTTCACACTTCAGTAGTTTCTCCCCATCCAGAACGGATTTCTTTAAAACGCACGGACTTAGGGCCCAGCTAAGTCATGCCCTATGTAGGATTGCGCTTGGATTTGACAGACTATGTCTGCTTCCATACAAGCTTCTTTAGACTCAGTTGTGCTAAGAATAGGTCTATGGCTCGCTTTACATCATTATTGCATAAGGGAGAGCATAAATTGCACTCACTGCCTTTCACTTCTTCTTTTACTTTATTTATTTATTTTATTTATTTCGTAGTGTTGTGTAGCTTGCACCGGTCCCTTTTCTCTCTATGCATAGCCAATATAAAGTCTGAAGTTGGAGAATTGTGACCGGTGGAGCTTACCTTGACTACCTTGTGACATCAATTCTATACTCAATTATTTCAGCTTATATTAGGACATCAGCCAAAAAAAAAAAAAAAGAAAAAAAAAAAAAAAAAAAACATGTATAGAGTACTAAAGTGGCCACAACAATTAAACCAGTGAGGTTATTTGCACACTGTACTTGCATGCAGCTGCACCTTTTCTCCCAACCTTTTTCACTTTAGTTCTTTTTGTCACACCGACATGAATGAAAGAAAAACAAAAATATCAGCTTGATTTAAAACTTCCATGGCTCCCTAGAATTTTTCAATGGCAAACGTTCAATTCACACTGTTTTCCTGTGCCGTCGTGGTCCACTTGAGCTTTTGCATATGCTTCGATATTTGGCTGACATCCTAAAATTATATGGTAAAATGGAAGAATGGAGTGGATAAAATACAAAGATCAGTGGTGGCCCACAGAGTTTACATAAAGCGTACTCAGTACCCAATCCGCCTTCCTATAAATTCAAATAAAACCGAATAAATCTCCAACACACAATCCCATAGTCGGATTGGCTGAATAATCGTAACCTTCCATTGTCTTATTTGTGTGGAAATAAGGCCGTTGATTTTTAATTTTTTTTCATTTTAACTATCCAATAAATGTCCACGTATGCAATAGTCAGATATTCAAATAAGCTTACTTTTGGTTAATGATGCTTATAAACTGAACTGAGTATCATAATTTGGGAAACGGATTGCTTGGTGTACCACACACCACCGATCCCGTGGTGTCACCAAGTCCTGTGGCCCCACCATGATGTATATGTTATATCCACACCAGCCATCCATTTTGCGAAATCATTCTAGTCCATGAGCCCAAAAAAATAGGCAGATCCAAAGCTCAAGTGGACCACACCACATAAAGCAATGGAGACGTTGATTCCCACCATTGAAACCCATAACATCCAACCTGTTGATTTTTTGAGTTCATGCCCTAGATATCCTGGTAAAATGGATAAACACTATGGATATAACATAGATCATGGTGGGGCCCACAGAACTTAGTGACGTCGACACACCACGGAGGTCGCTGGTGTGTGGCACACTACGCAATCCGTTTCCCATAATTTGGGCGGTTGAATTTGACTGCTTATACGCCACGTGTGCAATTTCTAACTAAAATGCAAGTCCTGCGTATCATCCATCACACTCTGCCAGTGTAGCAAAGTTTTTATCGAAAACGCCTTCTCTCGTTTCTTCCACCTTTCAAAAAACAAAACAGAGAAAGAGGGAAGTTTCGACGATCCCATCGATGAACCCAACGCCTCCATTTATACTCTACCTCTCTCTCTCCCTCTCATTTCTAGGGTTTTCTCTCCCGCCCTCTCTCTCGAATCTCGGCGATTTTGATATTTTCTTCTTCTACTCTACTGCTGATTTCGATATTCTTCGAGCTTTTTTCTGGAGATATTTATCTCTCTCAGGTGATTCCTCCCTTCTCTTGATCTATTTTAGGGCGTTTTTCGACGTTTCTGTGTTCTTTTTCCAGTTTCTGGATATCCGGACTGTTTCTTGTGAATTTTCTGGCATTTTGAGCTTTTGATTTTCTCGCATTTTCAGATTTCTCGTGTTTTAGGTGTTGATTTCTGGCGTATATGAAGCGAATGTTTGTGCTTTGATCTTCTCAAAATCCACCAGCGAATGTTTGTGTTTTGGTCTTCTTCCTCCTCAAAATATCAAGCGAATGTGTGTGCTTTTAGGTGTTGATTTGCCGACTGATGTCGAGCTCATATTCGTGGTTTGATCTTCTTTGGAGCAAGTTCTGAAGATGTTGTTTCTTTTTAGAAGTTGGAAATTTTGAGTAATTTTGAGATATTTCCGGGATTCCTTGGTGGATTTTGCAAAATTGAGCTTCTTTTGGCCTGTTTTTCTTTGATTCTTAAGTTTTGAGCTCTTTTTTTTTAAATTTTTTTTAATTTTTTTATTTTCCTGCTGGTTTTCTGTTAGTTTAACTACTTTGAGCATTTTCTGGTTCAAAAGTCTGTAAATATTGAGAACTTTGTTGCTTATTTTTGTTGTAATGCAGGATCATCTCTGGCACGTTCTCTGGAGCTAAAAAATGGCGTCTTTGCCCCATTCTCCAATTGCATCTTCCTGCAACGTGGCTTCGGATCATCTCCAGAGTTCCTGTAATGGCATCAATGGCATGCCTTTGAAATACCTTGGAAGGTCGCGCTTGGGTGTTAGGAGGAGGGATCTATCCACTGTTGCAAAGATCAAGAAGTGGAATAAGCATGATTACCCGTGGCCAGACTGAGATTGACCCAAACTGTGAAAGGCGGACACCTGAGCTATCTCTCACATTTCAAGCCTTTGAAAGAGAAGCCAAAGCCGGTTACATTGGTCTTCGAGAAACCACTCAGAGGTCTAGAGAAGAAGATCATTGATGTAAGATCTTTGTTTGTTTGTTGATTTTTGGGCTCTTGTTCTTTTTAACTTGTATGGCATTCAGTTGTGTGCTGAAGTGGATGTGAATCAGATCTGTATCATTCTTGTCTTCGGTTTGGATGCGTCTGAATTCATATGATTATTGTCATTGAATGAATGTTTTGATGAATTTGGATATGTGTTTAGAATTCTACGTTGGTAAGACTTTTCAGTGGCTTACATAGGATTTAGTTGGATTAAAGGGGACATTAACTCTTAATTAGGTGTGGCTTTTTCAATTCTTGAAGCAGATTTGAGGATAAGCCTCTCTCTCTCTCTCTCTCTCTCTCTCTCTCTCTCCCCTTTTATTGTACTTTTACTCCTAATGAATCTGCAGCTTTCTGCTTGTCTCAATTGCAGGTACGAAAGATGGCAGATGAAACAGGTCTGGATTTCAGTGACCAGATCTCTTCTCTGGAGACTAAGTATCAGCAGGTAATCCCTTTGCATATTGTTGGATGAGTTCCCTTTTTAACTTGAACTTGTTAGCATTCTGCATTGGATACGAAGTGAATGATTTTTGTAGGGGTCTTAAAGTCAAAACGTGTAAATTTCATGGTCCTTTCAGTGAAGTGACATGTTATGACATCCTATATGGAGTGTGACTATAATACCATACCAGACGACTTTATCAATTGATGAGAAGCTGTTCATGCATGCTGGGCACAGTTACAAAAGACAAAATGTTGAAATAGGATATTTTCCATGCTACATGTGGAACACTTTGAGTTTAACCTTAGGGCCTGTTTGGTAGACACCTAAAAACGAGTTCATCTCATTTTTGTTAATCATAATTATCTATTAGTAATGATGATTGTTGGTTATCAAGATGCTTTTTAATCCTCACCAAGAAAATATGATCTCTAATGCATAATTACAATTTACTAAAATGAGATGAATCATTTTTTAGGCATCTACCAATCAGGCCCTTAGTTCTAGCAGTTTGATACTAATTTAGTTTCGATGTTATATTTCACATGGGAAACTGCTGATGAAAGACCACTACATGAAGGGAGAGACTAGTTGCGCCAAAAAAAAAAGGGTTCTCTTTTACACACTCAGTTAACTTTGTATGGGGACACAACTGTGTGTGCAATATTTTAGAATTTTTTTTCAATGCCTACGGTGAGCGTTGAGAATTGGCACACATTAGCTCCCGCTGTTAAAAGGCGGATGGTGGGGATCTAGCAACCATTTCAAACTATGATTTGTCAAATGTCCAGTGTAGTGTGTGTGAGTGATCTAGGGTTCAATCCCTGGATTTGTCAAATGTCCAATGTAGTGTGTGTGAGTGATCCAGGGTTCAATCCCTGGTAGAACAACCTTCCAAAAAAAAAATAAAAAAAATCCTATGTTAAATTGTTTGGAGGAGGTAGAGGTTTGGAGACCTGGAACTTCTCTTTGAGATCTCTGCATGGTATACTGTTGAAGGGTTTGGGAAATCGCGTGAATGTGTGGGGTCAATCTCCCTTCTAGAGCCATGACTTTTGGGTGGCTAGTGGTCCATCATAAGGTGCTTGCAGTTGATAATCTTTGAAACAGAAAGATGATAGCTGTTAATGGGTGTTTTATGTTTAGTACTGATGCGGAAAGTGTTAGTCATTTGATCGTGTATTACCCCATTGCTTTCAAGATATTGGGTTGGTGTTGTAGCCAATTTGGCACTGTGGTCTATGCCTTTTATGAAGATGAAGGTGTGGCAGGTGGGGTTTAAAAATGGTAAGAAGCCGGTTTTGCAGAATCTGTGCCTTTTGCTGCTCTTTTGTCTGTTTGGAAAGAGAGAAACAACAGGACTTTCAACAGGAGTCCTCCCTTTATCCCTTCAGGTTGTTAAAGAGAGAGAAGCTATGTAAGGGCAAGTCACCAAAGAATTTGCATGCAAGGGATGATTTGACAGGAACTGGGAGAATATTTTGTTGTAATGGGAACATGAGGGTTTTTGGTTCTCTCAGATTTGTGTTTTCTGCTTTTGGTCTTCTTGTAATTTGTTTTAAGAATCCCGCTAACCATTATTGGATGGTGGGAGGTATTTGTTCACCAACTCTCATTGAACACTGCAGGCAGTCTTTTTCTAAATGCTGTCAACATACTTCTATATTTCTTTAATATGTGAATTAAAATTTTATTTTAATATAAAATACTTGGGTATGCCTCAGCAATACCTGAAACTGGTCCCATACTAGTATCCATGTTGTGTAATATCCAACATGGGTAGCCAAGGGATTTGAAGGTTCTGTGCATCCTGACAACCCTACTATGCTATGTTCATTATTAAAGAGAATACTGGGGAAACTATTCAAATTTCTTTTTATGCTCAAACACTTAAAAATTGAAAGTATTAGTCACATCGGTTTTGATACCGTTATAAAATTTTGGCATAGTAGATGTCATTTCTAAGGGATCTCATTATTGATAAAATATATTCTGGGGTAACAGTGTTGAGCTATGCTGAGTCATCTTTTCAAATATATGAGGATATGATTTGCATAGTTCAAGAAGCATTGGTTTTGGGCTCTTACAATAAGAAGTGATATTTGTAGGTATTGTTTTTGCAACACTAAATCATTTGAAATTCACACCAATAAATGAGTTACTTAGTGCACATTGTCTGACTATAAGTATCGCCCACGACCCATATGGTACGTGGTTTGGCACTGAGATTTTTAAACCATGATCTGGATCACTATTAAATTTTTTTTTTTCCATGTAAATGGTTCTCTAGAATTTATTAAACGTTAGTTGTCTTGTATCATCCTTTCTTAAGTATGTTAATTTGTTATACATCTCATTGCCAAGCCTCATGCCATTGTTATTAGCTTCATACAGTATTTTATTGTCAATGCTAAAGGTTAACTAGGTTAAAGTGTCTATGAACTTTTTAGAAGAGACATTCAATCCAAGGGCTCTTTCGAATAAAGTTGGCGTTAGAATTTGACACTCCAACGTACTCTCAGATGGGATCTAGCTACCAATTGTCACCCCTATATTTGATTCTTGGGGTTGTTCATCTCTTGTATTTTAGTTGCATCAATGGCAATACACTGGATTCTGTTTTATATAGTTCCCTTGGAAAAAAGAAGAGAGTAATTACTGGTTTAATCATGGTTCCACATGCTTCTCATGGTTCTTGCAATTGTTAATTTCAGGTTTTAGAAGATCTATACACACATCTAACTCCGATACAACGCTTGAACATTGCCCGGCATCCTAACAGGCCAACTTTTCTTGACCACATGTTAAAGATTACTGACAAGGTTTGATACTTCTCCCTTATATTTGAGCCATCACCTTTTAAATATTTTACTGCAATAAAGTCTTGTCTAATTCATTTGGGTGTGCTTGATGTATCAAGGAATGTTCTCAAGTAATTGCTTTATTCAACATTGACGCAGTGGGTGGAGCTTCATGGAGACCGTGCAGGTTATGATGATCCTGCAATTGTCACAGGCATAGGAAGCATAGATGGCATGAACTGTTTGTTCATAGGCCATCAGAAAGGTAGAAACACCAAGGAAAACATTCAACGTAACTTTGGGATGCCTACTCCACACGGGTATGTTTTTCGGTGGTAGATGTGTAATCATACACTGGTTAAAATTGTAGCTGTAGACAGAACTGGATGTGTTACAAAATAGTTGGTATCTATCCCCCCCCCCCCCCCCCCCCCCCCCACACACACACACACACACACACACACACACAGAGAGAGAGAGAGAGAGAGAGAGAGCAAAAGTGTAGTTTGACTTGTGATTAGGTGGGCCACACCAAACGAAACATTTGGGAGGGACATGTCCACCTTTGATTTTGTTACAGGGCCCATTGTGATGAGTATGTGAAATCTGCTCTAACCATTAGATTCCACACCGAAAGTTAGGTTTGGGGCTAAAAAATTAGGCCCATCTCTTATTTTTTGGGGCCAGAAGGGAAGCAATTTGGAGGGTGGGCATCACCCTGCACATTGTTTCCAATTGTGTACTGTCATCCACTTGAATCACGGAATGGTTTGGATTTTAGGCATTGAGCCTAACATGAGGTGACGCCAGTGGATTTCACATCATGGTGGAGCCCACCCAAGCCACCAACCCTTTTGCTTGCATGAATGGTCTCTTGTGGCATTGTTCGTAGATGAGATGCTCACATACAACTAATTGTACGTCCAACTAGTTGGTGGTGGGGCCCACTATGGTGTTTGTATGGCATCTCACCCATCCAACAAGGTTGCCCCACCATGAAAATGGGATGTCCCACATGAATCTGGAGTTTTTTGGGTGGGTTTTCATGGTTTTCTATGGTGTGCCCCACCTTATAGTTAGATCAACCTGATTTTTGGGCCATCATATTTTTGGACCTGGATTAGGTGAGGCAGGGGTAACAACATAGTGGGTGAGGCCCTGACCATGGGGCCTACCTTGATGTTTGTGTTGTATATCCATGCGATCCATCCATTTTGCTAGCTCATTTTAGGGCATGGTCCAAAAAATGAGGCAGTTCCAAATCTCAGGTGGAACACAACACACGGTGGTGATTGAACACCTACCATTAAAAACTTTGTAGGGCCCACCGTAATGTTTATTTGCCACCCAACCTGTCACACAGACCTGGATGAAGGAAAAACACAAATAGCATCTTGATTTGTGGCCCCCAAGAAGTTTTTAATGGTGGGAATTCAATACCTATTGTGTGGTATACCCGAGATTTGGACTGCCTCGTTTTTGGGACCATGCCCCAAAATGATATGGAAAAACGGATGGAGGGCATGGAGATAAAACACATGCATCAGGGTGGGCCTCACGGTCAGGGCCTCCCCCACTAAGTTGTTACCCCTGCCTCACTTAATCCGTGCCCCCCATTTTCATGATGGGACAACCTTGCTGGATAGGTGATGTCATATAAACGCCATGGTGGGCCCCAACAACAACTAGTTGGTTACACGCATGTGCACACACACACACACAGATGCTCACATGCGCACAGTTCTCCCGGGAATTCGTGAGCACTTTATGAGAACTTATCACACGTTATGTGAGCCCAAAATCTGAGCCGTCCACATGATGCAGCACCCCAAAAACCCCTAGGGCCCAACTTTCAACTCTGGTTCAGGGTAAAAGTTGGGCCCGGGGTTTTTTTTTTGGGGTGCTGCATCATGTGGACGGCTCAGATTTTGGGCTCACATCACTTGTGATGAGTCCTCAAAAAGTGTTCACGAGTTCTTATGAGAACTGGTGTGCAGGTGAGCATTCCTCTCTCTCTCTCTCTCTCTCTCTCTCTCTCTCTCTATATATATATATATATATATATATATATATATATATATATATATATATATATATATATAGTGGTAAGCTGCTGAAGTTACCAATATTTGCTCAAGCCATTTATGACCATAATGATGACGTTTTAAACAGTTACCGGAAAGCTTTGCGCCTGATGCATTATGCTGATCATCATGGATTACCTATTATTACATTCATTGACACGCCAGGGGCTTTTGCAGACCTTAGGTCAGAGGAATTAGGCCAAGTACGTATCTTATTTCACTTTTAAGCATAGTTCCCTGTCCTTGCTGACTTATAGACATGACCTAAAATTGGATGCGTATGACATTTACTGTACTGTATTGTTTATTCTTGCATGCAGGGTGAGGCCATAGCACATAATTTGAGGGCTATGTTTGGTCTGAAAGTTCCAATCGTTACGGTTGTTATTGGGGAAGGTGGCTCTGGTGGTGCACTTGCTATTGGATGTGCTAACAGATTATTAATGATGGAAAATGCAGTTTTCTTCGTTGCCAGGTGATTTTGATATGTTTATTTATTGATGTCTGATCTGCTTAGGATTGGTACTGCAAAGTTATCAGTGTGATAATGCCTAATTGGATGACAGTGTCATGATATGTGTAGAGATAAGCTTGGTTTCATATACCAATTGCCTTGATGCGTGGCCTTTCTGGTGATAAGATTACAATAGGGATGAGTGAGACATTGATCCAGTTTTTTGCTATAAAATCACCTGGAAGAAAGAATCTGATAATTTTAGAGCACAAACTTGCGCCAAGTTTTCCTTGCATAATATCACTCTCCACGGTGCTCCTATGTTGAAGTTAGTAGTGAGATTAATTTCACAATTCAAAAGTCATTTATAGCTCCAATGTTGTTATGTGGGCATGTCAGCAAAACCAAGGATCATATTGAGGATGCTTATCTGAATCCATGCTTAGCGCCAATTCTCTGTCTGAAGTATGCTTTTCTAGGACCAAGGCTTCACGACACCAATAACGAATCAGCTGAAGTTCATTATTATTATTATTTGACATATGCTACATATATTGTTTTGAAAAATGATCTCTTTGAGCATGATCATAATAGTTTGTAAGTGCAGAACTAAAGACAACACGTTATTTAGTTTTGTTATTATACATTAGAGAGATTTTTTTTTTAAGTGTAGAGAGAGAAATAGTTATGTATACACAAACTTGGAAGACTACATAAAAGATGATGGCAGCTCAGGTTTCCACCTTCCTCTTTGAAGAGATTGAAAGAGTAGAAAATGGCAAAAGCAATATATCATAGATGATGACCTTTTAAAGAATGCTCATGCATGCAAGTGATGTAACCCTAATCCTGATGTTCAGAATGTGGATCGTCATTGCCATCATCCTAGCCTTCCTCTCAACGATTCAGGGTCAGCTTTTAAATGGTGGTTTGGTAAAAGCTATATCATCATCTGCTTCCTCTTACTTGGGCTCTATAAGTGGCCATGGTAGAGGTTCATGTTGAAAAATATAAGAAGAGTAACACATGTATGTGGCATAGCCTGTGATAAGTGGATAAAGAACAGTAACACATGTAACCATAGCCTGTGATATTCAGAATTGGTGGCTAGGGTCAATTGCAATGTTGATAACTAAGAGAGGTCCTAATGTCTTTCCACAGGTAACTTACCTAATGATATGCAAAGTAGGCCCAGATTCTTCTAGGAGGGTAGTGGAGCACTTCACAGCATAATTTGGTGGACTGTCATGTGCATAAGGAAGTGGCATTGGCTGACTGCTTATCCAACGCGGAATGATGTCTCATTATCTAATGTCATTACATGAGTCACATAGTTAAGATCCTATGTTTGTTAAGGTTGGTTTTTGAGTCATTTTCTTACTCCTTGAGGGCTTAAAACTCCAAGCTGTTTTGTTACATCTTGAGGGATTCTTCTTCTTCTTCTTCTTCTTCTTCGTCTTCTTCTCCTCCTTCTCCTTCTTCTTTTTTTATTTTTATTTTATTTTTTATTTTTACCTATGGTAAAGAACCACATCAGTAGACTTGCCTGCTTTGTTTCTTTCACTATTTACGTCAATTAGCTTGCATCCATTTGACCTGGACCTCTTATGGTTTTCTTTGCATCTTTTTTGCTTGGTTTGAATTATCTGTCCCCTAGTAATATTCTTCTTTTTCTAGGTTATTTGGAATCTATGTTGATCCTTCCTTTTTTTTTTTTTTATAGGTTATTTGAAATCTATGTTAATCTTTTCTTCTTTTTCTTTTTGGGTAACAAATGTTGATATTTTCTACATCATGTCTTTTCATATGAATAGCCCAGAAGCCTGTGCTGCTATCTTGTGGAAGAGTTCCAAAGCTGCTCCAAAGGTTTTACTTCTACTCAATCCCTTATCCCCATACAAGTATATTTAAGTTACTCTATTTCTCATGTATGTGACTCTTCATCTTCGCAGGCAGCTGAGAAGTTGAAGATAACTGCTAAAGAGTTGTGCAAGCTGAAAATTGCAGATGGCATCATTCCTGTATATATTCTTCTTGACACTTGTTTTGCAAATATGACTTTTCAATTTTTAATTTTTTTAATCTCTCATTCATCATTCTTGGAGGATATTTTAGTTTCCAGAAAATGAAACAAAGGCAGAAAATGCTAGCCTAGGACAAGATATTGCTGCATCTTGAAGTATCCTGAAACCTCATTTCAAGAGGAAATGTTTCAAGGCCACCCACCGCCATCTTAGTTTGGAAAAACACTGAAAGGGAATGGCCTATAAGTGTTCCATTAAACTGCCCTGAAATAATGATTCTGCTTGTTTCATCCAGGCGCTCAATCAAGTGGCCAATCATCTTTTCTTAACTTAAATTCCAGACAACAACTATTGCAAGATGCTAGCATGCTGCCTAGGGGATTCTACCTGATTGTGGAGGAGTTGGGATGGGGTATGACCTAGGCACAAATAAAATCAACATGATATGGGAAAAACTGAATTTAGGTCATAGGGCTAGGGCTAGGGCTAGGGCTAGGTGCTGGAATAATGAATTTAGTTGCAGGAATCTTCTAGCCAAGGTTCCACAATCCACCCCTTTTTTCGCTCTGGTTTCCAAGCCTCCTCTTGCTTCTACCAAGAAGTAGAAATGCCATGATTCTATCAAGACCACCTTCTTTTGCAAGTCATGTTGAGTCGACTAAGTCAGCAAGTAAACTTGAGGAGCCATGTCGAGTTGATAGAGTTCTCTTGTGACTTGCCTCGAAATCCTGTTGTGGTGAATTGACTCGGCCGAGTTTTGAGCGGAGTTGCCGAGTTTTAGAAGTATGTTCATATGAGGCACCCTTGCAACACAGAAACACCATTGAACTTCTCTTCCACATGGAACCCTGCTTTAGATAATTAGATCTATAGGTTGCGAGACTTGGATTAAGTGGACGTAAGTGTTTGTATAGCTATATATGCATGCATGTGCTTGGATCTTTGTTGTCTGACTGTCACACCAAAAGCAGTAAGCTGTTTGGGTGATCCCTTGCTTGTTCTGGACTTGTTGGTTTCTGCCTCTGCGTGCTTTTACCCATCAGTATCACTTTCTGCCCATTATTTTTTAAAGCTGTTTGGGTGATCCCTTGCTTGTTCCGGACTTGTTGGTTTCTGCTTCTGTGTGCTTTTACCCATCAGTATCACTTTCTGCCCATAATTTTTTAAATCTCTCTCTCTCTCTCTCTCTCTCTCTCTCTCTCTCTCTCTCTCTCTCTCTCTCTCTCTGCTTCTTTTCTTTTTCTTTATCGACTGTACATTCTGACACTGCTTCTTTTCTTTTTCTTTATCGAATATGTACATTCTGACAGGAACCACCTGGTGGTGCACACACTGATCCATCTTGGACCTCAGAACAGATAAAGATTGCACTTGTTGGAGCACTGGAAGTATGTATCAGCTATGATAGTTGATGTTCATTCTTAAATTGAAGTCCTATCAATCTAATCTATCTGCTGCTGTTACAGGAGCTCTTCAAAATGGACACACAGCAGCTCCTGCACCATCGCATGCTCAAATTCCGTGCTATGGGTGGGTTCCAGGAAGGCATCCCAGCAGACCCAGTAAAGAAAGCCAGAATGAAGAAGAAAGAGGAGCCAGTCATTCAAAAGGGAGAGCCCAGTACAACTCCAGATATCGACTTGGAGGATGAGATCGAAAAGCTCAAACAGCAAATTTTTAAATCCAAGGAGTCATCATCTCAGTCTTCTGAGTTGGGTCTAAATGAGATGATTGAGAAATTGAAAAAGGAGGTTGATCTGGAATTTTCTGAGGCTGTTAAATCCATGGGATTGAAGGACAGTTTTGAATCGCTGCGGAAGGACGTTTCAAAAGCTAGGAGTTCGCCAGAACAATTCATTGACCCGGGTCTCAAGGAAAAGATTGAGAAACTCAAGCAGGAGTTGAACCAGGGTTTATCGACATCCCCCAATTTCCTGAGCTTGAATTACAAGCTCAATATGCTGAAGGAAATATCAAAAGCCAAGGAACTCTCAGAGCAGGACGGCAAACTTGCATCAATAAAGCAGGAAATCAATAAAAGACTCAGAGAGATTGTTGATCAATCCAATATGAAGGAGAGGATTGAGATGCTAAAGGCAGAAATGGAAAATTCTGGAGCCTCGACAGAAGGTGATCTCGATCAAGGGCTGAGGGAGAAA
This sequence comes from Liriodendron chinense, assembly GCA_003013855.2. Classification (NCBI taxonomy): domain Eukaryota; kingdom Viridiplantae; phylum Streptophyta; class Magnoliopsida; order Magnoliales; family Magnoliaceae; genus Liriodendron; species Liriodendron chinense. The sequence continues at coordinate 8,247,981 of ML058333.1, forward strand.
ATCATGGAAGTGAAGAAGGAGATAGGATTTGAGCTCACAAATGTATTGAAGTCCTTGCATTTGGATGTTGAGCTTATGGCATCAAAAGAAGAGGTGTTGAGAGCAAATGAGTTAATTGAGCAGCCGCGATTCTCAGATTTAAAGGTCAAGATAAAGGAATTTAATAATAAAATTAATGAGGGGATCCAAGATGCTGTCAATTCGACGGATCTGAAGAACAAAATCGAGATGCTGAAGTTGGAGGTGGCGAAGGCTGGGAAATCGCCCACTCCAGAATCAATGAATAAGATCGAGGCACTGAAGAAACAGATCAAGCAGAGCCTTGGATCTACTTTAAGCTCGTCAGCTTTGATAGACAAGCATGAGAAGTTGATGCAGGAGATTGCTAAAGTCGAAGGGTTGGAGTCGAATGGAGCTTTGAAGCAGGAGCCGCTGCGGGAAGGCAATTCAAAATATGACATGTCGAGAGTAGAGATTAACATGGAAGTGAGCCGCAGCTTTACCTAATGTGAGTTCCTTTATCATCGTTCTTATTATAAGGAGTCATTTTTTTTCCCTTCTGTAAAAGTAGGGGCTGATATCTACACCCTCCCCTTTTGGCACATGCACCCTTCTCTAATTTTGGTATCATAATAGGAGAACCAGTTACTTACTGGCAACTGTACACAACTTGTGGCATCACGCCATCTTCCCTACCAACATGCAGCCTGTCTAGGGAATCGGTATTGTAGATTAATGTAGAAGAGGAAAGGAGGAAAAAGTGTTATAGGGAAGAGAATGAGAAGAGTAGAGAATAGGGTCACCCCCCCCCCAATTCTCAATATTCAAGTGATAAACAAACCAAAAATACCCAAAATATCCCTAAACATTAAGAAATCAAACAAAACACATAAATAAGACCAAACACCAAGACTAGGTGGACCATACAGTTATACGTCCTACACCATGTTTGTTAACACCCCTCAAGCTAGAGCATAGATGTCATCAATGCTAAGCGTAGAATAGAGAGTGAGTGCCTTCATGAACGCAACAGCAGGTTGATCTTGAGACTGAACATATGGTGTGGAGATTCATCATTTCCACTCCTAATGTTACTAAAATTGCACTCCATGTACTCTATATTAGTCTGGACTAATTTTGATTCCTTTAGATTCTAAACCACTCCATAATTCCAGCTTGGTTTTATGCCCTCTCTCATCTTGTCAATCAAAACTATGTCATCTGCAAATAAAGTGCTTGCAAATGCCTCGGTAACTCATCCATAACCATTGTGAAAAGATAAAGGCTCAACGCTGTCCCCCAGTGTAAGCCTATAGCAATTTGGAATTCGTCTCTCCCCTAGTGGTCCTCATATTCGTTATCGTTCCCTCGTATATATCTTTGAATATGTCAATATACCCTCTTGACATATATCTTTGAATATGTCAATATACCCTCTTGAAACTCTTTTCTTTCCCAACACCCACTAGATTTAACTCTCTAGGAATCTTATCATATGCAAGTCAATAAAGACTGTATGGAGACCCTTCCTCCTCTCCCTATGTTTCAAAATAGTTTCAATAGTAGACCTCTCAAGCATGAAACCAAACTGACTTTCTGATATATCCGTTTGATGCCTTACTCTTTGTTCAATCACTCTCTCCCAAAGGTTTATAGCATGGCTCATAAGTTTAATCCCATTATAGTTGGTGCAACTTTGTTATGTCTCCTTTATTCTTATAAATAGGTACCACTGTATTTTTCTTTTGTTTGCTAGCATTTTCTTTGATCTTATAATCTTATTGAATGACTTCATCAACCAAAATAGCTTAGTATATTCCATGCACTTCCAAATCTCTATTGGTGTAGCATCTGGTCTTAGGTCCTTTCCTATCTTTATATTTCTTAAAGCTCCACACCCCCCCCCCCCCCCCCCCCCCCCCCAAAAAAAAACTTAGGATATCCCAATCCGATGAAAGTATGCATGGTCCCCAACGTCGTTTGAGTTTCTGGTTCCTTCTATCCCTATGTTCTCATAGTGGTTGTCATCTAATAAGTTCTGAAAATAGCTTCTTCACCTTTCATTGATCTTATTCTCTGCCTTCTTATATATGAACTATTATTTTTATTTTTTCTCAACAACAGTCAATCAATTCATTTAATAGCGATTGCACTTGGTTCCACCGTTTTTGCACATCATTTGCCTAGCCATGGTTGTTGAGAATGTCTCACCTTCAGCTAGTTGGGGTGTGGGGCCTACCATACTGTGTATGGCATCCAACTTTCCCATTGGGGTTGCACCACCATGAAGATGGGTGGCCAAATTAGACCAAGAAAATGAATGATTGGGTTTACTTTTTGGGGTGTCTGATTTCACGGCAGGTGACCCTGCTGGACTTGTTGGATGCCATATATCATGGTGGGCCCCACACAGCTAATTGTGCTTTTTTCTTTCTTCCATCTCCAGCTAGTCCCATTGTTGTTAGCTGTGTCTCCATTTATTGTTTACCATTTTACACGTAATGCAGGTGAAGATTATTGCCTTATGAGAAAAATGGCTGCTGCTCGGTGCATGGTTATACTTCTCTCCAAAACCTCTACGCATTCCAACCGGAACCAGAAGCTGGTTACAGGATTTGAGCAGTCTTTAAAATCTTTTAACTAGAATCTGTCGACCCTCCCCTTTGAATACAAACAAGAAAGCTGTAGGCAAGAAAATGCAGCTTTCTTGTTGTTGCTGTTGTTTTCTTTTTCTTTTTCTTTTTCTCGGCCTTTTCTTTATCCATTCACCGTAGTTGTGTGGCCATTTGGGCAGCTGAGCTAGTTTGAGTTATTAAGTGGTTGAAACAGCCAAAATTTTGCTTTTACATTCACAAGTCTGTGTGTATAGATTTCACAAGCATTTGAGGCAGAGTTGACGCTTCGCAAATGTCTGCTATAGTAGCAGAAATAAGTGTAGCTTTCATCACATCCAGTAATGGGTTTCGGGACGGTTGGTATGTAGTAAAATGGATTGCCTCAATGTATACCCAATTCGGATGATCACAACCATCCATGGAGGCCCCTCATACAATTGCTCATTTTGCCTGACAACCTATTCGAGAAAAATGGATGCACGTGTCCAAGCGACAATAATATTGCTTCCAAGGCCATTATGATAGTTTGAGGACACTGTGGGTCAAGTTTCTGTGATCGAATAGCTGTGGGCAATGATAATGTCACTGCCCAAGACCATTTCAGCGAGCCTGACCCTATCTCCTCGGACGACAACGGTAAAGAGAAACTAGTGGGTAGATGGTAATATTATTGCCACCTAATGTGGGGCAGCACATCGATTCCATCAATTCGATTGGGATGAAATTGAAATTGAATTGATCATAAATTTTTAAAATTGAAATTGAATTGATCTTAATTTTTAAATTTCGAATTGAAATAGAATTGACTCTATTTTTTTTTGGAATTGATATAAAATTGAATTGATGGATTTTTTTATTCGATTCAATTTTTCACATGATAACGTTTACGTAATGCTTATTTTTCATCTAACGTGTTGATAAGTTACATAAATATGGATGAAGTAATAAAATAAAATAAAAAAACCAGGTTGATCCAAAATTTAAGTGGCTCATTAATTGCCAATCACCATTGTTTCCTATGGTGTGGTCTACTTGAGAATTGTATTTGCTTTAGGTTTGGAATTGTGTCCAACGATGTATAAAAATGGATAGGCAAATAGGATATAAAATTTATATACCAAGGTGGGCCCCATGATAAGGATTGCATCACCTTGGGTGAGGCCAAGGCCGCACCTAATGCACTCCCAAGTAGACAGTCTGCCGGTTGATTGCAAGTGGATGAATTTTTGCCTACACAAAGATATGTGGGCCTATTATAATGTTTGTGAGAATCCACCCTCCCATGATAAGGATTGCACCTTGTTCATTTGTTTTGTCTGGTCATATTAGGATGTGAACAAAAAAATGAGGTAGATTTAGAACTCAAGTGGGCCAGATGATAAGAAAAAGTGAGTAGGGAAATGCTTATTGTTGAAACCTTATTGGGGTCCACCGTTATTCTTATATGTCGTCCATATCGTTCTCAAGGTCATTCCTACTGGGATGATTTGAAAATGCAAAAATATTAGTTTGATCCAAAACTTCTGTAGCCCCACGAATGTTCAACAGTGGACTTTCAATCCTCACTATTTCTTGTTGTGCAACCCATTTGAGTTTTGGATCTATCCCATTTTTCGTCTCATGCTTTAACATGTCATGGAAAAATGAATGGACAGTGTAGATGTCTCACAACATGACGGTGGGCCCTAATTAACTTCCTATCATATTAAGCTTCTACTATAACTTCGAGCATTTTGAAAATTTATTATCCAACGGCTCAAGTGAAGACACCACTCGACCTTATGTTAAGGTTGCATGCGTTCGACCGCATAGTGCGTGTGTGTGTGTGTGTGTGTGTATTCAACTCAATTGATTTAATTCGATACAGATCGATTCAATTGATCGGAATTGAAAATTGAACTATTGATTTTGGAGAACGATTCAATTCGATTGATAAATTAATCATAAATTGAATTGTGTGCAGCCTTACACCCAAGAGTAAAACATCTATTTTACCTCTCAAATGAGGTGAAATTATTTGTTTTATTACTTATCAAAGTAAATCCCTAATGCCACTTGTCCCCCAGATAATTTAATCACTCCACATAGTATGTTTGTCCTTAAAGTTGCTATTAATTATCAGAAAATCAAACCAACCTCTATGAATAGAGGCCTACCCCTATCATTTCCAACATTCAAGAAAACAACAAGCCATTTTCTCTACCTCAAAGAGAGAGTGAGAATGAGGGTAGAGAAAAGTGGGCGGGAGTAGAGAAAAAAGGAGAGGTTAAAAGAGAGGGAGTAGGTGTCCATCCAAGTCAAATATTTCATTCAAGCCATTCAATTTAGTTTATACAAGTATTGAAGCCATCTCTACCGTTCAAGTTGATTGGAATAGGGTTTGGATCACGATCATCTCCTCTTAGGAGGAGTATTGTAGCTCTCTTCTCTTCCTCCCACATCTCCACGTGCACAGGGGATAATCCGACCATCCACTTTTAGTTTATCTATTTACATTACACATCTCGTTTCTTATATCTCTCTTTGTTTATCATTCAAGTGGCTCTTGAGTGTATGCTCTATATCTTGCCTAATCTTCGAATCCGGTGTATTAGAAATCAAGTGTCATTTTATTTAGTACTTTGCTTTTATTTACTTATTAATATATTACATTCGCGTTCTTCCTTTTATTTTCTTTTTGTGACTATTATCTTTTTAAAATTCCACCTTAGGTTTAGACATTGCAATCTTATTAGTGGTGAGTTTGGTGAGTAGTGATTTCATTAGTTAGTTTTTTACGTTGTCCGTAACCAACTAGTTAGTTTAAATATGGCCATTTGAAACTCAAATTTTTTTTTTTTTAAGTTCTAAATTCCGTAAAATAAAGACCGTACATAAGTATTAGCGGAGAAGGGTGTTTAATCCCCTCCTTTTATGTCATTGAGATCCTTATGTAGAATCCTCGATTGTAAATCTTATCCATGAACTGTCTTAATTAGAGAGTCTCTAATTTTCTAACCTAAAGAGATTCTATGAATTTAGTCAACCATATATTCTACACCTTATTGGCTAGTGGTGATTCCAAGTCTTTCAAACATATTATTCTAAGTCTATATTACATGTATTTAGAACCAAGTCAACAACAATGAGACACAAATTTGGGTGCACATGCTTGCCCGCGGGATAACATTCACAATGAGGAATGCCCAAACTTGGATGGCTTTAATTTAGTAAGACTCCTTGTGTGGGTAGACAATGTAAATGAAGTAATTTACGATTGTTACTTTAGAGAGATTATTTTATAAAAGAAAAGTGGAGTCATAATATGTTATAAGTCTAAAACTAGATTAGTAGTCTAGGAAACATAGTTGAATGTTTGAGAAAAAAATCTTTAACAAAAAATGAAAGCTCTAGGAAAAGCCTATTATAGTAATTGTGAGAATGATGCAAGAAGAGTATGAAGAGATAACGTGGAAGATCGTCTACTTTAAGTGTGTAAAACCTTGAATCCACAATGTGTAATGACTCTTGAATCCATAGGAATTAAAGAAAAATTCAAAATAGTTTATTGATGTTTATCTCTAAGACGAGATTATAATGTTTTAAATAATAAATGCAAATTCTAATTAAGAATCTTAAGTCGATTCAACCAAAACTAATAAAAAATAGCAAAATTTACTAAAAATAGAAAGTTCTAATTTAATAAGGAAAGATGATTCCTGACATAATTAAACACAAATCTTAAGAAGACATCATGTACTAAAACTCTAAAATAAAGAAGATACCTTTAACCTAAAAATTAATTAATCTAACAAGTTTTTTTTTTTTCTTTTTTTTTTTTAAATATGGTTTTGATTTGGAGGGAGTAGTTTTCTCGCCAAACGGATTGACATCACCCGCTATGGATTCGTTCACCTCAGATGACCGGTTCCACTCAAATTCATAGGTCGCGCGTCCCGTAACAATATCTGGATCATAAGTTATGGTCGATTTAGATTTATACTTTGAACGGCAATTTCTCCCTATCTAAAATGAATCTCTTCGATCCAAATGTGCGAGAAGTAGTTGCATCATGCCTCACGAAAGACTAGGCTCGGATTTGATGGACTATGTCTACTTCTGTTCAAGCTTCTTTCGGTCATATGTGCCAAGAATAAGCCTGTAGTCTGCTTTACATCATAAAAGAACAAAAAGAAGTAAAAGCAATACATGAACCATCTTCTTCTTCTCATCTTCTTGAAATGTACGTCTATGCATTTCATCGAATAATGCATGTCGAGAAGTATATAAAACTCTTTCAACATCATGTCGCCAGCATCTTTTATCGGGTATTTTTTTTACAATGCTTCCTAAAGTTCCTTCCTAGTCTTCATTTGAAGATACGCAGTGTACTCCCATTTTTGTAGTCACGAATTTGTTCAATGGTTGATCTCCAAGACTCATTTATCTCCACCAAGTAGTTGGTCCACCTTAATGGGTGCCAGTAGAAGATGGACCATCGATTTCCAATGGAGGAAATTGAAATTTGAAAGTAGTCATGCGATTATTTTGGTAGAAATTACTATTTAAGCTTTTGTAATTAAAAAATGAAAAACCAAAAACTAATAAAAATACAAAAAAAAAAGAAGGAAGAACTCAAATAGATGAACGTTTTTGTGGGTGAGTAAAATTTGAGGAAAGACAATGCCCTTAAACTTTGGATATCTCTGCATTGGAAATATCTATTTCATTAATATAAATGGTGATGGATGTGGACCACCTTGTATTGGCCTATATGGATCGAGGACGGGGACCAAGAGTAGCTGGGCCCACCTGGACCCAAAATGGACGTTGTGGAGGGGATATTTGTGGCAGATATAGTTATGCTGCTAGCTAGGGAAGCCTCCCTGTTTGGTGGGAAAATGATCTTTGCCCTTTAATGACCTTGGCCGTTGAATGGGTTAGGCTTCTTCTGTTTTGTCCCGGATTGTGTAGTGAGTATTAGTAAACTCCGTGGGGCCTACTGTGATCTAGGCATCATTATCCGTGCCGTCCATCTGTTTTCCAGCACATTTTAGGGCATGAGGCCAAAATTGAAGCCTATCCAAAGCTCAAGTGGACCACACAACAAAAAACAGTTGGGATAATGGTGTCCACCATTGCAACCTTCCTAGGGCCCACCGTGATGTTTATTTTCCATCCAACCTGTTCATAAGGTCACAAAGACATGGATGAAGGGAAAACACAAATATCAGCTTGATCGAAAAATTCTGTGGCCCACAAGAAGCTTTTAATGGTAAGCTAGCGTTCAATCCCCACTGTTTCCTGTGATGTGGTCCACTTGAGATTTTGATATGCTTCAATTTTTAAGCTCATGCCCTAAAATGGATGGATGGCATGGATAAAATGCATACATCATGGTGGGCCCACAGAGTTTACTCAGCGCGCTACATCGGGTGAGTTAATACACAATGCGTGTCCTTCTGTTTCGCCAATAGCTAGTTTCGAACTGTTTCTTGGTTTTTGGAGAAATGCTCATACACAACTAACTAGTTGGCATATGGGCCCACCCTAGTGTTAGTATCACATCTAGCCTATCCAAAAAGGTTGGCTCATCATGAAAATGGGATGTCTCAAAATTCAGGTGCATCCAACCATCAGGTTAGGAACACCATAGAAAATAGTAAACAATGAACCAAAAACTTCCACATTCACAGGCAGTGTTTCTAGCGGTTAAATCAACCTTATTTTTGGGGTATCCCATTTTCATTGTAGGAGAACCTTTGTGGACAGGAGAGATGTCATACAAATACCATGGACTCAGTGAAATTCACTGAGTCAATTGTTCAATTCACAAAGGTACTGCTGTAGTATAGAAATATAGAAATTTCTTTATTTCTATTGTCTTTGTTATATATATATATATATATATATATATATATATATATATATATATATATATATATATATATATATATAAATGGTACTATGCGGTCGACCTCATGGGAACTTCCCATGAGGTCGAGCTGTGTGGGCCCTACTGTGATGTTTATTGGGCATCCACACCATCAGTCAGATGCACCATTTCGTGGTGGGCCATGGGCCCAAAAATCAGGCCAATCCATAAATTTCGTGGGCCACACCATAAACAACAGTTAAGAGTGGATATCCACCCATTGAAAACTTTATGATCATTTGTAGGATAGAATGAGAAGTGTTTGAGAAATCCAGCCCATCCTTTGTGCATGTCCCACTTAATCAGGAAGTCACACGAAGTTTCAACCATATCCAAAACTTAGGTGGGCCTGATTTTAGATGTTGTGGGCATGATTTTGCACTCTTTCAGTTGGTATGGCCCACTTGAATTCCGGATTCAGTTGATTTTTTGGATATCCCATAAACAGTAGGGGACCCACCAAATGCATGGTGTGGATGCCCATCACACATCAGAGTGGGGCCCACAATGCTCTACCTCATGGGAAGTTCCCATGAGGTCGACCGCATAGTACCATTTCCCATATATATATATATATATATATATATATATATATATATATATATATATATATATATATATATACACACTCACCTGCGCATCAGTTCTCACGCGTGCCGTAAGTACTCTTTAAGAGCTCATCACATGTGATCCCTGAATCTGAACCATCCACGTGATGAAATACCAAAAAAAAAAAAAAAAAAAAACCTACTAATCAACTTCCAACCAGATCCAAAGCTTTGGTGGGTCATGTGAGAGAGAGAGAGAGAGAGGGACAAATCAAGGGAGTAAATTATTTTCTTTTTTCATAGCCCGCAAAAGTTCTGAATTAGGGTAAAAGTTGGTCTCCAAAGGGTTTTTGGGGTGCTGCATCATGTGGATGGTTCAGATTCAGGAATAACACCACGTGTGATGAGCTCTCGCAAGAACTTATGAGCAAGTGAGCATTCCTGTCCCTCTCTGAAGAGAGACCCTTCCCTCTTTCAATTGGGAGATGTTTGGCATTGCAAATTGTGATCTAAACCACCTGAGCTCATTAAATTCCTTCATCCTCTTTCGTCTTCAGCTTGCAAGGGAGAATTTTTGTTTTCATTGAAATTGCTGATGTTCGTATTACACCAGTGATTGATCTCTCGTCCTTGAAGACCAGTTTAAGAATTCTAATTTTTAAATGATCCTTGTACTTAAAAGTCAAACTATTATGTTAGGTTAAGAGTCTTACCTTCCTAAAATAATCATGGCTCTAATCCGCCGTAGCAATTCAAATAAAAGCGACTAATCATGCATGATACATAAACTACACTTTCGCCCGGGCAATTGTTTAACACTGATGGCAAGAAAAGTTTCATTGATAAATGAAGGACATACATACAAAAAAAATAATCCTTTTTCTATAAACTTAATATTGCAGAATTGAAAAGATCCAATCATGCATTAGAATATGGTGAGATCAAGTAATTGAATTGAAATGCATACCTGATTAGAAAGACATTGCCATTCCAATTGCTTGGATAGAGAAATTTAAAACTCATCCTTTACAAGTTTTCCAGATCCATCCTTAGGTTGCATGTTTTTTAGATTGATCACAACTCTAATGTGGCCCACCAATATGCCCGATCACAATATCCAACTATTTGTAGATCTAGACCATTAATAAATTCAGCCCACCCTAAAGAACTCTTGTTTTCTCATCTTACTTGGACCTAAGGTCGTTATCCAAATTCAAGATGAGAACTTATCTTCCAACAGCATATATAGCTACCTAAGCTTGCTATCCCTGATGTAGGGCAAAGGCAATCCGGTGTGAATACCATGGTTGGACTATGTCATTAATATGGTTGGCCGCGTTTGGTTGCATGAAGTATTTGCAAATTTAATGATATTTGCATACTAACGGCTAATTAATTAGTTGGTGTGTGGGGCCCACCATTGTATTGTATGACATCTCATCTCTTTACTTAGGTTGGCGGCTGTGAAAATGAGATGACCCCAACAATAAGGTCCCGATTATCAGGTGTGGCATACCATAGAAAACAATGAAAAACCTCTCATGAGGACCCCACATGCGTTTGGGTTTGGGTCCTTGCCTAGTTGGTAGGCTCTGTGGAGTTTCAACAAGGGGTCTCGGTCTCGAAACCCATTATTGGTGAAATATCTACGCTGCTGATAGCACCAGTGAGTGCGTTGCACGGCTGACTGGGTGGGTGCATTGCACGACTGACCCAAAAAAAAGGACCCCACATGCTTACAAATAATTTTGTGTGAGCATTTTTCATTTGCTGCATGCAACCAAATGCATTGTCATCTCAGATCAAATGTGCTATCCGGGCTGATAATCATGCAAGCCCTTCGTCAAGGTGTGGTCCACATATTAGAAGACACAGATGCTTTACAAATGTGAACACACGTTGGACTTATAGGCCTTGCAAACCTCTTCTCTCTCTCTGACTAAGGCTCCCCTGGTAGCTGACTGCTATTTTGAAAGTGGTGCGATGACTTCATCCTTCTTACATGCTACAAATGTCATCACTGTATGGATATTCATCACCCACCCAAACTATTTATTAGAATACACGAAGCTACACTTATCAAGAAATCCCAATCATCCAATTGTTGCCAATCTAGTGGGACCCACTAATGATTTTACAATCCTAGCCGTATAAGAAGTGTCATTCAAAACAGAAGGTGGGGAAGAAGACAGTTAATGGTTAACATTAATTGCTGGAAAGTAAAGATAAGTAATGGCTATGGACTCTTGATGGGTATGAATTTTTGAACATGATGTTTGTTCGTGATGAGACCTAATGGTTAGACAGCTCAGATTGATGATCTGACCGCATGTAAGGTAGTGAGATGGCTCTAACGAATTTGGGTTCATCAAGAGTTCATTAGACATCTACCAGTCGGTCAGACGTGCCCCCTTCGTATTAGGACCAGGGTCCAAAATCCAGCCTAGCCAAACCATATGAAGCAGTTGAGAGCGGATGTCCACCCATTAAAACCTTCTTAATTGTTTGCCAACCCGTCCCTTATGTGCTTTCCACCTGGATGAGGGATCCCACTGGAATTTCCGCCATTCCAAAACCATAGTAGTCCCACATAGTGATTTAAACTGTTTTAGGTATCATCATGTGGATGTGGATTGGGCATCGTATTGCTAGTACCAATGCGGTTGAGGCATGATGTGACATGATTTGATTAGATGCAGGCTAGAGTGGATTAGGTGCAACCTAACCTCGCCTAAGTCAGTGTGGCCTTTATTGTGGAGCGCACCTTGATGTATGTATATAGTATATTCACACCATCCCTCCTTTATGCTAGATTATTTTAGGGCATGAGCCCAAAATTGAAACAGGTCTAAATCTCAGGTGGACTATACTATAGAAAATTGCGGCATTTGAACTCCCCTGTCCCCACCATTACAAGCTACCAAAGATCATCATAATGTTTATTTGCCATCTAACTTGTTGACGAGTTCGCATAAGCATGATAAATGAGGAAAAAAAATCACTTAATTCAAAACTATTATGACTGGTGAGAACTTTTTAATGCTAAAAGACTAGTCTCCTATTAAATGCTCTGCCTGGTTTGAATTTGCTTCATTTTTTAGTTCATGCCCCAAAATGATCCAGCAAAATGGATGGACAACGAATATAGACATCTAAGGTGTGCCCCACAATAAAGGCCGCATCATCTTAAGTGAGGTCCCCCTCCCCTCCCCTTTCAAACAGGGCACGGCCTCAGTGGGTCCCTATGTGAGTGGATACCTGACTGTGGGCCCTCCATGATGTATGATTGTGCAGCATCCCTCCCCTTTCAAGCAGGGCACGGTTTGGGTGGATCACGGATCCATGGAGGTGGGTAGATTCCTGACTATGGGACCCTCACTGGTGTATGTGCCTTACATCCATGCTGTTTATCCGTTTTTACTGTTCATTTTAAGGCATGAATAAGATAATAATAATAATAATAATAATAATAATAATAATAATAATGAAGCAGATCAAAATATCAGGTGGAACACACCACATGAAACAATGGTGATTGATCATTAATAACTTCTCGTGGGTCACAATAGTTTTGGATCAAGTTGATGCTTGTGTGGTCCCTTCATCTGTCTTTGTGACCTTATCTACAGGTTGGATGGTAAATAAAAATTCTAATGGCCCCAAAAATGATTTTAATTATGGGTTTTCAATCACCAATGTTTCATGTGTTATGGTCCATCTAAGATTAGGATATGCTTCAATTTTTTTTTTATCATGCATTAAAATGAGTTGTAAAAATGGATGGACGGTAGAGATTTAAGTTACATACATTAAGGTGGGCCCCACGATCAAGGGATCCACTAAAGTTGCGCCCTTTCAACACATGGACTCATCTCCAACAATGGCTTGCCATGTAATCTAACTCCCGCCATATGATTCCTGTAGAGGTGGGCATTGAGTCGAGTCAGATCAAGTTTGGGCTGTCTTGATTTGATCCAGCCAAAGACAGGGCCTCAACCGAATCGGATTGGATTCAGTACTGAGTCAGCCAAGCCTAAACTAATCCAAACCAAGTCGACCAAGTCTGATTTGATCTGAGTCCAACCCTATTATAGAAACCAAGTCAGATCGAGTTTGTCAATTAATTCAAAAAAAAACTTTGAAAAAATGACAAAACAATATCTAAAAGATTAAAAAAAAATAAGATTTTTTTTTTAAACATATACCTAAACCTGATTCGGATCAGATTTCAAATCGAATCGGATCCATTTTGAATCGAATTTCAAGTCGAGTCGATTCGATTAAGGTGGAATCCAAACTTGACTCGATCTGAATTCGGATCCTATCCAGAATATTTTATTTGTTTCTATCAGATCAGTTCGAATCAAGTCTAACTGGTTCGGACGAGTTGAGTCAACCGAGTTGACTTGACCCGTGCCCAGCTCTATTACCTGCTATATTGGTACAGGCAGGGCAGCATCCAATATGCATCGTGATCGTACGCTGTTTCAAATGGTGTGGCCCACCTGAGTTCCAGATACAGATGATATTTGTGACTGTCCATCTCATAGAGGTGACTCACCGTGCTAACGGTTCAGATGTACGGAAAACATCCTACTGGGCCACAGAACTCGACCCAACCGTAACCTGGCAGGAACATTACATTCCTAAAACGGTAGTGAACTATCACAAGCTAAGAATCGGAGCCTCCCTCGCATAAGAAGTATCGAAAAGGCCTTTTCTCGTTCCTTCACATTTCGAAAAAACAAAACGGAGGAGAGTGTCGTCGATCACATCGATGATCCCAATGCCTCCATATATATTCTTCCTCCCTCCCTTTCCCTCTCATTTCTAGGGTTTTTTCTTCCCTTCATCTCTCTCGAATCTCGGCGATTTTGATCTTTTCTTCCTCTACCCTACCGCCGATTTCGATCTTCTTCGAGGCTTTTTCTGGAGATCTTGATCTCTCTCTCAGGTGATTCCTCCCTTCTCTTGATCCATTTTCGGTATTTTTCGACATTTCTCTGTTCCTTTTCCAGTTTCCGGAGATCCGGAGCTCATCCTTGTGAATTGTCTGGCATTTTGAGCTTTTGATTTTCTCACATTTTGAGATCTCTCTGTTTTAGGTGTTGATTTCTGGCGAATATCAAGCGATTGTTTGTGCTTTGATCTTGTTTGGTGCGTTTCTAGAGATTCTAGTTCTTTCTAGTCCTTTTCAAAATTTTCGTAATTTGAGATGTTTGATCTAGAACTCTTCCCGGCAAATTTTCTGGTGTTTTGAGATTTTAAATTTTTCGAATTGTTTTGAAATCTCTGGTTTAGGTGTTGATTTGCGGGCTGTTGTCGAGCTCCTATTTGTGTTTTTGTCTTCTTTGGAGCGTGTTCTGGAGATGTTGACTTATATCTAGTCCTTTGAAAATTTGAGCTATTTTGAGATATTTCCAGGATGGATTTTGCAAAATTGAGCTTCTTTTGGTCTATTTCTCTTTGATTCTTAAGGTTTCGAGCTCTTTTTTTTTTTTTTTTTTTGGGTCAGGTTTTCCAGAAGTTTGGCGACTTTGAGCAATTTCCTGTTCAAAAGTCTGTGAATATTGAGACATATTTATTTTTGTTGTAATGTAGGATCCTCTGTGGCACATTCTCTAGAGCTCAGAAATGGCGGCTTTGCCTCATTCTCCAATTGCATTTTCTGGCACCTCTGCCTCGGATCATCTCCAGAGTTCCTGTAATGGCATCAACGGGATGCCTTTGAAATACCTTGGGAGGTCGTGCTTGGGTGTTGGGAGGAGGGATCTCTCCATTATTGCAAAAATCAAGAAGTGGAAGAAGCACGATTACCCATGGCCTGACGAGGTTGACCCGAATGTGAAAGGGGGACACGTGAGCTATCTCTCGCATTTCAAGCCTTTGAAAGAGAAGCCAAAGCCGGTTACATTGGACTTTGAGAAACCTCTCAGAGATCTAGAGAGGAAGATCATCGATGTAAGTTTTTTGTTCGTTTGTTGATTTTTGGGCTCTTGTTCTTGGTGAAATAGATGTGAATCAGATCTCTATCATTCTTGTCTTCAGTCTGGATGCTTGTGGATATGATTATTATCACTGAATGAATGTTTAGATGAATTTGAAGATGTGTTTTGAATTCTATGTTCTTAAGTCTTTTCAGTGGCTTGCATAGATTTAGTTGGATTAGAGGGAATATTAACTCTTAAATTAGCTGTGGCCTTTTCAATTTCTGAAGTGGGTTTGAGGATGAGCGCCACGGCCCCTCTCTCTTTCTTTCTTTCTTTCTCCGTTTTCTCCTGTTTTTAAACCCCTAATGAATTTGCAGCTGAGTTCTGCTTGTCTCAATTTCAGGTACGAAAGATGGCAGATGAAACTGGTCTGGATTTCAGTGACCAGATCTCTTCTCTCGAGACTAAATATCAGCAGGTATGGACATTCTTTGGGCTCTTTTGAACAAAATTCGTGTTAGGATTTGACACCATAACATCACATCTCTCGGGTTGGAGCTAGCTACAAATCATCATCCCTATATAGAATTCTTGGGGTTGCCCATCTCTCATATGTTACTTGCATCAATGGCAATGCACTGGATTCGATTTTATATAGTTCCCTTAAAAAAGCCAAAGTATTTGCTGGTTTTAATTATGATTCAACATGCTTCTCACGGACTTGCAACTGTTGGTTTCAGGCTTTAAAAGACCTGTACATACATCTGACTCCCATACAACGCTTGACCATTGCTCGGCATCCTAACAGGCCAACTTTTCTTGACCACATGTTAAGGATTACTGACAAGGTTTGGTACTTCTCACTGATATTTTAGCTTTTCACCATAAAATTTTTTTTTTCCCCCATCTCCACTGCAATAAAAGTCTAGTCTAATTCTTTTGGGTGTGTTTGATGTATCAAGATTGTTCTCAAGCAATTATTTTCTTCAATGTTGACAACAGTGGGTGGAGCTTCATGGAGACCGTGCTGGTTATGATGATCCTGCCATTGTCACAGGTCTAGGAAGTATAGATGGTATGAACTGTATTTTCATAGGTCATCAGAAAGGTAGAAACACGAAAGAAAACATTCAACGTAACTTTGGGATGCCTACTCCACACGGGTATGTTTTTTGGTGGTAGATGTGTAACCAGACGCTGTTAAAAATGTACTTGTAGATAGGCCTGAATGTGTTAAAATTAGTTATGAAAACGTTGTGTTGAGCACACCATGATGTGTTGATGACATCTGACCTGTCCATCAAATATGCCGGGCTCATTTGGCTGGGGACCCAAAAACCAATCCGATCCACAGCTGAGGTGGTTGACATGGTAGGAAGCAAGGTGTTCCATAACGGTAACGGTGGCCGTAACGGCCACCACCGTTACCGTTACGATACGGGCCGTAACGGCCGTTACGGACCCCGTATCGGCCGATACGGCCCCTTTTTATTTTCTGAAGAAAATAGTTACATGACCGTTACGGGACCGTTACATGACTATTACGGGACCGTTACGGGGCTGTAACGGTCCGTTACAGGGCTGTAACGGTCCCGTAACGGCCGTTACGGCCTATTTTTTCTGTAACGGCCGTTACGGCCGTTACGACCCCGTAACGCGTAAGCTATTTAGGGGGGTGACCACTGTTGATCTCCAATGGGACCCACTGGAGTGTCAAAATGGTCTGATGGCCACAAAATCCCTTCATCTGGTGAAGATGCTTTAAGTGCCACTTTAAATGATGGGTTGTATGGCATAACACAACATGGTGGGCTGTCCACAAAATCAAGGGTGGGTGTCTCCCTTCAACTGTTTCCCTGCCATGTGGCACACCTGAGTCATGGATTGGCTGATTTTTTGGGCCTATGCCCAAACGAGGGGCGACGCATCTGATGGTTGGAGTGGATGTCATCAACCCAGTGTGGTTAGAGGATGATTCAATGCAAATGTTTTTACCAAAATTACTATGAAAAAGTTGTGTGGCCCAACGTTATGTGTTGATGACATCTGACCCATCCATCAAATACACTTGGCTTATTTGGAAAGTGGTCCAAAAACCAATCTGATCTAAAACCGAGGTGGGCCACACAGTAGGAAACTGTTCATGGGGGAAGCCCACCATTGATCTCCAATGAGGCCCTCATGAGTGTCAAAACGGCCTGATGGCCGTGGGATCCCTTCGTCTGGGGTTGGATCTCTTCATTTGAGCTAGATGCTTCAGGTGAATGGATTTGATGATATAAAACACGGTGGGCTCTCTACGAAATTGAGGGTGAGTCTCTCCCCTTAACTGTTTCCCTGTCATGTGACCCACCTGAGTCACGGATCAGCTGATTTTAGAGCTGTGCCCGAATGAAGGGTGGCTCATCTGATGGTTGGAGTGGATGTCATCAACACATCATGGTGGGGCCCACAAATGATTTGGTGAAAATGTTTTAATCGTAATTCCAAATTTGATCATTATCCAGTGGAGAATCTTCCGAGGTGAAAACGTTTTTGCTGAATCAATTTTTTCTTCTTCTAAAGGATGATGCAATTTATTAGGGCCCAAGGCCAAGAAAGGAAAAAAAATATGATGAAATATAATGTGTTTAGCATTACTGTGAAGCTGTGCAAGTAATCAATACTTGTTCAAGCCTTTGATGATGTTGACTTTTAAACAGTTACCGGAAAGCTTTGCGCCTGATGCGTTATGCCGATCATCATGGATTGCCTATCATTACATTCATTGACACGCCAGGGGCTTATGCAGACCTTAGGTCAGAGGAATTAGGCCAAGTATGTATTTGATTTCAATTTTAAGCATAGTCCCCTGTCCTTGATAACTTGTCGACATGACCTAAAATTGGATGCATCTGGCATTTGCTGTACTGGATTGTTTGCTCTTGCATGCAGGGTGAGGCCATAGCCTATAATCTGAGGGCTATGTTTGGTCTGAAAGTTCCGATTGTTACTGTTGTTATTGGGGAAGGTGGCTCTGGTGGTGCACTTGCTATTGGATGTGCGAACAGATTATTAATGATGGAAAATGCAGTTTTCTTTGTTGCCAGGTGATTTTGACATGCTCATTATTGATGTTTGATCTGCTTAGCATAGGTAGTGCAAGGTTATCAGCGGGATAAATGCCTATTGACTATTCCTCGTGAACAATTCTTGCATGACGGTGTCATGAAATGTGTAGAGCTGAACTTGGTTTCATTTATCAATTGCCTTGATGTGCAGCCTTTCTGGCGGATGAACCGACATGTTGTTTCTTTCTTAACACTGCAATAAGATCACAATAGGGATGAGCAAGAGCTGCGAGACATTAATCCAACATGCTATTTAGTGTTTTTTGCTACAATGTCACGTGGTAAAAAGAATCTGATAATTTTAGAATACGTGCTTGTGCTAAGTAAGAATTCATTATTTCTAAGATTTGAACCACTCTCCATGGTGCTCCTGCTTTGGTAAAATTATCTAATGATTGCTATTGTTTGCTAACACCATTGTTGTCACTAGTAGTCAGACTAATTTCACCATGGAAATGCCATTTGTAGCTGTCATGTTATGTGGGCTTGAGTGCCATTTAGGAGGGAGTTGGTATAAGCTAAAGGCTCTAAAAGTGCAAGCAGAAGTCCCGAAAGGACGTGGGTGGAAGTAGCAAGAAAAGAATTAACTGAAGTACAGCCCTATGGTCTTAACTGAAGTACGGCCCTTGATAGCGTGGAATGGCAAAAAAGGATTCGTGTAGCCGACCCAGTTAGTTGGGATAAGGCTTAAATGATGATGATGATGATGGTATGCGGGCATGATAGCAAAACTGTGGATTGCATTGAGGGTGCTTATCTGAATCCATGCTTAGCATCAATTCTCTATATGAAGTATGCTTTTCTATGACCATGGCTTCATCAATACCCACAACGAATCAGCCAGAGTTCATTAATAGAGTGGAATGGCAAAATAAATAAGGATTCTTCGTGTAGCCGACCCAGTTCGTTGGGATAAGGCTTAGTTGCTTAGATGCCAGAGTTCATTAATAGAGTGGAATGGCAAAATAAATAAGGATTCTTCGTGTAGCCGACCCGGTTAGTTGGGATGAGGCTTAGTTGCTTAGATGATGATAATGACGGTACGCGGGCATGATAGCAAAACTGTGGATTGCATTGAGGGTGCTTATCTGAATCCATGCTTAGCATCAATTCTCTATATGAAGTATGCTTTTCTATGACCTGGCTTCATCAACACCCACAACCAATCAGCCAGAGTTCATTATTTTTTAACACACGCTGCAACTGTTATTGGGAGATGAACTCTTTTTTATCATGACCATTATAAAAACTTCATGTACAGAACTGCAGATAAGAAGTTGTTTAGTTTATTATTACCAAGTAGAGACAACCAGTATACATAAAACTGTGAATAAAACATACAAGATGAAGAATGTATATAAGATGGTAGTCACTTAGGGTTCCACCTTTCCTAATGAAGAGACTGGAAGAGCGCAAAATGGCAAAAAACAATATATCATAGACGGTGATTGGAAAAGAATGCTCATGTACGTACTGGTCTCCAGGATGTGGATCATCATTACCATCATTCTAGCCTTCGAATGATTCAATGTCAGCTTTTTAAATGCTGGGTGTTGGGAAAGAAAGAAGTTTCAAGAGGATATATTGACATGATTAAGCATATGTATGAGGGAGTAATAACAAATGTGAGGAACTCTAGTAGAGAGACAAGTGAGTTCCCAATTACTGTAGGGTAGCACTTGGGGTCAGGAATGAGCCCCTATGCTTTTGAATTGGTTATGGACGAGTTAATGAGGTATTTGCAGGAAGAGATCCCATGGTGTAGGTTATTTGTAGATGACATAGTTTTGATTGACAAGATGGAGGGCGTAGACAAAGTTGGATTTCTAGAGGGTACTCGAGAATTTAAAGGATTTAAAATTAATCATACTAGAACAAAATGTATGGAGTGTGATTTTAGCAACAATGGAGTGCAAACGAGGAAGTTGTTAATATTGTTGATCATGAAGTTTCTAAAAAATGACCACTTTCGATATCTTGGGTCAATAATTCATTAGAGTGGAGAGATTGAGAAGGATGTTACCCATAGAATTGAATTCAGATGGAAGAAATGGAGATGTGCCTCCGCAGTTTTATGCAATTGTCATGAACCACTCAAATTGAAGGGCAAACTTTATAGGATGGCTATAAGACCAGCCATTTGTTATGGGACAAAATGTTGGGCATTTAAAGAACAACATGTTTATAGAATGATTGTAGTTGAAATGAAGATGTTGAGATGGATGAGTTGCAAGATGAGGAAGGATATAATTAGAAATGATTGCATTCTAGAGAACCTAGGAGGAGCACTAATAGGTAATAAGATGAGGAAAAGTAGACTTAGATGATTTGTTCATGTGCAATGGAGACCAAGATTTGCATTGGTTAGAAGTGAGTTGGTACAAGTTGAAGGGTTGAAAAGGGCAAGGGGAAGACACAAAAGGACGTGGGGGGAGGTGATAAGAAACGACTTGAGGATCTATGGTCTAATTGAAGTATGGCCCTTAATAGAGTGGAATGGCGGAATAGGATTCCTGTAGGCAGCCCCAATTAATTGGGATAAGGCTTCAATGATGATGATGAGGTAAAGAAGAAAGGAATTCCCCCACCGCCACCCACTCTCTAGGAAGGAAGAATGTGGATAAACAATGGTAATGTATGTAACCATAGCCTGATATTCAAAATTGGTGGCTAGGTTCAATTGCAATGTCGATAACTAACTAAGAAAGGTCCTATTCCACAGGTAACTTTATACCTAATGATATGCAAAGTAGACACAGATTCTTCTAGGAGGTTAGTGGAACAGTTCCTGATGTAATTTGGTTGACTGTCATGTGCATAAGTGGTAACGGTCGACTGCCTATCCAACCCAGAATGATGTCTCGTTATCTAATGTCATTGCATGAGTCACTAGTTAAGTGGGGCTGCCCCTTTGTGTGGGAAAACCGGCTAAGCACTTGTGGGACAAAGTAGTGGAAAGGGTCGAGAGGATGTTTGCTAGATGGAGAAGCAGATACTTTTTTTGGAGGTCGTATAACTTTGATTAAAGTGGCCTTATCCAATCTTCCTGTGTGTTTTATGTCGCTTTTCAAATGTTCGACATTGGTTATAATCGAAAAGCTTAGATGGGATTTCTTTTGGCAAGGTGCGGAGGAGAAAAAGTTCCATCTTCTCAAGTGGGAAGAGGTTTGCAAACCGTTCGATGAGGGAGGATCCGGAATTAAGGATCTCTCAAATCTATGAAATTGGCCTTGCTTGGAAAATGGATATGGAGGTTTGGGGAGGAGGACAATGCCCTATGGAAGGAGGTCATTACTTGCAAATACGACACCTCGAGGGAGGGGTGGTGGACAAGGGATTTGTCTCTCTATAGGATCTCTGCCTTGTGGAAAGACGTCTTGGCGATCAAAGACTCCTTTTGGAAAGGAGTTCGGTTCTCTATAGGCAACTGGTGAAAAAAATCAGATTTTGGGAGGATGAATGGGATGGTTCCTTCGCTCTTAAGGATGAATTTCCTTCCATTTTCAGCTTAGCTCTAGACCCCACGGTTTTTGTGGCGAATTGTTTTTTCCCACATGGGTGGGATGGTTGTGTGGGGTCCCCCATGTAGACGTGCTCTTCGTGATGAAGAAGTAGATGAGTATATTAGCCTTTTGGAGCGTATACACCTACGCACCCCTTTGAAGACGAAATAGACAAGTGGGTGTGGAAAGTTAACCCCTCGGGCTGGTTCTCGGTTAAGTCTTTCTTCTCTTTATTGACTAGGTTTGGGCATCCTGGAGAGGACTGCAACTCTAAATTTATTTGGGTCATATCCCGTCCCTCAAAGATAGCTGCCTTTGGGTGGTTAGTGGGAAGGAAGAGAGTCCTTACTATAGAAAATTTGAGAAAAAGGGCTATGATAATTCCAAACATTTATTGCATGTGCATGTGAGACGGAGAGTCAGTTGACCATTTATTATTGCATTGCTCCTTCATGTGAGATGGAGAGTCAGTTGACCATTTATTATTGCATTGCTCCTTCGTGAAGCCAATTTGGGGGGATATCCTGGGCCATTTCCAAATTAGGTGGACTATGCTAAGGTGGTTAGTGGGAAGGAAGAGAGTCCTTACTACAGAAAATTTGAGAAAAAGGGGTATGATAATTCCAAACATTTGCTGCATGCGCATGTGAGACGGAGAGTCAGTTGACCATTTATTCTTGCATTGCTCCTTCGTGAAGCCAATTTGGGAGGATATCCTGGGCCATTTCCAAATTAGGTGGACTATGCTGAGGTCAGTGGATTTGTGCTGCGCATGGCACAGCGTCAGCTTTCCAAGCACAAAAAGGGCTCTTTGGAGGATGTCTTTGTTGGCTTTATGGTGGGCGGTTTGGGAGGAAGGAATGCTAGGTGCTTCGACAACTCCTCAAATTCAATGGACAAAGTTGTCTCCAGAATCAGATTGTTGATATCTGATTGGTCAGAGTCCAACTCCATAACAAAGGGATGTAATTTGGATTTCCAAGTTGTGTAGCCGGGTTGTTGCCTTGGCGCTCTTGGCTTGTTTCGTGCAAAGCTTTGCTTGTTTTGTTGTTTTTGTTTGCTTTTTAAGGGCTTTGCCCTTGGTAAAATCGTTGCCTTTAAAAAAAAAAAAAAAGAAAAAAGAAAAAAGGTAACTAGTTAAGATCTTATGTTTGTGAAGGTTGGTTTTTGAGCCATTTTATTACTCCTTGAGAGCTTATAACTTCAAGCCAGTTTGTTACACCTTGAGGGCTTCTTTGCATTTTTTAACCCATGAATAAAGAACCACATTTATAGACTCATCTGCTTTGTTTCTCTCACCATCTATGACTATTAGCTTGAATCCATTTGACCAGGCCCTCCTATTGTTTTCTTCGCATCTTTTTTGCTTTATTTATCTAGTCCGAATTCTTCTTTTTCTTTATAGCTCATTTGGAATCTACATTGATCTTTTCTTCTTCTTCTTATTCTTATCTTTCTCCTTGTTTTACTTTGTTGGTAACAAGTGTTAATCTTTTCCACCATATCTTTTTCATATGAATAGCCCAGAAGCATGTGCTGCAATCTTGTGGAAGAGTTCCAAAGCTGCTCCAAAGGTTCTACTTTTACTCAATTCCTTATACTTGTATATTTAAATTACGTTTTTGTTATATGCATGTAACTCTTCATCTTCGCAGGCAGCTGAGAAGTTGAAGATAACTGCTAAAGAGTTATGCAAGCTGAAAATTGCAGATGGCATCATTCCTGTAAATATTCTTCTCGACATGTCTTTTGCAACAATATTTTTTCTTTTAATTTTTTTAATCTTTCATTCATCATTCTTGGAGGATGTTTTACTTTGCAGAAACTGAAACAAATGTAGAAAATGCTAGCCTATGATAAGATATGGCTGCATCTAGATGTATCCTGAAAACTCATTTCCAGAGTAAGCGTTTTGAGGCCATCCACCATCATCTGTGTTTGGAAAAGCACAGAAAGCGGATTTTCATTGTCCTATCAGTTTTCCATTAAACTGGCCTGAGATAATGATTCTGTTTGTTTCATCCAGGAGCTGAATCAAGTAGGCAATAATGTTTTGCCGACTTAAATTCTGTACAAATCCTATTGCAAGATTCTAAAATGCCGCCTAGGGGATTCAACCTGAGTGTAGAGGAACTGTGATGGGGTATGACATGGGCACAAATACAATGGACATGATTTGGGAAAAGAACAGAATTTAGTTGGCGGAATCTTCTAGCCAAGGCTCCATGCCTTCACCCCTTTATTTCTGGCTTCCTAACCTCCTTTTGCTTCTACCACTGAACTAATATTGGCATGATTCTATCAAGACCGCCTCCTTTTGCGAGTTGTGTTGAGTTGACTGAGTCAGTGAGTAAACATTGAGGAGTCGATTTCCCTCGTGACTTGACTTGAAATCCCATCGAGTCAAATTGACTCGACTGAGTTTTACTCAAGTCACTGAGTTTTAGAAGTATGTTCACATGAGGCACCCCTGCAATACAGAAATACCATTGAACTTGTTTTCCACATGGAGCCCTGCTTTAGATGATTAAATCTATGGGTTGCTATACTTGGATTAGGTGGATATAAGTCTTTGTATAACTAGATAAGCATATATGTGCGTAGATCTATGATGTCTGATTGTCTCACCAAAAGCAGTTAGTTCAAACATAAGCTGTTTGGGAGATCCCTTGCATGTTTCGGACTTGGTTTCTGCCCTGCATGCTTTCACCCATCACTTTCTGCCCACATTTTTTATTAACTTTAAGATCTCTCTCTCTTCCTTCGAATATTGTATTCTTATTTCGAATTTGTATATTCTGACAGGAACCGCTCGGTGGTGCACACACCGATCCATCTTGGACCTCAGAACAGATAAAGATTGCACTTGTTGGAGAACTGAAAGTATGTATCAGACTATGATAGTCTATGTAAATTTCTTAAATTGATGTCCTATCAATCTAATGTATCTGCTGCTGTTACAGGAGCTCTTGAAAATGGACACACAGCAGCTCCTGCACCATCGCATGCTCAAATTCCGTGCGATGGGTGGGTTCCAAGAAGGCATTCCCGCAGACCCAATAAAGAAAGCTAGAATGAAGAAGAAAGAGGAGCTGGTCGTTCAAAAGGGAGAGCCCAATAAAACTCCAGATGTTGACTTGCATGATGAGATTGAAAAGCTCAAACTGCAAATTGTCAAATCAAAGGAGTCCTCGTCTCAGCCTCCTGAGTTGGGCCTAAACGAGATGATTGAGAAACTGAAAAGGGAGGTTGATTTGGAATTTTCTGAGGCTGTCAAATCCATGGGATTGAAGGACAGTCTGGAGTTGTTGCGGAAGGACGTTTCAAAAGTGAGGAGTTCGCCGGACCAACTCATAGATCCGGGCCTCACGGAGAAGATTGAGAAACTCAAGCAGGAGTTGAACGAAGGTCTATCAACATCTCCCAATTTCCCTAGTTTGCGTTACAAACTCGATATGCTGAATGAGATATCGAAAGCCAAGGAACTCTCGGAGCAGGAAGGAAAACTTGCATCGATAAAGCAGGAAATCAATAAAAGGCTCAAAGAGATTGTTGATAGATCCGATATGAAGGAGAGGATTGAGATGCTACAGGCAGAAATGGAAAATTCTGGAGCCTCAACAGAAGGTGATCTTGATCACGGGCTGAAGGAGAAAATCGTGAAAGTGAAGAAGGAGATAGGATTAGAGCTGGCCAATGTATTGAAGTCCTTGCATTTGGATGTTGAGCTTGTGGCAACAAAACAAGAGGTGTTGAGAACAAATGACTTTATCGAGCAGCCGCCATTCTCAGATTTAAATGTCAAGATCAAGGAATTGAATCATGAAATTAATGATGTGATACAAGATGCTGTGGATTCAACGGATCTGAAGAACGAAATTGAGGTGCTGAAGCTCGAGGTGGCAAAGGCGGGGAAATCACCCTATCCAGAATCAGCGAATAAGATCGAGGCACTGAAGCAGCAGATAAAGCAGAGCCTTGGAGCTGCTTTAAGTTCCTCGGGCTTGATAGATAAGCATGAGAAGCTGATGCAGGAGATTGTTAAAGCCAAAGGATCGGAGGAATCGAATGGAGCTTTGAAGAAGGAGGCTCTGCAAGAAGGTGATTTGAAACACGACGTGTCGAGAGTAGAGATTAATATGGATGTGAGCCACAGATATACATGATGTGAGTTTCCTTTATCATCTATTTCATTATGAAGGGAGCTATTTTTATCACTCTCGTAAAAAGTAGGGGACCAATATCTACATCTCCCTTTTCGACACATGCACCCTTTTCTAGTTTTGGTATTAGAATAGGAGGAAAGTTCCAAAAAACTTGCTGACTTGACTCGAATTCAGCCAATTCAACTTGACTCAGCGAGACTTTGGGCCAAGTTGCTGGGAAACTCGCTGGGCCTCCAAGTTGCTGGGAAACTCGCAGGGCCTCACTCGGCCTAGACTTGGAGGGACTTGGTGAGTTGACTCGATGGCTCGGTCAACTCACATGACTCGGCGTTACTCAAGTCGAGTCACTTGCCTGGATTTTATAAAATATAAATAAGGTGACAATGAGATTTGAACCCACAATGTCAACCAGGGTAAGCAACATCTTAACCAGTGAGGTATGTGTGCTGGAGTTCATTTAAACTATGCTTATATTACTTGTACTACACATCACTGTGCTAGATGCTTGTATCCAACTGGTTGGACAGTGCAAGTTACTGTCTTCCCAGTGGGTAACTTTCAACATGTCGTGTATGTGCGACATTTAACCCATCCAATAGGCTGGCCCCACTATGAGGATCTCCTGCAAAAATCAGCCCCATTCACTCATCAGGCAGACCACACTAGTATTTTGTCATTTCTCAATGGATCTCAGTGTCTATACACTATGGTGCAGCCCACCTGATGTGTGGATGAGTCTGATTTTTGCACAGGATGATCCTCACGTTGGGGCTAACCTATTGGAAGGGGTGGATTTCACAAGCGGATGATAGGTTGGAAGTTATCTGCTAGGTGGACGGTAAATTGTAGTCCAACCAATTAAATGTGAGCATCTCTCTTTAATTGTTTCAAATATGTATTGTCATTCCTAATATTTTCAATCTATATCGAGTTGTGTTTTCAGGTTTTTGAACTATGATAGAACTGATCCCCTACAGGCAATTGTACCACAAGCTGTGATAGCTTGCCAGTAGAGGATTAGTTCTCTCAGAATAGTACAAATCCTGACTGTTCTAATACTACGCAGAGAAAAATGGAAGTGCATGAACTAGAAAGAGAGGGTGTATATATCAGTTCCATAAAAAAATCATCATCATCATAATCATCTAAGCTTTGTCCCAACTTGGCTACATGAATCCTCTTCTGCCATTCCACTCTATCAAGGGGCATAACTTCAGTTAGGCCATATGTCATCAAGTCTATTCTTTGAGCATAGAGAAGGAAAAATCTATAGCTAGGATGCAATTATCTGAGCCTCTCTGGAAGACGAAGATGAATTGCAGTAAAAACAAGGGTTTGGAAAATCACGGTCTTACCCGATCGCTGCTGCTCAAAGGGATAAAACTGTCTTTGCCCTTGTTATTTTACAGATGCGAAGTGAATTTATTCCCCCTGTTGCTGAAAACCATATTGGAAAAATCCACACATTTTCTTGAAGGAGCTAGTGAACCTTTTTCAAAATCAGTACATTTTTGAACCATTTATTTAGTTCCACTGTTTTCCTACATTATTTGGTTGGTTATGGTTGTTGAGAATGTCTCGTCCACTGCTAGTTGTAAATGTAACTAGCCTGGGTATGGGGCCCACCATGGTGCGTATGTGAACATCCAACTTTTCTGTCAGGCTCATGCCACCATGAAAATGGATTAGGTAGGCTTACAGTTTGGGAATTTTCGTGCATGGTGGGATGACCCTGCTGGACGGGTTGGATGCCAGTCATACACCACAGTGGGCCCCACACATTTCCTCTACAGTTAGCCCCATGGTTTTTAGCTTATTTCCTCCATTTATTGTTTACTATTCTATGTATCATGCAGGTGAAGATGGCCTGATGAGAAACAGAGCTCCTCGGCCAAAAACCTCCATGTCTTCCAATTGGAACCAGAAGCTGGTCCACCTTTCCCACCTGTCTGCCGAATTTGAGCCATCTTTTCCATCTTTTAACTAGTATCTGTGGATGCTCCACTTGGAATACAAACACGAAAGCGGTAGGCAGCTTTCTTGCTGATTTTTTTTTTTGTTTTTGGTCGGCCTTTTCTCTATCTATTCAGCTTCTCTGTGAAGCTGGGCTAGTTTGAGTTATTTTAGTGTTGAAACAGCAAAAGCTCTATTGTTAAATTCAGTAGTCTGTATAGATTTCACAAGCGTTTGAGGTAAAGTTGAGGCTCTGGAAATGCCTCAGCTATAATAGCAGAAATAAGTGTAGCTTTTACCACATCCTGTCATGGGTTTATATATGCATCCTTTCAAGAACTCCATGATGCTCCGTTTGGATTCATAAGCGAATTGACTCATGGACTATGATAAAAAAAATTTCTGAAGTCTAGTATTCATGACATGGTTCTAAAACTTGCTGACTCAGACTCAAAATTTGGCCGAGTTGCTTGGAAACTGGGTTCTTGGAGTGACTTGGTTCGGACTCAGCAAGACTAGTCAAGTTGACTGGACAACTCAGTTAACTTGAAAACGACTCATGCAGACATGAGCCGAGTAACTTGTGAAACTTTTTAATTAAAATATATAGAGGGGGAGACGTTACGACTCATAACCTCTGCTGGGAGATGCAATGCCTTTTCCAATGGGTGTGGCTGTTTGGTTTTCATTTTATACTGCCTACTATTACTTACGATAGACCATTCTTTCAAGTATGTTTTACTAATATTTTAAAGTTTATGATCATTAAATACTGAGTGGGGTTTGAGTCTTTCGAGTTGGGTGAACTGGCTGAACTTCAAGTTTGAGTTTTCGGGTTTCTGAGGTAGTGGCACTGAAATTGTAATTACATGACCAAATTGCAATTCGGAGCCCTAATCAAATGCAATATGAATTGAGGAAAGTTATTGCTACTTGAACAATTCAATTGGATTTTGCATCCAAACACACCTTAGATGCCCTGGAGAACTTGATCAGGGCTTTGGGACAATGTGACTACAGGGACAAGTGCTACGATTTAGAACAGATTCTTTGTATCTTACTAGGTTCAAACTTAAGTGGGGCTTGACTGGACCCGCATACATCATGGTGGGCCATCGTATAAGAGTAGCCGAACCCAAGGGTGGCGGGCCTGAGTGCAGATTCCACATGACCTCAATGTACACCCATTTTGGTTGATCACAACCATTCAAAGGAGGCACCTCATGTTATTGCGTATTGTCCATTACCTTAGTTGCATGGATTTCGTTTTTTTTTTTTTTTTTTTTTTTTTTTTGTGAAATTCAAACACACCCACACCACATGGGCACTCAATCCTTGGTCTCTTGAAACAAGAGTCTGTCTATCACCGAGCCATGGAACCGGACCGGAAATGTTTGGAAACTAATAAGAGCTGAAACCCATTTTGATATGGGATGAAAATGTTTAATTTTGCTTGAGGGCAGGTTTCTTTTGGGGGTTGATGATACGGGTGGCAATCGGCCGGATAGGCACATACCCGAACCTGGCCCAATGTTGGATGGGTCTGGGTCTGGATGTGGGTTTGAATATTCATTTCAGCCAGATCAATAATTGGGCCACGTGAGGTATACTTGTCTAACAAGCCACTGCGAATGCCACTCAAACTCTCCAACATGTTACCCCATCATGAAAGTGCAACGCCCCAAAGGTAAAGGGAATTGAACATCATGTGAGCTACCATGTGAATTTGGAGGTATTTGGTAATTGCACATTGTTACCTAAGTCAGTAGTCATTATTTTAGGGGCATCACATCTTCAAGTCGGGGCCTTGCTTGATGCTCGGTTTAGATGAAATACACACACCATGGTGGGCCCCACCCCACATGCGGAGTGCCTTAGAAAGGGAGTTGAAAAGTGGCAGGTAAAAACTTTGATACTTTGGCAAATAATGTTTACAATCTGGCAAATACTGGATCGACAGTTGATAGACATCACTTGTTCACAATGATGGTGGTACACATGGCAAGCATTCAAGTTTCGGAACTGAGGGCCACCATTTATATGGACTCGCCAACATTTATAGTGATTTAATTACTTATTAGTAGATGGTTGAACATTTTTAACCATCTAATGACTTAAAAACAAAAAATGTGGTTAAGTGTTAGAATTTTAAACCAATTCTATTTTCGGTGATAGCATATTTATGGTGGGTCCGCAGTTTGCCAGGTTTAGTTTGAGTTAGTCCATGTCAATGTACATTTCCAAGAACCTGGCATATCAACCATGATGGTCTGCCCAAGTATCTCATAGAGAGATTTTCTTTTTCCTCTAAATTTTAGGACTTAATAGGAATCATGGGAAAAAGGGGGAAGGAAGCACCATTTCTGACGAAACGAGCTTTCCATTATTTGGAAATACAATTCTCTACTTCCTTTTTTTGTTTTTGTTAGAAAAACAATAAATTTATTTTCCCACCTTTGCACCTAGAAAAGGCTTTTCCCAATGGTCAAAGGAAAATAAGTTTTTTCAAGAGTTAAATACAAACGCGCCACCATCCATCTTCAATAGCTCAAAGATGCCACATGTAAAGGGCAACATCTCATTTCACATAGAAAAGTCTTTGCTTTTCATTTTCAGCCCCCACATCTAATAGGAATGTGTGATGCATTTCAAGTTTGGAATAAACTTTTTATTATTTTTTTGAAAGATGACGAAAATATTAAGTTTGGAATAAACTTAAAAGACTTTATTTAAAAAATGGTGTTTAACAATAATCCATCGATTACTAGATAAGCCATTTTTACATAGATGAGTTCTATGAAGATAAAATTGAAAAGCCTGATTTGAAAGTTGAATAAGATTTAAAGTGAAAGATCTTATGACACATCAAGAGCTATGGGAAATGAAGAAGCAATGACAAAAGTTGCTATTGACGTTATAAAATCTACAAAAGTGGAGTGCAATCAGGTTGATGGTAACGAAGATTCAGTTTTTCTTTCTAAAGATGAAGAAGTAGAGAATATTTAAAAATAAAAAAAGCTAAAAAGGCATAAAAAGTACACTCTTAAAGTTTCAAAGGTGTATTTTGATGACTTCGATTTTGTATGTTCTATTTTTTTTTTTTTTTTTAGCTTCAATAAAAATGTAATAATTATTAGAGGAACCTTCAAACTATGCTGAATTTGGTGATAAGATTGGTTGGCTGACCGGTCTGATTTTGGCCCAGGAAGTACAGCAAGGTCTTTGGACAATTTTTGAGTGTTTCAGACTAGTCTATTGACCGCTCGACTATTGAGGCTGAATGTGACGAATTTAAAAGTTTTCTCTCTAGACAGATTTTGTGCTATGTCCGACCGATCAGCAGTATGGTTGTGTTTTGCATGGTTACGCAAATATGCATAACATGTTTCTAATTTTGGGTTGTTTACTATATATATGGCATGCATGAATTTAAGATTAGAGTGTATCCTAAGGCATTAAAGGTTTTCTAATGATATTAGGGTGATGGGAGAGTGTTTTGAGAGAGAGAGAGAGAGAGCTTGGGTTTTCTTCCTTGTGGGATATTATCTCCGTAATATTCTAACATTTATAGTGGATCGTTTTGTGCTCTGGTTTTTTATCCGTTGATGGGTTTTTCCACGTAAAATCGAATTATCTCTTTGTAGTTGATTGCGTGTGGGTGTGATTGTATTGTGTTGCTCATTTGATCCTATATTGTGTTGTGTGTTTGGTTTGCTTCCGCTGGATTTTTCCCAACAATAATATGGTTGTTATATAGAGTTTTATGAAAAAAGAGAAGGATAAGAATGAAATATTCTATTTAACTTGAAAACCTTTTTATATACCTAGAGAACTATGAATTGGTTTTTTGTGTGATTTTAATTTTGAAACATCATTCATGAAGTGTCAAGATGCATTAGAGTTAGAAAAAATTCAAGTTTAAAATCCAATATTGAAAGTACTTGTGTATATTAGTACTTTATATTAAACAAAAAGGGTACAATTATTATTGGAAGAACATCAAAATGAAGTATGTAGAATTCGAATTTTGATGTAACATAAATTTAATACGAAAGATGAGATCACTTAATATAGTTCTCACATCAGTCCTAAAGATAGGCAAAATTAGCTGGAAATTCTATGAGATGGAAGATGATAAATCTAGTAATAATTTTTTATAGTTTAATTTAAGGGAGGATGTTAGAAGTATAGTATAAATAAGACTTTTAAAGTTTATATTTCATGCACTAAATACGCATAGAATCATATGTTGCACAATCATATAGTCATAAGCTATGTTTATTTTGCGTGTGGTTTTGGGTGGATCTCCGGATCTATCGAGGTCAATGGATCCCTATTTGTGGGCCCACTATGATGTTGCATCCACACGGTCCATCCATTTTGAAAGCTAATTTTAGGGCATGATCCAAAAAATGAAACAAATCCAAATCTTAGGTGGACCATACCACAGGAAACAATAGTGATTAAATCCCTACCAATAAAAACTTCATGGAGGCACCTGGAATGTTTATTTGCCATCCAAACTATCGATGAGGTCACAAAGACCTAGATGAAAACAACACCCAAATATCAGCTTGATCCAAAACTGTTTAAGTTTAATGATCAATTACCACTGTTTCCTGTACTATGGTCCATCTGATACATGGATCTGCTTCATTTGTTGGATCATGCCTTAAAATGGGCTTTCAATGCAGATTTTTTTTTTTAAAATATAAATTGTCGGTGTGGATTTAGTCACATACATTATGGTAGCCCCTCAGTCAGGGGTTTCACACACCTCGGTGGATCCGGGGTCTCACGAGACCTAATCCGCTCCCGGAAGTGGGCCTTGCTACAGATTCATGGTACGTGTTAGATCCTGGCCATTCATCTAGCAGACCTCATCCACTTCAAACTTATCCCGGCCCAGATAATCGCGCAGACCAGTTAACAAGCACACATTCAAGGTACCCGTGTGGCCTGTATCTCGCACGTATGTCCGATGCCGGCAAGTGTACTTGCACAAGCCGCTCCCCATTTCTCGGTTGGACCAGGTTTGTTACGGTACATCCCGATGTATCAGAACCCCAGCAGTTGGATATTGGGTCGTATTTCAACCATATTATTATTTGACTTTTTTTTTTTTTTTTGTCCCCCTTTGAATGTGGATGATTCTTTAACAAACCTCACCAACCGTTGGACCTCACCAACCATTGAACGCCCTTTGACTACCATTGCTTGGGAGCGGAGTAGGTAAGACCCCGTGTCCACTGAGGTGGGTGGACCCCTGACTGTGGGGCCTACCCTGATGTATCTGACTACATCCACACCGTCCATGCATCCGTATTGGAAGAAGCCCATTTTAGGGGATGATCCAAAAAAAATGAAGCAGTTTCAAATCCCAGACGGACCATGTCCATTAAAAACTTTATGTGGGTCACAAAAGCTTTGAATCAAGATGATATTTGTGTGGTATCTTCATCTAGATCTTTGTGATCTTATCAACAGGTTGGATGACAAATAAACATTCCGGTGGAATCCATGAAGTTTTCAATGGTGGAGATTCAATCATGATTGTTTCCTATGGTGTGGTCCACATAAGATTTGTACATGATTCATTTTTGCATCATGGCCTAAACTGAGCTTTGCAAAATGGTTGGACATTGTGGATTTAAGGCACATACATTACAGTGAGCCCCACACTCAGGGGTCCCACCTACCACGGTGGCTCCGTGAATCCACCGGATCTAAAGCTCAAGTCGACCACACTTGGAAAAAAGGAGCATCTTTGACAGCGGCATGCGCACGGTAAAATCCAACGGTGTTGGGTCGTCCGAATTGGGAAATCAGATTGCGTACTGGGTTAGTAACCCAGTACGCTATACTGTACTGAGTAAACTCTGTGGGGTCCACCGTGAGTCATGTAACTTATCCACCCAATCCATCCGTTTTACCAGCGTATTTTAGGGTATGAGCCCGAAATCTAAGCATATCCAAAGCTCAAGTGAACCACACCATAAGAGAGTTTGAATTGAGCACCTACCATTAAATTTTAATGGGCCACTAAGGTTTTGGATCAATCTGATATTTTTGCTTTCCCTTCATCCATGTCTTTGTGATCTTATGAACAGGTTAGATGACAAACAAACATCACTGTGGGCCCTAGAAAGGTTTGCACGGTGAATATCATTATCCCCATTGTTTCCTTTTACAGGGTCCCCTTAAGCTTTTGAAATGCTTGCTCAACTTCCAAAGTGATCTGAAAAAACCAATGGACGGCGTGGATAAGCAACGTACAATCTTGGTGGCCCTACGGAGTTTACCCAGTACGAAATTTCCAGTGTTGGGTCACGTTAGGGGTGTCAATGGGCCGGTCTCGGGCCTGAAAAATCAGAATTTTAAGTAGGGCGGCCCGATGGCTTCGACAGAAACAGTTCAAAATCCAGGCCGAAAACTACCCCAGGCCCGGCCCGTTGATATCCGTAGGTCACGTGGGATGTCGTCCGCTCCGCTACAAAAGTCACGGGGTTTTGGGTGATGGTGAGGAGTCGTAAGGAAATGCGCCGTATGCTGTCCCACGTCGGCCAGCTGTTTTTGTTTCCATTCATCTGAGTCACGTGCGGCCTCATCAATCGCATCTCTTCGAGTCTCCACTCCAATGGGGGCGCGGCTTCGGTGGTTCACTGATTTTGGGCCCACTGTGATGGATGTGACTTACATCCATGCCGTCCATCCGTTTTTAAAGCTCATTTTAAGTCATGATCCGGAAAATAGAGTGGAAATAAATTTAAGGTGGACCCAACCACAAGAAACAGTGGTGAATGACCATTAGAAACTTTTGTAACTTTTTTGGGCTACAAAAGTTTTGGATCAAGCTGACATTTGTGTCGTCCCTTCAGCGACGTCTTTGTGGCCTTATCAACGGGTTGGTTGGTAAATAAACATTCCGGAGACTTGGAGATGTTTTTAATCGTGGGTATTTCTATGATGTGGTCCACCTAATATTTGGATCTGCTTTATTTTTTTAAGATAATTGGCTAAAATGATCCGTAAAAACGGATGGACGGCATGGATTTAAGTTACATGCATCATGGTGAACCCCAAAGTGAGGGTTCCATTGAGGTTGGTGGATCCAAAGAATCCACCGATTCCGCGCCCACGCAACCGAGGTAGGTGGGGGAGCGGAGTAGGTGCAGCCGACGGTGCGGCCCTTACTGTGGGTATTCTATGTCAATATCCACACCGTCCATCTGTTTTGCCATGCACAAATACTTAGCAGATCTTATTCTCAGGTAGACTATACCATAGGAAACAGTGGTGATTGACCATTAACGGGTCACAAAGGTTTTGGATGAAGATGATGTTTGCTTTCTCCCGTTTATGTGACCAGATCAAGGGGTTGGATTGCAAATAAAGCCTTGGGAACTTTTTAAATGGCAGGGCATTCTATCACCATTGTTTCCTATGGTATGGTCCACCTTAGAATTGGATCTACTTTATTTTTTTGCTCATGGTTAACACTGATCTGAAAAAATAGATGAACGGCATGGATTTAAAATACATACATCAGTGTGGGCTCCAAGGTAAGAGCTGCACTGTCTTGGGTGAGACCTGGGGTTGTAGCTAATCCGCCCTCGTGCCTAATTTGCATGGGAAGCTTGGATTAGGTGAGATGGAATTGCATTTGGTTTCGTGCAGATTTTAGGGAGGATGAGAAGGTGGGAATTAGGTGAGATGGAATTGCACGTGATCCCATGTGGGATTTCTAACGGGTTTCAAAATCCCATACACATGAGCCCTACATTGACGCATCTGATTTATCCATGCTGTAAATCCATATAAGTCCTTTATATATGACACTATAGTTACATACATGCTCATGCTATTTTGGTTCATTGATTGTAATTCCATATATTCGCTACTAACGGTAGCCGTTGATCCGCGTAAATCCATGTTTACCTTAACTACTAAATAGGCCTCTTTCGATGAAGGGGCTGTGCATCCTCCACATATTGGGAATATATTCGCGAGATACGGACCGTCAAATTAGTGGGCCATCCCTGCGGATGTTGAATGGCCAAGATGATACTGTAGAGCCGGTAGTGAGCCATCTCTGTACAGGACACGTGGCATGGTGATGGATGGGCCACCAATGTACTAGCTACAGGATGGATGGCTTATGTTTTAGAAATAAAACACAAGAAGCGATCCTGTCCATTACTTCTGTTCATCTCACTGTATATTTATCAGTACACCGTTTATGTTTATATCGTCACTTTAATAGCTACAGATCGTATGGGTATGATTGTCTGATAGGAATAGTTTTTGATACATTAGCCATCCAACCCATGTACCTGCGTATGGACGGACCTGATTTTTTCATCACCCTGCCACGTGAACGGCAGAGAGATCGACCTACCATGTTCGTTTCGGTGCTCCACCGTATCATTCCCTTGTCCTATCATAAAAGCTTTCCGTACTTTCTACTTGAAAAGGTATCTGCCTATGCTGCAAGTGGACCGTAACATGTTGAATGGTGTTGATTCATCGCGGCATGCGTGCACAGATCAAAGCCGTCCAAATCGAGGACGCCATGTTGATGGTGCTTGGGCCTCTGATGAAAGATTTCCATAGCATGTTAATGGGTGGTGACTCATTCCATGTAGAAACGTCATATATCCATCAATCCAGACCATGCAAATCACGTGCCCCATTCTGATGGAGCGCACTTAAATTCACATCGATGGACTGGTTCAAACAATCACATCAGCGGCCATCAAATGGACGGTTATACAGAAAATGGTCATTTGTGGTAAAATAAAATTGCTAAGACCACCCCGTTGAATATCCACCATTAATCCACAATGGAAAATCGTATGGTCCGGATTAACATGCGTTCCCTCGTATGATTAGTGACCGGCAGCCACGTGCAAAACGTGCACGGTTGTTGGCCTAAAACCACTCTTTCCTTCTTTCCTTCCGTCGAGTACGTACTCGACCGTCGTCTCACGTGGGCTGGACAAATCAAATCTCGCCACGTCAGGTTCTTTTCACACTCGGTGTTTGCCTTTAAGTGGGCTCACCGAATCCGGTTGCATTTTAAAGGTTCCACGTTTTAACTTTTTCATTTCCAAATATTCTACGACGGCACCTTGGGGATTAGGTGCGACCCCGGTCGGACAAAAGAGGGTGCGGCCATTATTGTGGGGCCCACATTGATGTATATATTCGATACCCACGCCGTTCGTCTTTTTTTAAAGATCATTTTAGGGAATGAGACCAAAAATAAGCAGATCGAAATGTCAGGTGGACAATAGTATAGGAAACAGTGGTGACTGAACGATCCACCATAAAAAAACCTCATGGGACCCACCACAACATTTCCGTAATCTTATTTTCCATCCAACCGGTTGATAAGGTTATAAAACCGGGATGAAGAGAAAATGAAAATATCAGCTTGATCCAAAGCTTTTGATGCCACATAAGTTTTTAATGGTCATTAAGCATGGTTTTTCATTCCATGGTCCACTTGAAATTTATATCTGCTTCATTTTTTGTCATAGAATGATCTTATAAAACAGATGGACGGTGTGGATATAGAATAAATAAATCAAGATGTGACTCAGGGCAAGGGACGCACTGTCTTGGGTGAAGCCAGAGCCGCACCTAATCCGCTCACCGTCACGTATCTTATATTTTTCGCTAGACTTAGTGATAGTTTACCGGCAATTTAAAATGGTGGTGACTCATCGTCCTTCTGTTGCACTTGTGCATGGACATCCAGCTCATTCAAATTATGGGGCACATCATGAGTGGAGCAAATCTCTAAAATCACACTCTTCAAGCAATCCTAACCTTCCAATTGATGAGAATAAAATGGACCTTTATACAACATTCCATATGGGTTGGATCAATTCTTAGGGAAAAATATAATTTCTATTTAAGTTTTATTTCTGATGATGATCTATCCACAGTCGGGTCATAGATTTGGACGGTCTTGATTCCCGTAGAAGACACACCACCAGTTTTAAAAAAAATGGTGGTTAACAATCACGGATTCTTCCGTGTACATTTTTACTTCTGGACGGATCTCGTATCTTATACTTCAACTCTTAGATTCACACCCACTCGTTGCTAAATACACCCACTTCTTCTACTTTTGGTCATAAAATAGTACAGAACTTGGCCAAAGTTTACATATTGGACTCATCCCGTGCCTCTGCACGGCATGGGAGCTAATATGCCTCCATTTCATTACTGCTCATGTGGATCATATGGGTTAGATCGAAACCGATCATTCAATAGGTCGGGTAGTGAATGGGCCATTTTAAAAGAATTACATTGTTTGGAGATTCCTAGACGTTTGATTGATGTAATACAAAATAAACGGTAAGATGCGGATATTAGGACTGGCATACGTCCTGCGAGAAAATTTTACTGATTAGATGGCCAGAATATTGGCTCCGATTATCACATGTATATGCCACGTGTACGGCAGACGATCTGACGGCATGAAGATGCCTTCCCCCGGAGGCAGTTGTTTAACAGGGAGCCCATGAAAGGAAAGGCTTTGTGAGGCCGCCATGATGTATGTATCACATCCACTCCGTTCATCATTGGCGCCAGCTCATGTTAGATATGAAACTAAAAATTCATGGAGATTAAAAACTTAAGTGGACCACACCAAAGGAAACTACGTGGATGGAGTGCCTACTGTTGAAATTTTTCCTGGCCCAACGTGATGTCTATGTTCCATACAGACCGTTCATAAGTTCAGTCCCAAAGGATGAAGGGAAAGCACAATACCAGCCCCATCCGAAACTTCGGTGGGTCCCAAGGAGGTATGGCCCACTTGCGTTTTGGATGTTATTTTTGGGTTCACGTCCTAACAAGATCTGGCTGAAATAATAGATGGCATTAGATGCAACAAATACATGACGGTGGGCCCCACAGAACTTCTGTTTCCATAGGCTACCTGCCAGAAATTTACAAAAAAAGTGAATGCATGAAATAAAAAACATGGGTGTATTTGTTTCGCCTACTCTTTACGCGGTGATGATGCGGTAGCACTACGGGGATTCCCTTCCCTGCGAAAGCCTTTCGCAGGCATCTCCTGCGCCGCGAGGAATCTGGGTGGGGCCCACCGTGAGGTTTGTGAGAAATCTACACCGTCCAACCGTTTTGTGAGATCATTTTAGGCGTTGCGACCAAAATTGAACGGGATCCAAGACTTAAGTGGGCCAAAGACATGGCGATTGAAATTCCACAGTTGAAATATTCATGGGGCCACAGAAGTTTCGAATCAGAATAATATTTGTGTTTTCAGTTCATCTCAGTAGGAATGACATTATGAACGGTATGGATGGTATATAAACATCACTGTGGACCCATAGAGGTTTCAACGGTAAGAATTTCCCTACACACCTTTTGCTTTAGTGCGGTCCACTTGAGTTTTGGATCCCGTTCATTTTTGGTAGAAACGCCTAAAATGATCTCACAAAACGGTTTGACAGCGTAGATTTTTCACAAACCTCACGGTGGGCCCCATCCAGATTCCTTGCGCAGGAGATGCATGCAAAAGCCTTTGGCAGGCCATCCGCGCCCGCACTACGGGGCGCGGATTTCCCGCGAAAGCCTTGCGCAGGAATTTCCTGCACTGGGAACCAAGGTGGGCCCACAGTGATGTTTTATGATAAATCCACACCGTCCATCCGTTTTGGGAGCTCATTTTAGCTATGAAAACAAAAATGAACCGGATCCAATACTCAAGTGGGCCTCACTAAAGGAAAAGGTGGGTAGGTAAATTACTACCGTTGAAACCTCCCTGGGGTCCACAGTGATGTTTGTATGACATCCATACCGTTCATAACGTCACTACTACTGGGATGAACTGGAAAAACAAATATTATCCTGATTCGAAACTCCTGTGGCTCCACAAATATTTCAACTGTGGACGTTCAAATCTCACGTTTTCGGCCCACTTGAGTATTGGATCCGGTTCATTTTTGTTTTTATAGCCTAAAATGAGCTCCCAAAACGGATGGACGGTGTGGATTTATCATAGAACATCACTGTGGGCCCACCTTGGTTCCCAGCGCAGGAAATTCCTGCGCAAGGCTATCGCAGGAAATCCGTGCCCCGCACTACGGTTCCTAACGTACATGTGGCAAGCGGTGCAGGAGATCAAGACCGTTGATCTGATAGGCGGAGCTGTGGATGGGACATTACCTAAATGCAGCATAGATTGAACGACTCTAACCCTCTGGTTTTTATGAGATATTCTCGTTGAATGTGGATCATTGATTTTCTTTTTCTTTTTCTGGGCTAACTTTGTTTTAGCGGTCCACCTAAGGCCATCGATCGGATGGAATTTATTACCCTCTGTCCCTGATTTCTTTCTCTATGGCCCACCAAATCAACGTCGTGATAACCGTCCACATAATGCATACGGTGAATTTGATTAAGCCAATAAAAAGAATCCTATTTATATCTACATCACCAAACAAGCAAGGCCCTCCACCAATTTAGCAGTTTTTCACATGCTTTTCTAAACCTCTGTCGCGACTCAGGAACCGCATAATGTGTCGCTAAATTAGGTCCACACGATGAGATGGTCCGGTCATCGGACCCGTAAATATTCTTAAATCTATGCTTTAAAGTCTTCCAAAAGTAAGTAACGCTGAATGAATGGTTCTAGCCATCACTATACTAGATGAATCTAAAACATTAAAACGAAGAGTTTTAACGGCCTATATTAAACTATGAAAACAGAATGTCGACATCACCAATGAAGTGTGATTGTCGTGTCATGTATTATTATTAATAGTAGGTAGAATATGGACAGTTCAACTTATCTGAAAAGCTAAGCCTGTGGGCCCTAGTTGGGCGACATATGCTGAGAATTCTTAGTCGCGACGGATGAAAGAGGAACTCTTTCTTTTATAGCGACCCGTCCCTCATTATTCTCTCTCGTAGCATTTCCGCTCTCTATTTTATAGGGATTCCTTTCTCTCGTTCCCACGCCATTCTCTCTCTCTCCGATCAGACGAAATCTCAGAGCGTTGGGTTTTTCTGCAATCTATCGATCGAGGAGCTATTACGATCGTCTCCTAAACAGGTTCCTCTCTCTCTCTCTCTCTCTCTCTCTCTCTCTCTCCCTCCATTTTTATTCACCACCGCAATCTTCGAGGTGAAACACAAACGCGAAGGTGGTTCG
Organism: Liriodendron chinense; assembly: GCA_003013855.2. NCBI lineage: Eukaryota > Viridiplantae > Streptophyta > Magnoliopsida > Magnoliales > Magnoliaceae > Liriodendron > Liriodendron chinense. Next base: position 8,288,915 of record ML058333.1, read on the forward strand.
TGGAACACGTGCGAGATCTCTAAGATTCATCAGGGTTGTTCCGCCGTTGGAAATGCTCCAAGCGGGAAGCCAAGTTGAGACGCTGATCAGATGGGCCACATGCATGCGTTGAATATGAACAGTTGATCATCTGGTCCACTCAATGAGTTGACCGGAATCGTCTCTATTGGACCTACCTTGTTGTATATGTGAAATCCACTCAGTCCATCGGGTGGTAAGCATTGTGTTCACCATCAGTAAGAAATATCAGCCCGATGAAATACTCAGGTGGGCCACACCTAGGGAACGACGTAAAATTCCGCCTGAAACCCCTAAGCGGGCTGGTTGTTGTCTCTTCCCTCCTGATGAACGGGTTCGATGAGAGGTAGACGTCACGTTGAAACCTATGGTTGACGTCCCATCTTCATTGTTCCCTATGTTGTGGCCCACCTGAGCTTTGGATCTGGCTGCTTTTTGGCCCGGGTGCCTAGTACGAGGAATGCACCTGATCGACGGAGGGGATTTCACATGTACGGCATAGTGGCCGCAAAGAGTTTGGGTGTTTTACACGGTTTCACGGTGGAGCCACATTACACGTGTGCCGCGAATCAGTCCTTTCTGGAATCCTGATTTTACAAACGATGCCGTGCCTGCTTTAATGGCGAGTGCAATGACTAAAATGCCTTCGTACCTTGTTTTTCTACCAAGTGGCGGACGTAGATTGTCTGCAGACCAGGTCCCCAGGGACATACCTTGTGACCCGACTGTGTGCCCCACCGTATGTGTTGTATCCACTACGTCCATCCGTTTTTCCAGCTCATTTTAGGATATGACTCCAAAAACGAGGCAGTTCCAAAGCTCAGCTAGACTACACCACAGGAAACAGTGGGGAAAATGATGCTCACTGTTGAAACCTTCCCATCGCCCACATGATGCTTATTTGACATCGAACCTGTTCATAAGGTCACACAGACCTGGATGAAGGGAGCTTCTGTGGCCTCCAATAAGTTTTCAATGGTAGGCATTGAAGTCCATCTTTTTTCATGTGGTGTAGTCCCTTGATCGTTGGATCTGTCTCAGTTTTGAGTTTACTTGATGAAATGATCTGGCATAACTGATGGACGGCGTGGATAAAATAAAAACATCAATCTGGGCCCCATAGAGTCGGGTCAACAAGGTACATCGCCGGTGATGTGGTCAATCCGCGTCCGGAGTTGGTGGAATTGATTCTACCATATTTAAAGAGATAAACGAGGACTGCGTTCCTGTCATTTCACTCGTCAGAAGACAGTAAAGCATGTGCGTGCATTTTGAAGAGGAGAAATACTTTCATACTCTGGCAGAGTGTGATGGATGATACACAGGCAGTTTGAAATTACTCAGAAATTCCTTACGTGGCATACACAAAATTCAAACTAAACCCTCCAAATTATGATCACTCTTATTTCGTTTTCGAAATATTAGATAGCTGAAATTAAACATTAATTGGACGGTTAAAGATGAATATTATCCAATGGTTTAATTTCAAAAAACAAGTGTCCTTGAATCAGAGGCCATGATTTACTTATATAATATAATTTTTTGAAGGGTAACTTTGAACATTACGTTTCACAATTTAATCGGTTTTGGTTTGGATTAATACATGCCACGTGTTCAATTTTTAAGTACCTGCGTATCAAGCTTTACACGCAGCCGAAGTATTAATTTATAACTCTCCTTTAAAAAAGTCATGATACGCATTTGAAAAAGTGAGGGGGGATTTATTTGATACTCTGTCTGCGTACGCTGCTTGATACGCGCCTTTCAAAAAGTCATGGTAGCAATTTGGTGAAATGCTGGTTTGAAATAAATCATTGATATTTTTCATTCTTAGTCGTCCAATAAATGTCCAAAAATCTAATGGTAAAGATAACCGGATAATAGATTTTTTTTTCCATCTAAACTGGTGTCTACAATTTGGACGGTTATTTTGTAGTAATTGTAAAACTTATGCAATTTCCCGTAATTTCTAACCGCCTGCGTATCATCATCACACTTTAGTAGAGTACAAAGAATTTCTCAAATAAAGGCATTGCTTTGGAAAAGCTGGAATTATTTGATCATCGCCCTAGGGCTAGGGATATGTATGCTATTCTGAGGGCCTTCAGTTTCAACAAGTATAGCTGGGATTGGTGATCTACACCGTTGATCTGATAGGTCCCGACGTAGATGGAGTGTGACCTGGAAATTTATGAGATTGAAAGCCCTGGCCGGTCCAATCTTTGGCCTTTTATATTAACAAGGATTAGGATTATTTGGCCGGAGTCCTTGGGGGCACCGTCCATGCAGGGACGGTCCACCAAGGAGCCTGTGAAACGAGAAGGACGCGAATTTGCCGCATACGGTGTTACCGGAAGGCCCGGTAACCAATGCTCACCGCGATTGGACCCGAGTGGCGTGCAACCCCTGCTACATGGGGACGCGGATTAACTAATGACTGCGTCAGTAACGAAATTTGCTATTGAGTGACGACACCAAATTCTGTGGGCCCCACATTATGTATGTGTTGTATCTACACCGTCCATCCATTTGGAGAGATCATTTTAGGTCATGAGCCAAAGAATGAGGCAAATCCAAAGCTCAAGTGGAGCCCACCACAGAAAACAGTAGGTATTGAACGCCTACCATTAAAAACTTAATGGGAGCCACCGAAGTTTTCGATCAAGCTTATATTTGTGTCTTCCCTTTGTCCATGTTTGTGTTAACTTATGAACCGGTTGGATCTCAAATAAACATCATGGTGGGCCCATGAAGTTTTCAACGGTGGGAGTCACTGTGCCCACAGTTTCTGTGGTGGGGTCCACTTAAGCTTTAGATCAGCTTCGTTCTTTGGCTCATGCCATTAAAATGACCTCTCCAAATGGATGAACGGTGTGGATATAACACATACATCATGGTCGGGGCCACGCGACGGTCAGTAGCTAGTAGCTAATCCGCGTGCGTTCCATGGAGCCCGTGAAACCCAAAGCTCTATGGGCCCGACCTATGTCCGCATGACATCCAGTCCGTCCATCAGTTTGGCCAGACTATTTTGGAATATAAGCTCCAAATTGAAGCCTTGACTGGGAGTCTGGGCCACACCATAAGAAACAGTGGGGATTGAATACCCTACCATTGAAACCTTATCAGGGCCCACATATGTTTTGGATCGGGATGATATTTGTGGTTTCCTACATCTTGGTGGAAATCACCTTATGATCCGGTTGGATGGCATATAAAGATCACAGTGGGTGGTTCCTTTGTATTTTTCATCAACCTCGTGGTTGGGATCGTATGTTAACATGGTCTACGTATGTAGTGTATGTCACACTGACATCGTAGTGGGCCCACAGAGCTTTAGGGACCGAACGGCCACCCTGGAAATATTGGTCGTCATAGAATTTTTGGTTGTTTTTCTTCATCCCGGTGAAAAAATCACCTTATGAGACGGTTGGATAGCAATGGTGTATAAACATTATGGTGGGCCTGGAAAGGCTTCAAGATGGGTCATATTTGCGTGTGCTGTGGTCCACTTAAGTTTTGACCTTGGATATTTTTGAGCTCACGTCCTAACATGATCCGGTGTGAGTTCCAACCTGTCTATTTCCCATTCCAACAAAAAGAATCTGCCGTAGTCGTACATTAGCGTCAGCGCACGTTGAAAGTGTGAGCCCAACAATAAAGCCTATGAAAAGTGGGCCACATGGAAAACTGGAATGGGGATACCGACCATTACCTAAGTTTTAGGGCCTGTTTGTTTGGCAATTTGCACTATAAATGAATTTTGATACTTATAAAAAAAAAAGATTTATGGTACAATTTGACTACAAAACCGTGGTGAAATTACACCAGGTTGACGGTCTTATCTATTTAAACGTAGTGATAGGATTTTGAAGAGGCAATTCATGACACAGGTGCCAATCTAATTTGTGCGAATCACGGCCGTTCATCAGGTTCCTCTGTAAACGGAAGTGTTCCTGTAACCCAAAGCTGTGGGGCCACCACAATTTCCGTGTGACATCCACTGCAAAGCAAGCCCAAAAATGTGGCGTATCCAAAACTCAGGTGGGCTACATCGCAAGAAACAATGGGGTTTGAACGCCTGTCATCGGGCCCTTCTTGGGGCCACAGAAGTTTTGGCTCAGGCATAATTTTTGTTTCCCTCCATCCTGGTGGGAATCACCTCATGAACGGATTGGATGGCATATAAAAATCACGATGGCCCCCGGGAAAGTTTCACTTGAGGGCCCTTCCATCCCAACTGCTCTCTGTGGTGTGGTCCACTTGAGTTTTGGATCCGTGTCATTTTTGGGCCCACTATCTAGTATAAACCCGCGAGACCGATAGACGGATTGGATTATCAAACAGACAGAACGGGGGACCCCACAGCTCTTTCGATTCCAGGAAACTTCCCATCCTGTCAAACATGCCCTGGCTGGCCCACACCAGTCAAGTGTACTAACGGTCTATATTCATCATACACGCTATCCCGCTTCACGAGTGCACTAGCCCTTCTTCTGGGCCAGGACATGCTAATGGCGGACCCACCTGATTAACGGCCCAGATCTCGCACGTGCACTTCATCTAGTTTTCTAACAAGTCACGTGAATCTTTTGATGCAGTCTTTCTGAAGGAAAATGAAGGTGATTGATAAGATCAAAGCTGCGTCAGATGAAGGGAAAGTCATCTTCTCGTTCGAGTTCCTGACACCGAGGCCGAAGGAAGACCTCAATAAGCTCTTCTCATTGATCGGACGGATGGTGGACAACGGTCCGTTGTTCTGCGATCTCACGTGGCGGGCCGGCGGGCGCGAGGCTGATCTCACCCTTGAAGTGTCCAACAGGATGCAGAATGAGGTTGGCATAGAGACGATCCTGCATCTGGCTTGCACCGGCATGACGGTGGAGATGATCGATCACGCCCTTGACACCGCCCGGGCCAATGGCATCCACAACATCCTGGCCCTCAAGGGCGATCCTGTGAAGGGGCTGGCACCAGTGGAAGGAGAATTCATGTCTGCTCTTGAACTGGTAAATATAGTCTAATGCTCCTTATTAGTTGGCGGGCCATGGTTTAAATCCACCTTGTTCTGGCACATATCATGACCGTCCATACGTCTGGCAATCTGGACTACCTGTATCCATCCTAGATGGGCCATAGTGTAGATATCATCGATCAGCCAATTTTGACCATCCAACCAATGCTTATCTATCAAACGGTCAGCATCAAATGGGCGTCTGTTGTGGGGTCTACCAAGTGGATGGTTTGTGGAGCCCAACTTTGATTTCCATTGTCATCAGCCCACTGAGAAATATAAAAACTCTACCAAACACCCTCCAATTTGGGCTCAGTGGGCTGATGACAATGGATATCAAAGTTGGGCTCCACAAACCATGTGTAGGTATTTTCATTTATGTCCGCTGATTGTTTAAATCTTATAATGGGAATGCTGTTGTGGTACAGGTGAAGCATATTAGAGCTAGGCATGGCGATTATTTTGGAATCATCGTGGCCGGTTATCCAGGTAGTCCTCGAATTCTTCATCAGTGATACGATGCAATGGTTGTATGGATAATCAATCCCATACAACAACCTTCCCACTGAACACTTGGCATAGGTGGAGGTGGATGTGGACAGTCCATCTATTGGGCCCTAATGAGGTGCATATATGCCAAGCGTACAGTGGCCAAGTGCATGCATATGGTTCATCATATTCTGCTACAGTATGAAAGATTTTTCTGCTCACGAAAGTGTGTGAGTGGCTGTCCCACTATGGAAAAGCACCCTTCAGTGTGGAAATGGAGCGGATGGGCCCCTCCACTGATAGCCCAAATGGATACTGCAGGCGCACCGCATGATGTGGGCCCTTGATCATCATGTTTTGTTTGACTCATTTCTCAATTCCCGTCCACTACATCACATGAGAGAAAAGCTTTGTTACTCTGGCAGGGTGCGATGGATGATACGCAGGCACTTAGAAATTACTTAGAAATTGCCTACCTGGAATGCAGGTGATTCAAGCGTTACTGTCCAAGTTATAAGTTTACCACGACCCAAAAACTTACACGTATTTGATTATCAGACTATTAGATTGGGGGACATTTATTGGACGTTTAAAAATGAAAAGAATCCAATGGTCCTATTTCAACAAACTAGTGTCCAGAGGTTTGGATTGTTGAAAGAAACTTTGGTACTTTGACTCACCGACAGCGTGTTCCACAATATTATTCTGCTGCGTATCAAGCGTCATACACGGCCAGAGTATCAAATAAATCCCCTATCAGAAATGAAACCACATCTCCCACCTGGCCATTCCAATTAATTCAATTTCATCGCAGTCATTTTGAGATCAACGGTCAGAACCGGTTTGGGTCTTCAAGATCCGGTCCTGATTTTCAAAAGAAAAAACCTTAGATCCTCCTGGCAGAATGTGACAGTCGATACTCAGAAACTTAGAAATTATCTATAAATTACATTCGTGGCATGCCAATGATTCAAATTAAACTATCCAAATTGTGGGTCCCATTTTGGATGTATCACGAGCCCAAAATTTAATGATCTGATTAGATGACTGATGGATTTGTGGACATTGATTGGACGGTTAAAACCGAAAAATATTCAATGGTTCTATTTCAACAAGCAAGTGTACTGAAAATCAGAGGTTTGGATTGCTCAACTAATCTGATTTTGAGAGGTGACTCAGTGACAGTGGGTTCCACAATTTAATCAACTTAATTTCAGTTATCGTATGCCATGTGTACAATTTCTGACTGGCTGAGTATCAAGCGTACAGCCAGAGTATTAATAACTCCACTTTTCAAAAAATTGGCGCTATAATCTCCTCCTTGTTGGCAGATGGACATCCGTCCACCATAGAGGAAGGCAGCGACTTCCCAACGGAAGAAGCCTACCAAAACGAACTAGTCTATTTGAAACAGAAGGTTGATGCTGGATCCGATCTGATCATCACACAGCTGTTTTTCGACGTTGATTCATTCCTCAAGTTCAGTCGACGACTGCCGTAAGATCGGAATAACCTGCCCGATCATACCAGGCCTCCTTGCAGTGTCGACTTACAGGAACTTTAGCTACATGACCAGGATGTGCAGGCCCAAGATCCCAAAAGAGATGAAAGAGGGTTTCGAGCTTGTCAAAGACAATGAGGAGGCTTTGATGGAGTATGGGATAAAGATAGGGACTGAAATGTGTAAGAAGCTCATGGTCCATGGGATCAAGACACTGCATTTTTACACCATAAATAGGGAGAAAGCAGCATTGGCCATCTTGAAAAATCTTGGGTTAGTGAAAGAATTAGAAGGCAGAGATCGAAATGGTGTCGTCGCCTAAAAGATTGAAAGATTGAAGGAAATAATAAGCATTCAGAAGCCTGATGTGGTTTTTTTTTTTTTTTTTTTGGAGTTTTGAGAAATAAGCATATTATTGTTTTGGAAAGGCAATGAATGGTTGATATTGTAGCGGAGGAGTCGTTGCCCGGGTAATTGCAAAAGGTTGGTGTATGTTGATTTTTACACGACAGGAGCTAGCGGTCCACAGTATGACATTTTTACACGACAGGAGCTAGCGGTCCACAGTAGTCAAACTGTGGTTGTGATTTCATACATCCTGCTTCTAAGTTTTTGGAAGTGGGTAAAGTGGCATAAAGAATTTATAGCTGTTAATTGAAAAGCCGAGTGAAGAGCCTTTTTATTTTTTTTTAAATTTTTTTTTTTTGATATTTGATTGGTTTGAATTTATTTTAACATGATGCAATTACGTAGTGAATTAGGGTCTAACCAGATATTTGATCTATTTGCATCTAAGGTGCCCATGGAATGCTATAAATGCCCTTACATAAAAGTAATAATGACAACCGTTAGTCGTTATGGGTCATAATAGTTGTAATGGATGCTACGAAAAGAATAAAAAGACTTGTAACGACTGTTACAGCTTCTAGCCTGTTATGACCACCCTGTAAAGGCCATAATAGCCATATCACCGTTCATTAGATAGAGATTTTTCCAATTGTTTTTTTAAATAAAAAAAGTGACCATAAAAGCTGTTATAAGAGCTGCAACAACCATTATAACCCATATTGTAAAGGTAATAGTGATGACCCTTATGTCCACCAATACCTGAAAGGTGTCAGTTAGAGTTTTGGTTGTATTTAGAATTTAAATGATCATTACGTCCACCCATACCTAAAAGGTGTCAGTAGGAGTTTTGGTTGTATTTAGAGTTTAAATGGTAGTTGCATGCGTTGTCATGGAGTAATGGTATTTTTTTTCCTAATCATGAAACTGTTTCAATCTACAAAAGATTAAATTGCCGTATCCATTCATGGTAGAATGACTTTTATATGTGAGTAGGTGTGTGGATGTTCTAATAGGCACAAGTTGTTTACCTCTACCAACTGAATTTATTTATTTATTTATTATATCCTTGTTTATGGAGTATATATCCCTCTCCTCACTAGCTTTAGCCGGAGTAGAAAGTGAATCTTTTTTACTTGTTTGTCTTTTAACCATGTCTGTACTCATTTTGAAAGGATAGATATGCTAAAACAAAGGAAATGCGTAATAATGCCAATCTTTTGTTTTTTTTTACCATTTATAACCTTACATAAAGTGATCCATTCTCTTTCCACCAACAGAGGAAAAGATATTTTATAGGATTTAGAGATGAAAATGTTTTACTTGATTTTTCAGGAAAATTTCAAAAAAGGAAATCAATTTCCTTCACATTTTATGTTTACGAAAGAAAGCTGTCATATCCAAATTCAAAGAAATTTATTTCATTTTCGATACCAAACAAAGAAAGTTTTTTTTTTCCCCTCTCAAAAGGATAGCCTCTTACCAAAAGGCACTTGATAGTGGTGATGTGATTTACCACTTCAAGATTCTTCTTCTTTTGAGTACCCACATTCTATTTTGTAATAGCATTTTTCCAGTAACTAAGCACCATAAATTCTTTATTTGGTTGAACAGAACCGATCGACCCAACCTGAGTTTGGTTTTGGCTGGGCTGGTTTGTGAAAACGCCAACTTGACTGGGTTGGGTTCAGGTTGGAAAACGCCAACTTGATTTGATTTTTGGTTGGGTTTAGGTTGAGCAAATTCGCTCTAGTCGGGAATAATCTGGGAACATTGGTTTCAGGTTGGGCACATTGGATTAGAATTCAAGTCAGGTTGTGGGTTGGTTCCTCTTGAGGTTGGGTTGACCCAATCCCTCTAGAATTATATCTCTTAATTGGCCCTTGGACCCCACAATGTAGCGTTCTGGGCCATAGATCTGAAAGATAACCTGTCGTAGGTGGACCGAACGGGGCACCGATCAGAGATCTCCACCGTCCATGCAAAATTGCATACACTAATCTAGATTTTGACAGGTGAGGTTCTCTGATCGGCTAGATTTTTGCCACACCCACGATGGGCCTGCTAGATGAACGGTCTAGATGAGTAAACCCTTGGCAGTGAGCTCGCCCGTATGTGGGCTCGTGATTTGTTTAGTGGGCCAGGCTTCTGCCTCAAAAGGTTGGATATACTGAGATGGAATTCCTGGGCTTGAGATGGCATTTTTCCCGGATTTTAAGCCTTACGAAAAGGATATTTGTTTTGTAATTTGGATGTCTGACTCTTCATTTCAGCCGTCCATCAGTGTCCACCAATCAGAATGTTAGAATATCACTAAAGGAAAAAGTGGGAAGTGAAACGCCTGCCGTTGAAACCTTTCCGGGGACCACCATGATGTTTATATGCCATCCAAACCGTTCACAGGGTCATTCCCACTGGATGAACTGAAAACACAAAAATATCAGCCTGATCCAAAACTGATCCAACACTTCTGTGGCCCCTTGAATGTTTCAACGGCAGGCGATCAATCCGCAATGGTTCTTGTAGTGTGGCCCACTTGAGCTTTGAATCTGCCTCATTTTTTAGTTTATGTCCTAATACTTGCGGGCAAAACAGATGAACAGGGTAGATTTCTCACAAACATCACGATGGGCCCCACCTAGCTTCCATGTCGCTGGCAATGGCCAATAGGAATCCACACCATACTGACTGCCCACCAACCAAAATCGGCGGCTAAATACCATCACATGGCGAAGGGTTTTTCCAAAAATCACACTGATTAGACAATCTTAGCCATCCGAACTCGACCACAGAATTTGGACGGCTTAGAATCCTATTCTTCAACCTTCCATCAGATGGTAAACGAATTGGACGGCTAAATTCGTCTGTGTCTATTTCTAATTTTTCTCACGAAACCCCAAAAATAATTCCCAAAGGATTTACAAACAACCAGATTTTTTATAAAACCTTCAAACATCACCACAGCCGTTGATTTAAACTTGTCAGTAAACAAACGGTATGATCGCCTTCCTCGACTTGGGATACTCCTCCGCGAACTTCTCCAAATACCACCGTCGATGCGCCCTCGCCCTCGGCACCAGATTCGCACACGTATACAGGAAGAACGCAAGACCGGCCCAGCTCCACGTCATCAGGGCCCACCCCAACCACTCTATCGCCTCTCCCAGATAGTTAGGACAGCTCACCAACTCAAACATCCCGCCACGTGGCAACTTGTATCCCCCGCCCGCCTCCCTCTTCAGCTTCACCAGAGCCAAATCCGACCGTACGTTCAAGACAAAACCGCTCACGAAAACGGCCGATCCCACCAGAAACCGCCCCCAAAACCACCATCCGGGATTCTCGAGATCCGCGTAGTGAGAGATCCATCGGGTCTGGAGATAGGCGTTGAGGAGGTTGAAGACGAAGGCCAAGAAAGCGATGGAGACGGGGAAGGTGGCACGTGCGGAGGCACGTGTGGGCCTGAGGTAGAGGGGGTAGAGGCACGTGCGGTGGAAGTAGTGGAGGAGGTAGAAGGAGATGAGGGCGACGGCGATGGGGTTGGAGCGGTTTTGGCCGAAGGGGAAGAGAGAGAGGGGGATGAAGAGGGTGGGGGATTCCATGGTGGGCCATGCGATGGAGGCTTGCATGGATGGGCCCCACCCGGGCCGGAAATGCTTGCCGTACGGGGCTTGGAGGAATTGGAGGGACAGGAATGTCATTGGAATGATCAGGTAGAGGGAAAGGAGCGAGATGGAGAACAACGAGTGGTCTGATGATGTAGATGATGAGATAGACGGTGGTGATGAGGCCATGGTGATGGGCCGCTTTTAGGGTTTTGGGAGGGAGGAGGGAGGAGGGAGCGAAGAAGTATTTACTACTTGAAACTCTAGACGAGGATATGAACACTATCGTCGAGCTTTGAGTTTAGATATGTGGGGCCCAAAAATCGGTGATCAGTCGGTCTGATTGGGACCATTATTGATAGGGGAACCACCTGAATATTCCCTGATTGAATAAGTATTCTGTTGGCATCTTGGAAAATTGACGGCTGAGATTAAAGCACAGTGATGTTTCCAAAGGTTGGAAGGGGATTACGTGGAAGGGATCCCGACCGTTGGTATATTGGGCACCGTTGTGAGCGGGTCATTCTGCGAACATCATTCAGGTGGAATATACTAGCTGCTAATATTGAGTGGTTGTTGTATTTCTTATCTTGACCGTCTATTTTCAGGAATTGAGGGGTTATGGCTGGCTTATGGGGAAGGTGAAGGGGGAATGGCCCACCACGGTGGGGCATAGTAGATCAACTGTCTGGATCATAGATCCATAGGTCCCACATGTACAAACTGAGAATCCTTGTAGCGTTCATGTCCTCGGGTCAGGACCGTGGATCAGAAGATTCGTGAACTAGTCTTCCCGGGAGTGGGCGCGGTTTAGGTACTTCCCCTGCCCGTCCGGAGCTCGGGAGAGGCTATGGCTCGGAGGGCCACTGTGATGTATGGATTTTATCCACACCGTCCATGCATTTTTCCATAGCATTTTAGGATACGGTCACAGAAATAAGGGAGATCAAAGGTTCAAGTGGGCCACACCACAGTAAGCAGCAGTGCTAATGCCGCCTACCGTTGAAACCTTCCTAGGGCCCACTGTGATTTTTATTTTCCATCCAACCTGTTCATAAGATCATAGAGACCTGGATGAAGGGAAAAAATAAATATCAGCTTGATCCAAAACTTCTGTGGCACCCAAGAAGTTTTCAACAGTCAGTCTTTATTCCCAATTTCGGGGTCCATTTGAGTTTGGATCTGCCCCATTTTTGGCCCCATCTACTAAAATGATATGGAAAAAATGAATGGACGGTGTGGATAAAATCCGTACATCACGGTGGCCCTCCGAGCCCTAGCTTGTCCCGAGGTGGAGACAAGCAGGGGAAGTACGTAATACGCGCTCCCGGGAGCTGTGTGGGGCAATAGAGATGTCCGTGATAAATCCACTCCGTCCATCTGTTTTTAAAGACCACAATAGGACAGGATTGTAAAAATCAGTCACATCTGAAAGGCTGGTGGGACACACCAACAAAACAGTGGAAACAACAACGTCCACCATTGAAACCTTCCTTAGAGCTGACCATGATGTTTATATGCCATCCAAACCTTTCATAGAATTATTACCACTCAGATAAATTGTAGTAACAACTACCATTCTCATACAAAATTTCTGTCACGGTCCGGCGTTAAATCTCCACTGTTTCGTGTGGAATGGCCCACATGAGTTTTAGATCTGCCTGATTTTTAGCATCATGTCCTATTGTGGTCTTTAAAAACAGATGGACAGAGTGGATTTATCATTCACATCTCTATGGGCCCCACACAACTCCGGGGTCACAGGCAGTCCGCTCCCGGTTTGCACCTTGTAATTTGTACCGGTGGAGCCATGACCCAGTGAGCTTAGAGCGGTAATTGATGGGGCGTGATCGTGGATGGATCAAAGTACTTCAGGCTGGAAAATCGTAGCCATTGAATATTTGACCCTTTTTCAATAGACTGTGAAGCATCGTTGCATTTCTTCTCTTAACCTTCTATTTTCAGGCCCCAATTTTCATTTGGTCATTGTCTACGCATGGGATAGTCTTTGAGACGACGGTCTGGATTTAGGCCTGTTAATGGGCTAGACTGGCCGTTGGGCTTCTAGGCCTAGTAGCGTCAGGCCGGACTTGGGCTAGAATATCAGGCCCCAAGGGCCCAGCCTAAACATATTGGGCTGGACTCAGGCAGAACCATTTTGGCTCATCACAGGCTCGGGCTGGATTTTGACCTATGTTGGGTTCAGACAAAACTTGGCCCAGTCCTTACCTGGCCAATTGACACCCTATCTGGATACTAAAACTTAAGTATACAAGTAGGACAATCTTAGCCGTTGATTAGACCACTTGAAAGAATGACGAACAGACCGTCCAAACAAAGACAGTACTGTATGGGTGTACCATGCATGATTGGTATTTTGGTTCTTTTAGGTTTCGACTCGCTAAGGATGCACCGATTAGATCATCTCTACCATTTTAAAAATAATGCAAAGCAATCACTAGCGTTTATATCTATTTGAGAAGATTACTTAGAAATTGCATATGTGGCATGCTAGTAAGCCAAATTAAACTATCCTTGTTAAGCCAAAAGTCAAAAAAAAAAAGCCAAATTAATAAACTATCTTGTTAGAGTATAGGATACAGATGTATAGCTATACATACTTTAAATAAGTATATGGATGTATTTGTACATATCTATTAAGAATACTTTTAGATCTCTGGATCATTCATCTCTTTCATAATATTTTTGTCATTCTCAATGAATTAAATATACTACAGTTTTTACAATATAGCCTTCTATGAATCAATTTTGATTCTCATGGAGTTGAATTAAGCTTTCTGGTTTTGGAACTATGAATCTATTTATTTTCTGTGTAATAACTCATTGAAAACTTCTTTTATTTACACATTGAAAGACCCAAGTTCTTTCCTGCTATGGACTGATCATAATTTAAGATCTGTAGCCACCCATGTAGTGGGGCTTCTTTAGATTTTGCTGTAGAGAAATCAAATCATTGTTGCAATTCCAGTTATCCTACATGTGGACTTACATAATGAACCTTGACCATAAGGTGAGCATCATCTAATGGGAGCCCCTTCCGTAACTAAGGGTTCTCATGGATGGGCCCACCAAATTGACTGACTCAATTCACCAAGCCGTGTGTAAGGTGGCGAATAACAATGAATCAGACCAGGCGTGAAAATAAAAGCTTGAGCGTCTTCCATCCAATGAGCTTCCACCAAAGTCCATTCCATAAGGTTATCATCTTCAAGTGGTAGGCCTTTCGTGATGGAAGGGTTTCATGACCTACCAGATTGACTGCATTGATTACCAAGACGTGTGTTAAGTGGCCAATGGCGTCAACATAAACAGTAACCATCTCTTTCATGAGGTTTATAAAGAGAAAAACATTAATACTGTGGCAGAGTCTGACGGATGCTTCACAAGCACTTGTAAATTACTTAGAATTACACGGTTAACATATTAATAATACTAATTAAGCCGTTCAAATTGTATTTTATAGTTTCGATGTGTCATAAAAGAAAAGAGGCTTGTTTGATTATCTAATTATCAGATTATTGGACATTTATTGGATGGTTCAAACTGAAAATATCAAATGGTCATGTTTCTGTACAAGTGTCAGCCAATCAAAGGATCAAAATTATGCAACCAATCTGATTAATAGATTATAAAATTTTTTTTTCCACACATGCACCCCACACTCATCCGGCTAGCATTAATGCTGCTCACTGGGGCCCACATGCTTAAGTAATCCAATCATCGGAACCATCAATATTGTGGATCTTTGTTTATTTTTTTAAAATTTTTTTATGGGTTAGTTCACACACCCCATTGTTAGTGCACCCACCCACCCCTGTTAGTCACATCATAATGCTAGCCACCCCCACTATGGGAATCAAAGATTTAAGTTAATCAAGGAAAATAGCTGGCACTCAACTCTGAAAATCAAAGATTTAAGATAATCAATGAAGCCTAACTATGATTTTAGAGATCCTCTCCATCCAATTGTGAATCCATGATATCGATGGTTGACATTTGTGTACATTAGAACACGGTGTTGAAGTGGAAGAACCACCCCATTTTGGAAACGGTGCAAAACTAACAAAGTAGTCTATCCTGTGCAGACTGTAACCTGCCGCAAAGGCAACTTATGTACAGGAGGCAGGTCATAACATGACAGGAAGACAATGATCCAAGCCGTCCATCATGAATCCCCTGTCATAGAGTTCTCCGTGGTATGAAAAATCAGCCACATCAGCTTGCTAGGTTGTCGTCAAGCTGTAAAACAAACCAATGGACACGATCAAGTTTATCGCAATTCTACACACATTGGATGCCTGACTCCTCCGTTTCTTCACCATGTCATGCTTAAGACTTGAACCCCTATCTGGATCACTAAAACTTGAACCCCACTAACACAAAAATGAAAACTTAAGTATACACACAGGACAATCTTAGCCGTCGATTAGACCACTTACAAGAGCGACGAACAAACCGTCCAAACAAAGACAGTACTGTATATGTATATATGATTGATTGGAATTTTAGTTCTTATAGGTTTTGACTCGCTAATGATGTTGTTTAAGCCATTCATCTGGTGGGCTACACCGTTTAGATCATCTGGCAAAAAAGCAGGTCATTTCAAACCAGCGGCCTACATCATACAAAACAAATGGAGGGTCAGGCAGAAATTGTTTTCGACCGTCAGTTTACTTTGTACATTTTGGCCCACCTTTTTTCTATGCCAGAAGATCTAAACCGTCTATCTCACCGGATGGAAAGCTCAGGCCTCCCATGCACGTTCCACATTCCTGCGTGTAGACAGACAGGGTTCCCACCCGGGCGAGTGTGTAGAATTCGTGAACCACCTTTAATGGTCCTGATTTCTCGATATTTTATTCTATTTTTTTATCTTCTGCTTTTATATTTCTAATTAAGAATCAATGGTAATTAAGTTCTGATTTCTACAAGGTGGTCGTAGGATTTCTTGAATTGGAAATGGACAGTTGAATTAGCTACATCCAAAATGTCCACACTTCACCGGAAAAGCCTTAGATCGTCTGATCAACATACTTTAGTACAGGCATGGTCCATGTGGTGTCTACCAGATGAATGGTTTAGATCTTCAAGAGGCGGTTAATCCTGTTCGAGGATAACATGATAGCATAAAAAAATGATATTATCTTTCTTACCTAATGGTAAGGAATTTTTATAAAAGATCGCCAATTAGCCCAGCTGGTGGTTGCCTGGGCGTTTCAACTGCTGGTCTCGGGTGCGTTGCACATCTTACAAGGTGTGTGCCTTGCATGACTAACCCAAAATTAAAAAAAAAAAGGGAGACTTTTATAATATAGTACTTTATTATTAGAAACTTACAATCTGCTACCTTTTTAAAAAGCTTTTCATTAAGCTACATCATAATTAGTTTAGGTAATTATCATTCCCATACCATTCATTAGATTTTTCTAAACTCCCATGCCATTCATTAGATTTTTCTAAACCACAGTTAAATTATGATGGGGTTTTTGTAAATAACAAACAAGCAGTTGTGACGAAATTAAATATAGAGGATTTTACAAGAAAACTATCTAAATATATGGAATTTACATTCCATTAGCTCTTTTGTTGGGCTGTAAATGGGTTGGCGAATCCAATGGGGTACCCAGACCTAACCCATTTACACCCGATCCAGACCTGGCCCATTTGTTATATGGTACGGGTTTGGGTCTAAGAACATACCCAATTGCTAAATGAGTTTGGATCTGGCTTCCTTTATATTAGGCTCGACTTAACCCAACCCAAACCCGACCCTTACCCATTTAGTAAATGGGCAGGTTTGGTTTATGTTGCAAGGGACCCATCTGGGCCTGGACCCGTCTAGACCTAGTTTTAGACCAGGTAAAAATACTTGTATATTAGATCCAGACCCAAACTCATTTATAAATGGATTTGATGGGGTTGACTTAAACCCGACGTAGACCTGCACATTTAGTAAAATGGTCTAGGTAAAAAATTTGGACCCAAACCCATTTAGGAAATGGGTGGGTCTGGTTTTGGTTAAACCTACCCCAGACCTAACCATTTACATCCCTACTCTTTTGAAAATGTTATGAATAAACTACCTTATTAATCTAAGTAAATATCATTAGAATACATTCGGTTGGATTTCTTACTGGTAGCTTAGGTCGGCTGCATGAGCAAAGTCTTAATGGCTTGAGTGGGCCTTATCGATATATATTTATGTGAAATCCACCTCGATCACTAAGTGCGTCACTCCCTTACATGACCCAAAAGTCTACTCCATATGTGATTAAGGTAGACCACACAATTGGAAATAATGTCCAGGGCAACGCTCGCCCTCCAAAAATATTTCCCAAGGTGTGGCCCACCTGAATCAAGGATATTGGATTTGATTTTTGGGTTCCATGCATAAAGTTTGGTGTGGCATATAATGGTTGGAGTGGATTTGATATAACAATTATGGCCGGCCTTATAAAAATAAGGCATACACATGAATTATTATGTGACAGGTTAGCCTAATATTTGTGCCTAGATTTAACTTGGATAACACATCAAATGGTCTAAGTGGATTTCATATAAACATCATGATTTTTTTTTGGTATAGCCACTGTTAATTGTTCATGGGGCCACTATGATGTGTACCTAAGATCCACTCCGCATTGTTAGATTTGTAGTGTCACACATTAATTACACCAGGGGTAAAATATCAAGGTGACTATTCAAGTGGGCTAGACCAAAGGAAATAGTTGGGAGAGAGACATGTATGCTTGATTTCATAGGGCTGATGTGATTATTATATGAACCATTAGATGCCACACTAAAATTTAGGTTAGGAAAAGAAAGATGCCCTTCGGTGATTCAGGTGGGCCACACCAAGGAAAACAATTTAGAGGGTAAGCATTGCCCTCCATGCTGTATCCAATCGTATGGTCCTCTTGAATTACAAATGGAGCTGAATTTTGGGCCTTGGCTCTAATATGGGGTGACTATCTAGTGGCCGGGCTGGATTTTGCATAAATACAATGGTGGGGCCGAGCTAAGCTGCCAACCCCTTTGCTCGCATCATAGACTTAAGCTGCAGTTAGAAAAAGTTACTCTGATGATATTTATACATTAATGAGATAGCTTATAAAACCTTTTTGAAAAGAACCTGAATGTAAATTCTATACGAAGTAGGTAGTTTTTTTCTTTTTGTAAAATTTCCTTCAATAAAACCAATGACTGTAAGAAGTAGCTTCTGCAAATCACATCTCCAATCTCTCCTTACACAATCTGGTTTAGCATTAATTTGTTTTATATGTTTAACACATGATCAAATATAAGCTGATTCATGGGTAGATTATGGTTTTAAATGATGGTGATGATGCAGAGGTTTTAGAATATTAGATCTTAAGATTGGGTCCACTAATAATACATATCCAGAAGATTTAGTCTAAGAGAGATGCATGTCCGGATGGGATTTGGGATCATTCGCCAAGTATGCCCCATGTGGTCCACTAATTAGTTGGACAACATGTGCTCAATAAAAATGGATGGTTAAAGAATAGTAGTTGGCCGTTCTCATATGGTGTAAATGTTGGTCCACCTGATGAGTTGTCAGCCTAATTTTCAACATTACAATTGGAACACCAACTTTTTATAAATGTCCGTTCCTGTGGTGTGATCCACTTGAGCATTGGATCTGCCTCCTTTTTGGGTTCATACCCTAAAATGACCCGGCAAAATGAATAGACAGCGTGGATAAAACACATACATTAAAACTAAAGGCTTAAGAACTTACAGACTAAGGACTAGGGCTGTCAACGGGTCAGATACGGGCCGGATCAGTGATGATCCGTATCCGACCCGAATCCGATTCGGATCACAAGTATATGATCCAAACCCAACCCGTTTAAATTTTTTGAAATCCGTTTTCGATCCGATTATGATCCGACCCGATATCCGAGAGAGAGAGAGAGAGAGAGAGAGAGAGAGAGAGAGAGAGAGAGAGAGATGCTCATGCGTGGAGAGAGACAAAGGAGACGACTTTTTTTTTTTTAAATCGGGTTGGGTCGGGTCGTTAACGGGCCAGATCAAGGTTGATCTGAATCCGGCCCGAATATTAAACAGATCATCTTTGAGTATCCGTATCCAACTTGATTACTCGATTATTGATCCGAATCCGATTAAATCGGATCGAATACGGATCGTATACGGATCAAGGATCCGTGCCGTTGACAACCCTACTGAGGACCCAAGCATATTAACCGCGATTGCACGGCTCAGGTGAGCCATATATTATCAAAACCAATGGATGCCTAAAAGTTTGCTTTCCATATAATTGTGGCTAACCTGCTGAGTGAAACTCTTAACAATTGAAGAATGAGATCTTAAGTTTTATTTCAAACTAGATGGAAAGCTCATATCTCTTGTTTTCATTTCACATGGAAATGTGTGCCTGCATGTGTACTATGGGACTCTATCAAGCATATGTCACTACCCACTGGGCCCATGGTCGCAAAAGAATTTAACCATCTATATTCTCTTACTTCCGCAAATAAGATTATTTTCCCATAATCATGGTATAATGATGATCCTTGTCTTTGATTTTTGGAGTCGACTTGGCAAAGTGGTCCAACTTGATATTGTTATTTTAAAAACATAATCTATGAATAGTGGGACTCAAAATTCAGGTGGTCTAGAGAGGTGCAAATAAGTGGCACATATGAGAAGCACACATTTGCACTATTTTAAAAATAATGCAAAACAATCATTAGTTTTGATATCTATTTGAGAAAAGAGTGTGATTCATTAGACAACTCTAGCTAGAGATTACTTAAAACTTGCATGCTAATAAGCAAAATTATACTATCCTATTAGAGTATAGGATTCAAATGTATAAATATATATACTATAAATAAGTATATGGATGGATTCATCCACATCTATTAAGAGAACTTATAGATCTCTCTAGAGTATTGTTCATCTCTTTTATAATATTTTTGTGATCATTCTCAATGAAATAAATATGCTATAGCTTTTAAATATAGCTTTTATGAATCAATTTTGGTTCTCATGGAGTCAAGCTTTCTGATTTTGGAGCTATGAATCTATTTATTTGCTCCATAAAAAGTTATTGTAAACTTATATTTTATTACATAATTCTTTTATTTACAGTGTTGAAAGACCCAAGTTCTTTCCTGCCATGGACTGATCATACTTTAAGATTTGTAGCCACCCAACCACTGAGACTTCTTTAGATTTTACTGTAGAGAAATCAAATCATTGGTGCAATTCCAGCTATCTAACATGTGGAGACTTCCATAGCAACCCTTGACCATAAGGTCAGCATCATCCAATGGGAGCCCCTTCCGTAACTAAGGGCTTTCATGGATGGGCCCACCAAATTGACTGACTCGATTCACCAAGCCGTGTGTAAGGTGGGGAAATCAGACGACATCTAAACAAGCTGTGAACGTCTCTTTCATGAAATAAAACAATTCCAGCTATCTAACATGTGGAGACTTCCATAGCGACCCTTGACCATAAGGTCAGCATCATCCATTGGGAGCCCCTTCCGTAACTAAGGGCTCTCATGGATGGGCCCACCAAATTGACTGACTCGATTCACCAAGCCGTGTGTAAGGTGGGGAAATCAGACCACATCTAAACAAGCTGTGAACGTCTCTTTCATGAAATAAAAACTTGAGCATCTTCCATCCGATGGCTTCCACCAAAGTCCATTCCATAAGGTTAGCATCTTCTAGTGGTAGGCGTTCCGTGGCTAAAGGGTTTTCATGACCTACCAGATTGATTGCATTGATGAACCAATGGCATCAACACAAACAATAACCATTTCTTTTCATCAGATAAATAAAGAGAACATCTTTGATTATCTAATTGTCAAATTAGTGGACATTTATTGAATGGTTGAAAATGAAAGTAACAAATGGCCATATTTCTGTACAAATGCCAGCCAATCAGAGGATAAAATTATGCAACCAATCCAATCGGTAGATTATTAGTTGGAGACCCACAATTTAGTCGATTTAAGTTGAGTTAATTGTATGGCACATATACCATCTGGATTCTGGTTGCATAACTCCCCTCGTAGGCAGCCGGAGTATCAACTAATTTCCTGGTAATAAAAGCCTGATTTAATGAGTATCTTCGATGATCTAAAAAACAATAACATGCCCGGCGTGGATTTCCTGCCAAAACCTTTCACCGGAAGTTCCTGCACTGGGAACTAGGCAGGGCCCACCGTAATGTTTGTGAGAAATCCACCCCATCCATCTGTTTTTCGAGCTCATTTTAGGACATGAGACCAAAAATGAGCCGGATCCAAGACTCAAGTGGGCTGAAAATGTGAGGATTGAACATCCACAGTTAAAATATTCATGGGGCCACAGAAGTTTTGAATCAGGCTAATATTTATGTTATCAGTTCATCCCAGTAAAAATGGCGTTATGAATGGTATGGATGGCATATAAAAATCACTGTGGACCCAGGGAGATTTCAATGGTAGTAATTTTCCTACCCACCTTTTCCTTTAGTGCGGCCTTGATGTAGGGGAAGAACTCCATGATCGAGCGCGTGGATCATGATAGAGTTCTTTGCAGGCCTTCCATAGACACCTACAAAACATCTAGCTTGTTCGCAAGATAGAGCATCCCTTAAACATCGTCAGTGGTAACATTTTCCGCATCTTCGTTAGACGGCATCGTCTTTAGGAATAGTTCTTGCTCTGATACCATTGACGCGTGGAGAGAGTGACTAGGTTGATCACTGTCTACCTAATCGGATAATTACCTTGACTCCACAAGGCCTCCGGGAATCCTCAACAGGACTTCATTGAATCCACGAGGGAAAGTAAGAAAAACAGAAAATAAATCCAAGAAAAATTCGTAATAATAGATTGAATGAATATTAATGTGACTAATGCTTTAAATAAGAAACTAAACCTTGGGTAGAAATTTCAGACTTCAAATCAAACTAAAACACCTAGAAAACATGACTTACTATTTATATAAGTCTCTCAATCCTACTAGAATTCATAGTTTTTGGTCAAAAATAGAAAGTTTTCAAACAGGCCCAACCAAGTTGTTCTACTAACTATTTTAAGCCCTTTTCGTGTTGGGCACAAACTCTAAAACCCTATAGATCAAAAGTTATGCTTTATGATCGAAATAAAACTTACTATAAATAGTAAAATTGAAATAAAACAAAGTTGATTGACTCTCTATTTGTCAACCAGCCTGTTAGCCCAGCTTGTTAAGTCCTTGTTTGTTAACTAGCAGGTCTTAGGTTCAAGACATACCAGTAGCACCTTGGGAGTTTTCGGTCGGGATAGGTGGGGTTTGGGCCAAGTAGTGTTAAAAAAAAAATAAAAAAAAATAAAACTAAGCTAATGACCATTGATCTAGTCGAATCTCACAATTCTGGCATGGGCAACTCGGCCTAGCCGAGTTGGTTGGCTAAAGTAGCTTGAGCTACCCCAAAATCATATATTATACGCTTCAAAACTCATCCTAGATCACGAGATAGGACCGTTTTACGGTCTTGATGGTCCAGATCATTTCCAACCCCAACCAATCTTGTTTTGGTCCATTTGGGCCATGTAATAGTCGGTGACCTACTCTATATTAGTTTTTTCTATAAGAGTTTTCCATGTAAAAATTGAATTATTCTTTGCATGTCAATTGTGTGCATAAGTGTGGTGATTGTTTAGTTCTACTATTTGCTTCCGCGTGGTTTTCCCAACACAAGGATCATAGAAAAAGTTGTACAAATTTAGAAGAAGGTGAAGGAAAACCAAAGAACAGCAGGAAAGGTGGTGCTATTAACTTAAAAGAGATTCACTAGCTTAGTCAACCCATACATTAAGTGGACCCCGGCCACCATGATCAAAGTTTCATTGACCACCAAAGTTTTTTTTCGTGCTGGTGTTATCTTGACTTGAGAGGCGATGCGACCAGTCGGAGATCGTGGAAGATATTCGGGCTATGTAGGAGTATCAAAGTTTTTCTAATGGTGTTGACTTGACTCGTGATGCAGTGTGATGACCGGTAAATATGAAAGACACCAGGGAAGATGCTTGGGAAAGACCGGAGTATCAAAGTTTTTCACCTACTAATGTTGACTTGACTCATGACATTGTGTGATGACTGGGAGAACGTGGGAGATATTCATAGTTTTTCTACCTCTATCTCGAACGCGGAAGCCTTTTCTAGGAAGTTTTTGAGCTGGGAACCTAGGTGGGGCCACCATGATGTTTGCGAGAAATCTACCCCTTCCATCCATTTTGTGAGTTCATTTTAGGACATGGCAGCGAAACTGAGATGGATCTAAGACTAAGCAGGCCTAATGTAGGGGATCAAGAACCCCATGATTGAGGGCGTGGATCACGCACCTTTCTGCGGGAGATGGACAGGAAGAAAAACAAGAGGAAACTAAGGAATTTTCGATTTTGGAGTTTCAACCAAAACAGGAAATTGTTATTCCCGTTTTTGAATTTCGGCCCAACTCGTGGGACCTATCTTGATCATTTATGATGATCCATTCCGTCCATTTCGTAGAGCTGCTCGACGCCGAGAAAACCCAACAAGTTTCACGTTGATCCGACTTATGGATTGATCGTGGCATCCAAAATGGTACAAACTGTCCAGAAAGTTTTGAATTCCACCCACTAAAATTGGAGATGGTCCAGGTGGCTCACAACTACTAATATGGAGAATCTGAGCCGACCATCTTGAAGAGTACGTCGATGTCAACAAAACTAAATTGTGGCAATCAAATATATGGATTGCTTATATCAGCGAAAGGAAGATTGCACTCGATAGGCGTTATACAGTTTGCGCAGATTTTTTTATTTCTTTTTTAATTGTATTAGAATTCTTTTCTTCCTTTGCAAGTTAGTGTTAAGTACGAATTTAGGATTTAGTTTATTATTTAAAGCAAGGTAATTATGTTTTTTTTATTATTCATTTCAATCTATAAAAAATAATTATTCAGAATTAATTTCCTCTTTTATTCTTTTATTTCTGCTCGTGGATTCGAGAAACAATCGGTTAGGGAGACGGTGACCGACCTACCACGTCCTCCCTTCGTTATTGGTATCAGAGCGAGGTTTCTTCCTCAGCACGATAGCCTCTAATTAAGGGTTGGATCGTCATCCTAAGGACGGTGCTCCAAGGGATTATGTCATGGCGGCA
Organism: Liriodendron chinense; assembly: GCA_003013855.2. Classification (NCBI taxonomy): domain Eukaryota; kingdom Viridiplantae; phylum Streptophyta; class Magnoliopsida; order Magnoliales; family Magnoliaceae; genus Liriodendron; species Liriodendron chinense. The sequence goes on from ML058333.1 coordinate 8,313,083, forward strand.
GCTTTCGATGAAGCACAATTGGAAAATCAGTTGATCCTGCAAGGTATACAGGCAACCCTCGACCGCATTGTAGTGGCATTAAATCTGCCCCAAGCCCAAGGCAACAGTCAACAACCACTTGTGCTCGCTGTACGGAATAACCCCATGTTCCGTAGAGCACCCCAGGTGGCCCATCGCAGGGCTACCCCAGACGATTCAAAACCTATCGCAGGTCGAAGACATTATTGTACGACGGCCTGCGTGAGGGAACGGTCATGGGGATTATGTTGAAAGAGATTTTCGAGGTAATGCAACTTCGGATCAGGTCGTTGAAGTACAACCCACCACCATCTCAGAGGATGTTCAAAATTCTGAAGAGGTGAAGGAAATCAATACCTCAGTCTTAAAGGATAGGGAATGAGAGTCTAAAGTTATTCTAGACATTATGGAGTCAGTTTTGATAGAATCCATAGCATCCCAAAAAGTGTCACGCCAACAATGTAGGAAATCGAGGCGATCATAGTTGTCGAACTTCCCGATGAATTGTTCATTGTGAAGGAAATTGTTCTTTCTTAGAAAAGGCCAACTTTCAATGTGCCAGAGAAGATTGTAATTATTCATGTTGGCGTGGAGAAGAAGTCAGAGAAATTTGTTGCTGCATTCCAAGACAAGGTCAACAAGCATCAACTTCCGAAGTTAAAAGCAAATCATGGCCCTAACCTAAAGCAAAACTAGATGATGAGTTTTTTTCTAGTGGGGAAGAATGATGTAGGGGAAGAACCCCATGATCGAGGGCGTAAATCACGCACCTTCTTGTGGGAGATGGACAGGAAGAAAAACAAGAAGAAACTAAGAAATTTTTTATTTTGGAGTTTCAACAAAAACAGGAAATTGTTATTCCCATTTTTGGATTTCGGCCCAACTCATGGGGCCTATCTTGATCATTTATGACGATCCGTTCCATCCATTTCGTAGAGCTACTCGACGCCGAGAAAACCCAACAAGTTTCATGTCGATCCGAGTTACAGATTGATCATGGCATCCAAAATGGTACAAACTGTCTAAAAAGTTCTGAATTCCTCCCACTAAAATTAGAGATGGTCCAGGTGGCCCACTACTACTGATATGAAGAATCTGATCCGACCATCTTGAAGAGTACATCGATGTCAGCAAAACCACAAAGTTTTATGGCAATCAGATATGTGGATTGCTTATATCAGCGGAAGGAAGATGACGCCCGATAGGCATTATAAAGTTTGCACAGATTTTTCTATTTCTTTTCTAATTGTATTAGGATTCTTTTCTTCATTTGCAAGTTAGTGTTAAGTATAAATTTAGGATTTAGTTTATTATTTAAAGCAAGGTAATTATGTTTTTTAATTATTCATTTTAATCTATAAAAAACAATTATTCGAAATTAATTTCCTCTTTTATTCTTTTATTTCTTCTCGTGGATTCGAGAAACAATCGGTTAGGGAGACGGTGATCGACCTACCACATCCTCTTTGCGTCAATTACCTCCCATGAGGGACATCCAACATCATATCGACCTTGCCCCTGGGGTGAGCTTGCCCAACCGACCGCACTATTGGATGAGCCCAAAAGAGTGCAAAATACTTCAGGGGCAAATGGAGGAATTGATTCGTAAGGGTCATTTTAGAGAAAGCATGAACCCATGTGCCATGCCTATATTATTAACTCCAAAGAAGGATGGGAGCTGGCACATGTGTGTCGACAGCCAGGCAATTAATAAAATAACTATCAAATATCGGTTCCCAATACCATGGCTAAATGACATGCTCAATATGCTTGAGGGTGCCAAGGTGTTTTCCAAGTTAGATATGAGAAGCGTGGACCATCAGATTCACATTAGGCTAGGTGTTTAATGGAAAACGACCTTCAAGATCAATGAATGATTGTATGAGTGGCTTGTTATGCCCTTTGGTCTATCTAACGCTCCAAGTACGTTTATGCGCCTAATGAATCAATTGTTGAAGCCGTTCATCGGCCGGTTCGTGCTGGTATATTTCGATGACATCTTGATTTATAGTTAGAGTGAGATGGAACACATGTACCATCTCAAGCAAGTACTACATGTGTTAGTAAAAAATAAACTATATTTGAACCTGAAGAAGTGTAGCTTCCTAACCGATCGACTATTATTCCTGGGGTTCGTCGTGATGTCCACGGGCATTCGAGTGGATGAAGAGAAGGTTCGAGCTATTTGGGATTTGCCGACCCCGACAAACATTCATGAGGTACGGAGTTTTCATGGGTTGACGACCTTTTATCCTCGATTCGTGAGGAATTTTAGTATTATTGTTGTGTCAATCACTGATTGCATGAAGAAGTGATCATTTTAATGGAACGATGAGGCAGACACGAACTTCATTGAAATTAAGCATCGGTTGTACACAACACCAATCCTAATACTTCCCAATTTTGACAAGCTGTTTGAGGTAGAGTGTGATGTCTCTTATGTCGGTATTAGCGGAGTCCTTTCTTAGGAAGGTTGACCAGTCGCCTACTATAGTGAGAAGCTCAGCGACGCATGAAAAAAGTGGTTGACGTATGAGCTTGAGTTGTATGCAGTGGTCCAGGTATTGCGGCATTAGTGCTATTATCTGATTCAGAGAGAGTTTCTTCTCTACATTGACCATTAAGCTTTAAAATTTATTAACAGTCAGACTAACATGAACCGTGTGTCTGTTGAACCTCTAATTTATACATTTTCTAACTGATTACATCACATCTTATGCATGGCTTGCATGCTTAAAAGACCCATCTAATGCGTGTTTTGTGGATGTAGGAATGAAAGAGGGACTTCACCCAACTGATGCTTAAAAGAACATATGTAGACACCTTTGATGATAACCCAAGGTGGGCCAAAAAAGTAAGAAGAAAGAAGGAGAGAAGAGAGAAAGAGATGAACCAAAATGAGGTCCGACCAGTCTAGACCGGTCAGCCAAGGGAGCCACGACCGGTCTTGACCGGTCGGCCACCCTGCTGCCCCCTTTGAAGCTCGCTGGACATAGGCCCTGCACAAGTCCGACAGGTCAAGACCAGTCGGCCATAAGCCTGTTGTCACGCCCCGAAATCGGGGTACCCGAATAGGGTTTTTCAGGACCCGAATTCCGAGCTTGTGAGTTTCAATAGATCGATAATAATTGCAATCTATATAATTTCATCAAAATTTACTAGATATTCAGAGCAATCTAAAATAAAAATACTACTAAAATAATTCTCATGAGTGTAATATTCGCTCCCTTTGACTCTCTTGATAGTTTTCTTACATCGAAATTTGAAACTCAGACTAAATCAAAATTAAATTCAAATTCAAATTAAACTTAAATGACTGGAAATGAAAAATTAGTAGTAGAGGCTCACTTGCTCGTAATATTCCAGCTTTACACTTGTGGATGACTGTAATTGTATGAGCATAATAGCCCAGTAGGATAATTTCTTATCCAAAATTTGAAATATGTAGATTATATACGAATTGATAAATAAAATAGATAATTGAATTATAATACAAAGAACAAAGGAATATGCAGTACTAAAATCGTAAATATGCCATAAATGTCATACCTTTCATGAATTTTTATAAACAATCAATTAAATATAAATAATCTCTTACAACACCATACCTAAGTGGATGGTCGCGTTGCATTAACGCCCACACACTGGTACCTTGAAGTGAGGGACCCATTCATACATTAGCTGGTCAGACTACTGCTCTAGTTGTATCTCTGACGTATGTCCGCGCACACAATTGTACTCATACGCCGTACACAAAGGAGACTCCAAAGGATCCAATGAGTTCTAGGGTCTTTCACTCAGGGTCACGATCACCCTACTCGCTGGCTTTAGGGTCTTCCACCCTAAGGGACACAATCGCCCTACTTGCCTGCTTTAGGGTCTCTTACCCAAGGGACATAATCGCCCTACTTATTTAAACCTTTCTCTTTTTTCATTTTTTTTTCAAATTTAATAACCAATAGAAATGCGTGTCATATCATGAATGATTCAAAATCAACAATAAAATAATTTAATAATTTGGATTTCTATATAAAGTTGCATAATTAACAAATATTATTAAAGTTAGCGAGATATATAAATAATTTATATATAATTTTAGAAAAATATAATTTTATGATAATTAGGGATTAGAAATGAATAAATAAATAAAATGACGCTAGAATTACAAGATTTACATTATGGTCTAGGAGTTTTTGAAACAAGTACAAAATAGTGCCTGTAATTTTTGAAAATTATATAGAAGTCCCTAGGAATTGTAGAAAATTACAAAATAGTTTAGGAATTATGAATTTTATAAAATAAACATGTAATTTTGTTTTATAAAATAAATATGTAAAATTATAGAAAGTGAGTCTTTCTAGATCATGTTTGATAAAAAAATAATTAAAATATTAAATGTTTTATATTTGACTTTAGATTAATTTAATTAGTTAATAAATAAATATCATTATTTTAATTTCTTCAAAATAAGAATTTTAGCAATAATTAAATCAACATAAATAATAAAATAATAGCTAAGCAAAAAATACACAATTTCAATAATTTAAAAATTTCAGCAGGGATAAAATCACCCACTTTGCAAAAGCTTTAGAAAACTTTTTTTTTCACTCTTTTTTTTATAAGTATATTTTTTCTTTCTCATATTATATCTTTCATACCCACACCTCAGGCACTATTTATAATAGGGAGGTCCCACCATATGCAAAACATACATGCTTAAAAAAATTAATAAACAAAACTCACTCGTTAATGCACTTCTCTCGTAACCACTATATTTACAATTTATGGCGTCAAACCTTCACGTGTGTATGAACTGATGCTTGCAGTGCATGGTGGTGTAGGTGCTTGGTGTTTATGTGGGGCAACTTGTACATGCATGAATGTACGATGGATGGCTGATCGGGTGAGTGGATTGATGGTCGAATAGATGGATGAATTTAGGTGACAAATGGATTTTGAGGGTCAGTTGGTGATAGTTTGTTGTATGAATCTAATGGTTTCCTGTTGTTAGTCTAAGTCAATAAACGAGTGGTCGGTTGATCTTGTAATTTAGATATTTTGTAGTATTTGAGTTATTAATATTGATAGACAGTTTAGATCACTGACCCTTCGATCATAACCACGTGCTTTTTGTTTCCTAAAATCTCATACTCACGTAAAACTAATTTTACTAATTAATTAATATATATTTATGTTTTTCTTAAAATAATATTTAAAATATGTCATTAATTCTTTAACATGTTGGAACTTAAATCGTCATGCAACACATATTAAGACGTGCTGTATGATGAGTTATATGTACATGGATGGATGGTCAAGTGGATTGACGGATAAGATTGTAGTGATCAGGTAGAGATGAAACGAACTGATGAATGGGTAGGATTAAAGGGTGGTTGGGGTGATAGGTTGAGTTGGATGACCTTTGATGATGAACGGTGGGGATGGTTGATAGAATCGAAAGATGGATGGTTGGGTTCAAACACAATCTATGCATGAGCAACACTAGGGCTGCACACAATTCAATTTATGATCAATTTATCGATCGAATCAAATCGAAACAAATTGAATCGAATTGAATCATTCTCCAAGATCAACTCAATTCAATTTCAATTTTCGGTTCCGATCGATTGAATCGAATCGAAAATGAAATTGATCTGTATCGAATTAAATCGATTAATATATATATATATATATATATATATATATATATATATATATATATATATATATATATATATATCAGCTTGATACCAAACTTCTAAGGCCCCAAAAAGTTTTCAACAATAAGTGTCAATCCCCCACTGTTTTCTTGTGGTGTGGTCCACTTGAGATTTGGATGTCTCATTTTTGGGATAATGTCTTAGAATCAGATGGAAAATGGATGGAGGGCCTAGATAACACATACACCATAGTGGGGCCCACAAAGCTTTGAAACCATCCTTTTGCATATCTGTGCCCACCCAAGAGTCCAAGACGAATAGGATTGCGTACTTAGTAACTCAATGTGCTTGGCGTACTGAGTAAACTTTCTGGGGGGCCATAGTGATTTATTCATTTTATCCACTCCGTTCATCAACGTTAAAAGATATTATGGCTCGAGCCCAAAATTGAAGTGTATACAAAGCTCAAGTGGCACACACAATAGGAAACGGTGTGAATTGAACCTCTACCATTAAAAAATTATTGTAGGCTGCGAAAGTTTTGAATCAAGCTAATATTTCTGTTTTTCATTCATACATGTCTACCTGATCTTACGAATAGGTTGGATGACAAATAAATGTCACTGTGGGCCCTAGGAAAGTTTTAACGGTGGAAATCATTATTCCCACTTTCATGTGGCATGGTCCACCCAAGTTTTGGATATGCTTCAATTTTGGGCTCAACGGCTAAAATGAGCAGGCAAAACGAATGGACGGTGTGGTAAACCAAATGCATTCAAAGTAGGCCCGACCAAGTTTACTCAGTATGACAAAAGTGTGCTAACTTAGTATGTAATTTAAAGTTCGCCCAAGAGTGAATTAAGTGTTATGTTGGTAACAACTTAGTGGTGTTACCGCTACCGTGTGGGGCCTACCTTGATGTAGTTTTTATATATCCATTACGTCCAACATTATCAGAAGATCAAATCTCAGGTGGACCATACCAAGAGAAAGAGTGATGAATAACCATTAAAAACATTTTTTCGGGCCTCAAAAGCTTTGGATCAATACGATCTTTCTAATTTTCATGTATGGACTAGTTATTATGCATATGTTTTAAGAAGTATTTCTACTAATATTACTATTTGAGGTACTATAAAATCCAAACCTTAAAAACCTATGAGTTTTCAAATTGCGATGTGTGAAAAATTGAATCGAATTGAATCGAAAAATTCATCAATTCAATCTCAATTCAATTCCAAAAAAATTGGGTCAATTCAATTTCAATTCGAAATTTCAAAATTAAGATCAATTCAATTTCAATTTCAATTTTAAAAATTTAAGATGAACTCAATTTTAATTTCATCCAAAATCGAATTGATCGAATCGATGTGTAGCCCTAAGCAATACTTATGTTTACACCTTTTCTCATTATTTTTTTTAAAGTAACTCTTTGGTAGCGTTACTCGACTTGACTTTGGATCCTTTATCTCCTTTTTTTTTTACTGGGGATTTAAAATGTCTGCAACTCTCATTTAAACCAGTTCGTTCAGAATGGAACTTGACACCCTACCTCAGATTAGCGTGCTATATTAAATGAGCCTAATCTTAAATTGTGATCCTCAATAGTTGTTAAAAATAGATTCAATAGCTTCTCTTCTTCGTGGTTTCAGATGATATGTACGTGTGACTCAAGTGGAAGTAACCGATGGTTTTCAAGTACACCCCATGAACTTTGTAATGGACGATCGATTTTATGAGTATTAGAGGCAAAAGTGAACATATACATACACATATATACACACAGAGTCATATATTCATTGATTATAAAAATCAAATGTTAATATATTTATTAACATAAAAATCAATGGTTAAAAGTAAGCGGATATACCATACATACCAATGGTCTCTCCTTAAAAAATTTACAAATGCATAAATGTATAAATGCATGGATAGATGGATGGATTTATGCATATATGCATAAATAAATGTAGTGTGCACATTATGCACATGCATGCACGCATATAAAAATCTCGAGTCATTACATTCTACTACCCTTAGAAGAATTTCGTCCCCGAAATTCAAACACACCCTACATATCGGACATGTGAGGATTCCCCTCTATCGTGTGTTTAAGTGTCATTTGTCATGTGTCGTAGAAGTTATGTGTGTGTAAATTACTACATGAATTAGGACTTATTACACCTGCCCTCCCTCCTGCACTCTCTGTACACAGATCAGACAGGGTCCAACTGGTCTTGACCAGTCGGCCAGTGTAAAATCTGCGATTTTTCAGAAGCTTTTCATTCAAGTTCCATTTTTCATGTAAGTGCGTAACTTCTTACGCAAATCTAGAAGTTTATGAGTTGATGAGACTTCTCTACTATAAAAGGACACCTAGGTTTCGTTCCTAAAGCATCATTAAAGTCTCAGGACTTTGTGGGAGGTGAAGATGATTGTCGTGGAGCAGTCTACAACTCTCCCGAATCCAATTTTTTATGTTTTTCATTAGTTTTTCATTGTTTTTAGTCGAAGCATGATAATGCTCGGTTAGAACCTCTTAGTTAAGGCTAAGAGGTAAAGTTTATGGGTAGTTATCATGTTGAATTCGTTTCGATTCAAGTACTCTATCTAAGTTTGGATTTTTAAGTTCTAGTTTGAATAAAAGTTGGTATTTTTAGATGTTTTATGAGAGTTCACGTGCTTCGGATATGGGTTCCTTATAATTCTCTAAGATTATCATGTTTTGATTGGTTATGTTGGAATTGTAGTTATCCCTAAGCATACTATAGTCCATTAGCATAGGTTTTTATTTCGAAGGCTACATATTTGAATTCTATGTGCTTCATTAAAACTAAAATGTTATTTTCAGGTTTAAATTGAGATTGTTTGTGTTTGAATATTAAATCTTTCAACTAGAAGAGAGATAGAACTTCAATTCTAATTGTATTATGCTTGGATGAATGAATTCACATGCGACTACTACAAGTGGATCCTTGAGGCCTTAGTTCCATTAAATTACAGATTTTTACAATTTACTGTTTTAAGTTAGTTTATGAACTTGAACTTCTAAATTAATTGAATTTGGAGTTGCTAGAATAGTTTGAATTGGTTTACCCTAATTCCCTGTGGATCAACCTCGTCTTACTGAGAATTATTACTACATCGCAGCCTTGCACTTGAGGCGAGCAAACAGTGCATGCAAGATGGATCGCAGTTTTTGTAGGAATTCATATTAGTTCTGAAGCACAAGTCAGGGCAGTAGAACAAGGTGGCTGACGCACTTAGCCGTCGTGCATCACTGTTGGTTACATTGAACAATAAAGTGGTCGGATTTGACTATCTCAAGGAATTGTACGCAGAGGATGAGGATTTCAAGGATGCATGGTTGAGGTGCCAAGAGAGTCACCTAAGTGACCTACATATGCAAAAGGATTCCTCTTTAAGAGGAATCGACTGTGCATCCCCGAGAGAGAGAGAGAGAGAGAGAGAGAGAGAGAGAGATCGTTGAATCCCTCTTATCTTTCCCTCCTCTTAACTCTCCCTTCTCTTCTCATCTCTTATATTTCTCCTTTCCTCAACAAACCTTTTTTAAGAGGAAAGACGGGAGAGGGGGAGAGAGTCTTAATTGTGCGCGCGCGCACACACACACACACACAGAGGGGGAGAGAGTCCAACTAAAGCAAACCTATCTACCTATTAAGAGAGAGAGAGAGAGAGAGAGAGAGAGAGAGAGAGAGAGGAAGTTTAGGAGAAAAATCTAAATCAGTAAGTTCCATAAATCTCTTTTAAATAAATCTTTGTGCATTTAATCTATTTTTGTTGTATTTATGCAATGAATGGTGCGAATCGGCCGCATGTTCATCACATAGATCAATGAAGGATTCTTAGAAAGAGACAATAGAAATCTAAAATCATATAAGAGATCCCCTAACGTAAGAAATTGATATGATTCCCTCTAGTTGTATCAGGATAGATCTGAATGGATCATACAATCCCGAAGGCCAAAATATATCATGACTCTAATTTTTAGATTAATCTGATCAGCAGGCGAGGCCACATCAATCCGATCTAAGTTGATCCTCATAAGGACCATTGGATGTATCTGATCCGTTCTATCAATCTGAATGGTGAAAAGTATTTTTTTTTATAGATCAAATAGTCCAGTGGGCCATTGAGATCACCACTATATTAAGTTAATCATGTAAATCTAGGTGTAGGGTGATCGTCATAACTCAGATTTATGATCATGGACCCATCTTAAAGATTGATGTATGATGGTCAGTCCATATCTGAACCATGATGACCACAAACTAATTATAATAAAAGAGATTGGTAAATGATTACAAATCGGTTGAAATTGAAAAAAAAATTAGAACTGTTTGAGTTGCTTTAAAAATTCAAAATCTAACTGTGGAATCTTACATAAGAGGTCCAGTCCAAGTTAGAATACTTAGATTTTTAATGTATATGCAATTAGGAAATTGCCAATTGGTCAGAATCTTGGGGAGAGTGTGGAATCTACATCACTAATTACAGGTGAGTGATTCTAGCCATGTTTCCTCCCATTTTGGTTAAAATAGTTTATATATTGTTCTTGTTTGATGTTTAATAATTGATGGATGGTTGAATCTATGTCACTTGTTTAAATTCTATTATGTATCATATTCGTAATACATGGGTGTGGATCTACATAAATTGTTTATCTTGAATACTTATCCTGGAAATGAAGAAAAATAAATTTACATGATATGTATTTGTGTTATGTTTTATTGGCATAAACATTACATACATACAACTCCATGCATCGTGATGTGTACCTGGAGGACCCCTTTGGATGACCTGTAGGTACTTAAGTTACAGGTGACCATGGACCATCCTGGATGCCTACGCTTAGTAGAAGCTTACCCTATGGGTAGATTCTTAACTTAGGAGAGTGGATGCGAGTTGAGGGAGTCCAACTCAAGCAAGTGGATGGACTTCCTACTTAAAACATGCATCATGCATGGCATAATATTATAGCGTTGCATTTGGCGTCCTTGAATATGTTTTTTTGGTTCTATTTAAATTGAGATGTGTATGCAACCATTATTGGTTCACTGGGCTTTTCAGCTGATGGGTGTGGATTAAAATAGTAAACAGATGGAGTTCTCCCACCAGAACTAGTTCTTGAAAATGAGGCCGAACAGGTGGAGGGACCTTAAGAAAATTGGTCATACCTAATAAAGGAGGAGATCGCATATTTGAACCTAGATGCTTAGCTAGCTTACTAAATTTACTTTACTGCAAATTAGTTAGAATTTCTTTCCTGTTATCAGTAGTGACAAAATTTTTAGTTAGATTTTAATTATTTTTTTTAATAAAGTCTTGAATGGATGGATTTTAGCTAGTGAATAAAGTGAAAGTTGTGATGGATAGTGTTTGAACTAACTTTATGTATTGTATGCCTTTGTAATGGTAAGTTATTTGAATTGAGTGCACTAATTGCACATGTCACATTGTAGCCTGGGCTTGAGGGTTAAAAATCAAAGTTTATTATCATCTTTTAAGTTTTGACTCTAATGTAACATCTTAATTAACGTATAGTATGTTGAACATGGACGGTTCAAATCATCGGATCATCTCACCAAATGGTCCCTCTGTGTGGTGACACATGGTGGATCGTAAGTCGCGATGGAGGCAAAACCAACTCCTTATAAATTATAGGGAGATTAAAATGCAACACCCCAACAAATGCTGCCAGCTTTTTTCGGTTTTCTTTCGCTGTAGCTGTCCTAAAGATCAGAAGACTGGAGCTTGGAGTCTTGCGTCCAAGGGCATTTTGGTCATTTCTCCTCTTGGCCTTCTTTCTCCCATGCATGAACTGCATAGGAATCGGGTTCCCCGCCTTAGGAAACGAGACGGATCGACTCGCCTTGATCGCATTCAAGGAACTGATATCCAGCGATCCTTTCGGGGTCTTCAGCTCATGGAACGATTCCCTCCATTTCTGCAACTGGGAAGGAGTCACATGCGGTCGCCGGCATCCTCAAAGGGTCACTGTCTTGAATCTTGGGTCCTACGGATTCGTGGGGCCCATATCACCTTTCGTAGCAAACCTCACCTTCCTCTGGAGTTTCAACCTCTCAAACAACAGCTTCCAAGGCAAAATCCCACGTGAAATCGGCCGGCTCTTCCGTCTTCGGGTTCTTGATCTGAGCGATAATGGTCTACAAGGAGGCATCCCCGACAACCTCTCCCACTGCTCGGAAATCAGAGCCATTCATTTATATCATAACAAGCTCGTGGGAAGAATTCCTATCAAGCTGAGCTCTCTGTCGAAGCTCGTATCCTTGGTGCTTGAAAGTAACGATCTCAACGGCAACATCCCACCAGCACTCGGGAACCTCTCGTCTCTTGTTTCTCTCTATCTAAATTGGAACAATTTCGAAGGAAGCATTCCAGATGAGCTAGGACAGCTCGTGAAGTTAAAATTTTTTACCTTCACTTCAAATAAACTGTCCGGTCTGGTCCCACCATCCCTTTACAACATTTCATCCATCGTTACTTTCTGTGTGCCAGATAACCGACTTCACGGAAGCCTTCCAGTCAATCTAGGTCTCACTCTTCCTAATCTCAAACGTCTTCTCCTTGGAGGAAATGTATTTACTGGATCGATACCAGTTACATTACCCAATGCTTCAGAACTTGCTGTTGTTGATTTTTCTTCCAATAATTTTAGGGGACCTGTGCCTACGAATTTAGGAAGACTACAGCATCTCCTTGCCCTAAATTTGCATACTAATAAGGTTGGAGGTGGAGAAGGAGAAGATGACTTCAGTTTCCTCACTTCTTTGACCAATTGTACCCGTTTGGAAAGGTTAGATCTACGTGAGAATCAGCTGAGAGGAACATTGCCCACCACCATCGTCAATCTCTCTACCAGCCTGTTCCGTCTAGGGTTAGGAGAAAGCCCGATATCTGGAAGCATCCCAACAGATATTAGCAATCTCTTCAACTTAAATTTTTTACGTGTAGATGGGACCTTTATAAAGGGTACAATTCCTGTTGGTGTTGGGAAGCTTCAAAATTTGAAAGTCTTGTCTTTCAGCAGAAATAGGCTTTCAGGACAAATCCCATCCTCCATTGGCAACATCACTCGCTTGGTTAGACTCCTTTTAGGTCGAAATCGCTTTCAAGGAAGTATCCCTTCGAGTCTTGGAAACTGCCGTCATCTAATGGAATTATACCTTCACGGAAATAAGCTAAATGGTACCATTCCAAAAGAAGTTCTAGTATTCCTTCGCTTGTCGTGCTCTCTGTACGGGAGAATTGTTTGGTCGGATCTCTACCGGTAGAGGTTGGTAACTTGGAACGTGTTCAATATCTGTCTGCTGCTCACAACAAATTGGTAGGGTGAAATTCCCAGCACGCTGGGCAATTGTCGAAGATTGGAAATTCTTAATTTGAGCAATAACTTCTTTCAAGGAGAAATTCCTTCGGGTTTGAAGAGATTACAAAGTATTAAACTCCTAGATCTTTCTCATAATAACTTGTCTGGGCATATTCCAGTAGCTCTGGAAAAATTTCCATTTCTGGACTACTTGGATTTGTCATCCAATGATCTGGAGGGCGAAGTCCCTCATCAAGGGATTTTCAAAAATGCAAGTACCTTTTCAATCCTTGGAAACAAGAGGCTTTGCGGAGGTATACCAGAATTACAGCTGCCTGCGTGCCCAAAGAAAGCTTCTAAGAAACGTGGAAGGTCCATTACTCTAAGAGTAATATTCTCGGTGGTCGGTGCAGTTTTCGGTTTGATTCTTTTATCATTTCTCTTTGTTACTCTTCATCGGGCGAGAAGAAAGGCCAACAAGAAGCCTTTGCCTGCATCTTTCTTGGAGGGCCAATATTTAAATGTTTCTTATGCGGATCTCTCTAAAGCGACTGGTGGGTTCTCTTTGGACAATTTGATTGGTGTGGGAAGTTATGGTTCTGTATACAGAGGAATTCTAGATCGCAATGAAACACTTGTTGCAGTGAAAGTTCTCAATCTTCAACAACGAGGAGCTTCACGGAGTTTTCTTGCCGAATGTGAAGCCTTGAGAAATATCCGCCATCGGAATCTAGTTAAAATCATAACTGCTTGCTCAAGTATTGATTTTAAAGGCAATGATTTCAAATCTCTGGTGTTTGAGTACATGCCTAATGGGAGTCTAGACACGTGGTTGCATCCAAGTGTACATGGGCAGCAGGAGCTGATGAGCTTGAACCTTATTCAAAGGCTAGATATATCCATTGATGTCGCCTCTGCATTGGAGTATCTCCATCATGATTGCGGCACACCAGTCGTTCATCGCGATCTAAAACCAAGCAATGTTCTCCTGGATGATGACATGTGCGCCCACGTGGGTGATTTTGGATTAGCAAGGTTTCTTTCTAATGCTGCCAGTAATACCTCTCAAGATCAAACCAGCTCTACTGGTATCAAGGGATCTATTGGCTATGTTCCTCCAGGTAAAAATTTCATGGTTTTTCTTTATTCTTGTCTTTTTTAAATGTTTTGCTGAAGTTGTTACAAAGCTTGAATTGTCACTTGTTTTTATTGCTTGTGTTGATGCTATTGCTGTTACAGTTGCCGGCATAAGAATACACGATCAGAAACGATCCAATGCTCCCACAGTACTATAAATTATGATGCTCCTAGTTGCTTCCAGCCAAGGGAGCTATTCAATTCATCAATCTGGACTATTGCTGTTAAGTCGAGCACATTTCACAGTATGCCATGTAAAAATCATTCGATTGGATGAATTTGAACACCTAATCAATAGCCTACCAAAGATCATTTATGTTAAAAAAGTGATAGTAAAAAAAAAAATTTCGTCATCTATTTCTTGGAGCCCATCTTGGGCAATCCTAACCATCCCATCCATGTCTTCCAAATATGAGTTGCTTAAAAAACAAGGTCAACGTATAGATAGGTGAATCACCCTATCATTGTGTGTGTTTGTGTTTTTGTGTGTGTGTGTGTGCTTGTTTAATGGTAGGTAGCCCATGAAATAGGTAGAAGATTTAATGGACAATCTGGATCAATCTATTGAACTATCCAAGTGTCTCAATGCAACTGGGACTGACTATTACTCTGAAAGCACTGAATCATTTCTCATAAACAACAGCCGCAACAACAACGAAACGTCCCTCTATTATTATTATTATCATTATTTTATTTTGAAAACAAAACTAAATTTACAAGAAAGAAAGGGACTATACAAGACTGGTACCACTCCGGCAGCGGAGAGGAAGAAAAAGACCCCTAGCCGCCTATCATGTGCGCGCAATTACAACAGCCCAAAATGTCCCTGTTAGGTAGCCATTGAAAAACGACTTATCATTTTTGTTAATATTAGTTATGTATTAGAGATTATATAAATTGTTTACCATCAGGATTATATTTAATCCCTACCAAAATAATTGATCCCTAGTGTGTGTGTGTGTTTCAGAGAGAGAGAGAGAGAGAGAGAGATCATCATTCATGAACTAGCAATGACTATCATCGCTACAACCCATACATACACCATCACCACCATACGACATCTGGTCATTGTCACATCATCATAGCTAGCGCTAATCACTACCATTAAAAACCAAGAACCACTACTTATTTTAGCACCACACACACTATTCCCAGAAGGACACAAAGATGGGGTGCACATGCTCCAATTGTGCTTGTTTGCCACATTACATTGCTTCCTTATCTCACCCTTAAGAGCCAGTGAGAGGGTTGTTCCCAGATAGAATTCGGATGGCCCTTGAATTAACAAATTGCCAGATCACCCTTGCATTGCTTCCTTATCTCAGCCACTAATGTATAGTTACGATTGACTAAATTGAGATGAAATCATTTTTCAGAGGCTACTAAATACAAACTAAAACTCTCAAAAGATAAACGTCTTTTAAAAGTTATACTTCCAAATGAAGGATTGGAGGATGGAAGATTCTTCTTAGGATTTTTTTCAGTTTTAGTTAAGATAAATTTCAACTAAAAATGCATCCAATGCATTGTGCATGCAAGTTGGATGGATGAGTAATTAGTACTAATTGTTTTTCACCGAGTTTGGAAAGTTTTTCTTTTTCCTGGAATTATGTCTTTTTTTTTTTTTAACCAAAAGCTTTTTATATCAAATTAGAATTATGTCTATAGTAGGACTCATTTTTTTTTTTTTTTTAACAACCCAGCCCGAACCGACCAGAACACGACCTGGCCCAACCAAAAGCACCCAAAGGTGCTGCTGGTGTGTCTCGAACCTGAGACCAGCTGGTTGATAAACTCGGACTCAACCAACTGGGCTACAGTCCTATAGTAGGACTCATTTGTTAGTTATATATGCCTTGATAACTTCCTGCTTCAAAAATTTTAAAATAATAACGTAATTATTTCCTGTGCTTTCATTACTTCTTTTATGTGAAAAACCAATCCTTATTTTATCTAATTGTTGGAATGAAACCTTAACATCTCGAAAATTCGAGATGTGTAAATAACAGAGTATGGAATGCGCGGAAAGGCGTCTACACATGGAGATGTCTACAGTTTCGGTATCCTTCTTTTAGAGACGTTCACAGGAAAGAGACCAACTGATGACATGTTTAAAGATGATCTAAGCCTCCATCAATTTGCTAAGATGGCTTTGCCTGATCGAGTGATGGAGATTATAGACCCACGACTGCTCTTAGAAGAAGCTCAAGCTCTGAACAGTGGAGAACAACATCACATTACAAGATCTAAAATGCAAGAGTGCTTGGCTTCTGTGGCTAAAATTGGCATCGCATGTTCTGTAGAATCTCCAAATGAGCGGATGCAAATGAGAGATATTGCCATGGAAATGCATGCAATCAGGGACTTATATCTTGGGGTCGGGATTCACCCAGATGTGCAAAATGGAGCACGAATGTTGGGCCAAGGTTCGTCTTATCTTAGTTATTATTAAGAACCCGTGGCTAATCAAGGATTAGAAGATATGTAGGTGAGGAAAGTTGCACGTTGAGTTTTTCCCAGTTTTTCAGCTTTGTATTCCTTATTATGTCTTAGAGATGCTCAAGAAAGGGCTGTATTGTTAGATATTGTTTCTGTTAGAAATGATTTTCCTACCAAATAGTAGTTATGGCATGGAAGAAATGAGTAGAACATCGAAGTGGCTAATGATCTTGATTGCGTGATCCCATACTGAAGATCGCCTTCCAAATGATGTCGGGAACATAGCATTCCATCCATCATGCATCAATAGGGCTAATTGGTCTAGCCATCGGTCTGCCATAAATGTAAACGAATGACCCACCTAATGAGTTACTGGTCCGCATGATCTATATCCAGCTTGTGCGGCCCCCCTAGTAACTCTCACACATCAGGTACCCCACTTGTGCTTGGCTTGGTGCGGATGAAGTATGAAAATATGCATGTCGACAGGGTGCATGTAAGTGTTGCAAATCTTCTTTCTGTAAGAAGAACACTTTCATGGAAGGGTTCTCTTCGAGAAAACGTGATCAGCGCTGGTGGGTGATGTAGAGGGGATTGTTGATCTCTACATGGCCAGGAAAAGGAGCAGAAGATCTAGAGAAATTGCAAGTCGACAGTTTCTGTCGACTAGTCACCATACCCAGGCGACCGGTCGCATGCACCAGCAACCGGTCTAATTTCACGCCACAAATCCAATTTGCTTGCTGGACAATTTGGATCACCGAGCGACCAATCGCCAGAGGCCAGCGACCCGTCGCCGCTCAACTAGCGACCAATCGCTGACCCCCAGCGACGTCGACCGGTCAATCGGTTCACAGAATGACGGGAGAGTTTCTGTTTTCAAATCGAAAACTTCCATTTTTTGCTCATTTTCTTTTCAATCTTGCTTAGGACTCTTAATTTGCATAAGTTAGGGTTTGATTTACCATTTAAACTCTTTTTAATTTATTGTTAGAAATAATTATTCATCTTTTAAATACAACTCTTGAGATTTTTTTCTCTGTTTTACTTGTGGATTTGAGTGCCCTTGAGATATCAAGAAAGTTTTGGTTGAGGATTCCTAGAAGGCTCCGTGAATTCAGAATAGTTATCACGTGAAAAAGACCGTGATCGATCTCACTTCCGCCTACGTTGTGCCAGTGGGTGACTTGACCATTGACTGAAAAATGTCCTAAAGTGATAATCCTAACTATCAACTCGGTTCGTTTCTTCACATTGAACGTGGACCATGATCATTTAGTTTTCAACTGTTTGATTCCGCGACAATGATCATCCATCGACTGTGACCTTTCCTTGCTAGTTTGCATCATACAGAGGATACCGATCATTGGGATATTGTTGTATGGGCTCATTGGCTGATTAACACTGTGGGATAGGCAACGTCGGTTCCTCTACAATTATATCTACGAGGGTTGCATGTGGGTCTACCGTCATCCAGGTTGTGAAGGTTTAGATAGGCATCTAAAAATCATGTTGCGTACTGGAATGGTTTCAACAGTGGGCTTCTTTTGTCCCCACTATTTCCTTTGGCATGGCTTTTAGTCTCCCTCTCTCTGAGATCATGCCCTAAAATGAGTTGATGAAACCGGATGGATGGAGTGAATTCTCCCTCTCTTTGGGATCATGTCCTTGTTGGAAAAATTCAGCAAACTATAATTTGGACACCAAAAAAAAATAAAAATAAATTGATCAGTCAGGCTGAAGCACGTAATCAGATAAATTGATCAGTCAGGTACGGATGTTGAGCTGTCGGGCTGGCCCTGATGTGTTAAGCCTACTCAAAATTTTGATTTTGATGGAGCTGAGCCTGGTCCATTGACAGCCCTATGTGTTTTGGGCTCGGGCTCTGTCCCATCTAAACATGCATGTTGATTTGGACTCAGGCAAAACCATTTTGGCCCATCTCAGGCACAGGCCGAGTTTGGACCTATGTTAAACAATATGGCCCAGGCTTGGACAAAACTTGGCCGAGCTCTAACCAGGCTAATTGACACCCCTATCTCGATTATTAAAACCCGAACCCACTAACGAAAAATGAAAACTTAAGCATTTGGGATTAACTAAGACTTGACATTTGTTTTGTCCTTGCTGAAGCTATGGGATGCAAAGTCTCCTCCCTTCCCACTTCTTATGTGGGGCTGCCTTTGTGTGTGTGGGCAAACTGCCTGTTGCTCTTTGGGATAAGATCCTTGAAAGAACGGATTTGAAGCTTTCCACTTGAAAGCTCAACACCTTGTCTCTGGGGAGGTAGGCTAATGCCATAATGCCGTAAGCTCAACTCCTGGAAAGAACGGATCCGCCTCATTTTTTAGCCTAATGCCATAAAATGTTTTGGTAGAAAAGATAGATGGGCATGATCCCAAAATTGAATCACATCCAAAGCTCGATTAGACCACACTACAAGAAATAGTGCAAAAATGATGTCCACCCTTGAAATCTCTGTAGGACTCACAATTATGTTTATTTATCATCCAACCGGTTCATAAGTACACACAGACATGGATGAAGGGAAAAACACAAATATTAGATTAATCCAAGACTTATGTGTCCCCTAAGAGGTTATCAATGGTAAGCTTTTAATCCCCACAGCATCCTATGGTGTGGTCCATTTGAACCTTCAATTTACCTCTTTTTTGGCTCATGCCCTAAAATGAATGATCAAAATGGATGGATGGCGTTGATCAAAGACATACATCATGGGGGCCCCACATAGCCCCTAAGAAGAGTAGGTTTCTAGCTAGGTCTTAGCATAGGTAATACCCAATCCACACCCATCCCTTGTGGATCTCTTTCTAATGAAGCCCTGGCTTTGATGTAATTATTATGTATCCACACCCTACATAAGTTGTTCTTGATCATTTTAGGGCATTATTTAAAAAATCAAGCAGATCCAATTATCAGGTGGACCATACCATAAGAAACAATGGTGATTGACCGTCCTACCATTAAAAACTTATTAAGGCGTGCCTTAATGTTTCCATAGTGTTTATTTACCATCCAATCTATTAATAAGGTCTCATAAGCTTAGATGAAGGGAAAAATAAATATTAGCTTGATCTAAAACTTTTATGGCCCATTAATGGTCAATCAACACTATTTCCTATGGTATAGTCCATCTAATAATTTGATTTGTTTCATTTTTTGGATAATGTAATAAAATGATTTGAAAAAATGGATGGACGGCATATACATATGATATATACATCAATATGGGCCCCACGTAACTCGATCGTAAGGGCTGCATTTTCTTGGGTGCGGTTGAGGTCTCACCTAATCCACTCTCGTCAGAGGTGGGCAACATTTCCGGCTGGGTTGAGTTAGCCTTAGTTTGGTTTGGCTTGTTTTTGTGCCACCCCAGTTTGTGGATTGACTCGGTTTGGATTTCGGGCCAACCCATGCAGCTCAAGTTTGGTTTGCTCCAGAAAAAATTGGTTCAAGCTGGGATCGGTTTGGTAAATTTTTTTGAACCGGGCTGGGTTGGGCCGAGTTCGAAAAGTGGCAACTCTTTTTTTGTTTAAATAGAAAGAAATTAAAAAGTTAAAAAAAGCAAAAAAAAAAAAAAAAAATTCAAAAGTATCTTATTACATGATATTTAACATCCTCCATAGGAGTGCAACTTCAAAATAAATATGCAAGAGCTTTTTACTAACAAAAGTACCCAAGCATAATTTTAAGCGTGGAAGGAAACAATGTGCATTCATATGTATTATGTATTATCCATGTCATCATGTATATGTATTATCCATGCCGTCCATTGGTTTTTACATATCCTTTTAAGACATGATCCCAAAATGGAATCATATCCAAAGCTCAAGTGGATCACACCACAGGAAACAGTGTGCTTACAATCTATGAGCTGAATCAAATCGAGCTTCGATCCAAACCAAGCTGGTATTGCCCTAGTTTGAGCTTAGTTTATTTTTTCAAGCGAGCTGAACTCTGAACTTCTATTCGAACCATTCCAAGCCGAGCTTTTTCAAACCAATCAGAGCTTAGCTTTCTAGCTGGCTTGGTTTGTGCCCAGCTTTAACCGTCGTCATATATAGTGTGCAGAGGTCGGATCGACTCCAAGCATTTGTGGGGCCCACTTTGATGTTTGTGAAAAATCCACAATGTCCATCCATTTTTCCAGGTCGGCTGATATTAGAACACAGAAATGTTTTGAAAGGCTGTAAGAGGATTAGGGGGGAAGGGATCCTGACCGTTGGTCTATCGGGTCCCGTTGTGAGTGGTTCATGCTGCAAAAATCACCCAGGCGGAAGATCT
This sequence comes from Liriodendron chinense, assembly GCA_003013855.2. Taxonomy (NCBI): domain Eukaryota; kingdom Viridiplantae; phylum Streptophyta; class Magnoliopsida; order Magnoliales; family Magnoliaceae; genus Liriodendron; species Liriodendron chinense. The sequence goes on from ML058333.1 coordinate 8,333,993, forward strand.
TAGCTGCTAATATTGACTGGTTGTTGTATTTCTCATCCTTTTTCAAGCTTGAAATTAAGAGGTTATGGCCGTCTTATCGGGGAGATGGAGGAGGCATAGTCCACCACGACAGGGCATAATAAATCAACTGTGTCTGGATCACTGAGCCATGGGGTGACCCCACGTGTACAAATTGAGAACCCGTGCAGCGTTCATATCCTCTGGTCCAGAATCGTAGATGAGAGGATATGATTATGGACTAGACTCCAGTTTTCAGCTTATAATTTGTACGGTTGGAGCCATTTCTCTGTGAGCTTAGACCGTTCATTTGATGGGCCTCATGGTGGATGGTCAAAGTACTCCAGACTAGAAATTGTCGCCATCGAATATTTGACCCTATTCAGTTGAATGTGGACCATGACGCTGTATTTCCTCTCTTAACCTTCTATTTTCAGGTCACAATTGGAGGGTTAAGATTGGGTCCTCCAAGAAATCATTGGGCCATTGTCCACACATGGGATTGTTTTTGAGACTGATGGTGAGGATTGAATGTCAATGGGTTGGGCTGGCCCGGGGACTTTTGGGCCTAACTTCCTTTGGTTGGACTTGGGCTGAAACATTGGGCTTGAGGGCTCGCCTCAGCTTATAATTTAAGCCCATTTTTCAAATAGGCTGGTTTGGACTACATACTATTACTACAGCCCGTCAGCCCCGCCCGCTCGGCTCGTTAGGGTTCTCAGTTTTAATTTTGTAAAATTGAAAAAACCCACCCTTCCTAATCTCTCTCCGTATAAAGTAACCTACGCCTCCAACAACCCATGCACCTCTCTCTCTCTCTCTCCAACAGCCCACGCCTCCACTCTCTCCCCAACCACTCACTGCTCCATACTGTAAACGGGCTGGGCCGGTGTTTAGCTCAAGCCTAACATAAACATGTCGGGCTGGACTGGGGCGGAACTATTTTTGTCCATCGAAGGCTCGGGCTGAGTTTGAACCTACGATTAAACAATAAGGTCCGGTGTTGGACATGGTCCAACTCTAAACCGATTGACACCCCCTTTGGATTACTAAAACTTAAAACCTCCTAAGACAAAATGGAAATGTAAGTATACATATGGGGCGATCTTAGCCGTCAATCAGACCTCTTACAAGAAATAAGCAACGGGCGCGGATTGCCTGCGAAAGCCTTTCGCAAGGCATCTCCTGCGCAAGGAATCTGGGTGGGGCCCACCGTGAGGTTTGTGAAAAGTCTACGCCGTCCAACCGTTTTGTGAGATCATTTTAGGCGTTGCGACCCAAATCGAACGGGATCCAAGACTTAAGTGGGCAGAAAACATAATGATTGAACTTCCACAGTTGAAATATTCGTGGGGCCACAGAAGTTTCGAATCAGGATAATATTTATGTTTTCAGTTCATCTCAGTAGGAATGACATTATGAACGGTATGGATGGCATATAAACATCACTGTGGACCTCATAGAGGTTTCAACGATAAGAATTTCCCTACACACCTTTTGCTTTAGTGCGGCCCACTTGAGTTTTGGATCCCGTTCATTTTTTGTCACCCGTTAATTGTTGGTTTGGCCTCTTTTCTGAGCATCCATTGATTATGGTGGGGCTCAATTAATACACGGGTTGGATGGGATACCCAGAACACTATGGCCCCACATGCGATTATGCAAGGTAGTGCAATTCATATGAATAGACCGGTCTCAAGCATGTGCATGTGAATCCAAATGGTCACTTCTGTCCTCACGACGTGACTTAACTGAAGCTTAATTATTTAATCTGATTTTCAGGATACAACTGGCCTAAAGTGGTATTTGTCTTTGAAACGACGGTCTGGATTTAGGCCTGCTAATGAGCTAGACTGGCCGTTGGGCTTCTGGGCCTGGTATCCTCAGGCCGGACTGGGCTAGAATACCAGGCCCCAAGGGCCCAGCCTAAACATATTGGGCTGGACTCAGGAAGAACCATTTTGGCTCATCACAGGATCGGGCTGGATTTTGACCTATGTTGGGCTTAGACAAAACTTGGCCCAGTCCTAACTAGGCCAATTGACACCCTATCTGGATACTAAAACTTAAGTATACAAGCAGGACAATCTTAGCCGTTGATTAGACCACTTGAAAGAACGACGAACAGACCGTCCAAACAAAGACAGTACTGTATGGGTATACCATGCATGATTGGTATTTTGGTTCTTTTAGGGTTTGACTCGCTAAGGATGCACCGTTTAGATCATCTGGCAAAAATGCAGGTCATTTCATCATACAAAACAAATGGAGGGTCAGGCAGAAATTGTTTTCGACCGTTAGTTTACTTTGCACATTTTGGTCCACATTTTTTTCTAGGCCAGAAGATCTAAACTGTCCATTTCACCGCATGGAAAGCTCAGGTTTCCCATGCACGTTCCACATTCTTGCGTGTAGACAGACAAGGCTCCCACCCGGGCGAGTGTGTAGAATTCGTGAACCTCCTTTAATGGTCCTGATTTCTCGATATTTTATTCTATTTTTTGATCTTCTGCTTTTATATTTCTAATTAACAATCAATGGTAATTAAGCTCTGATATCTACAAGGTGGTCGTAGGATTTCTTGAATTGGAAATGGACAGCTGAATTAGTTACATCCAAAATGTCCACACTTAATCGGAAAAGCCTCAGATCGTCTGATCAACATACTTTAGTACATGCATGGTCCATGTGGTGTCCACCAGATTAATGGTTTAGATCTTCAAGAGGTGGTTAATCCTAATCTGAGGATAACATCTTCATGCGTGATCACATCAAAAAATGATATTACCTTTCTTACTTAAGGGAGCGGATTGCCTGTGACACCGGCCACAGGACAGCGGCTGTGTGGTATCCACAGAGATGTCCATGACAAATCCACTGCGTCCATCTGTTTTGGAAGACCACATTAGGACAGGATATTAAGAATTAAAAATAATACAGATCCAAAACTCAGATGGGCCATACCACACAAAACATTGGATATTGAACACTTAAGCGGTGATAAAAGTTTTGCATGAGGATGATACTTTTTCTTACAGTTTATCTAAGTGTTAATAATTCTTTGAATGGTTTGGATGGCACATAAACATCATGGTCAACTCCAGGAATGCTTCAACAGTGGACATTGGTGTTCCCAGTGTTTTGTTGGCATGCCCCACCTGAGTTTTGAATCTGACTGATTTTTAGAATCCTGTCCTAACGCGGTCTTCCAAAACAGATGGATGTAGTGGATCCCACGCAGCCCAGCCCGCAGGGATATCCCTGTGGCCGGTGTTAGAGGCAATCCGCTCCCCTTAATGATAAGGGATTTTTATAATATAGTACTTTATTATTAAAAATTTACATTCTGCTACCTTTTTAAGAAGCTTCTCATTAAACTACCTCATTAGTTTAGGTAATTATCATTCCCATGCCATCCATTAGATTTTTCCGAACGACAGTTAAATTATAACGGTGGTTTTTGCAAATAACAAACAAGCGGTTGCAATGAAATTAAATAAAGGGGATTATAAAAGAAAACTATTTACATATATGAAATTTACATTCCACTACCTTTTTCAAAAATGTTATGAATAAGCTACTTCATTAATTTAAGTAAATATCATTAGAGTATCCTTAGGGCTGTAAATGGGTTAGCGGACCTGATGAGGTATCCAGACCCAACCCATTTATACTTAACCGATGACCCGTTTGTTAAATGGTATGGGTATGAGTCCAAGAGCAAACCCAGTTGCTAAACAAGTTTGGATCTAATTTCCTTTAAATTAGGCCCAACCCGACCTGACCCGACCCGACCCGACCCCATTTAGTAAATAGGCGGGTATTTTTATGTTGCAAGGGACCCATCTAGTCCTGAACCTGTCCAGACCCGATTTTACACCTGGTAAAAATGCTTGCACACCTTAACAAGAAACATGGGAAAAATGAGAAATCCACCTTATGTCTGGCTAAGAACATGGAGTAAGGCTTGCATCAAAATTCAAGATGTAACCCAAATGAAGAAGAGTTTATGGAAACCATGCACCATGGCCAAAGTGGAGCAACTGATCAAGATGTAACCCACTCACAAGATCTTGAGTTTTATTTCAAACCAGGAAGGAAAGTCGAATCTCTTGTTTTTATTTCACATAGGAATGTGTGCCTGCATGTGTACTACTGGATTCTATCGGGATGTATCACTACTCATTGGGGCCCACATATTGAGATGGTCGCAAAAAATTTTAATCATCTATATTCTCTTACTTCCGCAAGTAAGATTATTTTCCTATAATCACGGTTTAATGATGATCCTCGTCTTTGATTTTTGGAGTTGATTTGGCGAAGTGGTCCAACTTGATCTTGTTATTTTAAAAACAAAATTATGCATCCATAGTGGGACTCAAACTTCGGGTGGTCTGAATAGGTGTAAATGAGTGGCGCATATGAGAAGTACACGTCTCCACCATTTTAAAAATAATGCAAAACAATCACTAGTGTAATTTATATCTATTTGAGAAGATTACTTAGAAATTGCATATGTGGCATGCTAGTAAGCCAAATTAAACTATCCTGTTAAGCTAAAAGAAAGCCAAATTAAACTATCCTGTTAGAGTATAGGATACAGATGTACAGCTAGGGGCGGAGCCACGTAGGGGTGAGAGGGGGCAAATGCTCCCCCTCCCCCCAATTTTTCAGTAGCAAGAATTCATTGCCGACTTATTCGTGTTGTGTGGTTCAATTGAGCCTTTGATTTGCTTCATTTTTGGTCTCCTACCCTAAAATAAGTAGGAAAAACCGATGGACAGTGTGGATTGATAAAAAAAATTTAGCGGGCCCCACATAACTTCCTAGCGCAAAATCTTTACGCGAATGACTTTGGCAAGAAATAGGCATCGCGACGCTGATCAGCTACCAACGGGTCAAGTTACGTCACTAAGTTATAGTGGCCCCACCATGATGTATGTGTTGTATCCACACCGTTCAACCGTTTAGAGAGACCATTTTATGGGTTGAAACAAAGAACGACACATATTAAAAGCAAAGATAGACCCCATAACAGAAATAGTGGGGATAGTGGAACCCACCGTTGAAACCTTCATAGGGCCCACCATGATGTTTATTTGAGATCCAACCTATTTATAAGTTTAAAAAGACATAGGCTAAGGGAAAAAACAAATGTCAGTTTGATCAAAAAATTCTATGCCCCCATAAGTTTTTAATGTTAGGCGTTAAATCCCCACTGTTTTATGTGGTGGGGTCCACTTGAGCTTTGGATCTGGCTCATTCTTTGGATCATGCCCTAAAATGATCTCTACAAATGGATAGACGGTGTGGATACAACACATACATCATGGTGGGCCCCAAAAAACTTTGTAACGTCACTTCAGTATCTAATCTAGCTATTCAATGCAGATTTGCTGCCAAAGCTTTTCACAACAGGTTCCACTGTGAACCTAAGTGGGGCCACCGTGATCTTTGTGAGAAATCCATCCCGTTCATCCGTTCTATGAAATCATTCTAATATTTGCAACAAAATATTAGCTGGATTCAAGACTCAAGTGGGCCGAATGTGAGGATTGAACGTACAGTTGAAATATTGGTGGGGCCAGAAGTTTTGAATCAGGTTAATATCCTGCCCCTCCTGAAAGAAAATCCTGGCTCCTCCCCTATGTACAGCTATACATACTTTAAATAAGTATATGGATGTATTTGTACATATCTATTAAGAATACTTTTAGATCTCTCTGGATCATTCATCTCTTTCATAATATTTTTTTCATTCTCGATGAGTTAAATATACTACATTTTTTACAATATAGCCTTCTATGAATGAATTTTGATTCTCATGGAGTTGAATTAAGCATTCTGGTTTTGGAACTATGAATCTATTTATTTGCTCTGTAGTAAGTCATTGAAAACTTCTTTTGTTACATTCTTTTATTTACACATTAAAAGACCCAAGTTCTTAATTACCTGCCATGGACTGATCATAATTTAAGATCTGTAGCCACCCATGTAGTGGGGCTTCTTTAGATTTTTCTGTAAAGAAATCAAATCATTGGTGCAATTCCAGTTATATATCCCACATGTGGACTACCATAATGAACCTTGACCATAAGGTGAGCATCATCCAATGGGAGCCCCCTTCCGTAACTAAGGGTTCTCATGGATGGCCCCACCAAATTGACTGACTTAATTCTCCAAGCCGTGTGTAAGGAGGCGAACAACAATGAACCAGATCACATCTAAAATAGAAGTGAATGCCTCTTTCATGAAATAAAAGCTTGAGCGTCTTCCATCCAATGAGCTTCCACCAAAGTCCATTTCATAAGGTTAGCATCTTCCAGTGGTAGGCCTTTCGTGATGGAAGGGTTTACATGAACTACCAGATTTACTGCATTGATTCCCCAAGACGTGTTAAGTGGCCAATGACGTCAACACAAACGGTAACCATCTCTTTCATGAGATAATAAAGAGAAAATCTTTAATACTGTGGCAGAGTCTGAAGGATAATGATTCACAAGCATTTGTAAATTACTTAGAATTACATGGTTAACATACTAATAATACTAATTAATCCGTTCAAATTGTATTTTATAGTTTTGATGTGTCATAAAAGAAAATAGGCTTATTTGATTATCTAATTATCAGACTATTGGACATGTATTGAATGGTTCAAACTGAAAATATCAAATGGTCATATTTCTGTACAAGTGTCAGCCAATCAAATGATCAAAATTATGCAACCAAACTGATTAATAGATTATAATTTTTTTTTTCTACACACGCACCCCACACCCATCCAGCTAGCATTGCTGCTCACTGGGGCCCACATGCTAAGTAATCCAATGATCGGAACCATAAATATTGTGAATCTATGCCCTATGGGCATCATAAAACACTTACACAGAACTGATTATTGTAACCTCACTATCTGTATTTGAATTTCTAACATTGAAAAGAATATTAAAATAGCTAGCACTCAACTCTGAAAATCAAAGATGAAGATAATCAATGAAGCCTAACTATGATTTTAGAGATCCTCTCCATCCAATTGTGAATCCATGATATCGATGGTTGACATTAGTGTACATTAGAACACGGTGCTGAAGTGGATGAACCACCGCATTTTGGAAACGGTGCAAAACTAACAAAGTAGTCTATCCTGTGCAGACTGTAACCTGCGGCAAAGGCAACTTATGTACAGGAGGCAAGTCACAACGTGACAGGAAGACAATGATCCAAGCCGTCCATCATGAATACCCTGTCGTAGAGTTCTTCAAGCTATGAAAAATCAGCCACATCAGCTTGCTAGGCTGTCGTCAAGCTGTAAAACAAACCAACGGACACGGTCAAGTTTATCGCAATTCTACATACATTGGATGCCTGACTCCTCCGTTTCTTCACCATGTCATGCTTAAAGTGCGACCCAAGTAATGTGGGTTTCAGATCAGGCACCAGTAGAGGCTGAGGTAACATGCATAGGAAACGTTGCACGAGCATGCACTCACGCCGGACGTGAGTAGACTAAAAATGTAATTACCTGGTAGCGTTAAAAGCCACTTGATCTTGTTATTTAAAAACATAATCTATCCATAGTGGGACTCAAAATCCGAGTGGTCTGGATAGGTGTAAATGAGTGGCACATATGAGAAGTACACATCTCCACCATTTTAAAAATAATGCAAAACAATCACTTGTTTCGACATGTATTTGAGAAAAGAGTGTGATTCATGAAACACACCTGATCCACTCTTGTCAAACAGACCAGGAGGAATAGAAAATGCAAAGATCAGCTTCATCCAAAAATTTTGTGGCCTAAAATAAGCTTTGAATGGTCATTCATCACTTTTTACGATGACATGGTCCACAGGGATTTGGATTGCTAAAGTTTTAGAATAACGTCACGAGATGAGCTTACAAAATGGACAGTCAGTATGGATATAGAAAACATTCATCAATATGGACCACACACAGAGCGGATTAAGTGCAGCGCTGGCTTTACCCAACATGATGCGGCCCAGACCGTGGGGCCCATCTTGATGTTCGCATTATATATCCATCCCGTCCATCCATTTTGTCAGCTCCTTCTAGGGCATTAATCCGAAAATGAAGCAGATCCACATCTCAGGTAGACTATACCATAAGAAATAGTGGTGATTGAACATCCACCATTAAAAATTTCACAAGACCCACCATAGTGCTTATTTGTCATACAAAGTTTTGATAAGGCCACATAGGCTTAGACGAAGGGGAAAAAAAATATCAACTTTATCCAAAACTTTTGTGGCCCAGTACAAGAAGCTTTTAATGGTCAATCACCACTGTTTTTTAGGTGTGGTCCACCTGAGATTTGAATCTCCTTCAGTTTTGGGCTCATGACATAAAAGGAGCTAGAAAAATGTACAGACGGAGTAGATATACAATACATGCATTATACGTGCATCAAACTAAGCTCTAGGGCTGCACCAATCGGCTCCGTTGGCCTCACCCAAGACGGTGCCACTCTTACCATAGGGCCCACCTTCATATATCCATTTTGTATCTATACCGTACATAGGGCCCACCTTCATATATCCATTTTGTATCTATACCGTACATCTGCTTTAACAATTCCATTTTGGGCACTGAAATGGATCCAAATTTGAGGTGGACTGTACCATGGGAAACAGTGGCGATTAAAAACAAAAGCTTTGTATCATGCCGAGATTTTTGTTTTCTTCATTTAGGTTTGTATGACCTTATCAAAATATTGGATGGTAGATAAAAATTATAGTGGATCCCAAAAAGTTTTTAATGGTAAGGCATTCAATCACCACTGCTTCCGGTGGTGTGATCCGCTTGGGATTTGGATCTACATTTTTTAGTTCATGCACTAAATTAATCTGGAAAGCCGATGGACAGCGTGGATATAGAATGCATACATTAAAGTGGGCCCATGGCAAGGGCCGCACTGAATCCGCTCCTGTCCAAGAAACTGCGTTACAAGTGGAATCCGATTGCGTCCTGCCCGCTACCACCCCGCTGGGACGGAAATGCGTCCAAGCATAGGCTTGGTGGGGCCACCATGATATATGTTTTTTATCTCCGCCATTTATTCATTTTTTTCAGATAATTTTAGGGTATTAGCCTAGAAATGAGGTAGGTCCAACCTTCAAATGGACCACAACATAGGTAGCAGTAGTGATAATGATGCCGGCTGTTGAAACCTACTTAAGGCCGACCGTGATGTTTATTTGCCATCAAACCTGTTCATAAGGTCACATAGACTTCAATGAAGGGAAAACACAAATGTCAGCTTGGTCTAAAACTTCTGTGGCTCCCATGAAGTTTTAATTAATGGTGTGCATTAACTTATCACTGTGTGGTCCACTTGAATCTTGGATCTGCTTCATTTTTGGGTTCATACCCTAAAATGATCCGGAAACAGGGTCAATAAAACCATACAGTGATAAGAAGCCCGTGAATCCCTTCCGTCTTCGGTCAATGCTCTAACTGTGTAATGCTAAATAGGCAGGCACTGAAATGTCCACATGGCATAAAATAATTCAAATTCGGCTATCTAAAGTAAAGACTTAGATGGATCATCAATCAAAAGGTACGGTAATAGCCAATTGGTGGTAGTTTCAGTAGATGGTTGAGATGCCAAATAACCAATTGTATCAATTCAGCAAACATATTTATGCAATTAAGCAGTAGGATTTTCTTATGATGAATTATCTCCAATGGGCCAAAAAATTTGAACCATTCTATTCAAGCTAACATGTTACACTTGTACCATTTCTGAGTGCCAACGACCATATCTAATAACGAGAAATGCTCCACTGCTCTCAAAACACTATAAGTAACGCTCCAAGTTGCATTGGGACATTTAGATGGTCCAATCCATTGATCCAAACTGGTCATTTGGTCCATAACATATTTCATGGTCTACCCTGTGCTGTTTAAAATCAAACTTATCAAATGATCCAATCCATCCTTGATTTGGCCTTTTCCCTATAGCCATCCTTCTTCCTGTCTATAGATAGATTTGTTATAATTATATATACAAGCAAAGCTATTCTTTAGAATCATAAGAAGCAATCCATGATGGACTGTCCATCAGGTGATCTCCACCGAGTAGATGTCTTGAAAGACCCAAGTTCTTTCCTGCCATGGAGAAATCATAATTGAGGAACCGTGTTCCGCCAGAATTTTCCATGGAGAAGACAAATCATCGACGCAACTGCAGCTAACCAACATGTGGAATTCCATAAAGACCATTGACCTTAAGGTCAGTATCATCCAATGGGAGCCCTTTCATGACTAAGAGCTTTCATGAATGGGCCTACCAAATTGACTGCAATCAATTCACCAAGCCGTGTGTTAGGTGGCCAATGGCACTGCACAAATAACAGCCACTTTCATGAGATAATTAAAAGAAAAAATTTAATACCCTGGCAGAGTGTGAAGGATGAGTAGTAGACACTTGAAAATTACTTAGAAATAGCATGGTTAACATTTAAGTAATACAAACTAACCCGTCTAAATTTTGTATTATAGTTTAGATGTATCATCAGCCAAAAAAAAAAAAAAAAAACACGCTTATTTGCTTCTCTAACTATCTGATTAGTTGGTATTTATTGGACGGTTAAAAATGAAAATATCAAATGGTTATATTTCAGCACAAGTGTGGAGGAATCAGAGGATAGAATTGTGCAAGCAATCCCATTGTTAGATTATACGTTGGCAACAGTTAATTCAACAATTTAGCCGGCTTAAGTTTAGTAAATGTATGGCACATAGGGCATTTCCAAGTCCATGCGTATCAAGCCTCAGGAGTATCTACTAAAACCCTAATAACAAAACCCTCGGTTACCGGGTATCTTCCATTCCTATGAAAAAGGGGCACAAGTCAAGTCAACCAGAACAGTTCAACTTTTTTTTCTTTTCCTACCCATGCACTCACACCCCCCACACACCCACGCTCACACCACAATGGGTACTAGAACCCATGACCACGTGTTGAAATTCTTGTGAGTCGACCAGAAAAGTTCAACTTTAATACTATGATGATATAATAGTTTTATTTTATTTTATTTTATTTTATTTATACACCTGCTCACACCACACACGGTGTCAGTGTTGAAACTCGAGCCATGAATGGAGACCCCTGAAAATGTAATAGTTGATACGCAGGCACTGAAAAATATACATACATCAAAATAACTCAAATCAAGCCGTCCAAATTGTTAGCCTCAGCTTTAATAGGTCATCAACCAAAAGGTACAGTACTCCGATCCATTGATCTAGACTGCTTATTTAGTCCAGTGCATATTTCATGATCCAGCCTGCACTGTAAAAATCACTTTGATCGAATGATCCAATCCATCCTAGATTGGGCCTTTTTTTTCTATAATTATCCCACTCCCTATCTATGGATGGATGGTTATAATTGCCTAACAAAAACAATTCTTTTTAAATCATAAGTAATCCATGATGGACACTAACAAATAGGTAGATTGAATTAAAGGAAATAGAAAATAAATAAAAAGTAAAGAAAAAAAGAAAGAAAAAAAAAGGATAAAGTAAAAAAGATGATCGAATTCTTTTATGTAAATGGTCTTCATAGTCTGTACTAAAGGCCATTTATCAAATGGTTAACATTTGTCAATTCAGCATGATGTTTGCATGATCAAATCAGCATGATGTTTGCATGATAACTGATGAAATGTGGTCGGTACCAAATGAACTCGCCTGATCAATGGATTGGACTCTGTTAGAGTCCCTTCATATACATTGATACATCATCCGCTAATAACTCGAGCTTTTATTTTAAGTGGTTGTTTGACATAGTATCATAGCGAAAGGTTCTGTGTTCGAATTCCAAAAGTAGTAAATATGCCACCCGTTCATCCACTCTTGGCAAGTATGTTCCTTTGCAGAGTATAAAATAGCAAACAAAGTTCGAAACAGTCCAACGGAACCCTATCTTATGATCCACTTGGATCTTCCACACGTCCTGCCTCTACTGCTGCTTAGGAGTACTTGTGATCCAGCGAGCATTGCTGCTCACTGGGGCCCACATGCTAAGTAATCCCATAATCAGAACCATATATATTTTGGACCTATGCTTTCCACTATTCTTTTTTCTTTTCTTTTTTTTAAACTCACACACTCGCACCAAAATGGGTGCTCGAGCCCATAACCTCTTGTTGAAACGCTTGTGAGTCTACCACAGAACCGATTATTGTAACCTTCATTGTCGGTAGTAATTTAGAACATTGAGAAGAGTATTTTAATTGGGTAGTGTAATTATGATTTTAGAGATCTTCTCCATCCAAATGTGGACTCACCATTTCTATTTTATCATTATGTACTTTAGCACCCCGTGTAGAGGAAGATGAACCGACACTTTGAAAACGGTGCGAAACTAACAAAGTAGTCTATCGCCGTGCAGACAGTGTAAGCCCACTTACAAAGGCAACCTACTGTACCCGAGCCAGGTCACAAAATGACAGAAAAACAATGATCCAAGCCGTCCATCACGAATCTCCTTTCATACAAATCATCGTACTATGAAAATCAGCACATCAGCTTTCTGGATTGTCATGAAGTTGTAAAACAATCCAACGGATGCAGCCAGGTTTATCATAATTCTACACACATTGGATGCCTATCCCCTTTTGTTTCATCACCGTGGCATGCTTGAAGTGCAACCTACCTAATATACGTTTCAGATCAGGCACAAATACAAACATAGGCTGAGGGAACACGCATCGGAAAACTGTATGAGAATACACTAACGGGACATGACTGGTATTTTACAAAGAGTTTAAACCGTCGCTTTTTATGTAGTACAGATTAAAGTCCGGGAATTTTGGCACGGTGATCACTAGTCCAGTCAACACCAACAGGAGAAAACTCTCTGATACTCTGGCCTAACCCGAGTATCCAGAATTTTGGCACGGTGATCACGAGTCAAGTCAACACGAACAGGAGAAAACTCTGATACTCTGGCCTAACCCAGATACTCTGGCCTAACCCAAGTATCCGGAATTTTGGCACGGTGATCACGAGTCAAGTCAACACCAACAGGAGAAAACTCTCTGTTACTCTGGCCTAACTCGAGTATCTTCCATGTGCTCCCCTGGTCGTCGCACAGCGTCACGGGTCAAGTCAACACTCGAAGGAGAAAAACTTTGATACTCTGGCGTAGTCCGATGGTTGGTACTTGGCTGTCGAGCAGAGTGTGTTCGAGGAGCCTTCAATCTTTGTACAAATAGGGGTGATCGACTAATCGACCAGCCTAGTTGACCAATCGATTGTCATTGGACAATTTTAGGTAATTTTGACTGATTGAAATTGGAGTTTAACAGATAAAAAAAATATTCGGAAAAAAAAGTGTAAATTCTCTACAGCTTTGTGCAAGTTCGACCGATCAAACTTTCATGGTCGACTGATCAATTGATGGTCTTCGACCAATCGACAGTTGTGCAACTTGTGCGATTTTGCAGTTTTGTTTCTACTTTCAACTTTATTGCTATATAAGCAAGGTACAATCGGAATTAGGGATTGCCAAGATGAAGTTAGGATTTGAAAGGGTTTTGGTGAGAGAAAATCTTGAGTTTTTTTGTTGGGGACCTCCATTATTGTTGTTGTGTGTGATGAAGAACTTAGAAATTGAAATTTAGGAATCCATACATATTGATGCATCAAATGAAAACTTAGAAACCAAATTAAGATGTTCCCTACACTTTGAATTAAATCTATTTCAGTCAATTAGAACTAAATAGATATTTTTTCACATTACACCTTTTAATATCTTGCTGGACAGCTAGGGACAACAAAAAATACTCAACTTAATTGTAAAATTTGTAACTATAAAAGTACAACTCTGATTGAGGTGATTCAAAAGCTTGATCGTAGATAAATGAGTCTAATTTGAATTAAAAATGATTAAAAAATCCAAATCTAATAGTCACTATGCTGATTTGGGGAGTTAGGGTAGACTGGTAAGGATTCATCTAATTCTGAACAACTCTGACTATGGGAATTTTAGAAATTTTTGTGGCTAGTGGATTGGGTTAAAATTTTATAACAATGCTTTATACTTATACTAGAGTCCTCACAAAAAGTTTAGGCAAAATCTAAAATTTCTAAATAGGTATAATATTAGTATGAAAGAAGTAAACAATGGTAAGCTGGTTTGTCCACTGCGATGTTCTGTCAATTTGATCGAAAGAGTGTCTTATCATAATTTTTCCTTATTTTGGATTGAGGTACACTGATTATGCTTAATGTAAATATAAATCAAGCACTCTATGACATTAAAAAAGGAGTGATCTAACACTTAAGGTTACCTTACTTATTTGATGTGATGTGTGTAAAACTTAGAAAACTAACTTAGAATTCTCCTAACATTTAGGAGTTAGTTCTGACATCTCTAAGTGACTGAAACAGTGATGAAAATTACTATAAGGGGGGTAGATTGTGAGAATCTGCAATTCTGTAGTTATATATATATATATATATATATATATATATATATATATATATATATATATATATATATATATATATGGGAAATGGTATTATGAGGTCGATCTTGTGTGGGCCCCACTGTGATATGTGTTGGACATCAACACCATGAACTTGATAGATCCCCTTTAGGTTATGGCATATCCCAAAAATCAGCCGTATACAGAACTCAGCTGGGGCATATCGTCTAAAATCATGTGAAGACATGCCTAAAACATGTAAAAGCACTTGGTGGGGCCCACCTGAGTTTTAGATGTGGCTGAAACTTGTTTTGATCCCTCATCCAAGTGGAACACACACAATGGATGGCCTGGATTTGTGAACCACATCTCGGTGGGCCCAATAAACAATCATGAAGGTTTTAATGCACAGGTTACCCCTCTCAACTGTTGTTTGTGGTGTGGCCCACTTCATTCATGGATTGACCTGATTTTTTAAGCCCGTGGGCCACTATGGAATGGTGCATCTGACAAATGGAGTAGATGTTGGAAACACATCATGGTGGGGTCCACATAGCTCAACCTCATGGGAACTTCCCATGAGGTCAACCTCATAGTACCATTTCCACACACACACACACACACACACACACACACACACAAGTACATACTTCATTAGTAATATGTCAATTACACTAACTTAAAATATGATTATTGTATACATTACTTAGGTGCTCAAATCTCGACGATGAGATTATTTTTAATGGGGGTAGAATGTAACACTTCGAAATTTTGGATCCATGGTGACACGTACATGACTATGTACAGTAGCATTTATTCAACAGTACATATGTAGAATGATCAATTTTAACTATCCATATAGTCTAGCGTGAATCTAAACCATGAGGAGTGATTTTAACCCATAAATTAAGTCATCCAACCGTTGATTCTTAAAACAAACCATCAAATACATTAGTATTCCCACTTGATTATCAAAACCAACAGTAGAAATACCCTATCATCATTAGATGAAGATATCTGACCATCCATTTTGAATTTGGACTACTCGGTAATAGTAAACAAATTAATTAGTCTACATATTCGTTCGTACATATATTAGAATTAGAATCTAATTCATTCATCTCATTCATCACTTAGAGATAGGCTTAACCCATCATCGAAATCTCAATCTAAGTAAGTTTTCATGTGTGAACATGTCACAAAATTAATTAATTGTGTACATTCTTAAGATAGATCACATCCTAAAATCATTGTGGACATATACATACCCAAAACTGACCATACAACAACCTGTAAACATGATTAAGATTATAACCATCCCCTTACTTTTATTTTACGACATCATCTGGCCATCGATCATGTTCCTATCCACCAAAAGAGCCATCCAAATGTCAGAATAAACCAATCATTTAAAAGATCGTAGAGTAATTATACAGTTGTCGGTTAACTTTTCTACCAGATGTCCATAGTCGGTGTTTTAGATCAGGATAGAGTTAGTCTATTAAAACACATCTTGGTCACTGGTAAGAGATCAAGGCCTAAACTTAGTCCATTGATAGTGCAAGCAAATTGGCAAGTTATGCTAAAGTTCTGTCCCATTTGGATGGTACAATTGAGAATTACAAACGACGGAAGTTTGAACAATAGAAAAGGGCAAAGCCGCCTATGCCACCTGTCATCACTAAATCTTTTGCTGCATTTAATCCACCCTTGCATACGCTGACACTTGTCTTGTACATGATGTAACACTTCGTCCTTCTAGTTGCGATCATCGAACCCTTGATAAGTTTTCAGCACCTACCAACAAACCGGCTTCATAGTCATCATCATCCAACTTTTCCGTCGACATCGAGTTGAGGCAAAGGTCGGGAATATGCCTCACATCTTTTAGTACCAATGTGCAGCCTACATCGGTCTTCACACAAATATCACCAACACTCATGATCTTCAATATTCCAGAGTTTTCCATCTTCAGAGTGCCAAGATCGCTTGACTTGTAACATGTGAAGAAGTCCTTAGGTGGAGTCGCGTGTGAAACGACACTCCCAAGTCTATCACCCAGTTGGTGTCCTGACTCATAGCCGTGGGACAAACATCATGATCTATAGAATAATAACAACGTCACCAATTGAGGCGACCGTAGTAGAATTTGATTATTCTTTCTTCTCCTTCCCCTTTCCTTTCTTATCTTCATTTTTGGTGCGACATTTATTTATATAGTGATCATTCTTGCCATAATTCCGGCACTCAATATCTCTTTTTGTGCTCGATTTGCCTCTGAATTTATCTTGGTCTTTTCCACCCTTCTTGTTCTTTCCTCTCTCCCGTTCCTGTGTCACAAGGGCCTCTTGTTGAGACTACCCCTAGGACACATTTTTGTCTGGTATGGAGTTACTTAGAGACACAACCAATGTCTCCCAACTATCAGGCAACGAACTAAGCAATAGCAAAGCTTATAGCTCATCGCCTAGGACCATCTTCATAGCGGAGAGCTGATTCACAATACTGTTGACTTCATTCATGTGTTAAGTCACAGAACTATTTTCCTTGAACTTCAGATTCACAAGTCTTCTAATTAGGAAGATATTATTACCGACTGTCTTCCTCTCATACAACCCTTTTAATTTTTACCATAGGCTAGCAGCTGAGGTCTCCGTAGACATATAGTGGAACACCTTATCATCCAGCCATTGTTTAATGAACATCGCCGTCTTTTGGTCCAACTTCTTCCAATCATTGTCGATCGTATCTTTCGTCTTGGCCTATATACCTAAGATTGAAGCATTCAAGTCCTTGTAATATAGCAAGTCCTCTATCGTCGCCTTCCATATGATCCAGTTAAACTCATTGAGGATGATCATCCTTGACGAGCCACCGTCCGTAATTCACATTGATCCCACTATCCTTTTAAACAACTTGGACGCTCTGATACCACTTTTGCTATGAGCGTTGCACAAAACTTTAAAATCTCGCACCCCAACTACGTGAATTATGTGATATAAGAATGTAATAAACACAATGTAACACCCCTTATTTTTAGTATAAATTTATTTATTTATCAATTTATTTACATATTTATTTAATTATTTGACATTAAATAAACCCCACGTTTTAAGTAAACTAATTTCCCACGTTCCGTTTAGGCTAAAACTTTAGGAGAACTCTGTTAGACCCAAAATAACAGTACATGTCAAATTTCGGCCCTTAGATCATAGTACAAATGTCCCGATCAGAAAATAGCCAATAAATGGCCCACCTCAACTCAGAATTGTTCCACATTTGACGTCAACGGTTATTTTCATCTCACCGACCTATTGGACGGAGCAAAAAAACTTCGATCCATCATAGTGGACCCCACCTGTCAAGCCCGAGCGTTAGGCACGTTCCGTACGTAACTTACGTAAAGAGGTTTTTTTTTTTCTTCTCTTCCTTCTTCTTCTTTGGCGGAAGTTGTTACAACGTCCGTCCGCTGCCATATTGGTGACCCACACCGTCCTCCAGGATGGGCCCCACAACCAGATCCATTCCGCTCATTTGTTTTGTACTCCACCAAAACCCATGCCACCAAAGTTTTGCTACTTTTCTCGATCCATACGGCCCGCTACACTCTCACCATTAAAAGCCATTGCTTTCAAAAATGATATAGATCGGGGCCGTTCCTTTGCATGAGGGCCTGTGATTGAAACCACGACTTCTTATGGACCCTACCTTCCTCTTGGACGGTCTACATGAGACATAGGTCGTTAGAGGAGGACCCACTACTTTCCTTCTCCAATTAGGAAACCAATCCCATTTTACGTTGCATCTCCCAACCCCATTTTACGTTGCATCTCGGGGTTCCATATATGGCTCCCCCAGACGTCCTCTACTCTATAGAAAACCCTAAGAAAGAGAGAGAAAGATCGACAGTAGAGAGAAAGAGAGAGAAATCGAAAGTAAAGAGAGAGAGAGATCGTGGGAGGAGAGAGAGAGGAGAACCCACGTTCTCTTGTTGTTGCTTCTACGTTGCTATTCCTTTTCTTTCTGGATCTGCTGTTGAGAAGTGGTAAGTCACATCTATTTCCTAGATTTATCCCTACTCTCTAACCATAGATGGAGATCTAATCGTAGGCGATCATTTGTGAAGATGAGATCCTAACCATGTAATCTATGTTAAACATGTTAGGGTTGAACTTAGGAGGATTTTCACGACTCTAACAATATCTCGAATCTACCAATATTAGAGGTAAGGATTTCCTTCAAAGTATAGCCATAATAATATTGATTTATTTAACCATCTTATGCATAATATAGGGAGTTTTTGCTACGTTGTTATATGTGATCTATGATTATTGAATCTTTCCATGTGAATATGAGTTGATGTATGGAATGCTTTAATAAACTCTTGCTGAATTTTTATTTGATATGAACCATAATGTGTGATGTGTGTTTTGAAAGTGAAATCATGACATTATACATGCCTACATGAGATATATGTGAAGTTCATGCTTAAGAAATGATGTTTATATGCTTATGGTATGTATGATGAATAGAGTGTTATGTGATACGGGATTACTCATGAGGATGTTTAATCAGTGGAAGCTCTTTGTCCCATAAGTAATATAATTGTACGTTAAAGAGGATTGAACCATGAGGATTGTGTTGAATGGAACAATTTGGCAAAGCCATATGAATGTATTGTTGGTCAGTTGCCAACGGATCTAAAAGTGAATGTTTGAGATGAATCCTTAAGAAATTGTCGTTATTTGCATGCCATGTGCTTTGTCTTGACTATGATGTGTACGTCCTTTCACGGTTGGCCCCCGTTGAAGGGAAACGACTATTCTACGTTATGATGAACCGTGGGATGGGGTAAAGAGCGACCGTTGATCTTAAACATCATTAAATTGACTGTATGTTAAACTACTTAAATAAATATGAAACTAATCATGCATGCACGGGACCCGACTTGGTGGGTCAGCCCTGCGGGCGCTACGGCGCTAGCTTATGGTAGAGTGGTGGGTTGCTATCACCTCCATTGGCTGGGTTTGTTGACATGAAGTTGTGGAATTACCCGCTTCATCGTGGACTCTGGTGACTAGTGACTAGTGAGAAGAGTTGGATTAAGTCCCGTCTCATTAGTCAGGGTGCCTTAGCCAGAGCATGCATATCATGCATTGCATTAAAACAAGATTTTTCATGTGTGTTTTGAATTGGGTATGCTCTTTGTGTTTAAATATTGTTGTACTATTCTTGGTGGGCGACCCCTTACTGAGTTGATCGCGAGCAACTCACATCCTTCTGGGACGGTGTCTTTAAAACACCATTCCAGACATTGCAGGTAACGATCCAGTAGATGAGGCCGATTTACAAGGTGAGGAGTATGAAGGCTCATGGCAGCAAATGGCAGACGACGAAGCCGAAGTAGCATGAAGATGTTTTTTTTTTTATTATTTCATAATCAATCAAATCATCAACCATACAAACATAAGATATTTTTACGTGAAAAACCCTCAATCGAGATAAAAACCACGGGATCTCGTCTAGATCAACAATTCACTATATAAAAGAACGTTTACACAACGATCACAAGCACAACCCGCTTGGATCTAATCAATCTTCACCTCTAGGGTGGATAACAATCAAAAGGAACAATAAAAACTAAGAGATCTCACCGGATCTGAGGACGTATAAGAACCCGAGATGTCGTCTGCGCGTGGAACAACCTTCACAAGTTGGAATCTCTTCTCTACATGCTTCCTCTCTCTTCTCTCTCTCTCTCTCTCTCTCTCTCTCTCTCTCCTTGGAAGTGTACACCTCCTATTATTATGCCCTATTCTCAAATTGGAAGCACTTATATAAGCCCATGCAAGAATTAGAGCCAAATTAGGAAACTATCACAGTCCGCGCGCCATCAAGCACCTGACCAGATACTATCAGGCGTCGGATAATGGGCAAATCTGTCCAGTGAGTTTTGAGAAAGAACATCCAAATTTTTACCGCTCGACCCAGCATGGTTAAGAGCCCGATCTGGGCTCCGGCCACCCCATCACCAAACGTTGGTCGCTTGACAATCTTCAAAATTGTCCAGAGGCCAACTATCCATCCGGGTGAATTTTGATCCCCCAACCTTATCTAGTCGAGCGTCCGATGACCCCCAAGCTACACTCTCTCCTCTCCTCATGAGGAGGAACACCCCCATCACAACAAGCCACTAAATTTCTTCACATGTGAAATTTGTGTTGCGCCTATGATGATATATTTCGTAGATCTATACTATTCCGTTTTTTCATATCATTTTAGAAATTGACGCCTACCGTTCAAAACTTTCTAAGGCCACAGAAATCTCTAATCAAGCTACAAATTTTTATTTTTTTCCTTTCGTTGAGGTTTGTGTGACCTTAAGAAAAGGATAGAAGGCAAATAAATTTCATGACCAGCTCTATGAAGGTTTCAAAGTAGTTAATTCAATCCCACTACTATGGTGTGTTCCATTTGAGCTTTGGATGTGCTGTTGAAAGTTATGTTGTATATTACCCAATCTATTTGGAGATAGAAAATCAGCTTCTGAGCATCGGCAAATGACACATAACAATGAGATGTGAGGGCATGCTGCGCCTACAACACAGACGATCTTCACTCTCATATATATATATATATATATATATATATATATATATATATATATATATATATATATATATATGAGTCTGGATCCTATGTTGAAACCAAGCAGAGAAACTCTGCTTGTCACTTCTTTGATTGGTCCAGATCAGCCTGGCTATGTCATAGCTGAGCTGCTCTGACAAAGTCAGGATGAGGTGAACCAATTAGATCAGCGGAAGCAGAGGTTCTCTGCTCGGTTTCGACAGAGGATCTGATATATATATATATATATATATATATATATATATATATATATATATATATATATATATATAAAAAAAATAGTTTAAAATCAAGAGTTCTCCGTCCCAAAAATACACCAATCCACTTATTAGTATTGTCATATGCGGATTCTAGGTAGCCACGTTGCAAAACCAACTCCTACCATAAATATAGGAAGGTTATATATATATATATATAGTTTAATATTAAACGTTAAAAGTTATGGCCAGATTTTAAAAAATAGTTTAAAATCAAGAGTTTTCCGTCCCAAAAATACACCAATCCACTTATTAGTACTGTCATATGCGAATTCTGGGTCGCCACGTTGCAAAACCAGCTCCTGCCATAAATATAGAACGCAACTTCTGCTGCTGGTTCTTTCTTTTCTTTTCTGCAGACAGCTCGCTCCCACCGACGAGAAGCATGATGCCTGGACTTGTATGTCCAAGGGCATTTTGGTCATTACTTCTCCTGGCCTTCTTTCTCCTGTCCATGAACGGCATGGGAACCGGTTTCCCCGCCTTGGGAAACGAGACGGATCTACTCGCCTTAATTGAATTCAAGGAACGGATATCCCACGATACCTTCGGGGTCTTCAGCTCATGGAATGATTCCCTCCATTTCTGCAACTGGGGAGGAGTCACATGCGGTCGCCGGCATCCTGAAAGGGTCACCTCCTTGAATCTTGTGTCCCATGGATTGGTGGGGACCATATCACCTCGCATAGCAAACCTCACCTTCCTCAGGAGTATCAACCTCTCGAGCAACAGTTTCCATGGCGAAATCCCACTTGAAATCAACAGGCTCTTTCGGCTTCGCAATCTTGATCTGAGCGATAACGGCCTGCAAGGAGGAATCCCCAACAACCTGTCCCACTGCTCTGAAATCAGATCCATCCATTTATATCAAAACAAGCTTGTGGGGAGAATTCCTGTCGAGCTTAGCTCTCTGTCAAAGCTCGTATGGTTGGATCTTGGCGGTAACAATCTTATAGGCCACATCCCACCACAACTCGGGAACCTCTCGTCTCTTGTTTCTCTCTATCTATATTATAACAGTTTGGAAGGAAGCATCCCAAATGAGCTAGGACGGCTAGCAAAGTTACAATCTCTTCAGATCTCTATTAACCCACTGTCTGGTCAGATCCCACCATCGATTTACAACCTCTCATCTATTGCTCGTCTCTCTATGGTACTTAACGGACTTCACGGGAACCTTCCTGCCAATCTCGGTCTCACCCTTCCTAATCTAAAAGAACTTCTCCTTGGACAAAATGCATTTACAGGACCAATACCAGTTTCATTACCCAATGCTTCAGGACTCGCTGTCGTTGATTTTTCTTTTAATAATTTTAGTGGACCGGTGCCTGCGAATTTGGGAAAACTACAGAATCTCAGTATCCTAAATATACCTAGTAATCAGCTTGGAGGTGGAGAAGGAGATGATGACTTGAGTTTCCTCGAGTCTTTGACGAACTGTAGCCGTTTGGAAGAACTACAGGTAGGTTCCAATCAGCTGAGAGGAATACTCCCCGCCACCATTCTCAATCTCTCTAGCCACCTTACCCAACTAGTGTTAGGAGAAAACCCAATATCTGGAAGCATCCCAACAGATATTAGCAATCTCTTCAACTTAAATATACTCGGTATATACGACAGCTTTATCAAGGGTACTATTCCGATTGGTGTTGGGAAGCTTCAAAATTTGGAG
The DNA here is from genome assembly GCA_003013855.2 of Liriodendron chinense. Lineage (NCBI taxonomy): Eukaryota > Viridiplantae > Streptophyta > Magnoliopsida > Magnoliales > Magnoliaceae > Liriodendron > Liriodendron chinense. The sequence goes on from ML058333.1 coordinate 8,357,026, forward strand.
GGCTTGTTTTTGTACAAGAACAAACTCTCAGGACAAATCCCATCCTCCATCGGCAACATCACTACATTGGCTATACTCTCTTTATTTCGAAACTCCTTGCAGGGTAGTATCCCTTCGAGTCTTGGGAAGTGCAGTCATCTTCAAAAAATATACCTCTATGGAAATGAGCTTAATGGTACCATTCCCAAAGAAGTTTTAAGCATTCCTCCGCTGATTGAACTTTTCGTAGCTGGGAATTCTTTGGTCGGATCTCTACCGTCTGAAGTTGGCAACTTAGTACAACTTCGAGTTTTATATGCTGATCAGAACAACTTGGCAGGTGAAATTCCCAGCACACTGGGCAATTGTCGGAGTCTGCAAACTCTTAATTTGAGCAATAATTTGTTTCAAGGAGCCATACCTCTGGGTTTGAACAACTTGACAAGTATTGAAATTCTGGATCTTTCTCATAATAACTTGTCTGGGCATATTCCAGTAGCTCTAGAGAAATTTTCATATCTGGAGTACTTGGATTTGTCAGCCAATGATCTCGATGGAGAAGTCCCACATCAAGGTATTTTCAAAAACGTGAGTGCATTTTCAGTCCTCGGAAACAAGAGGCTTTGTGGAGGTATCCGACAATTACAGCTGCCTGTGTGCCCAAAGAAAGCTCCTAAGAAACATGGAAGGTCGATTTCTCTGAAAGTAATATTCTCCGTGATTGGCGCAGTTTTTGGTTTGATTCTTTTATCAATTCTTTTTGTTACTCTTTATTATGTGAGAAAGAAGGCCAACAAGAAGCCTTTGCCCGCGTCTTTCTTGGAGGGCAAATTTTTAACTGTTTCTTATGCGGATCTCTTTAAAGCAACTGGTGGGTTCTCTCCAGACAATTTGATTGGTGTGGGAAGTTATGGTTCTGTATACAAAGGAATTCTGGATCGTGATGAAACACTTGTTGCAGTGAAAGTTCTCAATCTTCACCAAAGAGGAGCTTCAAGGAGTTTTCTTGCCGAATGTGAAGCCTTGAGAAATATCCGGCACCGGAATCTAGTTAAAATCATAACTGCTTGCTCAAGCATTGATTTTAATGGCAATGATTTCAAAGCTCTAGTGTTTGAATACATGCCTAATGGGAATCTAGAGAAGTGGTTGCATCCAAGTGTACATGGGCAGCAAGAGCTGATGAGCCTGAACCTTATTCAAAGGCTAGATATAGCCATTGATGTTGCCTTTCCCTTGGAGTATCTTCATCACCATTGCGGCACACCGGTTGTTCATCGCGATCTAAAACCAAGCAATGTTCTACTGGACAATGACATGTGTGCCCACGTCGGTGATTTCGGATTAGCAAGGTTTCTTTCTAATGCTGCCAGTAACTCTCAAGATCAAACCAGCACGACTGGTATCAAGGGATCTGTTGGTTATATTCCTCCAGGTAACAATTTCATGACTTTTCTGTGTTTTTTTATCTTTTCTTAATGTTTTGAAAAGGTTCTTAAATATGAAGCTAGAATTGTCACTTCCTATTGCTTATGTAACGCTATTGTTTTTACAGTTGCTACCATAAGAATACATAATAAGAAACTATCTGGTGCTCCCACAGTACCATAAGTTATGATGCTACTAGCTGCTTCCAGCCAAGGGGTCAATCCAATTCATCAATCTGGACCAGCCATTAGGTCAAACACACATTTCACAGTGTGCCATGGAAAAATCACCCGATCAATAGCCTACCAAATGGACTGTGCAGATCATCTATGCAAAGAAGTGATAGTAAAAGGTTTTGGCCATCTATTTGTTGGAGCCCATGTTAGGAAATCCTAACCATCACATCCATGTCTTCCAAACATGAATGGCGTAAAAAATAAGGTCAACTTATAGACGGGTGAACCTTCCAATCGTTGTGATTTTCTCCACGGTAGCCCATGAAATAGGTATAGAAGACCTAATGGACAGTCTGGATCAATCTAATGGACTATCCAAGTGTCTCAATGGAACAAGGACCACTATAGCTCTGAGAGCATTTAATCATTTCTCATAAATAACAGCAGCAGCAACAACAAAACGGCCCTGTTTGGTAGCCACTGAAAATAAGTTTACCTAATTTTTGTAATATTAGTTATGCATTGGAGATTTTATAAATTGTTGGCTATCAGGATTATATTTAATTCCTACCAAAATAATTGGTTATGGTTGACTAAATTGAGATGAAATCATTTTTCAGTGGCTACCAAGCACAGCCTAAAACTCAAAAAAAATTCCATTTTGTAGAAGTTACACTTCCATTACTGCAACTAAACCAACTGCAATGGTAACTCGAAAGAAACTTTCATTAACAATGAAGGATTGGAGGAGGGAAGATTCTTCTTAGTAATCTTTTCAATTTTAGTTAAGATAAATGTCAACTAAAAATGCATCCAACAGTTGCGCATGAAAGGTCCATGGATGAGCAATTAGTACAAACTGTTTTTCACTCGCTTGCAAAGTTTTTGTTTTTCCTAGACTAATGTTTGTAGTAGGACTCATTTGTTAGTTACACCTTCATAACTTCATGCTTCAAAAGGTTAAAATTAACAAGATAATTGTTTCCTATGCTTGTAATGATTGTCACTTCTTTCATATGAAAAACCAATCCCTATCTTCATCTGATTTTTGGAATGAAAACTTAATATCTCGAAACTTCGAGATGTGTAAATGACAGAGTATGGTATGGGTGGAAAGGCGTCTACACATGGAGATGTCTACAGTTACGGCATCCTTCTTTTGGAGATGTTCACAGGAAAAAGACCAACTGATGACATGTTTAAAGATGGTCTGAGCCTCCATCAATTTGTTGAGATGGCTCTGCCCAATCAAGTGATGGGGATTGTAGACCCACAACTGCTCTTGGAAGAAGTTCAAGCTTCGAGAAATGGAGAACAGTATCGCATCGCAAGAACTAAAATGCAAGACTGCTTGGCTTCTGTGGTTAAAATTGGCGTCGCGTGTTCTGTAGAATCTCCAAATGAGCGAATGCAAATGAGAGATGTTACCGTAGAAATGCATGCAATAAGGGACTTATATCTTGGGCTTGGATTTCACTCAGATCCACAAAATGAGGCATGATTTTTGGGCCAAGGTTCTTATCTTAAGTATTATTATTAGCAAGTCGTGGCTAGTCAGGGAATGGAAGATATATATGTAGGTCTGGAAAGTTGAATGTTGAGTTTTTATTAGTGTTTCAGCTTAGGAAACGACTGTATTGTAAGATATTGTTTATGTAATAAACGATTTTCCTACCAATAATAGTTATGGGACGAAAGAAATGAGTAGAAAATAGAAGTGGCTAATGATCTCGGTTGCGTGATCCGATACTCAAAATCGCCTTCCAAATGGTACAGTTGGGAAAATAGCATTTCATCCATCATGCATCAATAGGGCTCATCGGTCTAGCCAACGATCCACAGTAAACATAAATGCATGTCCCACCTGATGAGTTACCGGTCCTAGCCGTGTGTTGCCATCTTATGCTGCCCGCCTAATGAGAAACTCTCCCCACATAATGCAAGGCTCAGGTACACAACTTGGGAGCACTGCGAATCTTCTTTACGTAAGGAGAACGCTTTCAATGGAGAGCTCTCCCACGGAGTCAATGCCAGAAAAGTTGATCAGCCACAGTCCACGTGGTGGCCACTACCTTGACTTGGCTATGGTTTTTCTTTTTTACTATTCTTTTCTTTTCTTTTTATTTTTTCAAGGAAACGGATTGCTTAGTGTGCCCACATCGGTGATGTGTTGAGGTGACCAAGTTCTGTGAGCCCCACTATGGGGTATGTGTTATATTCAGACCGTCTATCCATTTTGCAATGTCATTTTGGAGCATGGTACAAAAATTAAGTAGATTGGAAGCTCAAGTGGACCACACCACAGAGAGCACTCGGGACAACGATAACTACTGTTGGAACCTTCCCAAGGGCCACGATGATATTATTTGCCATCCTACCAGCTCATAAGGTCACGCAGACCAAGATGAAGGGAAACACAAATTTCATCTTGATCCAAAACTTCTATAAGTCCCACAAAGTTTTTTGTAGACACCCTACCTTTGAACACATGTAACCCTACTCATTGTGGAGCTGGGGATGACAGCGTATACCTAAAATGTCACCTTAAAGGCCCCTATCAATACAGATTCATCAAAACATGGACACAGAAGTAGAAGCTCATGTAGTGGAACATAGTAGTCTTGGGAACCCCATGAGGCGCAAACACAAAAGAGGCCTTATATTCACATGCAGTCAATGAGAAAACCGCATCCTCAGTAACTGCATCTGAATAAAAAAAAAAAAAAAAAAAAAAACCAAAGCCCGCTACCTGTCATTAAAGCTGGGCACAAACCAAGCCAGCTTGAAAGCTCGGCTCGGATTGGTTTGAAAAAGCTTGACTTGGATTGGTTTGAATGGAAGTTCAAACCAAATCAAGCCTCGGAGTCAAGCTCGTTTGAAAAGACAAACCAAGCTCAAACTAGTGCAAGGCTTGGCTTGGCTCAGCTCGAAGCTCGATTTGATTTAGCTTGATTTGGCTCATAAATTGTAAGAACACTATTACCTATGGTGTGATCCACTCAAGCTTTGGATGTGATTCCATTTTGGGATCATGTCCTAAAATGATATGTAAAATTGAAGGACAATGTGGATAATACATATACATGACATGGATAATACATAATACATCTGCATGAATGAACACTGCTTCCTTGCACTTGTAAAATCATGCTTGTGTACTTTTGTTTGGAAAATACTCTTACATGTCTATTTTGAAGCTGCACTCCTTTGGAGGATGTTAAACATCATATAGTAAGATACTTTTGTACTTTTTTTTTTTACTTTTTAAATTCTTTTCTATTTAAATAAATAAGCAAAAAATGAGTTGCCACCTGTTTGAACTCCTACCTGGCTCGGTTTGTAATTTCGACCAAACCAATCCTGGCTCCAGATTTTTCTGGAGCAGACCAAACTCGGGCCTCATAGGTCAGCCAGAAGCCCAAACCAAGCCAATCCACAAACTGAGGTGGCACAAAAACAAACCAAACCAAACTAGGGCTAACTCAGCTCAACCTGGATTGTTGCCCACCTCTACCTGTCATCCCACCGATTGATTATCCAATCGCAGTGCGACACACACCTGCGATGCATGGCCCACTTCACATCAAATGCAAAATAAAGGCTAAGCCTCTATTTAAACAGCTACTTTCAGGGTGGGGGGAATGGATAGAGGAGAGAGGGCAAAGGTAGGAAATTAATAAGAGTGGTCAAAGAGAAATCCTAGAAGCTCGAGGTCGAGACCCTGCCCCATCGACGGCTAAACTCCTGCAACATAACTAAGTCCATTCGAGCTTCTAAAAAAAATCTCACAGAGACCGGGACTATGCATGGTACTTTGACCATTTGCTCTTTGTTATTCTCTCTATCAACCTCTTATCTGATTCAATCATTTTCAATTGACTAGACGAAAGGCCACTGCCAACGCTAAAATCCACAAGTAAGGTTGAAGGTCGAGACGTCCAACCATCTCTTTCCTCGAAAAGAGTGTCTAATTTTTTCGCTTTTCTTCTCACATCTGCACTCACTCACATTTTATTCTACTTTCAGTTCTTTCCAGTTTTGCCAACCCGAGCTTTAAAAGGCCTGCGTAGTTTGGCCTAACATTATTATATTGCTGTTGCTTTTGTTATTTTGCCTACCCGGGTCCTAAAAAGCCTGCGAGTATCGCCTAACCTATAGGTTTGGACGCTCTTCAAAATCCTCATAAATCACTAAGTCCCACAAAGTAGAAATCGTGCGTTATATGGGCAATAAGGGAGTGCCTAACACCTTTCCCTTTCGTAATCGCGACCCTTATTCAGAATCCATGACATAGACCAAAAAACTTAACCAACTTGGAGTTATTTAAAGACTAGTGGTTCTTTGAAATACCCTCGTCATGCTGGCGTTTTCATAGGTTCTGGAAGACCATGGATTCTGAGGCCTTTATTCGGCTGGTGTCGACTCTCTTAAATACTGACAGTCATGAGGATGCTATTCTGTTGACCTCAGAAAGGTTTTGCACAACTAAGACAAGCAAAGCTAAGGAAGCCAATCATTGCAATGGTGCGCCCCAAAAACAGATAAAACCAAACCAAGCCAAAACATAATGGGCCTGCACATGTGAGCGCAATCTAATATCCACAGTTTTTAAAGGTAGGTGTTCAATCCCCACTAGTCTCTATGTTGTTGTCCACTTGAGCTTTGGATCTGCCTCGATTTTGGGCCCATGCCAGTAAATGATATCACAAAATGGATGGACAGTGTGGATATAACACATACAATATGGTGGGGACCACACGACTTGGTGACATCAACACACCACGGTAGAAGCACACCAGGCAATCTGTTGCCTTTTTTTTTTTTTTTAAACAAAACATGGGATCACCCCAGTAACTTTGTTGGTATGAAAGAAGTATTGTATAATCATTCAGTGGACAATGGAAAAATAAACTGGCCACACCTACCATGTATTTCCATGGAATTAACTTGGTTCACTTCCCTTCACTTTGCCATGGTCTGAACAAAATAGTGCACATTAAAGGTTGGACCCTAATGCTAAATGGTCCACATCCAAGGTGGGCCCCACATGATGGACAACCTACATTAGTGGGGGCCACACAATGAATGATACACATCAAAGGTTGGCCCCACATGATGGATAGTTGATGTGAGGGGGACCAAATAGACTTTAGGGATGATTACTTATGATGTTGGAAACCAAACATTCTTTTTGACATTTTGGATGATAAGTATGTTGATTACCAAACATACTTATCTGCTGATTAAGTAGAAACCGAGATACATTACTTATCTGATAAGTAGCATAAGTAACTTACAATCCAAATGGGCCCTAAGTTACTTTTTTCACTTGAGTTAGTCCGGTAAACATGATTGTAAAAGGAACTTAAAGTGCTTATCTCTCTCTCTCTATCAATATCAAAAGAGGCCCCACATGGGACTGTCCACATGGAAGGGGGGTTCACAAATGGATAATCCACATCAAAAGTGAGCCTCACACCCATATTAACATAGGCCGGAATAATGGATGGTCCACATCAAAGGTTGGTCCCTAATGATGAATGGCCGACATCTAAGGCAAGCCCCACATCATGGGCAGCCCACATTGAAGGTGGGGCCCACATGATGGACAGTCCACATCAAAGTTGAGCCCCATATGATGGGTAATTAATAATAGTGGGACCCACACAATGAACAGTCCACATTATATGTTGGACCCACATGATGTACAGTGGATGTGAAAGGCCTAGAGACTATACAGACTTCAAGGATAAATACTTATGCTGTTAGAAGCCAAACATGTTATTCTACTTTTTGGCTGATGAGTGCGTTGTTTACCAGCCTGTTAGCCCAATTGGCTAAGTCCCTGTTTGTCAACCAGCTGGTCTCAGGTTCGAGACATACCAGCGGCACCTCTGGGTGGTTTCGGTCGAGCCGGGTTGCGTTCGGGCCTGGTCATGTTGGGGTTGGGTTATGTTCGGGTCAGGCCGAGTCTTGTTCTAAAAAAAAAAAAAAGTGTGTTGTTTCCCAAAAGTAGAAAACAAGATAAGCTACGTGTGGCATAAGTACTATCCAAACACCCCTTTAGACAGTCCAATTGATCCAAACTGTTCATTTGGCCGAGAGCACATTTCATGGTCTAACTTGCACTACTAAAAATCACACTGATCGGATGATCCAATCCATCCTTGATTTGGCCTTTTTCCCGTAGCCATCTTTTTTCCTATCCATGGACGTGGTTACTTATACCTAAAAACCTAAAATAAAAATAAGCTATTTTTAGAATTATAAGCAATCCATGAAGGACTAATAAATTGATGAATTGAATTCTTTTATGTAAATGGTCTTCACCATCCATATTGAAGGCCATTGATCAAATGGTTAACATTTGTCAGATCAGCATGATATTTGCATGATTGCCTATTTCATACATTAAAAAAAGAGGGAAGAATACACTAATCCAATGGTTAGGATTGTCCAATTGTTGGAGATGGCCAGGCTGGTCCAATGGAACCGAGACTTATGATCCACTTGGATCTTCGACACGTGCGCCTCTACTGCTGCTCGGGAGTCAGGGTCTAACAAGTGCTACTGCTCACCAGGGCCCACATGCTAATAATCCAATGATCGATCGGAACCATACATACTGTGGATCTACAATATATACACAGAACTGGGTTGTGTAACCTTCACTGTCTGTAGTTGAATTTATAACATTGAAAAAATAAATATTTTAAATAACTAGCGTTCAACTCTAAAAATCAAATATTAAAATAATCATTTGACGCATAATTTTGATTTTAGATATCTTCTCCATTCAATTGTGGACGTCATTATCCTACGTGTTGAGGAGGATGAATCACCACCATTTTGGAACGGTGCAAAACTAACAAAGCAGTCTATCAGGTGGGGACAGTGTAATCGGTACAAAGGCAACATATGCACACCAGGCCAGTCACAACATGAGAGAAAGAGCATGATCAAAGCCGTCCATCACGAGTCTCCTGTCATACAAATCTTCGTGCTATAAAAAATGAGCCATATCAGCTTGCTGGATTGTCGTCAAATTGTAAAACAAGCCAACGGAAGCAGACCATGTTTATCATGATTCTACACACAACGGATGTCCATCGCTTCTGTTTCTTCACAGCGGCAAGCTTAAAGTGCGACCCACCTAATGTATGTCTCAGATTAGTTACAAATATAGACTTAGGGAACACGGATCAGAAACGCTGTAACGTATTACACTGGCGTGACATGAATAGTAAGTCAGCAGCAGGAGAAAAACTTTGATACTCTGGCGTAGCTTTAGCATTTTCTGCGTTCTCCCGGTCACACCAGCAGGAGAATACTTTGATGCTCTGGGGTAGCCCGATCATCTTCCGTGCTTTCCTTTATCGCACCTCGGCACCATTAGTCAAGTCACACCAACAGGAGGAAACTTTGACCGTCTGGCATAGCCTAGTGGACGCGAATTGGGTATACTACCCTCACCAGGACCTACCTAGAGACGAAAAGTCCTGTCAAGGGCTTGTAGGGCTCATTTTAATTATATATTTTATCCACGCCATCCATCTATTTTGAATGATCATTTTGGGGGCATGAGCTCATGAAGGAGCAGATTGAAGGATTAATTGGACCACACCACAGTAAGCAGTGGGGATTGAAAGTCTACTGTTGAAAACTTCCCAGGGCCTACAAAAGTTTTAGATCAACATTACATTTATGTTTTCCCTTTATCCATGTTTACGTGACCTTCTGAATAGGTTAAATGGAAAATAAACATCACAGTGGGTTCACCAGTGGGAATTCAATCCCCATTGGCATAGTCCACTTGAGCCTTTGATCTTCTTCGTTTTTGGGCAAATGCCCTAATAAAATAAAATAAAAAGCCTTTCATCTTCTCTTTTTTAAGCTAATAATATACATTATAGTGGGCTCCACAGAGCCACTAACAGTACCGTCCTCTCTAGTTAGGTCCTGGTGGGAGTAGTACCCAATCGGCGTCCAGCTTACCTTCTCCGTTATTCCGCTGGTTGCACCGCGTCATGACTCACGAGTCGAGTCAACACCAGCAGTCATGAAACCTTTGATACTCCACGTAGCTAGAGTATCTTTCACGTTCTTCCAGACGACGCAACGCAGAACGTCGCAACACGTCACCAGTCAAGTCGCAAATCTTATCGTGGCCCAAGTATTTTACACGTTCTCCCCTAATCCTCACTACACGTCACGAGTAAAGTCAATACTCACGCGAGAAAACTTTGTATACTCTGGCGTAGTTTGATGGTTGATACTCAGGCTGGACGGCAGGGTGGACCAACCTTGAAAGTTGGAAGCCCCAAAAATCAAGCTGATCCAACCATTAGGTCGCCTGTCAGGTGATCCCGAGGTTTTTGAGTGATTGTAAATTGTTTTCTATGATTTGGCCCGCTAATGGCTAATTAGGCCTCTTTTGCGGGACGCAATCCCTGGTCAGACTGTGTGGAGGCCCACCGTGATGTATATGTTCATCCACACCGTCCATCCCTTCTCCAAGATAATGTTACGGTATGAGCCCAAAATTGAGGCAGATCCAACGCTTCAGTGGACCGCACCAAATAGTAAGCTCTGGTTGCATTAAATGCACGAGTCATATCAGGTGTGGTTCACTTGAGAGTGTTGGATATGCTTCATTTTTTAACCCATATCTTAACATGGTCCTAGAAAAAGGATGGACTGCATGGATAAACAGATACATCATAGTGAGCCCCACACAAATCTAGTTAGATGCAATCCGCATCGTCTTTTGGGTATCCCAAGACTGTGGTGGGGATCACCCATTAATGTACTCGTTGAATAAGTAGACAAATATCTTTTACACTAATAGTATTTTACACACCTTTCTCACCATTTCCGATTTTTTTTTTTGTCCACCTTCTAGAATCATATTTCTTTTTTCTATGGTCGTTGTTGCATTGTGACACTTGCAGAATCCAACCAATGAATGTGGACTGTCTACATCGCACTGATAGGATGACCTATCTAACCATCAGTTAGACTTCCATCATGTAGACAATTAGGCATGTATTTCCGAGCGGATTAGGTGAGATGCCAGACTTACCAAAGGCGGTGCAGCCCTTACCATGGGCCCACCTTGATGTCTGTATTTTTTTATCCATGCGGATCATCCATTTGTTTTCTAAATCATCTTAGGGTATTATTCTGGAAATGAAGCTGATCCAATTATCAGGTGGACTATACCATAGGAGACAGTGGTGATTTGCCATTATTAATGGGCCACAAAAGTTTTGGATCAAACTAATATTTGTTTTTCCCCTTCATCCAGGCTTATGTGACCTTATCAACAGATTGGAGGGCAAATAAACACTACTGAAGCATTTAAGGTACGCCCTAAGAAGTTTTTAATGGGAGGATGTTCAATCACAACTGGTTCCTATGGTATGGTCCACCTGATAATTGGATTTGCTTCATTTTTTGAATAATACCATAAAAGAATCTGTAAAAACGGATGAACAGTATAGATACAAAATACATACATCAAAGTGAGATCTATGGTAAGGGCGCACTATCTCTTGGGTGAGGACGTATCCACAAGGGTCCCAAAACCAATTTTTCAGCGTGATGTTCACCACTGAGGTTTCATTTTGAAACCAAGAACCCCCCCCGAGCCCCCCCCCCCCCCCCCCCCCCCCCGAAACTCTACAGAGTCTACCAATGAGGCAAGGCTCTGAACCCAACCAAAACGTCTAACCTAAATTAATATTAGACGTGCACAATTTCTCAATGCCAGCATATCAACCATCCGCTCTAGGGAGCTCACCCTTGTTTTGGCTCTTGCCTCGGACGGCTCATACACAGTGAAACACTTGCATGAGTGGATGGCCCATCAGACAAGGTTTGCAATTACCACATTCTAATGTGGGACCCACTTGATCAAACCAAAGTGGTCTCCATTATCCCTTAAATGGTCCATCGTAGCCAATTAATTATGTATTTTTAATTTAAATGATTAATTAAGTCAGATCTCCAAAATCAAAGTAGTAGTAGTTCGTTTCACTCTCTTCCGTGTTCCATAAGGGAAAGATCTTTTTTCTTTTCTTTTCTTTTTTTGGGTTAGTTCACACACCCCATTGTTAGTACACTCACCCAACCTTGTTAGTTACATCACAATGTTAGCTACCCCGACTATGGGAATCAATACCATAACCTCAGTGTTGAAACGAGGCTATCTTCACTTAGTCTACCACTTGAGCTATGAACTTGGGTGTCCATAAGCAGGAGGACCTAGGGCCGAGCTATATATAGTGTTTACAATTAGTTTTAATAAAGTTTAGAATCAGGATTTGCTTCTCTGACGTTGTCAAGTTGACATGGACCAATAAAGAAGTGAAAACCAGGATTCCTCTGCTCCGTATGAACAGAGGATCCAGACTCTAAACTTTATTAGTGTTGGCATTGTAGATGCAAACAAGATCCGGACCAACCATCAAGTAGGTTATGCCTTGTATGGGCCATGGACAAAAAGTAGACTGTTGTGACAATCCTAGCCTTGTTTTTTGCTTTTTGGTTTTTCAAAGAAAGCAGCCAATAGGGATTTCATTGATTGATATTGAAAACATAAGCAGCAATAGACCGATTGATAAATAGAAAAGAAAAAAAAATATTTTTTTTGTAAAAAATTACCACAACCCAACAAGCAAATTACCAAAAACAGGACGCGGTCCAACCATCCATTGCCGCAATCCTAGCCATTTATTGCTGAACTTTTTTGGGGAAAAAAAATAATGGCTAATGAAAAGAGCCAGCAAGAATTTTCTTTTTCATACATGTCAAGGGTGATGATGTCCACACCATCCATTTCAAGGGTTATGTTGTCCACTTCAATGCATGTGAATTATTTGGAATGTCCCATCCAAGTTCTCTTTTACGAAGACCATCACCATCCTAGATGAATTTATGACAATGAATAGAGATTTTAAAATGGATGACATTTAAGTATAAAAATCAAGGTTAATATCATTTGTATGTTTTGCCTAACTTGACTGTGTCAAATCTATAGCGTTATAGATTATACCATGTGGCAAACAAGATTATGATAAGAGAAATTGAAGATCTTTGCGACTTTGACGGTCAAATAAAAAAAGTCATAAGTAGCCCAAAAACATTAAGTTTAATTGGTAATTTTTGTGCATTCACAGTGGTAGAGTCAACTACTCACCATGGCTACCTCATGACTGATAAGGGTATTGAACGAAATTCAATCATGGTTAGTGACGGATTTGACCCATGGGCTATGGCATTGTATGGAAGAAAGCTTTACGACCAATACCACTTAAGTGTTAAAGTCCTTCAATATTAATGCATATTGAAGGACTTTAACTTCAAGGAGTTGTGAAGCAATATAAAGGTAGTTGCAAGTTAGCTGGTTTCATGATGTATAACACACATTCGAGTGGAGAAAACAATAACGTTCATTTGCATGTGGCATCAAGAGAGACTCTTATTTGCATAATGGACGCAAGATGTGTGCACAAGCAAACGTGGCATTGCACAATAAGCCACGACCTTTAATGGGCTCATACGATTATTTAGGGGATTGAACAAACTGCCGTTGAAACCTTCCTAGGGAAACCTTGAGGCTTATTTGCCATCTAATTAACCTGTTCGTAAGGTCACCCACACTTGAATGAAGGTAAAACACAAATTTTAGCTTGATCAGAGCCTTCTATGGGCTAAGAAGTTTTCAACAATAATGTCAATTCCTAATGTTTCATGTGGTGTGGTCCACTTGAGTTTTGGATCCTCCTTGTTTTAGGCTTATTTCCTTACAATAATCTGAAAAAAAAAAATGAATGGATGGTGTGGATGTAAGAAATAGATCATCATGATGCCTAGGCAAATTTCACACATTAAGAAATTCCATTGCATGCTGAGAGAAGAAAACAAAAGTGTTGGCATGTAGAACTTTTGTGGCCCATCATGATGTATTTACTAGATCCACATTATCCATCCATTTTTCCATAACTTTTAGGGCATGAATCCAAAATGAGGCAGATCCAAGGCTTAAGTGAGGCATACTATAGGAAATAGTGAAAATTAGACGCCTATCAATGAAAACTTCTTAGGGCCTTAGGAGTCTTTGATCAAGTTAATATTTGTGTTTTCCCTTGTCAAGGTCTGTTCAAGTTGATATCTTGTGTTTTTCCTTGCCTAGGCCTGTGCGACCTTATGAAGAGGTTAGATGGCAAATAAACCACACAATCAACCTAGGAAGGTTTCAACATTAATAGTGCAATGCCTGCTGCTTTATGTGGTGTGGTCCACTTGAGCTTTGGATATGCCTCATTTTTGGGCTCATGCTCTAAAATAATCTGAAATATTGATGGACAATGTGGATCTAGCACATAAATCATGGTGGGGCCAAAAAGGTGCATGGAAAGTTGGGTTGTGTAGTAGGCAATTGATCCATGAGAGAGAAAATGGGCGTGTTTTATGAGCTGGGGTCATCAGCGATGAGGCAGACGAATGAAAAGCCACGGCAATGAATTTTCCTGTGGGTTCAAAATAGACTATCCTTACTCGATAAATATAGAAAGGTTAGGACGCAACACCACACCAGATGCTACAGGCTGTTTTGATTTTCTTTTACGGCAGGCCTCTCATCGACAAGAAGGATGGAGATTGGACTTCTACGTCCAAACGCATTTTGGTCGTTCCTCCTCCTGGCCTTCCTTCCCCCATGCATGAACTGCATAGGAATCGGGTTCCCTGCCTTAGGAAGCGGAACGGATCGACGCGCCTTGATCACATTCAAGGATCAGATATCCACTGATCCTTTCCAGGTCTTCAGCTCATGGAACGATTCCGTCCATTTCTGCTACTGGAAAGGAGTCACATGCAGTCGGCGGCATCCTCAAAGGGTCACCGCCTTGAATCTTGGGTCCCATGGATTGGTGGGACCCGTATCACCTCACATAGCAAACCTCACCTTCCTCAGGAGTATCAATCTCTCGAGCAACAGCTTCCAAGGTGAAATCCCACATGAAATCGGCCGGCTCTTCCGGCTTCGCAATCTTGATCTGAGCCATAATCAGTTGCAAGGAGGCATCCCCGACAAGCCTATCCCACTGTATGGAAATCAGATCCATCCTTTTACATCGTAACAAGCTCGCAGGGAGAATTCCCGTCCAGCTTAGCTCTCTGTTAAAGCTTACAAGGTTAAGTCTTGATGGTAACAATCTCATCGGCAACATCCCACCACAACTCGGGAACCTCTCGTCTCTTGTTTCTCTCTATCTATATGAGAACAGTTTGGAAGGAAGCATTCCAGATGACCTAGGACGTCTAGTGAAGTTAAAATTTCTTGCCATCTCTTTAAATAAACTGTCTGGTCTGATCCCACAATCGCTTTACAACCTCTCGTCCATTGTTGGTTTCTCTTTCACAGCTAACCGACTTCACGGAAATCTTCCAGCCAATCTAGGTCTTACCCTTCCTAATCTCAAACATCTTTTACTTGGAGAAAATGCATTTACCGGATCTATACCAGTTTCATTACCCAATGCCTCAGGACTTGTTATGGTTGATTTTCATTCTAATAATTTTAGTGGATCCGTGCCTGCGAATTTGGGAAGACTACAGCATCTCCGTATCCTAACTTTATCTATTAATAAGCTGGGAGGTGGAGAAGGAGACGATGACTTGAGTTTCCTCACTTCTTTGACCAATTGTAGCCGTTTGGAAGTATTACATGTATATTCCAATCAGCTGAGAGGAACACTGCCCACTAATGTAGTCAATCTGTCAACCCACCTATCAGAACTAGGGTTAGGAGCAAACCCGATATCTGGAAGCATACCAACAGATATTAGTAATCTCTCCAGCTTGAATAGATTTGGTATATTCGATACCTTTATCATGGGTACTATTCCTGTTGGACTCGGGAGGCTTCAAAATTTGGAGGGCTTGTTTTTGTACGGAAACAAGCTCTCAGGACGAATCCCATCCTCCATTGGCAACATCACTGGCTTGGTTGAGCTGTCTTTACATGCAAATCTTTTGCAGGGAAGTATCCCTTCGAGTCTTGGAAATTGTCATCGACTCCAATCATTAGGCCTTCATAGAAACAAGCTGAATGGTACCATTCCAAAAGAAGTTCTAAGCATTCCTTCTCTGTTCAGACTCTCTGTAGAGAAGAATACTCTGGTCGGATCTCTGCCGTCAGAAGTTGGTAACTTGAAACACCTTCAACGTTTGAATGTTGCTCACAACAAATTGACTGGTGAAATTCCGAGCACGCTAGGCAGTTGTCAGAGCCTGGAAACTCTTAATTTGAGCAATAACGTTTTTCAGGGATCCATTCCCCCATCTTTGAGCAAGTTAAAAAGTATGAAACTGCTAGATCTTTCACATAATTACTTGTCTGGGAAAATTCCGGTAGCTCTGGAGAAATTTTCATTGCTGGAGTACTTGGATTTGACATCTAATGATCTCGATGGCCAAGTCCCAACTCAAGGGTTTTTCAAAAATTCGAGCACATTTTCGGTCCTTGGAAACAACAAGCTTTGTGGAGGTATCCCACAATTACGGCTGCCAGCATGCCCAAAGAAAGAGCCTAAGAAACATGGAAGGTCCATTTCTCTAAGAGTAGTATTCTCTGTGGTCGGTGCAGTTCTCGGTTTGATTCTTTTATCATCTTTCTTGGCTACTCTTTATTGGGTGAGAAGGAAAGCCAACAAGAAGCCTTTGCTTGCGTCTAATTTGTTGGAGGGCCAATTTATAAAAGTTTCTTATGCGGCTATCTTTAAAGCGACTGCTGGGTTCTCTTCGGACAATTTGATCGGTGTGGGAAGTTATGGTTCCGTATACAAAGGAATTCTAGATCATGATGAAACACATGTTGCAGTGAAAGTTCTCAATCTTCTTCAACAAGGAGCTTCAAGGAGTTTCCTTGCCGAATGTGAAGCCTTGAGAAATATCCGACACCGGAATTTAGTTAAAATCATAACTGCTTGCTCAAGCATTGATTTTAAAGGCGAAGATTTCAAAGCTCTAGTGTTTGCGTACATGCCTAATGGGAGTCTAGAGAAATGGCTGCATTCAAATGTACACGGGCAGCAAGAGCCAAGGAGCTTGAACCTTATTCAAAGGCTAGATATAGCCATTGATGTCGCCTCTGCATTGGAGTATCTTCATCACCATTGTGGCACACCGGTCGTTCATCGCGATCTAAAACCAAGCAATGTTCTACTGGACGATGACATGTGCGCCCACTTGGGTGATTTTGGATTAGCAAGGTTCCTTTCTAATGCTGCCAGTAATACCTCTCAAGATCAGACCAGCTCAACTGGCATCAAGGGATCTGTTGGCTATGTTCCTCCAGGTAACAATTTCACTGTTTCTTTCTTCTTTTGTCTTTATTAAATGTTTTGCAAAAGTACAAATATGAAGCTTGATCTGTCACTTCACTTTCTTCTTCTTCTTTTTTTAATGCGTGCGTTGATGCTATTGTTTATTCATTTATTTATTTTGAAATGTTTTGATGCTATTGTTGTTACCGTTACTGACATAAGATTACCCATTAAATAAACAATTAGGTGCTCCACAGTACCATAATCTATTTTGCTCTGAGGTCACACATTTCATGGTATGCCATCTAAAAATATGAATGAACACCTATTGGCCATATATTCGTTGGAGGCGGGTGATGTGCTGTTCGCCTTCTCCTCGTGATGTGGCTCCGGGACCAATACCAGGGCTGAAATTAGGGCAGTTACCCATTTGTGCGGACTGGGGCCTTCCAACATGGAGGTCTTGTGCAACTCTCAGGTGGCAGTGTGTCTCCTGTCTGATCCCTCTCCCTCTTTGTTGACCATACGGTACAGGGGCTCAGATAGAATCTGGACTTTAATATCCTCCATACTCCGAGGGAGCCCAATGCAGTGGCGGATGGGCTTGTCCGCTGGGGGAGTGAGTACCAAACGCGCCGTATTTTTTTCTGCTTTGTTGGACTTACCTGCTGTGATTAGAGATTTGATTTTCTTGTACAAAGTGGGTCTGGACAGTCTTAGAGAGCTATAGAGTTTGTTTGCGGTGTATAAGATAGGTGGACCTGCTTGTCCTTTTATGGCAGGCCTGCCTGATGGTCAGCTTGTTTGATGTACAGCTACTTTTGTAATGAATATATTGCAGTTTCCTTTAAAAAAAAAAAAAAAAAATCTATTTGTTGGAGGCTATCCTAACCACCCCACCCATGTCTTCCAAATATGATTGGCTTAAAAGACAACGTCGACTAATAGACAGGTGAATCATCCAATCATTGTGGTTTTTCACGGTAGCCGACTGAAAGAGCTAGGTAGAAGACCTAATGGACATCTATTGGTTAAGTGTCCCAATGCTACTAACAACTATTGCTCTGAGATCACTGAATCATTTCTCATAAATAACAGCAGCAACAACAACGAAACGGCCCTGTTTTGTAGCCACTGAAAATGAGTTCATCCCATTTTTATTGATGTCAGTTATGTATTGGTGATTATATAAATTCTTGGCTATTAAGATCATTTTTAATCTCTACCAAAATAACTGATCTCTAAGCATAGTTGTGGTTGACTAAATTGAGATGAAATCGTTTTTCAGTGAAAACTCTTTAAAAAAAAAAAAAAAACCATTTTGTAAAAGTTATACTCTTATTATTGCAACTAAACCAACTGAAATTGTAACTCAAAAGAAACTTTCATTAAGAATGGAGGATTGGAGGATGGAAGATTCTTCTTAGTGATCTTTCAATTTTAGTTGAGATAAATTTCGACTAAAAATGTATCCAACGGTTGCACATGCAAGGTCCATGAATGAGCAATTAGTACTAACTGTTTTTAACTGAGTTGCATAGTTTTTCTTTTTCCTAGACTTATGTTTGTAGTTAGACTCATTTGTTAGTTATACTCTGATGACTTCATGCTTCAAAAGTTTAAAATTTAACAAGATGATTGTTTCCTGTGCTTGTAATGATTGTCACTTCTTTCAAATGAAAAACCAACCCTATTTTTTATCTGATTTTTGGAATGAAGCCTTAATATCTCAAAAATTCGAGATGTGTAAATGACAGAGTATGGTATGGGTGGAAAGGCATCTACACATGGAGATGTCTACAGTTACGGCATCCTTCTTTTGGAGATGTTCACAGGAAAAAGACCAACCGATGACATATTTAAAGACGGTCTTAGCCTCCATCAATTTGTTCAGATTGCTCTGCCCAATCAAGTGATGGAGATTGTAGACTCACGACTGCTCTTAGAAGAAGTTCAAGCTCTGAGAAATGGAGAACAGCATCGCATCGCAAGAACTAAAATGCAAGACTGCTTGGCTTCTGTGGCTAAAATTGGTGTCGCGTGTTCCGTAGAATCGCCAAACGAGCGGATGCAAATGAGAGAGATTACTGCAGAAATGCATGCAATAAGGGACTTATATCTTGGGGCTGGATTTCACTCAGATCCGCAAAATGGGGCATGCTTTTTGGGCCAAGGATCGTCCTATCTTAGTTATTATTAACAAGTCATGGCTAGTCAAGGAATGAAAGATATGTAGGTGTGGATTTCAGCTTTGTGTTCCTTATTACGTCCTAGAGATGCTTAGGAAATGACTTTATTGTAAGATATTGTTTTGTGAGTGTTTCATTTTTTTTTTCTTCTCTTTGTTTGTATTAAGGAGTCGGACTGCCAAGTGTGCCGAGTGTTGAGGTCACCAAGTTCGGTGAGCCCCACTATGGTATATGTGTTATATATATCCACACCGTCTATCCATTTTGCAATATCATTTTAGAAAATGGGTACAAAAAATGAAGTAGATTCAAAGCTCATGTGTACCACACCATATAAAGCACTTGGGACAATGATACCAACCGTTGGAACGTTTTCCCAGTGTTAGAGTCCCCTGATATACATTGATACGCCATGTATACTCTAATAGTTCCCCACTGGTATCTATGCTGTTGTCCACGGATCTTCCTCAACACATACAATATTGTGGGGACCACACACAACTTGGTGACATCGAGCAGCACACCAGGCAATCCGCTTCCTTTTTTCTTAAACAAAACATAAACATTCAGTGGACCATGGAAAAATAAACCGGCCACACCTACCAATGTATTTCCATAGAACATGGTTCACCATCAACTCGGTTCACTTCTACATTTAGTTTTCAACTGCTTTATTCGGCCACAATGATCACAGATGGACTATGATCTTTCTTGTTAATTACTTGCATGATATCGATGGGTGCCGATCATTAGAATATTGCTGTGTGGGGCCATTGGCTGATCATTAACACTGGGATAGGGGACGTAGGTTCCTCTGCAATTCCTAGCCTACAACGGCTGCATTTGGGTCTACTGTCGTGTGTATGCATGGTATCCAGTCTCTCCACCAGGGTGGACCCAGCGTGAAATTTGGAATCCCTGAACATCATGACAATCCGAACCATCATGTGCCCATCACATGAAAAGTGGTGGTTTTGGATCAATGTAATATTCATATGAAAGGACAGGTCTCAGGAATGTGCATGCAGGATAATGTACAGCATGCTGTGTGGGGCCATTGGATCTAAAGCTCAATTGGACCACGCTGAAGGAAAGAAAAGAGATCCAATCATTTATATGACCCTTATCACCGAGATGAAGGTACTCACGAAACATCTTTCTGTTTTAAAACTCAGGTGGGCCATACCAAGTGACTTTAGTGGTTGTTAGAAAAATTTCCACTGTTTCCTATGGTGAGGCCCACCTGAGTTTTAGATCAATGTAATATTCGGGTCCAAAGCCTAACATGGTGTGGCACACCTGATGAACGGCGTGGATCTCGTGAGGTCATCCATTCACTTCCCCAAATATGCCTCAGTGTAGTCACGCACGCAAGCGTGATCCGTTTGATTCTCAATCCTCATGACTCAGGAGATGAATCTTTTGTAATTTGGATGTCTGATTTTTCACGTCAGCGGTCTTGGTCCATCAGTATCCACCAATCAGCGTGTTAGAATATCAACTTACCTTCCCAATGCTCGAATCCTCTAAAACCCCTGTCGTGCATGCGATAGCCGAGATCTGTGGGCCTACCGTGATGTTCCTCTCACATCTACTCCTCATATTAGGACCCCAGCCCAACAATCAGGCCCATCGAAGACTGAGGTGGGCCCCACCGTAGTGTGATTTTACATTTTTCTCGCATGGTGTCCTGAGTTTAATTTGGATGGCGCTGATTTTGTATGTAACAGTTAACATGAGATGGCGCAAACTGATGGAAGGTCAGGCACAGAGTGATGTATCTGTCTGATTTTTAGAATCATGTTGTATTATGGTCTTTAAAAACAGATGAACGGAGTGGATTTATCACGGACATCTCTATGGGCCCCACACAACTCCAGACACAGAGATATCTCCATGCCTAGGTCACAGGCAATCGGCTCCCAGTTATCACCTTGTAATTTGTACCGGTGGAGCCATGGTACAGTGAGTTTAGAGCGTTACTTTGATGGGCCTGATCGTGGATGGATCAAAGTACTCCAGACTGGAAAATCTTAGCCATCGAATATTTGACCCTTTTTGAGTTGGCTGTGGACCATTGCTGTATTTGTTCTCTTAACCTTCTATTTTCAGTCCCAATTGAAGGTTTAAGATTCGGCCCGCGAAGGGATCATTCGGTGTCTACACATGGGATTGTCTTTGAGACGACGGTCTGGATTTAGTGCTATTAATGGGCTGGGCTAGCCCGTTGGGCTTCGGGCCTGGCAGCATCAGGTTGGACTTGGGCTGGAATATCAGGCCCCAACGGACCCAGCCTAAATATATTGGGTGGGACTTGGGCAGTACCATTTTGGCCCATCACAGGCTCGGGCTGGATTTGGACCCATATTAAACAATGGGCCGGGGCTTAGACAAAACTTGGCCTAGCCCTAACTGGGCCAATTGACACCCCATCTGGATTACTAAAACTTCAACAACCCCACTAACACAAAATGAAAACTTTAAGTGTACACACAGGACAATCTTACCCGTCGATTAGATCACTAGCAAGAACGACGAACAAACCGTCCAAACAAAGACTGTACTGTATGAGTATACCATGCTTGATTGGTATTCTGGTTCTTTTTGGTTTTGACTCGCTGATGATGTTATTTAAGTCGTTCAACTGGTGGGGTTTTACACGGGTTGCGCCTACCCATCCACATGCAAGCACACGTTTCCATATGGGACACGGGTTCTACATGTGATCGTTTTATCAGGTGGTGGGCTGCACTGTTTAGATCATCTGGCAAAAAAGCAGGTCATTTCACACCAGTGGGCTACATCATACAAAACAAATGGAGGGTCAGGTAGAAATTATTTCGACCGTCTGTTTACTTTGTACATTTTGGCCCACCTTTTTTCTAGGCCAGAAGATCTAAACCATCTATCTCACCGGATGGAAAGCTCAGGCCTCCCATGCACGTTCCACATTCCTGTGTGTAGACGGATATGGCTCCCACTCGGGCGAGTGTGTAGAATTCGTGAACCTCCTTCAATGGTTCTGATTTCTCAATATTTTATTCTATCTTTTTATCTTCTGCTTTTATATTTCTAATTAAGAATCAATGGTAATTAAGTTCTGATATCTTCAAGGTAGGTGTAGGATTTCTTGAATTGCAAATGAACAGTTGAATCAGCTACATCCAAAATGTCCACATTTAACCGGAAAAGCCTTAGATCGTCTGATCAACACACTTTAGTACAGGCATGGTCCATGTGGTGTCCACTAAATGAATGGTTTAGATCTTCAAGAGGTGGTTAATCCTGATCTGAGGATAACATCTTCACGGGTGATAACATCACATATAGACCTGGTAAAATTCGACCCAACCAGCTAACTCGACCCGACCTGACCCAATTTTTTCTAGTTTAGGGTTGGAAAATTTGACCCGAATTCAATTTTTGGGTTGACCCGACCCGACCCGGATTTTTATGGGTCGAGTTAGGGTTAAAGGTGACCCGACCCGACCCGACCCGAATCATATAGGGGTTAAGTAGGCTATTATATATTGATTTTCTTATTAATTAAATAATATATAGTTTTTTTTTTTCTCTCTCACACCCAGTTGGAAATGGTCTACATGTCTGTCAATTTAAGAAATATTACGGTGGTCCCTAAGACTATTATATACTGATTTTCTTATTAGTTAAATAATACATAGTTTTTTTTTTTTCTCTCACACAACTTGCTAGAACGGTCCACCTGTCTGTTAATTCAATAAACTTGATCGATGTGTCTGAAGCATCATCCCATTACTCTAACTATGTTGATGCTTAAAGATGTATGCTTTAAATCTGCAATGATCCATTCTATCCATTTATTTTTCTCTTTCAGTATTTACGTAATAGAAATACTCTATAAAAAACCTCAATTTATATATATATATATATATATATATATATATATATATATATATATATATATATATATATATATATATAGGAAAGTGGTACTATTAGGTCTACCTCATGGGAAGAGCTGTGTGGGCCCCACATGTCAGATGTCAACACCATGAATTTGATGGGTCGCCTTTAGGTCATGGGATATCCCAAAAATCATCTGTATACAGAACTCATGTGGGCCATACCATTTAAAACCATGCGAAGACATGCCTAAAACATCTAAAAGCACTTGGTGGGGCCCACTTGAGTTTTGGTTGCGGCTGAAACTTGGTCTGACCCCTCATCCAAGTGGGACACATACAATGGATGGGCTGGATTTGTGAACAACATCTCAGTCGGCCAAAAAATCGATCATGAAAGTTTTAATGGGCGGATTACCCCTCTCAACTTTTGTCTGTGGTGTGGCCCATCTAAGTCATGGATTGACATGATTTTTAAGCCCGTGGCCCACCATGAAATGGTGCATCTGACTAATGGGGTAGATGTTTAACACACATCATGGTGGGGCCCACACAGCTCAATCTCATGAAAGTTCCCATGAGGTTGGCATCATACTACCATTTCCTATATATATATATATATATATATATATATATATATATATATATATATATATATATATATATGCACTCATGTACCTATTAAACATAGGTGGTTTGGTTTTCAATTGAATGCTAATGTCATATGCATTTAGTTTAATCTACAAATTAGTTAGGTTGATCATTAAAAAAGTGGGTCAACTTGACCCGACCTGATTTAATTTGGGTTGGGTAAGGGTTAGGAAAATCCAACCCCAATTCAATTTGGGTCGGGTTAGGGTTGAGGTGGAGACGACCCGACCCGACCCATTGCCACCTCTAATCACATATCTCTCTTACGTAATGATAAGGGATTTTTATAATATAGTACTTTATTATTAGAAACTTTAAATTCTGCTACCTTTTTAAGAAGCTTTTGATTAAACTAGCTCATTAATTTAGGTAATTATCATTCCCATACCATCCATTAGGTTTTTCTAAACGACAGTTAAATTATGAGGATGATTTTTGTAAATAACAAACATGTAGTTGTGACGAAATTAAATAAAGGGGATTTTACAAGAAAACTTCCTACATATATAGAATTTACATTCTAGTACCTCTTTTGAAAATGTTATGAATAAGCTACCTCATTAATCTAGGTAAATATCATTAGAGTACTCTTAGGGCGGTAAATGCGTTAGTGGACCTGATGGGGTACCTAGACCTCAATCCATTTAAATTTGACACGTTTGTTAAATGGTATGGGTATGGGTCCAAGAAGAGACCTAGTTGCTAAACGGGTTTGGATATAGTTTCCTTTATATTAGGTTCGACTCGACCCGACCTGACCTCATTTAGTAAATGGGCGGGTCTGTCTGTGTTGCAAGGGACCCATCCAGACCAGGACCCGTCCAGACCAGATTTTAAACTCAATAAAAGTGCTTGCACACCTTGACAAATAACATGGGAAAAATGAGAAATCCACCTCATGTCCGACTAAGAACACGGACAAGGTAAGGCTTGTATATAAATTCAAGATGTAACCCACATGAAAAAGAGTTCATCGAGACTGTGCATTATGGCCAATGTGGAACAACTGATCAAGGAAAGATAATCATCTCTATCATTTCGATCTTTATTTGTGACATTATTTGCATTTTTGTTATTATGAGAAGTTAAATTTAATTTTTGTTATTAATTGACATTGATTAATTTTGATTAAAATCAAAGTGACCTAAACTCATAGCCCTGACCAAATTTGTTAAACCCGTTTATAAGTGGATCTGATTCAGGGTCTGGATATCCCATTAACCAGACCCGTTAGACTTGACCCATTTATAAATGGGTCTCGGTGGATCTCCCTCTACTAGACCCAGACTCAGACCCATTTATAAATGGATCTGATGGTGTTGACTTAGACTCGACCCAAACCCATTTATAAATGGATCTGATGGTGTTGACTTAGACTCGACCCAAACCCACCTATTTAGTAAAAGGGTTTGGGTTTAAAATTAGGACCCAGGGCCATTTAATAAATGAGCGGGTTTGGTTTTGGCTAAACCTACCTCAAACCTGACCATTTACAACCCTAAGTACCTTCTGTTTGATTTCTCACTAGTAGCTTAGGTCAACTGCTTCAAGTAAAGGACTAGTGGTTTGAGTGAGTCTCACCATGATATTTATGTGAAATCCACGTCAACCACTAAGTGCGTCACCCCCTTAAGGCCCAGGGCCCAAAACTCAACTCCTTTAATTAAGGTGGACCATACAATTGAAAATAGTGTATAGGGCAATGCTCGCCCTCCAAAATATTTTCCTAGGTGTGGCCCACCTAAATCAAGGGTGGATTTGATTTTTGGGCTCCAAGCATAAATTTTGGCGAGCCTTATTAAAATAAAGCATGCATATGAATTATTACATGAGGTTAGCCTAGACTTGACGTGGGATAACACATCAAAAGGTCGAAGTGGATTTCATATAAACATCATGATTAGGCCCGCCAAAAATCAAGGCCAGGCATTCCTCGTTTCTCTCCCACTGTTAAAGAAAAAAAAAAAACAAATATATATATAGTTAAAGAAAAAGATTTTTTTGGGACAATACCCTTGATTGTTGATGGGGCTCACCATGATGTGTATGTGAGATCCACTCTGACTGTTAGATTTATAGTGTCCCACATTAGACCAGGACCAAAATATCAAGGTGACTTGTGATTCAAGTGGGCTACACCAAACGAAACAGTTAGGAGAGAGACATACGTGTATGATTGATTTTCACAGAGCTAGTGTGATTATTATATAAAATCCACTCCGGCCATTAGATGCCACACCAAAATTTAGGTTTGGGAAAAGTAAGAGGCCCTTCAGTGACTCAGGTGGGCCATGCCAAGGGAAACAGTTTAGAGGGTAAGCATTACCTCCATGCTGTCTCCAATCATCACAGATGAAGACAAATTTTGGGCCTTGGACCTAATATAGGGTGACTACCTATTGGCCGGGGTGAATTTCACATAAATATCATGGTGGGGCCCACTTGAACAGCCAGCCCCTTTGCTCACACCGCAGACTCAAACTGCAGTTAGAAAAAGTTACTCTAATGATATTTATTTATATTAATTAGGTAGCTTATTGAAAACCTTTTCGAAAAGAAACCGGAATGTAAATTCTATATAAAGTAGGTTATTTTTAATATATATATATATATATATATATATATATATATATATATATATATATATATATATATATATATATATATATATATAATTTTCTTCAATAAAACAAAGTGACCGTAAGAAGTAACGTGTGCAAATCAAATCTCCAATCTCTCCTTACACAATCTGGTTTAGCATTTCTTTTATGTTTAACACATGATCAGATATAAGGTGGTTCATGGGTAGATTATGGTTTTAAATGACGGTGATGACACAGAGATTTTAGAATATGAGATCTTAAGATTGGGCCTACTAATAATACATCACCACAAGATTTAGTCCAAGAGAGATGCCTTCAGCTGATGGGATTGGGGATCATTCATCAAGTGTGCCCTATGCAGTCCACTAATTAGTTGGACAACATGTGCCCAGTAAAAATGGATGGTTAAAGAATGATAGTTGGTCGTTCTCATACAGTGTAAATGTTGGTCCACCTGATGAGTTGTTAGCCTATTTTTCAACATTACAAGTGGACCATCAAGTTTTTATAAACGTTCATTCCAGTGGTGTACACTTGAGCTTTGGATCTGCCTCGATTTAGGGTTCATACCCTAAAATGATCTTGCAAAATGAATGGAAAGCGTGGATAAAACACATAAATTATGTGAGCCTGCAATCCGTATCCCTTTTAACCGCTTGGATAATTGAACCATTGGCCAGACATGTACAAAACTTAAAACCAAGGTCACGGTTAACAAGACAATAATAACAATCCACACTGAACAGAAAAATTCCAAAAAATCTGATTGCTACGATCTTTCAATGTGAGAAAGTTTTGGTGCGTGGTCCATCCATGGTGGGGCTGATCAAATCAGCAGCATGGATTACGGAACTACAGTACTAGGTTAGACTGGCTAAAGACCCAAGAATACTATATAATTCCTTAACTGCCTTCAGTAAGGAATTCCAAAGACTAAAGACTTAAAAACTAAGAGGCTAAAGACCCAAGCATACTAGACATGACATAGATTATCAAAGCCAATGAACGCCTAAGAATTTACTTTCCATATTGTGGCTAAAATGCTAAGTGACACTCTTAACAATTGAAGAATGAGATCTTAAGTTTTATTTCAAACCAGATGAAAAGCTCAGATCTCTCGTTTTTATTTCACATGGGAATGCGTGCCTGCATGTGTACCACGGGACTCTATTCGAGCATGTATTACTACCCATTGGGGCCTAAATACTGAGATGATCGCGAAATTTAACCATCTATATTCTCTTACTTCGGCAAATAAGATTATTTTCCCATAATCACGGTTTAATATAATGATCCTCGTCTTTGATTTTTGGAGTCTATTTGGCAAAGTGGTCCAACTTGATCTTGTTATTTTAAAAACATAATCTATGCACAGTGGGACTCAAAATTCGGGTGGTCTAGATAGGTGTAAATGAGTGGCACATATGAGAAATACACGTCTCCACCATTTAAAAATTAATGCAAAACAATCACTAGTTTTGATGTCTATTTGAGAATAAAGTGTGATTCATTAAACACAAGCTCTAGAATACTTAGAAATTGCACACGTGGCGGGGTAGTAAGCTAAATTAAACTATCCTATTAGAGTATAAGATACGGATGTATAACTATATATACTATGAATAAGTATATGGATGAATTTGTCCAGATCTATTAAGAATACTTGTAGATCTCTCTAGATCATTCATCTCTTTTATAATATTTTTGCCATTTTCAATGAAATCAATATGCTACAGTTTTTACAAGTAGCCTTTTATGTATCAATTTTGATTCTCGAGGAGTTGAGCTTTCTGGTTTTGGAGCTATGAATCTATTTATTTGCTCCGTAAGAAGTCATTGAAAACTTAACTTTTATTTACATGTTGAAAGACCCGAGTTCTTTCCTGCCATGACTGATGACTGATCATAATTTAAGATTTGTAGCCACATATCTAGTGGGGCTTCTTTAGATTTTTCTGTAGAGAAACCAAATCATTGGTGCAATTCCAGCTATCCGACAAGTGGACTTTCATAACGGCCCTTGACGATAAGGTCAGCATCATCCAATGGGAGCCCCTTCCGTGATCAAGGGATCTAATGGATGGGCCCACCAAATTGACTGACTCAATTCACCAGGCCGTGTGTAAGTTGGCGAATGAAAACGCATCAGACCGCATCTAAACAAGCAGCAAACGTCTATTTCAAGAAATAAAAGCTTGAGCATCTTCCATCCAATGGGTCCATTTCATCAGTGGTAGGCATTTCGTGACGAAAGGGTTTTCTTGACCTACCAGTTTGACTGCATTGATTAACGTGTGTTAAGTGGCAATGGCATCAACACAAACGGTAACCATCTCTTTCATGAGATAATAAAGAGAAAAACCTTGATACTGTGGTAGAGTGTGAAGGATGATTCACAAGCTCTTGTAAATTATTTAGTATTATGTGGTTCACAAATAATAATACAAATTAAGCCAATCAAATTCTGTATTATAGTTTTGATGTGTCATAAAAGGAAAGAGGCCTATTTGATTATCTAATTATCAGATTAGTGGACATTGATTGGACGGTTCAAAATGTGGACAGATTATTTCATGGTTGTCATTACTGTACATTTGCACCCGTGTTGAGGATGATTAACAATCACCATTTTGAAAAGGGTGCAAAACTAACAGATTAGTCTATCCTGTGCGGACAGTGCAACCCGAGAGCGGATTAGATGATCTCATCTAAGACCGTGCGGCATTTAGCGTGGGGTTACGGTGGGGGCCACCTTGATATATGTATTATGTATCCATATCGTCCATCCGTTTTTACAGATCATTTTAGGGCATTTATCCCAAAAATGATGCAGATCCAATTATCAGGTGGACCATACCATAAGAAACAGTGGTGATTGACCATCCTACCATTAAAAACTTCTTAGGGCGCACCTTGTGTTTATTTAACATCCAATTTGTTGATATGGTCATATAAACCTGGATGAACGGAAAAAAACAAATATGAGCATGATCCAAAACTTTTGTTGATATGGAAAAATGGATGAACGGCGTGGATACATAATACATCAAGGTGGACCCCATAATACATAACCCACTGCAAACGCAACCTATGTACACGAGGTAGGTCACAACATGACAGAAGACAATGATTCAAGCTGTCCATCACAAATCTCCCCTCGTACAAATCTTCGTGCTGTGAAAAATCTGAATTGTTGTCAAGTTCTAAAACGTACCAACGGACCGCATCATGAGCCAACCCAAGCATGAGAAAAACTCTATACCTTCCACGTTCTCCCAGCCGTTGCACCATGTCATGAGTCTAAGTCAACACAAGTAAGAGATGGAAGGATAAAAACTTTTGAGTATCTTCCACGTTCTCCCAGTCAAGTCAACATCAGCAAGAGAGAAACTTCGATACTCTGGTCTTGCCCGAGCAACTTCCATGGTGTCTTCCATTTTTTCCGGTCATCACACTGCATCACGAGTCAAGTCAACACCATCAGGAAAATAAACTTTGATACTCTAACATATATGGCCCGAGTACTTTCCACGATCTCCCGGTGGTCGCACCTTGTCTCGAGTCAAGTCAACACCATCATGAGAAAAACTTTGATGCTCTGGCGTAACCCAAGTATCTTCCACATGCTTCTGTGGGATTTTGACTATACGGGCTCCTTGTATGGTGAAATTTCTTGCTTGTTTCTAGCTGAAACTATTTCTTCTGACTGGCCCCTTATAATTTTTAGACTTTACTGTGGACGAGAATACCCTTACGTATTGAGCCCTATGCCTGATAGTTATTAATATGTGGAAGGTGAATTAAGCTGGATAGTAAAAAAGTTAAAGTGGAGCTCATTGTGAGGCATGATGTCAATCCACACATTCTTTTCATTTCAAGAACTAATTATAATAGATATTGGCAAAAATCGGGTCAAGGAAGTGGATCACAGTACAAGAAACATGGTGATTTATCTAAGATCGTTGCAAAGTTATTAGGGGCCTAAACCATTTGGATAAATATAATATTTGCTTTTTTTTTTCCTTTACTCATATATCTTTGTTACTATGAACGGGTTGGATGACATACAAATATCACTATGGGCCTCACAGAATGTAGCATGTACCATTATAGTTCGTCCCTAGTATGGACCAAAAAAGAAACATTTTCATTAGAAGTCAGAAGTTATGGCTCTTACCTTTCCTGATTCGATTTTTATATCTATTTGATTTAGTGGACCATCTAATGGTAGATCCAATCCGTTCATCATGTTGGTGGCTCGAGTTTATGTTGAATTAGTATTGAATTAATGATTTTTCAAGTTATTGGTCTCCCACAATGATGAAAAGGGATAAACAGTTTCTAAAATAATACATTCTTCTTTATTGTATTGTGAATAACTTGATCAGAATCTTTCGATTATCATCTAGATAGTTACATTTCTCTAAATTTCAGAGAGAGTGAGCGGATTGGATCTAATAAAAAGCTTAAGATAGGGTTAGATCTAACGAAAACTCCATTTCCTTCTCTTTCTTCTCCGGGAAGCACCACAACCTCCTTTGTCCTGGTTTTATCTGGCTTAATCTTCTCCGACTCCGTTCTTCTTCTTATACCACCGAAATCAAAAGACATTGTGCATCCATGTTAGTAAATGTTTTTTCCCCAGATTTGTATTGATGCGGGTCTATGAATAATTGTAGTGGTCCAGATTTGTGTTGATTTGTGTTTGTGGATGATTAAGATTATGGTTTTAAAGATGTCAAGATGTGGTACGGTATTGAGACTGGCATACACCAAGGATCATAGTTACACTAAGGATTGGTATCGACATATACAAAAAGTCGTGGTTGACATACATAAAGGGTCGGGATAGACAATCCAAACATAATAGCACCCGTATTTCTTTTACAGTTTAGGGTCATGATAGTCATCCACAAAGGGTCGTGGTTGTCATGTAGTAAGGGTCGGGATAGACAGTCTAAACACAATACAGTTCAGGGTCTTGATAGTCATCCATAAATAGTCGTGATTGTCATGTACTAAGGGTCGGGATAGAACAGTCCAAACACAATACAATTCAGGATCGTGATAGCCATCCATAAAGGGTCGTGATTGTCGTATAGTAAGGGTCGGGATCGTGATAGCTAGCCATCCACAGAGGGTCGTGATTGTCATGTAGTAAGGGTCGGAATAGACAGTTCAAACACAATATAGTTCAGGGTCGTGATAGCCATCCACAAAGGGTCGTGATTGTTATGTAGTAAGGGTCAGGATATATACTCATCTACACCATTTGTGGGGCCCGCCATCACTTTTGAGTGGAATCCAATCTATCCATTATCCTTGGAATTTCATTTTAATCCATGGATGGAAGAAAGATCAACATCCGCTACTCATATGAACCACAACACATGAAAACATTTAGTATGGAATGGTCACCGTTACCGTTTTCAGGTATTGTATGCTACACATAGATCAGGTCAGCGTTATGTTACCACCTTCTCATATAAATAAAGGGCTACAAAGACAATGAACGGATTGGATCTACTTTAAAGTTGACCCAATGACAACTCACATTCACATCATTGCCTCAGGATTGGAGGCTACGTGACTTCTTCTTCACTCAAATTTCGTACTAATGCAGGATCCAAAGTAAGGATATTTTCGTCCACAACAAAGTTTAAAAAGTGTCAAGGTGCTAGCAAGAGAAATAGTTTCAGCCAGAAACAAGCAGAGAATTTCGCCGTACAAGGGGGCCCGTACGGTCAAAATCCCTTCTTTTGTTGATCGCACTGCATCGCAAGTGAAGTCAACAATGGTAGAAGAAAAACTTTGATACCCTGGCATAGCCTAGGTAAAGTGAAGATTTTTTCTTTATATTTCATTGAAACAAAGAATCACTTTCATAGAGATGGTACACGCGCATGAATATGCGATGCAATGTGCTCACTTTCTTGGCTTTTTTTTTTTTTGGTTTATCGACTCTAATTTGATTTTATTTGAATATAAGGTTGACTCAAACGTAAAAGTGCATTGGACTTGGAGTCGTTACTAGTTAAATGAAGCTTGAAATCTACAGTTGGTTTAAAATCATAGAATCACTTGAAAGGTCGGGGAATCGTAAGATTCCTTAAGTCAAGTGACTTTCGCAGTTGGTCTGCCACCGTAAATTCTGAGTAAGAGCCTCAATTATAAAAAAAAAAAAGAAAAAAAAGAAAAAAAAGAAGGGATTATGAACCATTTTCCACTCGAGCAATGCAGTCTTTACTTTATGAGATTATATGAGTTTTTTAGGAGATTCAATAAGGTTTTGGCATTATATATCTAGCCCTGCTTCGCGGAGTTTACTACACTAGGCATACAAAAGAGAGAAGAACAACGTCTAACCTTACTGTGTAGGGTTTAAGATACCGGGTAGTCAAAACAAAGTAAACAAAGTAGATAAGGAATGTGATCGCATGAATGAAATAAAAATGTGATTGTGTGTATTATTGATGTGTTTGGAATGTAGGTTGATTTGAGATGTGAAAATGAAAATAAGAGACCTGATACCTTTTTCCGTAAAAATGAATGATCGAATATTTTCGATTTCAACCCTACTCTTTGACTTAGTTAGCTTTTGTTGATGGATTGTTTCTCCTAAGGTTGGCCTCTTGAGTTGGTCAGAGCCCTAGCATTGATCAGGAATCTTTGATGTACTCGGAGAATAGAACCCCATCCCAACGTCTCTCTCAACCTCTCCCGTGCTCTATTGCTATTTATCACCGCCTGCCCCGATTGAAGGTTGGGGCACTTGATTTATAGGCTACAAAACCGTCGGCATATGGATGAACAACAGACATATGTCAAAAAAATTTCATGTAAAATCTATTAGAAATTCTGAGGTGATCAGGGATTTGTGGCGTCAATTGTCTGTTGACCAGTGGCAGGCTGATAGTCCACGTGGCACTATGAAATGTGTCCCTTGACACCTATATGGATGAAAAATGGGACCTAAGATGATGACGTCACCGTTAGCTTGCCATGAGCTTAAAGTTTTATTTTGTCAATCAGGTCCGTTGGTTGAGTCGGGAGGTGTCGAGAACCCTAAATGTGTGACTCATTTAGATTTGTGATGCTTTTCGGGTCAGATAGAGACAATTTTAAGGGTTAATTAATCAAGGTTCCTTGATCGTCTGGATGATCAGCTAGGATTTGATTTATTAGGCTCTAGATCTGTTGATCAGGTCTGTCAATTGTTAACATAACGTGTCGAGAGTCCTGTCCATTTGATCAATTGGATTTTCAATGGTCTACAAATTGCCCATGGATGATTTTATTGAAACTCGACCGAGGTCAGAAGAGTAGTTTAATCTCATTTTGGGTGGGTGTCTACAGGTACAGGTCGGGTATGTTGGAGAGCCTTCAAACATGTGCGAGGATTGGGTGCTTAAACCGGTCGGCGACCGGTCTAACCATTTCGCCCAGATGCACAAAAGAAGGCTAGACAATTTTTTTTTGTACCCTAGACCTGTCTGGCGACAGGTCTACAGGGGGCTTAGACCGATCGTGAGATAGGTCTAAGGTGGGCTTAGACCAGTCGAGCGACAAGTCTAAGGTGAGGCAATGTGTTGTGTTTTTTCCTCTGGAGTGTTTTGTGCAAAGTGCGACCGATTGGGCGATCGGTCGGGCGATATGTCTAAGGTGAGGCAGCGTGTTGTGTTTTTTCTTCTGGACTGTTTTTATGCAAGGTGCGATCGATTGGGCGACCGGTCGACTATGCACGTGGTTTCTTGCACATTACGTGGTAGTGCGTAAGATGTTTCTATTTTCGAAATTCTTGCTATATATATGGCATGTATTCGGACTTAGATGGTATCCTAAGGTGTCCAAGGTGTCCTAATTGTGTTAGGAAGAGAGGAGAGAGTTGTGTGAGAGATAACTTGAGGTTTTCTCTATTTTTCATTACTCGTGGGCTGTCAATCTTTGTAATCTTCTGTTTATTCATAGTGGATTGCTTTGTGCCGTGATTTTTTACCGATTGAGGGGTTTTTCACGTAAATTCGGATTCTCTTGTGGTGAATGCTTGTGTGTGGCTTGATTGCATAGTATTTCTCGTTTGATATCGCATTACTCTGTGCGTTCGGCTTTCGCTTCCGCTGTCGGTTTTCCCAACAGGGTACTCATGGCTTGGTGGTAGACTCACAAGAGTTTCGACACAGAGGTCATGGGTTCGAGTACCCATTGTGGTGTGTGGGTGTGAGTATCTGTGTGTAAAGAAAAGATGGTACATGCTAAAAACGGAATAAACCTAATTAATACAAACTCTAATAAATTATACAACTAATTACAAATTAAGAATCTATTTACAGATATTGTCTATGTAATACTCCCCCTCAAGCTCGAGAATAAACATTATGAGGACCTAACTTAGAGCTTAATATGTAGAATGAATCCTTGCTCTAAGATTTTGTAAATAAGTCTGCAAGTTGCAACTTTGATGGAATGTAAGAAGCTTGAATCAAGCTGGATTCAATATTGTCACAGATAAGGTGACAGTTGATCTTAATGTGCTTGGTGCATTTACGAAAAACCAGATTGCAGCATTGTATAAAGTAGCTTGATTGCTAGAAAATAAGATGGCTGGTTTAAGATCCCATACTTGCAGGTCATGAGGAAGATAAGGGAGCTAAGTGAGTTCATAACTTGTGGTACCTATGGAGTGGTATTCAGTTACGACATATGAATGGGGGATAGTAGTTTGGTTTTTTATTTTCTATAATTAGGGAGAATCACCGAGTAAGGTGTAATACCTAGTGCGACAGCATCGCGTCATGGGGCAACTAGCCCAACCTGAATCACAATGGCCTTTGAGAACAATGAGGCTAAAGGAGGACATAAGTAAGCCTTGGCATGGAGAGCATTTTGGGAAACGACGGACTTAAAGAGTAGCATTTAAATGAGGGCAATGGGGATTGCTTATGAATTGACTCAAGATTTTTATAAAATATACAATATTTGGTCAACACAAAAGAATGGGCGTTTGACATACCAGATCCTCCTTAACTCAAAACACTCTGGGTGGAGTTCCCATGCTCAATTTGATCAGCAAAAGAAGACATGGAAGAGATCCCAAAAAAGTAAAGATCAACTCATGCAGAGAACGAACTTTTCCATTTAAAACATATATACTACTCATAGTCTTCGCATGAGATGCAACATCTTGTCGTCTGAGAGTGAAGTCCACGAAAAGCTTCATTCATCAGGGATGCAAATAGTATCTCAGGATCTTTGCCTGTTATAAATAACAGAATTTAAAGCCTATGAGACATGCAATTATGAATTCAATCAGAATTTATCGCCATCTAGGGCTCTCAATGGATTGGATCTGGATCGGATCCAGTTGGATCCGGATCCAAGTCCGTATATCTGTAGATGGATTCAGATCGGATTCGGATCCAACTCAGATCCAAAAGGTGATGTCCATATCCGATCCATTTATAAATTGTTAGATCCATTTCCGATCCAAAATCCATATAACCATCGGATTCGGGTCGGATCTAGGTTTGAATCCACCCCATTACAAATCTAAAAAAATATATGATGTAAAATATATAATATAATATATTTAATTTAGTAGAAAAATGATGCAAATCCCACTATTTACTATGGTATGGTCGACATGGCCTAAAATAATTTGTAAAACCGATGGTCAGCATGAATATAACATATAAAGTAAGGTGACATTGAGTCGGATCTTAATCAGATTTGGATCGAACTTGGATATGTTCCTGTGAATCCATATCCGATCCATTTAAGTAATTAGACTTATTTTAAGATCCAAATCCGGTCCATTTAACAAATCGGACCTATTTTAAGATCCAAATCCACATCCAAATCCACATTAAACGGATTCGGAGTGAATCGGATCTCGTATCTGACCCGCTTCATTGAGGGCCCTATGGCCATCTTTATAATGCAAACAATTTCATATTATTGTTCACTCCATAGCCACACACACAGAAAGGGTTGTGAGAGATTTTACAAAGTGAAATTTCTTCCAAGGGGCTGTTTGGGATGAGAGATATTGGATAGAGATATTTTCACCATCTTGGGTGACGCCTGGGCCGCACCTAATCCGTCCCGCAAAAAGGGCGCGAATTAGGTGAGACCACCGAACCAGCTATGTGAGTGGGACCCTGACCGTAGGAGCCCACCGCGGTGTATGAACTGTATATCCATACCGTTTTTCTTCTTTTTCGGCTCATTTTATGCCATGTTGCTAAAAATTAAGTACATAAAAATTTAGGGTGGACCACACCATGAGAAACACTGGTTAATGACCATTAAAGACCTTTTGTGGGCCACAAAAGTTTTTTATCAACCTGTTATTTTTTTTTACTTACATCCATGTCAAAGTGACCTTATCAACAGATTTCACGTTCAATAAACATTACGGTGGACTCCAGGAAATTTTTAATGGTAAGCGTTCAATGAGCACTTTTTCATGTGGTGTGGTCCACCTAAAATTTGCATCTGCTTCATTTTTTAGACTGAATCCTAAATTAATCTGAAGGAACAAATGGACAGCATGGATATATAACAAATACATCCAAGTAAGCCCTAGGTTTAGGGTCCCACCCACATTGCTGGTTCCGGGGTCTCACCCAAGTCACGCCTAAAAACATGAGATGCCCGTTTGTAGGGAGCGGCGTGGATCCCGGGATCCACCGAGGTGGGTGGGATCCGACTGTAGGGCCCACCATGATGTATATCCGCCCTGTTTTGAAAACTCATTGAAGGGCATAATCCAAAAAATGAAAGAGTTCCAAATCTCAAGTGGACCATACTGCAGGGAACAGTGGTAATCAACCATTAAAAACCTCTTGTGGGCCACAAACCTTTTGGACCAAGCTGATATTTGTATGTTCTCTTCATCCAGGTCTTTGTGACCTTATCAACAGGTTGGATGGAACATAAACATTTCGGTGGCCGCCATGAAGCTTTTAATGGTGCCAATTCAATAACAACTATTTCCTTGTGGTGTGGTACGCATGATTAATTTAGATATGCTTCATTTTTTGGGATCATTCCCTTAAATAAGCTTTCAAAATAGATAGGCGGTGTGGATGTAAGGTACAAACATTAAAGTGGTCCCAGTTAGGGATCCACCGTCCTCGTGGAATTCAATGACAACTATCACAACCTTTTCCTAGAGTATGGTCCACCTGATGATTGGATATTCTTAAATTTTAGCAGAATGCTCTAAAATGATCTGAAAATTCGGATGTACGGAGTGGATGTAGAATAAACAAATCAAGGTGGGCCCCACGGTAAGGGTTACACCGTCTTGGGTGATGCCCGGTCTCACCTAATCCGCTCCCCTGCATCACACAGCAAGCGCCGGAGGTGTGAAATTTAAGTGGGCTCCACGATGATGTATTTGTTAGATCCACACCGTCAATTCATTTTTTCATATCATTATAGGCTATGAACCCAAAAACAATGCAGATTTAAAGTTAAAGTGGACCACATCATTGAGGAAAGTAAGAATTAATGCTACCATTGAAAATTCTTGGGCCACATAATGCTCTTATCAAGCTGATATTTTTATTTTAACTTCATCTAGGCGTGTGTGATCTTATGAACAGGTCAGATGTAAAATAAGCTTCGATGTTAGCCCTAGAAAAGTTTCAACGGAAGTTTGTTCAATTCCGACTGCTTTATGTGATGTGATCCACTTGAGCTTTTGATGTACCTCGTTTTTGGGATCGTGCTCTAGATTTATCTGGAAAAATTGATGGATGGTATAGATTTAACAAAAAATCATGGTGGCACCCAGAAAAAGTTTAACACGTTAAAAGTCGGTTGTGTAGTCAACAATGTATGTGGAAGAGAAAAATCCGGCGTATATTAGTAGATTGGAGTCATCGAAAATGACGTGGACAAATGAGAATCAATGGCGCGGGAATTTCTCGTGCCTTCAACACAGACGATCCGCACTCCATCTTTTTGGCTCCGGGGAGAAAAACAACCGTCAAATACCGCGTTTTCCACAGTCAGACATCACGATAAGGAATGGGTATTTCCAACACAATTTCGAAAAGACACAGACGGCGACTTCTTGGTTATGGTAGTCCACAAGGACTATTAAATTCGTAGACACGCATATGAAAGTGAGGGCTACCTGTGACGATTATTTTGCATCCACGCATCCTTCGTCCACTTGAAGAAATGGGTGTGACTCACACATTGATGCAATGCATACAACTGCAGTAGATCTCGTCTGGGAATCCATGATGTCGCATGCAGTAGGAGCACGAAAAGGTCTTCGTCCCCATTTCCAAATCTTGACACGAATCATCCAAACGCAGGAAACTCAAGTCAATAGAACTTCGTGGAAATTTCAGTCTCAATACCAACACCCCGTCTTTGTGGTTAATTGACCCATTTTTCCATCACTAAGATGATCCGTTGCCTAACGAGGATAACGCTTAAAACAAATGCAGCCTAAAATCATCTGTCAAGATGGATGAATGCTGTCAATAAAACTCATACGTCAAAGGGGCCCTATATAGCCCTTTCCTAGACCGAGTCTGTCTAGGCAACCAACAGGAGAAGAACGTCGCAGTCCGCTTCTAGATAAAACCCTGAGTATTTTTCACGTTCTCCCGTCTCACACCCCATCGCGAGTCAAGTCAATACCATAGGAGAAAAACTTTGATATTCTGGCGTTGTCTGATGGTTGATACTTAGTTTGTCCAGCCTGATCGACCCACCTTGAAAGTTGGAAGCAAAATCAGGTTGATCCGACCATCACTTGATCTTGGGTTCTTGGGTGGTTGTAGATTGTTTACTATGTTTGACCCACCTAATGGTTAGATTAGATAGGCCTCTTTTCCGGCATCCCATGATCATAGTGGTGCTCACTCTTATTTGGAGTACCCACAATATTATTAAAATATTTTCGATAGTATTCATTTATCTACCTCGGTGATATTGATAACATTGATAGCAAGACTGATAACGCTCGTCTAAGAAATTTTCGGCATGCACGGTGTATTGGTAAGTATCACCAACATATTGATATTGCCAATATTTTCGACGGTGTAAATTTTACGTGTTACTTTTATCACAAATGTATCTTATCGCTAATATTTTCAACTTGTAAATTCAAGTTGTCACTTGTATCACAAACGTATGGGTGATATTTCAATAATATCACCAATGTATCTAAATCGCTAAAAATTATAACGCCCCAGATTTTCGAGATTTATTTGAAAATTTTTGAAAATTCATTTTTAATTTATTTTTTTTATTAATTATCGTACATTTACCGTTGATTTGCGAATAGCAAGACATCCGTAGGAGATCCGATAGGGGACCCTTTACAAAAGTTGCTTAAAATGATCCCATAAATATCGTAGAAAGATCAGATTTCAAAAATCACGCACTTTTCAGATAATTACGAAAATGCGATCAGTTAAACTTAAGTTAAGATGCCTTTTTAAGTATTATAGTTTATGACGATCACTTTCACGTAAAACCCTTGATTTAAGCTTTTGGACACATATTAACCATACACGTCAAATTTCACCCCTTAAATCATAGTAGAAGTGGTCCAATTGTCAACTTAGCCCCTTAACCCTTGATTTTCCTGTCCATCGAGTGAGGAAAGCAGATGGTTAATCGTAGTCGAATATTTCTCTTCATATGAGTAACTTGGATCGTCTTTATCATGGACCAATAGTGTGATTTGAGTGCCCCCTTGATAATCCTCTTTCTTATGCGCGAAGTTATCCGTTCTAGAAATTAACGAGTTACCAACTCTTTTTAAATCTGAACCTTTCAATTTACCCACTTCTCATCATCAATCGCTTCTCAAATTTGGACCACCCATTATACTCATATGACTACGAGTTTACACAAAATTTGGACCCCGATCTATAATCCTACACCATTGAACCACAAAGACAGCACCTTCCTTTTCTGCCAAAAGTTGGAATTTCAGATCTAGGCATTTCTCACCATCAATCAACCATTAAACTTTGTACAATTGTTTGCCTATCATGACTACATATTTTC
Organism: Liriodendron chinense; assembly: GCA_003013855.2. Taxonomy (NCBI): domain Eukaryota; kingdom Viridiplantae; phylum Streptophyta; class Magnoliopsida; order Magnoliales; family Magnoliaceae; genus Liriodendron; species Liriodendron chinense. Next base: position 8,397,311 of record ML058333.1, read on the forward strand.
TCAAAATTTGGGCCCTGATCATCAAGCGTAGACCATTAATTAAGATCTAGCCCATTTTAGCACCCGTTAGGCCATTTTCAAGGATCGGCCAATCTAGAATGTAGATAATCAAGAAATTTACATATTTTGACTCTACTCTTTGAACTTGATAAGATGAACGGATTGGAATTGATCAAAGATCATCCGAATATTGAGATTTGAGAAACCCACCTCAAGAGGTTGTTACACAGGACCTCGCGTGCACATCCCTCTCCATATTTCTACTACGCACTTCCAAATCCTTCTCCTAACCCTAGCCTCCATGCCCTAGAGAGAGAGAGAGAAAGAGAAGAAAAGAGAAGAGAGTTCTTTCTAATATTTTTCCAGCGGTTAGGATCTTCTACAACCTTCTTCTTCTAAGTCCATCATAAGGTGCGGATTTTCTTTCAAGCCTTTCATTAATAATATTAAAATTACCATAAGTTCTTTTATGGCACATGAAATTATTTTATTTTGAGTTATTGATCCATATACCATGATTTTTAATGTAGAATTTGTGATGAATATCATTATATAATGATGTGATTCCTTGTTTAGATTTTTGACTAAGAAGCATGTGTATTTATGTTATTTATCTTTGTGAAATCTGTGCCCTTATTTCCTTAATCTGTGTTTTACAAGTAACATTGGTTTTCATATTATGATATAAAATATGTGTATAAGATCATCATATGGATATCCCATTATTGTATACTCTTTGTCCCTAAGTTGGTAAAATTATTTGATGTAGAGAGATGGAACCCGTGAGAGGTGTCCATGATGGAAGAATATATTTTGACTTAACTGAGAGAATGAAGTGATTGTTTGTCATTGGATCCTTACATGTATATAATGCTTGATTGGATCCATTTATATTACACGAGTATTTTAATGAATTTGGTCATGATGTACAACATTAGCTTTTTGGGACATGATGAAATCATAAAACGGGATAATGAGTGGACACTAATGGTATACAAATTCTCATGAGCCGGGGTTGGTGCTATGGACTACTAATCTCATGCTGTCGGCATATGCTGGGTTGCTTGCGATTCCTCATAGTTACCATTGAGTTTTATTTAAATCGGTTGTATGTGAAAACACATAAATAAAGGTGAAACTAAAGTCATGCATTCACTTGGCTCCATGTGGGTGTACGGAATTGAGAATAGGCTAAAGCGTCCTACTTCTCCCGTACACAGTCACGTGTAGATTTGGGCTATAAGTGTCCCGTTTCTCACGTGGTCGGGCAAAACTATGGGCTTGTGCGTCCCAGGAACCTCTGGTGACTAGTGGCTAGCATGAAGTCGTAACAGAGAGTCTCCCACTTCATGGATTGTGATTCTAGCCAAGGTGCCTTAGCCAGAGCATGCATTCCATGCATCGCATTAACAAAGACTTTTAGTTGATTGTTTTAATTTGATTAAATGATAATATATTGCTTGCGTTTACTCTGTACCGATATTATTATTCTTGATAGTCTTGGAGGAAATATTCCCCACTATGATAGCGTTTAACGCTATCCCAAATACAATTTAGATAATGCAGGTGAAGATCCAGGTATTGAACCCGATTTTTAAGGAAAATAGTTCGATGTTCGTACAATCACATGGCGGATGACGATGTTAGAGAAACTTAATTGATGTTATCATTTATTAAATATTTCTTTTGAGTAGTTGATACATTTATGAAATTGTAATAAGTCTTTAAAAGAAGACATGGTTTTGTATTTTAATTAATCAGTATGGATATTGGTTGGTTCTCTTATTTAAACATTGATGATGACGACGTAGTAAGTTTGATTAAAATAAGATGATAATTGTTTCCGCCATTATGCTTGAATGCTATATTTTATTATTTGACAAATTGGTTATTCGATAAATTACTTGGGAATTCGGCCGTCGTGTTATACACGAGAGTCGAAAATCTCTGGTCGTTACAAAAATATGTTTATTTAAAAATAGAGACAATGCTGTATGTATGCCTATGTTTTGGTTGAATTTCAAAAAACAACTTACTTTTAAAGTATTGTTTCCTAAAATTTGCCTAAAGTTTATACTATTAGCCAAAAAAAGGCCTACCATCTTATACCGTTATATATGGTATAATGTATTTTTTTAAAACATTTTTACCCTTTCAATGACAAAAAAAAAAAAAAAAAAAGCACACAAAGCTTGTAAGTTGCAACTCTACCGCAAGTCATCTCCCTCGGTCTCTCTTGCAGGTAGTGATTTCTGTGAGTAATCATCCATATCCATCCATTTTACAAGCTCACTTTAGGACATACGACGAACCATAAGCCGGATTCAAAACTTAAGTGGGCCACTGGAGTGGGAAATCTGGTGAAAGAAATGCCTACCTTTGAAACCTACGTAGAATCCACCTTTATATTTATATCCCATCCAAACTGTTTAAAAGGTCATTACCGCTGAGATGAACTGAAAACGCCAAAAACCTTATCTTGATACAAAACTTTTGTGGCCATCTATTTTAATGGTCTTCGTTTAATCCTTGCTTTTTAATCTCATGTGGCCCACATCAGTTTTGGATCTGGCTTATTTTTTTGTCTTATATCCTAAAATGAACTCACAAAATGTATGAATGGAGTAGATTTCTCACAAAGATCATGTTGGGCCTCACCTAACTTTCCCGCCCAGGAACTTTAGGAAATTTGCGCAGACTGGATTAGGTGAGACCCCAATCCTCGGAGTTGGCTGGGACCCTTGACTGTGGGGCTCACTGTGATGTATGCGACTGCATCCACACCGTACATCCATATTTAATTAAAGCTCCCTTTAGGGCATGATCCAAAAAATGAAATAGTTCCAAATCTCATATGCACCATAGTACAAGGAACAATGGTGATTGACCATTAAAAACTTCTTGTGGGCCACAAAAGCTTTGGATAAGATGATATTTGTGTGGTCTCTTCATCTAGGTGTTTGTGACCTTATCAATAGGTTGGATGGCAGATAAACATTCCGGTGGAATCTATGAAGTTTTTAATGGTGGGGATTCAATCATTGTTGTTTCCTTGGTGTGGTCCAACTAACATTTGAGTCAGCTTCATTTTTGTGATCATGCCTTAAAATGAGCTTTCAAGATGGTTGGACGGTGTGAATTTAAGGCACATGCATGCATCAATGTGAGCCCCAAAGTCAAGGTCCCACCCACCTCAGTGGATCCGGGTTCTCACCTAATCCGATCCTGAAATCTGCGTCTGGGATGCAGTTTTGGAAAATAGGATTATGTACCGAGTTACTAAGTAGGCTCTTATCGTATCAAGTATACTCTGCTGGGCTCACTGTGAATGTATGTCGTCTATCCAGGCCATCCATCCTTTTTTCCGGATCATTTTATTGTTTGAGACAAGAATTGAAGTAAATCCAAAGCTCAAGGGGACCACACCATAGGAAACAGTGGGAATAATGATTTCCACCGCTGAAACCTTCCTAGGACCACACTGATGTTTATTTTCCATCGAACCTGTTCATACGGTCATAAGGTCATGGATGAAGGGAAAACAAAAATATCAGCTTGATCCAAACCTTCTGTGGCCTCTAATAATTTTTCAATGGTGGACGTTCCATTCACACTGTTTACTATGATTTGGTTCACTTGAGTTGTGTATATACTTCATTTTTGGGACCAAGCCCTAAATTTATATGTTAAAATGGATGGACGGAGTGGATAATATACATAAATCTTGAATGGGCCCCGCAGAGTTTACTTAGTACGCAATCCGCTTCCCAATTTTGGGCTATTGACGCTGCCAGCTAGGGAGCGGATTGCCTGTGACCCCGGGCTCATAGATGGCCAAAGCTGTGTGGGTTCTACAGATGTGCGTGACAAGTCCACTCTGTCTATTGGTTTTGAAGTCAAAATTAGGACAGATTCTAAAACTCGGCCAAATCCACATTAGGTGGGCCATACAACAAAATAGTGGGAACAACAAAACATTGAAACCATCTAAGAGTTGTCCATGACATTTATACGTTATTCTAATCACTCGTAGAATTATTACCACTCAGATAAACTGTAGGAGCAAATATCATCCTGATACAGAACTTATGTCACTGCCAATCGTTCAGTCACCACTATTTCCTATGCTATGGTTTACCTAATAATTAGATTTGCTTCATTTTTGAAAAAATGCCCTAAAATGATCTCCCAAAATCAGAAAATGGCGTGGATACAGATTACATATATCAATGTGGGCCCCACAGCAAGGGCGCACCGTAGGTCTCACCTAATCAGCTCTCTAGTTCTGGAACTCCTCCAACACTACCTTCCTATTAGAGTTTCAAAAGTTATGTCCTCATCATGATACATCAACTCTGTTCATCCATTTTGCGAGGTTATTTTAGGACATGGCTAAAATATGAGACAGATCCAAATCTGAAGTTGGCCACACCATAGAAAATAGAAGGTATTGAATACCTACCCTTTATAACTTCTTGAGGCCAAACACAATGGATAGCAAAAAAGAATTATAGTAAGCTCTTAATTTAGGTCCAAGTTACCTAATCAACCGAATAGATGGCATAAAAAGATATATAGTGAGCCCTAGCATTTTTTAATGGTAGGATTTAATTGCCACTTTTAACTCTTATGGGGTCCAAATTATAATCCATGAAGGATGGATGGCGTAGATTAAACAAATGCATCATTGTTTGGGCCCATGGTGTAGTTATGATTAGAGTAGATTTGGCCACCTTGGCAAGAAACAAAAGGTGAAAAGGGCATAACCATCATTTTGGGATATAATTGACGGAATTCTATGTCCATCATTAGTCAAACTAAAAATGAGTGGTTTTTTTTATCATTTTTCAAAACCTTAAAACATAAGTGTTTATCAAGCATTGTCTCTAAAAAAAAAATCAGTTCAATTTTTTTATAGGCATATGGCTGTATACAATGTTCAAAATATCAACAATAATATCAATAATATTACAATGTTATCATAATATGAGTGATATCGAGAACATAGTCTTTCATTTTCTTTTTAGTTGTCAACAATTGTTTGATAAAATAGTATATGTTGCTGATATTTTGAAATATTACTGGATATTTGAATGGATTGTTTGATAGTTAAATGGATAAGATAGATGGCTAGATAAATGGGATTGATTTTTATTTTTATTTTTATTTTTAAAGGAAGGGGAAATCTTATTATGCTCAAGAACTCCCTATACAACCCAAGGCAGTGGTAGACAAAGGCCATTACCAAGTTCACCAGCTCTTAGATGGTTGGGTTGTCTTGCCTGGAGAGCTTGCCAAGCATGATATATGAGGGGACGAAGGCTGTTACCAAGTTCACCATCTCTTAGATGGTTGGGTTGTCTTTTCTAAGGTTAGGGTTTCTATGTTTGATTTGAATTTCTTTCTTCTTCTTTTTTTTGGGATGAATTAGGGTGTTTAGATGGTATGTAAAGGTGGAGTTTCTATGCTTGTGGTTGAATGAATCTTTAGTTTTTGTGACGAAGAAAGAAAGTATGGGGTTTTCGATTAAAAATAAAAAAGAAATAACACAAGGCGGCTGGAAAGCACCAAAAAATCCGCCATTGGCCGCCAAACACACCCTAAGAAAATATGTGTATTGGATTGGTTTCTTATGACACTGCATGTTTCTAGGCCCGCATTAAATGAAAACTTATTATATATGTATTTTTTGTAATTTTTTATTCATAAATATGTAAATATGTGTATTTTAGAATCACCTCAAGTTTCATTGAAAATTCTAATATTTTTCAAATGCTTCTCTAACTTTTTTGTTATCATTGATATTATCAACAATATTGATATTATATCCACATCGCACCGTCCAGCAAAACTTGTAGTGATACCAATACTTTTGCACTTGGCTCATTTAATGTACAAGTTAAGTAAGCAAGTGAATATAACCTTTTATGTTAATAGTATTTTACACACATTTTCTGCCATTTTTATTTGATTTTTTTCCACCTTTTATTTATTTATTATTATTATTATTATTATTATTATTATTATTTATTTTTATTATTATTATTATTATTTTTATTTATTTTTTTAATCCTCGTTTCACTGTGACACTTGCAGAATCCAACTGATACAAGTGCATCTGAACACTAGAGTGGGGTGGCCCATAAGGTGGGGTCTATATGATGCAGAATGGCCATGAGGTGGGGTCTGTGTTATGTAGAATAGCCACGGGGTTCCGGGGAGATCTTGGTTGGTTTGCAATTGGTGCATTGGCTGGTATTCCCTATATCAACAACCAATCATTCTGGAGGGATGTCATTGTTTGATGAATTATCGACTCTCGGTCCGAAAATCCGCCATGTCAGTGGATCAGCCAATTCATTCCAGTGGTCCACTTTTGTTAATTTTAGCACTAGCCTCACATGCAGTAAAGAGAATACGTCCATAATTAGACCATCTCATGAGGCGATCTCCATTGAATAAATGCCTCATCTAAAAGATCTACTTAATCTGGGTCTGATGATCATGTGAGCTACACATGTATAAGCCAAACGAACATTTAACAGGGTGTTGGACGAGGTAGGTGTTGCAATGCCTTAGTTTGCGTGGGATATTTTCTTGAAGCCTTTGTAGTTGAATCATATTGGTAGTAGAAGCGGGTAGGATTTAGACAGCCCTGGTTCTTATCCTTGACCCGGTGGCAGACTCCCGGGAGTATCAACACGAGTTCTGGGTTCCATACCTATAAGTGGTAAAATTCCACTATGGTAAAAAAAAAAAAAAAAAAAAAAAAAAAAAAAAAGAGACTCAGACAGCCCTGTTTCTAGCCCTTCCTGGAGTTGCAGGGGTGGTTCAGATTGCCATGAGTAGAGGCTGTTTTTAGTGGGCTGTGAGTAAGTTTTTATTTTATTTATTTTGTAGATTCTAAAGTTATATCTTATGTAATAGGTGAGGCCTATTGATTTTTGTGGAGCACTCTCAGATGAATCTCTCTATACATCCTTTTGTCCATATCTTTGTCCATATCAACCAAGTTACAGCTGGTAGTGTGGTCTCACCTTTCTGGAAGGAAAAAAAAAAAAAAAAAAAAACATTTAGGAAAAATCTAACTACAACACATCCAGTTTACAGTAGTTATGGCCATATAGTAGATCAGATCAGCCTAATCTTCCAGATAAGGCATCTACACAGTAGGAATCACTTGATGAGAGGCTCTAACAGTGACAGCCTTAGGGACTCCTCAGCCAAACTTCCTCAAATTCATGAGAAAAAGCTCTCGAATCCATAAGAAAAATATGAATAATTTCTAAGAAATTCGTAAATAATTAATTGATACTAGAAAATGAAATTACAATGCTTTAAATAAGAAACTAAACCCTAGGACAAAGTAAGAGACTTATACTCCAACTCAAAACATCCTAAAAAACATTACTTACTATAAATAGTAAACCTATTATTTATAGACAAACTCTCTTCTTACTAGACTTCGTGGTTTTCAGCCAAAAATAATAAGTTTCTAATCCGATCCGATCATGTTATTCTCACAAGTTTTCTAAGCCCTTTTTATGTTGGGCACAACTTCCACAACTCAATAGATAAAAAGATATAACCAAATTAAAACTTATTATTTATAGTAAAAAATAAAAACAAATTCAACTTTCCACCGTCGATCTAATGTAATCTTGCAAATCCGGCATGGGCAACTTGGCATAGCAGGGTCGGTTGGCTTAACTAGCTCGAGCTACTCCAAAATCATATGTTTTACGTTCCCAAACTCACCCCAGATTGCAAGATACGTTCGATTTAAGGCCTTGACCGCCCGAATCACTATCACTTCCATCTCTGATCAAGTTTCCATTGGTCTATCTTAGCCATAAAAATGTTTGCGGCCCACTCTACATCAGTTGGGGAAATGGATTGCCTACCAATGTTGTCAGTAGCCAATAACTATTGTACAGTTCTTTGTGGGCTCCACCATGATGTTTCTGTAGACGCTGTCCATCCATTTTTCCATATTATTTAAGGCATGATGTGGATGGCCCCACAGGAAGACACCCACTATTAAAAACCTCATGGGGCTCCAAAAGTCTTGGATGAAGTTGATATTTGTGTTTTCCCTTCATCCAGCACGCATGAACTAATAAGCCGGTTGGATGGCAAATAAACATTACAGTGGGCTTAGAAAATTTTAATGGTTGGCATTCAATCACCATTTTTTTTTTTGGATGCGTGGTCTACTTGAAATTTGGATCTATCTCATTTTTAGGTACATGCCCTTAAATGATCTGAAAACATAGATAAATGGCATAGATAAAACACATATATCATGGTGGGGACCACTGAACACGGTCCAGTAGCCCCTTCCTTGCTGGCGGCGTCAGTAGGCAAACTGCGTCCCCTCCGGTGGCACCAGACGTGTGCCTTGACTTTTCTCGTGGGTTCTGCTTAAGTTCCCATCATTTGCAGTCACGCGCATCCCATCGGGTTCGAGCGGAAGAGTTTGGGCTGGATCACAGTGTTTGCAATTAGTTTCACTAAACTTTATTAGTGCTGGGGTTCCAGATGCATACAAGATCCTGTCCAATCATCAAGTAGGTCATGCCTTAGATGGGCCATGCACAAAAAGTAGTTTGTTGTGACAATCCTAGCCATTCTATTGCAAGACGTTTTAGGGGAAAAATTTAAAAAAAAAAAAAAAAAAAAAAAAAAAAACGAACAGTGTAAAAAGAGCCGACAAAAGTTTTCTTGATCATCCATTTCAATACGAAAAAGTAAAAGAGGAAAAAATATACAAAGACAGGTTTATGCTGTCCACTTCAATGTGTGTGAATTATTCGATAAGTCTAATCCAGATTCTCTCTTATTGGGATCAACTGCGACCATCACCGTCCGAACAATGAAAAGATATTTTTCAATGGATTGCATTCACTTATAAAAATCAAACATTAATTCATCCCTGTAGTATTGACTATAATGTAACAGCTTAATTAACGTAGTATCTAGAACATGGACGGTTGAAATCATCGGGCCATCTCAGTAAATGGTTCCCTGTGTCTGACGATACATGCTGATATTGTAAGTCGCGATGGACGCAAAACCAACTCTATAAATATAGAAAGGTTCGAATGCAACACCCCACCAGATGCTAGTAGCTTTTTTTCGATTTTCTTTCTCTGTAGCCGTCCCAAAGATAAGAAGAATAGAGCTTCGACTTGTACGTCCAATGGCAATTTGGTCATTACTGTTCATGGCCTTCTTTCTTCCATGCATGAAGTGCATAGGAATTGGGTCCCCTGCCTTAGGAAACGAGACGGATCGACTCGCCTTGATCGCATTCAAGGATCGGGTTTCCAACGATCCTTTCGGGGTCTTCAGCTCATGGAACGATTCCTTCCATATCTGCAAGTGGGAAGGAGTCACATGCGGTCGCCGGCATCCTCAAAGGGTCACCGCCTTGAATCTTAGTTCGCACGGATTGGTGGGGCCCATATCACCTTGCGTAGCAAAGCTTACTTTCCTCAGGAGTATTGCTCTCTACAACAACAGTTTCCATGGCGAGATCCCACGTGAAATCGGCCAGCTCTTCCGGCTTCGCAATCTTGATCTGAGCGATAATGGGCTGCAAGGAGAAATCCCCAACAACCTGTCCCACTGCTCGGAAATCAGGTTCATCTTTTTATTTGGTAACAAGCTCGTGGGGAGAATTCCTGTCCAGCTAATTAGGTCTCTGTCAAAGCTCATGAGATTGCATCTTGGCAGTAACAATCTCATTGGCAACATCCCACCATCACTCGGAAACCTCTCGTCTCTTCTTCATCTCGGTCTATATGATAACAGTTTGGAAGGAAGCATTCCAGTTGAGCTAGGACGGCTAGTGAAGTTACGGGTTCTTTGGTTCTCTGAAAATAAACTATCCGGTCTGATCCCACCATCACTTTTCAACCTCTCATCCATCGTTTCTTTCTGTGTGCCACGAAACCAACTTCACGGAAACCTTCCAGCCAATCTAGGTGTCACCCTTCCACATCTCAAACTTCTTTTACTTGGAGATAATGAATTTACGGGGTCCATACCAGTTTCATTACCCAATGCTTCAGGACTTGTTGACGTTGGTTTTTCTTTTAATAATTTTAGGGGACATGTGCCTCCGAATTTGGGAAGACTACATGATCTTCTTAGGCTACGTTTCGAAGGTAATAAGGTTGGAGGAGGAGAAGGAGACGATGACTTGAGTTTCCTTACTTCTTTGACCAATTGTACCCATTTGAAACATTTAAATGTATATTCCAATCAGCTGAGAGGAAGACTACCCGCCACCATCGTCAATCTCTCTACCGACTTAACAAGGCTAGAGTTAGGAGGAAACCCAATATCTGGAAGCATCCCAACAGATATTAGTAATCTCTTCAACTTAAATAAACTAGAGATATCTGACACCTTTATCATGAGTACTATCCCTGTTGGTGTTGGGAAGCTTCAAAATTTGGAAGGCTTGTATTTGAACAGCAACAGACTTTCAGGACAAATCCCATCCTCCATTGGCAACATCACTCGCTTGGTTGAACTCTCTTTATTTGAAAATCGCTTTCAGGGAAGTATCTCTTCGTGTCTTGGAAATTGTCGTCATCTTAAAGTGTTACGCCTTCGTATAAACAAGCTGAACGGTACAATTCCAAAAGAAGTTCTAAGTATTCCTTCGCTGGTCAAACTTTCTGTTGGGGAGAATTCTTTGGTGGGATTTCTACCGTCAGAAGTTGGTAACTTGGAACAACTTCAACATTTTACTGTTGATGACAACAAATTGACGGGTGAAATTCCTAGCACTCTACGAAATTGTCGGAGTCTGGAAATCCTTAATTTGAGCAATAACTTGTTTCAAGGGGCCATTCCTCCAGGTTTGAAGAACTTAAAAAGCATTAAACTGCTAGATCTTTCGCATAATAACTTGTCTGGGCATATTCCAGTAGCTCTGGAGAAATTTCCATTTCTGGAGTACTTGGATTTGTCATCCAATGATCTTGACGGCGAGGTCCCATATCAAGGGCTTTTCAAAAATGCAAGTGCATTTTCAGTCCTTGGAAACAAGAGGCTCTGTGGAGGTATCCCGCAATTACAGCTGTCTGAGTGCCCCAAAGCTTACAAGAAACATGGAAGCTCCATTTCTCTACGAGTGATATTCTCGGTGGTCGGTGCAGTGTTAGGTTTGATTCTTTTGTCATTTCTCTTTGCAACTCTTTTTCTGGCAAGAAGAAAGGCCAACCAGAAGCCTTTGCCTGCATCGTTCTCGGAGGGTCAATGTTTGAATGTTTCCTTCGCGGATCTCTCTAAAGCGACTGGTGGGTTCTCTTCGGACAAATTGATTGGTGTGGGAGGTTATGGTTCTGTATACAAAGGAATTCTAGATCACGACGAAACAATTGTTGCAGTGAAAGTTCTCAATCTTATAAAACGGGGAGCTTCAAGGAGTTTCCTTGCCGAATGTGAAGCCTTGAGAAATATCCGCCATCGGAATCTGGTTAAAATCATAACTGCTTGCTCAAGCATTGATTTTGAAGGCAATGATTTCAAAGCTCTAGTGTTTGAATTCATGCCTAATGGGACTCTAGAGAAGTGGTTGCATCCAAGTGAACATGCAAAACAAGAGCTGATGAACTTGAACCTTATTCAAAGGCTAGATATAGCCATTGATGTCGCCTCTGCATTGGAGTATCTCCATCACGATTGCGGCACACCGGTCGTTCATCGAGATCTAAAACCAAGCAATGTTCTGCTGGACGATGACATGTGCGCTCACGTGGGTGATTTCGGATTAGCAAGATCTCTTTCTAATGCCACCAGTAATATCTCTCAAGATCAAACCAGCTCAACTGGTATGAAAGGAACTGTTGGCTATGTTCCTCCAGGTAACAATTTCATGGTTTTTCTTTCTTCTTGACTTTTTAAAATGTTTTGCAAAATTTCGTACATATGAAGCTTGAATTGTCACTTCTTTTTATTGCTTGTGTTGATGACGGCATTGTTGCTTCAGATGCTGCCATAAAAATACACAAAGGTAAACGATCCAGTGCTCCCACAGTACTATAAATTATGATGCTCCTAATTGCTTCGAGGCATTCTTCTTCTTCTTCTTTTTTTCTTCTTTTTTTTTTTTTTCTAGGAGGGATGTACACCCACCATTGTTAGTACACCCCCCACCCCTGTTAGTCACACTGCAATGTTAGGCACCCCCACATTGGGAAGGGGGCAATCCAATTCATTAACCCGGACTAGCCACTAGATCGAGAACACATTTCACGGTATATCATGTAAAATTCACATGATTGGATGAGTCTGAACACCTGATCAATAGCCTATCAAATGGACTGTCAAGATCATTTATGTAAATAGCGATCCTAAAACATCCTGGCCATATGGGGCAATCCTAACCATCCCATCCATGTCTTCCAAATATGAATGGCTTCAAAAACAAGGTCAACTTATAGATGGGTGAATAATCCAATCATTGTGAATTGCAATTTTTTTACTGTAGCCCATGAAAGGGTATATAGAAGAACCTAATGGACAGTCTGGATCAATCTATTGGACTATCCAAGAGTGTCAATGCAACTAGGACCAGTACCGAATCATTTCCCATAAAAACAACGAAACGGCCATGTTTTGTAGCCCCTGAAAAATGATTACGTCTCATTTTTTTGTTAATATTGGTTGTGTTGGAGGTTATCAAAATTGTTGGCTATCAGGATTACCTCTAGTCCCTACCAAAATAATTAATCTCTAAGGTAAAGTTACGATTGACTAAATTGAGATGAAATCATTTTCCAGTGGCTACCAAATACAACATTTTGTGAAAGTTGTACTTCCGTTACTACAACTAAACCAACTGCAATGGTGACTCGAAAGAAACTGTCGTACATTTCTGTTGTACTTCCGTTAATACAACATTAGTTAAGAATGAAGGATTGGAGGAAAGATTTTTCTTAGTACTTTTTTTAATTTTATTAAGATAAATTTCAACTAAAAATGCATCCAATGCAAGGTGGTCGATGGATAAGTAATTAGTACTAAGTGATTTTTACTGAGTTGCAAAGTTTTTCTTTTTCCTGGACTTATATCTGTAGTGTGACTCATTTGTTAGTTATACCTTGATAACTTCATGCTTCAAAAGTTTAAAATTAATAAGATAATTGTCTCCTATGCTTGTAATGATTGTCACTTCTTTTATATGAAAAACCAATCCTGATTTTCATCTAATTGTTTGAATGAAATCTTAATATCTTTAAAATTTGAGATGTGTAAATGACAGAGTATGGAATGGGCGAAAAGGCGTCTACACATGGAGATGTCTACAGTTACGGCATACTTCTTTTAGAGATGTTCACAGGAAAAAGACTAACCGATGACATGTTTAAAGATGGTCTAAGCCTCCATCAATTTGTTGAGATAGCTTTACCCGATCAAGTGATGGAGATTGCAGACCCACGACTGCTCTTAGAAGAAGCTCATGCTCTGAGCAATGGAGAACAGACTCGCATTGCAAGAACTAAAATGCAAGAGTGCTTGGTTTCTGTGGCTAAAATTGGTATCGCATGTTCTGTGGAATCTCCAAATGAGCGGATGCAAATGAGAGATATTGCCAAAGAAATGCATGCAATCAGGGAATTATATCTTAGGGTTGGGATTCGCCAAGATCAGCAAAATGGGGCACGATTGTTGGGCGAAGGTTCATCTTATATTAGTTATTAGTAACACGTCATGGTTTAGTCAAGAAATGGAAGATATGTAGGTGTGGAAAGTTTCACGTTGAGTTTTTCATAGTTTTTTCAGCTTTGTATTCCTTGTCTCCTAGAGATGCTTAATAAAGGATGACACTGGAAGATATTGTAATTGTCATCACATTGTGAACGGTTTCACCTTACCAATTATTGGTAACCGTTGAAATCAGTACGTGTAAAACAAATCCACTGATGCAGACCAATATGCCAATGTGTGGCCCATCCACAGTGGAACAAGTAAGATGAACAGTCTGAATTTTATTATTATTATTATTATTTTTTTGTTATAGTTTGTATTGTTTACTAAAAATGAGCTTCTAATAAAATAAACTCAGGTAAGCTACAAACGAAGCTATTTTTTCCTTTGTTTAATTGTTTCTTTAGCTGCTGGGGATGCTAATATTAGGCTAGAATTCTACCGGAGTGTGTATATATGCAAGGGTTGTATTGATAGAGGGTGCATCTGCCGCATTCGGTGGCTGTTTTCATGCAGTTTTTCAGTTCCTTTGGAGACTGCTATGGTGGCGTGGAAGCTGATGGCATTTTTTCGGCAACTTCTCCTTTTAATGTTGTTGCAGGAGCATCGGTGTTTGGAGACAATTTCCTTATTTTTGTGATTCTGTTTTTATTTTCTTATGTTAAGGCTGTTGTGAACTGTGAGCCCACATGAATGTTTGTACATCGTGTTATAAGCATATCAACAAAGCTACAACAGCCCCACTTTTGGGACAGTGGTAGACTGAGTGAAGATAACCTGGTCTCAACATTGAGGTCAAGGTATCGAATCCCAGCGTGGGAGGTGGCTAACATTGGAGGGTGACTAACAGTATGGGTGGGTGTACTAAACGTGTTTTGTGTGAGCTATACCAACAAAGCTGCAAGTGGTGTACTCCCACATTTCTGTAAAAATAAAAAATAAAGTTACAAAATGATGGTCCAAATGATATACGGGAAACAACATTCCATCCATCATGCATCAATAGGGCTCACTGGTCTAGCCAACGGTCCACATCAAACGTAAATGCATGCCCCACCTAATGAGTTACCGGTCCTCCTTCTGTATGTCCAGCACATGCGGCCCACCTAATGAGTAGCTCACCCACATTGTGCATGGCTCAGTACCCCACTTGAGCTTGATTTAGTGCGGATGCAGTATGGAAATATGCATGTGGCAGGGTGCATGCGAGTGTTGCAAGTTTTCTTTCCCTAAAGAGAACAGTTTCAATGGCGGGTTCTCCTACTGAGTCAATACGAGAAAAGGTGATCAGCGCCATTCCACATGGTCGGCGCTTCCTTGACTCTGGCCATGGTCTGAAAAATGTGGCAATGTGATAATCCTGACCATCAACTCGGTTCGTTTCTCCACATTAAACGTAGACTATGATCGTTTAGTTTTCAACTGTTTGATCGTTTGCGTCATACAGAGGGCGCCGATCATTGGAAGGGAATAGGGAGGAGGGATCCCCATCTATTAGATCCCGTTGTGAGGGGGTCATGCTACAAAAACACCCAGCTGGATGATCCTAGTTGTTAATATTGACTGATAGTGGTATTTCTTATCTTGAAAAGTGATTGTGGCCGTCTTATCGAGGAGATGGAGGCATAGTCCCCCACCGTGGGGCATAATAGATCAACTGTCTGGATTGCTGAGCCATGGGCCCCACTTGTACAAATTGAGAGCCTATTTCCTCGGGTCCAGGATCGTAGATGAGAGGATATGATTATGGACTAGACTCGGGTTTTCAGCTTGTAATATGTACGGGTGGAGCCATTGCTCAATGAGCTTAGTACCGTTTGTTTGATGAGTCTGACCGTGGATGGATGATGTAGAACGGGTCGCTGTTTATTTCATGGCTCAGATGGAGCAAAAGAAGACTGGTCGGGGTCGAAAGTGATCCGAACCGTCAGGACCGTAAATCGGTCGTATCTCACAATCCGGAATGAGTTACGAGACGTATAATATATCAATTTGGAGTAGCTCGAGCTACTTTAGCCAACCAACCCGGCTATGCCGGGTTGCCTAAGCCGGAATCGTGAGAATTGACCGTATCGACGGTCATTAGGCTAGTTTATTTTCAGTTTTACTATTTATAGTAAGTTTTAATTCGATCATAACTTTGCATCCGTATGGTTTTAGAGTTAGTGCCCAACATGAAAAGGGCTTAGAATATTTAGTAGAACAACGTGGTTGAGGCTGTTTGAAAACTTTCTATTTTTGGCCGAAAACCAAGAGTTCTAGTAGGATTGAACGACTTCTATAAATAGTAAGTTTACTATTTATAGTAAGTTGCGTTTTCTAGGAGTTTAAGTTGGAGTTGAATTCTGATACTTTACCTAGGGTTTAGTTTTCTATTTATATGCATTGTAATTTCACTATTATTGATCCAATCTTCAATAAACAATTATTTGGAATTAAATTCCTTTTTTTTATCTTTTCTTTCTTCTCGTGGATTCGAGAAACTATCGGTTAGGGATACGGTGATCGACCTACCACGTCCTCCCTGCGTCAATGGATACTCCAGACTGGAAAATTCTAGCTATGGAGTATTTGATCCTTTTTCAATTGATTATGGACCATTGCCATATTTTTTTTTCTCTTAATTAACCTTTTATTTTTGGGCCCTGATACAAGGGTTAAGATTGGATTTCGATGAGATCATTGTGCCATTGTCCACACATCGGATTGTCTTTGAGAGTGATGGTCAGAACCACTACAATGGATGGTTGTTCAGGGTCATTCAAAATCACCTCATTTTCAACCATGTCGGATGTGGAGAGCATGGATATAGATAGTAAAAGAGAGAATTCAGGAAACCTGACAAACAGATAATTTAGTAGCGCACATCATCCTCAAACGTACGGATAAACAAACTAAAGTCGTGAATAGAATTTTGAGAAACTTAATACGCTGCATTTCAGGAGATAAGACAAAGCAATGGGATTTAGCCCTCGCATCAAGCTAAATTCACCTTCAACAATATGGTAAATCGATGTACCGGGAAGTCACTGTTTTAGATTATCTATGGGTGAACTCCTCACCACACACTAGACTTAGTTCTAATGCCCAAGATTTCGGGAAGCTGCTGAGAATATGGCAAAAAGAATTGCGAAAGTCCTACGCTGAAGTCTGGAAGACACTACAAGAATCAAACAACAAGTATAAGGAAGACGCGGACAAGCATCGTCGTGCTAAGATCTTCGAAATGAGGGATCCAAATCATGGTTCACTTAAGTAAGGAGCGTTTTCCTACCGGCACGTACAACAAACTCAAGGACAAGATGATTGAGCCCATACCGATCCTCAGAAGGATCAATGATAATACCTATGTTGTTGATCTTCCAAAGGAATTTGAAATCTTCCGTACATTCAACGTCACCGACTTGTAAGAGTACCACGAGCTGGAAGATAATGCGAACTCGAGGTCGAGTTCTTTTGAAGGAGGGGAGACTGATGTAGAGGGTGTAGCTGACCTCTACATGCTAAAGATGGACCAGAAGAAGGACCAATGAAAGACCACAAAGAAGAACAGAAGCATGAAGAGATGGCGTAGAAATAGCCCCTGACGACCGGTCGCCTGCTACCCAGACATGTCCTGACTGGCCCACAGATCTACCGAATTTCCACACACAAGCAGTCCAACTCTCTAGACAGTTTTGCACCCCACCCGACCGTTCGCCCGATTGGTCATGAGGACTGACGACCGACCCCAACCGATCGCCCAGCCGGTCGAATTTTCTAGGCCAGCAGTCTGAACTCTCTGGACTGTTTTTTGCCACTTCCGACCAGTTGTGGCCCACAGCCGACTGGTCGGCAATTGCTGCAAAAACTTGCACGAACCTTCTATTTTGAACTATTTTCCTCTATTCTTACGTTGATTTCTTTCCTATTGTAATTAGGATACCTAGGTTATATAGATTAAGGTTTGAAAACATATATATAGTTGTCTTAATTCGTTTTAGAACATTATTCAATAATTCTAATACCATTTCTAAGACTTTTCTCAATAGTACTCGTGTTCTTTGAGTGCCCCTTAAGAAAACAAGGAAATCGAGTGTTCTTCTCGATAAATTCGTGGATTCGAGTCGTTCATCCTATAAGAGAGATGGTGTTCGATCTCATCCCACCTGCGACTGCACCATTCTCCAGGAAGTCAACATAGTGCATGAGTGATGGTGCATATAATGCACATCTCTAACTCATCGTCTTATCTGGTATCTTTATATTAAAGATAAACACTATCGATAGCCCATCTCACCACATGAGAGGTAAACCACATCATTTCTTTCTCTTTTCACATTTTCCAATGTCATATACATGTAAGAGTTCATAAATGCAATTTAAATCCACATTCATCTCAAAGATAAACAAAAATTCATCACACACAAGCATCACACACAATTATTTTAATTGTAATAAATAAGAAATATAGTAGGTTACTCACCTTTAGTTTAGTAAAGTTGATCCCCGAGATATTACCTCAAACTTAATCAATTAACATCCACCTAAATACATGTCACCACTAAATAACCACCAAATCATATTAACATCCACCTAAATACATGTCACCACCAAGTAACCACCAAATCATATTTCTCTCTACGTACTTGTATAATTTGCCTATTTTGGATTAGTTCAAGACCAATTTACAGTCCACATGGAGAATCAAATCCTTGTATTTGAGTTGCTTTTATACTGAACATATGGTTCATAGATAGTCATCCTTCAATGTGCACTACTCAATTTGTCAAAATGATTTAAAATGTTCTAAGATTGTTTATTGCATCATAATTATATAATTATATAATTCTACAACAATATATAAAATTATTGCAGAAATTAAGATGCTGTTAAAATTTAGCCCCAGAAATTTCTGCAAATTCAAGCTGTTTAATTTCAATAACAATCTGTAAATATGGATTTTCTAAATATTCAAACCAAATTCTGTAACATTTTACAATTTATACCAGAACCTCCTAAGTTAGACAGAATTTCCATTTTAGTCTGAAATTCTTAATTTATGTGAATATATCCATAACTTTTTAATTTCAATGATGTTATTACTCTAATGGGTCAGAACCGATCCATCCATTAGCTCCCACATGATCAAATTAGGGAACGTCCAATAAATTGTTAAATTTGAGTCATTCGATATTTGAATTTATTTTTAAATTATATCTTTAACACTCATCTTGTAATCTAATTGTTGTGGCCCACCAGATGATCAAATTGATCTAAATTTTCTAACTCCTATACGATTTGGCTTAAGGATCCTTCTAATCCATTCAGATCAAATCTGGCCCACCCAGATGATCCCATCATTCGCATACTTCATTTTAATGGTTGGAATCTAAAAAGTAATCTATAGATCCATACAATGGACGAACAACCAATTGGGTTCGTTCACAGGCTAGGTTATGGAATATTAAACTAAGTAAAAAGAAAAAAAATAAAAGAAGATCAGGACTTACTCGATCAAAACCCCACAGCAAGATCTCTCTCTCTCTCTCTCTCTCTCTCTTCTTTTCTCTCTCTTTTCTCTTTGTTTTCTACTGATGATATCACCCTCTCTATTTATAGAGAGAGAGAGAGTTAGGTAGGATGAGATATGTAAAGGCTTAATCCCAAGTCTTTCCTTTCAACTATGAGGATTTCAACCAACCAGTCCATGTTTTGGTTTCGTGTATTAATTATTAATTAATTCCTTTAACCCTTTTTATTAAAAATCAAGTTTAGGTAGTAAAAAATTTCAAGTCGTTCCAGGGTTGGGCTGTTGGACTTCTGGGCCTGGCCGCTGGACTTGGGCTGGAGTATTTGATGGCCTCGATCTGAGCTTGGGCTGAACATTCAAACCGGCCATCTTTGGACTGTATACATCTGGCCAGTTTGGCCCATTAGGGTTCGCAGGGCTAATTTTGTAAAATAGAAAAAACCCTACCTTCCTCATCTCTCTCTCTCTCTCTCTCTCTCTCTCTCTCCTGGGTAGGCCTCGGCTCACATTTTAAACTATTCAGGCTGGGTCTAATGGGCCTAGCCTATTCAAAATGTTGATTTTACTAGGGCCAAGCCTGGCCCATTGTCAGCCCCACTTTGTATATGTGTTTTGGGCTCAGGCTGGAGACCAGCATAAACTAACATGACGGGCTGGACTCGGGTAGAACTATTTTGACCCATTTCAGGCTCGGGCTAGGTTTACAATTACGTTAAATAATATAATGCAGGCCATGCTTGGACATAACGTGGCCCATCCCTAATCCGGCTCATTGACACCCCTCTCTGGATTACTAAAACATGAACCCTGTTAATACAAAATGAAACCTTAGTATACATACGGGACAATCTTAGCTGTTGATCAAACCTATTACAAGAACGGTGAACAAACCGTCCAAACAAAGATGGTAATGCATGACTATTCGATGCTTCATTGGTATTTAGCTCTTTTAGGTTTGACTCGCTAATGATATCGTTTAAGCGGTTCATCTGGTGGGGTTTTACATGGGATGCGCCTACCCATCCACATGCAAGCACACGTTCCCACATGGAACACGTGTTCCACATGTGATCATTTTATCAGGTGGGCTAGCCTTTAGATCATCTGGCGAAAAAACAGGCCATTTTATACTAGTGGGCCACATCATACAAAACAAATGGAGGGCCAGGCAGAAATTATTCCAACCGTCAGTTTACTTTGTACATTTTGGCCCACCTGTTTTCTAATCCAGAAGATCTAAACCGTCCATTTTAAGGTATGAAAGATTCAGGCCTCCCCTGCACGATCCACATTCCCGCGCGTGGACTGACAAAGCTCCTGCCCAGGCGCGCATGTGGAATTCGAGAAACTCTTTTAATGGTTCTGATTTCCCGATATTTTATTCTATTTTTAGATCTTCAGCTTTTTGGTATTTTAATCAAGAATCAATGGTAGTTAAGTTCTGATATCTACAGATAACAAACCGCATCACGAGTGGGAGACGACTGCGTCCTGCTCTGCCTCGATGGAAATACTTCCAAGCAGCGGCTCCGTGGGGCCTTCCATGATGTATGGGTTCTATCCGTTCCGTTTATCCATTTTTCAAGATTATTTTATGGTACGATCCCAAATATTATGCAGATCTAAGCCTCATATGGACCACACCATAGGAAGCAGCAGTGACAGTGATAAACTTTCCTAGACCCACCTTGATGTTTCTTTACCATCAAACATATTCGTAAGGTCAAAAAGACTTGTACGAAGGTAAATCACAAATTGCAGCTTGATCCAAAATTTCTGTGGCCCTCAAGAAGTTTTTAACGGTAGGTGTTTAATCCCCGCTATGTGGTCCAATTGACTCTTGTATCTGCCTCATTTTCTGGCTCATACCATAAAATAATATGAAAAAAATAGATAAACAACGTGGATGAAATCCATACATCAAGGCCGCCCCCACAGAGGCCCTACCTGCAATGAATTCCGTCCAGCGGGTAGGACGCAATCCACCTAACATGACTTTATACTCTGACAGTATAATGCTAAATACGCATGCACTGAAAATGTACAAATGGAATGAAAATAACTTAAATCAGGCTGTCCAAATTGTAGACTTGACTTGGATCATTAATCACAACCTGTTGATAAGGTCACAAAGACCTGAATAAAGAGACCACACAAATATCAGCTTAATCCAAAACTTTTATGCCCGTGAAAAGTTTTTAATAGTTGATTACAACCACTTCCAGTATTATGGTCCACCTCATGACATTTGGATCTGCTTCATTTTTTGCATCATACCATAAAATGATCTTTCAAAACGGATGGACAGCATGGATATAAGTTACCTACATCAAGGTGGGGCCGCAGTCAGGGATCCCACCCAGCTCGGTGGATCCACTGAAGCCGCGCCCTTCTGTAACTAAGGGCTTTTATGGATGGGTCCTCAAATTAACTGACTCGATTCACTAAGCCCTGTGTAATGAGCGTGGATTAAGTACTACCTGAGCTTGTCCTGAGCTCAGGACAGGCTATTACACGGCATGTGGGCATTGGGAGAGAGGAGGCGTGACACGATTGTCTCACGATTACTGACCGGACAGGTCTCTTCTGAGAATATGCCCTTCACTATTACATACAAATATGACACGTATGTATAAGCCTGTGAATGGCAATGAATTAGCCAAGAAGCCTCTTTCATGAAATAAAATATTAAAAAGCTTGGGCATCTTCCATCCAATGGGCTTCCACCAAAGTTTATTGAGCATAAGGTCAGCATCATCCAGCGGTAGGCGCTTCGTGACTATGTGTTTTGATGGCCGGCAAGATTGACTGCCTTGGTTCCAAATAAAAAATAAACAAATTTAAAAGATTGACTGCCCTGGTTAGACAAGACATGTGTCTTCTCCTGCATAAGATATTAAACATATAAACTTTGATACTCTGTTAGAGTGTGAGGATGATACGCAGGTACTCGTAAATTATTTAAAAATTACATGGTTAACATAAAAATAATACAAATTAAGCTGATCAAATTGTGCATTATAGATAGTCTAGATTTATCAGAAACAGAAATATAGAGGTTTAATTGATTATTTAATTATCAGAATAACAAAGATTTATTCAACTGTTCAAAATGAAAATATCAAATGCTCTTTTTTTTTTTTTTTTTTTTTTTTACACAAACAGCCTCACACTCACACACACCACATGAGTACAAGAACCATGACCTTAGTGTTGAAACCCAAAGGCTCTACCACTGAGCCATGAGCAAGGGACCCTTGCGTTTCCATGCAAGTGTTGGCTAATCAAAGGATAAAATTATGCAATTAATCTTATTGATGTTTATACGTTGGTTACCGTGGGTTCCACAATTTGGTTAGTTCAACTTGGGTTAACCTATGGCACGTATACGATCTGGATGTGCCTCCTAGGCAGCCAGAGTATAAAGCCAGAGTTACTGAGTATCTTTGTCCGTCTCCAGGTTTACAAAACTACATCAGGAGTCGGAGTCAGAGTCAAGGATAACATGCCAACTTTAATATTCTTAACAGTGAAATAATAAATAAGCAGGTAGCAAAAATGTACTCATGCATCACAATAACTCAAACCAAGCCGTCCAAATTGTGAGAAGTAACTTAGATGGATCATCAACCAAAAAGCTCGGTACTTGATCACCTATCTATACTATTGGTGGACATTTCCATAGATGGCTGGATTTGAATCCTCTGTTGGCTGCAAACAAAAAATCCTTGTTTGCAGCCTTTTTATTGGTTCACACCATCACATAGATTTACAATCACATCACATCCTTAGTACAACTTTATCACGCTGGCATCATGCAGTGTAACATGAGCCGATAAGAAGGCTGCAAACAGGGATTTCTATTTTGCAGCCAACAAAGGATACGGACTCATGGCTGTGATGTAGATCGTCTGTGTTGAAAGCACACAAAATTCCTACTGCAGCGCTTCTCATTTGGCCATATCATTTATGTTATCTCCAGCTCACAAAATATCATGAATTTGTCACATCGAGGTTCATTGTGTGCTACATAGCACAACTTTTAATATGTGAAACTTCACCACCCTTCACCATGACCTTTGTGTTACATCCACACGGTGCATCAATTTTTCGAAATAGGTTTACAGCATGATTCCAAAAATAAGGTACATCCAAATCTCAAGTGGACCGAAAGCAATGGGGATTAATACAAAAACAATGGTTGAAACCTTCCTAGGGCCAAGCGTGAGGCTTTATCTGACATCTAACCTGTTCATAAGCCCACCCATACCTGGATGAAGGTACAACACAAATATCTGCTTGATCAGAACCGCATGGGGCCTAAGAAGTTTCAAACGGTGGCATCAATTCCACTGTTTCCTATGGTGTGTTCCACTTAAGCTTTGGATCTAACTTGTTTTTAGGTTTATAACTTTAAAAAATCTGAAAATTATATGGACAGTGGTTCTAAGAAATAAATCATCATGGCTCCGGCCTAAATTTCCCACCTAAAGAAATTCCGCAACTCAAGGAGAAAACCGCAACAGTAGAAATGGGATCTTATGTGGGGCCCATCATGATGTATTTATTAGATCCACACAGTCCATTTATTCTGTTTCATACCTTTTAGTAACAAGGCCAAAAATGAATAGGATCCAAGGCTCAAGTAGCCCACACGACAAGAAAGAATGGGAATTGAACACCTACCATTGAAAACTTCTTGATGCCACAAACGGCTTTGATCAAGCTGATGTTTGTGTTTTCCCTTCATCAAGATCTATGTGACCTTATGAAGAGGTTAGATGGAAAATAAACCTCAAAATAGACCCTAGGAAGGTTTCAACGTTAGTCCTTCAATCCCATGCTTTCAGTTGTGTGGTCCACTTGTGCTTTGGTGTGCCTCATTTTTTTTGTCTTTTGCTTCAGAATAATCTGAGAAAATTGATGGACGATAATTTTATCCACTCCGTCGGTCCATATTTTGTGGCCTATTGGAGATAAGTCAACATTAAAAAGATAGGAATCTCAAGTGAACCACAACACTAGGGCTGAAAGTCGGGCGGGTTGGGCCGGGTTGGTGCTGAACCCTAACTCAATCCAAGGTTCCTATACCTCAACCCTAACCCAACCCAACCCAACCTCGGGTTGGGAATTCTCAACCCAAGCCCAACCCAAGCGGGCTCGGTCGGGTTTATCAGGGTTGGTCGGGTTGATACATGCTAATATTTTCGTTATTACATTAGTCTATTATGTTTCAATACATGCCTTATTTTTTGTACCTATAACTTTATTAATTATATATGTACTTATTTATGTATAAGAACTTCACTTCTCCTAAACAAATAAGTTAAAATACAAGTAAACATTATAAGTTTACTTCACTAAAGTATAATAAAAGTATAAGTAACTTATATATAGATCGGGTTCGGGTTGGGTCGGGCAACCTGAGACCTCAACCCAAGCCCGGCCCAAACTTCATCGAGTTGATGTTTTCATAACCCAAGCTCTAGATCGGGTTCGATACTTCTTGCCCAAGCCCAACCCAATGTCGGGTCGGTCACAGGGTCGGTCGGGTTGAACCCGCCCAACTTTCAGCCCTACACAACACACAGGAAACAACGGTGATTGAAGGGCCACCATTAAAAACTTATCAAGGTCCACTGTAAGCATTCCGTAATGTTTATTTTCCATCCAACCCGTTGATAAGGTCAACCAGATCAGGATGAAGCGAAAATATAAAGGGTAACATAGTAAGGGTAACACCCACTAAGGTTAGAACGCAGCGCCCGTGTAAGGGTAACATAGTAAGGTTAACACCCGAGTAACACCTAATCCGCTCCCTATACTTAGTATAGGAAGGTTAGAAGGCAACGCCCCACCAGATGCTACTGGCTTTTTCTGGTTTTCCTTTTTCTGTATTCCTCCCATCGACAAGAAGGATGGAGCTTGGATTTGTGCGTCCAAGGGCATTTTGGTCATTACTCCTCTGTGCTTTCCTTCTCCAATGCATGAACTGCATAGGAATTGGGTCCTCCGTCTTAGGAAACGAAACAGATCGAGTCGCCTTGATCGCATTCAAGGATCGTATAACCCACGATCCATTCTGGGTCTTCAGCTCATGGAACGATTCCCACCATTTCTGCAACTGGGAAGGAGTCACATGCAGTCGTCGCCATCCTCAAAGGGTCACCGCCTTGAATCTTGGATCCCGCAGATTGGCGGGGTCCATATCACCTCACGTAGCAAACCTCACCTTCCTCAGGAGTATTAATCTCTCGAGCAACAGTTTCCACGGCGAAATCCCACGAGAAATCGGCCGGCTTTTCCGGCTTCGGTTTCTTAGTCTGAGAGATAATGGGCTACAAGGAGGAATCCCCAACAACCTGTCCCACTGCTCGGAAATCAGGTTCATCTTTTTATATGGTAACAAGCTCGTGGGGAGAATTCCTGTCGAGCTTAGTTCTCTGTCAAAGCTCGAGGAAGTAAATCTTGGAAGAAACAATCTGATTGGCAACATCCCACCGCCACTCGGGAACCTCTCATCTCTTATTTCTCTCTTTCTAGATCAGAACAGCTTGGAAGGAAGCATCCCAGATGAGCTAGGGCGGCTAGCGAAGTTACAATTTCTTCAGATCTCTTCGAATAAACTGTCCGGCCTGATCCCACCATCACTTTACAACCTCTCATCCATCGTTGGTTTCTCTGTGGCAGTTAACCGACTTCACGGAAGTCTTCCAGCCAATCTAGATCTCACGCTTCCTAATCTCAAATATCTGCTGCTTGGAGACAATTCATTCATGGGATCGATACCAGTTTCATTATCCAATGCTTCGGGACTTGTCAGGGTTGGTTTTCTTTCTAATAATTTTAGCGGACCCGTGCCTGTGAATTTGGGAAGATTACAGCATCTTGAGATCCTAAATTTAGGTTATAATAAGCTTGGAGGTGGAGAAGGAGACGATGACTGGAGTTTCCTCACTTCTTTGACCAATTGTAGCCGTTTGGAAAGATTAGTACTATATTCCAATCAGCTGAGAGGAACACTGCCTGCCACAATCGTCAATCTCACTACCCACCTAACTGAACTAGGGTTAGGAGGAAACCCGATATCTGGAAGCATTCCAATAGATATTGGCAATCTCTTCAACTTAAATAAACTAGAGATATCTGACACCTTTATCATGAGTAACATCCCTGTTGGTGTTGGTAAGCTTCAAAATTTGGAAGGTTTGTATTTGAGAAGCAACAAACTTTCAGGACAAATCCCATCCTCCATTGGCAATATCACTCGTTTGGTTATACTCTATTTACATGAAAATCGCTTGCAGGGAAGTATCCCTTCGAGTCTTGGAAACTGTCGTGATCTTGAAGACTTGCAACTTGGCATAAATAAGCTGAACGGTACCATTCCAAAAGAAGTTCTAAGTATTCCTTCGCTGGTCATACTTTCTGTGGAGAACAATTCTTTGGTCGGATTTCTACCGTCGGAAGTTGGTAACCTGGAACTACTTCAACAATTGTATGCTGCTTACAACCAATTGATGGGTGAAATTCCCAGCACGCTGGGTAATTGTTGGAGATTGGAAACTCTTATTTTGAGCAATAACTTGTTTCAAGGAGCCATTCCTTCAGATTTGAAGGGCTTAAGAAGTATTAAACTGCTAGATCTTTCTCATAATAACCTGTCTGGGCATATTCCGGTAGCTCTAGAGAAATCTTCAACTCTGGAGAAGTTGGATTTGTCATCAAATGATCTTGATGGCGAAGTCCCAACTCAAGGGGTTTTCAAAAATTCAAGCGCAATTTCAGTCCTTGGGAACAACAAGCTTTGTGGAGGTATCCCACAATTACGGCTGCCAGCGTGCCCAAAGAAATCTCCTAAGAAACATGGAAGGTCCCCTTCTTTAAGAGTGATATTCTCCGTGGTTGGTGCAGTTTTAGGCTTGGTTCTTTTATCATCTCTCTTTGCTACTCTCTATCGGGTGAGAAGGAAGGCCCACAAGATGCTTTTGCCTACGCCTTTCATGGAGGGCCAATTTTTAAATGTTTCTTATGCGGATCTTTCTAAAGCAACTGGTGGGTTCTCTTCAGACAATTTGATTGGTGAGGGAGGTTATGCTTCAGTATACAAAGGAATTCTAGACCGCATTGAAACTCTTATTGCGGTGAAAGTTCTCAATTATCAACAACGAGGAGCTTCAAGGAGTTTCCTTGCAGAATGTGAAGCCTTAAGAAACATCCGGCATCGGAATCTGGTTAAAATCATAACTGCTTGCTCAAGCATTGATTTTAAAGGCAATGATTTCAAAGCTCTAGTATTTGAGTACATGCCTAATGGGAGTCTAGAGCAATGGCTGCATCCAAGTGTACATGGGCGCCAGCCCATGCCGATGAGCTTGAAATTCATTCAAAGGCTAGATATAGCCATGGATGTCGCCTCCGCATTGGAGTATCTTCATCACCATTGCGGCACACCGGTTGTTCATTGTGATCTAAAACCAAGCAATGTTCTACTGGACGATGATATGTGTGCCCACGTTAGTGATTTCGGATTAGCAAGGTTTCTTTCTAATGCTACCAGTAATACCACTCAAGATCAAACCAGTTCAACCGGTATCAGGGGATCTGTTGGTTATATTCCTCCAGGTAATAATTTCATGTTTCTTTCTTCTTTAATCTTTTATAGATGTTATGCAAACTATTAGATTCCGTCAATTTTTGAGATTTCGTCCATCTCTGTGCCAATCTGTCTAATCTCCTTCTGCTTTATTCTCTCCTCAAATATTCTTAAATATAAAGCTTGAATTTTTATTTTGTTTTAATAAATAGAGATTTTATTGAGAAAAAAAAAAACCCGCCCCTACTAACATTTGGTCGCCCCCGCCTATCAAACCCCACAACCACTCCCAAATAGGCTGCCCAACCACAAAGAAATGCAACAGGGCCAGCCTAACCAAAACCTACTTAACAGCCCCTAAACAACCGCTGCTCCTGACTCATCAAACCTTATCCAGAGCAAACGCTGCCAGGCCCACCTTATCTAGGAAAATAGCTCCTCTAATCTCTTTGGGGAGAACCCCCATACTTAATATGAAGCTTGAATTGTCACTTCTTCTTCTTCTTCTTCTTCTTCTTTTTTTTGGACGCTATTGTTGTTACATTTGCTGCCATAAGATTACCCAATAATTAAGAAGCGATCGGGTGCTCCTGCACAGTATCATAAGTTGTGTCTCTCCTAGCTAGTCGTTTAGGCCAAGGGGGCAACCCAATTCATCATTCTGGACTAGCCACTAGGTCGAGCACACATTTCACGTTATGCCATGAAAAGTCAGACGATGGATGAGTCTGAACACCCGATCAATAGCCTATCGAATGAATTTCAAGATCATTTATGTAAAAGTAGTGATGGTAAACAAAAAAATTGCATTTATTTGTTGGAGCCCGTGGTGGGCAATCCTAACCATTCCGTTCATGTCTTACAATTATGAACGGCATAAAAAACAAGGTCAACTTATAGGCTGGTGAATTATCCACTCGTTGTGATTTTTTTCACGGTAGCCCATGAAATAGGTAGAAAACCTAATGGACAGTCTGGATCAATCGATTGACTATCTAAATGTCTCAATCCAACTAGGAACACTATTGCAGCGAGAGCACCGAATCATTTCTCATGAATAACAACAGCAGCAGCAGCAGCAGCAACCGAATTAGGACGTGCTTGGTAGCTGAAAAAATGAGAGTTCGTCTCGTTTTCGTTAATATTAGTTATGGAGTAGCTCACAAGCCCAACCGGTTGGACTTATATATTATGTTCCACCCAGCTGATAACTTCCAATATGTGATATGCTTGCCTTACTCATGGCCTAGTGGTGGAATCAAAAGAGTTTCAACATTATGGTCAAGGATTCGAGTACTCATTGTGGTGTGTGTGAGGGTGTGTACGTGTAAAGAAAAAAAAAAAAAAAAAATCCAACCAGTCTAATAGGTTAGCCCTATCACAAGGATTTCCTTCAGAAAAAATAGCCACATTCACTTTTCAAGTAGACCACACTTGTAATTTGCTATTTATCAATGGCAATAAACTGTTTCTTATGTTGTGGTCGGCCCAATGAGCAGATTGGGCTTATTTTGAACTAGGTGATTATCATGGTTGGGCTAACCTATATGAGGGGCTTGGATGTAACATGCTTTTAACATGTTGGAAGTTATTGGCTGGTTGGACTATAGGTTGTGGTCCAATCTGCTGGAATTTCTTTTCTTTTCTTTTCTTTTTTAACACAACCTGGCCCGAACCCAACCCAGCCTGAACCCGTACATAGCCCAACCCGAACACGACCCTGCCCGACCGAAAGCACCCAAAGGTGCTGCTGGTGTGTCTCGAACCTGAGACCAGTTAGTTGATAAATTCGGACTCAAACAGCTGGGCTACAGGCCCTTCCACTAATCCGCTGGAATTGAGAGCTACTCTTAGTTATGTATTGGACATTATATAAATTGTTGGCTATCAGAATTATTTTTAATTCCTATCAAAATAATTGATCTCCAATACATAGTTACAATTGACTAAATTGAGATGAACTCATTTTTCAGTGGCTGCAAAACACGGCCTAAAACTCTAAAAAAATAACATTTTGTAAAAATTGTATTTCCATTGCTGCAACTAAACCGGCTGCAATGTTAACTTGAAACAAACTCTCATTAAGAATGAACGATTGGAGGATGGAAGATTCGTCCTAGTTATTTTTCTATTTTGGTCAAGATAAATTTCAATTAAAAATCCATGGAACAGTTGTGTATGCAAGATTGATGGATGAGCAATTGTACTAATTGGATTTTAGGTCAAAAACTAGTCCCTATTTTTTTTTAATTGTTGGAATGAAACCTTCATATCTTTAAATTTGAGATGTGTAAATGACAGAGTATGGAATGGGCGGAAAGGCATCTACACATGGAGATGTCTACAGCTACGGCATCCTTCTTTTAGAGATGTTTACAGGAAAAAGACCAACCGATGACATGTTCAAGGATGGTCTAAGCCTTCATCAATTTGTTAAGATGGCTTTACCAGATCGGGTGATGGAGATTGTAGACCCACAACTATTCGTAGAAGAAATTCAAGCTCTGAACAATGGAGAACAACGTTGCATTGCAAGAACTAAAATGCAAGAGTGCTTGGCTTCTGTGGCACAAATTGGCATCGCATGCTCTGTTGAATCTCCCAATGAGCGTACACAAATGAGAGATATTGCTGGCAGAAATGTACTGCAAATCAGGCACCTATATCTCGGGGTTGGGATTCACCTAGATTAGCAAAATGGGGCAAGATTGTAGAGCCAAGGTTTATCTTATCTTAGTCATTTTTAACAAGTTGTGGCTAGTCAAGGAATGGAAGATGTAAGTGTGGAAAGTTGGACATTGCGTTTTTCATAGGGCTTGTTTGGTATCTCTACTATAATTCAATAAAAGCTACTCCAGTCAACTCTTTTTGTTCTAGCTTTTGTTTTAAATAAGCTTGTTTGGTAAAACCATACTTTTTCAAGTAAATAAAAAACTTTTATTTAAGATAAGCACATTTGGTAAAACCTACAAATAATAGATTTTTTCCAGGGTAGTTGATGTCTTTTTTAAAGATTACAACAACTCTATTATAAGAGCAATCTATATGGTTCTTTTAGTGGATCTCACCATAGATGAACCATGCCTCAGATAACAAAAGAATGGATGGCTATATCTTCATATATTTAAACATTTGGGCCATCCATTATGTTGTACATTAGATGTTCATCATCCATCACATGAAGCCCACCCTTTGATGTGGATCGTCCATCGTGTGAGCCAAACCTTCAAAGTGGGTCATTCATAAGGTCTGTCTTGGATGTGGACCATTCATCATTTAGGGCCCACCTTGATGTAGGTCACCCATCATGTGGGATCCACCATCAATGCTAATTGTCCTTTATGTGGGGCCCCTTAATGTCCACTTCCCATCACCCATCACATGGAGTCCACATTTGATGTGTCAATAGTATGGGCCCTACTTTCAAATTGGATCATCCATCACGTGGGGCCCACTTTTGATATCCACCATGCATCATGTGGGGTACACCTTCTATATGCAGCATCCATCATATGGCCCACTTTGGATATGGGTCATCCATCATGTGAGACCTTGGATGTGGACCCTCCATTAGGTGGGGCCCACTTGATGTGGACCGTCCATTATGAGGGTCCACACTTTGATATGGGCCATCCATCATGTGAAGACCACTCCATCCATCATGTGGGCACACCTTTGATGTCAGTTGACCATCACGTGGGCCCACCTTTAATGACCATCATCCATCATGTGGGTCCCAGCTTTGATATTTACCGCCCATCAAATGGGGACCACTTGATGTGGATGTTCCGTCATGCTAGGCCACACTCTGATGTGGGCCATCCATCATGTGAGGGGGCCACTTTTGATGTGAATCATTCATTATATGGGCCCACCTTGATGTGGACCATACATCATGTGGGGCTCCACATTCAATATAGGTCATTCATCATGAGGGGCCCACCTTTGTTGTCGATCATGTATCATGTGGGGCCCACTTGATGTGGTAGTCCATCATGTGGGGCGACATTTTGATCCAAGCCACCCATCATGGAGGCCCACCTTTAATGTCCACCATCCATCATGTAGGTCCCCACCTTTACTGTGGACCGTCCATCATGTGGGGCCCAACCTTCAATATGAGGCATTCATCATGTGGGCCCACCTTTAATGTCAACCTTCCATCATATGGTCTCACATTCAATGTCCACCGTCCATCACTTGGGTCCCACCTTTGATGTGGATTGTACATAAGTAGGGCCTGCTTGATGTGATCATGGGCCACACTTTTTTTTTTAAAGCAACGGATTTATTCACAAAAGGCCACAGCCAGGACAATTACAGACACTCATTTAGGGGACCTCAAACAAAAAGATTATGACCCTTCCATCTCGAAAGTGAAGGGGGCTGCGCAAAGACTTCGGAACCACCTCTCGGGTAGCCAGATTCTGAAGACCGATTTTGTTGAGGAAGATGAGACCATAGATTTCCTATGGCAGATTAGCCAATCTAGAAAAATTCTTCTTAAATTGAGCTCCACTTCCCAAATGGGCCAACCCGTCAGCCACTGTATTTCCTTCCCTTAGAGCATGATTGAGGATGAACTCACCTGTGCTAATGAGCCTGATTATCATTTCCTTCCAATACCACCATTTCCAGATTTTCTTGTTGAAATCAGTCAGTATATCAATCACCATAAGAGAATCACTCTCAACTTCAACTTTGTTCAAGCCTTGCTGTCTGCACAGGAGGATGACATCATACATGGCTTTCATTTCTGCCTCGTTGTTTGATCCTATACCGTAGCCGTTCGTGAATGCAAATATAATCTCTCATTTGGAACCTTTGCAAACTCCCCCTCCTCCTGTCGCTCCTGGGTTTCCCCTTGCCGAAACATTAACATTCAATTTGGCCCAACCTGCTGGCGGTTTCTGCTATTTAACTGAACTCATCACCTTTCTGTTGATGAGCATAACAGGAATACGGTTGTAATCGATATGTAGGCGAGCATCCGTGGAGTTCACTCCCTCACATGGCATGGGCGGGCAGATCCAACACAACCACCTATTTATCTTGCCAATTGTATGCTCCGCTTCCTCCCGAGAATCCTCCAATCTATAGGCATTTATGGTATTCCAGATTTCCTACAGAATCAACAGGGGGTTGATTGCTGAGGCAGCCCTCGTCTCTTTTCTAACAGAAGAAACTGCCCACCAACGCGTTAACCTGCCCAATACTAATTGATCAGCACACAGGGCAATCTCAAAACGACACATGAAAAACTTTCATACCTTACTAGCGAGCTCACTAGAGATGAACAAGTGGAAGATGGATTCCGTTTGGGGGCACTGCAGCAAATCAGTCCAACAACAAGAGCATTTAGACGCTAACAAGATGCCCTTAGTTCGCACTCTATCATCAACTAGTATAGCCCCATGTGGGGCCACACTTTGATGCAAGCAATCCATCATGTGGGGCTCACCTTTGATCTGACCATGCATTATGTGGGTCTTCGTTTGATGTGGACCATGCATTATGTAGGGCCAGCCTTCAATATCTCCATCATCATTTAGGCCTACCTCAAAGAGATGGTAAAGAAAAGAGAACTGGCAAGATGGAAATTACTTAAAAAGTTTAAGGACAAACTTGTGCAAAAATTAGCTAAGAAAGTCTACCCATTAAGCCAAATAAACTATTTTTTAAAAAGTAAACCCTCAACTTATATAATCAGAGCTTATTTACTATTTAAAAAAAAAAAAAAAAGCTAAGAACTTATTCTTTTAAAAATAAGCCAACAAACTCTTATTTGTAGAGATGTGAAACGCCTCTCAGTCATTAAATCTTAGTCATAATTATAAGAACCATTTTCCTACCAAATAATAATAATGGCATGAAAAAATGACTGGAAATTCAAAGTGGCTAATGATCTTGGTCGTATTCCAAATTATGTCAGGAAAATAGTATTCCATCCATCATTTATCGATAAGGCTCATCGGTCTAGACAACTAACATAAATGCCTGGCCCCACCTAATGAGTTACCGGTCCTGGTGTGTGTCCAGCTTACGTGGTCCACCTAATGAGTAGCTCTCCCACATTGTGCACAGCTGATCAGGTACCCCCTGTGCTTACACTATAAGAAAACGGTGTTTTACCGACGAAATTATTTTCGTTGGTAAAAAGCCATTTCCCCGACAAAATAAAGTAATCGTCGGTAAAATACATTCCAGTACACACTTTTACCGACGAAATCATGATTTCGTCGGTAAAAAGTTTATTACCGACGAAACTACCCGTCGCTAAAAAATAATTTGGCTTTTGCCGATGAATATTTTCGTCGGTAAAAGTATTTTTTTTTTGCGACGATTATTGTCTGTCGGTAATAATGTGTGGTATCTGTGTAAGTTAAGGAAGAGGACTTTTACCGACGAAAGTTTTCGTCGGCAAAAGTCATTTTTCCCGACGATTATTGCCTGTCGGTAATAATATTTGATTCCCGCCCAAGTGAAAAAGAGGACTTTTACCGACGAAAAATCTGCTTTTACCGATGAAAATTTTCGTCGGTAAAAGTCTTTTTTTTCACTTACCCGATCGGGCCTCCCTCATTTCTCTCCATCTCTCTCGCTCTCGCTCTGTTCTCTCTCCTCTCTCTCTCTCTCGCACGCGCGCTACCGGCCCACCCATCTCGGCTCTCCCTCATCTCCGACCGCCGGCCGTCAACGTCACCGGCGGCCCACCACCTCAGCCGACCACCCCCCCCCCCCCAGCCGACCAGTGTCGCCGGTCGCCACTCGCCTCCACCGACCTCCGTACGTCGCCGCCTCTTCCGGTAACCCTCTCCCCCTTTCTTCTTGCTCCATTTCCCCTCTCTCCCTCTCTCCTCGTTGTTGATTGTGGGGCCCACTCCCAAAATCCAATGCATGTGGGTCCCACCATCGTTGTCCAATACATGTTGGTGGGTCCCACCGTCGCTTTCTATCGTCCATTGCATGTGGGTCCCACCGTCGCTTTCCATAGTCCATTGCATGTGGGGTCCACCTTAGCTGTCTACAATTTGGTGGGGCCCACTGATTTATTAAATTCCTAATTAGGGATTTCGAAATTAAAATCCCCTAATTAGGGATTTCAATATTAAAATCCCTAATTAGGGATTTAAAAATTTAAAATCCAAAATTTTATTTTACAAATTAAAAAAAATGAAATACGTAATTGTGGGGCCCACCGTTGCTGTCCACTGGCTGTGGGGCCCATGTCGCTGTCCACTGGCTGTGGGGCCCACAGTCGCTGTCCACTGGCTGTGGGGCCCACGTCGCTGTCCACTGCCTGTGGGGCCCACCGTCGCTGTCCACTGGCTGTGGGGCCCCCGAAGATGGGAACTGCTGGTGCCCAAAAATGAAGCATATCAAAACCTAAAGTGGACCACAGCACAAGTGTGAACTGAATGTCTATCATTGAAAAATTCTTAGAGGACACAGAAGTTTTGGATCAAGCTAATATTTGTGTTTTCCCTTCATCCATATCCATGTGATCTTATGAACGGGTTGGATGACAAATAATGATCACTGTAGGTCCTGGGAATGGTGGAAATCATTATTCCCACGGTTTCCCATGGCATGGTCCACTTGAGATTTGGATATGCTTAAATTTTGGGCTCAACCACTAAAATGAGCTGAAAAAACATAAGGACGGAATAGATAAATCACATACATTCTAGGTGGGCCCAACTGAATTTACTCTACATGATAAGAGCGTGTAGAGTTACTCTGCACGCAATCCGATTCCCATGGTGGGCCCCATACATACTTATTTGTTGAGAAAGTAGCAGTCATTAGGTATTTGATTAGACTTGATTCATGGTGTTGATGATTCTGTCATTTTATGTGCTTGTGTATCTGGAATTGATGGAGCAAACCCGGGTTGTGCGTCGGAGCTACCCGTGGTTGATTTATGTGGATGTATGTTGTGGATGTATTTGGCTTATTATTAATAGTTATTTTTTGTCCACAAATGGTAGTATAATAGAATCAGTTAGCCCATTTGGAGATTTCTATATTGCCGAGCATAGATAAAGTGTGTTTTGGAGGTATAGAAATCTGCCAAATTGTCCTGTTGGACAGTCCAAGGTTGGATAGATTGGAATGTTATCGTTGTTTGTCATTTACATGCTCTGTCATTAGTTTCGTGCGGTAACTCTCATATTCTCTCTGGATATGTTTCTTATGTTTAATTCCATTGTCAATTTAATCCACACAATGTGTGGATAGTTGACGTGGAAATTAAATGTAAGATAAATATATCTGGAAAGATAGGGGGAGATGCTGTCGAAATTTAGGCTTGGGCATTTAAATGGAAATAATGATAGCATTTCAATCTATCCATCCTTGGATGGGCGACTGATTTTATTATATTATCATTTAGTGGCAAATTAGATGACGAACATGATACTTGTGATTAAGAGTAGTTGATTGATGTTGATGTTGAGCGGGGGTCCCTGGAAGGTGGGAACCGCGGTTTAGACCATGATGATGAAGCTGTCCTGTTCCTACGGACAGTAATATGGGTGGCTTGGCCATTTGGACAGGCCCGTGTTTATGTATTAGCTCGAAATTAATGGAGCAGACCCGGATGTGCGTCGGAGCTATCCGGGTGTTGAGCGGGGGTCCCTGGAAGGTGGGAACCGCTGTTATGACCATGATGATGAAGCTGTCCATTTCCTATGGACAGTAATATGGGTGGCCTGGCCATTTGGACAGGCCCGTGTTTATGTATTAGCTCGAAATTAATGGAGCAGACCCGGATGTGCGTCGGAGCTATCCGGGTGTTGAGCGGGGGTCCCTTGAAGGTGGGAACCGCTGTTATGACCATGATGATGAAGCTGTCCATTTCCTATGGACAGCAATATGGGTGGCCTGGCCATTTGGACAGGCCCGTGTTTATGTATTAGCTCGAAATTAATGGAGCAGACCTGGATGTGTGTCGGAGCTATCCGGTTGTTGAGCGGGGGTCCCTGGAAGGTGGGAACCGCTGTTATGACCATGATGAAGTTGTCCATTTCCTATGGACAGCAATATGGGTGGCCTGGCCATTTGGACAGGCCCGCTTTGTGTGGAGCAGACCCGGATGTGCGTCGGAGCTATCCTTTAGTTGCTTGAGTCTCCAAGACCTACACCCTAAACCCGAAACCATAAATCTAAAACTAAAACCTATAAGCTATGGCTAAACCGAAACCTAAACTCAATTCATCTAACTCTAAACCTAGACCCTATAAGCTACGAAAATGCGACCCTAAACCCGATCCCGAACCCGCAAATCCAAACCTATGCCCTAAACCTAATCTCATGTCACCTAACCTAAACCTACACCTATTCCTAAATCCATTCACCTAACCTAAACCTAGACCCAAACACGAGAACCAAACCCGAAACCCGATCCCGAACCCGCAAATCCAAACCTATGCCCTAAACCTAATCCTAAACTCATGTCACCTAAACTAAACCTACACCTATTCCTAAATCCATTCACCTAACCTAAACTTTAACCTAAACACGAAAACCTAACCTGAAACCCGATCCCGAACCCGAAAATCTCAACCTATACCTAAGCCTAATCCTAAATTCAAATCACTTAAACTAAACCTACACCTATTCCTGAATCCATTCACCTAACATAAACCTAGACCCAAATATGAAAACCTAACCCGAAATCCAATCCCGAACCCGAAAATCCAAACCTATGCCTAAACCTAATCCTAAACTCAAATTACCTAAACTAAACCTACACCTATTCCTAAATCCATTCACCTAACCTAAACTTTAACCCAAACACGAAAACCTAACCCGAAACCCGATCCCGAACCCGAAAATCTCAACCTATACCTAAGCCTAATCCTAAATTCAAATCACTTAAACTAAACCTACACCTATACCTGAATCCATTCACCTAACATAAACCTAGACCCAAATATGAAAACCTAACCCGAAACGCTATCCCGAACCCGAAAATCTCAACCTATGCCTAAACCTAATCCTAAACTCAAATTACCTAAACTAAACCTACACCTATTCCTAAATCCATTCACCTAACCTAAACTTTAACCCAAACACGAAAACCTAACCCGAAACCCGATCCCGAACCCGAAAATCTCAACCTATGCCTAAACCTAATCCTAAACTCAAATCATCTAAACTAAACCTACACCTACTCCTAAATCCATTCACCTAACATAAACCTAGACCCAAATATGAAAACCTAACCCGAAACGCTATCCCGAACCCGAAAATCTCAACCTATGCCTAAACCTAATCCTAAACTCAAATTACCTAAACTAAACCTACACCTATTCCTAAATCCATTCACCTAACCTAAACTTTAACCCAAACACGAAAACCTAACCCGAAACCCGATCCCGAACCCGAAAATCTCAACCTATGCCTAAACCTAATCCTAAACTCAAATCATCTAAACTAAACCTACACCTACTCCTAAATCCATTCACCTAGCCTAAACTTAGACCCAAACTCGGCGTATCATTTTCACCGACGTATCATTTTCATTCCCGACAAACATTCATATGTTTTGCCGACGAATATTTTCGTCGGTAATGGTGTAATTATTACCTACGAAAAATTATTTCGTCGGTAAAAACCTTTACCGACGGCCTTTCTGCGACGATGTTAGCCGCGAATTATTTCGTCGGGAAAAAGATTTCCCGACGAAATTTTACTGATTACCGACGAAATCATTCGTCGGTAAAAATGGAATTTCTTGTAATGTTAGTTTGGTGCGGATGTAGTATGAAAAGATGCATGTACAGAGTGCATGCAAGCTTTGCGAATATTATTTTGCAAGGAAAACACTTGCCATGTCTGAAAAATGATCCAATGGAATAATCCTGACCATCAACTCGGTTCACTTCTTCACATTGAATGTGGACATGATCATTTTGCTTTCAACCGTCTGAATTGTTGAGAACAGACACCTCAAATCAGAGACCACTGGCCGGTCGGTGGGGGTGTCCGACCGGCCAGCCACACGCTGGAACCAGGCAGCAAGGCTGCTGTAGAGAAATTAGCCCATCCGACCGGTCGGCCGACCGGCCAGTAGGGGTGTCCGACCAGTCGGACGATCGGTCGGCAGTGTCCTACCGCAACGCGGTTTCTTGCGCGGTTTGCGCGCAAGAGGTTTCTAAATCCGTTTTTCTTTCCTATTAAAGGGGTATTACGAGTTTAGAGGTTACCAAGGTTGCAAAGGGGATTGAGGGAGCTTCTAGGTGAGAGAAAGAGCTTGGAGAAGAGGGTTTCTTCTTGTGTAAGCTTGGGATTTCTCTTGTGGGCTTGGGTTTTTGGGTCTTGGGTTCCATCTCTTGTAACTTCTAATATTATAGTGGATTGTTGTCACTTTGTGCCGTGGTTTTTTACCCGTGAGGGGTTTTTCCACGTAAAAATCGGATTGTCTGTGTGTGGGTGATTGCATGCATTGTGTGGCTTGTTTGATTGAATTTGTTGCTTGTGTTCAGCTTTGCTTCCGCTGCCGGCCCTCCTATCCCAACAACTGGTATCAGAGAGATCGTTGGGGTGTAGCAGAAATTCAAATCTGAGACAAGAGCATGGCATCAGGCATAAGGTTCGACATAGAGAAGTATTCGGGGAAAAACAATTTTGATCTCTGGAAGGTGAAGATGAAAGGCCTTCTAGTTCAGCAAGGATTGCAAGATGTACTCCTTGGAGAGCGACCAGAAGCTATGAAAGAAGAAGAGTGGAAGAAGATCGATGAAAAGGCCAATGTCTCAATCCAGTTGTGCCTGGCAGATGAGGTCTTGTATAACGTCATGAAAGAGAAAACTGCAGCTAAAACATGGGCGAAGTTAGAGAATATCTATGCGAAGAAGTCTCTTGAAAATCGCATATACTTGAAGCTTCAGTTGTACAATCTGAGGATGACGGAGGGGGCCGATGTTGAGAGTCACATTAGCAATTTCAATAGGCTTATTTGCAAGTTGATGGATGTAGATGAGCCGATGAAGGACGAGGATCAAGCGTTCATTCTGCTGAATTCTCTTCCAGAATCATATGAGTCGCTCAAGGACTCTTTGTGCGCAGGTAGGGAGATTATTGGCATAGAAACCGTTATCTCAGCCCTTCAGGCGAATGCGATGAGAAGGAAAAGCGGCGGCGTGGGTCCCTCTACT
This sequence comes from Liriodendron chinense, assembly GCA_003013855.2. Classification (NCBI taxonomy): domain Eukaryota; kingdom Viridiplantae; phylum Streptophyta; class Magnoliopsida; order Magnoliales; family Magnoliaceae; genus Liriodendron; species Liriodendron chinense. Next base: position 8,437,311 of record ML058333.1, read on the forward strand.
GATGAGGCACTGGTTATGAGTGGGAGGAATTCTGAGCGGGGTGGAGGATCTCCTTTATCGAGATTTAAATCAAAAGGCAAGTGGAGGCACAAGGTGAGATGCTGGAATTGTGGGGAAGAAGATTATGTGAAGAGGGATTGTTCGAATCCCGAGAAAAGACAGGAGAGATCTGGAGGCTCTTCTAGGGAAGGAACCAATACTATAGAGGACGGTGGTGAAGGTTGTGATGTATTGACTGCATTCGGCATAGAGCCTCTTGGTGGAGAGTGGCTCTTGGATTCAGGGGCATCATGTCATGTATGTCCCGACCGAAGTTCATTCATGTCATACAAGGAGTATGATAGTGGGTCGGTGTTTGTGAGCGATGGCTACGCTCGCAATGTGGTAGGGATTACTTCAGTGCACATTAGGATGTTCGATGGTGTCGAACGGATCCTTGAAAGTGTGAAGCATGTCCCTGAGATAAAAAGGAACGTGATATCTCTTGGTGCAGTCGAGGCGAAAGGGTGCAGGTTCATCGGCTGCGATCGATATTGTAAAGTGGTGAAGGGAGCACATGTGATGATCAAGGCACGGAGGTGCAATAATCTTTACAAGGTGATCGGGAACACAATTCATGGTGGAGCTGCGGGATCGGCAGCGGGATCCATGGTTGTTCAAGTGTGGCAAGAGAAAAAGGGCCATATGGGAAGAGCAACAAAGCGTGTGAAGATGCAAGGATGAGGTCGATGGGGCATGAGAAGCGACGGGACTGTAATGATGACGAAGTAGAGGTGGAGATTGTGCGTGTCCAGGAGGTGCATGGTGATTTGAGTCGTGGTGGAGTTTGTTGAGAACAGACGCCTCAAATCAGAGACCACCGCCGACCGGCCGGCCACACGCTGGAACCAGGTAGTAAGGCTACTGTAGAGAAATTAGCCCATCCGACCGGTCGGCCGACCGGCCGGTAGGGGTGTCCGACCGGTCGGCAGTGTCCTACCGCAACGTGGTTTCTTGCGCGGTTTGCGCGCAAGAGGTTTCTAAATCCATTTTTTTTTCCTATTAAAGGGGTATCACGAGTTTAGAGGTTACCAAGGTTGCAAAGGGGATTGAGGGAGCTTCTAGGTGAGAGAAAGAGCTTGGAGAAGAGGGTTTCTTCTTGGGTAAGCTTGGGATTTCTCTTGTGGGCTTGGGTTTTTGGGTCTTGGGTTCCATCTCTTATAACTTCTGATATTATAGTGGATTGTTGTCGCTTTGTGCCGTGGTTTTTAACCCGTGAGGGGTTTTTCCACGTAAAAATTGAATTGTCTATGTGTGGGTGATTGCATGCATTGTGATTGCATTGTGTGGCTTGTTTGATTGAATTTGTTGCTTGTGTTCGGCTTTGCTTCCGCTGCCGGCCCTCCTATCCCAACATGAATCAGCAACAATGATCACAGATGTGCTCTGATCTTTTCTTCCTAGTTTGGATCATACGTAGAGTGCTAATCATTGGAATACTGGGCCTATTGGGATAGTGGATGTCGCATGATATCCAACCTGTCCAACAAGGTGGACCCATGGTGAAATTTGGAATCCCCAGACATCAGGACAATCCAAATCATCATGTGGCCATCCTGTGATTTGGATGTTTTTGGTGGTTGTAAATTTTCTTCTATAATTTGGCCTGCCTAATACTCGGATAGGCCTCTTTTTGGGCGTCGAAGATCACGGTGGGGCTCAATTAATACACTGGTTGAATGGGATACCATAATACTGTGGGCTCACATGCAATAGTAAAGGGTCGTTTAGCACCATGGATTTGGGGGGGATTTGAGGGGATTTCAAATCTCCTAGTGTGTTTGGCCCATTAAGCAACTGGGGGTTTCAAATCCCCTCAATGAGGGGGTTTCAAATCCAAGGTGAAAGCTTGGATTACATCTAAAACCCTTCTAAGGGTCACATGTATAACATGTGTGTCACTAAGCTACTAATCTATTGGGTACATGGCCCACTGATGATATCCCCAAACAATCAGATTATCAACTGCATCGTTAAAATTACATTAATATGTTGATCTGCGCCATCCAAACATTATCCATGTAAATCAACGGTTAAAAATCGTTGGTTAGTCACTCAGATGTTAACCTATACTTGTGGCCCATCTAAGACTCGGAATTTCATAATTTTTTTCCATAGTATATATTTCAATGGGCTTATTACAACCATTGTGTCAAACATTGCATACGTACACTAATTAAGGATATTAAAGTTGATTTAGTAATTAAATTCAAACCCCAGTAAATACCATACTTTTGGATAAGAGGGGATTCCAAATTTATGGTGCCAAACACAGGGTTCAAATCTAGGGGGTTCTAAATCCATGCTCCAAACAGGCCCTAATAAGGGTTTGCTATTCAGGTAGCGGATTGGCAGCTCGCTGGTGTATTGATGTCACCATCTGTGGGCCCCAGCATAAGGTTCGTGTTATATTCAAACCGTCTATCCATTTGGCAACATTGTTATAATGGTTGAACCCAAAAATAAGACAGATATACAAAGATCAAGTGGACCACGCTGCAGAATGCAATAAGAGATTGAACATCTACCATTGAAACCTTCTTGGGGTTACAGAAGTTTTGGATCAATCTAATATTTGTTTTTACCCTTCATCCAGATTCGTGTGATCTTATGAACAGTTTGGATGGCTAATAAACATCATGGTGGGCCTTAAGAATGTTTTAATGGTGAGAATCATTGTCTCCACTGCCTTTTGTGGTGTGGTCCACTTAAGATTTGGATATAACTCATTTTTTAGACCATGCCCTAAAATGATCTCGTCAAATGGATGGACGGTGTAGATATCTTAAATACATCATCATGGGGCCCATAGAACCTTGATTTTTTTTGAGCTCGAGGACAGACGCATTCATTTGCGCCCGACACCGTGCCCACACCAGTTAAGTTGTTGGTATAGGATACACCAGCCAATCCGCTTCAATTCGTATGAAATGACAGGTCTCAAGCAGGGCGCGGATTTCCTACGAAAGCCTTCCGCAGGAAGTCCCTACACCGGGAACCAAGGTGGGGCCCATAGTGATGTTTTCTAATGAATCCACCCCGTCCATCCGTTTTGGGAGCTCATTTTAGGATATGAGAACAAAAATGAACCGGATCCAAGACTCAAGTGGACCGAAAACGTGAGAATTAAACGTACACAGTTGAAATATTTGTGGAGCCACAGGAGTTTTGAATCAGATTAATATTTGTGTATCCCGTTCATCCCAGTAGTAGTGACGTTATGAACGATATGGATGTCATATAAACATCACTGTGGACCTCAGGGAGGTTTCAACGGTAGTAATTTACCTACCCACCTTTGAGTCTTGGATCCGGTTCATTTTTGTTTTCATGTCCTAAAATGAGCTCCCAAAACGGATGAACGAGGTGGATTTATTAAAAAAAATCACTGTGGGCCCCACCTTGGTTCCCAACGCAGGAACTTCCTGCGAAAGCCTTACGCAGGAAGTCCCTGCACCGGGAACCAAGGTGGGGCCCACAGTGATGTTTTCTGATGAATCCACCCCGTCCATCCGTTTTAGGAGCTCATTTTAGGACATGAGAACAAAAATGAACTGGATCCAAGACTCAAGTGGACCGAAAACGTGAGGATTAAATGTACATAGTTGAAATATTTGTGGAGCCACAGGAGTTTTGAATCAAATTAATATTTGTGTTTCCCGTTCATCCCAGTAGTAGTGACGTTATGAACGGTATGGATGTCATATAAACATCACTGTGGACCTCAGGGAGGTTTCAACGGTAGTAATTTACCTACCCACCTTTTCCTTTAGTGAGGCCCACTTGAGTCTTGGATCCGGTTCATTTTTGTTTTCATGTCCTAAAATGAGCTCCCAAAATGGATGAACGAGGTGGATTTATAAAATAAAAAAAATCACTGTGGGCCCCACCTTGGTTCCCAGTGCAGGAACTTCCTACAATAGCCTTGCGCAGGAAGTCCCTACACCGGGAACCAAGGTGGGGCCCACAGTGATGTTTTCTGATGAATCACACACAAGCATTCACCACAAGAGACTTCGAATTTACGTGGAAAAATCCCTCAACGGGTAAAAAACCACGGCACAAAACGATCCACTATGAATATCAGAAGATTACAGAGATTGACAGCCCACAAGCAAGGAAAAACAAAGAAAACCCCAAGTTCTCTCTCACACACACATCTCCCCTCTTCCTAATACGAATAGGAAACCTTAGACACCTTAGGATTTTATCTAAGTCGGGATTGCAACTCCTTAAATAGGCAAAACACCTGAAATAGAAACATGTTGTGCAGTACTACGAGCTGTGCAAGAAATCCGCACGCACAGCCAACCAGTCACCGGACCGGTCGCACATTGCACAATAACAGTGCAGGGAGAAACATTCACACGCTGCCTCGTAGCCGACCGATCGCCCGACCGGTCGCACATTGCACAGTAACAATCTAGGGAGAAACATTCACACGCTGCCTCGTAGCTGACCGGTCGAAGCCCTCTGCAGACCGATCAGCCGACGGATCTGGGCACATAAATTCTGTCCAGCCTTCCATGTGCATCTGGGCCAAAATGGCCAGGCCGGTCGCCCGACCGGTCTAAGCACCCAAACCGTGCACATGTTCGAAGGCTCCCCAACAACACATCTGTGAGAGATCTGATTCATCCATCAGCTTAATTCGACCTTGTATGTTTCCACAAAAATGAAATCACATGTCCCTATCCTTGCTGGACCTCATGGCGTGGTCCACTTGTGTTTTAAAATGCCTGATATTTGACTCATATCCTAACATGAGTTGGCTTCCATAGCAGGAACATGGGAAGCAAGAAAAGAGATGAGCAGTGAACACCCACCCAGGGATTGCATTTTGACCTTGCCACCCATTGAAATATCATTGTAAAATAATTTATTGGTTTAAAATATTTTGAAAAAAATAATGTTTTGTTTTTGTCCCATAGCGGATGGGAGATATAAAATTTTCATCTTTATAAGTAGGGTGCTGTGCACCTTATTTATTTATGGTGAGAAAGAAGAGTATGGTGACACACAAGCACACACTCGGGCACGGTGCAAGGGCGTGGGCATGTGAGGTAGTGTGGCTGTAGAGGTGCTAGTGGTGCACTTTGCACTTCGCAGATAGGTCGTGACCTCACGGACCGGAGCGAGAGACTAGTGCGACAGAGGCTAAGTAGTGGGTCAGGTGATTAGGTTTGGAACAAACACATCTCTGCTTTTTATAAAGAGCTGCAAGGCTATTTAGAGGGACTTATGTAATTGCACAAGCAGTAACAGTCCAGACCATGCAGTAATAGCTGCATGTGGCTAGTCCAACAGTCAGAAATGATTAGCCACTGAGTCTAAACAGCTAGCATGCAGGTGTAACTCCCACATGCACAACGGTCAGAAACTGCCAGAAAACAGCTAGTTTCTCCCAACAGCCAGAAAACGACTAGTGTTATTATGACTCTGGACCAAAACTGACAGTCACCCTTGCCTATATAAACTAGATATGTCTGGTTCATTTCTCAACAATCACAACCATCTCAAGCCTTCTACTGAACCAGCACCTCCAGCCAAAGCCATCTAACCTCACAATTTGGTTCATACAAGCCTAGCCACTAAGACCAAAGAAGTGGTCTAACTCGTTGCCAGAAGAACGCTAAACTCCTTTCTTTCTTCATTTTTCTATTCTGCTAGAAATTGTGTAAAAGAGTTCCAATAGTGGTTTCTTCGTTATTGCTGAACGCAGAACCACATAAGGCTCGTCATATCATAGAAGCAATCCAATTGTAACCTGACAACAGACTCAAAAAAAAAAATTGAGTAAGGGCAAATTACGCTTTAAGGACAACATATTTTTCATGTGCTTCAGCTTGTCCTTTAAATTTGATTTTTTTCAATTTTATTTATTTATATTTAAGAGATCAAATTTCTCAATAATCTTAAAGCATAATTTCATATAGAAATCGAATGGGTATCATCAATCAAACTGATGAACCAGGATTTGATTCGTCTAAACCGATTCGACGAAACCAATTTCACCAGATGACAAGATAAAATTAAGTTCCTGCTTACAGCATTGAAGATATACTATATTTTAGACCCGAACTTGAAGTCGTTACCTCCAGAAACTGATAAAGACACACTTGAGCAAATCGTTGCACGTGTCAAAAGAGAAGAAGATAATCTGCTGTATCAAGGACACATCCTAAACACGCTATCTGATCGTCTGTATGACCAATACACCATAACTAAATCTACCAAAGAAATTTGGATTGCAGTGGAGTTCAAATACAAGGCCGAAGAAGAAGGTACGAACAAATATCTCATAACTAGCTATTTCAACTACACCATGGTAGATAACAAATCGTTGTTAGCTCAAATCGGAGAACTACAACTAATTGTTAGTAAAATCAGTGCCTTAAAGATTGATCTCCCTAAATCTTTCCAAATTAGGGCTATAATCACAAAATTGCCCTCGAGTTGGACAAAATATAGGAAGAAATTGCTACATAAAATCGAGGACTATACACTAGAACAAATCCAAAAATATCTCGGAATAGAGGAAGAATCCCAAAATCGTGAAAAGAAAAAGGAAAACGAAAATTCCTCATCTAAGGTGCAAGCAATAGAAAGTACCCAAAACAACGATCCTGAGAAGAATGATTCCCTGAAACCCAATAAAGGAAAATTCAAGAAACCACAGAAGAAGAACGAAAAGTTCAATTGCCCTTGTCATGTTTGCGGAGAAACCAAATATTACGCTCGAGTATGCTGACTTCGTAAATCAAAGAATAAGGCAAGTGCAGTTGAAGAAGACATAGTGGCCATGATCACTGAGGTAAGCATGATCCAATACAAAGTACCCGGTTGGTGGTATGATACAGCTGCTACAGTCTATGTAAGCTATGACAAGTCAACCTTTAAAACTTACAAGGATGCAACTAATGTTCAAGAGGTCCAAATGGGTAATGAAGTCCGATCGAAGGTTGTAAGTAAAGGAACCGTGGAACTAGTCTTTACCTCTGGAAAAAAATAGTCCTAACTAATGTATTGCACGTCTCAGACATGAGACGAAATCTAGTTTCTAGAGATCTTCTAGGAAAACCCGAAATACTAGTATTTGAGTCAGGAAAACTGATTCTATCAAAGAATGAGAACTTCATTGGTAAGGGATATGCTTCTAATGTGATAATTAAATTTTCCTTAAATGAAAGTAGCTCTTCTACATATATGGTTGAATCTGTAGCATTATGGCATGGTAGATTAGCACACGTAAGTCATAGTACCTTAAAATGCATGTCTAAGAATGGCCTGATCTCATATACAGATAGTTAAAATGATAAATGTGAAGTGTGCACACAGTCGAAATTAACAAAGAAACATTTTCCTAGTATTAAGGGATTATCTCAAATATTGGATCTAATACATACTGATATTTGTGAGTTGAATGACATTCTTACACGTGAAAGAAGAAGATACTTTATAACATTTATCGATGATTGCTCCATATATGTGTATGTATACTTTTAAAGAATAAAGATGAAGCATTCATCATGTTCAAGGTATATAAATCAAAAGTAGAAAATCAACTAAATAAGAAAATAAAAGTTCTTCGTAGCGATAGAGGAGGTGAGTAGTTTTCAACAGAATTCTCCAACTTCTGTGAAAAACATGAAATAATACACAAATGCACTATACCGTACTCACCACAACAAAACAGTATAACTGAACAAAAGAATAAAACCTTAGTAGAGATGGTCAACTCAATGCTAATACAAGCAAAATTGTCACTAGGACTATTGGGTGAAGCACTACTAATAGTATACCATATCCTAAATAAGGTTCCTTCTAAAAAGTTTAAGACTTCACTATACAAGGTATATAAAGGTAGAAAACCTAACCTAAAATATTTCAAAGTGTGGGGATGTCGCACTTATTGTAGAAAGTCTGATCCCAAAAGAACTAAATTAGGATCCAGAGCTATCAAGTGCATCTTTATAGGGTATGCACAAAATAGCAAAATTTATAGACTCCCAGACTTAAGAGTCTAACACCATCGTAAAGTCTAGAGATGTAGAGTTTTTTAAAAACTCACTATCCTTGGAGTCAAAGGCTAGTGAAATCCAAACTTCAAACGACAAACTCATGGTATAAACTCAACAAGAAGTTGAAGTTCCAATCGAACCACGTAGGAGTCAAAGGGTAAAAGTAGAAAAGAGTCTTGATCCTAAACAAATAGACTCTTCAGCGTATCTTTTTTCATCTCATTGAAGGAGATAGAAAGAATGTCATTAGAAAGATACCTATAGTTATGACTATAGAAGATGATTCGAAAACCTATAGAGAAACTATAACTTCTAGAGACTAAGCTTTTTGGAAAGAAGCCATCAATGATGAGATGGACTCAATTTTATCAAACCAAACCTGAAAAATGGTAGATCTACCTCCAGCTTCTAAACCCATAGAGTGTAAGTGGGTATTTATAAAAAAAATATCATACTGATGGAACTATTCAAACATTTAAAGTTAAACTAGTAGCTAAAGGATTCAAACAAAAAAAAAATGAATAGATTATTTTGACACATACTCACCTGTGACGAAAATAACATCTATTAGGATTATGTTTGCTTTAGCATCCATACATCACCTGTATATTCACCAGATGGATGTAAAGACCACTTTCCTGAATGGAGACCTCGACGAAGAGGTATACATTGAACAACCTGAAGGGTTAGTTCAGCCAGGAAATGAGAAGAAGGTCTGTAAACTAATTAAATCATTGTATGGATTAAAACAGGCACCTAAACAGTGGCATGAGAAGTTTGATTCTAAAATACTATCTCATGGTTTCATGCATAATGTAGCAGAATGCATATATTCCAAAACAAGTAATAACCATATCACTGTTATTTGTTTATGTTAATGACATGTTAATAATAAGTAATAAAATGAAGGTGTAATTGAACAAAGAAATTTCTATCTTCCATATTTAAAATGAAAGATATTTAACAAGTTAATATCATTCTAAATATTAAAGTAAAAACTCATAGTGGGGGTTATGTGTTGTGTCAATCTCATTATATTGAGAAAATAATAAATAAATTTAGACACTTGAATATTAAAGAAGCGAAAATCTCATTCGATTCAAGTATCAAGTTAAATGAAAATACTGAAAGAATAGTTACACAATTAAAGTATGCTAGTATAATAGGATGTTTAATATATGCAATGCAATGCACTAGACTAGATATTGCATACACTACGAGTAAAATAAATACGTTTACTAGTAATCCTAGTGTGGAACATTGGAAGGCAATAGGTAGAGTATTTGGTTATTTGAAAACAATCAAGGACTTAGGGTTATTCCACTAAGAATTTCCAGCTTTACTGGAAGGATATACTGATGCAATTTGTATATCGAGTGCAGGGGACAACAAGTCCACTAATGGATGGATTTTCACCCTATAAGGTGCAGCTGTATCTTGGGGATCCAAAAAACAAACATGCATAACTCACTCGACTATGGAGTATGAGTTCATATATAGCCCTTCCTGCAACAGGCAAAGAGACTGAGTGGCTTAGAGATCTTCTTTTAGAAATTTCATTCCATGCGAGACCGATACCGCCCATTTCGCTACATTGCGATAGTGAAGCCACATTAGCTAGAGCCTATAGGAGCACATATAATGAAAAATCCAGACATATAAGTCTGCGACATGACTATATAAGACAACTAATTCAAGATAGATTCATTAAAATCTCTTACTTAAAGTCAAGTAATAACTTAACTGATCTTTTTACAAAACCTCTAACAAAAAAGGTAGTAAGGACAACATCCAAAGGGATGGGGTTGAAACTTTTTTCAAAAGATTTCACTAGTGATGAAAACCCAACCTAAAGTTAAAAAATCTCTAAATATGGGTTTAATGGGTAAAAATAAGTCACTAATACGTGAAAAGTTTCATCACTAAATTATATATATACCTCATCTAGGATTAAAATGTTAGCCATTACAAATAGGGGGTTGAGTCGTAGAAACTCTTAATGCAGTTCAGTCTTAAGGACAAGTGTCTGAAAGTAACAAAGACACTGAAAGGACTTCACCTATATAAACGTAGAGGTGGTGCCGCCTCTCATGAGAATGAGAGTTTTTTCTCGACATCGTTCATAAAATAGGACAAGCACAAGGCCATTAAATGTGCTGAGCAAGAATTGTGAAAACTCAAATAGTACTAAGAAAGTATGTGTGTGGTATTTCCGGTCCTATTATCTAAAAATAACTAGTTCAAAGCTGCGGCTATCAATAATTTCGATTGGTCTTTGAAATACTTACAAAAAGGAATTATTCAAATTGAAATATGTCTTTCTTTACGCATATGATCAGTTTGTACTCTAGCAGATGTCATTTTTTCGTTTTAAAATTATTTTTAACCAAGTGGGGGATTGTTGAAATATTTTTGTAAAATAATTTATTGGTTTAAAATATTTTGAAAAAAAAAAAAACAGTGTTTTGTTTTTGTCCCATATTGGATGGGAGATATAAAATTTTCATATTTATAAGTATGGAGTTGTACACCTTACTTATTTATGGTGAGAGAGATAAGTATGGTGGCTTGCATGTTCCAGTACGAAAAGCATGCGCTCGAGCTCTGGCATGGGCTCAGTCTCGGTCTCGGTCTCGATCACGGGCACAGGTTCGGTGCAAAGGTGTGGGCAAGTGAGGTAGTGTGGCTATAGAGGCGCTAGTGGCGCACTTGACACTTTGCACTTCTCACGTGCGCATCGTGTCGCAGATGGGTCACGATCTTGCGAACCGGAGCGAGACTGGTGCAAGTTGCGATACAATAGAGGCTAAGTAGTGGGTCAAGTGACTGGATTCAGAACAGAGGAGGTGTTTTGGGTAAGAAGTCTGACAGAGAGACCTCTCTGCCTTTTACAAACAGTTACAGGGCTATTTGAGGGACTTGTGTAACTGCTCAAGCAGTAACAGTCCAGACCATGTAGTAACAGCTGCATGTGTGACTAGCCCAACAGTCAAAAACGGCTAGCCATTGAGTCTAAACAGTCAGCATGCAGGTGTAACTCACACATGCACAACGGTCAGAAACTACCAGAAAACGACTAGTTTCTCCCAACAGCCAGAAAACAACAATTGCTATTATGGCTCTGGACTAAAACTGGCAGTCACCTTGCCTATATAAACTGGACATGTCTGGTTCATTTCACAACAATCACAACCATCTCAAGTCTTCTATTGAACCAGCACCTCTAGCCAAAGCCACTAGCCTCACGGTTTGGTTCATACAAACCTAGCCACTAAGACCAAAGAAGTAGTCTAACTCGTTGCCAGAAGAACACCAGACTCTTTTCTTTCTTCCTTTTTCTATTCTGCTAGAGATTGTGTAAAAGAGTTCTAATAGTGGTCTTTCCTTTATTGCTAAACGCATAACCATATAAGGCTCATCGTATCCTGGAAGCAATCCGCCTGCAACTTAACAGCAGACTCAAAAAAATTTAAGTAGGGGCGAATTATGCTTTAAGGACAGCGTGTTTTTCACATGCTTCAGCCTATCCTTTAAATTCAATTTATTTTTATTTAGGAGATTAAATTTCTCAACACCACCACTGACATCTGCAATTATCCAACATGGAGGGATTTAACTGGGCCATATGCCCCTATCAAAAATGGGGGCATGCAAATCATGTTTAAAAGGGGCATTGATTACAACTCTCACTTGTAGTGCAGTAATGCGGTGATATTTGATTGGTGTGCTATAGGCTATCTGCTATTAAAGATAGATCAATTATATACTTTGACAAAAACCTTCTAAAAAGGCAAGGGCTAATCTTTGATAGCTTATGGCCCCACCAATTAAATCTCACCATGTCATCACACTATTGCTGAGGTTGTCTAATACGCATCCATTTAAAAGTTGTAATGTCAAGTACATCCTTGATCGGGTCATCTCTTACAGTGGCAAATAGTTCAATTAAATCCCACCACAATAGGTTACCATGGAAGTTGTCACCTTTCAAGCTGGGTCCTTAAACAAATTACTTAGGAAGTGCACACATGAAATGGATATAATTAAGTCAAATCAAATTGCCCAATTGTGTGTCCTGATTAAAATGTATCATGGACTAATCATTTGGGTTATTTGATTATTCGACTATCTGATTGGTTGATATTTATTGACCAGTTAAATGAAAATATCCAACAGTACTTACAACAAAAAAAGTGTCCCAAATCAGAGGCCAGGATTGTTTTAATAATCTTATTTTAAGATTGTTAGTGACAGCAAATCCCACAATCTAGTGACAGTAAATTTTATCTTCTCATCTTCTGAAATTTAATAAATAAATAAATAATCCCACGATCTAGAAAGTTATGGTCCCACCTTTCTTGAAAAAAATAAAAAGGAAAAAAAAAAAAACCTGTCTTTGTGTACAATTTCTAGTGACTGCCTATCAAGTTGCCCTGCCAGGGCAACATATCAAACAAACTATGGAAGAAGGCAAAAAAAAATAATAATAATAAAAATAATAATAATAATAATAATAAATAAAGAGCTGGCATTAGGGCTGTAAATGGTCGGGTTCGGAGCGGGTTTAGACAAAACCAGACCCACCCATTTACTAAATGGGTCTGGGTCCAAATTTTAGACACAGACCCTTTTACTAAATGGGCGGGTCTGGGTCAGGTTCGAGTCAACCCATCAGACCCATTTATAAATGGGTCCGGGTCTGGTAGAGGGAGATCCACAAGGAGATCCACCTAGACCCATTTATAAATGCGTCGGGTCTAATGGATATAGGCCTGGATCTAGTATGCAAGCATTTTAGCAAGGCTTAAAATTGGTTCTGGACAGGTCTGGGCTAGATGGGTCCCTTGAAACATAGACCAAACCCTGCCCACTTACTAAATGGGTTCGGGTTGGGCCTAATATAAAGGAAACCATACCCAAACTCATTTAGCAAATGGGTTTGTTCTTGGACCCAAACCCATACGATTTAACAAATGGGACGGGTTTGGGTCAGGTCTAAATGGGTTGGGTCTGGGTACCCCATCGGGTCCGCTGACCCATGTATAGCCCTAGCCGGCATGGATCCATGGCATGTGTGCCACATTAGCAAATGGAAAGATTGCATCGGTCCATCAATGTAATAAACTTGATCCGTACTTTTCTTGTAAACCATCTATTTGAAGGTCACACGTTGAAGCTTTGGCATAGAGGGATCTTTAATCCACAATTCATGGTGGGGACATCTATTCAGCCGTCTAGATCATTAACAAGCTATGGGCCCCACTTGCACAGATTTTAGGATTGCAATAAAAGAGTTCCTCAATTCACAAGTCTTTATATATATCTTTGCCTCACAAAGAAGCCGTTTCTTTTGACTTAGAAACCACACTGATTGAGAAATCCTAGTGATTTATCCAGCTTCTTACCAAATGGACACTAAATAAACGACAATAACGTCCGCATTCTATCCTTTTTTTTTACTTGTTTATATACTTCAGAATTTAATTAATATTAGCCTTGAAAATGATTTTATCATAAAAAATAGAACCCAGTATTGACCCTGACTCACAGTCGTGTAGGGAAAAGCTTTGATTTTCTTTTATTTTATGTTTTCTTATGTTCCGCAGTTGGTAGGGGACGCGCGCGGATTGCCTGCTGACCTTGCAATAGCCAGTACGGTGCTATGTGGACCCCATCATGTTGCATGTGTTTTATTCACGCCATCCATTCATTTATCTAGATCATTTTAGGAAAGGATCCTAAAAGCAATGCATATCCACATCTCATATGGACCACACCACAGGAAACAACCGAGATTGAGCTAGCACCCACCATGTGGATCGAAAATAAACATTGCATTAGGCCTTGGAAGTTTTTTAGTGGTGGGCATTCAATCGCCACTGTTTTCGCGTGGTGTAGTACACTTGAGATTTGGAACTACGTTATTTTCGGGCTTGTGGTCCGAAATAACTAACCCGTGACAGAAGCAGCAAGAAGCTTTGGCTGTCACAAGAGCGGTATATTGAGAAAGTCCTATAACGATTTAACATGAATACAGCAAAGCCGGTCAGTACTCCATTGGATGGTCACTTCAAATTGAGCGACAAGCAGTGTTCCAAGGCAAAGGCAGAAGTGGAAGAGATGCGGAAGATACCCTACGCTTCAGCGGTAAGAAGTTTGATGTGTGCTATGGTGTGTACGCGCTCAGACATAGCATATGCGGTTGGTGTTGTCAGCTAGTATCTTGTCAATCCTGGCAAAGAACATTGGGCAGTAGTGAAGTGGATACTACGGTATCTGAGAGACTCATCCAGGTTGAGCCTATACTATGGTGACGGAAAACCTGTGTTAGAAGGCTACACAGATGCAGATATGGCAGGTGACATAAACTCCAGAAAGTATACATCAGGGTTTATGTTCACGTTTGCAGGGGAAGTGGTCTCTTGACAAAGTAAGCTACAAAAGGTCTTAGCATTGTCGATGACAGAGGCCGAGTACATTGCGGTCATAGAGGCATGCAAAGAGATGCTTTGGATGAAGAGGTTCTTACAAGAACTCAGCCTAAAGCAGGAGAAGCACGTGGTCTATTGTAATAGCTAAAGTGCTATATACTTGAGTAAGAATCCAAGTCAGCACTCCAAGTCGAAGCACATAGAGAGTCGGTATCACTGGATCAGGGATACTTTGGAATAGAAAGTGCTACAGCTTAAGAAGGTCCACACAGATGATAATTGGTCAGACATAATAACCAAGGCTTTGCTTAAGGGTAAGTTTGAGATTTGTAGAAACCTGGCTGGCTTGAAGAATGCGAATTTCTCCTAAGTCGGAAAAGGGGGAGATGTGATGAGGTTTTCCTGCTCATTCACAGAGGAGAGAGAGTGCAACCTGGTGAGGTCGGGCGCCCGAACTAAATTCTGGTCGGGCGACCGAAATTCCATCAGATGTAACAACTAAGCTGTTGGACTGTTTTTTCAACAGTCGAGCGCCCGACGATCAGGTGACCGGGTGCCCGAAAATCAATTTTTCTCTTGTGTAGCTCGCTGGACTATTTTTGGCTTGAGCGGGCACCCGACAGTCTAGTGACCGGGCGCCCAACCCTGCGCAGACTGCTTAAGTGTAGTTTCTTAATACGATTCTGTTTCCGTCCAATTTCCTACGTAAAAGGTTCCAAATCATGGTTAGGGCATCTCATTAAGGTGTTTTCACGTCCAAGGTGAGAGAGAGAGAAAAAAAAGAAGAAGGGAGAAAAAGAAAAGAGAGAGAGAGAGAGAGAGAGAGAGAGAGAGAGAGAGAGGAAGCTTGTAAAAGGGAGAAATTGCTTAAAGAGGAGTTCTTCTGCACAACCTGTCATCTCAACTCTTCTACGTCCTCGTGATCGGTGAGATCCTCCTATTTTCATAGTTCTCTTGTTGTTTATCCATCCCTGCGTGGGTGATGAAGGTTTGATCCAAGCGGTATATGCTTGTGATCGATTGTAAACAATTCTCTGAGATAGTGAATTGTTTATCTAGACTAGGTCCTGTAGTTTTTACCTCTTTGAGGGTTTTCCACGTAAAAACCTCTTGTGTCGTGAGATTGTTGATTTGCTTTTGATTATTACAGTTATCATAATCCATAATTTTAGTACATTGGAGGGCGAGATCTTATGTGAAACGCACCCAACACGGTATGCCATAAATGTAAATGCATGACCCACCTAATGAATTACTGGTCCTGCTCTATGTCCAGCTTATGCGGCCCCCCTAGTAACTCTCACACATTGTGCACGGTTCAGGTACCCCCACTTGTGCTTGGCTTGGTGTGGATGAAGTATTAAAATATGAATGTGGACAGGGTGCATGTAAGTGTTGCAAATCTTCTTTCTGTAAGGAGAACACTTTCATCGAAGGGTTCGCTTCGACAAACGTGATCAGCACCGTCCATGTGGTGGGTGACTTGACCATTGTCTGAAAAATGTGCTAAAGTGATAATCTTGACCATCGACTCGGTTCATTTCTTCACATTGAACGTGGACTATGGTCATTTAGTTTTCAACTGTTTGATTCAGCGACAATGATCATCCATGGACTGATCTTTCCTTGCTAGTTTGCATCATACAGAGGGTACCGATCATTGGAATATTGTAGTATGGCCTCATTGGCTGATTAACCCAAAGCTTAGGGCTACGAAACGGTTGCAGGCAATCCTCATCCTAGGTATACTGGTGGCGGGACTCTTGACTTTGCCTTCGGAACGGTCAAAATAAGATTTCACCTTACCAAACGGGTCACCATTGAAATCAGTACATGTAATTAGCCCTATCTGCTGATGCAGGCTGATATTCAAATGTGTGACCCATCCAGAGTAAAACAGGTAAGATGAGGACAGATCTTCAACTCTGTTGTTGGCAAAACAAAAACTTTCTTGTGAAATTTACTTCGTAATTGGTTGCATGTGCTACATTGGCTCATGTAGCTGGTGAGACACTTGAAGATAGACGGTGGCACATGTGAAGTGCCTGAAGATGGATGGTGGCTAATGTGGCTTATAAGGAGTGCTTGAAAATTAACAATGACACGTTCCACAAGTGGAGCATTAGAACATACATCACTTATGCTAATCACACCAAAAGATAATTCAGTAGAACAACAATACACCATCACATAACAAGTTCTCCAGATGCATAAATGCTCTGTAATAGCATTTTTCTTTCCATAGAATAGAAAACCAATCATTACACTACATAATGCATGCAATTTTCATGCGTATGTATATTACAAACTGGACTTAGAGGAAAAACTAATCAGAAATGCCCCTGGGTTCTGAGAGCACACAAGTTATAGTCCTCCTAGTTGCAACACTTCATTGGTCTGAACTGTTCATTAAGCTCAGAACACATTTCTGAGACTACATGCAAAATAACACTAATTGGTTGATCTAATCCAACCTTAGTTTGGCCTTATTTTCTGTAGCCACCCCTTTTCCAAGCCATGGATGGGATGGTTACAGTTGCCTAACAAAAGTGATTCTTTAGAATCATACACAATCCATGATCGTCCCTAACAAATAGATGGATCGAATTCTTCACTGGACCTTTTTTGTGTAAATGATCATGAACGTCAATGTTTAAAGGCATTGACCAGATGGTTTATATTTGTCAGATCAGTGTGATGTTTTCAAGGAAGTGTGTTGGACCTCATGAACAGTATAGACAAATGGATTGGACTGCCAAAGTGTCTCAATGCAACTGGGAGCACTACGACTTAATAGTGCTCTGAGAGCACTAAAGCATTTCTCAAAAATAATAATAGGAAGCAACTGCTAATAGAAAATTGGGTCTACACCCCAGAATATTCACATACCCTTGATATGCCAACCTATCTTGGAGTAAATCGGATTCGGGAGCTTGAAATTGCGTTTTCCTAAAGAAGGACCTGTAAGAGCATCCATCTGGCTGCTGATCACGCTCGCAATGCGAAAGCCTTGGTTATGCAACTCCACCCTCCTGCCGGCGGTGTATTCCCAGTTTTGCATTGGCAGTTCTTCATCAGATCTGCACGATGCATTAACAAAAACTAAATGGATTTAAAAACAAAAAAACAAAAATGTCTCAAGAGACGAGAGGGATAAAAAAAATGAACTAATTCAAATATGATTATATCAAGATTATTTAAAGTCATCTAACAGTATGCTATATCTGTAGAGAGCTCAGATTACCGACTGATATAGTGGGATCCGCAAACTTCATTAGCTGTTTTAACTAAACGATAGAGCTTTGCTAGGCAGACTCGCCTGTGCAATAAAGCTCGTGTACACACCACACATGTTCAAGCATGGCATGGTAGGTCACAGATCCAATCCACCCATCAGAACAGCACCACTATATTGATGCCCTAGCCCAAGAATCAGCCTGATCCGCTAGTCAGGTGGACCACATTTAGCAAAACAAATGTATGGCTCTGAAAAACTTGGTTGAGGTTCTCTAACCCATCCACCTGTTTTCAATATTGGGGCCAACATACTGAGTGGACCAGATTTTTTTATGAAATCATTACAAGTTTGGACCAACCTGATGGATGGATTGGATCGGATCTCACTCCTATGTGTGGTGTTGTGTACATGAGCTTTATTGCACATGCGTGTGCATAGCAAATAGGGCTGAAAGTTGGGCGGGTTCAACCCGACCGACCCGACATTGGGTTGGGCTTGGGCAAGAAGTATCGAACCCGATCTCGAGCTTGGGCTATGAAAACATCAACCCGATGAAGTTTGGGTCGGGCTTGGGTTGAGGTCTCGGATTGCCCGACCCAACCCGAACCCGATCTATGTACAAGTTACTTATACTTTTATTATACTTTAATGAAGTAAACTTATAATGTTTACTTGTATTTTAACTTATTTGTTTAAGAAAAGTGAAGTTCTTTACATAAATAAGTACATATATAATTAATAAAGCCATAGGTACCAAAAATAAGGAGTGTATTGAAACATAATAGACTAATGTAATAACGAAAATATTAGCATGCATCAACCCGGCCAACCCGATCAACCCGACCGAGCCCACTTGGGTTGGGCTTGGGTTGAGAATTCCCAACCCGAGGTTGGGTTGGGTTGGGTTAGGGTTGAGGTATAGGAAGCTTGGGTTGGGTTCGGGTTCAGCACCAACCCGACCCAACCCGCCCGACTTTCAGCCCTAATAGCAAAGCTCCTAAAAGATAAACAGGGAATCAAGATATATGTGGAGGGGCATTCAACCTCATAATCAAAGAAGACCAGCCTCTATATCCTGCAGAAATGAGTTGGTCCATGGTGGCATTCCGCTGCTTCTCGGGCTCCCTTGAGAAAAGGATCAGTGACCAGCCACTAGCACGGAGCTTCATGTATAATCTCAAAACAAACATGTGTATCGGATGCTTCACATCCTCGACCAGCTTACCACTACAATACATAGGAAGTAAGAGAATAGCCTAGCATAAGTAGGAGGAACTAGAAATGGTATTGCAGCAAAAGAATACATTCAAAAATAAATAAATAGTACGAAGCATTGTCCTAACATGGAAAATTTTTGGTAAAGATGCTGAATGTGAGAATGAACATGCATGCTGTTATTTCCTGTAGAAAGAACTCGAGATTGAGCCCTTGTGCCTTTATTTTCCTACCAACGTTGTCCCATCTAGTCTAGGTTTTCGAATCTTGTTTCACCAGTCATTCCTAACGCCCTCGGTAAACAAAGTTTCATATCCATTCTCACTGCATTGACCCAAGTCTTTAGGTCCCTGCTTATCCTCCTCTTAGGCACAATAAACCCTAATCATAGTTCCCTTGCTTGCTAGGGCCATCTCAGTTTTTGTAGCACATGGTCAAACCATCTCAATTGGATCTTCATCATTTTATCGCCTATTGGGGATTCGATTTTGCATCATTCAACATGCGTGGAATGCTATAATCTAGTTCCTCACTCACAACCACAGACTACTGTAGCTAATAGCTGCCAAATCCAATAAACTTTTAATGATGGACAGAAAAGTACCGCAACAATCACCCTAGAGGAGACGGTTTTTTAGATTAGCAACTAGACTGCTACCAAAATCAAAAGCAATAACTTCATAGTGGCCAGTTAGTTGGGCTGCAGGGGATCTGGTAGGAATTGTCAATTCGTGAGTCCAGCGCCTCACTGGAAAGTTTAAAACCGAATTTAAAGATTAAACCAGAGATACATTGACAAAAATTGAGGTCATTTTCTCCCAGTAAGGGCATAAGAGGTGATATTTTTTTTCTTGACAATTTTAAAACTGAGAAGGCCCCATCTCAGCACTTCTTCTTTTCGTTTCTTTTCTTTTTTTTCCTCTGAATAGAAGTTACAACCTTTCAAAAAACAAAAACATAAAAAAGAGTGGATAACACTTGTGTTTTGTTATTTATCAATGGCTAGAACTTGTTTTCTATGGTGTGGTCCACTTGATAGGTGGATGGAGCTGATTTTTTATCAAGGCGATCGTCATGGTCTGCCCAGTGTCCAACCTATTGGAAGCCTCAGATGCCACACACACATGATAGAATGGAGGTTATTCACTGGGTGAAGCGTAGATTGTGGTCCAACCGGTTGGACTTGAAACCTCTTTAAAAATGCAGACTTTTAAAACATGTTCTCCTTGAAACATTCGTTGAGTCGCAGAAATAATAATTAATGGACTATGAAATGATTATCAATTCTCGTTATTGGAAAGGAGAAAGAACCAGTAGCAATACCAGAAAATAATACAAATGGATTATAAAATGCTATCACGTAGTAGCGTCCACATAAGAACTGCTTTTGGTGGATGATAAACTACCTGTACTGCAATACATTGCTGTAATGAGTAAGATTTGGTGGAAAGACATCATCTATGTCTATCAACACGACATCCGAACCATCATCATTTGGTCGCAAAGTATCAAAGTAGCTCTCTACCACTTGCATAGACAAATTCAGATCATGATGATATTGACCTTCTTTAATGTACTGAATAGCAAGTGCCTTGCAAACTGTAGGAAATTCATCAGCTCCCAAGTCATTCAGCTCTGCATGTAATGCAAAAATCTTGCAATATTCGTATTCATCACTTGCTTTCCCCATCTCAATGACTCCACTGCTCTTACTTTGACATGATTCTAACATGATGGTTAACGCGATCAACAACGTAACCAATAGAACCCCAACAGTCACAAGTGCTGCAATGAAGACAGTTGCAGCAAATGATGTCATAAATATACCCGACTCCACCGTGTAACGGCTTCCCATTTCTGCATGAAACAATCAACTTTCAGAATAATAAAAGCACTACTGAAGATACCGCTAAATATCAATTAGATGGATAGAAGATGGATGAAATATCCTAACACGTGGGTGATTAATGAGCATACATGAGATATTATATTTTTCTAAAACCTTCAATTGAATGAATTAGATTTTTGTATATTCTGCATTTTATTCCTTAGCTATAGGTTGCTATGAAGAAAGCTAAAGATGCCCCAGTGGTGCAAAGTTGTTAAACACCCTAAGGCAAAAGGACCCAATTACATTCACGTTTGTCTGCATTTGTGTGTGCATGTTGCAAATATGTATCCATATAGTACATGCATGTGTGCTTTGAGGCCACAAAGTAATGGGCGTTTGACATACCAGATCCTCCCCTACTCAAAACACTCTGCGTGGAGTTCCCACGCTCAATTTGATCTGGAAAAGAAGACATGGAAGAGATCCCCCAAAACCGTAAAGATCAAATCATGCAGACGACTTCGCCACTCAAAACATATATACTGCTAAATGTCTTGGCACCAGATGCAGCATCTCGTCATCTCAGGGTGAAGTCCACAAAAAGCTTCATTCATCAGGGATGTGAATCATATTTCAGGATCTTTTCCTGTTATAAATCACGGAATTTAAAACCTATGAGACATTCAATTATGAATTCAATCAGAATTTATCATCATCATTGTAAAGCAAACAGTTTCATGCAGTTCTAAAACACTTCACAGTCAAAGAAATACAGAAAAGGCTGAGAGATTTTACAAAGTGAAATTTCTTCTAAGGGGCTGTTCAGGATGAGAGATTTGGCACATTTGAAATCCATGGATTTCAAATCTCCCCTGTTTGTCTTCTGTTGTGGATTTGCCAAAACCAAGGATTTCCAAATTCACACCTCCACATAATCCATGGATTTGGGGCAACCCCATATCCCCAGCAAAAAAATTAAAGACTCGGAAAATCCTGACAATGACTCTTTTACGAGCAAAAATGTAACTCCCTTGCAATAAATCCTTCTCCCCCAATCCATGTTATATTGTAGTTTGATTCCCAAACAGGGGATTGTGGAGTTTGCCAGATCCAAATCCAACTAGTAAGAGAATTTCAATGTTGAGAACAAGTTTTATTCAAATTGGCAATCATCAAATGACACCTATAACAATATCTTTGATCAGTGGTCCACAAACAGATGGCCCAGGGAAAATTATTGAGTCCACATTCAATAGGGAAAAGGCCAAAGATTGGATGGCTCGGATCTTCCAAACTGGGAGACTTCTGAGGCTTCATCAGCCCGCAGTGGAGCCACCAGATCTTGTCAGCAGATTAATAAAGCCATGGGCCACACCCGTGATTCAAAATGTTAACCTTCTGGGACTTACCTATCAGATATCAATCCTCACTCCCTAATTGGTGGCCCAGAAATGAACTGTTGAAACGAAATACAATTAGTATACTAGTTCAACAGAAAAAAGAAAAATAATAAATAAAACTCTAATGATTTTCCGATCAACTGATTGTAGAACAGTGGGCCCCACCAGTACGGATACTAGCCTATGAAATAAATGGCACAATTTTGCTCCAACACAGAGCACGAATCCAACTAATTTACAAATTCAACATCACAAAACAAGCACATCCAAAATCAGAAACCACCGTCAAATTCATCGGAGAAAAAACTCTAATCTGTCAGGAAGAGCTTCCGAGGTTCAATCAAACTCGAATAAGATTCAGACAAAATCACCTATAAAACCGATAGAATTTTCAAGCTACTCAATAATACTTCAGTACAAATGAATTCTAGCCCTAAATAAGCCCTAACTTTTCACCAGAACTTCAAGAAATAAATCAAAATATCCACACAAAAAAAAAATGCATGAGATTCGATGAAAATTCACCTGAGAGCGAGATTGAAGAGGCAACGATCCCTAAACCACATCGAATAGAACATCGACGAAGGAAAAACAAGGCGTGCGGATCGAAAATCTGCCATCATCCGATGGAATTAGGTTTTTTTCTTCTTCTTCTTCTTTGCTTTTCTCTGTCGCTGCAACAGTGGTGGAGGAGTACTAATGCAATGATTTTCTGTGGGCGCTTTCTTCGAATTTTAAAAGACGTTACACCGTTCAGAAAAATAAGACGTTTTATTCGGTGGACAAGGAATGATTAAAACACAGCTGCTGTATGTGAAATTTTAATACAGTTCTTTACCGCTCACATTTCATATGTATAGAATATCCGATCCGTTAAAAGGGTGGGCCACACAATGATGATCAAAATTAAGGAAAATCAGATCCATCAACAAATCAAGAGGGACACAACATTAAAGTCATGGGCGCGAATTAGGTGTTACCCCAAGGAACAGCTTAGTGGGTGTTACCCCTACCGTATGGCCAACATGGATGATATTTTGCATATCCACGCCGTCCATCCGTTTCTAAAGCTCATTTTAGGATGATGTTCCAAAAATTATGTAGATCCAAATCTCAAGTGGACCATACCACTAGAAACAGTGTCATTGAGTGCCCCACCATTAAATATTCAAAAGAGCCCATCGTAAGGTTTTGGTAATTTTTATTTGCAATCCAAGATCTTGATAATATCAATAAGGTATTGATGAAGGGAAAATATAAATATCAGATTGATCCAAAACTTTTGTGGCCCACAAAACGTTCTTAATGGTTATTCATCACTGTTTCTAGTGGTATGGTCCACCTGATATTTGGATCTTCTTAGATTTTTGAGTCACATCCTAAAATGATATGAAAAAACAGATATACGGCATAGATATATAAAAACTACGTCAAGATGGGCCTTATACGGTTAGGGTAACACCCACTAAGATGTTTCCGGTGTAACACCTAATTCGCGCCCAGGCAGGAGATGGCTCTACATGAAAGGTACAACTATGCATGTGATGATGTGATCATTTCACTTGGCAGATATGATATGATATAGCTAGAATCCCCATCTAAACCATCCACGTGGCAGATTTTGGTCCGGATCCTGGCTTTTAAATAAGATGGCTATCGGCTGATCTTATCGGACTCGGATTGGGTGGATACGAGGGACACCGAGCTCACTGGATTCATGATTGTGGGGCCCACCGTGATGTATATGTTTTATATCCACGTTGTCCATCCGTTTTTCCAGCACATAAATGAAGTAGATCCAAATCTCAAGTGGGCCACACCATAGGAACCAGTGGTGATCGAACGCCCACCTTCAACGGAAAGTGGAAACTTTATTTAATTGGGTTATACATAGGAATAAGAAAAAGTGTGACAAAGAGAAAGGAGCAATAGATCTGAGTCATTTTACAACAGTGGTCCATCCATGGTAGGCCCCACAGCCTAGATAGTCCTGATTGAAGCATGGACGGTTGCGAGAGGGCCCACATCCACATGTCTTACAACAGTGGTCCATCCATGGTAGGCCCCACAGCCAGCTGTGCTTTATCAGTGGGGATTTGCAGGCAGCGATGACACTTGATACGCAGGCACTTAGAAATTCAACAGTCGGCCTATATTATCTCTAATAAACCGTCTAATCTAATGACAATCCAAAAATTAGTCTGGTCGAACAATCCGAACCTCTGATTCGTGGGCTCTGATTGGATGAAGTAAGACGTGGATAGTTTTCATTTTTAACAGTCCAATAAATGTCCACCAATCTGACAATTAGATAACCAAAGAAGCCTTAATTTATTTGGGTTAATCATACATCTAAAGAACCATAAGTTGGACGGTTCAATTATAGTACTTATATGCCACGTATGCAATCTCTAAGTGCCTGCGTATCATCCATCATATTCTGCCAGAGCATGATGGTTTTTTTTCTGAACGGAGGAATCCAAATACAGTGTACAAACGGAACTTCTTTTAAATATTCTGATGCAACCACCAAGTACCAAGGGCGCGGATTTCCTGCGAAAGCCTTGCGCAGGAAGTTCCTGCGCTGGGAACAAGGTGGGGCCCACAGTGATGTTTCTTGATGAATCCACCCCGTTCATCCGCTTTGGGAGCTCATTTTAGGACATGAAAATAAAAATGAACCGAATCCAAGACTCAAGTGGGCCTCACTAAAGGAAAAGGTGGGTACCTTGCGCAGCAAGTTCTTACCAAAGACTTTGGCAAGAAGTTCGAACACTAAGAAGCTAGGTGGTGTCCACCGGGCGCGGATCAGCTAGTCCAGTGGGACTAGCATAAGGGGTGGTTTCAGATCTATGCGGTTCCCACCATGATGTATGTGTTTTATCCACGCCGTCCATCCATTTTTCCATCTTATTTTAAGGCACGAGCCCAAAAAATGAGACAGATCCAATCTCAGGTGGACCACACCACAGGAAAACAGTGGGGATTGAACTTCCACCATTAAAATCTTCCTAGGGCCACTGTAATGTTTATTTTACATCCAACCTCTTCATAAGGCTACATAGATCTAGATGAAGGGAAAAACAAATACCAGCTTGATACCAAACTTCTATGGGCCCCAAAAAGTTTTCAACGTTTAGCATCAATCCCCACTGTTTTCCTTGGTGTGGTCCACCTGAGATTTGGATCTGTCTCATTTTTGGACTCGTGCCTTATAATAAGATGAAAAAATAGATGGACGGCGTGGATAAAACACATACATCATGGTGAGGCCCACAGAGATTTGAAACCACTTATGCTAGTCCCAGCAGCAGGACTAGCTGATCCGCGCCCGTGTCCACCGTGATGTTCGTGAGAAATTTACTTTGTCCGTCTGTTTTGCCAGCTCATTTAAGGACAGGACACCAAAACTAAAGAGGATGAAATAGGTATATATGTGGCTAATCCACCACCCATGGATTAGCTTAGTTTTATGGCAATCCGTTTTGCCCACTCAGTTACAATTGCTCACTTTTTTTTTAACTTTTAGTGATATATTGATAGCCACCAATTGGATGGTTCTGATTCATCGATCTATCTTGATATATTTATTATACCTCAATAATGTTTCCAATAAATTGGGTGGTCTGGATATGCATACACCCTGTGCCATTATGGAATATGAGTCACCACCAGCATGGTGTTCAACTAAGACCTGAGTCTTGCCTTGGTATCTGTCTGAGGCCATTGCAATTATTGGTGGAGATGTCCAAAACAGTGATGTGGACCAGATAATCCCGGCGACAAAGTGGTGGGATTTGACTGGGCAAAGTGATGCTGTCATTGATGAGCCACACAAAGCAAGTTGGTCAGTCTTAATCAATTGAGTTCATCTCTCACCACCCAATCAAATGCAGATAATTCACTTCTTTGGTTCTTCAATTTCTAAATAAATAAATTTCATTGGTAATTTCTGCATCCTTGCCAATTTGAGCGGTGACGGGCAGTGTTTGAAATTATCCATCTCCACGCCATTAATCCCTTCTGGTAGCTCATTTTAGAGCATGAGCCAAGAAATGAAGAAGATCCGAAGCTCAATTGGACCACACCACAGGAAAGAAGGGGATCATTGAACATCTACATTGAAAACTTCTTGCAGGCCCTCCGAGTTTTGGATCAAGCTAATATTTGAGTTTTCCCTTTATTCATGTTTGTATGACCTTATCAATGGGTTAGATGACAAATAAGGATGATTGTGGGCACAAGGAGTGAAACAGCTTTCAGCTATGGATGCTACATGAACCACTATTTCCTGTGGTGTGGTTCAATTGAGCTTTGGATCTGTTTCATTTTTAGGCTCGTGCATTGAAATGTTCTGATAAAACAGATGGACGGCATGGATAAATCACATATGTCATGATGGGGCCACTATTTTAAAGAGGCCCTTTCCGGACCGATTTCCAGGTGGAGGAATTCCATCTCTTTGCAAATGGATGATAGAAGTTATAATGACCCCTTTAAATGGGTATATACTATGGATTTGAAAAATCTACCTGCAGAATTTTAAAAATCAGGTGGATCGAAAACTGACATAAACACACCACTGGAAACCCTGTGGGGGCAATAGAAGTTTTGTGTCAAGAAGATGTTTGTGCCTGCAGTTCATCTGAGTGGTAACACCTTATGGACGGTTTGGATGATATTTAAAAATCATGGTTGGCTTCACGAAGGCGTAGACCGTGGATGTTGTCATTCCCATGGCTTCTTGTCCCCTGGCCCACTGTGTTTTGATTCTTCTGATTTTCGGTCTCCTGTCAAACTGTAATTATGAGAAATTGATGGACAGAGTGGATTTGTAGCTGGCATCTATGTGGACTGTTGATCGCATATCTCTTCCAACCGGGATGCAGCTTCAGTGTATCCTGGACTATGGAGCCCACCATGATATACGTGCCTTACATCCATGCTGTCCATCCATTTCGACAACTTATCCTTAGGGCATAATACCAAAATTGAAGCAGATCCAAATCTCAGGTGGACAACACCACAAGAAACATTGGTGATCAAATATCCACCGTTACAAACTTCTTGGGGACACCAGAATGTTTCTTTGCCATCCAACCTGTTGATAAGGTAAAAATAACTGAATGAAGGGACCACATAAATATCAGCTTGATCCAAAATTTTGTCACCCACCAGAAGTTTTTAATGGTCAATCACCACTGTTTCCTGTGGTGTGGTTCACCTGAGATTTGGATCTGCTTAGTTTTATTGAATCATGCCCAGAAATCATCTGTCAAAATCGATGGACGGCGTGGATTAAATCATATACATCATGATGGGTCCCACATCCACCGAACCGAACCCCAACCACTGGAACTCTATGGGGACGGAGACAAGTGACTGGAGTTCACAAGCGTAACGATAGCATTTCATTTTTTTTATTATTATTGTTATTATTTTTTCTATTTTGAGTTATTTAATACTCTGGCTGAACATGATGCTTGAAACGCAGGCACTTAAAAAATGGTATATGTGCATGCATTAACTTAAATTAAACAGACAAAATTATGAAAGCAGCTGTCGCTTGGTTACCGTCTAAATGTCGTGGTCATTGGATAATCCCAAACACTAATCATGAACACTTGTTTCAGTTTTAACCGTCCAATGAATGTCCAGAAATCTAAGTAATTAAATAAACAAATGAAAGTAATTTTTCTTCCATAATACATCTAAAGTTGTACCCATCATTTTCTACGTTTTAGATGAATTAATCATATGCCACGTATGCATTTCTCTGTAATTTTCAACTGCCTGGATCCACGCCATAGAACAAACTAGAAGGGTCGAGTTTGGGATTCATATGCCAATCTCAAAGGGTCTGCCTGGATCCTCTATCTGTTTGACCAATAAGAATTCGAGAAGCTTAAATCCTGCCTGATGGGTCCATGCACTAAAATCACCTTGCAAAATGGACGGCATGGATGAGTCACATATATCATAGTGGACCCCATATGAAATTTGCATGCTCTTCTATTATAACATATAAAAAGCAAACGTTCCCTATCAACCGAAAAGAGTGAGGGGAAAATACTGATAATTGATCATTATTCATTTCCATGCATGTACAAGGTGCAAATGGAAATCAAACATGCTCATTAGTCCAAAATTGAAGAAATTCATAGCTCAACTGAGCTACACCACATAAAAATTGAGGGCAATGACATCAACCGTTGAAGCCTTCCTTAAGCCCGCAGTCTTATTTATTTGGGCGTGTTGAATAATCAACATACAGTTGTGGTAAACAGCTTTCCATGAGGTGGCTGCTGATTGGGCCTGTTAGATTTTTCAATTATAATATTAACCAGCTGAAAATGAGTAGTGATTACTTATGCAGTTGTACGGTAACATTACTCACATTGATTGTAATGATGAGTTTGGGACCGTTATTTCTTTTATATGAGGTCACCATGGAAGTGATAGTTTTATAACCTATTTATTGTTCTTGGATTTGATGGTGACCTCTCAAGTATGGTACTGATATGTGCTCTGGGTACCATCAAGATTTACATGTTTTATTCATGCTGCTGTCCATCTATTTTGCCAACTTATCTTAGGGCATAAGTCTAAAATTGAAGGAGATCAAATCCCAAGTGGACCGCACCACAAGAATAGTGGTAATTGAAAGGCTACCATTAAAAACTTCCTAGGGCCCAATCCAAATTGTTGATAGGATCACTCTGACCTGGATGAAGGAAAAGCATAAATATAGCCTGATCCAAAACTCTTATAGGCTTTAAGAAATCTTTAATGGTGAACATTCAATCACCATCGGTTTCTTATGGTGTGTTCTACTTGAGCTTTGGACTGCATTTTTTGGTTCATGCACTGAAACGAGGGGTCAAAATGGATGCACCATGTGGATATAAGACATATACATTAGATTGGGCCCACAGCGCTCAACAGATCAGTACACCCATATTGGGGAAGGGGTGTTCCCGAAAACTTTGGTAGTCTGGATATGCGTACACTCGTGCTACTAGGGAACATGAGTCACCACCATTTTGAGCATGGTGTTTAACTAAGACCGGAATCTTGAGTCTGCATTTGTCCAAGAGGCCCAGCAATTATTGGGGGAGACGTCCAAATCAGGGACGTGGATTGGATATTCCCAGTGGCAAGGTGGCCGGATTTGATTGTTCAACCTGCTATTGTCATAGATGAAGCCGCACGCAACAGGATTGTGCGGAGTGTGACACACCACCTATCATAGTAGTGTGTGCACCTAGCGCAAACGAGCCAATCAGTCCTCGAGCTCGTTTTGACTGGTCAACCTGCTAGGCTGCTACTGTCATAGATGAAGCCACACGCAAGAGGATTGGGCGGAATGCAACACACCGCCAGCCTTAGTAGTGTGTGCACACGGTGCAAACAAGTCTGTCAGTCCTCAAGCTCATTTAAGGTATAAATGATCCAAAGAAAATCAAAGTTTTAAGAGTCTCACTGTGGTGTATTTATTATATCCACACTATCCATCATTTGGAGAGATCATTTTAGAGCTAACCCAAGCTTAAGTGGGCCACAGCACAAATAGCAGTGGGGCCACCCAATCTATTCATAAGGTCACATAAACTCAGATGAAGGATAAAAACAAATATCAAATTGATCCAAAACTTTTGTGACCCCAGGAAGATCCTGATGGCAATTTCCATTTATTTATGCAATGTAATCCACTTGAACTCTGGATCTGTCTCATTTTTAGGCTCAGGCCTCACAACAATCATGGAAAATGGACAGACTGTTTAGATATAACATATACATTATGTTGTCCGTAGAACTTAGTGACGTTAGTACACCACCGAGGCACACCACGCATTCGTTTCAAAACCACACAACGCAAGTTTAAAAGATGGCCAGTTGTATACGTATTCAACTAAGCTAATCTGGCACAGCAGGACTGGCCCAATCAAATCTTCACGAGCAATTCATTTGTTTGGTTATTCAATTTTTCTTCTAAATCAATGCAAATAAATAATAATTATCTTCATTGATAATTCCCACGGTGACATTCACTGTTTGAAATTATGAGTCTCTACACACAACCATAAAAACTATGGGGCCCACGGTGATGTATGTGCAATTCATCCCTCTGCTAGTTCATTTTAGGGCACGAGCTAAAAAATGAGAAAGATCCAGAGCTTAAATGGACCACATCATATGAAATAGTGGGAATTGAACATCTACCATTGAAAACTTCTTGGATGCCTTAGAAGTTTTGGATCAAGCTGCTATTTGAATTTTCCACTTATCTATGGCCGTGTAACCTTATGAAACAGTTAGCTAGATATGACAAATAAACGTCATTGTGGCCCCAAGTAAAAAAGTAACTTTCACTGGTGGACATTACATGGACCACTGTTCTGTATGGTGTGGTCCACTTGATCTTTGGATATGCTTCCGTCCTTATTCATCAGTTTTTCCCATTCAAGTCCCTTGATATACATTGAGACACCATCTTTTAACTACTCAAGCTCTTAGATCAAGTGGTTGTTTGACATGGTATTAAAGCATTTGAATATGCCTCGATGATACATTCTCCCACCGTGGGCTAGGAAAATCAAGTCCAGCCTAGCTGGAGATTAGGAATAAAGCCCGGCCTGTTTATGATGTGCGTTGAGTGTCAATTCACCCTTGTCTAGAATATACTCTACACATGTATGCGCCCCCAAGCAGTTAGCGTAAACAAACTAAATGGCAATTATTTATTGAATCCGGATCATCTCCCTGACTTTAATGGGATTTTTCTGTTTGCCTATCAGTGATTCGCCCAGATCAGCAGCAAACGGAAAAGTCCTGTTAAAGCTGAGCAGACTTTCCGGATTCTTATTTATTTTATTTATTAAGTTATTTGATACTCTAGCGGTGTATGACGCTTGCTTGAAACACAGGCACTTAAAAATGGTACAGATGCACCTATTAACTTAAATTAAACAGACTAAATTATGAAAGCAGCTGTCGCTAGGTAACCTTCTAAATGTCATGTTCCCTGAATAATCCCAAGCTCTAATGTCATGATCCTCAGACCAACCTGATTTTATAGCCAAGGCCCAGATCTTGTACCCAACTGATGAAAATGGGCCTCACAGAAAATCAAAGCCAGTCGGACCCACCATGATCAGACACTGATACGTAAAGGAGTTGCTGGCAGGCACGTGCAATATAAAAATCGTGCGAGCTCCAACCTTGGCTGGACTTTGATCAAAGCAGACGCTAGCAGTCATGGGTCCGTCTGATTTGTGTGGCCCCTCAAATTCCAGAAATCGACAGCAGAGTGCACTCTTTTCTTTTTTACCACTCCCTTCTCATAAAGTAACCGTGTGCCAAATCCAATCCACTCATCAAGTGGATCCAACGGTTCATATTTGTTGCATCGAAACTCAGATCACAGACACGCTTGACTCTCAACCGTTGCTTAATTTCTCTTAACCGTCAATATCTTTTGTATATACACGAAGCGCCTGATGATCATTCCCGCCTGATTTTTTTATAATGAAGCTATAAAGCAATTGGAGCCGTCTGATTGGCGGCATGGATATATTCAAGTGGACACGTGTGAGAGGCTAGTGCCAAAAGTTGCTGTCGCAGTCGCAATGCTCAGAAGAAGCAATGCAATAATCGGCGTGGGGTCCTCAATCTGTTCTGGCCCCATATCACACTTCATACGCAGGCACTTAGAAATGGTAAACGCAGCTAGTGGTGGCAATGGGTCGGGTCGGACCGGGTCAGGTTCACGGCATTTTAATGATCAACTAACTAATTTGTAGTTTAAACTAGATGCATATGAGTTATAACACTAGAATTCAATTGAAAACCAAAGCATCCATGCTTAATAGGTATGTGTGTGTGCGCACGTGCATGCATGCGTGCATGCGTGTGTGAACCAAGACTTTTTTATAAAGTATTTGTATTACGCAAATACTGAAAGAGAAATTAACATTTAATATTTCATCTTAACCATCTAATTAATGTCCAACAATTTCATTTTTATTTTTTGACCATTAGATCAAATCAATAATACCATTTGATATTTAATTTTTTAAATAGTTAAATTGTTAACACAATTATCGAAATGGAGCCATTTGATCCTTTCATTTTAACCATCCAGTAAATTCCTATTGACGATCAAATAAATATAATTATTAAGATAATTTTATTAATTCATTTTATGGATCATTAGCTATCATTTCGGTTCTCCAATAAATGAGCACTAGAAATAAAATAAAATTTTCATGATATTTTAGTTCCACATGTCATAAAATGTGATCATTGGTGTGCACATGTTTGTTAATTTGATAAACATGTGGACTGTTCCCAATGGGGTGTGTGAGAAGAAAAAAAAGATATGTATTATTTAACTAATAAGAAAACCAATATATAATAGTCTACTTAACCCCAATATGATTCGGGTTGGGTTCGATCACCTTTAACCCTAACCCTACCCATAAAAATACGGGTCAGGTCGGGTCGGGTCAAGTTAGCGGGTCGGGTTGAATTTTGCTAAGTCTAAATGCAGCACATATTAACTCATATATTAAGCCGACTAAACTGTGGGACCCACTCTCTCTAAGTTACAATATTAAAATCAGATTGGTTGAACCATCCTAATATCTGATACGTGGACACTTGTTTTTTACAATAACACCATCAGATTTTATTTATTTTTCAACCTAACGGTCCAATAAATGTACATCAATCTAAGAGCTGGACAATCAAATAAAAGTAATTTTTGGTTCATGTAATATCTAAGGTTGGCTAACAATTTGAAAGCTTTAGTTTGAATTACTGATATGCTAAGCATGCAATTCCATAGTTATATGTCCAACTGCCTGTGCATCATCCGTCACGCTCTCCAGAGTATTAAAGTATCAAAGAAATAGACAGCCACTACGAGTGCTCCTGGTGAACGGAGAGCTGCCTCCCTCTCCTTTCCGTGTCTCCCCTACCAAAATAACTGTAGCATCTTAAAAGCTTCTTTATCCTTAAAGAGATGCACTTGCCTCACATGTGGAAACGGGAGGACACGTATCTGATATCAGAGCCGCTCATCGGACACCACATCACACGTATTGAAAATTGGGCCCCAATGCACAAAAACTCACTCAGAAAACCAGGCAGGCCACATCTTTATCATGAATGTGGCCAATTGAATTTTATTTTTAGTTGTACCTATGTTCCAGTATGCACAAGGTCCACCTGATGAGTCGATGGCCCAGCATTTTGCCAATCTGGTCCACTGAGTGGATCCCACCAGATGCTCGTATTGGATATGAGGCATGTCCGCAGTTAGCAGCGTTTGCTCTGCTGAACCTAGATCTATCCTGGCACATTAATAATTGGTGTTAAATATAGGACACCTGAACTACAAAATAGCCAATTGGCCCCCTTCTCTATTCAAATCTGAACCGTCCTTCCACGTCCAAGGAATGAAGCATTTCATTCCATCTTCCCCAACATAACGATACAATTTCTACTTCTTCTTGTTGGTTTTTTTTTTTTTTTTAATCATTTTCACTGCTTTTGGAAGAAGAGATTGAAGAAATTCAATTACAGAATAGCATGCCAGTAACATACAAACTTGCAGCGAAGACAATGTCGCGCTTGATTGCATTCGAAGCAGTTTCCATTTTCTTACAGAGTGCAGAGTTGCCCATGATTGCCATGGCATTCTTCAATTCCGGTTTCATCCAAACAGACCATCATCCTCACTATCTGACCTTCTTGTTCATCTGTAATGGGCGATGTTGCAGTGCTCTCTAGTTAAATCCGACAGATGATGGAACAAATCTGTTTGATTCCAAAATTGAAAATCTGGATTTATGAATCAATAATAATTATAAATTTGAATATATTATGCATGTCCAGACCAATTACATGTCGTTGGATGATGGACGACCACTTTGATTTTATCTAATAGATTCCACATTGGATTGAAGTGATCACAATCCATGTGTTAAGGGTCAGATTTGAAGGAATCTAATTGATAGTTGTGGGCCCTAATTTGAAAACTAATCAATCAAAATCAGTATAATGAATTCATTTGTATAATGTACTGGAGATTCTTAATTCTGTCTAATTCAGTTAATATAACGAAACTAACCTAACTGAATTACTAGGTGAGTATTCCAACATGCTTTATCTTCGTTAAAATTAAGATAGTTGCGATGCATCTGTTATATTTAATTTTTCATTTTGATGCTTGTTTGTTTTGGCTAATTGAAACTATCTAATTTAACAGTTGTTAAACATATAATTTGATTCGTTTCATTTGAGAACTATTTGTTACTAATTTCATTAATTCATATGTAATCTTTGTTGTCTCTTGAGTTGAGATATAAATTCTATATATATAATTGATTTGCTTATCATTGTAAAATTACATTTGAATATTATCTTGCATGCATAACACATGCCTAGTCTATTTTGGGGGATCTCACCAAATGATTTTATCTAGGTAGCCCTGCTTCTATATGCGGGTCATGCCCATCCTACCATGCTGGTGGAAACCTGTCCAAGTGGCAGATGCAGGTTGACGATCATCCAACTCAAGCAAGTGGATGAACATCTCACTTGAGGCATTCATATATTTTATGTATTTTTAGTTATTATATGTACTTTATGCTTATTGTACTATTTTAATTTTAATGTGCACGAACAATGTTTGAAATTCTCACTAAGCACGAGCAGCTTACACTTAATTGATGAAAAATTGTACAGATGTAACTGAAGTTGAACCATTGGCACTAGAGCACGAGAATGCGGCCGAGCCGAAGAATAACCCAAGGGACACGTGGCCCTATCTGACAAAAGAAGTAATCGTCGCATTGGATTGATTATAAAATTTTATTTATTTTGAATATTTATGATAAGTGTGTTAATTCCTAAGAAAGCTTCAAGTTATTTGAGTACTTGAACTTGGGCATTGTTTGCATTTTTTATATGATTAATGTTGGACATGAATTTAAAGTTCATTAAGTTGATTATTTTATAATTGCATTTGAATAAGATTTTAAATTGTAGAATCCTTAAATGGTTTACATATATTTGAAAATGAATAGATGCTGAACTAATTTAATATATGTGAATGGATATGAATTAGAACTTAGTTTAATATACTAAATGTGATTGGTGGTTTATAGAACTTAAAATTGACGACATAAAAAACGATCATTATTTATGAACAATCGCAATTGTGATGCAAAACTCAAGTCTAAGATGTGCTCTCGTTACCCAAATTTCATATCATGACATGGGCAATATTTAATTTGGATCAAAATAGCATAATCGAGGTCAATTTTAGTCAACTAATGTATACCTCAAATAAATGTTTAAGTGACTTAGTATCCCACGTCATACTCAAGCACATTATCAATTAACTCTAAAAGAATAAAAAAGAATAAAGGGAAAAAGAAAAAAGAAAAAACAAGCATGTAAAAAACTGCCAAACTGGGCATGGATCTATTTGCATGTGTACCATATAAGAAAATTGTAGCGGTCCATCATTACAGTGAATTTGATCACTTTTCTGGTAACTCGTCTGATGTAGAACGGGTCGCTGATTATTTCATGGCCCAGGTGGATCAAAAGAAGATCGGTCGGGGTAGAAAGTGATCAGGACCGTAAATCGGCCGTATCTCACAATCCAGAATGAGTTTCGGGACGTATAATATATCAATTTGGGGTAGCTCGAGCTACTTTAGCCAACCAACCCGCTATGTCTGGTTGTCCAGGCCGAAATCGCAAGATTTGACTGTATCGACGGTCATTAGACTAGTTTATTTTCAGTTTTACTATTTATAGTAAGTTTTAATTCGATCGTAACTTTAGATCTGTAAGGCTTTAGAGTTAGTGCCCAACATGAAAAGCGCTTAAAATATTTAGTAGAACAATGTGGTTGAAGCCGTTTGATAACTTTCTATTTTTTACCGAAAACCAAGAGTTCTAGTATGATTGAACGACTTCTATAAATAGTAAGTTTACTATTTATAGTAAGTTGCGTTTTTTAGGAGTTTAAGTTGGAGTTGGAGTCTGATACTTTACCTAGGGTTTAGTTTCCTATTTATAAGGATTGTAATTCCGTTTATTATTCATTGAATTATCAAAAAAACATTATTCGGAATTAATTTTCTCTTTTATTTCTTCTTGTGGATAGAAACACTCGGTTAGGGAAATGGTGATCGACCTACATGTCCTCCCTGCGTTAACTCATCTATTGGAAGGTCACCAATGAAGTTTTGGTACGCATGGATTTTTAATAATCAATTATGGTGGAGATGGACTGACCAGATCAACAAGCTTTCGGCCCCACTTGCATAGATTGAAAGGTTGCAATGCAGTTCCTCATTAACCACAACTTTGTACGACTGACCTACACGAGCAGTTTTTTCTTTTAAGCAAAACCTTTCATGTGAGCATGACAATAGAGGTTTCCGTGCGCGGATTTCCTGCCAAAGCCTTGCGGAGGAATTTTCTACGCTGGGAACCACGGTGGAGCCCACAGTGATGTGTTTTGATAAATCCACCCCGTCCATCCGTTTTGGGAGTTCATTTTAGGACATGAAAACAAAAATGAACCGGATCCAAGACTCAAGTAGGCCTCACTAAAGGAAAAGGTGGGTAGGTAAATTATTACCGTTGAAACCTCCCTGGGGTCCATAGTGATGTTAATATGACATCCATACCGTTCATAAGGTCACTGCTACTGGGATGAACTGGAAAAAAAAATATTATCCTGATTCGAAACTCCTGTGGCTCCACAAATATTTCAACTGTAGACGTTCAAATCTCACGTTTTCGGCCCACTTGAGTCTTGGATCCGGTTCGTTTTTGTTTTCATATTCTAAAATGAGCTCCCAAAACGGATGGACGGTGTGGATTTATCAAAAAAATCACCGTGGGCCCACCTTGGTTCCCAGCGCAGGAAATTCCTGCGCAAGGCTTTAGCAGGAAATCCGCGCCCGAGGTTTCCCGACTTGGAAATCACACATGAAAAATTCGAGCCATCTGTTCAGCTCCCTTGAAAGGGCCGCTAGATAAAAGACAATCACGTCCACGTTCTATTATTTTTTTATTTCTTTATATATTCTATAATCTAATTGATATTAGTTTTGAAAATGATTTTATCATTAAAATAAAATAAAAGGCACAGAAACCAATGCTAATAAAAAAATACAGAAAACGATATTACCTATGAACGCGGATTACGCCTACCCCGCCGTCTCCAACAGGGAATGGGCGGGCGCGACTTGGGTGAGACCCCGGAACAGCAATGTGGGTGGGACCCTGACCGTGGGAGCCCACCTCTATGCATGAATTTTATATCCATTCCGTGCATCTTCTTATCCGTCTTATTTTATGCCATGGTACTAA
Source organism: Liriodendron chinense (assembly GCA_003013855.2). Lineage (NCBI taxonomy): Eukaryota > Viridiplantae > Streptophyta > Magnoliopsida > Magnoliales > Magnoliaceae > Liriodendron > Liriodendron chinense. The sequence continues at coordinate 8,474,891 of ML058333.1, forward strand.
AAATGAAGCAGATGAAAGTTTTGGGTGGACCACACCATTAGCAACACTGGTTAATGACCATTGAAAACCTTCTGTGAGCCATAAAAGTTTTCTATCAACCTGATATTTATATTTTCCTTTCTTCCATATCCACGTGACCTTATCAACAGATCAGATGGTCAATAAACATTACGGTGGACACTAAGAAGTTTTTAACGGTAGGTGTCCAATAAACACTGTTTCCTATGGTGTGGTCCATCTAAAACTTCCACCTACTTCATTTTTGAGACTACATCCTAAACTAAACTAAAGAAACATATGAACGGCATGAATTTACAAAAAATACATATAGGTGAGCCCTGCGGCCAGGGTCTCACCCGCATCGCTGGTTCCGGGGTCTCACCCAAGTCGCGCCCGGAATGGGCAGGCGCTCTGAGTGGGAAGCGGATTAGGTGAGACCCCGGATCCACTGAGATAGGTGGAGGGATGTATCATGCATGTGACTACATCCACGCCATACATCCGCATTTAAAGATCATTTTAGGGTATGATGTAAAAAATGAAGCAGTTCCAAATCCAAGATGGGCGATAATATAGGAAACAGTGGTGATTAACCATAAAATACTTACTGTGGGCCACAAAAGCTTTGAATCACGATGATATTTATGTGGTCTCTTCATCTAGTTGTTTGTGACCTTATCAAGAAGTTGGGTGTGGTCCACATGTATCTTGGATGTCTAATCTTTTGTTATATACCATAAAATTCCACCAGAAAAAATGGATGGAAAGTGTGGATAAAACCCGTGATGGATGGGGTAGGACGCAATCCGCGTTCATTGCCCATGACTCTTTTTGGAAAAAGCATTTATTTTTTATTATTTTTTTAATTTTACACTTTCGAATAAAAATACAGAACCCGATATTGACCACGACTCTTGTCAGAAGAAGCTTTTATTTTTTTATTTTGAAGATTCGAAGGGATTTCCGGCGTCCGCGTCTGTTAGAAGGTGACGTATGTGCGACATGTGAAGCATCGGAACGGACGCGGATTCCAGCGAAGCCTTTTGCGATAAGTTCTTGCGCTGGGAACTTAGGTGGGCCACAAGGATGTTTGTGAGAAATTCACCCAATCTATCCGTTTTGTGAGCTCATTTAAAGACATGAGTTAAAAAATGACAGTAAGGACGGCATATAAGCATCACTGTGGACCTAGGGAGGTTTTAACGGTGGGAATTTACCTACCCACCTTTTCCTTTAGTGTGATCCGGCTCATTTTTGTTCCCATGCCCTAAACTGAGATCACAAAACAGATGAAGGGGATGGATTTCTCACAAACGTTAAGGTGGGCCCCACCTAGGTTCGCAGGAACTTCCTGCTAAAAGGCTTTGGCAGGAAATCCCCGTTTGTGGCTGTGACTCCCTGCATAGCAACTGGATCCAGACGCGGTGCTCAGTGGGGCATGTATGTGTTTCATCCATTCCGTCCGTCCATTTTTCAGATCATTTTATGGAATGATCACAAAAAATGGGGTAGATCCAAATTTCAAGTGGACCACATCACAATCACAAGAAACAGTGTTGATAAAACGCCCGCCATTTAAAACATATTGGGGCCATAGAAGTTTTGGATCAAGCTGAAATTTGTTTTTTTCCCTTCATCCAGCTTTGATGACCTAATCAACAGGTTTTATGTTAAATAAACATTACAGCGGGCCTTAGCAATTTTTTAATGATGGACACTCAATCAATACTGTTTTCGTATGGTGTGGTCCACTTGAGATTTAGATCTGCCTAATTTTTGGATCAAGCCTAAATTGATATGGAAAAATGGATGGTCACCATGGATAAAACACATACATCATGGTGGGTCTCACATAGCACCGACCGCTAGACAGCTTGCTAGTGGTGGCTGTCACTAGCCAAACCGCATCCCTTGGATCCATGACCGACATGCTGAGTGCCTAGATGATCAGAACCGTCCACATTGTTGAATCTTTGCTACATGGTCCACTTTAGCAGATTTATACGAAGAGGTGGTTGCGATTGACTGCAATTGATTAACCAAGGCGTGTCTTCAATGGCCTATGGGATCTACACAAACAGTAACCATCACTTTCATGTAGGGCTCTCAATGGAGTGGGTTAGATCAGATCTGAGATCTGATTCGCTTTGAAACCGTATAATGCGGATTTGAATCTTAAAATAGGTCTGATTAATTAAATGGACTAGATTTGGATCTTAAAATAGATCTGACTACTTAAATGGACTGGATTTAGATTCACAAGAACATATCCGAGTTTGATCCGAATCGGATTAAGACCGGACTCATTGTCACCTTATTATATATGTTATATTTATGATGGCCATCCATTTTCCATATTATTTTAGGTCATGTCTCAAAATTAATATATGTCCTAGGTCGACCGTATCATAGTAAATAGTGGGATTTGCATCATTTTCTATTAAATTAAATATATTAGATTATATTTTTTTTAGATCTCTAATGGGGTGGATTCAGGCCTAGATCCGACCTTAAATCCGATGGTTATATGGATTTTGGATTCGAAATGGATCTAATAATTTATAAATGCATCGAACATGGAAATCACATTTTGGGATCTGAGTTGGATATATATGGACTTAGAGCCGGATCCAGATCCAACCCATTGAGAGCCCTACTTTCATGAGATAATCAAGGAAAAAAAAACTTATACGCTCAGAGCAAAGAAAAACTTGTAAATTGATTAGAAATTGCATGTTAACAAGTAATTGATTAGAAATTGCATGGTTAACAAGTTAAGTAATCCAAATCAAGCTTTCTGAATTTCGTATTGTAGTCTAGTTGTATCAGATTACTGGACATTTATTGGATGATTCAAAACGAAAATATCAAATTTTTAATTAGTATTGAGTTTCGATGGATCGCCCGATGCATTGGAAAGTAGATTGGGTATACCACCCGGCCTGTCCCTAATAGGGGATCCAAGGGGCCATCATGATGTATCGGTTTCATCCACACCGTCCATCCATTATTCCATATAATTCAAGTGTAACTATTAGCAAAGTATCTAGAACATGGACGGTTCAAATCATTGGACTATCTCAGCAAATAGGAATATGTGTGTGGCGACATACGCTGGATGCTGAATCGCGACGGAGGCAAAACCAACCCCCATGATATATACAAGAAGGTTATAACGCAACGCCCCCCACCAACTTTTTTGCATTTTCTTTTTTCTGTAGCCCTCCCATCACGAAGAAGGATGGAGTTTGGGCTTATACGTCTAAGGGTATTTTGGTCAATACTCCTCTTAGCCTTCCTTCTCCAATGCAGGAAATGCATAGGAATCGGGTCCCCTGTCTTAGGAAACGAGACGGATCATCTCGCCTTGATTGCATTCAAGCAACAGATATCCAAAGATCCTTTCGGGGTCTTCAGCTCATGGAACGATTCCCTCCATTTCTGCAACTGGGAAGGAGTCACATGCGGTCGCCGGCATACTGAAAGGGTCGTCGTCTTGAATCTTGGGTCCCACGGTTTGGTGGGGTCCATATCACCTCATATAGCAAATCTCACTTTCCTCAGGAGGATCAACCTCTCGAGCAACAGCTTCCATGGTGAAATCCCAAGTGAAATCGGCCGGCTCTTCCGGCTTCGGTCTCTTAATCTGAGACGTAATGAGCTGCAAGGACGAATTCCCAACAACTTGTCCCACTGCTCGGAAATCAGGTCCATATATTTATATGAAAACAAGCTCGTGGGGAGAATTCCTCCCGAGCTTAGCTCTCTTTCGAAGCTCGTGTATTTGAATCTCGGCAGTAACAATCTCATCGGCAACATCCCACCATCACTCGGAAACCTCTCGTCTCTTGTTGCACTCTTTCTATATGAAAACAGTTTGGAAGGAAGCATTCCAGAAGAGCTAGGACGGCTAGCGAAGCTTCAGTCTCTTTGGATCTCTTCTAATGAACTGTCAGGTCTGATCCCACCATCACTTTACAACCTCTCATCCATCATTTCTTTCTGTGTGCCAAATAACCAACTTCATGGAAACCTTCCAGCCAATCTAAGTCTCGCTCTTCCTAATCTCGAAACTCTTCTCGTTGGAACGAATGCATTTACGGGATCGATACCAGTTTCATTACCCAATGCTTCAAGACTTTCTGTGGTTGATTTTGGTTTTAATAATTTTACTGGACCCGTGCCTGCGAATTTGGGAGGATTACAGCAGCTCCGTATCCTAAATTTACCTGTTAATCAGCTTGGAGGTAGAGAAGGAGACGATGACTTGAGTTTCCTTACTTCCTTGAACAATTGTAGCAGTTTGGAAGTACTAGATTTCGGTTACAATCAGCTGAGAGGAACACTGCCAGCCAACATCGTCAATCTCTCTACCCAACTAACCCAACTAGGGTTGGGAAGAAACCCAATATCTGGAAGCATCCCAACAGATATTAGCAATCTCTTCAACTTAAATAAGCTAGTTATAGTTGAAACCTTCATCATGGGTACTATTCCAATTGGTGTTGGGAAGCTTCTAAATTTGGAGGGCTTGTATTTGTACAGTAACAGACTCTCAGGACGAATCCCATCCTCCATCGGCAACATCACTCAATTGGTTGAACTCCAATTAAATGAAAATCGTTTGCAGGGAAGTATACCTTCGAGTCTTGCAAACTGTCGTCGTCTTCATGCATTAAGTCTCCATAAAAACAAGCTGAACGGTACCATTCCAAAAGAAGTTCTCAGTATTCCTTCTCTGGTCGAACTTTATATAAATGAGAATTCTTTGGTTGGATCTCTTCCGGCAGAAGTTGGTGAGTTGGAACAACTTCAAGAGTTTCATGCTGATCACAACAAATTGACAGGTGAAATTCCTAGCGCACTACGGAATTGTCTGCGTCTGGAAGTCCTTAATTTGAGCAATAACTTGTTTCAAGGAGCCATTCCTCCGGGCTTGAACAACTTAAAAAATATTAAAGTGCTAGATCTTTCTCATAATAACTTGTCTGGGCATATTCCAGTAGCTCTGGAGAAATTCTCATTTCTGGAGTACTTGGATTTGTCATCAAATGATCTCGATGGCTTAGTCCCAACTCAAGGGGTTTTCAAAAATTCAAGCGCAATTTCGGTCCTTGGAAACAACAAGCTTTGTGGAGGTATCCCACAATTACAGCTGCCGGCGTGCCCAAAAAAAGCTCCTGAGAAACATGGAAGGTCCGCTTCTTTAAAAGTAATATTCTCGGTGGTTGGTGCAGTTTTAGGTTTGGTTCTTTTGTCATCTCTCTTTGCTATTCTTTACTGGGCGAGAAGAAAGGCCCATAAGAAGCCTTTGCCTACGTCTTTCATGGAGGGCCAATTTTTAAATGTTTCTTATGCGGATCTCTCTAAAGCGACTGGTGGGTTCTCTTCAGACAATTTGATTGGTGTGGGAGGTTATGGTTCTGTATACAAAGGAATTCTAGACCGCAATGAAACACTTGTTGCAGTGAAAGTTCTCAATCTTCATCAACGAGGAGCTTCAAAGAGTTTCCTGGCTGAATGTGAAGTCTTGAGAAATGTCCGGCACCGGAATCTAGTTAAAATCATAACTGCTTGCTCAAGCATCGATTTTAAAGGCAATGATTTCAAAGCTCTAGTGTTTGAGTACATGCCTAATGGGAGTCTAGAGAACTGGTTGCATCCAAATGTACATGGGCAGCAAGAGCTGAGGAGCTTGAACCTTATTCAGAGGCTAGATATAGCTATTGATGTCGCCTCTGCATTGGAGTATCTTCATCACCATTCCAGCACAGTGGTCGTTCATCGTGATCTAAAACCAAGCAATATTCTGCTGGACAATGACATGTGCGCCCACGTGGGTGATTTCGGATTAGCAAGGTTCCTTTCTAATGCTGCCAGTAATACCTCTCAAGATCAAACCAGCTCAATTGGTATCAAGGGAACTGTTGGCTATGTTCCTCCAGGTAACAATTTCTGGTTTTTCTTCTTTTCTTTTTTAAATGTTTTGCAGAAGTTCTTACAAATTGTCAATTGTTTTTATTGCTTGTAATGATTGCCACTCCTTGTATGTGATAAACCAATAGCTATTTTAACTAATTGTTGTAATGAAACCTTATTATCCTCTAAAACATTTGTGATGTGTAAATGACAGAGTATGGAATGGGCGGCAAGGCATCTACACATGGAGATATCTACAGTTATGGTATCCTTCTTTTAGAGATGTTCACAGGAAAGAGTCCAACCGATGATGTGTTTAAAGACAATCTAAGCCTTCATCAATTTGTTAAGATGGTTTTACCTGATCGAGTGATGGAGATTGTTGACCCATGGCTGCTCTTAGAAGAAGTTCAGGCTCTGAACAATGGAGAACAACATCGCATTGCAAGAACTAAAATGCGAGAGTGCTTGGTTTCTGTGGCCAAAATTGGCATTGCATGTTCTGTAGAATCTCCAAACGAGCGGATGCAAATGAGAGATATTGCTGCAGAAATGCATAGAATCAGGGACTTATATCTTAGGGTTGGGACTCACCCAGATCAGCAGAATGGGGCACGCTTGTTGGGCCAAGGTTCTGTTTAGCTTAGTTATTATTAACAACTCATGGCTAGTGAAGGAATGGAAGATAAATAGGTGTGGAAAGTTGCATGTTGAGTTTTTATTTAGTCTTTCAGCTTTGTATTCTTTATCTCCTAGAGATACTTGGGAAGGAACTGTATTTTAAGATATTGTTTTCACAAGAAACCATTTTCCTACCGAATAATTTTTGTGGCACGAAAGAAATGAGTAGAGAGTTGAAGTGGCTAATGATCTTGGTCGCATGATCCCATTCTAAAGATCATATTCCAAATGATGGTCCAATGATGTCGGGGAAATAGCATTTTATCCATCATGCATAAATCGGGCTCATCAATTGAGCCAACAGTCCACATTAAACATAAATGCATGGCCCACCTAATGAATTTTTACTTTCCAAATAAAAGCTAGTTTTTTTTTTTTTTTAAATACCTAACGATGCAAGCAGCCTTGCACCAATTTATAACCAAAACCAGTGGAAAATAAACGTGGGTAATGATCCTAGAATGCTAACCGCTGGTATAGATATATGGATCCTATATTGGAAACCATACATGTAGGATGCATTGACTATATGACTGGTGGCCATCAATGAACAGTTAAAAATAAAATGGTCCACGATCCAATTTCCATTGAAGTGATTCTTCATATCCATCACAATTATTTTTAGTCAGTAACGAGTCAGGAATGAAAAGGTCCAATGGATGCTTCACGTCTAGTCCGAAAATTTTCTTTGACCAAACCATCTCGATTTCTCAGATAACGTGCCTTCTGTGTTGACGCGGACTCAAGGGCAACCTGAATGTGCATAACCCGCCTCTTTACATTCATCTACATGTGCCCACATGGTAATGATGATAGTCAAACTGTACATTTGATTGCTACACCATGGCCAACGTGTCGAGTTAGGCAGACAGAATTATGGTTAGCACATTTTCACAGATGTGCTCAGATTATGGAGCATCGCCAGTGTTCAGATGAGGCATCGCCAGTCCTTCATTCAATGGGTTGTCTTATTAGCGCATCTAAACCCACGTTGAGTTTGTTTGTTGGAGTTGGTGCTCTAGAAAACCATTTATACCCTTAGCCTCTAGCCACATGGATGTGATTGGGCATGTCTCGGCCATTGATAGTGGTGATCATGGGTCTTATATTGGACATGTGACATGCCTAATATAGATTTAGTGTTCAGCTCATTCATTGTGTTTGTTGAGGAGTGATCCTCTAGTAGTACTTGAGAACTTGAGATTGGACATGACAGTCATTAACTTGAGAGAGTCGTGGTCCATAGATCTCAGTATCCTGTTAGACCATGATCGTCACAGATGCATAGGACACACTTGTGGACATCAGTTCATGAGATATACAGTTATCTTATATAGGGGGACTGATTTGGGTTAGGATGAACAGTCTCTACCATCGGGAGCCGACTTGGCGTCGGTTTATGCCTTGCTTTACCCTGCTCAAGAGTGTGAACGTGTCATGTACAAAGGATTCAGGTTTAGACCTTTGGTCACTCACATTGATTTATCGAGATCAAGTCAACAATCTAGGAGCACATTAGCCTAGACTGTAATCATAAGGTCAAGATTTGATGATGCATGAAAGATGGTTTGATCCTTAAACCTAAGGATATGCAAGGGTCATGGTCTTGATTGATCGGCTTTAGATCTTTCTACGACATCCATGCAGGGGCCAATAAAGTAGACGTACACTACATGAAAATGCCCGTAATTCGACCTAAAAATGCACTGAATTTATTCGATGAATTGACGAATTAAGCATAAAATCAGAACAGTGCCCTAATTTCCCTCTCTTTCCCTGTCTTTTCATTCCACGATCCAATTTCCATTGAAGTGATTCTTCATATCCATCACAATTATTTTTAGTCAGTAATGAGTCAGGAATGAAAAGGTCCAATGGATGCTTCACGTCTAGTCCGAAAATTTTCTTTGACCAAACCATCTCGATTTCTCAGATAACGTGCCTTCTGTGTTGACGCCGACTCGAGGGCAACCTGAATGTGCATAACCCGACTCTTTACATTCATCTACATGTGCCCACATGGCAATGATGATAGTCAAACTGTACATTTGATTGCTACACCATGGCCAACGTGTCGAGTTAGGCAGACAGAATTATGGTTAGCACATTTTCACAGATGTGCTCAGATGATGGAGCATCGCCAGTGTTCAGATGAGGCATCGCCAGTCCTTCATTCAATGGGTTGTCTTATTAGCGCATCTAAACCCACGTTGAGTTTGTTTGTTGGAGTTGGTGCTCTAGAAAACCATTTATACCCTTAGCCTCTAGCCACATGGATGTGATTGGGCATGTCTCGGCCATTGATAGTGGTGATCATGGGTCTTATATTGGACATGTGACATGCCTAATATAGATTTAGTGTTCAGCTCATTCATTGTGTTTGTTGAGGAGTGATCCTCTAGTAGTACTTGAGAACTTGAGATTGGACATGACAGTCATTAACTTGAGAGAGTCGTGGTCCATAGATCTCAGTATCCTGTTAGACCATGATCGTCACAGATGCATAGGACACACTTGTGGACATCAGTTCATGAAATATACAGTTATCTTATATAGGGGGACTGATTTGGGTTTGGATGAACAGTCTCTACCATCGGGAGCCGACTTGGCGTCGGTTTATGCCTTGCTTTACCCTGCTCAAGAGTGTGAACGTGTCATGTACAAAGAATTCAGGTTTAGACCTTTGGTCACTCACATTGATTTATCGAGATCAAGTCAACAATCTAGGAGCACATTAGCCTAGACTGTGATCGTAAGGTCAATATTTGATGATGCATGAAAGATGGTTTGATCCTTAAACCTAAGGATATGCAAGGGTCATGATCTTGATTGATCGGCTTTAGATCTTTCTACGACATCCATGCAGGGGCCAATAAAGTAGACGTACACTACATGAAAATGCCCGTAATTCGACCTAAAAATGCACTGAATTTATTCGATGAATTGACGAATTAAGCATAAAATCAGAACAGTGCCCTAATTTCCCTCTCTTTCCCTGTCTTTGATCCCCCCCCCCCCCCCCCCCCCCCCCCCCAGTTGCTGACAAGTGAGAGCAAAGAGGTATGTTTCTCTCTTATGAATTGGTCGAGGCCCCCCGTGATGCATGTATTTTTTTATCCACATTGTCAATCCAGTGGGACCCACTGCGAAGTATATGTCACCCACATTGTCCAGCTGCTAGGGTTCCATGTGCTTCCTCCCTAATTTTGGGAAGTGCAAGAACATCGGTAATTCTGTGAATATGTTTGTTAAAGGGTCTTCAATTTCTGTTGGAATTGTTTGATTCTGGCAATTGGGATGGCATTTCAGTGATTTTGTAGGGTATTTTGGTTTATGTTCTAATCATGCTTTTGTTGGTAGCAAGTACATGGTAGCAATTTCCTTATGAGATCAAAGATTATTTATATTATCAATAACAAATAGCTTTCAACTATATACCAAGAATAAGCCATAGGTGTGGGACATTCGAGTCTATACAGCATAATATTCACACGTCCTTGATATACCGACCTATCTTGTAGTAAATCGGATTCGCAAGCTTGAAATTGCGTTTTCCTAAAGAAGGACCTGTAAGAGCATCCATCTGGCTGCTGATCACAGTCACAATGCGGAAGCCTTGGTTCTGCAACTCCACCCTCCTGCCAGAGATGTATTCCCAGTTTTCCATTGGCAGTTCTTTGTCAGATCTGCATGATGCATTAACAAAAAACTAATTGGATTTACTCCAAAAAAAATGGTCTCAAGGGATGAGAAGAAACAAAAATGAACTAATTCAAATATGATTCGATGAAGATGGGATTAGGCATCTAACAGCATGCTATCTCTGTAGAGAGATCAGATTACTGACTAATATCGTAGGATGCGCAAACTTCATTAGCTGTTATAACTAAAAGATAGAGCTTTGCACTCGCATGTGCAATAAAGCTCATATACAAACCACACATGTGCCAGCTTGGCATGGTAGGTCTGAGATCCAATCCACCCATCAGAACAGCACCACTGTATTGATGCCCTAGCCCAAGAATCAGGTTGATCCACTAGTCAGCTGGGCCACAGTTAGCAAAACAAATGTACAGCTCTGAAAAACTTGGCTAAGTTCTCTAAGCCACCCACCTGTTTCAATATTGGGGCCAACATGCTGAGTGGACCAGATTTATTTTTATGAAATCATTACAAGTTTGGACCAACCTGATGGATGGATTGGATCAGATCTCACTCCTATGTGTGGTGTTATGTACATGAGCTTTATTGCAAATGTGTGTGCTTACTGCTTAGCAAAGCTCCTAAAAGATAAACGGGCAATTTTTCGCATCAAAATATGTGTGGGGGCATACTACCTCATAATCAAAGAAGACCAGCCACTATATCCTGCAGAAATGAGGTGGTCCATGGTGGCATTCCGCTGCTTCTCCGGCTTCCTTGAGAAAAGGATCAGAGACCAGCCACTAGCATGGAGCTTCATGTGTAATCTCGAAACAAACACGAGCATTGGATGCTTCACATCCTCGACCAGCTTACCACTACAATACATAAAAAGTAAGAGAATAGCCTGGCATAAGTAGGAGGAACTATAAATGGTATTGCACTGAAAGAATGCATACAAAAGTAAATAAACAGTTCGGAGCTATGTCCGAACATGGAAAGTTTTCAGTAAAGACGCTGAATGTGAGAATAGACATGCATGTTGTTATTTACTGTAGAAAGAACTCAAGATTGACCCTAATGTCTTTATTTACCTACCAACGGTGCCCATTTATTCCAGGTTTTCGAATCTTGTTTCACCAGCCGTTCCTAAGGCCCTATACTCAGTAAACAAACTTTCATATCCCTTCTCACTGCCTTGACCCAAGTCTTTAGATCCCAACTTATCCTCCTCTCAGGCCCAATAAACCCCAATCACAGTTTCCTTGCTTACTAGGGCCATCTCAGTTTTTTTAGCACATGGTCAAATCATCTCAATTGAATCTTCATCATTTTATCATCTATTGGGGATTCGGTTTTGCATCATTCAACATGCATGGAATGCTATAATCTAGTTCCTCCATCACAACCACAGACTACTGTAGCTTATAGCTGCCAAATCCAATAAGCTTTTGATAATGGACAAAAAAGGACCACAACAATCATCAAGAGAAGATTGTTTTTTAGATTAGCAACTAGACTGATACCCGAAAATCAAAAGCAATTAACTTCATAGTGGCCAGTTAGTTGGGCTACAGGGGATCTGGTATGAATTGTCAATTCATGAGTCCAGTGCCTCACTGGAAACTCTAAAACTGAGTTTAAAGATTAAACCAGAGATCCATTGACAAAAATTGTAAGTAATTTTCTCCCACCAAGGGCATGAGAGGCGATTTTTTTTTTCTTCACAGATTTAAAAACGAGAAGTCCCCATCTCAGCGCTTGTTTTTCCCCCCCTCTTAATAAAAGTTACTGTTACCTTTCAAGGGGGGAAAAAAAAAGAGTGCATCACACTTCTGTTTTGTTATTTAATATTTATCAATGGCTATAACTTGTTTCTATGGGGTGGCCCACCTGATAGGTGGGTGGGGCTGATTTTTTCTCAAGGTGATCCTCATGGTCTGCCCAGTGCCCAACCTATTGGAAGGTTCGTATGCCACACAAATGATAGAATGGAGGTTATTCACTGGGTGGAACATAGATTGTAGTCCAACCGGATGGACTTGAGACCTCTTTAAAAATGCGGACTTGCTTTTAAAAAATGTGCTCCTTGAAACATTTGTTGAGACAGAGAAAAATAATGAACGAACTATGAAATGATTATCAATTCTCAACATTGGAAAGGAGAAAGAACCAACAGCAATTCCAGAAAATAAAACAACCGGAATATAAAACGCTATCTCGTAGTAGAGTCCACATAAGAACTGCTTTAAGTGGATGATAAAGTACCTGCATTGCAACACATTGCTGTAATGAGGAAGATTTGGTGGACAGATATCATCTATGTCTATCAACACCACATCCAGACCATCGTCATGTGGTGCCAAAGTGTCGAAGTAGCTCTCTACCACTCGCATGGTCATATTCAGATCATGAGAATATTGACCTTCTTTAATGTACTGAATAGCAAGTGCCTTGCAAACTGTAGGAAATTCATCAGTTCCCAAGTCATTCAGCTCTGCATTTAATGCAAAAATCTTGCAATATTCATATTCATCACTTGCTTTCCCCATCTCAATGACTCCAGTGCTCTTACTATGACATGATTCTAACATGATGGTTAACGCGATCAGCAATGTAACCAATAGAACCCCAACAGTCACAAGTGCTGCAATGAAGACGGTTGCAGCAAATGATGTCATATATATACCTGACTCCACCATGTAACCGCTTCCCATTTCTGCATAAAACTATTAACTTTCAGAATAATACAAGCACTGCTGAAGATACCACTAAATATCAAATATATGGATAGAAGACGGATGAAATATCCTAACACGTGGGTCATTAATGAGCATACACGAGATATTATATTTTTCTAAAGCCTACAATTGAATGAGCTAAATTATATTTTCACATGTTCTGCATTTTATTTTCGCATGCTCTGCATTTTACTCCTTAGCTATAGGTTGCTATGATGAAAGCTAAAGACATTCCAGTGGGTGCATAAGTTGTTAAACACAGTAAGGCAAAAGGACCCAAACACATTCAATTTTTTGTGCATTAGCTTGTGTGTGCATATGTGCAAATGCATATCCATATAGTAGGATGCATGTATGCTTTGAGCCCACAAAAGAATGGGCGTTTGACAAACCAGATCCTCCCCTACTGAAAACACTCTGCATGGAGTTCCCACGCTCAATTTGATCTGCGAACGAAGACATGGAAGAGATCCCAAAACTGCAAAGATCAACTCATGCGAAGGACTTTCCCACTCAAAACATATATACTACTAAATGTCTTGGCACAAGATGCAGCATCTCGTCGTCTCAGAGTGAAGTCCACAAAAGCTTCATTCACCAGGGATGCAAACCATATCTCAGGATCTTTGCCTGTTATAAAATAGATAATTTAAAACCTATGAGACATTCAATTATGAATTCTATTAGAATTTATCATCATCATTCTAAAGAAATTAGTTTCATGCAGTTCTAAAACACTTCACAGTCAAAGCCATACATAGAAGGCTGAGAGATTTTACGAAGTGAAATTTCTTCTAAGGGGCTGTTTGGAATGGGAGACCTGGGGTAGGGATATTTGAAATCCATCGATTTCAAATCTCCCCTGTTTGTCTTCTGTTGTGGATTTGCCAAAACCATGGATTTCCCAAATTCAAACCTCCACAGAATCCATGGATTTGGGGCAAACCCGTATGCCCAAAAAATGTTAAACACTTAGCAAATCCTGACAATGACTCCTTTAAGAGCAAAAGAGTAACTCCCTTGCAATCCCCCCCAAACTGTAGTATGATTCCCAAACAGGGGACTGTGGTGTTTGCCAGATCCAAATCCAACTAGTAAGAGAATTTCAATGTTGAGAACAAGTTTTATTCAAATTGGCAATCATCAAATGAAACCTAGAACAATATCTTTGAACAGCGGTCCACAAAAAGATGGCCAAGAGAAAAATATTGAGTCCATATTCAATAGGAAAAAGGCCAAAGATTGGATGGCTAGGATCTTCCAATCTGGGAGACTTCTGAGGCTTCATAAGCCCGCAGTGGAGCCACCAGATCTTGTCAGATTAAAAGATCCATGGGCCACACCTGTGCAAACTCATGACCCACTGCCCGGTGATTCAAAATGTTAACCTTCAGGGACTTACCTATCAGATATCTACTCAATCATAGATTCAGGCAATCCTCACAGCCTAATTGGTGGCCCACAAATGAACTTTTGAAACGGAATACAATTTATATCCTAGTTCAACAGAAAAAAGAAAAAGAAAAATAAAAAAATAAAGCTCCAATGAATGTCCGATCATCTGATTGTAGAACAGTGGTTCCCAACAGTATGGATACTAGCCCAAGAAATAAATGGCATCATTTTGCAACAACACAGCACCGACTCCGACTAATTTACAAATTCAATATCACAAAACAAGCTTATCCAAAATCAGAAACCACCATCAAATTCTTCGGAGGAAAAACTCTAATCTGTCAGGAAGAGCTTCCACGGTTCAATCAAACTCGAATAAGATTCAGACAAAATCACCGGTGAAACCGATAGAATTTTCAAGCTACTGAATAATCCTTCAGTACAAGTGAATTCTAGCCCCAAAAAAAAACCCTAATTTTCACCAGAACTTCAAGAAATAAATCAAAAGATCCAAAAACTGCATGAGATTGGATGAAAATTCACCTGAGAGCGAGATTGAAGAGGCTAAGATTCCTAAACGACATCGAATAGAAGATCGATGAGAGAAAAACAAGGCGTGTGGATCGATAATCTGCCATCATCCGACGGAATTAGGTTTTTTTTCTTCTTCTTCTTTGCTTTTCCCAGTCGCTCCAAGAGCGGTGGAAGAGAATTGAGCGCTTTCTTCGAATTTTAAAGTCCGGATCCTCTGTTGGCAACCGTGACTGGGTTGCATTGAGGATGTGACGAGAGCGGATTAGGTGAGACCCCGGCCTCTCCCAAGACCGAGTGGCCCCTACCGTGGGGTTATCATGGGGCCCACCTTGATGTATGTATTATGTATCCACACCGTCCATCCATTTTTACAGATACTTTTAGGGTATTACACCAAAAATAAAGCAGATCCAATCACCAGGTGGACCATAAAATAGGAAACAGTGGTGATTTACCATTAATGGAGCACAGAAGTTTTCGATGAAGCTGATATTTGTTTTTTACCTTCATCCATGATCATGCAACCTTATCAACAGATTGGATGGTAAATAAACACTACAGAAACATGAAGATGAGTCCTAATAAGTTTTTAATGGTAGGATGGTCAATCACCACTGTTTCTTATGGTATGGTCCACTGATAATTTTTTCTACTTCATTTTTGTGATAATACACTAAGATAATCTGGAAAAACGGATGGACGGAGTGGATACATAATACATACATCAAGCTGGGCCCCAAAGTAACCCCACAGTAAGGGCCGCACCGTCTTAGGTGAGCCCGGGGTCTCACCTAATCCGCTCTCACGTATGTGATAATGTGGACGAATGAAAAAGCTCCGGACTTTTTCCTCTTTGTTTTTCAAGCTTACGTGACCCTATCAACAGACTGGATGGTAAATAAGGACGCAGATCAGCCGCTGACGGGTTGAGTAGCAAGACTCGCTCCTGAAGTGATGTCACCATGTTGTGTGGTCTCACCATAATGTGTGTTGTATCCACACCGTCTATCCATTTGGAGAGATCAATTTAGGGTATGAGACAAATAATGAGTCCGATACAAAGCTAGAGTGGACCCACTACAGAAATTAGTGGAGATTGAACGCTTACCATTAAAAACTTCCAAGGGTCACAAAAGTTTACGATCATGCTGATATTTTGCTGATATTTTTGTTTTCCCTTCGTTCATATCTTTGTTAACTTATGAACAGGTTGGATCTCAAATAAACATCATGGTGGACCTAAGGAAGTTCTCAACGGTGGGCATCACTACTCTCCGTACTGTCCCTACTGTTTTCTGTGGTGGGTCCACTCAAGCTTTAGATCTGCCTAATTCTTTGGCTCTGTTCTCTCCAAATTGTTGGACGGTATGGATACACCACATACATCAGGATGAGGCCCAAAAAACACTGTGACGTCACTTCAGTAGCGAGTATCGCTACTCAACCTAGCAGTAGCTAATCCGCGGTAAATAAACACCACAGAAACATTAAGTTGCACCTTAAGAAGCTTTTAAGGTAGGATCTTTTCCGCTGACCTTATCCAACTCGGATTCGGTGGATCCGATTGACACCGAGCTCGGTGGATCCATGATTGTGGGGCCCACCGTGGTGTATATGTTTTGTATCGAAGCTGTCCATCCGTTTTTGAAGCAGATCCAAATCTCAAGTGGACCACACCATAGGAGACAGTGGTGATCGAACGCCCACCTTCAACGGAAGGTGGACGCTTTAATTGGGATATATATATATATATATAGGAATAAAAAAAAAAGTGTGGCAAAGAGAAAGGAGCAAAAGATCTGAGTCATTTCACATCAGTGGTCCATCCATGGTAGGCCCACAGGCCAGACGGTCCTGATTGAAGCATGGACGGTTGCAGAGGGTCTACTATATTCCGTTCTACCATGCTGTGTTTTATGATCAGTGGGGATTTGTAGGATGCTCAGGCAGAGGACGACACTTGATACGCAGGCTTTTAGAAATTCAACAGTCGGTCTATATTATCTAATAAACCGTCTAATCTAAGTCACAATCCGAAAATCAGTTTGGTCGAACAATCCAAACCTCTGAGTCGTGGCCTCTTATTGGTTTAAGCAAGACATGTGGATATTTTACAATTTTAACCGTCCAATAAATGTCCACCAATGAGTTAGATAACCAAATAATCCTTTATTATGGTTAATCATAAATCTAAAGAAACATAAGTTGGACAGTTCGATTATAGTTACTTATATGCCACACATGCAATTTTTGAGTACACGTGTATGATCCATCCTATTCTGCCAGAGTATGATACTTTTTCTATTTGTCAGTGAGCTGCGCGTTTGACGATTCTATAGTCGGTTTAGACAAACTGTGCAGTTTACCACCAATTTAAAAATATTGATAAGTAATCAACCATACATGGATTGGATTAGATTTACAGCAATCCATATCGTCCAAAATGATAAAATGGTCATAGATATAACATAACCCAAAAATTACACTGATCAGATTCTAGTTACTAATATTTTTAGCCGTTCAATTTAGGCCACTCAGTTTTTTTTATGATATATTGTTAACTACAAATTGGATGGTTCTGATTCGTTGATCAATGTGAATCTCGATCTATTATCCATGGATAATGTTCCCAAAACAGTTTGGATGGGTGGTCTGGATATGTGTTAAGGAATATGAATCACCACCATTTTGAGCATGGTGTTGAACTAATACGTGAATCTTGTGGGGGCTTTTGTCCGGACGCGGGTTGGGTACTACCTTGCCCGTCGAGAGCTTGGCACGGGAGTGGCTATGAAGAGCCAGTGTGATGTATGGATTTTATCCACACCGTCCATCCATTTTACCAGATCATTTTAGGGTCAGTTGAAAAAACTATGCAGATCCAAGGCTCAAGTGGACCACACCATAGGAAGGAGTGGTGATAATGACACTCACAGTTGAAACCTCCCTATGCCCCACCGTGATGGTTAACTGCCATCGAACCTATGGATAAGGACACATTAACAATCAAGAAGTTTTCATAGGTAGGTCTTTAATCCTTACTGTGTGGTCCACTTAAGCCTTGGATATTGGTCAATTTTGAGAGTAGACTTAAAATGATTTGAAAGAATGGATGGAAAGTGTAGATAAAATACATACATCACAGTGGCCTCTCAGAGCTCATGCTTGTGCGGACCGGAGGACGTGGAAGTAGTACTCAATTTCTATCCATTCGTAGAGCACCAACCAATTACTGGAGCGATGGGTACAAACCATGGAATCGATTATCAGCCTGCAACCTGCTCCAGTTTGTACCTCGGTGTATCCGGGGTCTCACCTCATCCGCTCACCCGTGAAAGTTGAAAGGTACAACCGTCGCCCGTGAAAGTTGAAAGGTACAACCGGTGCATGTGATGATGTGATCATTTCACTCCACTTGGCAGATTTAGGGCGTGTTTGTTTATCCTTAAATGCTGGTAAATGAATTATGATTACTTTTTTCATGCATTTTAAGATAGTTGTAAGTAAGGTAATATTTTAAATATAAATTATGATTATGTTTTTTTTGTACATTTTAAAATAATTGTAAGTAAGGTAATAAATGCACCTGGAAAAGCGAAATAGTAAGATAAGGGTAAATAATGTAATAATTGCACTTGGAAAAGAGAGATAGTAACGGATGAGTTGGGAACGTAAAATTTATGGTCCCACAATAATGCATACATTTAATCCATGCCATCAATTTATTTTATCGGATCCCTTTAAAAAAATTAACCCAAAAATGATATAGATTGTAAGTTCCAGTGAAGCACACCGTGAATATCTATCATCGAACCTGTTCAAAAGGTTAGAATGACATGAATGAATCAAAAAAAACTAAATATCTGCTTGATCCAAAACTTTTATGGCCCACGAGAAGTTTTCAACGGTAGATTTTTAATTCTCATTTTAACTTCCATGTGGTCCACATCTGTATTGAATCCACTTCGTATTTGAGCTTATGGCCTAAAATTAGGGGGAAAAACAAATGAACGGCATGGATGCAACACATACATCACTGTAGGCCCTATAAATTTCAACGGAATCATGTGGCTTTCAACGGAAAGTGGAAACTTTAATTGTGGCTATCCATTGGGGGTAAAAATATGGCAAAGAGAAAGGAGTTTTGGCTCCGAGTCGTTTCTCAACGGTGGTCCATCCATGGTAGGCCCCACAGTATGGACGGTCTTGATTGAAGAATGGACGGCTGCCAGAGGGTCTGCTATGTTCTAGGTTCTGCCGTGCTGTGTTTTATCACCGGGGAGTTCCAGGATACTCGGGCAGCATATGAAACTTGATACGTAGGTACTTATAAATGCAACAAACGGCCTGTATTATCTCAAATTAAACTGTCTACAATCAGTTTGGTTAAACGATCCTAATTCGTGGGTTCTTATTTGTAGAAGTAGGACACGTGGATATTTTTCATTTTTAACCGTCTAATAAATCCAATAGCCATAAAACCAAATAAGCCTATATTTTGTTTAACCATGCATCTAAATGGGAACCATAAGTTGGGACACTGATGTTTCTAAGAAATCAATCATGTCCATCCATTTTACTAGCCCTAGCTCATTTAAGAAAATGACACTAAAAAATAAGTTGTATAAGAAAGGCAACGGAAAGAGTGGGGAAAGAATGACAACCATAAACATTCTTATGACCATACAAGTTTTGTATCAAGTTAATCTTATCATGTTTTTAGTTCATTCCGGTGGGAATAACCTTACGTATAGTTTGAATGGCATATAAATATCAAGGTGGACCTAGAAAGGTTTTACCGTAGGTATTTTTACCCATTTTGCACTCTTGTGCAACCTATATGAGTTTTGGATCCGCTTTTTTTTTTTTTTTTTTTTTTTTTTTTTTTTTTTTTTTTTTTTTTTTTTTTTGGTGCTCATGTCTTAAAACGAGCGGAAAAATGAACTGTTAGAATAAATTTCTCAAAAACATCAGGGAGGGCCCCACCTAGCTTCTCTGTGCAAAACCTTCCTCGGAAAGCTATTCCTAAGCAGCTCGTGCACTAGAAAGCTAGGTGGGGCCCACTGTACTGTTTGTGAGAAATTCATTGGTCCATCTGTTTTGCCAGCTCATCTGATGAGACGGTCATGGATAGAACATAATCCAAACATGACATTGATCAGATTACAGTAACCACCAATTTTGACCGTTCGATTTCAGCTGCTCAGTTTTTTTAACTTTTAGTGATATAATGATGGCCACCAGTTGGATGGTTCTCATTCATCGATCTATTATCCCTCAATAGAGCTCGGATTAGGTATTACCTGAGCATGTCCTGAGATTAGGACAGGCCCAACGTGGGGCATGCATGTCACATTTGTATAGGTGAAGGGCATATTGTCGGAGGAGACCCGCCACATCAGTAAACCTGGCACAGTCATGTCCCGCCTCCTCTCCCCCAATGTACACACGCCACGTACTTAGCCTGTCCTGGACGGGCGCGGATTTCCTGCGAAAGCCTTTATCCGGAGTTTCCTGTGCTGGAACCACGGTGGGGCCCACAGTAATTTTTTTTGATAAATCCACTCCGTCCATCCGTTTTGGGAGCTCATTTTAGGACATAAAAGAAAAATGAACCGGATCCAAGACTCAAGTGGGCCGAACTAAAGGAAAACATGGGTAGGTAAATTACTACCGTTGAAACCTCCCTGGGGTCCACAGTGTTGTTTACGTTTACATGACATCCATACCGGTCATAACGTCACTACTACTGGGATGAACTGGTAAAACAAATATTATCCTGATTCGAAATTCCTGTGGCTCCACAAATATTTACTGTGAACGTTCAAATCTCACGTTTTCGGCACACTTGACTCTTGGATCCGGTTCATTTTTTGTTTTCATACCTTAAAATGAGCTCCCAAAACAGAGGGACAGTGTGGATTTATCAAGAAACGTCAATGTGGGCCCACCTTGGTTCCAGCGCAGGAAATTTCTGCGCAAGGCTTTCACAGGGAATCCGCACCCGCTCCGGACAGCCCCGATAGTACCTAAGGGGGCGTTTGGTGCATGGACTTAAACGAGAGTACGCGAGATGGAACTTGGAATCCTCCGTGGAAACTGAAATGAGTGTTTGGGCAAGGCATTCCTCAAGCAAGGGTGTGAGCATTGGAGATTGTGCCAATGCTGTGCAGGCTAAAGATGGGATTTGGTCTACCCCTCACAGGACTTGAATAGCACTCAAGACGTTGGATGTGAACCTTGCTACAGAAGTGTGTCACCAAGTTCTGTGGACCCCACCATGATGTATGTGTTATATCCACTCCGTCCATCCATTTGGAGAGATCATTTTAGGCAATGAGCCAAAGAACAAGGTAGATCCAAAGCTCAAGTGGACCCCACCGTAGAAAACAGTGGGGACAGTGATGATCACCGTTGAAACCTTCCTAAGGCCTACCATGATGTTTATTTGAGATCCAAATGGATGGACAGTGGAGATACGACACATACATCATGGTGGGGCCCACAGAACTTAGTGACATCACTTCAATAGAAATCTGTTACTGTAGCCGTCACTCTGCTGCCGTGCATGTCCAAACATCACATGAGGTTTATCCCAGGTTGCCTTATGAAAAATTTACACTCCAAACTGGATTGAGATTTGCCTTCTAATTCTCAATTCCCCCACAATCCCCCACAATCCCCTGACACCCTTAATTATCACCTTCCATCCAATTCCATCCCACCTATTTCCATTTAAGTCTATGCACCCAACGCCCCCTAATGGGAGCGAATTAGATGTTACCCGGGTAACACCTTAGTGGGTTTACCCCTATCGTGTGGGGCCCATCGTGATGTATTGTTTCTATATTTATGCCGTCTATCTGTTTTCTAATATCATTTTAGGATATGATCCAAAACCTTAAGAAGATCCAAATCTCAGGTGGACCATACCACTAGAAACAGTGATTAATAACCATTAAAAATGTTTTGTGGGCCATAAAAGTTTTGGATCAAGCTCATATTTATATTTTCCCTTCATCAAGACCTTATTAACATTATCAAGAGCTTGGATTGCAAATAAACATTACC
Source organism: Liriodendron chinense (assembly GCA_003013855.2). Taxonomy (NCBI): domain Eukaryota; kingdom Viridiplantae; phylum Streptophyta; class Magnoliopsida; order Magnoliales; family Magnoliaceae; genus Liriodendron; species Liriodendron chinense. The sequence continues at coordinate 8,496,874 of ML058333.1, forward strand.
AAAATCTTACCATGGGCTCTTTGGAATTTTTAATGGTGGGGCACTCAATCACACCTAATTCGCGCCCTAATACCTAATCTGCGCTCCCATCAATAATGTTTATGGGAATTTGAGTGGTCTCGATAGGTAATACACCTGTGCTACTAAGGAATATGAGTCACCGTTAGCTGATGATGTGATTGCCTAAGACCGGAATCTTGCCTGGGCATTTATTTAAGGCCAGAGCAATTATGGAGGAAATGTCCAACTCAGTGACGTGGATTTGATAGTCTAGATGACAACGTGGCTGGGTTTAATTGGGCCACATGTTGTTGTTGCTGAGCCACACAAAGTAAGTTTAAAATTGGCCAATCTCAATCAATTGAGCTCATCTCACCACCTAATCCGATCTTAATTCACTTATTTGGTTCTTCAATTTCTCTTGTAAATCAAGGTTAATAAATAATTTCATTGGTAATTTATGCATCCTTCCCAATGTTTGAAAATATCCATCTCAAAACCCAAGAGTAAAAACTATGGTGTCCATTGTGATGTATGTGACTTATCCACATCGTTTATCCCTATCTGGTAGCTCATTTTAGGAAATGAACCGAAAGGAAGAAGATCCAAAGCTCGATTGAACATCTATGGTCCAAAACTTCTTGGGGGCTTAGAAGTTTTGGAATAAGGTAATATTTGAGTTTTCCTTTTATCCATGTCTACGTGACCTTATAAATGGATTAGATGACAAATAAAGATCATTGTGGGCCCAAGAAACGAAGCAGCTTTCAAAGATGAATGTTACATGAACTACTGGTGTGGTCCACTTGAGATTTGGATTTGTTTCATTTTTTAGCTCGTACCTTAAAATGTTCTGATAAAACAAATGGACGGTGTGGATAAATCACATATGTCATGATGGAGCTACTATTTTAATGGGCCCTTTTCATGATGGAGCTACATTGGAGCTACTATTTTAAATCACATATGTCATGATGGAGCTACATTGGAAACCTTGTGGGGCAATAGAAGTTTTGTGTCTAGAAGATGTTTGTGCCTGCAGTTTATCTGAGTAGTAACACCTTATGGATGGTTCAGATGACATTTAAAAATCATGGTTAGCTCTAGAAAAGTTTCGACGGTGGATGTTTCCATTCTCGTTGCTCTTTGAGTTTTGATTCTCCTGATTTTAGGACTCTGTTGTACGGAATCAGATTGCATGCGGAGTAACTCCGCACGCTCTTATCGTGCGGAGTAAACTCAGTTGGGCCCACATAGAATGTATATGCTTCATCTATTCCGTCCATATGTTTTTCCAGCTCATTTTAGTGGTTGAGCCCAAAATTTAAGCATATGCAAATCTCAAGTGGATCATGCCAAGGGAAACAGTGGGAATAATGATTTCCACCGTTGAAACCTTCCCAGGCCGTACAGTGTTGTTTATTTGTCATCCAACCTGTTCATAAGATCACATGGATATGGATGAAGGGAAAAAACAAATATCAGCTTGATCCAAAACTTCTGTGTTCTCCAAGAATCTTTCAATGGTAGACATTCAGTTCACACTTTTCTTGTGGTGTGGTCCACTTTAGATTTTTATATGCTTCATTTTTTCGCACCATACCTAAAATGCTCTGTTACAATGGATGGACGGAGTGGATAAAATGCGTAAATCACTGTGGGCCCCACAGAGTTTACTCCGCACGCTAGCGTGCGGAGTTACTCAGTACGCAATCCGCGTCCCTGTTGTACTGTCATTATGAGAAATTGACGGATGGAGTAGATTTGTAGATGGAATCTATGTGGGCTGTCGGTCGCATATAACTTCCGACCGAGACACAGCTTTGTTAGATCCTTGATTGTGGGGTCCACACACATGAGTGGACCGGATCTCTGAAGGGCCCTCACATGAGTGGACCGGATAAGATACTGATGCATCTTTAGAATCTTCAACTCTCTGTAAGCGTATAAGATACTGATGCATCAGGACATATTCAGTGTCCTGCACATTCTATTCAGATGGGAACACTTTTCGTTGATCCAGACCATTGATATGTTGGCCACATTTTGGAGGGTAGAAGCCCTGAAAATACTCCGGAGGGGATTATCCCAGCCATCCAACCTGTTGTATTCTTCTCTTCACCATCTCTCTATTGGTCATTGACGGAGAGGGCAACCAGACCAATGGTCCGGATCATAGAACCGTGGTCCCACCTGTTCAAACTGCTGTATCGAGAATTATTCATGTCGTGATGCATCATGACCGCATATTTCTCGTCTAAACAACTAGATGCACGTGTGACTCACATGAGATCGAAGACAAGATGTCCTTGGTCCAAGAGCATGCATGTGGCAGACAAAGAAAAGAGAGGAACCCTTCATTTTGCTGGCCCGTCATGGTCCACAGCTCAAAAATCACACTGACCAGACGTTCTCAACTTGCATTATACGTTGCCATGGCCCAAAAATCAGGTCCGTTCATCAAGCAAACCACACGTAGTATGAAAAATTATGGACCCCAGACCAACCTGATTTTCCAGCCACGGCCCAGATCTCGTACACAAAACTGACGAAAATGGGCCTCAAAAAAAAAAAAAACCAAAGCCAGTGGGACCCACCATCAGATCGGACCCTGATACGTAGATTGATCCAAAGGAGTTGCTGGCAGGCACGTGCAAAATAAAAATCGTGTGATCCCCAACCCTCAGATTGGCAGGCCTTTGATCAATGTAGACACCAGACGCTAGCAATCATGGGTCCGTATGATTTGTGGGGCCCCTCAAATTCCGGAAGTCACGAGCAGAGTGCAATCTTTTCTTTTTTTACCACTCCCTTCTCACTCAGTTACAGTGTGCCAAATCCAATCCACTCATCAAGTGGATCCAACGGTTCATATTTGTTGCATCGAAAACTCAGATCGCACAAACGCTTGAATCTCAACCGTTGTTTAATTTCTCTTGACCGTCAATTTCTTTTGTATATACATGGAGCGCCTGACGATCATTCACAAGCTATTGGAGCTGCTTGGATAAAGTACACGTGTTTCAATTGGGCACGTGTGAGGCTCGTGCCAAAAAGTGCTGTGGCAGTCGCAATGCTCAGAAGAAGCAAATGCAATAATCTGCGTGGGGTCCTCAATCTGTTCGATCAATGAGCATCCAAGAAACACGTACTTTTAAGGACCCCACGCCGATTATTGGCTAACAATTTGAAAGGTTTAGTTTGAATAAATGATATGCTAAGCATGCAATTCCATAGCTATTTCCAACTGCCTGCGCATCATCCGTCACACTCTGCCAGACTATAAAATATCAAAGAAATAGACAGCCACTTCGCTGCCTCCCTTTCCTTTCCATGTGGATGGGCCAATCTCCCATACCAAAATAACTGTAGCATCTTAAAAGCTTCTTTATCATTAAAGAGAAAAAAGAAATGCCAGGTGCACTTGCCTCACATGTGTAAACGGTAGGACACGTATCTGATATCGGAGCCGGTCATCGGACACCACATCACACGTATTGGAAATTGGACCCCAATGCACAAAAACTCACCCAGAAAACCAGGCCGGCCGGTCCACTCATCAGGCAGGCCACATCTTTATCATGAATGTGGGCCAATTGAATTTTTTTTAGTCGTACCTATGTTTCAGTATGCACAAGGTCCACCTGATGAGTCGATGGCCCAGCATTTTGCCAATCTGGTCCATTGAGTGGGTCCCACCGGATGCTCATCTTGGATACGAGGCATGGCCGAAGTTAGCAGCACTTGCTCCGCTGAACCTAGATCTATCCTGGCACATTAATAATTGGTGTTAAAATAGGACACCTGAACTCCAAAATAGCCAAATTGGCCCCTTCTCTATTCAATCTGAACCGTCCTTCCACGTCCACAGAATGAAGCATTTCATCACATCTCCCCCTACATAAAGATAGAATTTGTTTTTTTTTTTTTTTTTTTTTTTTTTTTTTTTTTACACCGCTGCGTTTGGAAGAAGAGATTGAAGAAATTCCGTTACAGAATCAGATGCCAGTAACATACAAACTGGCAGCGAAAACAATATCGCGCTTGATTGCATTAGAAGCAGTTTCCATTTTCTTATAGAGTGCAGAGTTGCCCATGATTGCCGCAGCATTCTTGAATTCCCGGCACGTTTCATCCAAACGTACTATCGTCCTCACTATCTGACCTTCTTGTACATCTGTAAGCTCGCAAATATTGGCAAAAGGTGTGCCCTGCAATGCAGCAGCGAAGAAAATGTGAAAACGTGGATAAATGGAAATTGGGTCTCTAAATTAAATGCCAGAGACTATTTACACCCCCGGAATTTTGATAATGAGATATGCTCCAGTACTCTCAGAGCACTGCAAGTTATAGTGCTACTAGTTGCACCGGTTCACTTGATTGATCTGAACTATCCATTATAGCACATTTCAAAGGCTAAAAAGCAGAAATCACACTTGATAGGAGAATCCAATCCATCATTGATTTGGCCTTATTGTCTAGAGCCATCCATTTTCAAAGATACGGATGTGATTGTGACAATTGTCTAACAGAAGTGATTCTCTAGAATCATAAGCAATCCATGTGAGGCCTGAACAGATAGATGAATCAAATTGTTCATTGGACCTAATTTTTGTCTAAATTATCTTGACTGTCCATGTTAGAGACCACTGATCAAATGGTTCATAATGTCAGATTGGCATGGTAGCCCATGAAATATGCACTGAACCTAATGAACAGTCTAGGTATCTACATGTCCCAATGCAACTAGGAGCACTACAACTTAGCATTCATGAGACACAGGAATATCTTTTTATGATAATACACCCCCTTTTGCCCTTGGGGTAAGTTGCATGCCCAACAGGTCAATGTGTCTGCATGGTGTAGGTATCAAAAGGTCTCACCTACTAGGCGTAAATGCAACTAGTTGAGGTGGAGGGCCCATCGTGGTCTATGTATGGCATCCAACTGATCTTACATGGTTCCCCCATAATGAAAATGGGATGCTCCTAAAATCATGCCAATCCGACCATCAAGTGGGCCACCACATGAATTTCGAGGTTATGAGGAAGGTTGTCCATTGTTTCCTATCATGTGGCGCACATGATCATTGGATCGGCATGATTTTTGGCCCTGCTGGATAGATTGGATGACATACATGCACCAACAATGGGCCCCCCACGCACACAGCTAGTCACACGTTTTTCATCTACAACTAGTTGCATGTGAGACCTTGTTACGGGGTGTAACTGGCATTTCCCTATATAACGATGATATTATGTTGCATGGAAAAGCAAACCTTTGCCCATTCGTAGACCACTTCGACGAGGCCGAACTTGAGATTGTCTTGCATATAATCATCGGGATTTACTGCTACTTTGAAGTGGGCTTGAAGTTTCGCGAGCCTGCCTGCTGTTTCATACAATCTAAAGTGGAAGGACATTTCAGTTAATACCCGTTTTGTCACACAAGAAGAAGGGGGGGAATAAACGAGATTTGATTTAAGATGATGTCGGACTAAAGGAATCAAGCATGTTTTTTCTCATCATTGTGGTAAGAGAATTTTCTATCACCTAGTCAAAAACTCAACGGCTGAATTCAAAATGCAGAGGAAAACAATTTTCGATTGGACTTAAACTGCATATGAAACAAGTTTAGCATAGAAACTGCAAGAACAGGTCCTTAGCCCTGCAGCCTTTGAATTTTTTCCAAGCAATCATAAGATTCCTATTCCAAATAGCTGGTTACAACTTACAAGGCTACTATGATGTGGGATCCTTTTACAAGATACTACAGGCAGATTCCAAGTGGGATCCTTTTACAAGAGACTCTCTCAACCGCAAGTCCCATCTTTTTACAACTGTCGTTTCTGGAAATACAGCGCCCCCCCAAAGGTGTCAGCTTTTATTTGGTTGCTAGGAAGGAATAAGGTTCTAACAGTGGACAATTTGCGCAAGAGAGGAATGATTCTCCCAAATATATGTATTATGTGTATGCGGGATGAGGAATCTGTCGACTACCTTTTCTTACATTGTCCCTACACCTCTAGGGTTTGGGAAATATTCCTTAAAACCCTCAACGTGGCGTGGGTTATGCCAGCATCAATATCTTCCTTTCTAAAGTCATGGCATGTAGGAGGCGTTGGAAAAGAAGGCAAAGCAGCTTGGCGATTAGGAACAATGGCGTGTCTTTGGGCTATCTGGGGAGAAAGGAACAACCGATGTTTTGAGAACAAAGCGGTGGCAGCGGAGACACTAGCGCAAAAAGCTATTGGCTGGGTGCTCGAGTGGGCAGTGGGAATCAACGATCTAGACATTTATATCCTTTCGGCCCTGCTAGGGCTGTAATTTGCTTTTGTTTAGTCTTTTAGGCTTTTGTATTTTTTCCTGCCATTGGCGGCTGCTTAATAAAATTGTTACCCTTCAAAAAAAAAAAAAGGCTACTATGATGTGATTATGGTGATATGATGCGAACCAGACCAGAAAAGGATTTGCTACACTAACATGCACCCCTCGAAAATAAATATGCAATCACGTCACTTTTAACTGATGCAATCCCATGCACCCCAACTTGTGTGTTCATTTGAGGCATTTCAACCTGCTCTTCCTCTTTATGCTCTCTCGGGCAAAAGATAACCAGCTATTGTCATTTCATACCCCAAAAGTCGGCCATCTTTCCCTCAAAACACCAGTTATCCAATTCCTAGGAAGCCAGCCCTCGTTCCTAGATTTCTACAGATTTTAGCAGCCTTGAATCACGAAAGTTTCAGGAGTTCTACGAATTAAGGACTGGAAGATTACATTATCAATTGCAGGCCTTCCAAACCCCTGCTGGAGGCAAAGAATTGACGGTGAGGAGCATTCACAGTTCGGGTCAGTTCTCAGTTAAATCCTTCTATAGGATGCTTTGGGCAGGGTCAGATGATTCCCGTATTCATGCCTTCCATTTTTGGTTCTATAGTGCTCCTCCTAAGGTCACCGCATTCACTTGGCTAGTGGGAAGGAAAAAGGTCCTGACCATGGTATTCTGTAACGGTAACGGTAGGCATAACGGCCACCACCATTACCATTACGGCCTTTTTTAAACACCCTGTACCCCGAAACGGACCCCGCTACAGGGCTGTTACAGTCTAATCTTTTTCCATAACAGCCATTACCACCATTATGACCCCATAACGAGTAATGGTGACCACCATTACTGTTACGTAACAGCCATTACAGCCATTCCATAACTGTTTTTGCATACCTTGACCCTGACGGTAGACAATCTCCAAAAGAGGTCTATGTTCATCTCCAACATTTGTTCCTTATGCATGAAAGTGGCGGAGTCTGTTGATCACCTGTTTATCCATTGACTTTTCACCTTCAAGGTCTAGGTGCATTTTCTCGTTATCTTCAACACTCAACGGGTGATGCATCAATCCGTCGGAGAGCTTCTTTGGGCCTGGCATGGAGGCGGCATGGGAAAGATTGGCAAAAGTATTTGGCATCTTACGCTTTCGGCTATTTGGTGGGTTATTTGGGGAGAAAGAAATGGTTGGTGTTTTTGGAATGCAGCAGGATTAGAGGAGATGGTCGTGAGAAAGATTAAGGTGGAAGTGATTAATTGGGCCTCCCTATTGAAAGATGCGATTGATTGTGATCTCCCCACCTCTTTGGGTTGTAATTTTGTGTTTTTTTCTTTGTTGTATTCTTTCCCATTTAGCTTTCGCTTCTGGATCTTTAATAAAATTATCGTTACCCCTCAAAATAAAAATAAATGAATAAATAAATTTGCATCATCGTCATCGTCATCTAAGCCTTATCCCAACTAATTGAGGTTGGCTACATGAATCTTGTTCCGCCATTCCACTCTATCAAGAACCATATCCTCACTTAGAATTAGGAATATCAACTTGCATATTGTTTCTTAATTACAATTAAGAGTTTTGTGGGGTTTATTATATTTAGTTGATTTGGGAATTATGAAATTTGTGTTTTAGTATGAAACCCTTGAGAAAGCTTTCTTCCACCGTCAAGTTCCAAATTAGAGATTTCCTTTGCACCATAAAACAATATCAAGTCATGCATATTCCGATGCTTTGTTGATCTCTTCTCAATAGCCCGCCATGGAAGCTGTCTTTCACATTCCATGAAATTTGGGATCTTGTTTTAAGGTCAAACATTTCATATGCCCCATGTCGAGTGGGGAACAAATAGAACCACCAATGTTCTTATAAAATAATCAAGTCTCATGAGCATCTTACCCTATGGAATATGAATCCATACTACAAACAGAAGGTCCATCCTTCCTTTAAGGCATGAGAGTGCATCTTTTGCTTAACATCCCCAACTTTCTCTTGTGGTAATCATGATCACGGCATAACTAGCACGAATGCATCTTGGAAGTGAACCACACTAGGAATAGTGATTACCACAACAGGACAGAACCTAACTCCAGTCAGGATCTATTGGTGCAGTATGGAACGAACTTCTAATCTAATGGTCAAGTTTATTCCACGGCACATTCCCATTTTGGGCAAAACAGATCTACAACCTCTAGTTTGATGTATTTCTTGTGAGTGTATTATGTTTCAGCATTTATATCCCTTTAGATTTCGTTGTCCCTTTAGATTTCTTGTGGTTTTTTTTTTTCAAGGTTGTTCGCTAAAGTAGAGGATGTATAAAGAATATAGCTGAAGTGTCATGCATGTGAAGGGAAACGGAGGAGTACAGATTAAAGAAATGACCTCTGCTTTGCAAGAGCCAGCTTCGGAGTAAGAGACGGTTCAGATGTGTTCTTCTGCTGAAATACGAGGGCAGACATGAGTGCAACGGCTTCTGCTGGTTCCAGGTCATCCAGCTGGTTCTCAAACAGGCATTCAGTGCATATCAGCTCCTCCCCGGAATTCATCTCACAGGCCACACGACCCTTGATCTGAACAACAAGGTCGGCATCAATACAGCCAATCTCCTTCAGCACATCAATCTGCAAAGGCAAAACAACAGTTGATAAAGAGTATTTGATAGTTTCATCTTTCGTATGCCCGATTACACCTCTAGACACATCTCTGGACTTGCAGAAGGTGCGTCAGGTGGGCACTGCCATGTTGGTGGCCTGGCTCAAAATCAGGCCACTTGATACATTTACGAAGATAAGGGACAGTCTAAAACATTGTGAACAGTCCAAATTCAACATAAATGTCGCCCACTACCCACCTGATGGGTTGACGAACATAATTTTTGGGGCAGGTGATCTGCACAGTGGGCCCTACCAGATGCGCAGCTCAGATGTCCCACTCATGTGCCAGGTCACTAACAATGTGGAGCTGCGTGTGGGCTTTGCAAAACTAGATAGTTTGCATCATTTTCTTGATATAAATTTACATGTCTACTTATCTTATAAAAATAGGGAAGAATATACAGCTCATAAAGAACATACTCGCCCCTGAAAGTCTGGCATCTGCTGCAGGGCTTCATCAGACATTTCATATCTCAGTGCATCAACTTCATCTCTGTGTTTTTTCAGCTCTTTTTGCAATAAAATGTGCTCCTGCAATTTTACGCATCCATGACACTTGTTCTGAGACATCTCTTGTAATAGGCTATTCCATCTATTGTACTTCTCGACGAGATCCACATCTTTCAGCTTAAGATCTGAAACAATGTAGAAGATAGAGAAATGTATCCAAGAAAGTAATCCAATGAAAAAATCATAGTACTAAAACTTGGTGAGTTGACTTGGTCACTTGACTTGACGAGATTTCGAGCTGTCTCATGGAAACTGCATGTCTCGGTCAAGTCCAGTCGGCTCGAAACTTAGCCAACTCAATACTACTCGAGCCTACTCAAGCAGGCAACCTCCCTGATCAAGGCAGAACCATGCTACCAGAGCACCATGCAATGCTGCTGTGCACAATCTTGAGTGTTTTAACTACTAATCCTTTCCGACAATTTTAAATGCACTTAACACTACAAATTAAATTATTAAAATACGAAGTCGAGTCAAATCAAGACTTAATCTAGTCTTTGAGTTGACCCAACATGGCTAGACACCGAGTCAAGTCAAGATTTTTTGTTTTCAAACCATGAAAAAGTAAAGTATACAGTATGATAGGATTAGAACACGCTTCCCTATTTGGAACTTCAGTTTGTAGATGAGGGGCCCATTGTTGGTCTATCCAAGACATTGATCCAATGGTCCCCATCATGGATGGACCATTCCCCAAAATCTCCCAAATTGGAAGATCCTAGCCATCGAATCATTGGCCTTTCTTCCATTGAATGTGATTCGTTCGTGCATTTCTTTTTAACAATATATTTGCATGCCAACAACAGGAAGGTTAGACTTGACCAATTGAGAGGATATTCTGGAAATGGTCCATTCATGATGGGGGCCGTCACATCAATAGCTTGGATAAGATATTTTATAATTTTAATATCTGTATGGACGTTTCAGAAAATCCGACCTTTAAAACCTACTGGGTTCGACACCCTATAACAGTGCTTGTCACCGGCACAACAATCTGTCCAAATTACATACCAAAATGTACATGTGGGGTGATGACTGATGACACACGTGTTATACTCATAGGAAAGATTTCCCCTTTTATGGTTTTATGATTTTATCTTGTCCATAGTCATGATTAAGCCAGATCAATCCATCCATGTCCCCTCATCTTGAGATCGGAAATTGTGACTACCATGAATAGGGCTGCACACAATTCAATTTATCGATCGAATCAAATCGAACAAATTGAATCGAATCAAATCGTTCTCCAAGATCAATTCAATTCAATTTAAAAAAAAAAAAAATCAATTTCAATTTTCAGTTCCGATCAATCGAATCAAATCAAAAATTGAATTGATCTATATCGAATTGAATCGATTGATCAAATTATATATATATAATTAATTAATGGACGGTATGGATGAAATAGATACATCATCGTGTGTTTTATCTATGCCGTCCATTCATTTTTACATCTGAATTTAATGAAAAATTCCAAAAATTAGATACATATGTATCTCAAATTACCACACCACAACAAAACAATGGGGATTGAACGTCCACCATTAAATTCTTCCTAGGGCCCATTGTAATGTTTATTTGCCATCCAACCTGTTGATAAGGTCACATAGACCTTGAGGAAGGGAAAAAACAAATATCAACTTGATACCAAACTTCTAAGGCCCCAAAAAGTTTTCAACAATAAGTGTCAATCCCCCACTGTTTTCTTGTGGTGTGGTCCACTTGAGATTTGGAGGTCTCATTTTTTGGATAATGTCTTAGAATCAGATGGAAAATGGATGGAGGGCCTAGATAAAACACATACACCATGGTGGGGCCCACGGAGCTTTAAAACCACCCTTTTGCATATCCGCGCCCACCCAAGAGTCCAACACGAATCGGATTGCGTATTTAGTAACTCAATGCGCTTGGCGTACTAAGTAAATTCTGTGGGGCCCACAGTGATTTATTCATTTTATCCACTCCGTTCATCCACTTTAAAAGATAATTTTATGGCTCGAGCCCAAAATTAAAGCGTATACAAAGCTCAAGTGGCACACACCACAAGAAACAGTGTGAATTGAACCTCAACCATTGAAAAATTATTGTAGGCCGCGAAAGTTTTGAATCAAGCTGATATTTGTGTTTTTCATTCATACATGTCTACCTGATCTTACGAACAGGTTGGATGACAAATAAATGTCACTGGCCCTAGGAAGGTTTCAACGGTGGAAATCATTATTCCCATTGTTTCATGTGGCATGGTCCACCCAAGTTTCAGATATGCTTCAATTTTGGGCTCAACGGCTAAAATGAGCAGGCAAAACGAATGGACAGTGTGGTAAACCAAATGCATTTAAAGTAGGCCCGACTAAGTTTACTCAGTATGACAAAAACGTACTAACTTAGTACGCAATTTGAAGTTCACTCAAGAGTGAATTAAGTGTTACGTTGGTAACAACTTAGTTAGTGGGTGTTACCCCTACCGTGTGGGGCCTACCTTGATTTATTTTGTATATCCATTACGTCCATCTAATTTTACGTCTCATTTTAGGACATGATCCAAAATTATAAGAAAATCAAATCTCAGGTGGACCATACCAAGAGAAAGAGTGATGAATAACCATTAAAAACATTTTTTTGGGCCTCAAAAGCTTTGGATCAATACGATCTTTCTAATTTCCATGTATGGACTAGTTATTATGCATGTGTTTTCAGAAGTATTTCTACTAATATTACCATTTGAGGTACTATAAAATCCAAACCTACAAAACCTATAAGTTTTCAAATTACAATGTGTGAAAAATCGAATCGAATTGAATCGAAAAATTAATCAATTCAATCTCAATTCAATTCCAAAAAAATTGGGTCAATTCAATTTCAATTCGAAATTTCAAAATTAAGATCAATTCAATTTCAATTTCAATTTTAAAAATTTAAGATCAATTCAATTTCAATTTCATCCAAAATCGAATTGATCGAATCGATGTGCAGCCCTAACCGAGAAGAAATTCATCCCTCTGGGTCCTTAATTTTATACAAATAGATTGTATTCTGTTAAGAAGATGGAGTCCTGTCTTTGACATCCAAAAGGCGTATGCATGGCACTGATTGAGAAAATTGGACCATAAGTAGGGGGTCCCTTCAGCAGATGGCTCTTACTTCAACGCTTAAAAGTCATTTGGTCTGATGATCCTAACCTTTCAACTATAAGACTTTACCTTAGTTGCAGTAATAGCCTTTCATATTGTTTTGCCTACTCCGAACTTGTAGGACTTGCACTTCCACCTGGATTGCAAGGATTCAACACTGACTAACTTTTGAAAGAGATCTGTCCCCACTCCAGCACCTGAATCCAGTCCCGCTTCCCACATGTTTTCTGCAACTAAGCAGTTTCCCTATGAATGCGGAAAGTTTACTAATTTCTCCATTTCATCTTTTACTGCCCATATAGGGGACACTGCTCAGAAGGTTAGGGGATCTTGAACCATGAACCCTCCAAGATAGAGGCCCACCTGATGAATAGTCCAGATCTCATCCATGTGAATAGCTTTTGGATGTCGCCGACTCACCATCATTGGTGCTCTACGATCATGATGTACAAACCATGGCACTTGGATGGAAAAATCAAAATATCAGAATCCCAGTCAAATCATCCATAGTAAGCCTTTCATGTGACATTAGTTGCTGCTTAATTGAGCATAGAGGGGCCTTGCAACTCAAATTTAGATATATGCAGGGTTTCTGGTGCTTGATAAGAGTGGAATGGCGGAAAAGCATTCACGTAGCTGACCCCAATTCGCTGGGATAAGGCTTAGATGATGAAGATGATGATCCCACTATTTTGGGCAAGATCGTCTGCCTGGGGTGGCCCATCTGATGCACAGTTCAATGTCCTGCAGATGCAGTCACATGGAGTGTGTCTGTGCTCAGCAAAAGTTCAGTTTTTATAGGCCACAGTGACTTAATTGATACAAGCCCCATGCAGATGAACAGCGAGCACAGCTCAAGAACCATACCTTTCAACGGGTCTAGGAAAGGAGGGTATCTTTTTCCTTCAGCTTTCTCATCCAACAGCTTCTGAACAGTCCTTGAGTATGTAGTATTACTGGGTTGCTCAAGAAGCCCAACTTGATCGAGCTTTATCTTGGCTCTGCAAATACTTAAGAACTCTTTAGACTCCATCTCTATAACCTCGTAATTCACACCAGCTGCCTTGCCACAGTACGGAAACTTTATAGTGACGGCACCAGATCCCTTGCGAGAACTGGGGGCGGAGAAGTATTCCTCATCCATACCACGTTTTCCTTTGGGAGCAATGAAATAACCTTGAGGGAAATTGCTGCCTGCTTTGTCGTCTGGTTTGTCAAGTGCAGGCGAAGGAGGTTGCATAGATGTAGGCAAATCAGGTTTCAGTACCAAAACAATGTAGTGCTTAACATTGCTGGAAGTTGTTTTCAGGACAACTCCAAGTAAGTGATCTTGCACCTGTCAATTATAATCCATTTCCAACATAAATGCAACACTAAAGATAACTGTAACATTTGAATCACCAGTAACATATTTATCAACTATATACAGTATGATGCAGTTGAAAGATGCACATAATTACTAATCATAAGCTTTGTAAAGTGGATGAAGTTTGCAGAATAAAGAATAATCAAATGTATCTATTTAACTGTGCTCGCTGTACATCTGACTGGGCCAAATAGGAGGGCCTACCTATCACCTCACAACCATTAGGATAAATTCCATCTTGACCCAGTCATTGCTAGAAGTCGAGGAAGCACGAGAAGTGAACCAAATGGAAATCGAACTTCCACAGTGGCAATTGAACCAGGCCATGTGACCTCATGTATAGATGTGAGTTCCAATCCTACTCACCAATAGTGGAAAAGGCATCGAGAGGGATCGTGCAGAGGAATCGAGGGCATTGACGTTAGCCGAGCCTTCCTGTTGCTACTTCAAGGGAGACAGCTTTGGTGTGGGGAGAGTTTCTAGAAACCCTCGACGTGACACCTCTTCAGGTTACAGTGGCCTCAAGGGAACCTTTTGTTACTGAGGAGCCACATCTTGTGGTAGAAGCAAGAGCAGGTAATGGAGCCTTAGTCACCAATTCATGGTCAGAGGAGGAAATCGACTGGACCAAAGATGTTATTAATCGGGTGGGGATGAAAATTGGGTTATCCTTCCATCCTTGTGATGACAATGCAGTGGCCCTATTCCATTTCATTGAACAGAGGGAAGGGTTGGCAGCCAGCCTCGCATCAAAGCGTATTCCCATAAGCCAAAGAGAACTATTGTGTCTAGAGAGTTCAATTAACTATGATACAGGGAGCAGGGTCTGCGGATCTTCAAGGGGAAGACGGGCGTGATCAGTGTCATGATGAAGATCATATCGTGGAACGTTACGGGTCTTGGGGAGAAGCGATAAACGGCTTCGGGCCAAAGCGTTTGCAATAAGGCAAAGGCCGAGATTATTACTTTACAGGAGACCAAGCTCGCTTCTTACGACACGTCTGTTTTGGATTCAGTATGGGGGCCGAAGTCGAAGGATTTCATTTGTAAGGATATTGTGGGATCTTCTGGTGGGATTCTGGTAGCCTGGAATTCGGGCAGGTGGAGGGTAGATGATGCAATAAAACCCTAAATCTAGATGATTTGTGCGGAAATTAACAAAATCAGATATTCACAATCATAAGCATGTAAATTCAGCAATCTATACATGGCCCAAAAGAATTTAATTTAGGATATTCATGTAATGGAAAGGGTCATGAAATACTTACGTAGAGTATCGGGCATTCAAGATCAAGTGACGCCCAGATCCCACGAAAGTGAAGACTTTCGGCCTCACACGAATCAATCTCAATCAGTCCGTGGGAGTCTCTAGCCCCATAGGGTTGAAATTTTCAAGGAAAGTTGGATTATAGGATTTCCCAAAATTGATTTTCAGATCATTGTGATTCAAATGGATGTTTCAATGAAGAAAATTTATTCTAGCATGTGAAGTGTCATAAGAAGAAGTGAAGAAAGCTAGAGGATTTAAGAAGAAGAAGATAAAGACATAATTTTCATATAGAAGAGGTTAGAAGAAGAAATAAGAAGAATAACAGAGAGATGGGCAAGATATCACCTGAAAGAATAAAAGAATAGAGAGAAGTAGAAGAATGGGGAAGAAGGAAATAGCGTCACCAAGGTACGGCCATGGAGAGAAGCTCCAAGCTTTTCTATTTCTCAAAATCGTAATCCCCCTCTAGGGCTACAAAACAATGACTTAAATAGAGTCTAACATATGAAAAATTGTAAAATAGCCCTCTAAGATAGTTACCTAAACATCCCTTGCTGTATTTTTTACAAAATACCCCCTTAGGTGATCATAAAATCCCAAAATTACATAAGCTGAAATATAAAATAAACAATCCTAGTGTCCAAATAACATAAATAAGCATATCATAAACTAAAAGTGGCCCTCAGATGGCCTGATGTGTGGCATAGATGGCCCGATGATGATCGTGACAAAATCCAACAGCCCGATCGAGATCTAACGATCGGATCGCAATGCCGATGGACGTGATGGCTCTAGTGGGCCCATATAGATGTCTCTGATGTATAATGTGGACTCTGATGCTCTCCTGCGTCATCTACTCTCCAAGCCATAGTGATGTTGGAGTGGTGGCACTCCTGCGCAAATAGACCCTCATCAGCGGTGTGATGTCCGCATCAATCCTCCCCCGCCTTGAAGAACTCAACTCCGTCGAGTTAGAACTCCAATACCGCTCCAATGGATATGGATCAATGCTCTACAACTCGTCCTTTGTAAGCCATGTGGAATCGGATGATGGACGATGTCTCCACCTCACTAAATACCTCTGAAAACTTCTGTCACGTGTAGAAACAATCTCCTCAATCTCATCTCGTCTCATAGGAAATCTAGGTAAGGCAGGTACAAGCTGAGATGAAAAATCGAATAAAGGCCAGGGTGGTGGAATAGTATGGGAATCAGGAGAATAGGCAGACAAGGTATTAGATCCTCCACATTGAATGTGGAACTGATTCCCATGCCAAGCGGAATGTCCACCACATACGCATTGGACCCAAGACGTTTCAAGATTTTAAATGGTCCAGCACCACGCGCATGTAATTTCTTGATGGCTCCTTGTGGGAACCATCCTGGCCTAATTCTTACCGTTATATGATTGCCTTCACTATACTCTTTAATCATGCGATGCATGTCAGCTGCAATTTTATAGCACTCATTACTTTTGTTAACCTTTTTTTTAATTTCCGCATGCAAGTCATGAATGCGATGCACAAATGATTCGGCTAACTCTAAAGGACGTTAGATACTAGACATAAGTATGAGATCTATGGGTTTTCTAGGCTTATAACCTGTAACAATTTCAAAAGGACTCATCCCAGTAGACCTATTAACTGAGTTATTGTAGGCGAACTCGGCGAATGGTAAAATTTCATTCCAAGTTTTGACATTGCCTCCCACAAGACAACGTAGCAAGTTTCCCAAGCTTCTATTGACCACCTCAGTTTGACCATCAGTTTAAGAGTGATATGCAAGTAGCCATTTCAAGCTTAGTACCCAACTTATGCCAAAGTATCTTCCAAAAATAACTAGTAAATATAGTATCACGGTCAGACACTAGAAACTCTAGCAACCCATGAAGACGCACTTGCCTTATCAAAAAATATCGTAGCAATGTGTGAGGCGTCGGAAGTTTTGAAACACGATATGAAATGTGCCATCTTAGAGAACCTATCTACCACAAGAAAAATGAAGTCGTGCTTTTTAATTGTCTTGGGAAGCCCAAGCACGAAATCCATGCTAATATCTCGCCACGGTGCATGTAGCACTGGCAATGGCATATAAAGTCCAGTATTCTTTTTTTTTTTTGCTTCGCCAATTGACATATATGACACATTTTGACCACTCTAGATACATCTCTTTTAAGACCCGGCCAAAAAAACTATCCTCTACCAAAATAATCGTTTTATCGCGACCAAAGTGTCCTAGCCACCCCTCTCGTGTGAAGCTCCCAAATCAAAAAATCACAAAGGGATGTGCGGGGAATGCAAAGTCGGCCCTTCATATAAAGGAATCCGTCTTCAAGCTCATAGTCACCTCTTCTTAGGCTGGTCACTATAGAGTGACACGTATATACCCTTGAAATCTAGGCACATGGGGTATTCGTCTTTCAGTTGCTCAAAACCGACAACTTACACACTCAAAGTGCTGAGCAACATCACTCTCCGACTCAAGGCATCGACAGGCTTTTTATCCACCTCAACTCTGTGTTTCAAGACAAATGAGTACTCCTGAAGAAACGCTACCCACTTAGCATGCCTTGCGTTGAGTTTCTTCTAAGCACTTAAATAACGCAAAGCCTCATAGTTGGAATACAAGACAAATTCTTGCGGTAAAAGATAACTCTGCCAATGGCACAATGACTAGACAACCGCATAGAATTCCTTGTCATAAGTGGAGTAACGTTGTTTGGCCTCATTCAGCTTCTTGTTGAAGTACGCTACAGGATGGCCCTCCTGACTTAACAACCCTCCTATGCCTACTCCAGAAGCATCACATGCGACCTCAAAAACTATAGAAAAACCAGGTAATCGCATAACAGGTGCTTCTATCATCTTGCCTTCTCTTCGAAAGCCTTAGATGCGACTTTTTACCATTTGAACTCCCCTTTCTTGATGCAATCAGTGATGGGAGCCATAATAGGTGTTACAGTTCTTAATGAACCGCCTATAAAAAGTAGTTAAGCCATGAAAGTTTCGCACTTCATGAATGTTCTGTGGTTCACGCCATTGAACTATGGCTTTGACCTTTTCAGGGTCTGCACGCATTCCTACAAACGACACAATAAAACCTAAGAAGATGACACGATCTAACATAAACGAACACTTCTTCAGGTTAGCATATAACTTCTCCGTCCTAAGAACATCGTAAACCTGCCTCGAGTGGCCTAGATGAAGCTTTTTAGTGGTACCGTAAATAAGAATGTCATCAAAGTACACCACCAAGAACATTCCCCATAAAGGGTCTCAAGACCTAGGGTCATCACCCGCATAAAAGTGCTAGGAGCATTAGCCAAATCAAATGGCATGACTAACCATTCATACATTCCATCCTTCATCTTGAAGGTAGTCTTCCACTCATCCACTGGGCGTATATGTATCTGGTGATAACCACTCTTAAGGTCAATCTTAGAGAACACTGTGGACCTTGCCATCATTTCCAACATGTCATCAAGCCTCGGTATGGGAAACCGGTACTTGATAGTAATTTTGTTGATGGCACAGTTATCCGCGCACATACGCCATGTACAGTCTGTCTTTGGAGTAAATAGCGAAGGTATGACACATGGGCTCATGCTCTCTTGAATGAATCCCTTGTGTAGAAGCTCATTCACTTGTTTCTTGAGCTCTGCGTGCTCTACAAGGTTCATTTGGTAGTGAGGAAGGTTAGGAAGAGTTGACCCCAAGACGAGATCTATGGCATGTTGTATGTCTCGCATGGGTGGAAGCTCATCCAGGTAAATCCTCAGGGAATACATCACTGTACTCCTCAAGAACCGAAGTCACCTCCTGGGGTAACTCAACTGTAACCTCAGGTGTAGTCTCTCTCGCCACTAAGGCGTACACTACAGAGTCTTCCTTAGTCTCTTTTTCAAATTCTTTTGCAATAATCACATGCAGAGACTTTGGAGCAGACTTCCTCGCTACCTTTGACTCACTCGCCTTCACATCTTTCACTGTGTCCATGGCACTCTTAGGTGGCAACGAGTTGATCTTAATTTTCTTACCCTCATGTATGAATGTGCATACCTTCGAGCGTCCATAAATAGTCACATCGCGATCAAATAGCCATGGACTCCCAAGAATAATGTGCCCCACATCCATAGGCACCACATCACACATTAGCATGTCTTTGTAAGATCTAATCTGAATGGGTAATAGACATTGTTGGGACAAAGGTATAGATGACAGCATCAACCCACGAAACATTGTATGGTTCGGGGTGAGGGACAAGCTTCAATCCCAAGCAAGCTACAATGCTTAGTGGCCTACACCAAAGCACATCTAAGCACAGCTAGTGGTGTAGTCTCAACCTCTTCATCTACTAGGTCATCGGCACTGATATTGGGGTGGTACTCTTCTTCATCATACTCGTGTCATCTACATTCCAATGCGACTCGTCTATGACCAAGTTCTTCCCACGAGTCTTGTCCTTGCATTAGTATGTATAATGACCCTTAGCTCCACACTCATAACACCCAACCTAGGAGATATAGGGAGGCTTTAAACCAACGATGCCTTTGCGCTTGTCTTCCTTAAGTTGTGGTTGCATACTAGCCTAATCCTTAAATTGACCCCCAGAGTTTGGTCTAGTTCCATAGGATCCAGCCCTAACATTAGAGTCACGGGACTCAAAGCACCGCGTTCTAGAAGTCTTGAGATAAATGTCCAACTCTTGCACTACCTGGTAAGCCTGATCCAGGTCTCCAATCTCACAGGTCATCAACTCTCGCTGTAAGTCCATTCAAAAGCCCACCTTGAAACTGCGAGAGCGTCATAAGAGGATCTTCCTCAACATCATATCGCATCATATATTCTTCAAATTTAGCGATGTAATCTTAGGCAAGCATTGACCATTGGCGTAGCGTTTGTCCATTGCTCTAGGAGTTTCTAACAGTAAGCGAGAGGAAGGTACTTCTCCTTCAAGAGTTCCTTCATCTCAACCCAGTGGGCAATTGGGACCCCCCCGACCTAGCGATCCTACGCTCAGTGTTAGTCCAAAACAATTTAGCTTGACCCACAAGCTTCATTTTAGCAAACCGGACTTGTCGGTCCTCAGACATCTGATACCACTCAAAGTAGTGGTCCATGTCAGCAAGCCAATCCAGGAAGGCTTTTGGGTCAAGTCTATCATCAAAGCTAGGAGCGTCAACCATGACGTTCCTATGGACCTGCACCTCCGGATCATAACGATCAAAGTGATCGTAGACCCCTGTGGTGGGTTGCGGATATCGCGCACAGTCCACGCCCTTGACCACCGACTCTACCACCACCTACCCCATCTACCTGAGACAACTCATCTCCACCGTGTTCCGCATTCTCTATTGTGGGTGCCTCTACCCGTTCCAATCGGTTATGGAGTTGGGTAATGGACTCTCGTTGGCGCGCATCCATGGCGTCCAAGCGATCCATGAGTTTCTTGAACGCTTCATTTAATTGTTCGGTGTTCATTATGGGGCTTAATCCAAAACCTTTACCCGACCGTGCGGGCATACAATAGCAACAACCCTAGGCTTCTTAAAGCAATCTAAATCAAAGGACACGATGAATGCAATGCTCTAACCTAGATGATGATGGACTAACACACTTCCTAACCCTAGACTCACCAAACTAGAATTTTCTAATTCAGGAACTTTCTTAAATTTGAAAATTTTCCAAAAATGAAAAATTTTCTAAAAATAGCAAATTTCGAAAATTAGACTTTCTAATGGGGTGTTGAGTACATGATCGTGTCCCTTTGCGCAAGGCAATGGGAAGATCCAAACTTGAGGTAAGAGAATCACCTGAGCCAACATCCAAAGTGAGTGGAAGACTGGACGGCGGAGCGAGTGAAGATTTATCTCGACGATGATACACTTGCAGAGGCTTCAGGTCACCCAAATCACCAACAGGGTTAGGAATGAGAAGTAAAAGAGTCTCCTTATGATCACTAGTGACAAGAGGAAGGGGAGAAGCAGTATGCTCCCCCTAACTCGCAAGAGGATCACAGAGGGATCGACCGTGAGGCGAAAAAAAAAAAAATAACATCTTAAAAAAAGCTACATCGGCAGAGATATATTTCTTACGAGTCGAGGGGTCATAACACTTATACCCTTTCTGGCTCCGAGTGTACCCTAAGAAAACACATTTAGTTGCCTTGGGACTAAGTTTATCATTACAACCATGCAAAATTTGAACGAAGCATGTGCAACCAAAAACTATAGGGGGTAAAGGAAATGGATTGTCATGAGGATACAACATATTAAATGAGATTTGGAAGACAATATATGTGAGAGAATACGATTAATAAGGAAAGTGGCAGTAAGAAGAGCATCACCCTAAAAATGCTTAGGTAGATGCATGCCAAGAAGAAGGGTACGTGCGACTTCAAGAAGGTGACGGTTCTTTCGTTCTGCGATACCATTTTGTTGTGGGCTGTGAACACATAATGTCCGAGACAAAATACCATGTTCCTGCAAGAAGGACAAAAAGCAGTGGACATGTACTCCCCCCCCCCCCCCCCCCCCAAATTATCAGAATGGAGGGTTTTGATTGAGCATTGAAATTGAGTGCACACTTCTCGATAAAACACTTTAAACACATCAAACACTTCACTCTTTGATTTCAAAAAGTAAACCCAAGTCATACGAGAATAATCATCAATAAATGAGACAATATTTAAAACCAAAAGTGAAAGTAACCGGGGCTAATCCCCAGACATCCAAGTGAACTAGATCAAAAGGTTGAGGTTTTCTTCCCAAAACACTTGCAGGAAACATAGTACAATGATGTTTTGACAATTCACAAATATCACAACACAAAGATTTAGTAACCGATAAGGAAACAAAAGTCTCAATCGAGCTAAGGAAGGATGTCCTAAGCAGCAATGCTACCGTGTGAAGGAGTCTCGATCAAGAGAAGAGGTACTTGAAGCAGCAACAGTTGTATCATTGAGAAGATAAACGCCTCCTCGCTCATGCCCCCCACCAATCACTCTCTTCGTCTGTAGGTCCTGAAAAAGACAATGAGAAGGCTAAAAGGTAATGGAACAATTCAACGATTTAGTGAGGAGCTAATAGACAGTAAGTTTAATGGAAAACGAGGTACATGCAAGACTGAGGACAATGGCAAGGAAGGGAAAATGGAGATGGAACCAATCCCAGAAATGAGGGGCGTGTGTTCCATCTGCGACTGTAACATATTAAGAGTGGGAGGAAGGAGAATAAGAGGAAAAGAGATGTGACTAACCAGTCATGTGGGAGGAAGCTCCAGAGTCAATGACCCAGGAGGTGGTGGAGGAAGATGCTAGAAGAGCGGTACCTGACTGGACCGAAGCTGCATGAGAAGACTCAGGAACATCACGAATATGAAGCCGTATCAGGGCATCATAAGCTGCTCGAGAAATAATGAAAGACTCCTCTAAAGAAAGCTGCTCAGCTGCCAGGGTGGAAGGTTGTCCCTCAGGAGGCAGACCAGGAGTATAAGAGACATTCATTTGTCTGGGGCTAAGTTCATGTGGTCAAATGGCCAAAGTGATCCTATTTCCTCTCGTATGGATTAGGTTCTTCGTGTCTCCTTATTGGTTGGACAGGTTTCCTATGCTCTAGTGTTCGATGTTGCCAAGACCAGTTTCTTATCATAAACCAATCCTCCTCCAAGATGAGATCAACAGTTGAGGCCCAAAGTCTTTCAAGTTCGAATTGAGTTGGTTGGAAGTGGATGGTTTCTATGGAATGGAGCATTAGTGGCTCTCTCTCAAAGTGGAAGGGCTAGTAGGGCTGAGAATTCACAGAAAGCTTAAATTCATCAAAGAAAAGCTAAAAAAATTGGAGCAAGGAAGTCTTAGGAGCAAGAGAAGTTGAATTATCTAAGTCATTGGACGATCTTCATGCTTTGGACCTTGCAGAAGAGAACAAAACCCTATCCCCGGAGGAGAAAGAAGAGTTGGTTTGTCCATTGAGTATTTGAAAATTCCTAAGGAAGAAGAAATGAAATGGAGAAAGGTAAAAAAAAAATGAGATCAAAACTAAAATTTAGGAAGAAAAGCGATGGGGGATCTAGATGAAGAAACAGTCCCGAGCGAGCGTGCTGCTGCACAGACCTCACCTGCGACTGAAGACGGAGTAGAGCGACACGACGAAGACGAGAGAGGGATAGGTAAACCAGCAACAGTGGAAGGGGAGGCTTGGCAGAAGATTGTTGGAAGAAAGAGAGGAATAGGTAAGGAGTTTCGGAACGGTAATATTTCTAGCCATCCGACACTTTATGTTCAGGCGTTTCCAGAAGGCTGGGCTCCAGTGAATTTCACGAGGGTTTTTGGTAGGGCAGGGGCAGTGATGGATGTGGTGCTTCCTGAAAACAAGGGGTCGATGGTTTCACAGGGGTTTGCTTTTGTCCATATGAGTATGGAGGAGGAGTTGTTCCAAGTTGTAGAACTCCTCCATGGAGAGAGTTTTGGGGGTATGAAGTTAAGGGTTCAGAGGGCTCGCTTTGGTCCGGAATTGAAGAAGAAGGAAATGCGAGGCCCATCGTTGCATCAATCAAGATCGAGCAGCTTGGAGATTGCTCCAGCCACTAATCAGGTTAAGCCACACCCTGCGGTAACCCCTGTGAGCAGGGGGGTAGGTTCTTTTAAGGAAGCAGTGGTCGGAAAAAGGGTAGTCAAGGCCAAGCACGAGAAGGAAGTCTCGAATTTGAAATCAGTAGGACTAGGGTAGCGGAAAATGGGTCGAGATAGTTGAGCACGAAGGGGCGAAATCGTTAAAAGTCTGGGAAGGGAGAATACCTCAATCGTGGAGTGAGTATTCAGTTATTGCCACAACTAAGGAAGACGCCTCATTATCTCAGGTGAGGGCATGGATGGATGACTGTTGCAGGTTGAAGCCCGAGATGTACATCATCAAGCCTTTCAGCTATAATGAATTGTGGATTCGGCTGAGTCATGGGGTTAATGCGGATCTGATAGTCATGGCGGGGACCAATCATCTAGATTTGACCGTCGAAGGATTTCTCTTATTTTGGGTTTGAAGATGTATGGGTTCTCATATGGGCGGTCTCGTTGGATGTTTGGTTCGAAGAGTTCTTTGTGGTAGCTACGGCATGTCTGAGTGACTTAGTTGAGCTAGACCCGCGGACGAAGCTCGGGGAAGAGGTAGGAGTTATCAGGGCATGCGTTCGGAGGAAGAAGGTAACGATGCTTCCTAACTTTATTTCGGTCACCATCGACGAAAGGAGTTAAGTCATGCCGGTGCAAAGGGAAGAGAAGGGTTGTGAGACTCCCAAGTGGGGGAATCTGTGGAGGGCCGGGGAGGCAGTTACGACAACTCAAGGCCATGGACGAGCTCTCAACGACGACGATCGAGCGGCAATCGCATGCTCAGTATGAGTACCAAAACCTCAAGAGGACGCATGTCAGCATGGCTGTGGAGCAGACGAGGTCGATGATGGGATCGAGTCCGAGGAAGCTACACGTGGCATGAGGGGCCCCGTGGGTGCTCCAGAGGTCAGCGATTCTCACTCGAGCCTCCTCAATGACCCAGGTTCAATTGATAAGGCTGGACCTATTCAATCTCAAGGTGATACGTCGTGGGTTGGATCCGTGCCAGGGGACATGGCGGTTTTGTATCAAGTTACGTGCGGAGACGACGACTCACGTGAGGTGGTTAATTCATTTCAAGTGATCGAGTCACATGTGGCACGAGGTTTTCCAACGGGTGATCCAAATCATATGCACTTGAACGACACGTGTCTTCGACCCGGGTAGAGGACCTTCTATTTCACAAGCTCAGTCCGACTCTTCTTCTCCTATGAGCTTAGAGGCAAAGGAGGAGAGCTTTACAGATGGAGGATGGATCTTAGTAAGGTTCCGAATTGGGGGAGCAAATAAAGCAAGTGGAAGAATATTGTTCTCTGCAATGGGAAATTTCAAAGTTCGATCACTGCTCAGGGTACCTCTCTGGTCGAGGAGTTGAACAATGGGGAGCTCGGGTTATCAAAGGCGGCAGGAGTAGGGGAGATTTTCAAAGAGGCGCTTCTAATTACTCCTCTTTGTGCAGAGAATATGCAAGTCAGGCAGTCCTAGGGTCGATATCAAGGGAGCGAAATGGTTGTCGAGTACTCACGGCTGCAAGGAGGGAGGGCCTGAGCAAAGCATGGTTGTGTGCGAGAATGCAACAAATCCAGGGGGGTGGAACCTCAGACGAACAATTCGCTTGGGCCAAGGATGTTCTAGAAAGGGTAGGAGTGTAGGCAGGTCTATCTTTCAGTGCCAGAGACAAAGATGTCAACGATTTCTATCGATTTGTTCAGGAAAGGGCTCTTCAGCAGCATCAAGGGCTGCAAAATTTGAGGGTGAAAAGATCTGTGAAAGGCCTTAGGGAACTAATGAGCTTGGAGTGCTTCATCAATTATGATTGTGTCCAAAGGTAGCAGAGGGAAGAGGATGAGATCATGATGAGACCGTGAAAGGCCTTAGAACGTCAGGGGTTTGGGGTGCAGCAGCAAGAGGGTGCAAGTCAAGAAGGTTTGTAAGGAGGCCAAGGCTGACATCATCACGCTGCAAGAAACTAAGCTCCAATCTATCTCCCCAGGTATGTTGTCTTTGATATGGAATGCAGCTTGTTTTGAGTGGGTCTCGGTAGATGCTGTGGGATCTGCAGGGGGGATTATTCTCGGCGGAACTCTAAGAAATGGAGTAAGGTCTATTCTCTGTTGGGTTCTTTTTTCTGTTTTTGTTTTGCTTCGCAATGTCGTGACGGGTTTTCAGTGGGTTATGACTTCGGTTTATGGCCCATGCACAAAGAATTAAAGGGGGCAGTTCTAGGAGGAGCTGGATTTGGTTAGGCAGCGATGGGGGTCCCCTTGGTATGCGGGAGGGGATTTCAACGTAGTTCGTTTCTCGTACGAGAAGTCCAAGGGAGGGCGTATTACCAACTATATGCTTAGGTTTTCAAATTGGATGAATCAATAGCAATTGGTAGATATGTCGTTGGAGGCAACTAAATACACTTGGTCGAATGGCCAGGCGAATGTCGTCATGTCAAGGTTGGATAGGTTTCTCGTTTTGACCGACTGGGTGGAGAAGCTTCCACTTCCGGCTCAGCGTGGATTGCCTCAATTGGTTTTGGATCACCGTCCAGCGTGGATTGCCTCGTCATATCAAGGCTGGATAGGTTTCTCGTTTCGGCCAACTGAGTGGAGAAGTTTCCACTTCCGATTCAACATGGATTGCCTCAATTGGTTTCGGATCACCGTCAGATTGTGCTGCAGGTTGCCGATATCAACTGTGGGCCTAGACCCTTTCGCTTAGAAGCAGCATGGTTAGAGGTAGAGGGGTTCGAGCAGCTGGTGGCTGATTGGTGGGGATCCTTTCAGGAGGATGGATACGCTGGTTTCAGGGTTTGCAAGAAACTCAAGTTGCAAAAAGAAAAATTGAAGTTGTGGAAGAAGGAAGTTTTGGGGGCTAGGGAAGAGGAATTCGAGAAGTGGGCTAAGCAGATCCATGCGTGGGATCTGTTAGAGGAAAATGGCTCCTTGTCAGAAGTGGATAAGGAAAGAAGAAACGAGTTAACTCTCAAATATGCGCAGTTGGCTAAAGAGGAAGAAATAAAATGGCGTCTGAGATCCAAAGCCATCTGGCTAAAAGAGGGCGATAAGAATACTCAGGTTTTTTCATAGTATTGCCAGTGCTAGAGCGAGGGGCAATAGGATTGGTAGTCTACTAATTGATGGGGCCCACACTTCGGATAAAGACAAGATTTCAAAAGCCATAACTTCTTACTATACAAATCTACTTTCAGCCGATAAATGGGGGAGGCCAAAGTTAGATAATGTCCTTTTTTAACCAGATTACGGCCGAATAAGCGTCCTTTCTGGAAAAGTCGATTGAGGCAGAAGAGGTGTGGGAAGTGTTAAAGTCTATGAGTGGTGATAAAGTGCCAGGCCCAGATGGTTTTCCAATTTTGTTTTTTCAAAGATTCCGGCATGTGGTCAGGAAAGATATTTTGGACTTCTTGTCAAAGTTTGCTGATTGGGGCCGTCTGTCGACTGACTTTGGGGGCCTCTTTCATAATGTTGCTCCCGAAAGTCGAAGGAGCTAAGCAGTTGAGGGATTTCAGGCCTATCAATCTTATAGGGGCGTCGTATAAATTTTGGGCCAAAATCTTAGCTTCGAGGTTCAAGAAGGTGCTAACGAAAGTAATATCAGATAATTAGGGAGCTTTCATAGCAGGGCGTCAAATTCTCGATGGCGCGTTGATTGCCCGCGAATGCATGGATTCTAGATTTAGAGAGAAGAAAAGCGGGCTAGTGTGCAAGCTCGATTTAGAAAAAGCCTATGATCATGTTGATTGGGATTTCTTGGTCTATATGCTAGGCAGGTTGGGTTGTGGTCAGAGATCGAGGAATTGGATAAGGGCCTATGTCCAATCTCCAGCCTATTCCATTCTTATCAACGGGTCCCCGTTTGGTTTCTTTAGGTCCTCTAGGGGTTTGAGGTAGGGGGATCCGTTGTCGCCTTATTTGTTTGTGGTGATTGGTAAAGCCCTCAGCGCGATGCTTAGCAAAGGTGTGGAAGGCGGTATGTTTCGAGGTTTCCTTACAGCTAGTAATGGGCCTCAGGTCACTCATCTTCAATATGCGGATGATACTCTATTGTTTTGCGAGGCAAAAGAAGATGCTATTGATAATATTCACAAGTTGGGTTTGAAGGTTAATGTGGCGAAGTTAGAGCTTCTTGGCATTCACATTGGAGAAGAGGAGCTACAGAGTTTCGCAAACATATTTGGTTGTAAAACCGGCTCTTTTCCTACCACTTATCTGGGTTTGCCTTTGTGCATAGGGAAGCCTCCCAGTCATGTGTGGGATAAGGTGATTGAAAGAATTGATAGGAAGCTTGCTGGGTGGAAATGCAAGACCATGTCTTCTGGTGGACGCCCAACGCTAATTAAGTCAGCTTTCTCGAACATGCCAATCTATTACTTATCTTTATTTCGATGTCCGAAGACGGTTCTTAAGAGGTTGGAAGGGTTAAGGCGAGGATTCTTTTGGTCAAGTGCTAGCAAAGGGAGGAGGTTTCATCTCCTCAAGTGGTATGAGGTGTGCAAGCTGGTTAAAGAAGGCACGACAAGCATTAACCTTTAGGGGAGATGAATTTAGTTTTATCGGGAAAATGGGTGTGGAGATTTGGGGCAGAGGAAGGGAAATTGTGGAGGGAGATGGTCGCAAATAAGTATGTTAGTCAGGAAAGTGGTTGGTTTGTGAAGTCCTCCTCCTTGTACAAGGCGTCCGCTGTGTGGAAAGTTGTCGCGGCTACAGAGCATTTGCTTCGTAGAGGCTATATCCTTCTCAATGGGTAATGGGAGGCGGGTCCCTTTTTGGGTTGATACTTGGTGTGGTGATCAACCGTTTTTATCGAGATTTCCCCGTATTGCTAGTCTTGCTCCAGACCAGTTCATATCTGTGGTGGATTGTTTGTCGGTTATGGGGGGTTCATTGGTGTGGGCGCCTCCATGCCAAAAAAATATGTTAGATGTTGAAATTGTAGAATTCCCTAATCTTCAAGAGGCTCTTAGGCTGGTCAAGGTTGAAATGCAAGAGGAAGATGCCATGGTGTGGGCCAGTAATGCTTCTGGGAAGTTCTCTGTCAAGTCGTTGTTTCATATTCTTTCAGAGCGCCAACAGTCTTCCATTCCTCATCCTTTCCATCAGTGGTTTTACGGCGCCCCTCCAAGGTGGCGGTGGTCATTTGGTTGCTCGGTCACAGGAGAATTCTTACAATAGACAATCTTTAAAAAAAACGATGATTCTTCTAACATGTGTCATGTGCATTGTTAATGGAGAGTCTATTGACCACTTGTTCATCCATTGTCCCTTCGCTTGCAAGGTGTGGAGTCATTTTCTCTCTTTGTTTCAAGTGGTTTGGGTGACTGCCAGGAAATGGTGGAAGAGCTCCTTTGGGCGTGGCAGGGGGGAGGAGTGGGGAAATCCAGCAAAGCTTCATGGAGACTTCTCGTCATGGTAGTGTTTTGGGCCATTTGGAGGGCAAGGGATGATTGTTGTTTTAGAAATATCATCCCTAGGGCTGAGGATATTTGTTGTAGGATTTCTAGTTCCTTAGAAAGTTGGGCCTGAGTGGAGATTCCCTTTTTCGGCTCCGGTGTGAAGCTCCTGGGTGTTGTATTCTTTTGCCCTTTTGCAGGCCTTTTTAATAAACTTTTGTCATCTCTCAAAAAAAAATGGAGACAGGTCAAGGGCAGTGTGGCTCAAAGATGGGGACAGAAATACAAAATTCTTCCACAGGATGGCTTTAGCTAGAGCGCAGGTTAACCGAATCAATTCCTTGGTCATGAATGGGGTTAGATTGGAGAAGAAGGACCAAGTTTGCAATGCCATCGTTGATTTCTACACCAAGTTGTTGACTAGGGAGCAATGGGCAAGACCCAGGCTGGATTTCTCCAGCCAAAAGTTTATCTTCTGAGGATGCAGAGCAGTTGGGAGCCCCAATATCAAAAGTCTTTGCATTGGGCCGTGATAAAGCCCCAGGACCTGACGGATTCCCTCTTGCTTTCTTCCAAGTTTTTTGGAAAGTTCTCAAGAAGGATGTTGTCGATTTTGTGAAGGAATTTTCTAATGACGAAAGCTTGCCTCATCAGCTAGGTGCCTCCTTTATAGCCATTATTCCGAATATAAGGACTTTCAGTCGATCAGTACTTTTGGGTAGCCCATACAAAATTGTGGCAAAGGTGTTAACTGCGAGATTTATAAAGGTTCTTCCCACCATTATTTCTCTTGTTGGAGGAAGGCAAATCATGGATATCACTCTCGTCGCACACGAATGCACTAATTCGCATTATAAGGCCAAATTGTCGGGTATGGTTTGCAAGCTCAATGTGCAGAAGGCTTACAACCATGTATATTGGGCAAAATTAGTTGCGGTCCTAGGTGGAGAAGGTGGATCCAGATTTGCATACGATCTCCCTCTTTTTTGGTGCTTGTGAATGGCTCCCCAAAGGCTTTTTTAAGCCATTGAGGGGCATTTGTCAAGGTGACCCTCTATCCCCATACTTGTTTCTTGTTGTTGTGGAAGCCTTTAGCCGCATGTTGGCCAAGAGCCAAGAGGATGGCTTGATTTCTAGTTTCAAGGTGGTCGCCTCAAGGGATCGGGTTTCGCATCTTCAGTTTGTCGATGATACAATCGTCTTCTGTGATGCAGATCTGATAATGATTGCAGACCTACGAAAAGTGATCATATGCTTCGAGGCGGTCTCTGGATTGAACATTAATGCTACCAAGAGTGAAATGTTGGGCATCCATGTCTCCAATGAGTCGCTAGCTGCCCTAGCGGATTCTTCTAGGTGTAAGGCTGGCACCTTTCCATCTACTTACCTAGGCCTCCCGTTTTGTATAGGGAAGTCAGCAAAGCATTTATGGGACAAGGTTATAGAAAGGATTGATGACAAGTTGTCGAAGTGGAAAAGCATAGTCCTGTCTCTAGGAGGACACGTAACTTTTGATTAAAACGGTCACTTCCAACATGCCGCTCTATTTCATGTCACTCTTCAAATGCCAGCAGTCGAGTTGTGTCAGATTGGATAAGTTGAGGGGGGGCTTTCTTTGGCAAGGGAATGCAGACGGATCCAAATTCCATCTCTTTTGTTGGGAGGAGTTGGAGTTGGTGTTGGGTTGTGGGACCTTCACACAATGAATATCGCTCTCTTGGGTAAATGGTTGCAGCAGTTTGGGACAGAGTGAGACGGCTTTTGGCGGGGGATCATAGCATCTAAGTATTGTCTTTAGGAAGGAAGATGGGAAATGAAGAGGTCCTATGACTATAGAGCTTCTCACGTTTGGAAAGTCGTGTTTTCTATTAGAGACGAGTTTTTCAAAGGTATTTCCTATGGTTTGGGTGACGGATCTAACATCAAATTTTGGGAAGATCCTTGGCGCTAGGACTATCCTCTATGTCTTGATTTTCCTAATCTAGCATGGGTGGCGCCGACTGTCAGGTTAAGGGCGGCAGATTGTTACTCTTGGGAGGGGTCTCAAGTTTCCTAGACCCCCAAATGTAGGAGTTTGATAGATGTGGAGGTCGTTGGCTAGATAACAGTTTGTAGTACCCTCTGAAGAGGCGGACTCTTGGGTTTGGAAAGTGCATCCTTCGAGGGTCTTCTCGGTTAGATCCTTTTATAACCTTCTTCGACCTTCTGATTTTCTGCCACAAGAAGTTTACGCTTTCCATTTCTAGTCCTATGGGGTGCCATCCAAGGTGGCAGCTTTTACGTTGTTGGTGGCTAGGCAGAGAGTGCTAACTATAGACAACCTCCAAAAAAGAGTCATGGTCATCCTGAATATGTGTGGGTTGTGTTGCTGCAATGCCGAATCCATCAACCATCTCTTCATCTTTTGCCCCTTCACAAGCAAGGTGTGGAATCATGTTCTCTCCTTATTAGAGGTGCAATGGGTCATGCCATCTTCCGTTAAGGAGCTTCTATGGGCATGGCATGGAGGCTATAGCGAGAAGGTTGGGAGGGAAAGATGGCTCGTGATGATACCAGCAATGTGGTCGATCTTATGGGGCAAAAGGAACGGGAGATTCTTCTGGGATACCTCTTAAGTCTTTTGAGACGATTGTGGAGTCCATTATGTTGTCTGTTTCGGAATGGGCCGTCTTTTGTGCTAAGTGCTAGTTTGGGTGTCTTTTGATGTATTCTTTTGAGCGTCCCTTGTATTCTTTTCCCGATTTGCTTCGGCTGCAGGGCCTTTAATAAATTTTCCGTTAACCTTCAAAAAAAAAAAAAACTCCTTCGAACACTAGCTTACGCACTTCAGCCCAACTGAGAAGATGGAATTTCCTATTGGCCGCACCTCCTTGCCAAAGAAAATCCCTCCTAAGCTTGTCTATACAATTCAAAACCGACTTGGGGCATTTCAATAGAGGCAAGAAGTAAATGGAGAGATTGGATAGAGAAACCTTGGGGCATTACCTAGACTTTAACTTGATAAGTGGGAAAAATGCATTAACCATTGGAATTCTAAGTGCCCTTACCTAATTTTTTACTTGAAGGTGGCAAAATACCTCAATGATAGTCATTTAGGTACCCTAACCCCAATTTCTAACTTCAAAAGTTGGCAAAATACCTCAAGGATTGGCATTTTTGTGGCCTTAACAAGAATTTTACCTTGAGAAGTGGGCAAAAGTCTCTAGGATGAGAATTTAGTCGCCTTTACCTTGAATTTTAACCAAGAAAGTGGGCAAGATGCCTCAAGAATTGGTATTTTGGTCTCCTTATTTAGCTTTTGAGTTGAAAAGTTGGCAAAATACTTCAAGGATTAGCATTTGGATGACCTGACCCAACTTTTAGCTTCAAAAGTAGGAAAATGCCTCAAAGATACGCATTTTGTTGCTTTTACCTATATTTTTACTTGAAAAGTGCAAAAATGCTTCAAGGATGTGAATTTAGGTGCCCCTGCCAAAATTGTAACTTGAAAAGTCGGCAAAGTGCCTTACGGATAGGCATTGAAGTGTTATTACCTACACGTTTAACTTGGAGAGTTCACAAAATAGCTAAAGGGTAAGCATTTAGGTGCCCTGCATAGACTTTTAACTTGAGAAGTGGACAAAAATCCTCTAGGATTTGCATTTAGGTACCCTTACTCAGATTTTTAACTTGAAAAGTGGGGGAAATGCCTCATTGATTGGAATTTCGGTGCCCTTACCCAGATTCTTAAGATTGAACGTGAGCAAATTTTCTCAAAGACAGGAATTTGTGGGGGGGGGGGGGGGGCTACCCAGATTCTTAAGATGAAACGTGAGCAAATTTTCTCGAAGACAGGAATTTGGGGGCTTACCAGATTTTTAAATTGAAGATTGAGCAAATGCCTCAAGGATTGGCATTATTTCAACTTGGAAAGTAAGAAAAATGCCTCAAGGATGGGCATTTCGGTGCCCTTAAGCACCATCTCGTTCTCCTTGGTGCAACAATCATGAGGAAGGTCATTGTATGAGCATCACTATCCATAGCAGAGGGTCATGGTGTCACCGATCACACCATGGAAAATTACCAATCTCTTTTTGCTTAAGTTATACCTTCTCACTGTTCTTTTGCTGTTCAAGGCTAGCCAAATGTGATTGTTGATCTGCCAGCCATTTGTATAACGATGTTGGAGCGTAGAAAAGGGAAATTCCTCCTTCCACTGCATACTAATGTCATTTTTCGGTGATGGATATACACCCAGCATGTCATTAAAATATTAAAAGAAGGAAAAAATAATATAATGTTTATATAGAATTTTGAAGCTAAAATCATTCTAATTTGTGATAGGCCTAATTTATCGGGATGGAGGTCAAAAGCTTGAATTATGAAACCTATCCAAAGAGGCTGGCTTACATCTGGACATGAGAGTTGAGACAATATCACTAGTATTATATGTACCATGACTTTTTTTTCCTTCTTCTCTACTAATAATGAGTTTTATCAGTAAAGAAGGCAGAACATGAAAGGAGAGAGAGAGGTTACGCCCTAACATACTGAAGCTCTAGAAGCATCTTCCTTTGTGAGACCATCCATTACCTCATTAGCCTTGCAAGGAATGTAATGAAGGAAGAGTCTGCAACACTAATGAGATCCCCAATTTCATCTACATGTTAGCTAACCTTCAAGGACCCAATCTGTTGAACTTATCGAAGTTGCCTCATTTACTGATTGAATTTCATGACGGAACTTCAAATACTAGATGACTAGCTATAGTCAGCTTAACAATAGCAAAATGCAAGTACATGCTGAAAGAAGCATATAATTTCTCAGAAATGAGATATATGAGTCGCATCATAAACTTTTACAAGAAGTTGCCCCAAATTAGTGCCTTGAAATGTGAATCAAATGAGCATAATCATACACGAATCAAGAGAAATACTCAAGTGAAATTAAAATATATCAGTATGCAGTTTGTTCATTGGAAATACTCATACACCAACCCCAATTAGTTGGGATAAGGCTTAGATGATGATGGTGATGTGCAGTTTCAATAGAAAAACATATTAGAACTAATCTCTCGTGTGATTTTTCAACTCCTCCTGGTTGCATTTTTACCAGCCATCCCCAGCGGCCCAGCCCCAGTAAATAAGGGTTGTTGTCAGGTGGTGATCATTGATCTTTCAAAAGAAATGGGACAAAAATTTGCCAAGAAGTCATGAGAATTCCTGTTTAAACAGGACTTTTAACTATGATGATAATTAGATGTAACTTGTAAGCACTCACTGATTGTGATTTGACAACCACCAATCTTCCAGGTAATAGATATTGCTGAGCGGAAGTGGACTGCATGATCTTCTCTAGTACATGATCTCCATGGTTTTCAGCTTCTATGGCCATCTCATAGTATTCTTCAATTGCAGGTTCACCCTTGATGCATCTGACATGGGAAAAGAAAGAAAGAAAGAACGGTGTCAAGTAAGCATCGAAAAAGTGATAGACCTGAGAAATCAGATAAATAGTATCCCAAAAGTTGGGCATGTACCATCTGTAGTAGCAGTTGAATCAATTCCAATTAAACAGAAGCATATGAATTACAAATGCACTTAGGGATCAAAACCATATGAATTACAAATGCACTTAGAAATAGTTGGAAAAGCCTGGTTGTCAAAGAGGATTTATTACTGGATGATACAAAATAACAATGCCAATGTTCCTGGTAATTGGAACTAGCACAAATGCATTTCAAATTTTTGTCACTCAATACCTAATGGCCATGCCAAATGGCTTCTTGAATATAGGCATCATGATGCTGGATAGATAGCCTAAAGTATAATGATGCGAATGAATTAATAAATGGATTATTAGAGTAATCAAAATATAAAATATTGTCAATCTATTACAAATTTAAAGAAATCAAGTAATCAACTATGCTCAAATTCAAGGCCACATCTCGCAAATGGATCTTAAGATTTATCAATCGGAAACGGCCCAATGGAAGGTAGAACTTCCATCTAGCATAGGATTCGATCAAAATCTGAGGATTCACTTGCGTTTTGTTAGGCTTTGAAAGAATTAGGGTTAGGAGACATAAGGTTTACAGAATTTGGGAGATTAGGGTTCGGAATTTCAGGTTCTAGGATTAGGGTTTTTAGGCTTTGGGTTTAGGGTTATGGGGTTTTAAAGGGGAAGGATCAAGGACCAAAAAGAGGGAAATAAGGGAGGGTGGGGCTGGCCGTATTGTTGCATTTGTACTGTCGTACGGACATGGGATGGTCTGAACGAATGTACGATTGGGTAGGATTTAGGTCTTGAGGGTCGGGATGGGATTTGAGAGGAAATAAAAGAAAAAAGAAAGAAACAAAGAGAGGGAATAAGAGAAAAGTGAAAAGAATACCATGAAGAGAAGATAGTTGGAATTGCTCCATGGCTTCACACCAAACTCCAATCAAAGGAGGCTTTTTCTTTGCTCAAAGCAACAAAGAAGAAAATTTTATTTGCAATCCCCTTTTCTAGGGCATCACACGTCCAACCCTTTAATAGTCTTTTTGAGATATTTTAAAATACTCTTATTACATATAAAATGTCTAAAAGACCCTCATTTCAATTAAATTATAAAATAAACCAAAATACCTAAAATAAATAAACAAAATAACTAAACTAAGCTATCCCAATGGCTCCATCATGTCCAATGGGTCCACGATCAAGATAATCTCATGATCAAGATGGTCCGCGGTTAAGATCCAATGATCAAGATGGTCCACAATCACGATCCAACGGTCCACATGCGAAATCCAACAGTCCAACACTCCCAACTAAGCAACCCACATACATCTTCCTAGTGTAGGGTCTTCAAAGATGCACGATCATGCATGTGGAGCCTTCAACAAGGCTAGGAACTTAAATTTGTCCCTCTGGGCCCCATGTAATGATCATCTAACCATAACAAAACTGGGGCAGCTCGCTTCCATCTCTGATAAACTCTTAAAGGAGCTCGGATGTCCTCATCACATCACCAACGTCAAGTACTAGTTATAAAGATTAGATAAGAGAAAAACCCACGACTTGGAATATTTTGACTCTTAGAAGTATGTCAAGACATGTTCATGAATCATATCTAAGGCCTATTGTTAGTGTCATAGAAATACGATCCCAACCCTTCAGAGCTTTCTAAAGAACTTTGATTAATTTGCAGGTTCTCTTTGGTAACCTTCTTCTTAGGCAATAGTTAGAAGATGGAAACATGAAGGATACAATTAGAACTAGAAAACTCTGCAACAGTTTGAAGTGCCTACTATCACTGGTTCAAATTCATCCCATTCCCAGTTGCAGGGATTGGGAGTAAACCTAAGAGCGACACAAAATCATGGATAGCAAGAAGAAAAAAATGTGTCTACAACTTCATGAGGATGCCTTGTAATTATATGTAGGGTTCCACAATAAAGCCTTTGAACCTAGAGCATAGCAGTGACAAAATGAGAAATTGCCAATTTGTCATGTTCACCCAAAACAAACACTCCTAAAATCAAGGTGCTCCTACTATCAGAGGGTTGGCCCTCCTATACCAAAAGCTATCAAAAACATTCAATGGCAATCCACATCAAATCGAAAACTACATTCTTCCCTATGAGTTACCCGTCAATAACCTGGACCTCGGAGACCTATCACATACCTTATGTAATGTAACCGGAAGGACGGGCAATTAGATGGTAAAAGATCTAGCTAACAAGCTAAGCTTCAATGCAGCACATGCAAGAGAATAAATGTTTCCTCGAAAGAGAAAAGAAAACTATTTAGCCTCCGGCGCCATAATGAGACTACAGAACCAACAAGCTTTTAAATTCCTAACGAAGAAAGAAAACCCTGAACACAAATGAAAAGACTAAAACACTACTTGCTTGTTTTACTATGACTTCAAGTAGGAGGCTATCTTGGTCATTAGAAGGCTTAAAGGAAAATAAACAAAAGCAAATTTGGTAATGGTGGCCGTAACAGCCAGCCTTATGGCTGTTATGATACAGACTGTAATGGCTGTTGCGGAACCTGTACCAATCAAAAATATTTTTGGAAGGAAATTATCGGCCCGTCGCAGGACTATAACAGTATGGGCCTTCTTTTTTTCAAAATGGGCATTACAACCCTGTATCCCGTAACAGGTTGCACCATTACCGGTTACGGCCGTTATGCAAACCATCTTTTAATACCATAATTATGAGTGTGACCATGGGGTCCTACACATGTGCTCATGTAGGACCCACATGTGGGACAAATGGGGCCTACGTGTATGATCAAGTCAGTCCACAGATAATTGCTTCATCGTATCTATGAGTAACCTATGAAAGAAGATCGGTCCTGCTCATTGTTTCCAAGTGCATGCCCTATGTATTGTATCCTTATGAAACCTTGGCTTAATAAAAACAATGACCATTGAATGAAGATGTAACAGGGTTCCTGTGATCTTTAAATTCTAGAAGAGACACTCGTATACAACCTTCTGATCCACAAAGGTATGCACACGAGTAAATTCTATAAATATATTGGTTTTGTACAATGTGATAATATTTTTAAAGGGTAACGGACTAATGGTAATTTATTAAAGGCCCATCAGCAACAACCACCAAGAAAAGAATATATGATATATCAATGTGATGATGTATAAGATCGTATTTCAACAAAAACGATAAAATCATCCTGTCCTTTAACCAGAAAACAAATGCCGAATACAATTATCAAAAGAAAATTGTTGAACATGCACCCGTTAGATGTGCTGTAGCACAGGTCAGAAATCAGATCCTGCATCTGAATTCTTTTTCTTTTTTAATTTTTTCTTTCTTTTTTTCTTTTTTCAAACCTTGAATCCAATCAGAACCTTATGCTATTTAATTTCCTTTCATCCTGGATTAACATCACTCCCCCAAGAGTCATTTAAGGTCCAGCATTCTCAACAAAAGATTTGTACATAAAAGGGCAGTATATCATAATTGTTGTAAAAGTAAGGATGCTATATCCAATGTGAAACACTTACTCAATAGTTTTGGTAGATTGAGCAAGCTTTCGCATGAGAAGTTGTTGTTGCTCTGGAAGTTTTTTCTGAGCATGGAATTCAGCAAAACTTCTCTTCAACATGTCCTCCACCTGCAATAATGTTTCTACCAGATCACTTAATTCCTCCAGTTTGATGATGTAGTAAGAGTGTAAGACTGCAATTTATTTCCAACTTATGTTCTTGAAAGTTGAATTTGGAATATACACCTAAGAGAAGCTTACAGCTCATAGATATGAATATCGGTATCATATCAGCCGATACGGTTGTATTGTATCCGTATTGGCATGAGACGATACACGGTACAAGGTCGTATCAACCCGTTACAAAAAAATTGACCCCGATCAGCTTGTATCGACCGATATGGCCAATACGCCCATAAAATCCCAATTTTGAAAGAAAAAAAAAAATCAAAATTTCAATCATGTCTCCTCCTCTGTTTTTTTCATTTAAACCATGGAAGAAGCTTAAAAACTCATTTTAGGCTGGATCTAGACCTATTTTGGGATCAAAACAAATTATTTGAACAGAATTCGACAAATCGAAACGAAGTGGACCATTATGGTAAAAATCAGAAAGAAGGGTAAACCTTCACTTTCTTTTTTATATTTTCATCTTCTTTTTATTGTATTTCAATGTAATTGGCCCTAGTTCACCAAATCATGCTTGATTTATGTTCATTTACGGCCCATTTAGTTGACCTTCAACGACAACAAGTCAAACCAACAAACAACATTCTCATTAAAGAATGGTCCAATACACCACCATTTGCATGTCAAAAAAAATTTTGATTGATTCTTGAATATCTTATTATCGTCTTTTTTTCCCTGATATTTTCCTTAATTCTTTGGTTTAAAAAAAAATCTGTCTAATACAGGCCGATATGGCCTTGATACTGATATGCAACGCCATATCGTATCATTTTTCCGTTGGGCCGATACGCCGACCGATACCGACATTCAAAACCATGTTACAGCTTCAATAACTAACAATGTCTGAGTTCACATGTGAAATAAAGAGAGGAGGATATATAACTGAGTCACTAACATGTGGGGCAACTTATGAGTAGCAAATTTATATAAAAAGATAAAAGAGGAAAAGAATTCCAGACACAAATATCTTCACAGGCAACACCTTTGCTAATTCATCAACAATAAAGGTAGTCACTCTCCAAGACAGCTTGTAAGTTTCAATTATTCACTCTCTGAGGCAGCTTGTAAGTTTCAATAACAACCATGTTCAACTGCTATAGCTTCGTGAATCATTCCATATAGTCTTAGAACCTAAAACTTGCGTATCTCAAATTCTCAATGAAACATTTCACATTGACTGGGAAGAGTATACAATCCAGTAACTTTGAGTTTAGTAAGTACCTTCAACTCTTCGACACGGAGTAGGTGTAGAATCATGGTGTAGGTGAGACGAAATTGTGATTCGAGCCTGGTTGGACTTCCCACCATGACATGCCTCAAATCTCTCTCTTCAGGGATTTCATCACGGCACAGTACGATGACTGTACCAATCTTATCCAATCCTCTCCTGCCAGCACGACCTGCCATTTGAGTGTATTCTCCTGGAAGTAATTGTCTGAATTCCTTGCCATCAAACTTTCTCAAAGTATCAAAGACAACCTGTAACCCAAACAAAGAGAAGTCCTTTAGCTCATTGATGGCATTAAAATGCTCTCAAAAGCTCCACACATCTCTTTGTTCCTTTGTATGTTTCCTTTCAATGAAAAGGTTTGCTT
The DNA here is from genome assembly GCA_003013855.2 of Liriodendron chinense. NCBI lineage: Eukaryota > Viridiplantae > Streptophyta > Magnoliopsida > Magnoliales > Magnoliaceae > Liriodendron > Liriodendron chinense. The sequence continues at coordinate 8,536,898 of ML058333.1, forward strand.
GAAAAGAAAAGAAACAATGAAACAAAGATCTCTCTGCCATGATATCAATATTATCATTATCATCTATTCTAAAACCCTTATCCCATCTAAATAGGGTCGGCTACACAAATCCTGTTCCGCCATTCCACTCTATCAAGGACCATAATCAGCCATAACAATGTTCAAAAAAAAAAAAAAAAGGAAGAAAGAAAACATAAGATAACCGAATTCACCCTAAACATGAGAACAATAAGAGTTTCAAATGAGTCATCTTTAAAAAAAACAATAAATAAATATGACACATCACATGTGTCACCATTCTACCAAAATAAATAAAAGAGTTCCAAATGAGTCACCTTGATGGCATCAGCTTCAAATGGCACCATCAAAGAAATTATACAATGGGGAGGAAGAGTGCCGCTAGCACAGCTAACCTCACGACACATGGAGACAATGAACGTATCTTTTCCTTTTTGTTTTTGTTCATGCTATGGGGTTTCTAATCATATCTTCCCATCCCAAACCCCAAAAGGAATTATATGATAAAGAACCTGCGTACTTGCACAAAATGCGAGGGATTTTCGATTCTAAATTCTAATAACTGGGGCCCATGGTCCAGTAATTTAGACAATTGATCTGTTGGGCCCAGTGTTTTAAGAATCGACGATATCGGCCGATATATCCCACGATATATCTTGTATCCCACCTGTGCGATACGAAACACATAGGTAGTGCCGATATATACCACCTATTCAATCTGGTGAGCATTTTCAATTTTCGATCAATTTTTTTTTTTTGTAAGTCACGTTAAATCAATGTCAAATGATTATAAATCTATGATTCTTCATGTTTTTCGTGAAAAATCACGGATTTGGAACTTCAATTTTGAGATTTGGGGGAGACGGACCAAGTTGTGGAAAATTGGGAAAAAATGAAATTTCTTCTCAATTTCTCGCAAATCAGTTGCAATCTTATATCCAAACACAAAATCAAACATATATGTAACCTGATCTAGTGATTCTCCTTTTGCTTTTGAATGCATCGCTTGTGTTTCCATACATGTCTTCTTCCGTTTATAAATTATATGAATAGACATTGAATATACTTGCAACAGTTCAGTTGGACAATGCATATATTAGGACTCCATACAAAGGAAGCCCTATTATGTGCACTTTTTCTTGTAATGTTCTGATTTCTAAGTGTGTATTGACGTCTTTGTCAACAATCCCTAAAGTTTCATTGAAAAATTCAACCAATTTCCCAATGTTCCCATGTTTCCCAGCAACAACGATACATTACACGATATAACCGATATATCCCATGTGATAACCGATATGCATTTGCATCCCAAGGGTGCGATACATTAGGCGATAACGATATTTAAAACATTGGTTGGACCCCACTTTTGATGGACCATGTCCTAAAAATATTCAAAATAAGGCAACTTTAATATTTCAATTTGTGCCCTGCAAATAGATGATTCAAAATAAACACAGTAACATTAGACATTCAACTGAAAGAGTCCCAAGACTCAGTGGCAGAATCCTTCATATGGGGGATTATTTGGGCATTTTCCATCCACAATGGGAAGCGACAGATCAGTGATCTATGTTACCGACCACAGGCGCATTTGTGAAAAACTGAAAACCTGCAAGTACGGTAGGAACCACGTTGATCACATGCCATGTAATTCACGGTGTGCGGTAATGGCTGTTCCGGGGCTATAAAGGCCATTACGTAAAGGTAACAGTGGCAATCATTACACGTTATGGGGTCATAAAAGCCATTATGGAAAAAATGACCCATAAAGGTCGTTACAGCCTCCGTAACAGCCTGTTACGCCCCTTATAAAGGCCATAATGGCCCCATAATGGACCATTGTGGGACCGATACAAATTTTTCAGATCTTTTTTCAATGTGTGTGTGTGTGTGTGTGTGTGTGTGTGTGTGTGTGTGTGTGAGAGAGAGAGAGAGAGAGAGAGAGAGAGAGAGAGAGAGAGACCGTAGCAGCCTGATACGGCCCCTATAACAGCTGTTACACCCCTTATCATAAAGGTAATGGTGGTGACCGTTACAACCACCGTTACCATTACGGAATACCTTGATGTAATTCCTCAACCCTCCTCCCTGGTCTCTTGCCTATTTTTGGCCCTTAGAAGTGCTTGTTTGGTAGCATATAGTAGTAATGACTGCTGCCTTTTGGCTCTCCTCCAAGAGAGAGAGAGAAAGAGAGAGAGATCTAGTATTATCTTGTTCCTGCATCTCCATTGAATTGGTTTGGATTGATGAAGGTGGAAGATGGCGGTAAGAGGAGATGAAAAGGTTTCTAAAAATATCGTTTAGAAAGTTGGATTTCGGTATTCCAATCATGTTTTGCTGGAAGTCAGATTTTGGTTTGTCTTATTGACCAATCCCAAGAAAATCAGGTTTTAGGTGACATCTAAACGCACCGTAGAGGATTTTCCCAAAATCCTATTGTTTCTTTCCAAGCGTAAGGACAAAAGAAATGACTGAATCAACAGATTCCACAAGAACATACTAATAGGGCAAACAGTGCTATTCCTCAAACCAGCAAAAAGGGGATTCCACTGTTTCAAGGATCACCCACACAATACCAAAATGCTCACACAGTGAGGTGCAGATGCTCGAAGCAAAAGGATAGTAAATCATCAGAAGGTGCAGAACCATCTCTTTCTGGGCATAAGACACTGCATCTTCTTTTTTTTCCTTTCTTTCTTTCTTTTTTATTTTTTTTTTTAAGGATAATCATGCTTTTATTAAGAAACTAAAAACTAAAGATAAAACAGAACGTGGGCCCAATCTGGATCAAATCTTCAGCCAGACTAAACACGAAATCCACACACAATTGGAGTTGCATTGCAATACTTAAGCAAGTCTTTGATTGAATGCCATCAGCAATTGTCTTTATGCTCCTTGTTTTGCAAACAAGTCCACCACGTTGTTTACATCTCTTCCCACATGAAGGTTGTCTGCTTTCCGCTACCTAAGTCTGTGAACTCTATCAAGTCAACCACTTGCCAAAGACTTTTTGTCCAGAATGCACACATCTAATCACATTTTCGAATCAACTTCCATGATGGGCAGGAGGAAGTTGCACCTGACCAAAATCTTCACCGCTTGCGGAGGCACTGCAGCCCCTACATATCTCAGATCTTGGACTTCAACAGACCCAAGAAAGCAATGGGATGGACTCCCACGTGATCTCCAACGAATCCCCCAATCTCTGTAAAGCCCTGGTTTCCAATGATTCCATGATATCTTTGGCTCATTATCTATGGGGCTTCAAACGAGATATTCTTGCCAGTTTGTAGCGAACAGAATTGATGGAATTTTTTATTAGAGAAGCGCCAGAAGGCAGCAAAAATACAATGGCCAAAGCCCAAAAGACAGACCCCAACAACAACTACCCACCACATAAACACCCCCGAAACATCAACTAACCAAAAGAAACCCCCAACATAGGACTAAACCAAAACTAACCCCATTCCCAAAAGGACCAGACTCTTCCGATAACCCATTCAACATTATGGTTAATGTTACGAAAGCATCTTCCATTCCTTTCTTCCTAGATTGCCCATAGACCAGCCAACAAATAATTCCTCCACAGATTCCTCATCCTTCATAATGCTTACACCATGCCAAGCCAAAAGCAGGTCATTTTCCTTTCCTCATTGCCAGATAAGCTGAAAGATCTTCTTCCTAACGGCACTGACTCGTGCTTTCTGTTAAGCCTTGAATTATGCATATTTATCACCAATTCCACGCTTTAATTACATAAAACGATGAGCTTAAAGACTGACTTTTACGTGTTTTTGTGATTACAGGAGCATATGTGAGATGTGAAGAAAATGAGCTCAACAGGAAACAAATGGACCACTTTTCTCTTAGTCGTCCAATCCATTGAGAAATCATTTCTCAGCCGTTCTTCCATCCAGGCCAGTAACAAGTAAAATCCAGCACATGGTGGACTCCAGCATCATCTATATTCTCAGTTGTTCACAGCTCGTCCAACTCAAGTGGACCACGATCATCAGCCACATGTGCATTAGATGGACACCATCTATCATGTACGTTCAACAATTGAAGGAGCTGGTGGAGATCTCCATCCAAGTGTGTAGTTGTTCATCAACACGCCACGTGTGTCACCTAACTTGCAATCCCATCCACTGTCCTTCCTCACAGCCAGCAAAAGCCATCACTCCAGCACATCCAAATGTCAGGTGTGAGATCCAACTCCTCAGCATCCATCTGTTGTGCAACCGTCCAACAATCTGGATCTCACACCATCCATCCAGCCATATCTAATCTCCACCTTCATTCTCAAACAGCAGTCGTCCTTTAGTTATGGTCGACCCTAGTCCCACATGCACATACAGTAGTTGTCCATTGTGCATGTACGTTAGATACTCTAAATAAAGAAATAAGAAAAAGAAAAAAAAATAGAAACTACCTGTTTGGAATTTCAACCAGAAATGGAAATTGCTAATCCCGTTTTGCACTTTTCGGCCCAGTTCATGGGGACCATCTTAATGAATTTTGCAAATCCAGTCCATCCGTGTCGAAGAGCAGCTCAACGACGAAAAAACCCAAGTGGTTTCGTGTCAATCGGAGCTACGGATTGACCGTGGTGGCCAAAACAATACAAATTGTCCAGAACTTTCCTAATTTCCACCGACTCAGCTCTGGGATAGTCCAGGTGGCCCATCATTGATGATATGAAGAATCTAAGCTGACCATCTTGTAGAGAACATCAATATTTGCCAAACCATAAAGTTTCATATCAAAATTATGTGTGGTTTGATCGTACCAGTTCAAGAAAGATAGACCATCCTGAAAGATTCTAACTATGCAGATTTTATAAAAATCCATAAATGTTTTGATTTTTGGACCCAATTCTGAAATAGTATTGGACAATCTAAACCGTCTATCATGTGGAGTATGAAGTTTTCTACCAATGTTCAAATTTTGAGACCACTTCAACCTCTGTACACTCCGTACCATTGAAAACGAGATGACTGGTTCTGCAAATGTCTGAATTACATGATTTTGAGAGGCGGTCACTGATTTGATTCATGGGCCAACCAAGAAGATAATTTTGGAAATATAAACCATCCATGAAGAAGTTCATATGCCAAGGAAGCTACAAATCAAATTTCAAAACAATCTGATCGTTGGTTAACCTATGCCAAGCGAAACAAAATCACATCCGTTGCTGATTTCTGTCTGCATTATAAATATGAGAGCTCTCTTCTCTTCTAGAGTGTCAATGACGTGGGAAACAAGGATAGCAAGACCTAGGAGGCTTCCTCGCCTTCCTTCTTCTAGTTTTCTTTATTTTCTAAGTTCTAGTTTTTAATTTTTCTATGTTATTCTTAGGTTAACTCTCAGCTAGAGCTGAGAGGTGATACTTCTAGTTGTTTGATGATGTTCTAGTTTTCTTGAATTCGAATTTTATGATTTAATTGATGAACATGGTTTGATTCTATTTTGAATGAAGGTCTAATTCTGGTTCTTCTTTGATCTATTGATGACTCCGGGCTCATAGGGATGCTTAGATGTTCTAAAACTAATTTCTTACTTGTTTTGCATTGTTTAGACCTATAAAGTTCATTGATCTACCATAGACTACGGGTATGGTAGATGCTTTGAATTCCCTGTACTCTTAAACATGGTTCTTAATATGAGAATTGTTTCAAACCAAAGTTCCTATCTTCTGTATGAATCTGAGATAGATGTTTTGCTTATTGATATTAGTTTAATTGAAGTTCAAATCATGGTTCTAATCAAGTCTAGTGACAGAATTTGAGGAAGACTATGGTTATGATCTTAACTTGTTTTGTTAAAGGATTGTCCTGTACAATTGAGTGCGCCCAATGCCTGAGCCTTATTGAGGGAATTGTATCAATAAACAACTTATTTATCCTAAATGTGTTTTGATGATTTAACCACTCCATATTCCGGCTAGATAAGATGGAACTCTAATTCTAATTGAATAGTTAATTGAGTCATGTGAATTAGACATTGTTAATGACTAGAAGTGGATCATTGATGTTCTAGTGTTTAGTTTATTAATTTTATCTTTTATAATTGATTCATCCATTCTTAATTCAAATTCTATATAGTTTAGTTAATTTAGTTGTAGAATCTAGAGAACCTTAAAGTGTTTAAACCTAAATTCTTTCCCCGTGGATCGACCTCGGTCTCACCAAGATTATTACTACATCGCGACCCTACACTTGGGGTTGTGAACACTTTCTTCCCCATAACACACTCTTATTTCTCTCAAGCCAGATAGCCCACGAAGGGGACTAGCAAGCCATAGATGCCTCTCTGTTGTACACCAAGCAGATGAAGACCAACCACTCACCAGAGACCACACCAGATGGGCAGCAGAGCAAGTGATGAAAAGGTGGCCCATTGTTTCCTTGTTGCAGTAGCACATCAAACACCTACTAGGCTTCACCATTCCCCTTCATTTTCAGCTATAGCATACTAGCATCTGAAGACAATGCATCAATTAGGGAGATGGTAGCCCCTTCTTTGGAGGTGATCTAATGTACCTTATTAAAACACGTGCATAACAGAAAAGAAGAACTCCTAGACCGTCCTAGAAACGGGACACTCTGACACCATCTAAAAAAGCGTGTATAGAGCTTCGAATTTTCTGCATAATTGCATATCTCGCACCACCAATCTTCCTAGAACCATATCTTATCCCCATCACCCACTTTGAATCTGTTGAAGCTTTGTACTGAAGAAATTACCCTCCATATAGCAGAACCCTTTTGGTGGTTTGGCACAATTTACATCCTACCTAACCATTGTCCAATATATCGTATTTTACCATAAGGATATTCTTCAAGAGCATGAACTCTCTAGCATAAATTGTTCACCACTTTCGTAGTACAGCCAAATTTTCCTGTCTTATTTATCTTATTTCTAGACCACCATATATTTTTGGGTTTGAAGACATCTCTAGCACCGCTCTTATTGCTCTAAAAGCTGCTATTGTTGCTGCATAAATGTTCAACTGAATCGATGAACCATTCAATTTGATTTCTTGGAACATGGTATCAAGGTATATTTCTAATACAGAAAGCCCTAATTGTCCATTGTTGAGGAACTGACCAGATCAACAACTTCTCATCAAGTAGAAAATCCATACAGATATTGCAGAACTGAAGTGCCCTCCCAAAAGCTCCATCTACATCCAGTATCTTTCAACATGATCATGGCTTTCTCTTTCCTTTCTGGATTATATGATGTCTCTTCTTATATGCTTCTCTCCCTTCATTGACTCCTCTCTTTCTTTTCTTTAGCTTGTGATTCAGAATTGTGCTAAATATTTTTTCTTCTCTTAGACAGCCTTCTCTAATCATGTCAAAGCACTGAACCATTGGCCTGTTTGGGAACCATGAAAAAAAATGTTGGAAACCCCATGGAAATGGAAATGTGTTTTCTATAGAAATGCGTGGAAATAGAAATGTGTTTTCCTCTGTTTCTATGACAAAGTTTTCCATGGAATCTGTTTGTGCCCTCTACCGCCAGTCCGCCACCACTAAAACCACCACAACACCTTTGATCTGGACCAACCATAATCTGGGGCCCACCATTGTTGATTCATCCCAAAAATCACTTTGATTGCATGATTCTAATCATACAATCAATGTCTAGGAAAAACAAATGGTCCATATTTATTAAAATAATGAAGTTTGTTCCCTGATTTCAACCATTTCAACATGTAGTGCCACCTTTGATTATAGATCCCTCCCAGAAATTCACTTTGATTTTTTTATTTTATTTTTTTTTAAATGAAGAAAATCACTTTGATTAGATGATCCTAACCATCTGGCCAATGGCAAGAAAAATGGATGGTCCATATCGATTATAAAGAGATAAGGAATGATCATTGATATAAAACCGTCCATCATGTGGGCGTCCATTTGATTGCATGTCCCTCTTAAACGTACTTTGATTGGATGACGCTAGCCATCCAATCAATGGCTAGGAAAATGGATGGTCCATACTCCATATTACAATAGAGAAACTCTAATAAGTGACCTAGACCATCCATCATGTGAGACCCATCTTCGATTGCCAATCCCTCCTAAAAATCACTTTGATCAGGTAATCCTAACCATCCAATAAGTGGCTACAATGAAGATTCCATATTGATTACAAGATAATCCAGTCAATAATTTTGACCGTCCATCATGTGGGGCCCATCTTGGATTGCCAACTTTGAGAGAAGATAAGAGAGAGATACAGGGATCGATGGGAAAGCGAGAGGCCTACCTTCGTGAGTTTGACCTACAATTTGGAAATCTAATTTCTGATGGTTCTGACAAGGTGAACTTTTGGGAGGGTTTTCCAATGGGAAATTATAGTTTTCCACCATCTTTGCAAGAGAATTGATGCTTATAGCCACCTAAGCTATAGTTTTCCACCATCTTTGGAAGTGAATCAATGCCTTATAGGCACCTGCACCACTCCTTTGGTACAGAGCATTTCTAGACATCGATGCATAAATAATTATTTTCTATCTCCCCATTTAACGCATCCTAAAGTGGCAGCGTTTGCTTGGCTTGTAGGATGTGCTAAGGTCTTGACAATTGATAATCTTAGGAAAAGAAAGATGATCCTTCTGAATGTATGTATTGTGTGCTATAGGGATGAGGAAACAGTCAACCATCTCTGCATTCATTGAGTTTTTGCGAGACAGGTGTGGCACCTGTTTTTCTCCCTTTTCGGAATAATGTGGGTCTCCCCAAATGATATAGGGTCGTTTCTCTCTGTGGCATGAAGGAATGTATGGGGCCACGGGTCGGAAAGTTTGGCATCTGGCCTTGTTGGCGGGGTTATGGTTTCTTTGGGCAGAAAGGAACAATAGGACCTTCAAAAATAAGGCGGGTAGTCCTCAGGATGTGTTTTCCAAAGCAAAATCTCATGTAATAGATTGGGCGGCTGCTGCGAAGATTCCCTTCCGTTTCCCAGCTACCTGGTTCTAGCTGTTTGGGCCCTCTTTGGGGTTCTATAGCTTTTCCTTTTCCTTCGTGTATATTCTGGCTTCGGCCTCTCTTGCAATAAATTGTTTCTAATCGCTCAAAAAAAAAAAAAAAAAAAAACTCCCCGTACCATAAGAAGTGGTGCAGGTGCCTCTAGGTGATCAGTTCCTTTCTGGAAATGTTTTCTGTACAAACAGTGGAAATGTAGCTTTCTGTGTTTTCCACAAAATGGTTTCCTACTTCCCAAACAAGTACAAAGAAAACCATGTAGATGTCATCAAACAACTTATGCCTTGTATGTCATCCAAATCCACATCAATCAGATTGGACAGACCACATATTGCAGGTTTGTCCATCTCTTACTTCACCAAAAATTAAAGATCATGTATTTCCGAGCAATAATCACAAGAAACTAAAATTAAAGATAATAATGAATTTGAATGCTTTTCTGATCAATAATCACAAAGGCTAACAACTAAAACCCTCACATGGAAAATCAATCCTTCTAGAAATGCCATATAAGGAAGCACATTACTTTTGTCAATACCTACTCATTTTAGCAAAGTTGAGAGAGAGAGAGAGAGAGAGAGAGAGATCCAGCTAAACAACAGATTTGAATTAGAGTTGCTATAAGAAATCCTTCTTCAATTTTCTCAAAACCAGGAAAAATAGTATGGAAGCCCAAAAGACCGACAGTAAGACTTAACTCCAATCACACCAACTCCAAACAAGAGAACAGAAAAACTTACTGTCCTAGCCGGGGCATTAACTCCCATTGCAAACGTTTCCGTCGAAAACAATACCTATATCAAATTCAAACATAGGAAACAATCAATTGAATACCTACCCAAAAAACCACAAACAGCTTGACTTCACATAGTCAGAACAATCAATGGACGTTCAAATGTAAATGCTACAAGAATAAGATTGGTACTCTCAAAGATAATTTAAATGTAATAGGATCTCCTGAACTTGTGCAAGATTGCCACAGACCATGACAACGCTTTGGGTAAGATGACCTCTGTAGTTCCAGTTCAACATACTTCTGTAATCAAGCCCATTTGGTTGTTTGATCCTTATCTCATTTTCTATGACTTATCCGGGAGGATCCTCAATTTATCAAACATCAGATGCATAGAGAATAATTAGAACCATGAAAAGATCCTATTTAAATTCTGGTATTATCAATAATCCCACGCCTGCTACTAGGCATAAACGATCTGCATATCAATTTTGGAAATACATTAATATTTATTTAAAGTCCTTGCTGAGCGAACGTATCCACGGAAGCTAACATACCCTGGAAATTTGCATCTCTGCTTGATAAGATTTTCGATGTCCAGATGTTAATAAGGTATATCAAACTAAAGGGAAATCATGTCGCAGATTCTTCTTTTTTTGTGAACCTTGGGAATGAGTATGTAGATTTTGTGAACCTTGGGAAAGAGTATGTAGAGCATGTTTCTTTTTTAAATGATCTCATTGACCATTCTTTTGCACAGACACCATGGAAACATTGTTTCAGCCACCTGATTCTTTTTTTTTTCTTTCTTTTTTTCTTTTTTTTGTGTGTGTGTGTGTGTGTTGGGGGTGGGGGGGAGACCCGAAGGTAAATAATACAAGCACACCCTACACAGCACAAAAAATAGCCCAACCACTTAAAAGGAGTCCACTCCCTAAGATACAAAAGGATCCTACTAACAACACCGGAAATGCAACCACTCCGATTCCTTAAACAATGGTTATTCCTTTGTGTGTGTGTGTGTGTTGGGGGAGGGGGGAGGGGGGGGGGAGCTGTGGGCCTTTAGTTTTTGACTTTTTAGGCTTTTTAGTAGTTTATTTCTTATTTCCTCATTTGCCCTCTCCTCTATTAAGTCTCTCTTTTGTCTTAAGGACGTATGTAATTGTACCACTTATTATAAATAAGGGCCGTGTGTGGGGCTGTGTGTGGCCCTGCTGAGTTTGTGAACTAAAGGCCCATAGATCACAGGCCCACACGCGTGCGCACCTACACCTTTCAGCCGAAATAGACCAGAGACCAACAAGCAGGGCCAAACTCCACTTCTGCTTCCCAGGGACACCTTCATGCCAAGAAGGGAACAGCATCTCGACTGAACCCAGCATAACCCAAGGAATTTTGAAGACCTCTAAAACATGAACCCACACTTACTTTGCAAAAGGACAAAGGATGAAGACATGATCCATAGATTCCATAATACTTGCCGCATGTAAATATCAAATATGATTCTGCATGGATATCCAAAATACTCTCCACGTGTAAATATCAAACATCGTATTAGAACTTCTACATGGCCTACCATGAACTGCGTAAAGCAACATAAATCCTACCATAATTCTACTGACTAATGTCTTTAGACTAAACATTGTTTCAGCCACCTATTTCTGCATGTATATTACTTGCTGCATGTAAATATCAAACATCACATTGTAACTTCTATATGGCCTACTGTGAACTGCAGAAAGCAACCATCTTCAGGTTCTAAAATTGATAACAAAAACTTTTTGGTGCAAGTAAAGTAGTCATAGATTCCATTCTACTTAAGAGTGGAGGGGAAAAAAAGCCGCCGACATCATCTTCACCTTCCTCCAAGTGAAGTGGGAAAAAAATCATAATACATAATGTATGCGAAACACCCTCGAAAATATCCAGAAGAAAGAAAGATATGAAGATATGTGGAGGAAGGCAGTGAAGGTAAACACAAATATAAGGAGAGGCAAGGGTGGGTAGACCTTAATCACACCACGACAGAACAGCATCTCAACAACTTCCTTAACAATTGGAAGAAGCCCAGCATGGTGTACACCGATCCCCCTACGCAGTAGGTTTTGGACTCTGACAACCTGCAGAAATCATTCATGCAGTATGTGTATGTCTGCTGTCAACAGTTGATTCAATCTGATAAAGTTACAGAAAAGCAGAGTTTTAGGAGACCTGTGGAAGGTTTCTATCAGATCCCTTCAGCCGTGAAAATGCCTTGTCACAGAAAACGCGAATTTCACTCTTCTCAGGACTGGTTGTAAGGTCAATCCCAGGCAAATTATCTGCTGACTTATCACAACGATTCTTTGAAAAGCAGAAAATAACCACCTGTAATCAAAAAGCCATGGCCTCAACCCATGAACTTGCAATGTGCAAGACAAATTTGATGGGGATGTGGTGTATTAGATATAAACTACTCGTATCTAACTCCAGCAACTTCCAGTCAAGACGAAAACAAATAAATAAATAAAAAGCATGCATGGTGGGAGGCTGGTAGCCTGATAATGGGCTTTTGGGTCCCACATCTGGTTAGGGGGGCCAAGTTTAGGCAGCCAAACACCAGATGCATATGAGAATTCGCACATTTAGAATCAAAAAGGGTCAAAGAAATACTTATATAGGTATGCGACGATCTAAGCATACTAGCATGGGTCCACTTTTGTTTCTTCATTAAAAATAAAACCGACAAGAAATGGTAAGGAGATGAGAAAGAAGGCAGATTGAAGAAAAAATTTGTAGCACACATGAGACCCCAACCATTCAGCAGGTGGGGCCTCACCCTGAATACGCCGCTCGAGCATTCGTTAGGTGGACAAGTTTATGAGAAAAATATACAGTAAGAAAATGAGCAACACCAGATATTCCGCAAACATGCATTGCACGCCTAATCAGAGGACCTGCCTGATGCCCAGACCAGTGCTCATTCAAGGTGCGCCCCACTACCACCAGTTGAATTCCCGATCTTGCACAGATGTGCCACTTATGCCATAGATCTCAACTTCATTCTGCCTTAGTGAACATCTCTGTAGCATTCCTAATAATCAGATAGGCTGCTCAGGAATATTCAATAAAACCTTAAACACAGATATCGGGAACGCAGCAAAAATATGTTCTACAATGTCCTCACATACAGGTAAAAGGGACAGCTTTGAGAGCTTGTTTAGAAGCAATAGCCACAAAGAAGCCTCTGATCTTCTTGACCCCCAGTTGTTTTGATGAGTGCCACCAGACCATGAAAAATTTCCCGCAGCGTGAGGTCCAGAATGCTTTTGCATTTTTCCACGATTGTGATTTTCACGTTGTCGAGCTTGAGCCCCACTTTGGGGGACTGCAGACCCCATGGATGTTCCAGGACCACCTCCAGCTGGACTAGAATTTTTTTTCTTGAAAGCGCCTTTTGCAGCTCTGACACCCTGGGGCTCAAAAACTTCGTGTTCACATACTTTATACAGTTCTCCAGAGAAGAATAGGTAGTGCTCCAAAGGAACCGGTCTTTTAGTGGTGCTGACAGCAACAACACACCAAAAGGCATGAAACAACGCACCAGAAGTTGATGGAATAATGATCAAGAAGGTTTTCCTACTACATTCTTCAAACACAAATGCACAACACATGAGCTGGAAAAAAATTATCAACAGGAACAATAACAGATTTGCAATATTACAAAATTTTAAAGGAATCAAATACAAAAACAAAATCTGTATTAAATAACTGGTTTGATGAGCTTTCCTAAGGGCGTGTTTGTTTTTCAATTCCCTCGTGTAAATACGTGTAAATGGGTAATGATTAATTACCAATGTAATTCCTGCACTTTTTTATATGCTGACAATGATCGCTTACTTTTTGGACACTGAAACCTAGGATTGTGCAAATTTCATGTGGGGCCCACTGTGATATATGTATCTTATCCACACCGTCCATCCATTTTTCAGGCTGATTTTAAGGCATGAACCCAAACTTGAGGCAGATGCAAAGCTCAAGTGGACCATACCACACAAAACAGTGGGTAGAACGCCTACCATTAAAAACCTTTTATGACCACGATTTCCTATGGTGTGCGCCACTTGAGTTTCGGATCTGCCTCATTTTGGGGCTCATGCCCTAAAATGTTCCGGTAAAATGGATGGACGGCATGGATATGTCACAAACCTTACAGTGTGGCCAACAAATCTAAGTCCATCCTTTTCAAAGGGCATTTCAAGGAGAAAATACTCATTTCTGCCAAACATGTGTAAATGGTTATTATTACCCATTTACCTGCATTAACAGGATGGAATTGGAAAACAAACACCCCTAAGCCTTCCATATGTGGATCAGACATGCCAACTTTGCAGGTGTGGAACATCTAACCGGTGCATCAGGTGAACCCACCATGTAGATAATCAGCCCAAAAATCAGGTCAGTAAACTCATCCGAGAGGATAAACATGAATAAAAAAAATGGATGACTATCAAACATTGCCAAGGTCCACATTAAACATACGTGGATGGCCTGCTTAATGAGTGAACCAGACTATTACTGGGCAGGTCTACATAGAGGGGCTGACCTGATGCATGCTCTGGTGCCCCACATGCATCACCAGGTTTTTCTACTGTGTCATGTATGGAGGTGAATTTGAGCTTAGCAAAACTCTTGGTTTGATCCTTACCCTGTAACACGGATTTTCTTTTGCTTTGTCCGGCCAATCCAGTCAGCAAATTCTATTGTGTTTGGCACCTACAAAAATATTACCAAATAAATAAGTTGATATGTCAGTCATCTCAATGAAACAGTAACATAGAAGAAACAAAGATGAGTATAAACAATAAGCTATTAACAATATTACTATGTTTATTAATAAAACTACAGAATGTACTAAGAAAAGAAACAATGCTGAACAAAGGATTCAATCATGGAAAGATGTCCTATTGATGGAGTAAAACTTGACTACGATGAAGTATTGGGAATAAACTAGGTGTTCATCTTGCATAGAATTTACAGGAAAGAAAACAAAGGTATGTTCATAGATCAGGCCAGAAGACCCAACAAGAAAAGGGACGCACCGTTGCTGACAGGAGCACAATATTAACATGCCTTGGAAGCATGATAATAACTTCTTCCCAAACAACACCTCTTTCAGCATCATTTACATAGTGCACTTCATCAAAAATAACCTGTTTCTCCAAATATCCAGAAAGCAAAGAATGGCTCAGGTATCCCAACCTGAAAAGGAAAAGGAACAAAAATCTGGAAAAGTAACAAGAATGTAAAACTCAACCTACATAAAGAACATATCATGATGGAATTAGATATCCTTGCAAAAAAATTTAAAAAAAAAAAAAAAAAGCAAGCCCCTTTACCCATTCAATGTCTCGTATAATGTCAGCACCTCTATATAGCATTGACCTTAATATTTCAGTGGTCATGATGAGGCAGGATGCCTCAGGCCTCAAGCTTACATCCCCAGTAAGAAGGCCAACATCGAACTTCCCACAGAAATCTCTGTACTTCTGGTTGCTGATGGTTTTTATGGGTGCAGTATAGACGGCCCGAGTACAATGCTGCATAAAGTAGGTTTCTTTTAAAACATGTGGTATACAAAAAAGATTGACACAACTTAAATAGAAAGGAAGGCATGGAAAATTTTGTTTTTTCAACACACGCACCCACACACTCACACCACAATGGGTACTCGAACCCATGACCTCGTGTTGAAACTCTTCTGAGTCTACTACTGAGGCATGAGTAAGGACCCACCACAATGGGCACTCGAACCCATGACCTCTATGTTGAAACTCTAGTGAGTCTACCACTGAGCCATGAGTAGGTAGCAATAGGTGCATAGAGATGCATATTTAGAAAGGACAAAGCCAGCAGCAGGACTTATGAAATCTGTAAATGATGGTGCAAGCATGATTGTTTGCATAGCTAGACAAACATACGCATCGGAAGCTTGAGAAATTCTCAGAGCCCTTGTCCATATGTTTCTTCCATGAACATTTTGAAAAGGCATAAGAAAATAGGGGAAAGGACTGAATGAGAAAAGATTAGTAGGAAGCAAAGACAGGAAGCATACTTTTGATGCCAATGCAAATGCATATTCTGCAACAACAGTCTTGCCAGCTGATGTATGAGCAGCCACGAAAACAGATTCACCTTTTTCAAGATAATAGATAGCCTGGATTCATCACAGAAGACCCAGAAAAAATCAATCAAGAAAACATATGTTACTTATGCTACACACGAAACAAATGGCTAAGAGAGATGGGGAGGGGAGAGAGAGATTTGAATAGAAGAAAATCCCAGGCAGATATCTCACAACGAATAATTCAACATTTTACACTACGAATAAAAGTTAATAGAGTTTTAGAATTGATATTGAGAATTGCAGTACAAATCAACCACTTTTTCTTCATAAGTTCCAAAACACTTCATATCATATACTGGGTATCAAAAACAAAAATGGTAAAAGGGGCAACAGAAGTTCACCTTCCTGGTTCCTGTCAAAATAAAAAGAAGCAGAGCAAAAGCAAAAATAAATGTCTGACTGTGAAATTGCTGGAGCAAGGCCTTAGATTGGAATTGATTAGGAAAACAGGACTGTGAACCAACCCCTAGTAGCTGGGAAAAGGCTGTGAGGATATAAAAAACATCAGTAAAAATTACCTAACTATGAAATGAATATATTATTTAATTATTTCTACTCCCATAGCTACAGCCCACAAGTTCACATGATCTCCATCTCAAATAAACATAATCAAATGTCTCACACATGCATTGAGGATCCAGAACAGATTGCAACTCTACCAAGGAGCCACAAAACAACTGATTGAACCTTGAAAACCATTCAAGATTGACTCAGGATGGGAAGTTCTAACAGTTATATGATCATTATCGCTTACAACACTATAGTCTTATTTATGTTGTTAAATCACGAAGCATAAATCCTTTTAATTTTCAAGATCCTCCCAAACCCAAAGCAAATTCAAATTGCAGCTGATTTGAAGGACATCACTAAGGGCCCGTTTAGATACCACCAAAGAAGTTACTTTTTCTACTTACAACAGTAGATAAGTAACTTATTTGAGATAAGTAAGTTTGGTTTATGATCAATTATAAGTAACTTTTTATTTAAAGTTACTTAATCACTTCATTTTAATAAGTAGAAATCAAGATAAGCTACTTGAGGCATAAGTAGCTTATCTTAAGTAATTTACCATCCAAACGCTGCCTAAGAATATCTGACTAATAAAATCCATAGTTGGTTCAGTATCCCACTTTCATTTAATCCTAAAAGAGGAATGGGAAAATTCTGCACATGATATGCTATCCAGTCGGCCTGATATCAGTACAATATACAAATTCAAAGCAGTCCTCAAGTTATGCTGACATATAACAATCAATTACGGTAACTGTGAATAGCTATAATTGACAGTTTTTCACTGAAAACCCTCGCCCTTGTCCAGTGACCATTCTGAGTGGGGTACAGAGTAGCCATGAGATAACGAGACCATCAAACTTCATGTAGGGACTTGAAGGGCCCCCAATAAAGATTGACGATATGGGATAACCCGAAAGAGTTCCAATACTGTTTGTACGAAACAGCTTTGCTTGTATTCCTACCAAAATATAGTATTGTATAAGAAAAGATCAGCACCTCCTTTTGGAACTTATCCAGTTCGAATGGAAAATCTAATGCCATGTCAGGTACAAGTTCATAAAAATGATTTGCAATCCCTTCACTGCTTCCAGCCACAGCCCAAGCCTGCAGAAGGGAAGAAACTCAGTAAACCAAAGCACCGGCTATAAAGCAATAGACTGGAATGATTCCATTTAAAAAAGAAACAGAGAAAGCAAGATAAGAAAAGAAACAGCCCTTTGAATGGGAAAGACTGGAATGTTTTCTAATATTCCAAATGAACTACGAAGTCCCTGGAGCAATGAACAAGCCGGCTACCTTAAGAACGAACTATATGAAGAGGAAACTGAAGTAGATAATCAAAGGAAAAGGATACTCAATGAACATGATCATTTCATTTAAATATGAAGTGTTAACTCGTTGAAGGGAATAGCCACAGAACAAAAATTGCATTTAAACATCACAGCCATTCCAAACAAATGGTTCACTAGTTGGATCCGATCGTTTATTGAGATATGAAATAAATGATGCAAGCTGACAGGTGATTTTAACTAGAGAAAAAAGATAAACGCATTAAATGGAAACATCATAGAAAAGATCCTGGTCATTTTAGTATGCATAACCTACCTTTGCACCATTCTAATGCACTTGCAATTATTGCATTTGCATGGTTGAATCAAATTTTCACTGCCATACCTCTTTGTGCTGTGCCCCACTGCCATCACCAACACCATCTAATTGTGGAATTAAGCTTCCTGGTTCCTCCAACAGTATCTCATCTAACGGCGAGAATCCAGTATCCTGAACAGTGTCAGCTATATTCTCTTCCTCTCTGACTTCTGGTTCCAGCTTAACAGAGTCTGCTTCTGAAGAAGAGCCTTTACAAATGAAATCACTCAAAAAGTTGGAATATATTTCACAAAATAGTTCCACTACATCAAAAGAATTGGAAGATCCAAACATTATTGATTCTCATCAGATACATTCAAATCAAACTTTTGAATGAAGAAACAGTGATACAATTGTATCACAATACAGCAGAAAAATGTTTACATCAAGCAGGCTAAGTATTATACAAACTAGGCGACTCTACCAAGTAGGGAAATCGCCCGGCCTAGGAAACTCCCTAGACATCAGCAACTGGCTCATGCAAACTGAAACCATACATGTCAAGTGTTCCAGTGGCCATGGCATAAACCTATGGCAATTACCTGGGCCTAGGAAAATACTCAAACAGCAGTTGCCGCATAATGCAAATAACATACATGCAAGGGCCACAGTGCACATAGCATGATAATTTTTAAATGCATGAAAAGGTTTTGGATGGATTAGTAAATCAGAACTGATGGAAATGAGCAATGTTTCTAAAGTATAAACTGTTTGCTGCAAAAGGAATTATGGGGCCCTAACCTCAGGCCACACTTCCAACTCTAAATAAATGGGGCCCATGGATTGGTGATCCAGACTGTTGATCTGATGAGCCCCATCATGGATGGGGGATGCCCCAAAAATCTTCCCAGATTCAAAGATCCCAAGCCTTCTATCTTCAGCCTTTTTTCCATTGCATATGGACCTTTGCTGTAGTTTTTTTTAACTGTATATATGCAAGCTGTAGATCAATCGGTTAGGACCTTCCAATCTTGGAGATCTTTGGGCCATCCCGATTTACAGTGAGGCCAATCAAATTCATGATCTGGATTACTGAGGTTCACCACCTTATTGCTCCTGTTAGTACAATACTTCATCTATGCAATCCAGTGAGAGATTAAGGTCCTTTGCACCAGCAAAAAGCATCCCCTGCCTAAGCAATTGAAAATCAAACCATATTTGCAGAGCATGGTTAAAGAATTTTAGATAATATAAAATGATTGTTCTCAAAAGCTGCAAACATTAACAAGGATAACAATCGCAATAACAGATGTGAATTGAGAATGGAAACAAAATCGATTGCTATTTGAAGCTCAAGGGAATTTAGGGCCTGTTTGATTTCATTTCACTGAGGTAAATACATTGTAAATGGGTAATGATTATTTACCTACACATTTACAATGTATTTACCTACACATATTTCAAGAATGCCAATTGACGTTTGCTTTTTGTGCACAAAAATCAAGGAGAGTGATTTTTTGTGGGGCCCACTATAATACACATGGCTTATCCACTCCGTCCATCAATTTTGTGAGTTAATTTTAGGCCATTCATCCAAAATTGAGGCAAATCCAAAGCTCAAGTGGACCACGCCACACAGAATAGTGGATTGAACTCCTACCATTAAAAGCCTTTTATGACCACGATTTTCTATGGTATGGGCCACTTGAGCTTCGGATCTGCCTCATTTTTGGACTCGTGCCCTAAAATATTCCGGTAAAATAGATGGACGGCATGGATATCTCACTGACATTACAATGGGGCCCACAAATGTACGTGGGTCCTTTTCATACCCTTTTTACACGGAGGAAATACCGGGTTTTTATCAAACAGGATAAATAGTAATAATTACCTCCTTGTATACATTTACCTCCAGGGAAATGAAAACAAACAGGCCCTTAAGGAGAATGGAAATGCGCACTTCCATCAACGAGAAGTAAAAATTTCCTTCTCATTTCATCTTACCACAGTTTTGTTGTAACTTGTAACAGATGTAAACCGGAAATACCTCGGCAAAATTAATCAATGAAAATTGGAACCCCACGCCTGTTTCAACAGATCTAGATCATTGACAATTAGTTGATGATGGGACAAGGTGTGGACAACGTCACACTCTTAGAGATAGTCCGCACCCCTCGCTCTCTACGGATCTATAGGACGTAAATGCAGCAGATATACATAGTTTCAATTTTTTAATGGATCCAATCCCAAGAGCATCCCGCATGCTATAGCATCAGATTTCTAAAAAAAGATCTAAACTATAAGAATGGCTTAGATCACACTTGAACACAATGAATCGCGTGGACACTTTTCCTGCAACGAAATTGTCAATGTTGAACCTCTAAACCAAGAGGCCTCTCACCGATCTATTGCAGGTGGAAAGAGCCAAGAGAGCGTTGTCAAATCCTTTGATAGAGGCCAAGTATAACACCAACCGTCCACAGAGGTGGACCACACATAAGGAGAAGAAGATAGAAGGGAGGGATCTCTCTCTCTCTCTCTCTCTCTCTCTCTCTCTCTCTCTCTCTCTCTCTCTCTCTCTCTACCAAGGTTTGCTCCCTCTCTGAAATAGGATCTATATACAAGGAGGAATTAAGGTTTAAAGCAGATGCCCAGTATGATACTCTACCACCTTACGGACTTCGGTATACCCAACTATAAAGGAAGCCTATTAAATCGCCTCATACATGCATGTACTCTTGATCTAGTCCTTCTATCATCCGGGCCATCGATCATAGATCTAGATCCAATGATGAACATATAGTTAGACCGTCAAATTTAGACCATCAAATCATCATCAAGTGTGATCAAACAAGTTTTAATGGTTAAAATAAAATTTTAACAGTCGAAAACCTTTTTCAAGCTGCTCAAAACCTTTTGAATGTTGGGCCCAACATAAAAACCACTTGACAAGTCCTTGATCTAATAAAATATAGCCCTAAACATCTCCCTAGGTAAACCCAATGGATCCCATATATTGACCCGCACAAGAATCAATGAACCCTGATGGACATATCCAGTATTACTAACTTTCAGTAGCCACTAGGAAGCCTCATAAAGTGAGCCAAAGTTGCCCAATCAAGAGCAAGACCCATCTATGCCTCAGGTCTAAGGATTGATCATCTTTCGTGCACCATCAAGTACTTGATCACATGATTATAGTCCAGGCTAATGAGCCCCCAGACTATTGACTTGAACTTTGATCATCCAATTTAAGTGACCAAAGGTCCAGATCCAAGAAAATATGTCTATGGTATGCTCAAACTCTCGTGTAGGTAAGGGCAAAAGGCACAACCAGTGTTTTAAGTATCGATGATATCGGCCAATATATCCCACAATACATCTTGTATCCCACCTGTGCGATACGAAACACACAGGTAGTACCGATATGTACCACCTATTCGATTTGGTGAGCATTTTCAATTTCCGATCCATTTTTTTGTTGTAAGTCACGTTAAATCAGTGTCAAATGGTTACAAATCTATGATTCTTCATGTTTTTCATGAAAAATCACAAATTTGGAGCTTCAATTTTGAGATTTGGGCGAGATGGACCAAGTTGCGGAAAATTGGGAAAAATTGAAATTTCTCAATTTCTCACAAATCAGTTGCAATCTTTATATCCAGACACAAAATCAAACATGTATGTAACCTGATCTAGTGATTCTCCTTTTGCTTTTGAATGCATTGCTTGTGTTTCCATACTTGTCTTTTTACGTTTATAAATTATATGAATAGACTTTCAATATACTTGCATCAGTTCAATTGGACAATGCATATATTAGGACTCCATACAAAGGAAACCCTATTATGTGCACTTTTTCTTGTAATGTTTTGATTTCTAAGTGTGTACTGACGTCTTTGTCAACAATCCCTAAAGTTTCATTGAAAAATTCAACCAATTTCCCAATGTTCCCATGTTTTCCAGCGACAACGATACATTACGCGATATAACCGATATGCATCTGCATCCCAAAGGGGCGATACATTACGCGATAACAATATTTAAAACATTGGGCACAACTAACACTAAGTCAGCTCCCGATGGTGGAGACCGTCCATGATCCATCCTTACCCAAGTTAATCCCCTCGCATAAGATGACTATACATCTCATAGCATAATATCCAGCACCATAAACATCTCTATCAGTCATGGTTCATGAAGGTACCGAAATCCATGGAACATGACTCTTCCTAGTCAGTGATCGATGTGTCCAATCTCAAGTTCCCAACGACCATATGATATACTCCTCACATACCCATACCATATAAGTTTAAGACAACACCGGAAACGTTAAGGCATAACATACATATCCTGAAAGACCCATGGTCATCAAAATCAACGGCTAAAATCGACCTATCATGTCCACATGGCTAATGGAGTAGGACACACATTGGTTTTTTAGGACAACTACCATAGGCTCCTCTGTCAAATTTGCTTAAGGTGCAGGTTTCTTTTTGTAAATGCAGCACTCTCTTACAAAATGACCTAGTTTGTCACATACAAAACAACCAGTAGATATGTCTTGATCTCCGGGTTTCTTGTTCTTAGTGTTGGGCTTAGACCTCTTTTTTAATTAATTAGTTTGATTTGTTTTCGAGTTATTGGGTTTTTTCTTAAACTGGGCATTCTCATTCCACACACTAATTTTAGAAACCTCTTCCCTTATTTCCTCATTTTATCCTGTAGTATTATCTCTTCCTCAATACGAAGGCGCACAATGAGGCTTTCCATAGATAACTCATTTATAAAACAAAGAGAGTTTTTTTAATTTTTCCAAGATGGAGCCAATTTTTCAATGCCGCCACTTGGAATAATTCACCCAATTTAATCCCCTCAGAGATGATATCACGGGCTATTAGATTGAACTCATTCATGTGTTGAACTATAAATTTATCATCTACCATTTGATATTTAAAAACTTATTGCGTATTTTTCCAAACCCGCTTCTCCAGTCTTGTACTTCATTTCCAGGAGATGTTGTCAGACAGCATAAGCGATTCCATGCAATCAACAGGGGTTGTGTGCTTATGCGATGGCACAGCCCCCCAAACAATTTTTTTAAAGAATAAAAAAATGAAAATTCAAGGAAATTTTGAAATATATATATATATATACGAAATTTTTTGTAAAACTATTACAAGTGTAGGGAATTGTTTTTCTTATAGTTTTATTAGACTATTAAACTATAACAGGTCAACTAAACTACTCGAATGAATGAATATACTAAATGTGAAAAAACGACATAGAAATTTTATTGATGCCATTTTAAGAGAGAACGAGAATAATAGCGTGCGAGAGAGAAGAGAGCAAGAGAGTTAAGAGACTAGAGAGATTGAGAGATTGAGAGTATTAGAGAGAGAGAGAGAGAGAGAGAGAGGAAAAATGTGAGACGAACCAGGAAAAAAGAAGAAAAGAGAAGAAAAAAAAACGTCCCAATAGTAAAAAAATCTAACAGTTAGGTGGTACAATGTGCGATTGCATAACCACATAACTATGGCTTATGCAGTCACATACTTCTTTGTGCAACAGCATGAGCCCCAACAGCACAGTAACCGCATATTCTGTCGTGCATATGCAATCCACTGGTCCAAAATGGCAAATGTGATCGCATATGACTACATTGTTTCCAGGGCTGACCATATTTCAGCAAATGTTGTATAATCATAGAATTATAAAGTTGAATTAATTCTGTGATTATACAACATCTGCTGAAATATGGTCTGCCCCGGAAACAGTCGAGTCATATGCGATCGCATATGCCATTTTGGACCAATGGATCACATATTCCATGGTAAGCACACTGAGTATACAGTTTTTTGTAGAGAGTCATCTTCATCCCACTTCTGATAGATAGCAGATAGCTTTGGTTTATGCAGATCTGAGGGTTTTGGCTAATTTATTAAATATGTCACACAAAGGATGATGAGGTAGAAGAACTCTTCGGCCTCCACCTTATATAATGTTGTCCATTGAAAGTTTCTAGATGAATAGACTTGTTGTTAATCGAGATATTTCCCAAGATTATGGGGGCCATTTATCTCAAACTTGTCGTAATAGATGTAAACGGGAAATATCACAGCAGAATTGATCATCCCGCACCTGTTTTGGCGTATCTAAAACATTGACTGTTAATTGTTGTTGGGACAAGGCGCGGACTATGTCTTTCTCTTTGAGATAGTCCGCGCCCCTCGGTTGATTTGACCAGTGCAGCAGGCTCCCGATGTGCTATCCCCAGGATACAACGCCCCATGTACGGTTCTCTATGGCGTGCACAGGCCATAGGAAAACCCAACACCAGATTCACCAAAGCCACTCCCCTTCAATTCTCCAAAAAGAAAAGGAAAAAATAAAAGAAAGATTTTTTTTTCGATTGCAAAGATGAAGAGAATGCGTTGTTGGGTTAAGAACGTTAATTACGAAAAATCCTATTTAAAGACCCAAAACAGACCGTTTCTAAAACAATTTCACATCGTTGTGCTGCGTCCTAATATTTGGAGACATTTCTCGCAATGGAAAAGGTAGAAGTAAGTGGGCCACATCCAACGGTAGTAAAAATGGATATTAAAAATGATAAATCTCTATAAAAAATTAGAAAGGATTAATTAAAAAAAATGGTTTGGCAAAACCAAGCCCATCTAGACTCAAAAAAAGGGACCCCAATCAAGCCTACTGAGGTTTGATCCCCCCCCCCGGTGTGTCCGTCTAACTATTTCTCAGGCCAGTTTTCCTCCCAAGCCAGCCTCGTGCGTATATACGGGCTAGAGCATAATGGAGCATTTACTCAAAAAGCTTTAGAAAGGAATGTTTTATAAGCACTATTTACTCCCTTTCCCTATGCGATGTAGGACTGAAGTTTTGCACTTGAAAACCCAAAAAACAAACCCTTTTCTTGTATTTTTGAAATACACCAAGTTTTGGGTGCACAACATTACAATATAGATTTCATATATTGTATCAAAGTGAAGGTTTGGAGAAATTGTGCTACCTAACAATGTAAAGTAATGGACAAGTTTTTTAAGATGCTATCTAAAGACTAAATGAAAGTTGTTCTCTTTCCAGGGGTAGTTAGCATGGATTACCTACTGGTTTGAGTCAACTCGGATCCAGTCAAGTCTAATCTGGTTCGACGAGTCACTCTTTAATCCATGGTAGCTAGCAAAGACTCGGTGAAGGTAGAAGGAATGAAGTAAGAAAAAGGCGAATACAATGAGCATAAAGACACCCAAAGATCTTTTATTTGCACAAATAAACTGAACTCACCATCACTAGCTGGTCCTTCATTAACACCTTCTTCCCAAGCTTTCTTGAATAAATCATCAAACTGTACAGACAATGTACTCTGCGTATAATAGAAACACGGAAAGCATAAGTACAAAAATGGGACCCCTGGAGAATGAACTTCAAAAATTCATCTTTGACAATATGTACAATGACAATTTATAGTCCCACATTCATCCCTAATTGAAAATCAAAAGTCCATAAATTACCAGGTTCAAACTATTGGGTCTGGCCAAAAAACCAAAAAATGAAGTAGAATGCAATTGAGACAAATAAAGCTTGCAGCCCATGGAACAAGCCTGACTAGAATAAAGTATAAACCGTTACAGGAAGCATCAACTGACCAGATTTTCACCCGAGGCTAAGGAACTCTCAACTGAACTTTGTTCATCAACACATTTCCACGAGTATGGATGTGCCTTGCGAAAGTATAGAAATTAATACATTAGAAAGTGCAGGAGTCTATAAATATTGAGTTTTTTTTTTCATTTTCCTTCCAGACAGCTTCTATAACAAGTAAATCACAAGATTTTCCCTACTAAAATGGGATACCTTGAGACAACCAAAATCCACTCCTTGCTTTAAACTTGGAAGAATATTCTGTGCAGGGCCACCATCAAGAAGTTCACGTACCCAATCACCATTGCGAGCACCCTCAGGAACAGTCCTTTCTGAAGATTGAGAATTGTCCAGGCCTCCAGGACGGAAAGGACGCTTGTTGATGCTGCCCCTTACAAAATCCTTTGAAGGTCCAGGCATGCGTGGCAAGGGTCCGGAAACTTGAGCTCCTTCCATTAGCTCTGTCACCTCTACCTGACAATAGCAAAAGGAAACTGGCGTTAGGACAAAAAAAAGAAAGCACAAACGGTAAAATGAAACTTGCCTGCTATTGCATATTTATAGTGTGAACGTAAATATATATATAAGAAGAAGGGAGCCAAAGGCAACCCAAGAAACAAAACAACAAAACCAACTATACAACACACAAAAACAAAGGGAAACACAAAACAAAATAAACCTACAAAAATAACTATACAACTCGAGACAGAAAAGACACCCAAAGCTGATAGAACAAACCAGCAACACCACTAGCCAAAAAGGGAAGAAATGAGAGAACAGTCCGGAAGGTTAAGGCCAAGAGACCATTCCCCCAAGTCCCAAAGAATCGAATCCAACACCCTAGATGATGGAGATGAGATGTCCCAGAAGCAGTGGTTGTTCCTTTCTCTCCATAAAAGCCCGGAGAGTCTCCAACACAGCCAAATGCCAAAGAGCTTTGAAATCTCTACCAACGCCACCATCGAACCAAGTTAGGCATTTCCCAGAGGGAGTGAAATCTGGCCAAGATAGAAGACCAAACTTCACGCAAAGGGGCAATGAAGAAGAAGATGGTTGATAGATTCTGAGCTACCAAGGCAGAAAAGGCAAACATTGTGAAGAAATTTTTGCCCTGTTAATTTGTTTTCGTCTATTGTTATATATAGTAGAGAGTAGAGACAATGATTGGTATTGCAGTTTCCATGAATTCATTACTTATAGGAAAAATATAGATGTATTCTTTGACAAAAAAGAAAAAGAAAAAAGAAAAGAAACTTGACATGCAAACCACACATTCTTTGCCACATAAGATACAATATGTAATTTCCAGAACAGGGACATTCATGCCTAAGAGTGCATTTGGTTGCAGCAAATATCATGATATTTCAAGATTAATCAATCTGATTTGGTGCAAAATTTCATGACATTTCATGGAATTTGGTGCAACCAAACAGACCCAAAGAAAGTGCCCATCAACATGAAGAAAATGCATTTTGACCTTAATATGCATCAATACTCAGGAGGCTGCATATAAATTCATGATCATCCAACACTCCCAACCTATCCATGGAGAATAAATTATACAATCTGGCATTTACTACAATCGCCAACCATAATATCATTATCATAGCATATAATTCCAATGCTCTCAATGAAAATTAGGCATGTGGACTGCGATTATGAAATGATTGCTTACAAAGAAAAAGGCTCACATTTAAGCATGAAATGAAATCCATGGCAATGTATCAGCCGTTTTTTTTTTTTTTTAGAGATAACAGAGATTTATTAGGAAGCTCGCCAAGCGAGAAAAGAATACAAGCCCGAAAACAGAAAGACCAAAAACTACAAAGAAAAGAGGTCGGGGCTGCCTAAACATAGCCCGCCCACTCCTTCACATGCCCAAGGATTTTAGCAATCACTTCGTTCACCACCTCTTCCACATTCCGAAAGCAACGCCCATTCCTAGATCCCCAAACAACCCAAAATACGGCTAAAATGAGCAGAAGCCAGTGAACTTTCTGATTCTTCCCAATACCTACACCGTGCCATGCCCAAAGCGGTTGATCGACCGTTTTCGGCATAACCCAAACCATATGGAAGGAAGAAAGGAAAAAGTCCCAGACCATCTTCACAAAGGGGCAGTGAATGAATAGGTGGTCAATAGTCTCCTCATCCCTCATGCACATAAGATAGACATTCGGAAGGACCATCGCTCTTCTTTGAAGGTTATCAATAGTGAGAATTCTTTTCCGCCCTACCAACCAAGCAAAGGCGGCAACGCGGGAGGGAGACCCATAGAACCAGTGGTGAAACGGATGAGAAGGGACCCATGTCGACGGTAACAAAGAGATGAAAGAATAAAGCACTCTAACTGAAAACTTCCCTGCGCTGTTGGAGGACCAGAAAACAGTGTCATCTTCAGTTCGGTTCAGCTTTGCCGACTGCAGGAGGGCCATCAATTGAGCATACTCTTCAAATTCAGTATCGGAAAGGTTTCTACGGCAAGGGGGGGTCCACACAAGAGACTCCCCAACCACAGAATAACATTCCATCACACGCACGAATCTGTTGGGGGCGAAACTAGCAATAAGCGGGAACCGAACTTGAAGCAGTTGGGACCCGCACCAAACGTCAACCCAAAAACGAGTGCGAAAACCGTTACCGAACTTGAAGAAGATGCCCTTACCACCTGCTGCGTGGCCATAATCGCTTTCCAAGCTCCCGAGGTTCTGTATAGCGATGACGCTTTAACATACCAACCAGTCCTACACACCATACTTGGCTGCAATTAAAAGCCTCCAAGGTTTATCTTCTTCCAAGCAAAACCTCCAAATCCACTTGCCCAAGAGGGCTAAATTCATGGTGGCTAGGGGTCTTAAACCAGCTCCCCCTTTCATCATAGGTTTACACACCTCTTCCCATTTCAAAAGACGAAACTTTCCACCTTCACCCCATTCCATGAGTCATTTGATATCCCTCTAGATGTGCAATCTCCTGGGCCTGAGCAAAATTATATACTTGGAGGATCGTTGGCCTGTTAGAGGGAGTTCAGGGCATCTGCCTGGGCTAGGATGTTTCCTTCCGCCGGGTGCCTCGAGAGGCAAATGAGGTTGCTGATTGCCTCGCACCACAGAATGAGATGACCATGTCGATGATGAGATGATGGTCTTTTCTTTTTCCTTTTTGTAAGTGTATTGTTGCAGCACCTTGCTGCTAATTGCTTAGTTTTCTTTTTGTGGGTTTCTAGGACCTTTTTTTTTTTTTTGGTCTCCTTTTCATCTAAAATAAATATGCTCATCAAGCAGAAAACATCCCTCTTGACTGTTTTATAATGTTTGTGTGCCACAAGCACCAGCATAGGCAAGCATGCATGCATATAAGATATATCATGTTACTCACATGTGCAAGGCAGCCGACCCTAATTCGTTGGGATAAGGCTTGGATGATGATGAAATCACAACTGCAGGGCGATGGATATACTTATATTTGTGATAGCTGAATGCAAATATAATAAATGATCATTTCCATTCCAGAATAAAATGGCAGCACAAAAGGCATATTGCATGGACAAACATAATAATGGATTGACATTACATCAGATCCATAATGTACTAGTTTTTCATGGATAGGCAATGTAAAAAAATGGTGTCACTCATATCAAACTAATGCGTAGCTATATATAGTTTGGCATATATAAACCGTGTGCGGGCAACATAATCACATCATAACAGAAAAGGTACCATTCCTTTCATTTCAAATACTTCTATCTATATGCTACTAGCCTACCACCAAGTTATCTCCCTAATGAGAAATTGGCATTGTATTATCTGATACAATGAGTATTGGTTTTGGGGTCAAAGACATGTGCTCTGACAAACTCTTTTTTTCCTTTTAGGTGGGGGCGTTCGCCAATTGCCCATGGTAAGACTCAATCAGATGCCTCCATCGCATCAAGAGGGTGATACACACCAGTTGGGATGCTGAGCTGGGTGTTCTGATAACAAAACTCTTAAACTTGAAAGTTGAAACACGTTACATCATCTTTTTTCCTTTTTTCTTTTTTTTTAACTCTATATCATATCAGGCAGAATTGAGGTAAATACATGCAGGAGACACTATTAACACCCACCCCTTCCAATACATGCACCCTTTCTTCTACTTGTGGTAATGCAATGGTACAAAGTTGTGCTACAGCACTACCAAAAGCAAACAAGGAGTTTTTCTGTCAAAAAAAGGTACTTGAAAAGGTACTTGTAATATCAATTACCACTCATTTGTGCCAATCTAAGTTGCATGTTTGTTTATCAATAAAAAAAAAAAAAAGAATGGCGGGTCAGTTTAGAGAATCAGAAAATGCTAAGACAGAGAACGTTATATACCTGTACTGAGTGGGGTTTCCATTTTCCTTGAGCAGTTCCATCCTTCGAGCGCCTGAATGGTAATTCCCATGAGGGGACAACTACAGATCGTGGCAATGATGGCTCCAAATCTACTTTTGTCCTATCAAACCAATCGAAATCCCATTGTCTACCAGAATTTTCTGGAGAGAATTCATCGGGATCCAATTCCGGCACAAGATAATTCTGCTCCAAATCCTTCTTCACCGTATCAGGTGTTGCCGGCTCAAAAGCCGATGGCTGAAAACAGTAGAGAAATTAAATAATGTAAATTTCCTTCTAGATAACCAGTTTAGTAGTTCATGGGACTACCTGAAGTTGCAGCACTTGGAGGCCATGAATAGGGCCTGCCCGATGCAATCAGCACCATTATTGGGTGGGCACTGTCACATAGGACGGTCAATGGACCAGGATCGGGCTGAGCAAATCAAATCTTTTAGGCCCAGCATAACCAGTTCAAAATCCAGGCAAAACCCAGGTGGTATTAACAGCCCTCCACCATGGATTCGCTGTGTAGCACAGATCAGAAAATCCCAACCGTCCACTAACTTTTGCTTGTGGAAAATCAGACATTGACATTGTTTCAGTTTTAACAATCGGTTCGCATGCCAAAGTGGGGCCACAGCCACCCTTGGCCATCATAGCCATTCATTTGGTGGCCTCAGCATTGATGACTGAATGGTGCTAAAATTGCACCAATTAGAAAACTTGATTGCTCGAGTGATGGACTTTCACTAATGAAAGCCGTTGTGATGAAGCAGACTGCAAGAATTTGAATCTGGACCTGTATTTTTCAGATCTGGAACCAATTCTTCAGCAGATCTCAATGCAGAAAATAGAAACTGAAATCTCTCTTTTATCGAAATCACCATTCATCGTTCCCTTTTCACGTCCATTGCTATGGTTGTTTGATTCAAATCATCATTCACCATTCCCCTTTTATGTCCATTGTTGTAGTCTTTTATAAACCTTAATTAGAGAAGTGAAGGTCTCGCAAGTCCGAATAGTTGGACCACAAGTTACGGGCCACCCAACAGATAACTTCTGCCCTATTAAAAGCATGCAACATCAGACTCTTCGAATAGTTGGCCCCACCACTAGGATTCTTTAGTGAAAAGATTAGGCACGTGTACTCATCTGGTAGGCCATGCCATATCTAGCCATTGATAAATAGAAAAATAAAAGCACTGTCCACTAAATCAGCAGATGTGGCTGATTTTTTGCACAATGTGATGGGGACAACCCATTGGACAGGTTTATGTTGCACACACGTGAAAGGTTGGAAGTCATATGCTGGTGGACCAGAACTTGTGGTGCAACCGATTGGACCTGAGACCCCTTTAGAGGGATTCTTCAACATTTCCAATTTTAGACTCCTCGGATCTAATGCAGTCCATTAATCTTAATACTTAACACAGGCCTTTATACTAAACAAGAATCTAACAGATACTGAAGAATTGAAATCTTGCAATCTTTTCGCATGCGCCCTGTGCATGACTTAACACAGAAGCATATGGACTTGTGGGCCCCTCATTTCATCCGATCATCAATCCATACCATCTAGTTCAATCATTGTCAACACAGTATCTCTCCTAGCAGGCATGAGGGGTCTATCGCGAGCATCGGTTGGATGATGGGGATTGCGCATATGATCCTAGTAATCAATTACACCATTCTGGACCCTCAATAATGTCTATATGCACAAGATGGCCGTTGTATCGTCCATAACCTTGATCGATATCATTGGACGGGTCTGATCCTCAATCAGCCAGGTAATGAGATCATCCCAGGCCCACTTGATGGTGATTTGTGGCCCAGATGGATCACATCACGTTGGCCTTCCTAGCATTAACCATCAGTTTGCAGGCCACATCAGACCTCCATTTCAAGGATGGATAGCTTGTAATTCCATCGTATAAATTATCATTTCAACAATCAACTTCTCCCATGTCTATACTTCCCAGTATCGTCATGATATCACTACAGCCAATTTCATTCTTTTAACTAGCTGGATCATCCATTCAGTGGGATTTCTGCCGCATGGTCCATCCACAGTGGGACCCCTTGAATAGACGGCCCTGATCACAGAAGTATCATCCAAAATTACAACTGAGACCCGAGGAGTACAGTTTAAAGCCTGTATATCTAAGAAATTTACAGAAACTACCATTGGAGGAATAAAAATACTCAGGCAATGGAATGAGTGGAGAAAGCTTCCGAGTTCGAACCCTACAACGAGAAATTGAAGAGAAAATGCACGATAAAATAGAATTGAGATGAGAAATACTGACGAGAATGAAATCGGGGAGAGATCTGAGAGGGTTCGGGCGTTCGACGGGTGGGAGAGGCTCGAGCCGGAGATGGCCGCTATAGCCGGAGAACCCGACCCTGAAAGCGACTTCATTCGCCGCGACGATCCGCTCCATGTCCGTCTCAGCTGCTGCGTCGGACAGAACGGAACTTCTTCTTTGTCAGACTCGTCTGATGGGTTTTATTCCGCGGCGACACTTCTTTTCATCTTTTTCTTGCTTTCGAAGGAGAGCTTTTTCGCGGGTTGGGGGAAGGAAGCGGGCATGGCAAAAGGAAAAGGCTTAGGTACGTCGCCGCTATGTACCTTCTACGGTTAATTTCACTGACATGGGAGAAACGACTTGATGTGCATGAAATCCATGCCGTCCATCACGTGTAGTGCCCTTTCTTGAGTCTTCATTCAGAACAATAGGATGATTGAATTCTCATGTGGGCCACTTAAAAAATCATAGTTAAATACTTTAACTTCCGGTGATATGGCCCATTTGATTTTGGAAACCTAAGAATTTTAGCTAACTCTTTCATCCTGGTGATGTACGTTGAACGAGTGGATTGGATGGGATATAAACACTACGATGGATCCAACATAAAACTGAGGGTGGACATTCCATCACGATCCATTCCTGTGATGTGGCCTACCTAAGTTCTGAATGATTACAAATTTTAGATCCAAAAGTTAAAATGAAACATCGTACCTGATGGACGGTGTCGATTCTATGAAAGATACATCCATGTGGCTCTAAGTTTGTGAAAGCAACCCCTTCGGTACCAAGCGTGAGTTACCCTAGCGCGGCTCAGGGTGATAAAGGGGACCCTAGCTCCTGTGATCGTTCAACACCGGTTTAAATGGTTATTAGTAATCTTCCTCACATGCGCTACACGTGCTACACACACATCAACTCATCTCATGGGATGGGCGGACGGCTTATTTTGTACCTACTTTGTCGAGCACCTGGAACACGAAGAGCATAACGGCCCGTTTGCACCTTGGATTTAGAGGAAAACGGGAGTATTTCAAATTCAAGTAGCTACATCTTATATTTGACTGCTTTACATTTGTAAATGGAGTTGAAGTTATGCCAAATTCACATGCACGTGTGTAAAAGATGTCACTGTGCTGTTAATTTATTATTTACATTGTATACTACTATATCTCAAAATAATCTAATTATTGGTTGTAACACTAAAATCACATTAATAGAATGATTTGAATCCATCTAAAAGTTTGACATCAAAATGGATGGTTAAAAAACAGGGGTGAGTTGTTTGTTTGTGATTCCTATATTTGTAACCTACCCGCTGCTTAAAATTTTATCATTTTTTTACTAGCGTATATATTTCAATAAGCTTATTATAATCATTCTATAATAAGTTTATGTACTACGTTGGAAAGAATTCTAGTGCATTCTATATTCCAGCTCTTCAATTGAAATTTTGGATTCTAGTGCATTTCAATCAAACACATTTGAGGATTTGGAATCAACTTGATTCAATTGTAATTGTGATTTAAATTCCAATACATTCCAAATTCAAGCACCCAAATGGGCATATAATGATGGAGCATATGGGCGTGTCACTTAAACACACTCACCATACATGCATGTGGGACATTATATCTTGTCTCCGTTAGTAATGGTGGCAATAACTAAGTATCCTGAACACAGGATGCATTCTGTTCCCACGTGGAAGTAGTTTAACAAACCATGTACATGTTGTCCACGCATGATGACACGTGCAATTCATGACTCTGCGAGCATCCATATAACACATAAAGGTGAAATTGTTTGTTGAAGAGATTTTTTAAAACACATGCAATATGCTATGAGCTGCACAGCCTGCACTAGACCAGTAACCTAGATTACAGTATCATAAGCCGCCAATGTCGGATGTATGCCATGGATGGATTCCTCAATGAAAAAAGGAAACCAATAAAATGGAAGCATGCTTGCGCAAGTGCCGTCGGGCACTTGCATGCCAAATGGCAGACCCATGCCGCTCGTTGGGTACACCTCCTGATTTAGATTTTGCCCAGATGGCCGTTCAAAAATTATGCATAATCATCCTGATTCACGGATCTTCCTGTTTCATAAAAAAACACGAAAGAGTTATATGTAGGACATTTACGCTTCTATAAGAACTTGTATGGCCAACACGTAGGAAAATTGAGTTAAATTGTACCAATTTATATTTTTCAAATTAAATATGCTGTGGACCAACAATACACTTATTCAGTCGTCCAACAACTGGAAGCGTGGACCTTTACTGAATGAATGGAAATGAACAAAAATCCAGTTGTATTATTTTCAACAAACAAGCACTCACAAATCATAGGTTAGAATTGGTAACAAATATGGAATTTTTACTTCGACTAGCAACAGTGGGTCTTACAATTTAGCTGGTTTTACCCAAGTTATTCTATGCCACTTGTACAATATTGGGTCCTACAATTTAGTTGGTTTTACCTAAGTTATTCTATGCCACTTGTGCAATATTCTAGGTGCATGCGCATGCATCGTGTTGTTGGAGTGTTGCATGGGATAAGGGATTTGGACTAAGGGTGTGAATTTAATGGATTTCAAATATCCTCTGTTCGTTTTGGGATTTGCCAACTCCATGGACTTCTCAAGTCCATGTCTCCATAGGAAGAGAGAAGACCTGGCAGATCATCAAAGCAAGAGACCGAAGCCAAAAAAAAAGGCTAGAGAAGCCTCAGCTTGCAACTAGTTGTGGATGCAATTTGTTGGGGGCGTCAAGCCCACCAAGGTGCATGCACGTATTTGTTATTGTCTCCAGACACGTGGTGAGAATGTATGCAAATTTGTGTAAAGGAACCTACACTTGGTTTGTAAATCTTCATCATCGGCATGAACAGAATGTAAATAATACAAAATAGCTACTAGGTTAAGATGCGTATGATTGTACCCCTGTGTGCGAGTATATATGGGTGTGCATGTGCGCACGTACCCAATTAAAAGTTTACAAGCCAAGTTCCCCACCGGCTTGGGCTTGCATACGAATTCAAACTTAAACAATGCTTTAGAGACTTTTTTTCATGAAAATGCTCACCAATCTCCACATCTTTCTACCACCACCAAAAAATAATAAATAAATAATCATTTACCGGCTTGTCGTTATTTATCAGGGTAATACCAAAAATAAAAATAAAAAAGCCATGTAATGAAAATGAGAAGCCCATAAACCAAGCAAACCAAGCCATTAAAATAAAACCCATGAGAGGAATGGATTGGACATCATACATATACCACAGTAAGCCTTACATGCAACTAGGTGTACATCTTGTCCGTTTGCAGAATCTCCTCCAAAGGTATTTCCTTTAACTAGTGTTTTCGCACTGTAATAAATGCTTTCTAAATTTGTGAATCTGTAGTTTAGTCCCTGAATAAAAGACTTTAGATTTTACCAAATCCTGTTGAAATTCATGAAAGTTTATAGATTCACAAAATACAAATTCTCACTTCCACATTGAAGTATACAAAAAAGGGATAACTCATGCATACTACTCACACACTCACACCATGCTGGGATTTCGCCACAGTGGATACTCGAACCGATGACCTCGCACTGAAACTCTTGTAAGCCTACTATCAAGGTATGAATAAGGACCCAGGCACATACAAGCATGCCCAATGCTTACATGAGAGGAACAAATTTAAGTGTATGACATCTACCTTGTCCATTCAAAACAAAAACTCTTACTTGCCCATGGTCCCAATGGGAGCATTGGTGGATCCATCAAGGACAAAACTCCGTTGTTTGCCCACAATCCCAATGGGCCACATGAAAAGGTATGACTGTCTAAGGAAATGAAGATAAATAAAGGAGAGGGTAGGATCAGGTCCCCATAATTCCTAATCGGTGTGTGGGCACTATTTTCTTGTTTGCCTAGCTTCGAGTATGGGTTTTTTCATTTTCCTTTATCTAGGGCATGAGTTGCATTTCTTTAGTTTTGCTTGACCAAGGCATAGCTTCTACCTTCCATTTATTTTTGTTAGAAAATCGTCCACTTGGAAGCAATTCCTTGAATCCAGTGGCAGTGAAATGTAGAGGTTCGAATGTTGGATCTTTCCAAATGTGTCTCACGTCGCCGAAAGTGGATTATACCGCTTTCATTGGCGTAAGAAGAGGTCTAGTGGAACACCCCTCTCAATACCAATCCACACTGCAAATCGTGTGGTAATGATGGGACTCGACTTCTTCTCCTTTATATTTGATTTCTTTGCAACCTTATTTAGTGCTCAAAATTTCTCTCTCTTAGTCATCTGGTCATGAATCCTTGGTGTATTATATAGGAAATGCAGTTAGGGCGGTTACTAAAACCGTACGAAAAACTGTATAGGTAGTTTCATAACTACCAGAGAGATGGATGGTCGGTTACCCTGTAACTGCCACATCCAATCTCTATCTCGAAGAGGTTGGGGCCCACTTGGACGACCCACCTAGCAGTTACATCTCCCACTCGAACAAGTCGGGCAACAACTCAGTTAATAACCAAAACTCATACTATACAAAAAGTCCTCATACCACGGAATATAGCTTGTGACAAATGAAGCGCATGTATAACCTCATGAGAGAACAAATATATTAAGTTTCCATCAACTCGCATAATGTATCTCATCTTCTGCAACACTAATATGTCTCATATTCATCTCGATTATACCGAATTGGTTATACTCTAATTTCTCGAGGATACTCTTGACTTGAGTGTTTTTTCAATACTCGTTTGCAGCTATGAGTTCGAATGTACCAAGAGACGTGTTAGCTAACCATGAACTTATCTTCTTCGTGCACATAAACATGTAAGGTGTAAAAGCATAGAGTTTTCTTACAACACTCATACCTATCCATCTTGGTCTAATTGTTTTCTTAAACACGCTTTGTTATACCATTTTCTTTATAGTATTTGAAAACGAGCTAGAGTAGCAACATTAAACCTCCACTTAAATGCATAGTCCACAATCATAAAGGCACAAAGGTCACCTACGCATCAATTTTCTCACACGGAGGAGAAACTCATATCCATTTTCCATCCACTATATGTGGTTTACAGTCATTTGTAACACGTGCTATATAAAAAGCATGTTGTGGTAGAGCTCTTTATAAGGAGTACGTCAACCTCTACACCATACAGATCTTAACTCAGAGCCTTTCAGGCACTTAATCTGAGCCACTCAACTCAATCGCTCTTATAGGCACCTAAATGTAATCTCATATTTGGCTTATTCAGGCGCATGACCCCAATGTGAATGGTCATGCTCGGTCCTCTAAATACCTCATCTCGAACCCAGTTCGAGGCGATGTGTAATTAGTGAAAAATCACAATAATTATACGTTCACACATCTCATCTTACTCGCAATCAATGCACCTAAGCGGTTATCATGTGAGATGCACAACCTTTGTCTGATGACATATCGCAAACCACGTTTCATATAGAAAGACGTGATGAATGCGTGTGCTATCAATATGTCCACAAAAGAACAACCAATATACAAAGATCTGAATGTAAATAAATTGACAAAGAAATAATGACAAGATATCCATATCACAAAATCACATCCTACGAAAAGCCCAAACTCCTTATATGAGTTTGAAAAGCATCCCGAGTGATCAGCTTAGTCAACGGATCAACAACCATCTCACGTGTGGGAATATGCGCCAGAACAATCTTTTTCTTCGCCACCATATCTCGAGCATGGTGATATTAGATTTGGATGTGCTTCGACTTATCGTGATATTTGAGATTCTTCATACAAGCAATAACTGTCATGCTATCACAGTGCAGTGTGACGGGGTCATTGGCATGCGATACATATCTCAAATGTCAAAGGAATCTCCTCAACCGAACAACTTGAATAGCAGAGCAACCTACAATATATTCTGACTCCATGGTAGAAATAGCGATACATAACTGGTTTTTACTGCTCCAAGAGATGGCCCCGCCACTGAGTAAGAACGCATATCCATAAGTGGATTTGCACTAATCCAAGTCACTACCCCAATCTACATCACAATATCCTCATAGACGAATATCTGACCCTTGGTGGCATAACATGTAATCTGCAGTCCCACTGCATGTATCGAAATATTCTCTTAATGGCCTTTCGATGAGCCAATCCTAGGTCACTCTGATAGCTGCTTACTAAGCCCACTGCAAAATGATATCTGGCTTGTTGGAGAGTCTTCAAACTAGTGCACATTTGGGTGCCCAGACCGGTCGGGCGACCAGTCTGACGTTTGTGGCCCAATGCACGAGAAGGCTGGACATGCTTTGTGTGCCCAGATCGATCGGTCGACCGGTCTGCAGTGGGCTTCGACCAGTCGGCTGTGAGGCAGCGTTGGGTGTTTCCCCTGGACCGGTTTCTGTGCGAGGTGCGACTGGTCGAGCGACCGGTTGGCTGTGCGCGCGGATTTCTTGCGCAGTCCGCAGTACTGCGCAAGGTGTTTATATTTTCGGATTTCTACTTATTTAAGGAGTTGTAATCCGTCTTAGATTAGTATCCTAAGGTGTCTAAGGTTTCCTATTTATGTTAGGAAAATGGAAGAGGTGTGTGTGTGAGAGAACTTGGGGTTTTCTCTGTTATTCCTTACTTGTGGGCTGTCAATCTCTGTAATCTTTTGATATTCACAGTGGATCGTTTTGTGCGGTGGTTTTTTACCCGTTAAGGGGTTTTTCCACGTAAATTCGAAATCTCTTGTGGTGAATGCTTGTGTGTGATTGATTGCATCTTGTTTACTTGTTTGATCTCGTATTGCTCTACGAGTTTCGGCGTTCCGCTTCCACTGCCGGCTTTCCAAACATGATTGAGTACATATCATGGCATGCATTAAACTGCTAACTGCGCTAGCATATGAAAATCACCCCATTTCAACTTTTTCTGCATCTGTCTTAGGGAATAAATTTAAACTAAGTCCATGAACTTTTCTCGATAAGAGTGTCAGTGGGCTTGCAACTATGCATTCAAAAACGCTTGAGCGGCCTTTTTATATAACTCTCTTTAGAGATACCAAGAAGTCTTTTAGAGCGATCCCTATGGATCTTAATTTCGAATACGAAAGATGCATCGCCCATGTCCTTCGTCTCAAAATTGAAGGATAACCACTTTCAAGTGGCGACCAACATTTCTTTATTATTTTCAGTCAATAGAACGTCATCAACATACAAAGACAGGATTAGAGAACTCTATATGGATCGTTTGACGTACACATATTGGTCTTCCTTGATTATCGTAAACTCATATTAGACAATGGCTTGATGAAATCTCAAATACCATTGCCTATATGATTGTCTTGGGCCATAAATTGACTTTTTAAGGCGACAAACTTTGCGCTCTTATCCTTTGACCTTAAAACTCCTGGGTTGATCCATACATATTTTCCCATCTAGGTCTCCATTGAGAAATGTCATATTGACAACCATTTGATAGAGTTATAGATCCAAATCTGTGACTATAGCCAGAATCAGGTGGATCGAGGCAAGTTTCACCATCAATCAGTGTATAGCCGTTAGTTACTAATTGGGCCTTAAACTTATCTACTGCTTCATCTGCCTTTCGCCTAACTTTCAGGACCCATTTGGCCCCGACAATCCTACGTCCGAGAGAAAGATCAACATGTTCTTAGACTTGGTTCTTCTTCATAGAGCAAATCTCATCCTCCATAGCTTCTATCTACTCTTTCGCAACAAGAGATGAGAACGCTTCCTGGTATGAGCTATGTCCATCGTTATCTAAGGAAGCAACCATAAATGATTGTCCTCCAATCTTAAAACATCGACGTGGTTTTAATATATTAGTGTTCCTTCTTAGTTATGGTTCACAATCTGAGCCAATCTCCACCTCTTGTGGTACGCTCCAATTGGGCAATAAATCCCTCCCACTGTCATCGACGATCGTTAGATTAGCTGGACTGACGATTGATGATCATTATCCCCTCCCTCGCCGAATGACGAGTAGGTGATAAGGACTGAGTCAACGTTAGAGTCTTGTATCTCAAATAATTCCATAGAATATTGAGACTTCTTCCTGCTCGGAAAATCATCCTCGACGGAATCGACATCTCATGACTTAATCTCAATCGTTTCACTGTTTTCTTGTTCATATATCATAACATAACCCTTTGAGTGCTCAGGGTATCGGATAAAAATGTACTTTAAGGATCTTTTATCTAGTTTTCTAAATTTTTTAGACAGGATGTG
This sequence comes from Liriodendron chinense, assembly GCA_003013855.2. Classification (NCBI taxonomy): domain Eukaryota; kingdom Viridiplantae; phylum Streptophyta; class Magnoliopsida; order Magnoliales; family Magnoliaceae; genus Liriodendron; species Liriodendron chinense. Next base: position 8,577,469 of record ML058333.1, read on the forward strand.
AATAAAATCGGTCGATCCTCAGGGGCGCAGATGAGTTAAATCTATTTTTCTGCCACACTACAACTCATAGAGGGTTGTTGGAATTGATTTGGAAGGTACTTGGTTGAAAATGTAGGCTGCAATTAATAACACACCCCTCACAATTTGAGAGGAATGTTGGCTTCCGCTACATCGATCTCACCATGTCGAGTAATGTTCTGTTCATTTTTTTCTGCAACACTATTTTGTTGCCGAGTGTAAGGAACAGTCAAGTGCATATGGATACTTTTTTCTTTACAAGGCCTTGAGAATTGCTCAAATAAATATTTGTGTCCGTAGTTTATTCATAACGTCTTAACCTTCTTATCAGACTGGTTCTCGACTTCAAGCATATACTTTCTGAAACATTTTAATGCCTCAGATCTATGTGATATCAGGTGCATGTAACTATATCGCGTGTAATCGTCCATAAATGTGATGAAATAGAACTGTCCATAATGGGTCCTGACATTAAGGGGCCCACATATGATAGAGTATATTAGCTTTAAGGGAGCTTAAGCATGTATTGATTTACTAAATGGTTTTCTAATCGACTTCCCAGTCAGACAATGCTCATAGGTAGGAATAACTACGTTTATGAGTGGACCTAAAGGGCCCCCTCTAATAAGTCTATGTATTCTATCATGATTTATATGACATAATCTAGCATGATAAATGTGCGGGTCTGTGTCTACTGGAGTAAAAAAGATATGTGCATCACAATTATGATAGAATATGTAGAGCCTAAAAGATGTCCACCACATCTAAACGAAAAGTAAAAGAAAAACAAAGTCTAACTAATGAAAGCACATAAAATAAATTGCGACTAACACCGGGTGTATGTAGTGCGTCATGGAAGGGTAATGTGCATCTCGATCGCAAGTGGATTTGGAATAATTTATCTCCCAGTACATCATTTGAGAAATTGTTTCCCACGTAGATCCTCCGGCTACCAATTAGACACTTCTGGTATTCCATGAACCCCGCCCGATCTCGAGTTATGTGTTGGGTCGCTCCTAAATCCGTAACACGGTTATAGTCAGATGTATGAGCAACCAAAACCCCGGTGCAGACAAAATGACGAGAATAAGGATCAGTGTGAGTCCATACCTTCTTCGACTTAGAGCATTTTCGAGCGAAGTGACTAGGATTCCCATAGCTATAGCACTTTGGCTTTGACTTGTCTTTTTTACCGCCTCTTTTCACACACTTACGTTTGTTACTAGACGGTCCATGCGCTTCTCATTCCAAAAATTCCTCTGGGAGTTATAGCCCTCACTTTCGTGCTGGGGTCTTTTACCCTCGACCTTGCTGGGCTCGACATCATGCTTACGCACAAAATGATATTTAACTTCCAATCACAGATGATGTGACAATTGGACAAAATGTTTTAATGTTTTCATTATGTGTCATAGCGAGTCTCATCTGCTCCTGTGAATAAAAAAAGAGAGCGCAGGATTGCTAAGATTTATTGTTTATCGGTAATCATGTTTCCTGTCACTTTTAGATCACTAATCATTTCAAACATTTTCCTAAGATGCTCTTTCATTGTAGTATTTGGAGCAATCTTATAGGTATCAAACTTGAGAGTCAAAGCTCTCAGCCTGGTAGTGCCTGTGTAGGCAAGGGTCAGAGCGTTCCACATTTTTTCAAGCGGTGGAGTACCCCTCAAACTCGTTAATGAGGTCATTGTGCATGCTGCTTAGCATAATAAAGCGCGCGCATCGATCCCTCTTAAGCTAGTTCTGATACTCTTCATGATTTCGCCAATGATGAGTAGTATTACCCTCTTTAGGTGGGTCCATACTCACATTTAGGGTTTCTAAAATCCTTTGCTCATCCAAAAGATACCGAATCTTGCGATGTCATCTGGCCATGAATCCTTGGTGCATTATATAGAAATGCAGTCTGGGCGATTACTAAAATTACAGGAGAAATTGCTTAGACAATTCCATGACTACTAGAGAGATAGATGGTTAATTATCCTGTAACCGCCACATACAATCTCCATCTCAAAGAGGATTGGGCCCACTTGGATAACCCACCTAACAATTACACTTTTGATATGTTATAAATTTTAAGGCTTCTTTTCCTTGGGTGGTAATAAAAATTTATTTAGTACCTTTTAAAAAAGCATCTCAACCATGGCTTAAGCAATTTATGAATTTTTTTAGTTTTGTAGTGTAAGTGAACTTTCAATCAACTATATTTTCTAGATGAAGCCTTGAGACTAGTCATAATAGATATATTGAGTGGGTCTCACAAAGCCATCATGCAAAAGTTTTTACAATTCACAGGATATTTTAATAAGATGTCATTCACATGTACTACATAAGATCCCCTAATGCAGATGAGGCCCACCGTAATGTACATGGCCCCACCTTGATGTACATGTCTCATCCACTTCGTCCATCCATCTTACCAGATAATTTTAGAGTTTAAACTAAAAAATGAAGCATGTCCAGATCTCAAGTGGACCACACCATAGGAAAGAGTGTGCATTTAATGTCTACCTTTGAAAAGTTCTTGGGGGCCACAGAAGTTTTGGGTCAAGGTGGTATTTGCGTTTTTCCCTCCATCCATGTGACCATGTCTGTGTAATCTTATGAGCAAGTTGGATGATAGGTAAACCTCACTATGGGCCCTAGGAAGGTTTCAACAGTGGAAATCATCATTCTATTTGTTTCCATGGCGTGGTCAACTTGAACTCTGAACATGCTTTACTCTTGGGTTCAACCTCTAAAGCGAGCTGAAAAAATGGATGGACGGAGTGGATAAACCATATACATTCATGGTGGGCCCAACATAGTTTACTTAGTATTATAAAAGCACATTGAGGGACACAGATTAGCTACGATAGGCCTTCACACGGGTCGGATTAAGGTCAGGTTGGGCCCTCTCCTGAACTGAACTTAAATATATTTTAAAGGTTTGGGTTTCGGTTCGAGTTGTGATCGGGTTAGACGGACCCAACCCTAACCCTACCATACTTGCAAAAGGGTCAACCTTAACCCTACCCGAGCATATATGCTAAACTGGGTTGGGTTAGGTTAGGTTAGGACTGCGATGGAATTTTCACCATTAGTTGGGATGGAAACCTATAAAAGCTCAAATATTCTATTGTGTGATATTCTAATTAGTCTAAAGCATTTTTTATATGTGGCCATCCACAGTGAGGCCATTCTCATCAATGGTTTTTATCACTGAACAATGCCCTATTTGAACAAACTGAAAATGTAAATATAATTGTACAAACTTTTGACCACAAACTCAAGTGGGCCGAAAACATGAGGATTGAATGTCCACAACAGGACGTGGTGCTATTTTTTTATTTATTTTTTTTGAATCAAGCTAGTATTTGTGTTTTCAGTTCATCACAATAAGAATGACAATATTATGAACAGCATGGATGACATATAAACATCACTATGGACCTAAGGATGTTTCAATTGTAGAAATTTTCCCGGCATGTTTTTTTTTTTTAGAATACTCTAAAGAACTTGGGGCGGTTCGGGTCCGGCGGAACGGGTCAGGTATACACAGGTCGAGGTACAAGTTGAGTCGATTGGGTTTGGCGTGTATCCTAGACTAATCATACCTAGATTAAAAACAGTCCAGCCGCATTCACCTGAGACGGACCCTTTTCTCTACCGGGTCGGGGCGGATTAGGTTTCTACTGGTTGGATGGAGCGGGTCACTCGACCGGTTGAGTAGCTATCTGGCTATGAAGTAACGTCACCAACTTCTGTGGCCCCACCGTGATGTATGTGTTGTATCCATACCATCCATTCATTTGGAGTGACCGTTTTAGGGACGTTCTAAAAGAGTGAAGCAGATCCAAAGCTCAAGTGGAACCCACCAAAGAAAATAGAGGGGACAGTGATGCTACCGTTGAAACCTTCATAGGGCCCACCATGATGTTTATTTGAGATCCACAACTTGTTCATAAGTTCACACAGACATGTAATAAGGGAAAACACAAATATCAGCTTGATCGAAAACTTCCGTGGACCCAGGAAGTTTTTAATGGTAGTAGATCAATCCCCACTCAACCTGTCAGTAGCTAATCCGCGTCCGTACCGAGTTACTCGGTACGCAATCCGATTTCAAATCCAAGATTCAACTGGAACACAAACACAGAAACCAGATTAAATTGAACGCCTACCATTGAGGCCCTGTCGGTATGACGCCATGAACAGGTTGGATGACAACTGTGGGCCCTAGGAAAGTTTCAACGGTGGATGTCATTATCCTCACGGTTTTCCGTGGTGTGGTCCTTGAGCTTCAAACATGCTTCAATTCTCGGCTCATATCCTTAAAACGAGCTGGAAAACGGAAGGACGGCGTAGATAAGACGCATACATATCAGGTGGCCCCACAGAATTTACTCAGTACGCAATCCCCTGCCTCTCCGTGTGTGCATTCATTTTCTTTTTCCTTTCCCTAATTTCTCCACGTGCGTCGCCACACCCAGGTGGTAACTGGGAACGTGTACGAATGAGGGAGCGATTCGCGCGAATCCTCGTAGGTAGCGCTGGCAGAGCAAAGATAAGCCGCCGACCTTCTTCGCATCATCGGGACCGCCTCTAGCGATTCTATCGTAAGCAGGCGGCGCGCTCGACTCTAACGTACGCCTCTCAAACCACCATCTCCAGAAGAAAAAAAGTTCCACGTACGCCCTAGGGGTAGAATACGCGGGCCAAGATGGCGCATCGGCTGCTCAGGGATCTGGAAGCTGATGGATGGGAGCGGTCCGATTTCCCCATCATCTGCGAGTCGTGCCTTGGCGATAATCCCTATGTTCGAATGGTAAAAGATGGCAATCCCTTTTTTTTTTCTAGGGTTTCTATTTTCTCCATTTATTTTCTGAATATAGTATATTATACGATGTATTCTTTTTTTCATATGCATTTTTGTGTGTCAAGACATTGATTGAGTGGAATTCTGATGATTTTCGACAGTCGGCTAGATGAACTGTATGTAATGGCCCATCACATGATGTTAAGAATCTTTCGTACTGTGGGGCTGTCGGTGGTGGATCGGAGATGTCTGAGTTATCTCTTCTATTGGATGATCCTAGCTATCTGATTGGGAACCTGTTAAATATGGACCATTGGTCGTGTTTGCCTGTTTTTGTCCGATTGGATAGGATAATCTAGCAGGGGAGACTGAGCATGGACCATGCCATGATGGGGTCCACTTGGTCAATGGCTATATTAACCCTTTTGCTAGGTGACTGAATTTCCATGTTTTGGATGCGGCAATGTCGTTGGTTGGATCTAGAATTATTTCATCGAGCGGGATAGTGTGATTCTCTCAATCATGTGCATGACTAATATATGTTTGAATCAGGACTGTCTTAGTTTTTGGGCCATATACCATGGATGGTTCCACTCTTAAAAAGCGGCACTGATGCAACCAATCCAATGCCATTGCTATCTGTACTTGGCCCTGCCAAATCAGTTGCCACCATTAACCATTTTTATTTTTCCTATCATTGGTTTGAATGCCATAGATAAAATGGCTATGTTCATCTCGTCATTAGCATCTTCAAATGGTGAACCATCCATTGTTAAGGCCACAATTCCCCCTTCCAACACACTGCCACCACCATGTTATGAGAGCGATTGAGAGGGGCTGTTACCTTATTGTGGTTCTACCATCTCTACCTATAAATTGCTTATTTATAGGTATTGTGTTTTTTTGGGACTTCAGTTGAATAGCATGTGAGATCTATATTTACCTTATTGCTATTGTAAGGGTTTTAGGGTGAGTGGGCTAGTGTGTTCATCTGCTACAATATCCTATATAAAAAAGGTTGAGCATGTACAAATTGAAGGCTCTAAAAGGGCAAGGGGACGGCCTGAAAGGACATGGACAAAGGTAGTTAGAAAAGACTTGATGACATATGGTCTAATTGAAGATCTGGCCCTTGATAGTGTGAGATGGTGGAATAGGATTCATGCAACCAACCCCAATTAATTGGGACAAGGCTAAGATGGTGATGATGATGAAAAAGCTTCAATCTAGAGTATTTGAAGCCAAAGGAGTGAGTTGGTCCAAGTTGAAGGCTCTAGTAGGGCAACGACAAAGGCAAGGGCAAGGCCCGAAAGGACGTGGGTGGAAGTAGTAAGAAAAGACCCGATGACCTTTGGTTTAATTGAGGATATGGTCCAGGACAGAGTGTTATGGTGAAATAGGATTCATGTAGCTAACTACTGACATTGAGTAGTTGGGATAAGGCTTAGATGATGATAAGGTTATCTCTAGTCTTAAGTTAAACAAATCTAAGTTTGAGCTTTTTGGGATTCAGCTTTCCTCTAAGAGTTCCTCTGGCCTGGCCAATCTTTTTGGCTATAAAGTAGGTTCTCTTCCAACATCCTATCTTGGTCTTCCATTACGCGTGGGTAAACCCCCGTTATTCCTTTGGGACAAAATTTTAGAGAGTCTGGAAACAAAACTATCATCCTGGAAAGGCAAAATTCTTTCCCTTGGAGGCAAATTAATCCTTATCAAGGCCTGTTTGTCCAACCTTCCTGTTTATCACGTTCCTTCTCCAATGTCCTAAATCTATTTTGGACAAGATTGATAAATTACATAGGGACTTTCCTCTGGCAAGGTGGATTTGACTTGAGGAAATTCCATCTTTTGAGTTGGAAAGAGGTTTGCACTCCTTGACTCCCTTTTCTCAAGGGGGAGCGGGCATTAAACGCCCTGACTTGGTTAATTCTCTGCTCCTAGGTAAATGGGTTTGACTGTTCTTCGAGGATGGCGATCTATGGAGATCTATTTTGGTTGTTAAATACGGGACTACCCTGATGGGCTGGTGGATTAAAAAATCCTCTTTATATGATTCTATCAATTGTCTTATATTTGGAAAGGTTTTAACAGAACCACCCCTTTGGTTTTTGAAATATCCAAATTCTTGGTTGGCGAGGGAAAGAGAATCAGATTTTGGACTAATCCTTGGCTTCATTATCAAGCTTTGATTTCCCTTTTTCGGGAGCTTGCTTCTCTTTGCCCAGATATCAATATTCCTATGGCTTCTTGTTTCTCTTGGAATGGTAAAGACATGGTTTTGTTTCCCTCCTTTATAAGGAATTTGCGAGATAGTGAAATCGAAGCTTTAGCATCTCTTTTGTCCCAATTGCAGGGCCACCTCTTTCCCCGAGATCAACAAGACTCAATTTCTTGGAAGTTGGCAGTGTGTGGTTACTTTTTAGTTCGATCCTTCTACAAAGATCTAGCTCAGTTTGGGTCTCTGAATCTTTGCTGTCTTACAAGCGGGATTTGAAGTATGGTGCACCTCCCAAATTTGTGGCCTTTGGATAGTTAGTGCCTGTGGAAATAGAGTTCTAACAATCGACACCCTCTGTCAGCGAGGAATGATTCTCCCAAATGTCTGTCTACTATGTTACCAATAACCTGAGTCGGTCAACCATTTATTCTTACATTGTTCCTTCACGACGAGAGTGTGGGTAGGGATCTTTGCCCTTGCGTCAGTCCATTGGATCATGCCGTGCTCCATATATGACCTCTTTTTTCGCTTGACATGCAATGGACGGGGGGAAGCTTGGGAGAAAAAAGTGGAGAGTTACTTTGCTAGTAATTTTGTGGACAATCTGAGGAGAAAGGAACGAGCGGTGCTTCCGAAATAAAAGCATTGTGGTAGCAGTGGTTCTCAATAGAGTTGTTTAGCTCTTTGGAAATTGGGTGCCTTAGTCAGGTAGTATTCTTAGGTTTCCCAGCCAAGGGGCTGGTTCTTGTTGTAACTTGTAATCCTAGCCTTTTGGGTTTTCTGTAGTTTTTTCTAGGTTTGTTTTGTTTTTTCTGTTTTTCTTTTGCTTTTGTTTCTCGGTTGTTTGTTGCTTTCTCTTTCGTTCTTTTCTCTCTGTTTTCTTTTTTGGCTGTGGCCTAATTAATTATCAACTTTCAAAAAGATTTGAAGCCTAAGAAGGTTCAACCTAAACTATTTAAAAGCCTTCTCTAATGGTTTTGTTAGTTTTTTTGAATATCTCGCATGGTGATTAATCCAGACTAAATGTCTCTTGTAGCTTGAATAGGTGGTTTCTATTGCGCTTGATAATTGTTCGTCATCTATTGGCGTTGATACTGGCTCAAAAGGTATCTTGGGCCTTGAAACTCTCCCTAACCCACAGGTCTCTCATAATAAGGCTGATGGGTCATTAGCAAGTGTCAAGCATGTTGATTGGTACTCTCTCTTGTACATGTTTTGAATGTTGGGGAAATTGAATTTCAGTATGTTTTTTCTCGACACGTTATTTAGTCACAATCAATGGGACCTCCAAAGAAATTCTTTTTTTCGTGGATCTAGAAAAGAAAAGGAAAAAGAAAAAGATGATCAAAGTCATCTTTGAAAAAAAAAACTGGTCAAGGGCCACTGAGGTGGATCTTTTACTTGGCAGGCGAGGGTTCGAAAAATCTCTTCTCTAACATGCAGATGAACCTAGCTTTTGTTTGATGCAAAGGCATACCAAGTTGCAGATGTGAAAAGGATACTTAGATGCTTCAAGGTGGTCCCAAGGCTCAAGATTAGTATGCAACAAGGTGAGATATTCGGAATTCAAACGAATGAAGAAGGCGAACATGTCATAGCTAATGTCTTCTGATACAAAATGGGCAGGTTGCCTTCGTCAGATCCGGTTTGCTGCTTTATATTTGGCAAGCTGGTGAAACAGTTGTGGTATATGGTTATGAAAAGAATTGAAAGGAAACTCTCGTTATTGAATATTTAATGTATGTCTCTTTAGGGGAACAAATCACACTAGTTTAAGATGCTTTCTGTAACTTACTTGTCTATTTTATATCCCTATTTCAATGCCCCATGAGAGTCATCCAATGCATTCGAAAACCTCAGAGAGAGACTTCTTATGGAGTGGGATGAGTGAGGAAAAAGGAAATTCCATTTGCTCAGTTAGAAAGAAGGATGCTTCCGCAGATAAGTGTGGGAATCGGACTAAAAGATGTTGATGTTATGAAATATGCGTTCTTGGGTAAATGGTTATCAAGGTTTGGGTCTGACGGCGAGCACTTATGGAAGCAAATCGTCATTAGCAGATATGGTATTCAAGAGGGAGGGTAGTTCACTCTGCGTTCTTCAGATTGTAGTGCTTCAGACATTTTAAAGGCCATGATAGGGACATTGGTAATTTCTTTGGTGGTGATTCTATGTAATATACTAATGCGTAATGGATTACAGACTTGCTTATGGGAGGACCCTTGGCATGAGGGAAGATCGATCACCTGTAATTTTGCTTGTCTGTACAGATTCACATCCAACAAGGGTGCGGAAATTTCCCAGTGCCTAAATATGGCGGGGAATTCTGCAATCTGACCACCTCACTTTGGAATCTATCTGTGGAGGTTTGAGAAATTTTCCCTTCTTCAAGATCGCATTCAGAAATTTGCTTTCTAACCACAACGATTTGATAGTTGGAAGCGGAAGTTCGAAAGGTCTGTGGAGTACTCCCAAAAGTCATTTTAAGGTTGCTTAAAAATGGTGGGCTCTATAACCAGACTGCCTCCCTCGCACATGTGTGGCGATTCCTAAGCCCCATCGCATGATCTTTTGCATGGTTAGCTGCTAATGGTAAAATCTTGACAATCAATAACCTCCGTTCCAGAGACATTATGATTACAAATGGGTTAACTTTATGCTTGAAGGATGCAAAATCGACCAATCACCTTCTCGTGCGTTGTGAATTTACATTGGCCATCTGGTGGAAGATGCTAGGCCTCTTCAGGGTGCAATGAGGCTAAGATGATGGGCCTCTTCAGGGTGCTATGCAGCTATGCATTATTGGATGCAATAGTTCATCCAATCCAGAGAATGGGGATTTCAGACCAAAAGAATGAGAATCCTATGAAAATTGGTAACGCCATCAGTTTGTTGGTCCATCTAGAAGGAGTGCAACAATAGAATGTCTTCCAGAAAGCAAGGAGGAGAATCATATTTTGGGCATTAGGGAATGTGCGTTTTAAGGGTTATAACGTGCTGGATATTTTGGGTCTCTTGATATCTCCTGTTTTATGATCTGTGTAGGAGGCTGAGGGATAATCTCTCGTCTTTCCTCATCCTCCCTTTCTTTTTTCTTTTTTCTTTATTATTTAAATTTCTATTGTTTTTTCTTTGGCTTTTAATAAATTCTTGAATTGCAAGTTAAAATAAAAAAGTCCAGAAGTAGCTACCAACATGAAGTACGAGTAGAAGTTATAGATGATTTTGATTATTGAGGTTATATTGCGATTGGCTCATACCTATAGAGCTGGCATGTGCCTTGTAAATTCTATTTACTATTTATCTGCCATTTTATGGTTCATAAACTGTTTAAATTCAAAACTCAATGAAGATTGGTGGGTAATTGGCGATAACCCTTCATTATTTTTGCAGACAAAGGCAGACTTCGACAAGGAATGCAAAATTTGCACCCGACCATTCACAGTTTTCAAATGGAGGCCAGGCCGCGATGCAAGGTTTAAAAAGACAGAGGTTTGCCAGACATGCAGCAAGCTGAAAAATGTGTGCCAAGTTTGCCTGCTAGATCTTGAGTATGGCTTGCCCGTTCAGGTTCGAGATACCGCTCTTGCCATAAATTCAAACGATGCTATTCCAAAAAGCGATGTGAATAGGGAGTACTTTTGCAGAGGAGCATGACCGGAGGGTATGTTAATACCTTATGACTACTAATGAATCCTTTCTTTAATGCATCTCTTCTCCTTTTATTTTACTGTCAATAGCATGTGACCGTCTCTCTTGTGTTGCAACACTAAACCTCTCAAAGCTGTTTTCATGCCTTCTGCACTGTTTGAAAATTTCTTTGACCATAGGCTATGCTAGTTCATACCTTACATTGGGTTTGGCATGACCTATCTTTGCAATATTGATATGCTCAAAGTTGGTTTCTTTCATACTGACTGCAAAAGGATGTGACGGTATATTCTGTTGCGAATGAACAAGATATTCAACAGTATTCAGATGTTTTATCACAGTTGTTGATACACATCTCTTCCACATATAAGGGTATTTTTGGTCACAGTAGAACCTGAAGTGATGTGGGTTATTTAAGAGTTGAAGTTGATTTGCTTTACAAAAAGATGATACCAATGAACTTCCATGAAATACCTTTCAGGAAAAAAAAATGAACTTCCATGAAATGGTTTTATGGGATTTTGCCAATTTTCTTGACCACAGGGTAGAGAAGTTGCATAATCAAATTGACCCCTAGCTGATGCACCTGAGTTCCATTGGATGCCTGCTATAGACCTGTTTATGGGTTGGTCATTGGTGTCTAGTAGTGAAGTAGCTAAGGCAATGATTTACTGAAATGCAATATTACTTGGTCTCTTTTAAGCAGCAGATGTACAGTGTGTTGTGGAGGAATCTTACGTTGACTCCTGTATGTGAAACACCAATATTTTTCTTCTAGCTGAATCTAGAGACTTGAACACCAGGAGTCCTCAATAAATAATTCTTATATGATTCTTTGTATTAAAGAAAGCTTAGAAAATTTCAAATTTAAGACATAAGCCAACGTACTTTCTACATAATTGCTCCTAAAATGTAAAACCACCGTTGACTCCTGTATGTGAAACACCAAGATTTTTCTTCCAGCTGAATCTAGAGACTCGAACACCAGGAGTCCTCAACAAATAATTCTTATATGATTCCTTGTATTAAAGAAAGATTAAAAAACTTCAAATTTAAGACATAAGCCAACGTACTGTCTACATAATTGCTCCTAAAATGTAAAACCACTCACACAAAAAGTTAAAACCATTATGTTTCTTTTTGTTTCTATATCTCTAATTTAGTAAATCTTTGAAACTTTAAATATCCTTTTTTTGAAGATTAAAACTTTGAATATCTTTTATTTCAACTTCAAATTTTTTACTATATGTTTATTGTCTTCTTCCGCTAGTTGTTTTATATTAATAATGACTACTCCGTCGTCTCAAAAAGAAAGAATAAAATTTGCACTTAATCCAAAAAGACTCTAAGATGGAAAAAAGTCCTATTGCTTCATTTGGTGGCCAATAGATAGATGGTTAAGAAAGAAATTACCACATCAATCTACATTCAATAAAAGGTAAAATATTCTACATGCAGGATCTTTGAATTTGGGTGCCTTCAACGTGCATCTTTGGTGTGCGAACCATCCATAGTGAGGCCCACAATCAGACTTTTGATCACTTGTGGGTCTCACTTGTGGAAATTGAAAACCAAACAATACTGTACAAACTACATACCTTTAGCTTGAGCATGGTAGAATGCCTTGACCAGCACTGATGCACCCAAGCCATTCATCTTGGAAGAGGGATGCACTTGTGTATCAGAGGACTTGAAGGCGGGGCCCTCTCTATTGTACGTGCCATGTGGAGTCCTAGATATCAGTTTCTGTCCAAATACATCATGCATGTGAATGTATATAGTTATACAATTCTATTCGCATGGTTATTTGAATTTTATTAGTTGTTGAATAGTTGATTAGATAGAGTTTGGATCTTATCTTCATCTCTAGTATTCCAATACACTTATTTGTAATGTGTACAAGATGGACTACATGATCTTTTGAAAAAAAAATTTACTCTCTTTTGATGTCCTACAAACTTCTTGTTGTGACTCCATCAAACCTCTTGAGGAGCTATTCTCTTCTTCTTATTAACTTTGGCTTCAGAAATACTTTATGTCAATTCCTGTTTATGCAATTAGTTATCTCCTACTCTAGTTGCATGTTACACTCATCTCAATTAATTTTCATTAAGTTGAGGATGTAGCTGTAAATGACCCATTTTTCATTGTTGGAACATAAGTTTTGATGTTAATACTGAAGTAAGATACCTTTCCATTTTTCAGTGAACCAAAGCCTATTTGGATGAATTGAAGTTGTAACTGTAAGCACCAATTAGGGGAAATTTTCATGTCTCATTTTTCCTTGCGAGATTTTCATGGGCTCCAACATAATAAGCTGTTAACTAGCTTTTGATGTTAATACTGAAGTAAGATGCCTTTCTTTTTTTCAATGAACCAAAGCCTATTTGGATGAATTGAAGTTGCAACTGTAAGCACCTATTAGGGGAAATCTTCGTGTCTCATTTTTCCTTGCGAGATTTACATGGGCTCCAACATAATAAGCTGTTAACTAGCAAATCATGCTTATTTAATGATTTGCTTGCTTCTACATGATTTTCACAATGTGTCTACTTATGTTGGTTTTTTTTCTTTTTTCTTTGTTAGCTATTTCACTTTGATTATGCACCGTTGCTATGCTAGATTTATAGTTCTATGTAACTAAGCTTTAGATTTACGTAAGTATGCACTTTTTTAAGTTTGCGGCTATTTAGTCATCCCTGATTCAGTTGAGACGCTTTAATTGAAATCCCTCAACCCTCTATGGATTCCAAGTCTAAAACTATGAGGTGATTGGAATTCCGAAAGTCTTCATTCAACACTAGACAAACAAACAGTGGCAATTATACCACAAAGTGAAGCACATGCATAAGGCATTCTGAAAATACAAAATGGATATCGAAATTGGCTATTTCCTCTTTTCTTATGTGCTATTTTCATTTTTTTTTTAACTCGGAAAAATTCACACTGGTTTGGACAATGCGGGCACCAATATCCCCCCATTTGCATTTACTTTTGGGCTGCCAGATGCAGGAGCGTATATCAATATTTTGATCCTTGCTTACTTGTGGCAAGTAGTTTCTATCTCATGGTAAGATGTCAAGATAGATATGATTACCTACTGCAAGCATGATACTCCAGCGTACAACCTTGTCTTTCCTGCCAATCTGTCATGTGCGTAGGACATGATAGTCGGGAAAAAGTGGGCCCCAATGTGAAGATTGCTTGTTTCGAAAGTCAGGCTGGTCCACAGATCAGGCAGGTCACCCTTCACAGCGATGAAATTGATGGACATCCAATGATCTGATACAGAGTAATGTGGTGCCTACCTATTGAGAGGATTGGGCCGACTTTCATGCGAGGAGCCTAGGACTTCTTGTTGGTGTGACCTATTTCACAGCTTGGATGTCCTGAAAATGTGACACATTGGCCTGAAAGATGGGTTTGCACAATACCTTACACGCTTGGGGCTGTTGGTGGTCATTTCTCATTGAGACATACATTTTCATCTTTGCTTTGTCACATGCACTTTTTCAGTAGCTAATTTTCATGGCAAGTGTAGTTTTCTTCTCAGTCTTTCATTTTGACTGTCTTTTACAGGCCAGAGCTGGCATAGATTATGAATCTTCGTATGGAAAGGCACGTCCAAATGACACTATCTTGAAGCTACAAAGGACAACACCCTATTACAAAAGGAACCGAGCACATGTTTGCAGTTTCTATGTGCGTGGTGAATGCACAAGAGGTGCAGAATGTCCCTATCGGCATGAAATGCCTATTACAGGGGAGTTATCTCAGCAAAATATAAAAGATCGTTACTACGGGTATGTAATTCTGTCTATTATTACGAAGCCCGCCTGACTGCAGTTTTTTCTTTTTCTTTTAGCATGTTGATAGTGTTATTTTTGAATTTTTACTTCATAATCTCACCAAGTGTTCTTGCCTTCTGTTCAATTCCTACACTTGACATGTTCGTAAACCTATAATCACAGATGATACTTGAGGATCATACAATTCAAGGAGTATCAGTGCTATCACGTTGTTGATGATGATGATTTTCCTATCCACAGACATGTCCACAACCTTCGTTGCTTCAGGATCATAGAATAAGTTGCAGTATGGTTGTTATGCAACATATTCATATTACATAACAAGGGATTGTTGGGCTATCTGTTACAAAATACATAGTGGAAACCAATAAAATACCAATGGACATTATGGAAACCAATAAAAATATCAATGGACATGATGTTCGATTCCCCTCCGATGCACATGGTTTGCAGGTGATTGCGTGCATCTGCAGGGAAATAGTCTTGCCTTAAATAGGGGCAGGGGCACCCTGTTGTAATAATAATAATAATCATAATAAAGAAGAAGAGAAGAAGGAGGGAGGAGGAGGAGGAGGAGGAGGAGAGAGGATTCAAACCAGTGATGGTATGTTTAGGACATTATTGATTGACTTGGGTAACTTGATTTGGTCCAAGCTCAGATCACAGATATCTGCCGAGTTAAACTGAAAATATATGGCATTGTTTGGAAGTGAATCCCTGGAAATCAGTATTTTAATAAAATCCTGATTCTGGCAGGCCCCTTGCCTGCCACATTCGTTTTCAGTTTCTTTTAAAACCATGGCATGCTTGCCACATTCGTTTTCAGTTTCTTTTAAAACCATAGCATTCAAAATTTCTCCCATGGCACAATTTCCATATATTCGCAATCTTCCAGTGCTTTCCCCTCAAAACTGACATCTTGAGACTGATGCCAGGCATGGTGCCGGCCACAATCACCATCATATGAATGTCCTGATTTTCTGAGGGAAATCACAGTTAAGACTGCAAGCTAAAGATCAGTTTCTGGTCATTTGGGCTTTAAACTGAATTTGAGTTTTGATTTTCCATCCCTATTCATTTTTATCTCAAACAGTTTATCGTGCCTGCAGAGTCAACGATCCCGTCGCACTGAAACTACTGAACAAGGCAGGTGACATGCCGTCGCTCGTCCCTCCTGATGACGAGAGTATAAAGACCCTCTACGTTGGTGGGCTCGATGCGAGAGTCACGGAACAGGACCTGAGGGACCACTTCTACTCCCATGGTGAGATCGAATCCGTACGCATGGTGCTCCAGCGCGCGTGTGCATTTGTTACTTACACAACCAGAGAAGGGGCCGAGAAAGCGGCGGAGGAGCTCTCGAACAAGCTGGTCATAAAGGGTCTGAGATTGAAGCTCATGTGGGGAAAGCCTCAGGCTCCAAAGCTGGAATCTGAGAACCAAGATGATGAGTCCGCGAGGCAAGGGGTGGCGGCCCATGGAGGGATGCTGCCAAGGTCCGTCATATCGCAGCAGCAGAATCAACAGCTCCAACCGCCGGGGACACAGGACCAACCACCACTGCACTACTTCAACATCCCGCCGCCAGCCCCGCCAGAGCGGAGTATGTATCCATCGATGGATCCTCAGAGGATGGGCGCACTCATACCATCCCAAGAAGCGAGTGGTTCGGGCGATGCCAAAGCAGGCCCGGAGAAGCAGCCACCACCGCAAGGGCATTTTGCTTATCAGGGCCTGCTGCCACCTCAGCAGGGTCAGTACCCGCCATACTATCCGCCTTATGGGTATATGCATCCACCCCTGCCGCCAACTTATCAACCATTTCATCCTCCATATCCTTCCACAGCAGCGGCCCCACCTCCCCCTGTCCCTCCAATGATGCAACATCAGTATCCCCCTGCCCCACCAGGCTCATCGCAGTAATTTTTTTTTTTTTTTTTTTTAAGAAATATAAGAATTGGGTCATCTGATTAGGGGCCGTTTGGATGGAAGTAAATGGGGTAAATGGAGGGAATTGGGATTTGAGGTGTGTTTGGATGCGAGTAAAGGAATGTAAACTAAATGAAATGGAAGTAAATGGGCTTGTAAATGAAATCCTCTTTTTAAGAGAGGATTGGGAAGTAAATGGAGTGAAATGCCTTCTTAGGTTCCCATGGAGAGTCGCACCAGTAAACCCATGTGGTGTACTAATGATACTCTAAAACAATTCAATTATTGGCTACATAACTAAAATCACACTAATAGAATGATCCAAACTGTCCAAAGGTTGGCCATCTAAATGGATGGTTAAAAAGCCATTGGTAAGTTGCCTATTTGTGATCCTTATGTTTGTGGCCCACCCGAGGTACAAATTCCTTCATTTTTAGTTGAAGTATATATTTTAATGGGCTTGTTACAATCATTCCATTAAATATGACGTGTGCACCAATTTGGATATTAAAGCTGATTTGGTATATTACATATGTTCAAAAATTCCAATCGATTACAATTCCTTGCATTTACTTCCATCCAAACAAATTTTTTTTGATTTCAAATGCAATTCATTCAGTATTGTTTTTTTTTTTTACCCAATCTTGCCTATGCTTGTTTTGGAATTTTTGGCAGGGCGAGAAGAACGCAATTTATTTGATGAAATGCTGCAAGTTGTAGCAATTCCTAGTTGCATTGGGAGTCTTGGGACGCTTAGGCAGTCCAATCCTTTGATCTGCACTGTTCAATAGGTTCCCAGTCTCGGTACATGCGCTACCCTGTAAATATGACTATCTGACAATCTTAACCATCTGATCAATAGCCTGTACTATGGACGGTTGGATTTATTTACAAAGCAATAGGTCCAATCAACTGGTTGAATCATCTGGGGCCCGTTATGGATTGGTTATGATTCTGATTAATAACTTCTGTGAGGCAATCTTAACCATCCGGGAAAAAAGGATGGCTAAAACAAAGTTAAGGCCAGATCAATGATGGATTGGATCATGGGATTGGTGTGGCACTTGCATGGTAGTCCTTGGAATTCCTTTCGGACTCAAATGGACAGTTTTTAAGTCATGTGAATGGCACTTGGGTAGGACATCTGAGTATGGGGTGACTCGCCCTGGTCAGAGCTCGAACTCAACCGAGTATGCCCAGACGAGTTGCATCCGACCTCAACGAGTCATCCGCCCATCACATATACTTAGAAAATATTCTCATTTAGTCTGATTGCTCAACACATCACCGCCTTGAAAAAATGGGCCCACTGAGAAGATCTTCCAGCACAAAAAAAGGGGGCTGGTTTGCTACATTGTTGGAAATCGGTAAAGAACAGAGTGAGAGAAAGTGCAAAGGTGTGGCCCACCCAGTGAGCGTATCAACCGTTTCCATAGATGTCGCACACAAATGTCATGTTAAAAGATAAGGTAGTGAGTCGTGTGGCGGCCGTTGATTCGTTCTTGGGGTCTAAGTGAGGAGATCCACCCAAGGGGATACTCTGTCCATCAGACCGTCTATATAAGAAGAGCTAGATTGGAAACTCAAATGGCCCACACCAATGGAAACAATGTAAAATTGCTATTTAAACCTGTAAGTTTGCATGGTGTGGCCTGCTTGAGTTTCATGTGGATGATTTTTGTATTAGATCATCATCCTGGTCAGTAGGGCTATCAAGGGCTTGGCTGCGGCCACAATTTTGAACTGTCTGGTCAGGCCCGCTGGCTAAGCCGGGCTCGCTGACAGCCCTACCAATGAGTACTCCTGGGTTCGTTGAAAGATACACACCATGGTAGCCCAACACAAACCTATGGCTGGCATCCCATCCTCATTGTTACATGCAGTGTGGTCCATGTGAGCTGGTGATATAGTGGATATACAACATGGTAGACCCACATACTTGGGTATTCTGGACCTGGACGCTGTTTGGCTAGTGACTTTGCCACCAACCAGGTGGCTGCAAGTCTGTGCTCTGTGGGCCCTAAAATGATGTGAGTTTTATCCACGCCATTGCCATCCGTCCATTTTTTGCAAGAAGAAACAAAGTGCAGATGCACAATTCGAATGCACAGATGCATAACTTTTAAGGCAATATTCTAAGATTAGTCTCAGGTCTATGAGTCTCAAAACAACCCAAAAGATTTTGCAAGTACATATCCACTCACTTTCCTGCAAGACGTTCAAGAAACAAACGATACGTAAACTGAGGTGCAGCCCCAACAAAAATATCGCCAATAAAATGAACAACTGATGTTGATTTCAACTTTCTTGGTTTCAGCACCCATGCTCCCTGAGACAATAAGTTCCACAATTGGTTAATAAAAGATGTTTATGGATAACTTCCATCAAGCCACTCAGATGGTTAAGCAACAAGAAAAGTTATTCAAATGGTTACTGTAACACCAAATAATACGTTGATCTGAAATCTTTTAAGATTGACGCAAAGATGAGCTGAGTCGAGGTTTTTAACTTTTTTACAGTCAAAACTCGTAAAGAATTTTTGAGAGAAACAAAACAATCTCAAATTGTCTGATTTCCTTTTTTTTTTTTTAAAGGTGAAACACTTTTATTAAGGCATAAGACCAATAAAGAAAAAAGAGGGCCAAAAACAACAATAACCAGCAACTAAAAAAATCAAAAGACAACAAAACCTAGCAAACCCCAACAGGAAACTGATTCACGATTCAGTTCATGCCATAGTTGACAATTCATTGTATTCTCTGACAAAATTAACATGGAAATTGCTCCATTTGCAATAATTTTACAGAATAAGTCTGCTGTTTGTGCATGAGTGCAGCAGGGGAAACCTTTGATATTGTTTCATCCTCTAACATGTCGCATGTTAGAAGGTAAATTGAATTTATTAAAAGGAAGAAAGAAAAGAAAATAAAAAGCCAATCGGCTATGGCACTTGAAGGGGTCAATGAGGAATCATCACTATACAAGGCCTATGCTGCAACAAGCCTCTATTTGTTCCCTAGATAACCTACAAAAGATTTAAGTCCCCCAGCCTAACTTGAATTCTTCCAGGAACCATTCCAAAAGGGTCCTCAATTGATGCTCTATTACAGAAAATTCTATTATTTTTCTTTCCATATTGTCTAACAGCCCACAATCATGGAAAGGCTTCGCTGAGTGGGGTCCTTCCCCTGCGTTAGCGTCACCCAACATAACTCAAATGGGACCAATAAACTCACAATGGAGAAATAGATAACCATTTCTTCATTGCAAAGACAAAATACAAGCATTAGGGATAATCATGTTTCTGATCCTTAAGTGGTCAAACAGTAATGATCTCGTCCATACAACTGAGAGCTTAAACAGTTTAACCAGTTCATACCACCATAATAAATTTCATTGTGCAATTCCGATTGCTGCAGAACAAACATATATTACCTAGTATCAGATGCATCATCCTTATGCTGTATTATTATGCACAGAGAAACAGAAAATATTTGGCAAGACTTATTACCATTTGAATTCAGGGATACAGACAAGCATGGTTTAAAATCATCAACCACACCAATTTCACCTTATCCTTGAGAATCCCACCAACCGCCTTATTTTCCAGCACCACTTCATCCTGAAAACCTTGCAACAACTGTTAGAAAACCACTCATGTTGTAGCATAGTTCACCTGAAAACTCAACTGACTCAATGTTCAGCCATTGTCCAATCCTGTACCCAACTCGATACTTAGATCCAAAGACCTAATGGGTAACCCAAGGTAGGGCTGTCAACGAATCAGATTCAGACCGGATCAATGTTGATCCGAATTCGATCCGATTCAGGATTTACATGATCCGAATCCGATCCGTTTAAATTTTTTGAAATTTGAATCCGATCCGATTCAAATCCAATCCGATCAAAACTAGTACTCCTTTATGTAAATTCGATAAAAACTAGTGCAGCTTAGTTTTTTTTTCCCCCCTTTTATACCCCCTATAATCGGATCATTACCGGATCGGATCAGGGTCGATCCAAATCCAATCCGATTATTGAACGGATCAAAGATTTCAATCCGAATCTGATCCGTTTATCTGATTAATGATCCAAATCTGATCCGTTTATCTGATTAATGATCCGAATCCGATTAAATCGGATTCAGATTTGGATTCGGACCATGATCCGATCCGTTGACAGCCCTACCCCAAGGGGGAGTCCAGGTTCAGGTCTTCAACGATATACTGCCCCTGAGAAAACCAAACCCGGCTAGCTAAGCACTAGGAACCGGCCCGAACCCAGTCTACAGCCCTATCAACAGACTTTTTCAAGAGGTGCTAAGGCCAAGCTTGTCTAAGGCATGTTGTCGACAAGGCATTGCATAATGTAGACCAATGCGATAAAAAAGTTGTCTATCAGTTCCGTCGGATTGTCAAGATACTCTCATCAAAATATCAGGTTGATGGGCTGAATTTAAATAGTAATGACTATTTATTATATAAAAATAATAGGTTCCCAGTCCCATAGATACTTGGGTACCTAGTGAATCTAACCTGATTTTAATGGGTCTTGGTCTCATTTATTGTGCAGAACTATGCAGCTATACATGGGCCCAAATAAAATAATCAGGATCCAGACATGAAATTAGCATCTTAGAGATATCAAGAAAAGAACAAGAAAACTTAAAGTTGGGTTGTTGCAAAACCACAAATGGCCGTCATCCGTTTCTCTGGGGAAAAAAAAAAAAAAAAACAACGGGAGTGTTCCAAAATTGCCCCCTCTGACAGTAATTGCTTCAGCGAAATCCCCACCACGTTCTTATTAAAACATCAACAACAAATGACAACCTAAAAAATATTCGAGAAGCAAAAACAATGCCCATATAAAAAATTGTTAAGTTGAATGAACCAACTCAGATTGCCAGGAAAGAATGACCTCCCAAAAGCCAATCTTAGAAATGTTTTAAGGAACCAACTCAGATGCCAGCAAGGGTGACCTCCCAAAAGCCAATCTTAGACCTGTGGATCCACAATTTTGAAAGAGAAATGCATTTTTTAGAAGACCCGTCAATGCAAGAAAAAACATTTGACGTATATAACTTGGCATGAAATATAAAACAATAAAAATAAAAATAAAAACTACTCCACTCTTGAGGAAAGTGACACCAACCTTCTCAATTTGAAGCTTCAAACAATCGAAGATGAACAAACTAATGTGAGGGATATCAGAATAAAGGGAAATTACCCATGCACAGAACCAAAGACATGCAGATAACCACGACACAAAAATATGGTGATAATGCATGGATCATTATAACTAAAGAATGTAAGGATAGAATAACTTTGGTCAAGGGGATTAGTACCATTGGCAGTAGTGGCCTCCGGTAGAACAAGAATAAACTATTAAAATATGGTTTTGGGAAGCATTGTATGAGCTATTGCATAGTGAGACAATGATACTTACTGAAGATCTAAACAGGCATGTAGGGAAAAACAATAGTGGATAGAAGAGGATACATGAGGTACATGGATTTCTTGGAGAAATAACTCAGAAGAGGGGATCATTCAATTTGGAATAGCAAATAAATTGCTATAGTGAATACTTACATTAAAAAGAGAGATGGATATTTGGAGACTTTAAGAGCGGATCATTTATGGCAACAAACCCAGGCCTAGTCCAAACCCAGATCCAGGCCCATGTACCTAGGGACTAAATATTTATGTAATTAAATTTAAAGAGGGGTCAGCCTTCAACCCAACCATAATAGCATTGATAGATCATGGCACCATCTGATTCTCTAAAGCCATTAACGGC
Source organism: Liriodendron chinense (assembly GCA_003013855.2). Lineage (NCBI taxonomy): Eukaryota > Viridiplantae > Streptophyta > Magnoliopsida > Magnoliales > Magnoliaceae > Liriodendron > Liriodendron chinense. The sequence continues at coordinate 8,599,690 of ML058333.1, forward strand.
CATCAAATTGACAAGGATCTTGGCCTTCATTCTCTGGAACCATAGCAGAAGAAAAAAAAACGATAAATTATAGATCACAACCGTATAATTATATGAAGCATGAAAGAAATCAAAGCAGCTTATTTCTTTGCAACCTTAAAAGAACAAGACAAATCAATAATGAGCGATTCTCAAAGAGCAATTGTAGAATAGGCACCCCCTCATGAATAAACCAATGACAAGAGATCAAGTTTCAAACCCAATAGCTAATAATTCACGAATCATAATCTAGGGTTGTTAATAGGCACAAAAACCAGCGGGCATACAATGGACCGCCAAAAAACACAGATCAAAAGCCACCAAAACATGAAAGGGATCAAAGCAGCATATTCCTTTGGAACTTTCAGATAACAAAACAAACCAGTAATGAACAGTTAAAAAAAGCAACTATAAAATAGGTGCCCCTCATGAAGACACTAAGACAAGAAATTTAGTTTCAAAGCTAGTATCATAATCCAGGAATCATGTCTAGGGCTGTCAATAATGGGCCCCACAGACCTGACCAGATTTTTCAGGTCGGCCAATTTTTCAACCCATTAAGAAATCGGTTAAAGTTTGGGTCCGACCTTGCTCAACCAGTTAAAATTGATAGCATGCTTACACACCATGCATGTGTGAAAGTGGCACATGTTCAAGGAATCTAATCCATCCATTGGTGGGTCCAAATTTGCTTAGAGATCTGATGGGTAACCGATAGGTACCCAAGCCTGATCATATCCTGGTTCGGTTCATCAAGAATGCTACCGGGACCCCCCAACAGCAGAACCATTTAGCTCATGTACAGGTACTAAGACAACCCTGATCATGTCTCACATGCCAGATCCGTCAACCATTCCATGTTCTTCCATATAGTTGAGACTTCAGCCTAACATTGTTTTGGAGTTTACATCTTCTCTGTTTTGTAATACAGCTTTACAACTAGTAATGATCCGTCACCATCCTAAAAAGCCAAACAGGCATTAGGGGATCGTTTGGCATCTCTATTCTAATTCAATAAGAGCTACTCCAGTAAGCTCTTTTTGTGCTAGCTCTTGTTTTAAATAAGCATGTTTGGTAAAATCTTCAAAAAAAGCTCTTATTTTAAATAAGCACGTTTGGTAAAATCTTCAAAAAAAGCTCTTATTTAAAATAAGCACGTTTGGTAAAACTCTTAAATAAGAGCTTTTTTTAGTGGTAGTTGACGCCATTTTTAAAGATTACAACAACTTTAATATAAGAGCAATCCAAATGTGGGTCATCTATCATGTAGGGCCCACCATCAATGCTAATTGTCCTTTATGGTGTCCAAACATGCATGAAGCCAAACAATTTTCAACAATACCACAACAGATTTGGGCGTTCTTAGCTATACAAGCGAAGCATTAACTACATCTAACAACATTTGGTCCTATGAAACCCATGGATAATGGTCCGCACCTTAGTTCTTAGTGAAATCGATTATTCCTACAAGAGCAAGGCTTGCATGTCAGAAATCAAAGATTTCTTAGTGAAATATACTGAGATTAGATGGGAAAAGAAGCTTCTACTCACCCTACGCAACTGGTGGAACGATCTCCCAAGGAAGAATGGCGTCAACAAGGTTGCTAGCACGACCGGTTGGTTCGGGGGCGACATGCAAAGCTCATGCACCCTTCTTCTCTACTCTTCTCTACTCCAACTCCCACTCTCCCTCTTCCAGCAAAGGTTTTAAGCAAATGAGGGAGAGAAGTACTTGGATTTCTTGTTTTATATGATAGAAATTGTCTAATTTGGCCCTACATGCCAAACATGCATAAAAATGACCCTAAGAGAGATTGTTTTAGTTATGTGGGGCCTGCCTGGCCCATCTGGACTAATCCAATCCATGGAATAGCTTCCTCAAGGTGATATCTACCTACGGTTACGATTTCAAGTCATTCGGATGCGGGGTTTATCGGATGTAAGGCGAGGATGTTCAACAGTCATCGATTATCGATCGGGGCCACAACTTTGGGGATGGGTTCGATGTTATATTTGCGGCCTAGGTTCTAAATCTCATGGACATGCAGGGGTCCTAATGTCCCACCTAAGAAAATGTGTATTTATTAATGATGGCTTGGGTTAGTCTTTGTGCATGTGTGTTTGCACTTATATGTGCTTGTGCTAATTTTCTCACTGGGCGACTTCGGGCGCCGGCTTTCCCATGACATCGGTCCAAGGTCGTCAAGCCCGATGAGAGTGTCATCTCACCTAAGTTTCGGGTTTGGTTGTCCACTAAGTGTCGTAGCTCTGCTTCTCTTCCACTGGGGATGGTGACCCTTCCTCGTTCCAACTGCTCATACACTCTGTATGTCGCCTTCGTCTTTTCAGTTCACTTTGTGTCTTCATGGTCGCCTAGTCCGCACTTTCTACACAGCAACAGCCCCCTTATGTTAGGGGGGCTGGTTGTTGGGGCAATCTTTGACGAAACCCAACCGAGCGATCCAAAGCTTGTTTGGAGATTTTAGCTATTTTAAGAATAGAGTTGAAGGTGGAATTTCTTGGGTATGATATGTGGGGTTTGATCTATCTATGTTTAAAGTGTGGCCGCTAGAAAGTTAGCAGAATTGGTGTTAAAGCCAAATCCATTCTCGCCCCTTAATTCCTAAGTCATACGGGATGTTGGTCTAATTCGGGTTATGAGTGTGATATAACCCGTTAGTTGTGTAGTTCTTAGTTAAATGTTTGTTATGTTGCAGTCGGATAGATTTATTGATGGTGAGGTCCGCTAGCTCTGAACCTTAGATTCATAGACCACATGATTAGGCCCGAGGTTCGATGATCAAGCGCACTCATTAGCTTTCTAAAGGCGTCTAATCGAATTTGTACGGTTCTTCAATTTTCTTGATTAATTGATGGTTGGTTTCTTGGATCTCGGCCCTCGACTCATGGATCTTGATGTTGGGATGAAGATTAAGCGATCGGGTGAAGTTAGGGGCTCTCTAAGAAGGTGTAATCGAATGTGTACAGTTAGATTTGTGTATTAGAGTAATCCACATATTCTAAGAAGGTGTAATCGAATGTGTTCGGTTAGATTTCTGCATTAGAGTACACCTATGCTTGCTTAACAATTCATAACAAATTCTAGTAATGCTCGAGTACCTTCAATACTCGAGTTGGCGAAAATCCGGAGTGTTACAATCTACCCCCCTAAAAGATCTACTAGGTTCATATCTAACAACCTTATTTGTGAACATGCTGGGGCTAGGTGTCGTGATTCAGCTTATACACTGTTGGGTTTATTTTTAGTAATTAGATATGCTTATACGACTTGGTCTAGTTTTCTGAATCCTAACTATTCCCCTTTATGGGTTTCATTATCAACATTCTGAGATTGACTCCGACTTTACTTACTCATTTAACCGGACTGGATTTGTAATGTTTTACCCCCCTTAAATTTTCTTTGTCACGAGGCTCAAGAACCTACGATTTCATCACTAATGTTATGATAACGTGATTTCAATAATGTATAATTCACAACTTGCTATATTACTACTAAGTGAGTTTATGGAGATCATATTTTGATGAGTTCATTACTTACGTTCGAGGACAACTCGAGTCCTACTAAGTGATCTACCCTGTGTTTTGATCCTAGGACTATGGGCTTATGAGCCCACACACACTTCCGCTGTGCGACTTTGATCGGATGGATGCTTATCGTAACGCCTACTTTTGACTGATTTCATCGTGATAAGTTTATATGTATCAAGGGCGTATATTAACTACACTAGCCTAGTTTGTTGTCGTCTAATCCCCTTAAAGAAAATATTGCCCTCGGGATTCAAGAATATCAAGTTCAGTAATATTGTTGAGCATTGAATTGTGCCAATTTATCCCCAAATTCAACACAAGTTTTACATGGATTCTATTTTCAAATCAATTTATTTAATACAATGTCATGTTTGTAGGTAATCAAGAAAGGACAAAAGAAATCAAGCTAATTAGTATAATTTAGAATGTTAAAGAGAACAAGCCGAAACAAGTTAAGATGATGAGGGATTGCGTAGCGAAAATTTGAAAGTCCAAGGCTCAAAGTGCAGAAAGATAACAAAGATCGATCGATTGACTACTAAGGTCGATGGATCGACATACTCTGGAATTTAATGGTTTAATGTTAGAACTCACTAGACCAAAAAAAATATTTCTCATTACGACAGGGCGACAAGTCTGGTCGACCAGTTGACCTAATGCGTAAAATTCAAAAGTTTGTTGCTGGAAAATTGCTCTGAAGGTTCGACCGGTCATAGTTAAGTTTCGATTGGTCGACGAGTAGAGTCGGTACGCGATCACTTACGCAAAACTTAAGGCAGTGCTCGATTTCTCTATATTAAAGTTGTGTTTCCTGAGTATTTAGGACATCCTAGGACACGAGGAGAGAGAAGATCAAGGGCGAAGAGGCTTCGACTGCTACTGAATCAGGGCAACCGTTGTCCAAGGGCATAAAATGCAAGGGTTTCTGACTGGATGCCAAGAGGAACAACACCAAAGATACTCATGACTGGTGGTGGCGGAATAGTTTCTGACTCCGGCTCCATCTTAGGAGTCGACTAGCATGAGTTCTGAGCTCGAGAGGATCTGGATTTCAGAAGTCATGACCTTCTGCCAAGAGGAGGACTTTCGTCATGGTCTCGACTTAAATCCCTTTAAACAAATCTAGCCTAATAGTACAGGAAGATGTAAACATTACAAGTACACAAGGAAATTTAAACAAAACGAACACACTAGCTCTTCAAACCACCATGCTCAGTCCAATGTTGAAATGGCTGTGAATTGTAACTTTGCCTGCTAACTACCTAATACCATCCTAGGACCTGTGGGTTATGGGTGCATCGGAAAAAAAATTTAGGTCTAAACTCCTATGTATGCTAGATTAGGACTACGTCTTGTGGACAACTCAGTGGGTACCCCTCTCTCCACAATCCTAAATGCAATTTCTAGGCTCCTAGTGATACGATAGCTCTCCTCTTATAGAGAATCTCAACCATTAGACTCTCTTAAACATGTTGCCTACTACGGTTGTAGGAGTGGCTATGGATTTTCTTAGACAAGTTCAGAGAGAAGGAGAGGAAGGAGCAAAAAAGGAGAACTGGGGTCTGGTACTCGTGGCCCGAAAACGGAGTACGAGCCTAAGATACACACTTACTAGTTCCCCCCACCTTAGGGGTGGCTTAGGTTACTTAGTTGCCATTTATTCTAGCAATACGACTAAGTTTCACGGTCACTAAGCAGCACCTAATGTTCTACCAATTCAGGTAGGGCTTCTGGGCTTGCTTAGATATCCTTAGCACTTACAAGGGGTTCAAAGTGTTCCAGCGGGGGTTTCCTTACCGAGGGTGATGTTTTATGTTCTTCATGATCGGACTAATACGGAGAAACGATTGTCATAGGTCTGAATCCAATACGTCGATGCTATGCCTGACCAGGGCAGAGCGCTCGATGTATCCTGTCCAAATCTTGGTGGATTCTGGTCTTCTGCTCGGTCAAAGCAGTGAGTCCATTGGTAATCGCCCGGGATTTAGAATCAGATCAAACCGCGAATACCTCTCTTCAGCATGGTTTCGTAAATCCGTTGTCTGATCATTTTCGATGCTTGGGGAAAATCATGGATTATTAGGAAGTTCAAGATTGCCCTCTAGGTTAAATCCAAGGAGTGTTCGTGTTCAATTTATGTTTCAATTTGGTGAGTAATGGATTTCCCACAATACCCAAGTCTCTAATCCTAGGTTCAAACAATTATCCTCGAAGGGTTCATAGGGGCCTAAGATTTTGTCTTTATAATCTCCATCTTCCTCAATTTTAAGGGACTTCACCTAAATTTAAGTCTCTATCCACAACTTATCTTGATCTTAGGGGAGATTCATGTAAACTTCAAATTTTCATCAGCCTAACTTAGGTCGCATGGGGTTTGTATGGGCCCCACTTCTCAAGGCTTGGTAGTGCACCCTCTATACTATTCATCTGATTGTTTTGACGTCAATGCTCTCTACTAACGGGGGGTTTGGCGTTGCTCGCATTAATTATAGTGTTGGTACTTGGGAAAGGAAAAGGCACTACAGAAAACATAGGCGGAGAGAAAGGAGTGAAAAGAAGGAAGAACATTGTCTCCTTATCGTAACATGACCCTTGAATTCACAAGGCACAATGGATTTTAAATCCAAAAGAGAGAAAGGAAACTCGAAATACCTTATTAAAATCTATCTCTAAGTTAAGGTTGCCAGGCTCCGAATAATAAAACAAAACCATGAGTAAGAGTCATAATGCTAAGAGACCCGGAACCTTCCTAAGATAGCAGAACATATTAAAATAAAAGATTTTAATCTAACATAATCATGTGGTATAATCCCTTGCATAGCAATAAAAAAATCCTAAGAGGACACTACTTACCAAAACCCTAAGATGAAAAAATACAACTAATCTAAAAACAAAAATTTGGCAAATATTTCGAAAAAATGAAAATTTTGAAAGGAAGGAGTGCTTTTCTTGTGAAATTGATGGTTCCATTGGACTCGGATGGCCTGTTCGACCCCAAATTCATATATTGTGAACTTCGTAACTCATTCTGGATCAAAAGTTATGACCAATTTACAATTCGCCCGCTGGTCGTACCCTGAACTTTCCTCAACTGCCCACGATGGCACCGTGGTACCCTAGACAAACAACCCTGAAATTTATTTAGATGGTCACGGTGGTATGGTTGTTTTCACGGTGGCCCCGTGGTACTCTGGACAATGGCCTTGAATTTTTGCCAGATGGCCACGGTGGCAACGTGGTTTTCACGGTGGCACCGTGGGCCTCTGTCCACCCTTTTCAACAGTAGCCCTGACGGGCAGCTTGTATATGCTGACTTTAAAAAAATGTATCTTTTTAATTACAATTTCGATTAGAGTGATTCAAAAACCCATAGAAAGCTTGATGAGTCTATTTTTAAAGAAAAATAAAAAGAAACTAAAAAACAAAATTCAAATAGGGATAATTTTAGGTTGTTCTGGAACTGTAACAAAAAAATGTTGCTTATAGGTAGCTGGTACTCTTAGAATTTTAATAATTTTCTGAAAGTTGGAATGGGATGAAATTTTGTAGAATTAAATTAAACTTACAGTTGAACTACCAGAAAAAATTTAAAAATACTGAAGCGTTTAGTGGCATAAAAATATTACAAGCAACAGACCTATTGGAAATTAGAATCTCCTCCAACTACATGTTGTCGACGAACCGGGGGTTGCTCAAAAATCATGATTTCACATTCTTTTACTCTAAAATTTCACTCATTGGCTCTATTTCAATCATTTAGGTCCTTCTAGGATGGATTTAAGCGTACTAAAGCGTCTCACCCATGACATTATCCATTGGGGTTGTCCTAGTGTTCGTTTTTTCTATGTCCAGGTTCAAAATCATCAAGCAATTGGGGATGTGAATGAGAGAGGGGTTTAAGAAAATGGTCCTAGTGTACCTTTGTCTATGTCTTCCTGTTTTTGCTCACTCTCCCATGGTGGCACTACGGAATTCTGTCCACGTTTCCTTGTAATGTATTGGGTTTTGTGCCATTTAGTCAAGCTCCCCACTAGGCCCAAACCACCCCCAATTGATGGCTATTTGTTGAGCTCGATCACTCTACACTCTAACTATTACAGAAACTCTAAGGTGTAGGCATATGGCGAAAGCATAAAGTTCACTCCAACCATTTAACAACTATAAAGGACGTGTTATCAAGGCATTTTACAGTTCATATGAAATTCAACATCATACTAAGAAGCATCATCAATTCACCTTGGCAAACAATGTTAGTATCCTATCAAAGCATTCCAACAACAATGTTTCGCATTAAAATCATGCAGAGATTAACATGCAAGCTGGAATAGAAAGTTTCAACTACAATGAAAGCGTATCAATTAATTGCAACAATTTTTTTTCATGGAATCCAATCAACATATCAACCTAATATTGAATCTAGACACCACTAACTACTCAAACATGGCATCAACTATACCTAGCAATGTTTGATACTAAATAACCTGACTCATTCCAAGTTGAAGCTATGAGCCTTTTAATACCACATATGCAATGAAGAGAACCGGGCAACCTTAGTGTCTTGGTTTCTGCGCTCAAGTAAATCATGCCAGTCAGTCAGGGGCTTGGTCTTAGGGTTTAATGTCTCTAATCTCAAAGTCCTAGCTAGGTCAGAGGGTTCATTATGATATGTCCATACTCCACGGCCCAACTTAACTCTATCACCTGCTCTAATACCACCTGTAACAGCCCGAAATTTCAGGGGTCGAGTACGAACTCAATTCCCGATATCTCGGGAGTCACTCATGCGTATGTGGATGCTATTATGTAAGCATGTGATCCATGCGGCGTCAAATCATAATGATAGGACAAGCAAACAGTGCAATAAAGACATGATTGGAATTAAGTGGGCTAAAACTAAACTATAGAGTAGTACATCTCGTAGGAAGGGGTCCACTCAACCAGTCTAACTAGGCCTCATCGAGTTCGTTCACCTTGGGGTACATGCATCGATAAACTTACCTGGTTGGTGTTTTAAAACAGTCCCAGGATTGGGAGTGAGTGATCAACTCAGTGGTTCCATTTTCCTTAGTCACTCATGGCACAAATATAGACAATAAACACACACATGTAGCGAACATAGGCGTAGGCATAGAACCGTTCTGGCACCACCACATCACCCGCACAGACCCAAGCCATCAATAATGAGTCGAACATACGCACATAGCAGACATAAGCATAGGCATAGAACCACGACATGTAATCTCTTAATGCATGAATGCATGAAGTGCCAAATGAATGACCGATCACTGTTTTGGTCACAGCCGACAGTGAGTGGCACAACCACATCACCCGCACAGGCCCAAGCCGCCAGTGAATTAGGCACCACCCCATCACTTGAACACAATACATGCTATGCCAAACTGTGCATGTTTAGCCGAGTTGTTAATTATTCCATTTTAGCATCCAGTATGTTGGCGAAGCGACCATACCGGTGTGCTATTACCGGCCAACCCGAGACCATCTGGCTCCCTATGTGGCGAATGCATATCATCGCCAGTAACCCCTCAATCTAGGTATGGTCAGGCAGTAACTCAGTCAGCCACGCCCAAGGCAAGGCAGAAGGGTTGTCACCCAACTACCAATACAAATAATAAATTCCGAGGTGCGGGTTTGCTACTCAAATTAAATCAAATCAAATTTAAAACAATAATGCCCGGGTCGTTCGATTCACCTCTATTAGTGCTTAATGGTTACTACGGGGAGGCACCACCCCAGCGTAGGTCGACAGCTCGGGCATAGGTCCCATACAACCATCCCCGGCCCATGAGACTTGGGGATCGATTCGCCATACGATTTTAAGTGGACCTATTCAGTGGCAACGTTGGTACTTGAATTCGAATATAAGTGACAGGTCACACACAACACATCTTTTCCGGGGTTGGGCTGGCACCTTCCATTGAGAAGGAGGGAAGGCCGACCTTGGGCACGAGCGGCCCGCGTGGTCCTCAATCCACAACTGGTCTCCTGCATCCTACCTCCAATCAACAATTCCAGCCCAAGGCGGTCGATTTCAAGAGGACGCCCCAAATTCTCATCACGCTGCCGAGCAGGGCCATCTTACAAATCCAATCACAATATATATCATGGGGAGAATTTAAACAATGTATCTACTAAGCAGAAAGCGTGTACAAACGGTTTCAAAACAGCACATTGGAAGCATAAAGACATTACAAGTTGAATTTCAGCAAGCATATACCACAATCCAGCATTATTCCATCATATTTGCGCCTTTAGCACAATAGAAATTCACTCCTTTAGAATCTGTTTAATAATAGCCAATCCAACATAGACATGCAAGCTAAGGTAGGCAATCATAGCATCATCAAGGATCATCACAAGCTATTTCATCAAACATGCATGAAGCCAAACAATTTTCAGCAATACCACAATAGATTTAGGCGTTCTTAGCCATACAAGAAAAGCAATAACTACATCTAACAACATTTGGTCCTAGGCAACCCGTGGATAATGGTTCGCACCTTAGTTCTTGGTGAAACCGAGTATTCCTATAAGAGCAAGGCTTGTATGTCAGAAATCAAAGGTTTCCTTATAAACTCTTATGCAAAACTTAAGACAGTGCTCGATTTCGCTTTATTAAAGAGTTGTTTCCTGAGTATCTAGGACATCCTAGGAAGTGAAGAGAGAGAGGATCAAGGGCAAATAGGCTTCGACTACTACTGAATCAAGGCAGCCGTTGTCCAAGCACATAAAACGCAATGGTTCTTGATTAGACGCCAAGAGGAACAACACCAAAGATATCATGACTGGTGGTGGCGGAACAGTTTCTGACTTCGGCTCCATCTTAGGAGCCAACTCGCATGAGTTCTGAGCTCGAGAAGATTTGGATTTCGGAAGTCATGACCTTCTGCCAAGAGGAAGGACTTTCGTCATGGTCCCGACTTAAACCCCTTTAAACAAATCTAGCCTAATAGTACAGGAGGATGTATACATTACAAGTACACAAGGGAATTTAAACAAAACGAACACACTAGCTCTTCAAACCACTATGCTCAATCTGAGTGTTGAAATGGCTCTGAATTGTAACTTCGCCCTCTAACTACCTAATGCCATCCCAGGACCTGTGGGTTATGGGTTCATCGGAAAAAAAATTCAGGTCTAAACTCCTATGTACGATAGATGAGGGCTACGTCTTGTGGAAAACTCGGTGGGTGCCTCTCTCTCCATAATATAAATGCAATTTCTAAGCTCCTAGCAATACGATAGCTCTCCTCCTATGGAGAATTTCAACCATTAGACTTTCTTAAACGTGTCGCCTTGTTCTGGTTGTAGGAGTGGGGCATGGATTTTCTTAGACAAGTTCAGAGAGAATGAGAGGAAGGAGCGAAAGAGGAGAACTAGGGTCTAGTACTCGTGGCCGCTAAAGGGGAGTACGAGCCTAAGATACACACTTACTAGTTCCCCTACCTTAGGGGCGACTTAGGTTACTTAGTTGCCATTTAGTTGAGCAGTACGACTAAGTTTCACGGTTACTAAGCAGTGCCTAATGTTCTACCAACTCAGGTACGACTTCTGGGCTTGCTCAGATATCATTAGCATTTACAAGGGGTTCAAAGTGTTTCGACGAGGGTTTTCTTACGTAGGGCGATGTATTATGTTTTTCGTGATCGGACTAATATGGAGAAACGGTTGTCATAGGTCTGAATCCAATACATCGATGCTATGCCTGACCAGGGCAGAACGCTTGTTGTATCCCGTCCTAATCCTGGTAGATTCCGGTCTTCTGCTCGATCAAAGCAGTGAGTCCATTGGTAATCGCCCAGGATTTGGAATCGGATCAAACCGCGAATACCTCTTTTAAGCATGGTTCCATAAGTCCGTTGTTCGACCATTTTCTGTGCTTGGGGAAAATCATGGATTATTAGGAAGTTCAAGATTGCCCTCTAGGTTAAATCCAAGGGGTGTTCGTGTTCAATTTATGTTTCAATTCGATGAGTAAGGAATTTCCCACAATACCGAACTCTCTAATCCTAGGTTCAAGCAATTATCCTCGAAGGGTGCACAGGGGCTTAAGCTTTCGTCTTTATATTCTCTATCTTCCTCAATTTTAAGGGACTTCACCTAAATTTAAGTCTTTATCCACAACTTATCTTGATCTTAGGGGAGATTCATTTAAACTTCAAATTTTCATCAGCCGCTTGGGGTTTGTATGGGCCCCACTTCTCAATGCCTGGTAGTGCAGTCTCTATCCAATTCGTCTGATTGTTTTGACGTCGATGCTCTCTACTAATGGGGGGGGTTTGGCGTTGCTCGCGTTAATTAGAGTATTCGTACTTGCGAAAGGAAAAGGCACTACAGAAAACATGGCGGAGAGAAAGGAGTGAAAAGAAGGAAGAACATTGTCTCCTTATCGTAACATGACCCTTGAATTCACAAGGCACAATGGATTTTAAATCCAAAAGAGGGAAAGGAAACTCGAAATACCTTATTAAAATCTATCTCTAAGTTAAGGTTGCAAGGCTTCGAATAATAAAAGAAAACCATGAGTAAGAGTCATAACGCTAAGAGACTCAGAACCTTCCTAAGATAGTAGAATATATTAAAATAAAAGATCTTAATCTAACATAATCATGTGGGATGATCCCTTGCATAGCAATAAAAAAATCCTAAGAGGACACTACTTACCAAAACCCTAAGATGAAAAAATACAACTAATCTAAAAACAAAAATTTGGCAAATATTTCGAAAAAATGAAAATTTTGAAAGGAAGGAGTGCTTTTCTTGTGAAATTGATGGTTCTATTGGACTCGGATGGCCCGTTCTACCCCAAATTTATATATTGTGCACTTCGTAACTCATTCCGGATCAAAAGTTACGACCAATTTACAATTCGCCCACTGGTCGTACCCTAAACTTTCCTCAGTTGCCCATGTTGGCACCGTGGTACCCTGGACAAACAGTCCTGAAATTTATCCAGATAGTCACGGTGGCATTGTAGTTTTCATAGTGGCACCGTGGTACTCTGAACAATGGCCCTGAATTTTTGTCAGCTGGCCACGGTGGCACCATGGGCCTCTGTCCACCCTCTTTTCAACAGTAGCCCCGACGAGTAGCTTGTATATGCTGACTTTAAAAAACTGTATCTTTTTAATTACAACTTCGATTAGAGTGATTCAAAAAAAGCTTGATGAGTCTATTTTTAAAGAATAAATAGAAAATAAAAAAAAAAATTAAAATAGGGATAATTTTAGGTTGTTTTGGAACTGTAACAAAAAAATGTTGCTTATAGGTAGCTGGTACTCTTAGAATTTTAATAATTTTTCTGGAAGTTGGAATGGGATGAAATTTCATAGAAGGAAATTAAACTTAAAGTTGAACTACTGGAAAAAAAATTTAAAATACTTCAACGTCTAGTGGCATAAAAATATTACTAGCAATAGACCTATTGGAAATAAGAATCTCCTCCAACTACATGTTGTCGATGAACCGGTGGTTGCTAAAAAATTATGATTTCACATTCTTTTACTCTAAAATTTCACTCATTGGCTTTAGTTCAGTCATTTAGGTCCTTCTAGGATGGATTTAAGCGTACTAAAGTGTCTCACCCATGACGTTATCCATTGGGGTTGTCCTAGCGTTCGTTTTTTCCATGTCCAAGTTCAAAATCATCAAGCAATTGGGGATGTGAATGAGAGAGGGGTTTAAGAAAATGGTCCTAGTGTACCTTTGTCTATGTCTTCCTGTTTTTGCTCACTCTCCCATGGTGGCACTACGGAATTCTGTCCACGTTTCCTTGTAATGTATTGGGTTTTGTGCCATTTAGTCAAGCTCCCCACTAGGCCCAAACCACCCCCAATTGATGGCTATTTGTTGAGCTAGATCACTCTACACTCCAACTATTACAGAAACTCTAAGGTGTAGGAATATGGCGAAAGCATAAAGTTCACTCCAACCATTTAACAACTATAAAGGACGTGTTATCAAGGCATGTTACAGTTCATATGAAATTCAACATCATACTAAGAAGCAGCATCAATTCACCTTGGCAAACATTGGTAGTATCCAATCAAAGCATTCCAACAACAATGTTTTGCGTTAAAATCATGTAGAGATTAACATGCAAGCTGCAATGGAAAGTTTCAACAACAATGAAAGCATATCAATTAATTGCAACAATTTTTTTTTTTCATGGAAACCAATCAACATATCAACCTAATATTGAATCTAGACACCACTGACTACTCAAACATGGCATCAACTATACCTAGCAATGTTTGATACTAAGTAAGCTGACTCATTCCAAGTTGAAGCTATGAGCCTTTTAATACCCCATATGCAACGAAGAGAATCGGGCAACCTTAGTGTCTTGGTTTCTACGCTCAAGTAAATCATGCCAGTCAGTCAGGGGCTTGGTCTTAGGGTTTAATGTCTCTAATCTCAAAGTCCTAGCTAGGTCAGCGGGTTCATTATGATATGTACATACTCCACGGCCCAACTTAACTCTATCACCTGCTCTAATACCACCTGTAACAGCCCGAAATTTCAGGGGTTGAGTACGAACTCGATTCTCGATATCTCGGGAGTGACTCATGCATATGTGGATGCTATTATGTAAGCATGTGATCCATGTGGCGTCAAATCATGATGATAGGACAAGCAAAACAGTGAAATAAAGACATCATTGGAATTAAGTGGGCTAAAACTAAAATATACAGTACCACATCTCGTAGGAAGGGGTCCACTCAACCAGTCTAACTAGGCCTCATCGAGTTCATTCACCTTGGGGTACATGCATCGATGAACTTACCTGGTTGGTGTTTTAAAACACCGTCCCAGGATTGGGAGTGAGTGATCAACTCAGTGGTTCCATTTTCCTCAGTGACTCATGGCACAAATCTAGGCAATAAACATACACATGTAGCAAACATAGGCGTAGGCATATAATCGTTCTGGCACCACCACATCACCCGCACAAACCCAAGCCGTCAATAAAGAGTCGAACATACGCACATAGCAGACATGGGCGTAGGCATAGAACCACGGCTTGTACTCTCTTAACACATGAATGCATGAAGTGCAAATGCATGCCCGATCACCATTTTGGTCACAACCGACAGTGAGTGGCACCACCACATCACCCGCACAGGCCCAAGCCGCCAGTGAATTAGGCACCACCCCATCACCTGAACACAATGCATGCTATGCCAAACCGTGCATGTTTAGCCGAGTAGTTAATTATTCCATTTTAGCATCCAACATGTTGGTGAAGCGACCGTCCCGGTGTGCTATTACCGGCCAACCTGAGACCATCTGGCTACCTGCTGTGGCGAATGCATATCATCGCCAGTAACCCCTCGATCCAGGTATGGTCAGGCAGTAACTCGTCAGCCACGCCCAAGGCAAGGCAGAAGGGTTGTCACCCAACTACCAGTACAAATAATAAATTATGAGGTGTGGGTTTGCTACTCAAATTAAATCAATCAAATTTAAAACAATAATGCCCCGGTCGTTCGATTCACCTCTATTAGTGCTCAATGGTTATTACGGGGAGGCACCACCCCGGCGTATGTCGACAGCTCGGGCATAGGTCCCATACCACCATCCCCGGCCTATGAGAGTTGGGTATCGATTCGCCGTATGATTTTAAGTGGACCTATTCAGTGGTAACGTTGGTACTTGAATTCGAATATAAGTGACAGGTCACACACAACACATCTTTCCCGGGGTCGGGCCGGATCCTTCCATAGAGAAGGACGGAAGGCCAACCTTGGGCACGAGCGGCCTGCTCAGTCCTCAATCCACAACTGGTCTCCCGCATCCTACCTCCAATCAACAATTCCTGCCCAAGGGCGGTCGATTTCAAGCGGACGCCCCAACTTCTCATCACGCTACCGAGCTAGGCCATCTTAAAAATCCAATCACAATATATATCATGGGGAGAATTTAAACAATGTGTCTACTAAGCAGAAAGCGTGTACAAACGGTTTCAAAACAGCACATTAGAAGCATAAAGACATTACAAGTTGAATTTCAGCAAGCGTATACCACAATCCAGCATTATTCCATCATATTTGCGCCTTTCGCACAGCAGAAATTCACTCCTCTAGCATTTGTTAAAGAATGGCCACTCCAACATAGATAGACAGGCAAGCTAAGGTAGGCAACCATAGCATCATCAAGGATCATCACAAGCGATTTCATCAAACATGCATGAAGCCAAACAATTTTCAGCAATACCACAATAGATTTAGGAGTTCTTAGCTATACACGAAAAGCATTAACTACATCTAACAACATTTGGTCCTAGGCAACCCATGGATAATGGTCCGCACCTTAATTCTTGGTGAAAGCGAATATTCCTACAAGAGCAAGGCTTGTACGTCAGAAATCAAAGGTTTCCTAGTAATCTCTTATGCAAAACTTAAGGCAGTGCTCGATTTCTCTATAATAAAGAGGTGTTTCCTGAGTATCAAGGACATCCCAGGAAGTGAAGAGAGAGAAGATCAAGGGCGAAGAGGCTTCACCTACTGCTGAATCAGGGCAGCCGTTGTCCAAGCGCATAAAACGCAATGGTTCCTGACTGGACCCCAAGAGGAACAACACCAAAGATATCATGACTGGTGGTGGCGGAACAGTTTCTGACTTCGGCTCCATCTTAGGAGCCGACTCGCATGAGTTCTGAGCTTGAGAAGATTTGGATTTCGGAAGTCATGAACTTCTGCCAAGAGGAAGGACTTTCGTCATGGTCCCGACTTAAACCCCTTTAAACAAATCTAGCCTAATAGTACAGGAGGATGTATGCATTACAAGTACACAAGGGAATTTAAACAAAACGAACACACTAGCTCTTCAAACCACCATGCTCAATCCGAGTGTTGAAATAGTTGTGAATTGTAACTTCGCCCTCTAACTACCTAATGCCATCCCAGGACCTGTGGGTTATGGGTTCATCGGGAAAAAATTTCAGGTCTAAACTCCTATGTATGATAGATTTGGGCTACGTCTTGTGGAAAACTCGGTGGGTGCCTCTCTCTCCATAATATAAATGCAATTTCTAGGCTCCTAGCAATACGATAGCTCTCCTCCTATGGAGAATTTCAACCATTAGACTTTCTTAAACATGTCGCCTTGTTACGGTTGTAGGAGTAGGGCATGGATTTTCTTGGACAAGTTCAGAGAGAATGAGAGGAATGAGCGAAAGAGGAGAACTAGGGTCTGGTACTCGTGGCCGCTAAAGGGGAGTACGAGCCTAAGATACACACTTACTAGTTCCCCTACCTTAGGGGTGACTTAGGTTACTTAGTTGCCATTTAGTTGAGCAGTACGACTAAGTTTCACGGTCACTAAGCGGTATCTAATGTTCTACCAACTCAGGTACGACTTCTGGGCTTGCTTAGATATCATTAGCATTTACAAGGGGTTCAAAGTGTTTCGACGAAGGTTTTCTTACCTAGGGTGATGTATTATGTTCTTCGTGATTGGACTAATACGAAGAAACGGTTGTCATAGGTCTGAATCCAATACAACGATGCTATGCCTGACCAGGGCAGAGCGCTCGTTGTATCCCGTCCTAATCCTGGTAGATTTCGGTCTTCTGCTAGGTCAAAGCAGTGAGTCCATTGG
Source organism: Liriodendron chinense (assembly GCA_003013855.2). Lineage (NCBI taxonomy): Eukaryota > Viridiplantae > Streptophyta > Magnoliopsida > Magnoliales > Magnoliaceae > Liriodendron > Liriodendron chinense. Next base: position 8,616,877 of record ML058333.1, read on the forward strand.
TAATCGCCTAAGATTTGGAATCGGATCAAACCGCGAATACCTCTCTTAAGCATGGTTTCGTAAGTCCGTTGTTCGATCATTTTCGGCGCTTGGGGAAAATCATGGATTATTAGGAAGTTCAAGATTGCCCTCTAGGTTAAATCCATGGAGTGTTCGTGTTCAATTTATGTTTCAATTCGGTGAGTAATGAATTTCCCACAATACCCAAGTCTTTAATCCTAGGTTCAAACAATTATCCTCGAAGGGTTCGTAGGGGCTTAAGCTTTCATCTTTATATTCTCTATCTTCCTCGATTTTAAGGGACTTCACCTAAATTTAAGTCTTTATCCACAACTTGTCTTGATCTTAGGGGAGATTCATTTAAGCTTCAAATTTTCATCAGCCACTTGGGGTTTGTATGGGCCCCACTTCTCAGGGCTTGGTAGTGCACTCTCTATCCTATTCGTCTGATTGTTTTGATGTCGATGCTCTCTGCTAACCGGGGGGTTTAGTGTTGCTCGCGTTAATTATAGTATTGGTACTTGCGAAGGGAAAAGGCACTACAAAAAACATGGCGGAGAGAAAGGAGTGAAAAGAAGAAAGAAGAACATTGTCTCCTTATCGTAACATGACCCCTGAATTCACAAGACTCAACGTATTTTAAATCCAAAAGAGGAAAATGAATCTCGAAATACCTTATTAAAATATATCTCTAAGTTAAGGTTGCAAGGCCTCAAATAATAAAACAAAACTAAGAGTAAGAGTCATGATCTTAAGAGACCCGAAACCTTCCTAAGATAGTAGATCATATTAAAATAAAAGATCTTAATCTAACATAATCATGTGGGATGATCCCTTGCATGGCAATAAAAAAATTCTAAGAGGACACTACTTACCAAAACCCTAAGATGAAAAAATACAACTGATTTTAAAAAAAAAAATTTGGTAAATTTTTGAAAAGAATGAAAATTTGAAAGGAATTGTTTTTTTGTGAAATAGATGGTTCCATTGGATTCAGATGGCCTGTTCTACTACAAATTCATACGTTGTGCACTCTATAAATCATTCCGGAACAAAAGTTACGACCAATTTACAATTCGCCCCCTGGTCGTTCCTGATTTTTCACGAACGGTCCTGAACTTTCCTCAGTTGCCCATGGTGGCACCGTGGTACGCTGGACAAACAGCCATGAAGCTTCTCCAGATGGCCACTGTGGCATGGTAGTTTTCATGGTGGCACCATGGTACTCTGGACAACGGCCTTGAATTTTCGTCAGATGGCCACGGTGGCACCGTGGGCCTCTGTCCACCCTCTTTTCAACAGTAGCCCCGACGGGCAACTTGAATATGTTGACTTTAAAAAAATTTATCTTTTTAAATACAACTTCGATTGGAGTGATTCAAAAACCCATAGAAAGCTTCTTGAGTCTATTTTTAGGGAAAAATAAATAGAAAATAAAAAACAAAATACAAATAGGGATAATTTTTTGTTGTTTTGGAACTATAACAAAAAAACGTTGGTTATAGGCAGCTGGTACTCTTAGAATTTTAATAATTTTTCATGTAATGAAATTAAACTTTAAGTTGAACTACCAGAAAAATTTTAAAAATACTTCAGCGGCTAATGGCATAAAAAATATTACAAGTAATGGACCTATTGGAAATTAGAATCTCCTCCAACTACATGTTGTCCATGAACCGGGGGTTACTCAAAAATCATGATTTCACATTCTTTTACTCTAAAATTTCACTCATTGGCTCTAGTTCAGTCATTTAGGTCCTTCTAGGATGGATTTAGGTGTACTAAAGCGTCTCACCCATGACGTTATCCATTGGGGTTGTGCTAGCGTTCCTTTTTTCTATGTCCAGGTTCAAAATTATCAAGCACTTGGGGATGTAAATGAGAGAGGGGTTAAAGAAAATTGTCCTAGTGGACCTTTGTCTATGTCTTCCTGTTTTTGTTCACTCTCCCATTAAAATCACGCAAAGATTAACATGCAAGCTGGAATAAAAAGTTTCAATTACAATAAAAGCATATCAAGTAATTGCAACATTTTTTTTTTCATGGAATCCAATTAACATGTCAACCTAATATTGAATCTAGACACCACTAACTACTCAAACATAGCATTAACTATACCTAGCAATGTCTGATACAAGTAACCTGACTCATTCCAAGTTGAAGCTATGCGTCTTTTAATACCCCATATGCAACGAAGAGATCCAGGCAACCTTAGTGTCTTGGTTTCTACGCTCAAGTAAATCATGCCAGTCAGTCGGGAGCTTGGTCCGAGGGTTTAATGTCTCTAATGTCAGAGTCCAAGCTTGGTCTTGAGGTTTAATGTCTCTAATCCCAGAGTCCAACTTAACTCTATCATCTGCTCTAATACTACCTGTAACAATCCGAAATTTAAGGGGTCGAGAACAAACTCGATCCCCGATGTCTTCGGAGTCACTCATGCATATGTGGATGTTATTATGTAAGCATGTGATCAATGTGGCGTCAAATCATGATGATAGGACAAGCTAAACAGTGAAATAAAGACATGATTGGAATTAAGTGGGCTGAAACTAAATTATACAGTACCACATCTAGTAAAAAGGGGTCCACTCGACCAATCTAACTAGGCCTCATCGAGTTCGTTCACCTTGGGATACTTGCATCGATGAACTTACCTGGTTGGTTTTTTAAAACACTGTCCCAGGATTGGGAGTGACTGATCAACTCAGTCGTTCTATTTTCCTAAGTTACTCATTGCACAAATATAGTCAAATGTAGGTAATGGATTAAACATACACACATAATAAACATAGGCATAGGCATAGAACCGTTCAGGCACCACCACATCACCCGCACAGACCCAAGCCGTCGATAATGAGTCGAACATACGCACATAGTAGACATGGGCATAGGCATAGAACCACAACTTGCAATCTCTTAATTGATGCATGAATGCATGAAGTGCACATGCATGCCCTATTCGCCGTTTTGGTCACAGGCGACAGTAAGTTGCACCACCAAATCACCCTCACAGACCTGAACTGCTAGTGAATAAGGCACCACCCCATCACCTGACACAATGCATACTATGCCAAACCTAGCATGATTAGTCGAGTTGTTAATTATTCCATTTAACCATCCAGCAAGTTGGCAAAGCCACTGTACCTAGTGTTCTATTATTGGGCCAACTTGGGACCATCTGATTCCTGCGTGGCGAATGCATATCATCGTCAGTAACCCCTCGATGAACTTACCTGGTTGGTGTTTTAAAACATCGTCCCAGGATAGGAAGTGAGTGATCAACTCAGTGGTTCCATTTTCTTAAGTTACTCATGGTACAAATATAGTAAAATGTGATCAACTTAGTGGTTCGATTTTCTTAAGTTACTCATGGCACAAATATAGTCAAATGTAAGTAATGGATTAAACATACACACATAGCAAACAAAGGGTAAGCATAGAACCTGTTCTGGCACCAGTACATCACCCGTACAAACCCAAGCTATCAATAATAAGTCGAACATACACACATAGCAGACATGGGCATAGGCATAGAAGTACAACTTGTAATCTCTTAATTGATGCCTGAATGCATGAAGTGCACATGCATGCCCTAACACCGTTTTGGTCACAGCCGACAGTAAGTGGCACCACCACATCACTCTCATAGACCCGAGCTGCCAGTGAATAAGGCACCACCCCATCACCTGCACACAATGCATACTATGCCAAACCATACACGATTAGTCGAGTTGTTAATTATTCTATTTTAGCATCCAATAGGTTGGCGAAGCCACCGTACCAGTGTTCTATTATCGGGCCAACCTGGGACCATCTGGCTCCCTGCGTGGTGAATGCATATCATCGACAATAACCCCTCGATCCAGGTATGGTTAGGCAGTGACTCGTTAGCCACGCTCAAGTCAAAGCAGAAGGGTCGTCACCCAACTACCAATATAAATAATCAATTCCTAAATGCGGGCTTTCTACTCAAATTAAATCAATCAATCAAATTTAAAACAATAATGCTCGGGTTGTTCGATTCACCTCTATTAGTGCTCAAGGGTCACTACGGGGAGGCACCACCCTAGCGTAGGCCGACAACTCAGGCATAGGTCCCATACCACCATCTCCGGCTCATGAGAGTTGGGGATCGATTCGCCGTACGATTTTAAATGGGCCTATTTAGCAGACACATTGGTACTTGGATTCGAATACAATGACAGGTCACACACAAAACACCTTACTCGGGGTCGGGCCGTCACCTTCCACAGAGAAGGAGGGAGGGCCGACCTTGGGCACGAGCGGCCCGCATGATCCTCAATCCACAACTGGTCTCCCACACCATACCTCCAATCGACAATTCCAGCCCAAGGGCGGTCGATTTCAAGCTGCCGCCCCATTGCATACATGACCCTGCAATCCGTGCCCGGGTATTTTGAGAGCGGATTATGGGAGACCCCGGCCTCTCCCAAGACCGAGTGGCCCTTACCGTGGGGTTATCATGGGGCACACCTTGATGTATGTATTATGTATCCACACCGTCCATCCATTTTTCCAGATCATTTTAGGGTAATATCCTAAAAATGATTCATATCCAATTATCAGGTGGACCATACTATAAGAAAGATGGTGATTGACCGTCCTACCATTAAAAACTTCTTAGGGTGAACCTTAATGTTTCCGTAGTGTTTATTTACCATCCAATCTGTTGATAAGGTCACATAGTCCTGGATGGATGAAGGGAAAGTAAAAATATCAGATTGATCCAAAATTTTTGTGGCCCATTAGTGGTCAATCACCACTGTTTCTTATGGTATGGTCCACCGGATAATTGGATCTGCTTCATTTTTTTAGATAATTTCCTAAAATGATATGAAAAAATGGATGGACGGTGTGGATACATAATACATATATCAAGGTGGGCCTCACGGTCTTGGGTGAGGCGGGGACGCCGGGTTCTCACCAAATCCTTTGTCGGGATAAGCCTGTCCGGGACATAACTTGATCAAATACCGAGGTATTTTCGTAATTTAATTCCCCGACGGGGGCATCTCGTACCAACTCCCGTAAACTTTCCTGCAACTCTCTTTCTCCATATTTCGGACATTTCAAGCTCTTCAAAACCCAAACTAGGGTTTTGATTTTAATTTTTTCCTCAGTAATCGATTTCTCTCTCTCCATTCAAAGATCCGGTAATGAAATTCCTAACGGCGTTTCTCCTCATCTCCTTCCTTCTTTGTTCTTCCTCGAATCCAATCCACGGCGCGTCCCACGACGGATCTCAATCGAGCGAAACAAAGAAGAACAAGTTTCGAGATCGCGAAGCTACCGATGATTCGCTTGAATACCCGAATCTGTAAGTTCCGATTCACTCTTCGAATCTCGACTCTGCTTTTTTTTTTTTTTTTCGGGATCGCTACTGGATTGAATGGCTTTTGGGGTGTTTTTCTTGTAAGAATTTAATCTCGAAAAGTAGAATTTTAATACCCAAGGCCTATAGGAGCTTGCAATTTGTCGAAGAGCCAGGCGACATTGTGAATTCGATGCATCATAACAAAGCGTTGGAAGCATATATTTCAGACTCAACAGTACATGGAATGCTCGGATGCTGATCCGGACCGTCCGAATCGTGTGCCTCATTCATCATCTAAGCCTTATACCAACTAATTGTGGTTGGCCACGTGAATCCTTTTCTGCCATTCCATGCTATCAAGGGCCATAACTTCAGTTAGATCACAGGTCATCAATTCTTTTCTTACTACCTTCACCCACGTCCTTTTGGGCCTTTCCCTTCCCCCCGCCCTTTTGAGCCTTCAACTTGTACAAACTCACTCCTTCCAATCAATGCAGTTCTTCGTCTCTGTTGCACATGACCAAACCACGTAAGTTTACTCCCTCAATTGCATTAATTTCCTATTCTATCCTTGTTGCCACTCATCCATCTCAACATCCTCATTTCAGCTACACATCCTATGGACATGTTTTTTCCTTGACTGCCCAACATTCTGCCCCATAAAGCATGGCTGGTCTTCTAGCGATAAAAAAAATTCCCTTTCAATTTGAGTGGATGGAATATAGCCTGCATTTAAACTGATTGGATGATCCTCTGTCTGGTTGGTCGCCTCCAAATGGACGGTTGAAAAGAAAATGTTCGATGACCTGACTTCAATGTGTGAAATTGGATACTGATGGTTGTCTGATAAATGATTTACTAGGGTTTATTTTTGATGCAATGTGTACAGTGGACAGGTTGTTGCAGCTTCCTTAGGTGTTGCAAACTCACACTATATGGGGTTTCAGGGGATAAGGTTGCTGAGAATTTTGTTCATTGGTTTCTATGTCTTGATTGTTCATCACTTCCTAGGCAGGTGTGGAGCCAAAGACCGTGCCTCCTTTATCTGACAATGCAGATATGTGCCCTCATGAGGGAGATGGATTTGCACCGAACAGCCAAGATGCGTTTAAGCAGGCGCTCGTGCTGTCTGCCTCTCGATAGGTGTTAGGAGTCACACGTGCGACTTTTACTTTTGTTACGTGTGGTCACTGAGATATTTCATTAGCTGATAACCCTGAGCCTTTTCGAGAGCCCAGGGGTCCTGTAGCTCCTAAGACCAAGCAATCCCTAGCTCTTCTCGAGAGCTCTTCCAAAGGTGAATGCGAAGGTGGGTTTTTCATCGCTTGTCCTGATGCTTTTTACGAAGAGGAACCTCCCTAGGTGGAATAAGTCGGTTTGCCAACGTTGGAAGTGGTAGTCTGAGGTCAGAGATTTCTTCCTTTAGCATGGTGTGCGGTAGGAAACTTTGCAGAAATTCCTGAAGGTGAAGAGCTTCTCAACAACCTCTTTGCAAAACTCGAGGTCCCTTATTGATTTGGGTTCTGTTCTGCAACAACAAGCAGGGAATGGCATCTATTCGCAAGACCGGACTCCGGCTCAGGTTCTTGTTTGAGGGCAGCAGGTAGGGTTCGTGCGCCTGTTGCTCGAGACAAAAAGTGGATGAGAGATGCTTTGGGAAGTGTAGGAAGAATGGTGGGGGCTTTTATGGGGCAATAGATGCTGATGCCGGAGCTTTTATGCAGTATGTTGCCCGAAGGGGGAGAATGAGCTTGTAGTGCCAGTCAGTTGCGAGAGCTTGTAGTGCCAGTCAGTTGCGAGACCAAGGAAATCACCCAAGGGATGGCAAGAACTGTGTAATTTGGAATTCTCCATCAACTATGAATCAAACAGTAGGATTTCTGCGTCGAAGAGGGGTCGGGGGAAAGAAGGTTTATTCATGAAGATCTTGTCGTGAAATGTTAGGGGCTTGTGGAGCAGAGAGAAGAGGCTTCAGGTTTGGGAAGTTTGTTGTAAGGCCAAGGTTCAGGCTATTTCGTTACGGGAAATGAAGATGGTGTCTTTAGATGCCAAGATGCCGGGTTCTATTTGGGGGTTGAAGCAGGACTAGTTGGCATTGGATGCTAATGGTTCAGCCAAGGGAATTGTCGTGGCTTGGAACATGCTCAGATGGGTCAAACTGGACTCATGGGTAGTTACATTTTTAGTTTCTATGCTTCTTAAGGATCCGACTTTTGGTTTTCTTTGGACTTTTTCATCTATATACGGTCTGTGCATTGCCTCCTACAGGTCGATGTTGTGGGGTGAGGTGGCTGTATCCTTGGTGCGTGGGAGGTGACTTCAACTTCACCCATTTTTCTTTTGAGAGGTTGAATAACAACACGATTTCCTCAAGTATGAGGGATTTTTCTGATTGGATCTAAAGCAATGAAACGGTGGATCTTTTGCTTGGAGGGGTCTTATACACTTGGTCCAATGGTCAAAACTTACTAGCTATGTCTCGGATTAATAATTTTTTTTTTTTTTTTCTTTGTCTTAGTTGAATGGGTTGAAAATTCTCCATCTCTAAGCAGGTGGGCCTGCCCAGGATGGTTTCTGATCACAGACCTATAGTGTTGGACACAGAGGAAAGAGCTGGGGTCCAAAGCCGTTTCATCTTGAATCATCCTAGTTAGAAATGGATGGTTTCCATAAGCTAGTCAAAGAATGGTGGCCATCTTTTGAAGTGGAAGGCTTTGTGGGGTTTATTTTGAGCCAAAGGCTTAGGCTGTTAAAGGCTAAGCTGAATGTGTGGAAAAAAGAAGTCCTAGGGAACCTGGAGGACGAGTCAGACTCGATCCTTTCAGAGTTGCAAGATATGGACCTTAGAGAGGAAGGCGGCCTGATTTCGAAAAAGAAAAAAAGAGAAGGTTAGATTTGTCCTTGGCTTATGTGAATAGGATTAAGGAAAATGAGATAAAATGGAGGCAAAGATCTCTATGTGGCCCAAAGAAGGAGACAAGAACACAGAGTTTTTTCACTTCTCATGGCGGGATCCTTTGGCTAGGAAATATGGCACCGGCTTGGGAGGATGGTGGATTAAGGAATCTTTGCGATACAGAGCATCGGGGTTATGGAAAGCAGTGAGTTTAGTTGCCTTGAAATTCAAAGGTGGTGTCTCCTTTTCAGTGAGGGATGGTTCTTACATTCGCTTTTGGGAGGACCTATGGCTTTTTTTTTGCTCAAAGAAGCTTATATGAATTTAGCTCTTTTAACCCCGGATAAGAATATTTCTATAGCAAGTTGCTTCTCGAAGACTAAGGGTGGGATTATTTGGACATCTCCGTGCCGTAGAGGCCTCTCCGACGAGGAAGTGGATTCGTTCATTAGCCTTTTGAAAAGGCTGAATTCAGTTTCGATTGTGGAATTAGAGAAAGGTACGATGGTTTTGAAAGACTAATGCTCGGGTAAATTCTCTGTCTGGTCTTTCCATGTGAAGCTTTCCTCACGTTGTTCCCCTCCTAGTTTCAATTATTATTTTTGGAAGTATGGAGCTCCTTTAAAGGTGGCAGCATTTGTTGGGTTCGTGGGTAGGAATAGAGTGCTCATTGTGGATAACCTTTGCAAGAGAGGATTGGTGCATCCGAATATTTGCATTATGTGTAAGAAGGATGCTGAGGCGGTAGATCACTTATTTCTTCACTGCTCCTTTGCTAGGAAAATCTGGGAAGCCTTTTTTTCATCTCTAAATCTTAGTTGGGTTATGCCTGATTCCATCTCCTCTTTTTTGGCCTCTTGGCATGAAGGTGGAGTTATTAAAGAAGGTAAATGGGTGTGGCGTTTGGTGTCCATGGCTACTCTTTGGGCTGTTTGGGCGAGAGAAATAAGCGCTGTTTTGAGAACAAGCCGGAAACAGATGGCCGGATTTTTAGTAAAGCTGTCTCGTGGGTTAGTGAATGGGCGTCTAGGTTTAAGGATTTGGACGCTTTTGTCCTTCTAGCCCTCTTGGGTTTGTAATCTTGGGTTTGTAATTATGTTCTTTTTGTTTGTATTCTTCCCCACCTTTAGTTGTGGTTTCGTAATAAATTTGCTCTCTCTCTCTAAAAAAAATCACCTAAGAAATCATTCCGCAATGGCAATTTAGGGCGGCACTTCCATTAATTCTTCTTTAAGAAATTCTTTGAGAACTCCTGCACTTGAGCTTTGATGATATTTGGAAAATGTAAAAAAAATCACTTCTCTTACTCATTCTGCTAAAACATTGGGGGAATATCTTGATCCCTTGTAAAAACCTGAAAAGCCACAACGTTTATTGAAATACTTCTATAGCCAAAGTTCTAGATTTTCTTATGGTTCACTTTCTTTTTATCGGAATGTCCACGAAATGGGCATGCTCTTTATGAAATCATCTGGTGTTAACACCCATAGCGAAATTTTGATATGAGTGATTCTTATTTCCTTATGATAAAAAAGGCAATGATGCTACTTCCTAAAATAAAATGAAAGTAGAACCCTCTTGATCCTACTGCCACATTAGAAGCAAGGTAAGTGGAACTCAGTTCTGATCACAGTAGTAGGACTCATTTCATCTAGTGGGTGTTTCACATTGATTGTCTTCCTTTACATGTGTATGTGAACTGTGGATGGCTAATGGCTTCCATGACTTCCTCAGATACCACTCTTTTTCCCCTGCTTCTATGGAACATCAATTCTGCTGTGTAATTCACTCATTTCTCTTTTCCATTCAAGGGGAAGAGGGATAGATATTCTCCCTCTCCAAAATGTTATCTTTTGAAGGTGTCCTTTATATTTGCATTACAATTCAATCACCTTGAAAGATTCTATGGCGTTTACGGCTTGCCTTTTCTTTTGTAGAGATGAGGATTCTTTATTGAATTCGCAATGTCCGCAACATGTGGAACTACGGTGGCAGAATGAAGTCAGCTCTAGTATATATGCAACCCCTTTGGTTGCTGATATCAACAGGTAAATGCTCCCCATGACTGTATCTTGCCATCTCAACTTTTTAACCCATAGTAATAGTATTATTTTAGTTGGATTTCAATTTGTTGTGATGCTTGGAAAGTGTCTATTCTTTCTTTTATTTTAGATTCCTAACTTGTCTAAAGTGGGGTTTTGTTCCAAGCACGAACTCTCTCTATGATTTCTGTTTCATGAGAGAACCATGAGTAATAGATTAGTAGCAAGACTCTTCTACTGTAGGTGCTGTTGCTTTTCAACCTCCCCCTCTCACCACTGGCTGCTTCTAATGCAACCATAGGTCGCTTCTAATATCTTTGTTTTTTGAAATTTCAAATTTATTACTTTGTATTTAATTAGTTGATAAACAAGTTAGGTTTCCTATGCTTCACTAACTGTAAACACAATCAAAATTGTTAATTTAAATTTGTACAGACTCTAGCTGCCCTTTCTTCTTAGTAGTCCTAACTGTTTGAGAGCCATACTTCATCTCCTGCTGCTTGCAAACTAAAATTTTTTATATCAATTTTTTTTTAGTTATAAGTAACATAGATCTTTTCTTGAATAACTGATTGTTCGAGTTTCTAGCGTACCACATAAACGCCTCCAATTCTTTGCTTGCTTGAAAAATATACTGAGTTTGTGGTTGATATGCATGAATGAAGCATGAGGAATGCCCACTTAACATAATTTCATTATTGAAATGCATGCAATGGTGATGCCAATTGTTTATGATGCAAGTTGGGTGTCCATTGCTGTCGTTGGTTTTATGTTGGAATGATTTTATGCCTACTATTCAGAGGGTGTCTTTTTCCCCTCTTTATATTATCCTTCAGATTCAGAGGGTGTCCTTTTCAGTTCTTTGTATTGCTAATACACCTTATATTCCTTTTCTTTCAACAAAACGGTGCCACAATACTTTATCAGTGATGTAATTGGTATTTTGTGAGGGAGGTACTGATACAGGGTGCATTTTCTTGGAATTCCAGCGATGGAAAGCTCGATATAGTGGTTCCATCTTTCGTTCACTACTTAGAAGTACTTGAAGGTTCTGATGGAGATAAAATGCCAGGTGTAGTGTGATCTTTCTCATACATCCAATTTTCTTTGGTAGGCTGTTTCTACTTGTTGTTCTTGGGCCATCACATGTTGGGTTAAGCTGGGGACACACCATAATTGTCTCATGAACTATTATTTCAAAGGGGAATGATAAGGTCCTAAACTTACTGCATGGTAAATTACCAAGGTATTCCATAATGGTAACGTTGGCTGTAACGGCCTCCACCGTTACCATTACAATATGGGCCCTGTAACGGTCTTTATTTAAAAAAAATATTTCAGCCCCATTAAAGACTGTCACGGGGCCATTAATGGGCCATTTTTTCTGTAACACCTGTTGTGACTGTTTCGGCCCCGTAACACATAACGGATACCACCATTAACGGCTGTTATGTAATAATTTTGGCATACCATGTAAATTACATCATCTTTCAAAAAATACCATGTAAATTACAGGATTAAATACACATGAGGGCCCATGGTTCAGTGATTGAAACCATTGATCTGATAGGCCCCACCGTTGAGGGACCATGGTTCATTGATTGAAACCATTGATCTGATAGGCCCCACCGTGTATGGGAAATGCCCAGAAATGTTCCAGATTTAAATATCCTAAACCCTCAACCGGTGCCTGTGAAGTATGAATAGACCTATTTTTTTTGAAAGGCAAGTATGAATAGATCGCTGAAGTATGTGTAGATCCAAAGAACCAATATTGCCATGGACCCATGGTCTAAGTATGAATAGATCGTTAACAATGCTGCAATGATCAACATTTAATGAAAAGGCCCAAAGTTTGTATGTGTAGGAGCTTTCACTCTTGATATTTTTGGGCATCCTCCATCCATGGTTGGTCGCGTTAGATCAATGGTATTGGTCGCGTTAGATCAATGGTATGTATTTCTAACCATGGGCCGTGCATGCACAGAATCCTGGACGTAATCAAACTTTACCTCTGCTGATACACAGGATCCTATAATTTCTCCATATCAAAATAACATCTCATCAATTCAGTGTGAGTGGCTTTTGTAAAAAGAAATGTCCGACACACGCATCTTCACAATCCATGTTTAGTGTATTGGAAAAAAAAAACTGCAAATTCATTTTCTAATTTTGCTTACTTTCTCAATGATTGTCTTAATATATGTATGCACATATTCAGGGTGGCCTGCCTTTCATAAATCAACTGTGCATTCCAGTCCTCTTCTGTTTGATATTGATAAGGATGGTGTGAGAGAGATTGCTTTACCTACATACAATGGTGAAGTGCTTTTTTTCAGGTGAGATCACATAAACTGTTAAGTTATCATTTTTTGGTATTAAAAGGTTATGCCCTAGTCTGATCCTTTCTAGTTCATTCACCACTCCTGTTATATTTTAGGGTCTCAGGCTACTTGATGGCAGAGAAACTGGAGGTCCCGCGGTTGAGAGTTCGGAAAGATTGGTATGTAGGCCTGAATCCAGACCCTGTGGATCGTTCTCATCCAGATGTCCATGATGATACACTTATTCAAGGGGCTGCTGGTATGAAATTGAGATCTCAAAATAATTTATTATTTCAAATTCTATATAAGAGGGTGTAGAAAAACAATCAGAGCAGCTTTCAATATGTGGCCTGCCATGTTTCAATCGACGTCATCAAAATTGTACAGTTCACTATAGTAATGGGATTCAATCAAATCATATCCCAAGCAATTTAAATCAGTAATTTGGTTTGTTGGTGCATCTTACGATTTATTATTAAAAAATTATTCTTTCTTTTTTTCAATTTTTCAATGATTAAAAAGAGTTGGGGTTTTTTATTGTAGTTGTGACTTAAAAATTCAATTTTGATTAACCTTTTCCTTATCTTAGTCAAAAGGTCTTATACGCCTATCTTCACTAAAACAAGCTTCCATTTGCACCTTTAGAGATATGATGGAGACTGGAGAGTTTGAAGGTCTATCTGTTTTCTTCTCTCTCTCTCTCTCTCTTAGATATACTTTCCTTTCTAACTCCAAGCCAGAGGATAAAGAAAACATCTTAGATTTAAGGTGGTCATTTGTATTTCAATTTTGTCGTGTTTCCATTTGTACATCAAGAAAGAGCATCTCTATATCTCTGGGGAAGTTTTGGTGCTAGTGACAAAGTGATTGAATGTCAAATTCTTTTTAAATTGCTGGAACACTAAAGCAGATTTCTATTGTATTTTCGACTGGACTATATAGTGGAGGATGACAGCAATAATAACATGGACTATTCTTTTTTTCCACTCCCCCCACCCCCCCCACCGGTTATGGACTATTCTTTTTGTTTCAAGCAATGCTTGACGATGCATGGCCAATTGGCTTCAAATTATTAGTTATTGATTTATTGTTTTCATATGAGAACGTTCTTTTCTACATATAGAGTACAAGTTTTTTCTCTTTTCTACATATTCTTTTCTAAAATTTCTACAAAATCACCAAAAAAGCTTGCAATTTATGATTTGGTTTGATTAAACTCCTGTTGTGGTTTACAATTTTTTTTTTTTTGAAAGATGAACTTATATTAATTAGCAAAGAAAACAAAGAGAAACAAATAAAGCAGACAAGGAAAATGAGAATCGAAAAGAAATAGGCACCCTACAATAGAGTCCTGCGACTCTAAACCCAACCCAAAGAGCACTCAAAGCACCCATTTCCTAAGACATAGATTCACTTTACATAAGATCCCACCCTGGCTAGTCGATTTATTCTCAAAACATCGACCGTTCCTTTCAAGCCAAAGGGATCAACAAACTGCTAGAAAAGCCAACTTCCATCTCTTTTTACCAAGCTTCCCACCACCTCCCACTTCCCAAGACTGAAGATGGTCCTGAATGTGAGCTGGAAGGACCTATGCAACTCCAGCCTTCTGAAGAATATAGATCCAAATGTTCTTTGAGAACGTGCAATGTACAAGAAGGTGGTCAACAGACTCTGCATCAGCCAAACATAACGGGCAGGCATTCAGAAGACAAAGATCTCTCTTTTGAAGAATATCAATGGTTTACAGTATGGTTTCGATTTTCTAAACATTGGCCTCTCAATTATCATTTCATTACTTTAATTAAACCAAAACAAATTGTTATTTTTTTTTAAAGATAATGCACTTTATTAAAGGCCAAGGGCCGCAAGCAGAACAACAAAACAAAAGAAAAAAAGAAGAAGAAAAAGATACGACCCCATAGGGAACCAACTCCCTAAAACACAACCATAAAAACCATCCCAAAAACACAAACAAAGAAAAACTAATGGCCCCCTCAAGAAGCCCACTCTCTGATTCACAACATGACTTGATTCACAACCTCCAAACCTGAAGTACTTCTGTTGTGGAAGCAACAATCAAATTTTTTTCGCCCCAAATCGACCTGAGGATAGCTAGCAAAGCCACATGCTACCTTGCCCACTCTCTGATTCACAACCTCCAAAACTGAAGTACTTCTGTTGTGAAAGCAACAATCATTTTTTTTCCGCCCCAAATCGACCTGAGGATAGCTAGCAAAGCCACATGCTAACTGGATCTGCCCTGCATTCGGAACCCACCAGCATGTTAGGAAATGAAAAGATTACTAATAGAGTCCTGACATAACCTAGCAAACACCAAAGAAAGAGAAGACTGCAGACTACACCTGCTGGAGAGAAGGGATAATGAAGAAGCAAATGATCCACTGATTCAACATCCCCAAGGCAAAGAAGGTAGGCATTCAGCAACACCATGGCTCTCTTGCGAAGATCTCGATGTCCAGGATCCTACTCCTACCAGCAAGCCAGGCAAAGGCTGCCACTTTAGGTGGAGCACCATAGGACAAAATATTGCCGGTGTGGAAGCAGGATGCTGGAGGTTCTAGCTGGAGCAACACCATGTAGTACTTCTCCGAGAACACCCTGGATTTATCCTTAAGCCACACCATCGAATCGACTAAACCCGGAGAGAGCTGCCTGCAAGTGAGAGAGGAACTGAAGGAGATCATCGAATTTGGCATCCAAGAGATTCCGACGACATGTAGGGGGTCCAAACCTCCTAACTGATGAGGAATCTGAAAAAATCTATCCCCTAGAATTACGGCGGAGGAGCATAGGCTAGCCAAAGAACGAAAGATATCATGAAGAGGGGCTTCCCTACACCAAATATCCTCCCAAAATCTCACTCTCGATCCATCCCCTATAATGAAGCCAACCCGAAAAACTAAAACAGCCACCCATGCTATAGCTTTCCACAAGAATGATGCCCAATAGAGAGAGGATGATTTAGTCCACCAGCCCAGAGGCAAAAGACCATATTTAGCCGTGATAATGGACCTCCACTAGCTATTCTCTTTAGATCTAAATCTCTGGACCTACTTACCCAAGAGGGCTGAGCTAACCAAATCCAGCCCGCGAATACCAACACCCCCTTCGATATAGGGTTTGCACACCTCCTTCTAGCTGAGCAGGTGGAATTTACCTCTCGATCCCTCCCCCCACCCCCCCTTCTCACACATACACACCAAAAAAAGAAAAAGAAAAAAAAAGCAGTGAAGCTTATCAAATTGTCCATATTTTCATCTCATTCTATGCTTTTGCCATGCTCTTGTGTCAATTATGCTGTCTACACAGCTTCTTAGTTCATGACTGTAGCCTTTTTTTTCCCCATGTCTTATCAGTGGAATTTACAGTTTCCTTGATAGGATTATGTGCATCTTAGTGAGAAACTCTCCTCCTCACTGTTGTGTTGAAGGTAGGTCCTAAGTCAGATAGGTTGTGGGCCATATCATGCCTTTTTGTGGATGCAGGGTGTGCACATACTCTGAGCGAGAGGTAAATCGAATGCTCATTCAAAATCAAGAGGATACCTTCTGGGGATGCTTTGCCTCGTAAGCCAATGACTCCTATTCTTGGAGTTCCTTGATGCAGGATGGTTTTCTAACCTAGGATGATAGATGGAATCAGATTTTCAGTTTAAACATGAGCAACAAAAGTATGAAATTTCAGTAACCTCATCATAAACCAAACAATTAATTAATCATAGGCTTCCACATGCTTGTACGAAGGAACTAGTAAGATGTTAATTCGAAATAGGCCCAATGGAATTAAGAAATTCCATCCAAAACATGAGGGTAGAACTATTTTGAAGGGAATCACCTAAGTCCTAAAGGGATTCTAAAGGATTCTAGGTTTAGGGAAATTAGGGTTTGTGATGTAGGCCCATTGTAGGACCCGCCAATAACGTAGGCCCATAGCCCTTCATAGGGCCAACATGTGCTGATTTTGGGCCGATTATTTACAAATTTGGAGATTATAATTTACTAGTTTTGGGAGATATGGGGGGTTGATTTAAAGATGTGATATGAGTGTAATTGATATGATTTAAGATATGGGTTAAATTTATGGATTTGGTTGCTTTCCATGTTTGCTTTTCTTTATACTTATATCGTATGAAGAAAGATTAGATTAGGGTGCAATAGATTTAGGGATTTGATTGCTTTCCATGTTTGCTTTTCTTTATACTTTTGCCATATGAAGAAAGATTAGATTAGGGTTTAATAAGAGGAATGCTCACCTGGGCACTTCTCGTGAGAGACACTCATGAGCACTTTTTCATAGTTCATCGCACGTGATGTGAGTCCAAAATCTGAGCCGTCCATGTGATGCAGCACCCCAAAAAACCCCTAGGGCCCATCTTTCAACCTGATCCAAAACTCTGGTGGGCCGCAGCAGAAAGCAAGAGGCAAATCAAGGGAGGAAACTGTTTCCTTCTTTCATGGCCCACCAGAGTTTTGGATCAGGTTGAAAGATGGGCCCTAGGGGTTTTTTGGGGTGCTGCATCACATGAACGGCTCAGATTTTGGGCTCTCATCACGTGCGATGAGCTATGAAAAAGTGCTCATGAGTGTCTCTCATGAGAAGTGCCCAAGTGAGCATTCCTCGTTTAATAAATCGTGATTGATTCTCATAGTTGTAGAGATTTCAATCAAGGATTTCTTCAGGATCTATAAAAGGAGATAGTGGTGTAGGAGTTTGTAGATTCGAATATTTTCTAAGCGTGGTTTTTCTTTAACTTTTGTAAGAAGAAGGTTGATATCAATAAAAGTTCTTTCCCTCTCTACTCCATTATTCTTGTGAGTCCTTTTTTTTTTTTTTTATTTATTTTATTTTAAAATTTCTTTGCAATTTGGATATTGAGATCTCATTGACTTGATAATTGGGTTGCACTAGTTTGGATATTGGGGAAATCTGAAATTAGCATTTATTTGAAAGGGGAATCTAGGGTTTTAGGTTAGGGTTTGATTGAAGAAAGAAGAATAAGGAAGGATGTAAGAAAATGGCTGAAGTGGGGTCCACAAAACAGCCTGTACAATGGTACGGACGTACAGATTCACACATACGGCTGGACCTTTTGTTTGGATATAGGTTGGGATGCTTTGGGTTATGGATGGGTTGTGGATGCTTGAGTTTAAGAAGAAAAGGAAAAAAATAAAAATGAAGGGGAATGATCTTGCCAAACATTTGCTTTCTGTGTATGAGCAATGCGGAATCCGTCAATCACCTTCTAAATCCACTGCCTCTTCGCTTCGCAACTTTGGATACACTTCAGCTTTTTGGGATCAAGTGGACCATGCCCGAATCAGTTCTGCAATTTATGAGGGCTTGGCACAGTGTTCAATTGGCAAAAGAAAGGTCAGTGGTGTGGAGGCTGGCTCTTTTTGCTGATTTTTGGAACCTGTGGGCTGAACGCAATGCTCGGTGTTTTGATAACAGCTGTTCTTCTCAAGCTCAGGTTCAGAGGAAGGTTTTAGGGGCCATTATCGAATGGGCCGTCGTACGTCTTTAGTTAGATTTGAACGTAACGTGTTCTATGCTGGAAATGAAGCCCTTTTGCTTTTGCTTTTGTATTCTTTTCCTGGTTTTTTTCAATAAAATTTCATTCGTAATCCTTCAAATAAATAAATAACGGAGAAGAAGATTTGAGAGGAAAAAGAGAGAAGAAACATGAGGAAATACCTTTGGAGCCTGAGAAGAGAGAAAAGATGGATAAACAAGGCTTCACACCAAGGTAGCTTTTATTCGGATTCACACCGAATGGGGTTTCACACCACATTCTCCATAAACACAAGAGAGAGAAGAGAGCTTCAAGCTTTTTTTCATTAACATAACATAAAAAAAGGCTACGGTTGGACGTCTAAGCCTTTATAGTAAAAAAGTTGGTCTTTTACAAAAAAACCATTAATGAAAAACCTGTTTGCTTTTAACCCTCTACTTTGTAAATTACAAATAATCACCCTGTAAAAGCATAAATCAACAAAACATTTAAATAAAGTCTCAAAAAGTAAACCAAGTGCTCAAAAACAAAAATCACTATAATCGTAAGAAACTAAGACTATCCCCGAAGATGTCCACGATCATGGCGGGCCACGATCAAGTCGCATCCAACGATCTGATTGTGAAGTCCTCGCGATCCAACGGTCCGAAAACATCCTTCACGTGCTATGTGGGGTCGTTGGCTCCTCCTCGGGACTCAAACGGGTACTCGCCTAGCCATAGGGACGCTGGGGCTTGGACCCTCCTCTGATGTGTACTTAAGGGTGTCTGTAATGTGATGTCCCCATCATTCCTGCTACGACATAGCTATTCCAAAGGGTTAAATCATAAAGGACAATTGAGTCTCTCTCATGGAGCCTTCCCAGCTCTTAAAGGAAGTTCTATAGACACAGTTAGCTGGAACACAGAATCCAACCCTTATTTACATTCTTATATTAAATACTGCATTTGCTACGAGATCCTCATTTTTTGGGACTTCCAGTAAGACATCCCATCTAGATTGCATTCTGGTTTCTCTTTGCAGTTAAAACATATGAATAACTTTGCCATCAAGGTGGTACTGGGCTCACCCTATCCATTCTAGTTATTTAGTGTCATCAGAAAATGGATGAATACGTATCTCTTCACATTTTCTATGTAAGCAGACAGTTTTTTTGGATCATGATTGAGAGCATAATGCCCAAAGCAAGCATGAATATGGTTTTTAAGCTTAATAATGTAGTAGTAGACACTGGTGATGACAGAGATCCATTACCTATTTTGAAGTATCTGGGAATCATATATTCCAAAGGAGTCCTTCCATCTTTTTTTATTTTCAAATCACAAGACCTAGGAAAAGGGGAATTATGATGTCACCATTACCATTGATCTAGAATACCTGTGGATATTCTGGTTTCCGCTCCAACTTCACGAGGTTGAAAATTTGCATCTCTTTAAATTATAGACCTTTTAAATTTCAAAGGATTGCGCTCAGTTTTTAGTTTCATTCTAAAGGCTTTTTTGTATAGTTCTATTAGACTTGGACTCAATGTGGCATGCCAACTGCTTCAGATTTCCTGTTTAGTGCATGTGATTTACAGTTAGACATGTCATAACTATGCCTGCTAACCTTTTAATTCAATAACCATATTCCTCTTTGCAGAAATGAATAGAAGTGCACCAGGATTAAACACTTCTGCTTCCTCATTAAAGGAAGGGAACTTTGGCCCCTTAATGAATGCAACCAAACCAGAGAATGACACTACTCATGCAGGACAAAACATTGAGTTGCCAACTAGTATGGATAACGCAACTAGGGATGCGAGGTCAATAGGGACAGAGAACACCACAAACACGCAGAGGCGGCTCCTTGAAAATATTGATTCAAAAGGGGAACAAGAAGGCAATTCTGAGTCTAATGTTAATCCTGATGAGGGTGTAGGAATGCACGGTGCGACTGTGGAAAATAATGAAGTTCTGGAAGAGGATGCTGATCAATCTTTTGATATATTCCGTGAAGGAGAAGAGCTAGCGGATGAATATAATTATGATTATGATGATTATGTTGATGAATCCATGTGGGGGGATGAGGAGTGGACAGAAGACAAACACGAGAAAATAGAGGACTACATAAACATCGACTCACATATCCTGTGCACTCCAGTAAGTGCAAAGCTGTTATCCAAATGAGTATGGCAATAATTCAATATATGTGTGTGTGTGTGTGTGTGCGCGCGTGCGTGCGTGTCCTACATATGTGTGTGTGTGTGTGTGTGTGTGTGTGTGTGTGTGTGTGTGTGCGTGCGTGCGGGGGGGATGGAAAGGAAAGATTATTGCGGCAATTGGTAAATTGAATTCGCTTCTCCCTTTCCAGGTAATAGCGGACATTGACAATGATGGCATATCAGAAATGGTTGTTGCTGTGTCCTACTTCTTTGATCACGAGTAAGCTCACTTTTATGGCAGCTTCTTCTCTTTCTACCTTCTACTATTCTTCAGGGGTAGAATCATGTTACTTTTGTAGATACATGATCCTTTTAGAATGTTGTCAGTTGGCACTGTCATTTGATCATGAGAACTTCTTAGTGCTCACAATTCTCACTATAGGATTGTCTCCATTTTGTGATGTACATTGTTTAGAATTTTGACAGTCTTTGACTCTTTACCATTGCAGTGCAACCCTTCATTTTATGTTTTTAATGATCAAAGAACTGGAAACGTCAAACTACCCAACGTATGATAGTTGATGTTCCTCATAAAAGAATTGAGTTTTTTTCCCCCTTGCATTGAATCAGGATTTATGTTCCCTTTGAGAGTATTGAATTTTATCTGTTTTGTCTTTCAATGGATTGGGGAATTTTCTTTATTCCTTGCCTGTGTATTTACAAGTTGAGACTTGGTGTTTCATTCAAGGTATTCAAAAAGGGTTAGATAACGGTCGGTATGGTGGGAACTGTTACACATTAAATGGCCGTTACGGGGCTGTTGCAGTTTTTTTTTTTTTTTAAATGGTTGTAACGGCCATTACGGCCACCATTACTGTTGTTGAAAACCTTGGTCTCATGCCCACTCTTTTTCTTTCTTTCTTTGTTTGCTTTTGTGAAGTGGCCTTTTCAGAGACTGCTTCGTAGTCCTCCCAATTTTTTTGATCTGTATCAAGGCTGTCATGGATTCTTGTATCAAGGATTCTTACTATCTGTTGCAGCTGCCTATTGCTGACGTGGAAGGAACTATCTTTCATTTTAGGATCATCCTTTGATTTATGTTTGAAAATAGTGGGGAACTATGCTATCCACAAGTGCACATGCTTGTTGGCACAGAATTTCTTGGAAGTTCAAACTACTCTCGCATATGTCATTTGTTGATATTGCTTATAATGGAATTGTTTTTTTGTCCATTGTATTTAAATCAGCGTTCTTATCTCCCTAGGAGATAATTGAAGTCTACCTGTTTCATCTTTGTAAATGGACTGGAGAATTTTCTTGCTCCATTGTCTGTATATCTACATGGTGAAACTTAGTGTTTCATCCTATGAAACTCAATTTATTTGTGAACTGGAGCCCTCTTAATGCTGGACAGCATATCGTAATTTTTTTTTTCAGGGAGATTGTTTCGGAGTTCTCCCATAAAAGTTTTTGATCCCTATCATGGTTGTCGTGGATTCTTGCATCAAGGTTTCTTACTATCTGTGGCAGCTGCCTATTGCTGGAGTTGGAGAAACATTACTCATTTCAGGATCATCCTTTGATTGCTCTTTGAAAACTAGTAGAGAACAGCACACAACCAGTGGGTGAACACACCAAAAGGTACTCAACACATGCCAATGTAGCATGTTTGTGCAAGATCCAAGTCATTCAGCAGGTGACACCGACTGTGTATGCAATGGGCCGAAGACTAGGATGATCCAGTGTTGATCACACTTGTAGGTAAGAGGAATGCCAGATATCCATTTGTTAGCCCGAACCCAAAGCACACCTGACCATTACATCGCATGTCTGCAGGATCCAAATTTTTGCCGTTGGGTTATAAAGCCAAATTGTTAGGGCTGTCAATGGGCTGGGCTTGGGCCAGGCCAAAACAGCTCAAAATCCAAATTTTGAATAGGCCCGGCCGAAACAGTTCAAAATCCGGGCCGAAGCTAACCCCAGGCACAGCCTGTTGACAGCCCTACAAATTGTTCAAAGACAAGGATGATCCAATGTCATTCACAGTCGTGGGAAAGAGGAATGCCAAATGTTCATTTGCGTGAGCATGAAACTCACCTGTTACCACGATATCAAATGCACACAGGATCTAGGCCATTCATAGGTGAAACCCACTTGTAAAATGTGCTGTACAAAAATCAAGCAATTTCACTCATTTGGTGGCACTTGGGCGTGTACGACTAGAATTCCTTTCCTAGAGTAGTCCTCTGGATCACTAAAAAGAATACATATGTACACCAACCCTTGTTTAATAAAAAAAAGGAGAAAAAATGGAACGAGGAAACAGGAAAGGAGAGCTGCAATGGGGAAAGAGGAAAGGAGAGATCGCCCCTTTCTTCTTCTTCTTCTTCTTCTTTTTTTTTGTTGGAGTTCACTTTAATGGGGCCTAATCCATAAAATCATGCATGATTTTTGTGTTTGATTAGTATCTATTTGGTTAACTTTAAGCAGGTCAGGCCAACAAACAATATTCTTATCTAAGAATAGTCTACACAATTGAATACATGACCCCTCCCCCCCCCCCCACCCCCACCACACACACACACACAATGATCTCTATGCCTTACCTTTTTTTTTTTTTGAAAGATGGCGAGTTTTATTAAGAAACAAAAAGTAGAACACAAAAAGTAGGCATGGAAAGGAAGGACGCCAAGACAGCGGCCCAACTAATCCCCTAAGAAAACCAAGCTACAATCCTTTAAACTTTAAACAGCCACAGCCCATTTACAGACTAGCGATTTTATCTGAAGCATAACACCCTCCACAGCCTTGCTTGAATTGTCAAAGCATCTAGCATTCTTTTCCTCCCAGACCGCGTACCAAAAAGCAAGAAGGGATTGGTCTCGCTTTAAAAAGAGGCGGGGACACCCTGTTGTCATAAAAAAATAGAATAATAAATAAATAAATAAAATAAAAAGCCGACACGTCTCCAATACACCCCTTATTGTATTGTATTGTATTTGGGCCTGGTGGATGTCCCCTGAGACCTATATTTAAAACCTTGAATATGATACTTCTTTCTTGCTTGGTGATCTTGTCGGCAACTTGGCATCATGTGTTTCTGAGGAACTTCAACTTGTGTTCTCACTCATACTGTTTTATTAGTTATTTCATTATTTCTGCAAACTTCCTTCATACTTTTGTTTGTTTGTTTGTTGTTATTGTTATTGTTTTTTCTTATAACCAGATACTCGACAATAGGTAATGTATGTGTCATATCCATGTCCTGTACTTCAAATAAAATTGTTTTGTTTAGAAGTCATGCTCATTCAATATCCATGATGTATCATAATTCACTTCCATATCTGGGTATCATGAGCATTTTGGTGATATTGTCAATAATACAAATTTGGATTACTTTCTTTTTTTTTAACTGATCTCAAATTAACTGGTTGGCTGATAAGTTGACAGGTACTATGACAACCCAGAGCATTTAAAAGAATTGGGTGGTATCGATATTGGAAAATATGTAGCAGGTGCTATCGTAGTTTTCAATCTTGAAACAAAACAAATCAAGTGGACAACCGAACTAGATCATAGTACGGACACCGCAAAGTATCGTGCCTATATCTATTCTTCTCCTACTGTGGTTGATTTAGACGGGGATGGAACTTTGGACATTCTCATTGGGACTTCCTTTGGCTTGTTTTATGTTTTGGATCATCGCGGTAATTTTCCAAGGCTGTAGAGCTCATTATTTGTCCTTTTAAAGTTTTTATCTAGCATTAATCATTGTGCTTGTGATTGCATAATATCCTAGTGGTTTTTTGGGATTTAGGCTGTTTCTTGTTTGTGTATCATAAGTCATTGCACAATTCATTTCATTAAAAAAAATTTGTAGAGATGATATCCTAGCGTTTGTGTATCATCAAGCATTGTACAGATGTATGGCTGTTTCCAGTTTCCAGTTGATTTCTTATGCAACTTGTCATATTCATCTAGGAAAAGTAAGAGAGAAGTTTCCTCTTGAGATGGGTGAGATTCAGGCAGCAGTGGTGGCAGCGGATATCAATGATGATGGAAAAGTTGAACTAGTGACAGCTGATACTCATGGAAATGTGGCTGCATGGACTGCAAATGGAGATGAACTTTGGGAAGTGCATCTAAAGAGTCTAGTTCCCCAGGTAAGCTCTTCTAGCATCTTACATTTTCATTTGTGAGCAAAAGCATATATGGATGTGAAGTGCAATATTTAAGCTCTAATATTTTGTTACAACTTCAATCCATTCTTTTGCACTGCAGCTACGTTGTTGTAATTATTATCTATATATTCTGATCTTTTTTAGCAATGGCAATATGTTTTTCCTGTGTGTTTCTATCACCTTTATTTCTAGAAAGCAAGGGCATTTTTTCATTTTTCTCTCTTTTTTTTTTTTTTGAAAAATTATTCCATTGTCTTTTGCTAAATAAATAAAAAAAATCATCTAGCACATGAAATTTGTCAGATTGGACTACTTGCCAGTCACATAAGCTCTACTGCACCCTAAAAAAAAAGCAGCTCTAATGTTCCATCATCTCTCGTTGTGACATGACTTGGTAGAGATTCTTGCTTTATTTTGTTTAAAAATCCAGTCTATAACTCAGAGCGTGAAGCATAGCCTATTTTCATGATTCAACTCAAAAGGGGTACTTCCCTAATCTTCAGTCACTTCAGGAAACAACTTAGTATCATGTACTAGAGGTGAAATAGACAAGTTTTAGTCATATTAAAATTTTATATGATGTCCTTGATTGCGAACATTAAGCTTTCTAATCTTATCATTCTTTGGGTTATTTTGGTCCCACTAAGAGAGCATGATGGATGCATGGTCATGTATTTGGGATTTTATCTTTATCATGTTCCTTTAGTTAATTATTTTTTTAATCATTTTACATACGATCAAGTTTGAAATTGTATTTTGGGGTTTGTTGACTCCGACACCCATCTCTCTGAAGAATTTGTACTATGATCTAGCAATATGGAATTACTAAATTCATCTTGGTAAAGTACCATTCCCATTCATTGCTAACAAAATCCTTATTGTTGACAACCTTAAAAAGAGAAATATGGTGTTGGTCTATATGTGTTTCATTTTTTTTTTTTTTTTTGTGAAAGATAAGCAATTTTATTAAGAGGGTAGGAAACCACTAAAAGGAGGAGCGGAAGCTCTACAAAAAAGAAACAAGGAAGGAATGAAAGAAAAAAGAAAAAAAGAAGCAAACATAAAAAGAAGAGGGGGGAAAGAGAACAAAGGCCGCACCCCTGCCCACAACCCAGACAAATGATCAACTCATGGTGCCTAGTCCCTGAACAAAATGAGAACCTTAGAGAAGATAGCTGCCGAGGAGAGGCACCAGTTCCTAAAAATTCGATTATTTCTTTCCGCCCAGCCTGCCCAAAGGACTGCTAGGAGGATGCAACGTCGTTTTCTTTTGCCTAACGTTCCACTGGGCTCCGCATGCCAAGAGCATAATAGCTGGTCAAGGGAGGAAGGCATGGTTCAGCTCACACCCGCAAGGCGAAGCACACTCCACCATATGTCAGCGATGAATTGGCAATGGACAAAGAGATGATCAACTGATTCTTCCTCATTTAGGAATAAGAGGCAGACATTTGGCAGCACCATGCCTCTCCTTCTAAGATTGTCCACAGTAAGGATTCTATTCCTTCCAACAAGCCAGCCGAAAGCCGCTACTTTGGGAGGGATACCATAAAACCAAATCGCCCCCGTGTGGCAGCAAGGAGCGGGGTTGATCGAGGAGGACGGATGATTGTAGAACGACTTGATAGAGAAGGTTCCCGAATTGGACAGCTTCCAGGATATGGAGTCTTGAGACAAGGGATTAGGAGGGATACCCTGCAAAAGAGACAATAATGAAGTAAATTCAAGGATCTCCTCATTGTTGAAGTTGCTTCTAAAGGGAGGAATCCAAACTCCCCCTAACCCATTGTGGTAAAAGCAATCCTTGACAGCAATATTCTGGTTAGGACAAAGCACAAACAGAGAGGGAAACGCCTCTGCTAAAGTAGATTGGCCACACCATTGATCAGCCAAACCTAATCCTGTTGCCATCTCCAAGTGAGAATCAGACATTCATATGAATGGGCGGGGTCAATCCGGCTATATTTTTCCAAAGATAAGAGGCTTTGTACAAAGATGATTTGTTTATCCACCACCCAAGGGGAGAGGTCCCATACTTTGCCACTATAATCTGTCTCCAAAGGCTATTAGATTCAACCCCGAACCTCCAGATCCATTTGCCAAGGAGGGCCCTATTGACAATCTCAAGACTTTCGATGTCCACGCTCCCTTCGCAGTAGGGGGTACACACTTCCTTCCACTTGAGCAAATGAAACTTGAAAGAGTCGCTACTTCCTTGCCAAAGAAATTTCCTACGGATGCTGTCAATCTTGGAAATAACAAATTTGGGACAATGGAACAAAGACAAAAAGTAAATGGGCATGCTCGAAAGCGAGGCCTTAATCAAGTTGATTCTGTCCCCAAGAGACAAAACATTTAGCATCCAGGAGGAAAGCTTTCTCTCCAACCTTTCTAAGATATTGTCCCATAGGGAAAGAGGGGGTTTGTCTATATGTGCGTCATGTGTAGCAGAAGTGAGGAATCAACGGATCACTCCTCTTCCTGCATTCCCAAGCCACTAGAGGCATTTGGGACCATTTCTTTAAGTTGTTTATAGTCAGTTGGGTGTTGTAGAGGTTTCTCTTTGACGCCATTGCAGGAAGGCCCTCTGGCCTATTTTCAGAGCTTGTTACGTGCATATAGGCAATGTTCTTTCATGCAAATCTCGGGGATTTGGAAGGAGAGAATGCAAGAATTTTTTAAGATAAGTGTCAATCCATGGCTTTCCTCTCCTTCTCTATTGTCTCTATGGTGTTGGGGTGGACCCTTGTCCTCCTTGAATTCTTAGGGACCTTCTTAGCTTTCTCAAGAAGTGATTGGGGAGCGGTAGTTCTTGGGTTATTGGGCCTGAATGCTCTTGTTTTGTTGTATTTTGCTTTCTAGTTTTTGTTTGCAGTGGAGCGACAGTAGGACACCTTCGTATGCTGCCTTTTATACTGTTTCTTTGGCTTTTGCTTTAATGAAGCTAAGTTTGTGACTTGGAGTACAACCCTAATTGGATAAAGAGTGGATAAAGTCTTTGGACAGTTGGATGGGATTGGATAGAATTGGGGTCTCATCGTGGTGCTTAGGAGAGTAAATGCGATTCATTGCTTCTTTAGGGAGAATGGTGGTGCTTGGATCATGACACCTACGAGCAAACTTTTGGAGCATATGAACTGTCATGATTTGTTTATCTTCCTTTAGGGCCTGTTTGGATAGAGAAAAACCAAAATGTCAACATGGGAAACCCCTGTGGGAACCTGACAAACACGTAAATATGTGGAAAAGAATCCAGAATACTTTGTTTGTTTAGGATGTGTGTAACTGCCCCGAGATTTTGGCTCTCGTGGATATCACGATGGGTCGAGTTCTCAGGAGTTATCTAGAATGCGCCAATGATAAAATCTCTGCATTTCATCAACCACTCGTACATTTAATACTTTATGGCATTCAAGCACAGTGACGGAAAGTAAATTATCTTATTTCATGCATTCTATACTAAGTTATCAACAAAAGTTCTCAGAATATATCAAATAAAACATTCAATCCTTGTCTTCACCTGGAAGACTTATTACAATTTCATGATAAAGCAAATAAACTATTCTAAGAAACTCAATGTAGAAGGAATCTTCATCTAAGCCACGCCCGGCTTCGTCATCCGTCATCTATTGCCACGAACCGTCATACTCCTCTCATTGGAGCTCGGGTTCAACTATGGGATCTTCACCTGCATTATCTGGGATGTGTTTGGATAGCGTTAATCGCTATCATAGTGAGGTATGCCCCTCTAAGATAAACACGATAATAATAACCAAACAGAGACAGTGCAAGCATGATAATAATAATTATCAACCAAAACATATGAGATAAAATCTTATTAATGCATTGCATGATATGCATGCTCTAGCTAAGGCACCCTGGCTAGAATCATAATACGTGAAGCGGAAAACCCCCGTTACACTTGACGCTAGCCGCTAGTCACCAAAGGTAAATAACTCAACTAATAGGAAGCGGGAAACCCCCAATACACTTCCTCCGTGACACCCAGAGGGGCTGGCCCACCAAATCAGGCCCTAGTGTATGCATGAATTAGTTTCACCTTTAGTCAAGCAGTTTCGTATCCAACGATATTGAAAGAACTCTATGGACATTGTGGGGAGTTGTAAACAACCCAGCATAGGCCGACAACTCGGGCTTAGTATCTATATCACCAACCCCGGCTCATGAGACGACATTTACAAGTAATGTCCACTCTTTAGCCCAATACATGGTTCAATTCCATCCTTCCCTGGATCCATCATATGTAATGTATCAATAAGAGGATCCCTTTGACACTTATGCAACAATGCGTACATGGTAGTACCAAAACTTAATAACATCACATACACATTCAACAATACCCATACGGTGATGCCAACACATAATACCCAATAATTAGGCACATTCATCCAACAATGCATACGATAATGCCAACTCTTAACACGTAACAACAAGGCTTACTCATCAAATAATATTCACATGGTAATGCCAATGTAACAAGGTCCCGTATGGACTCCATCTCTTTATATCAAACGGTTACATCAGTATGGGGTTAATAGGTGTGATGTAACATCCAGATACACAATCTTATACACACATCACATAGATCATCTAAAACATCATCAACTCATGTAAAGCATGATTTCAAAGTAATCTATACATTGTTCTCACATAGGCACAATATTACACTTATTTTCTCATACCAACATCCATACAAGCATCACAAAGGCACTATAATGGAAAACAACAATAAACTTACGTAAAGGATCATATTAAATCATATTCAAATCAACAAACACAAGTTAATCACAAACAACACCGTAAACATGACTATTAACACATGGAAACCCTAGAGAAGCATATGATTGTTGTATTTGGCTTGAAGGGAGATCTTCACCTTGACTTTAGATGAAACTCTAGATTGAATCTGACGAAGGATAAGGCATCTACACAAACCATGACAATGGAGATCCTACAGGAACAAGGGAGGAAGAAGGAAGAAAAATGAGAAGAAGAAGAGGCTTGGGCATCTCTCTCTCTCTCTCTCTCTCTCTCTCTCTTGACGTCTAAGGGCTGGAATAGAGGAGTAGACGTGTGATGTTTAGGAGGAAATAATGAGAAAATGGTGTGCTCATCCTCTTATAATAGGGTGGACGTCCACACTTTCCAATCTCACATCTTCAAAACGTAATTAATGGCTGATCTTTAATGATTTCTAATCTATTCACCGTGTTGGGTATGAAGAGTAGAGCTGAGACATATAATTTTCATGGTGATCTGAAATCTAGATTTGCCTATCTTAAAAAATGGCCCTACAGGTGCTAAAACAGACCAGATCTCAATTAACGATCCTCACTTGATGATCAGGGTCCAAAATTGGTAAAAATGTGTAGTCGTGATAGGAAAACGATTGTACAAAATTTGATGGTTGATCAACGGTGGGAAATGCTTAGATATGAAATTCCACGTTTAGCAGATAAAGGAAGAGAGTGGCTCCAGGGTTTGATGGTGTAGGATCATAGATTAGGATTTAAATTTTGTGTAAACTCGTAGCCACATGAGGCCAACATGTGGTCCAAATTTGAGAAGCAATTGATGGTGGGAAGTGGGTTAATTGAAAGGTCCAAATCTGAGAAGAGTTAATAACTCGGTTATTTATTAAAACGAGATAACTTGGCTAGTAAGAAAGATGCTTATTAAGGTGGGACACTCAAATCACACTATTGGTCCATGATAAGGACGATCCAATTCACTCACATGAAGGTGAATATTCGACCACGACTACCTATCCACTTTCCTCACTTGATGGACACAAAATCAAGGGTTAATGGGCTGATTTGACAATTGGTTCACTTATACTATGGCATGAGATAAAATTTCAAGTCAAACGGATCATGGGAAACATGTGATATAGAAATCAAAGGTCTAGGTTAATGTGAGCCATTCACATTTTGGGCACTCAAGATTCTATATCTATACACCTCAAATAATCGCTCAAATCTTAGGTTAAGAATTTTTCGTAAAAAAATCAATTTGGTATGGTTATTTTCCCGAGTACATTCCTCGATCAATGATTACGGATGCTTCTAGGTTAAGATCTCTACGATCACGGGGCCTAATTTTTCATTATCTACATGGCATTGTTATACACCTAAAATTACGCTTACCTGTCGGACAAATTCGAAAACTACCTATCTGATTGATCAGAAATCATGAATTAGGGGATCCAAGGGCATTATTATAGTTATCGAAAAAATGCGAGTTTTGTGAAATCTAACCGTTTTATGTTGTTCATGGCATCATTCTAAGCAATTTTTGTAAAGGGTCGCCTTTCAAAACTCTCACGGATGATCCGTTGTTTTCAAATCAAAGTAAATGCTCGATATTTAATTAAAATAAAATTCCAAAAATTTTCAAATAAATTCCAAAAATCCGGGGCGTTACAATGTGTGATTTCCATGGAAATACATTTTCTTTTCCAAATCCACTGTTTGGTTTGCATGAGATAATGCAAGGCTGTGAAGTAAAAATTGATCCAATAGTCACCACCTGATTAAGTCATCCTACACTTCCAACCTAACTGTAGCAATCGATATTGGGAATTTTTCATACTAGCATAAGGTACACAGCATACACCCTTTGCAACCTGTAAGTGCAAGTTGTCTGGCCTATTGACACATCATCGCCATTCATCAGTATGTACCGTTTGTCACATCTTCTCCCTTCAATGACTCAAGATCATGTACAATAGTTCTGAACAGTGACAAACCCAGAGGGAAATACTCATCACTGCCCGCTATGGAGCAAAGTTTAGTTCATCTGTAAAAAGTCCTTTCCAAAATGGGATGAACATAATCTTCTTCTGAAATCCCTTTACCACAACAGCCAAAACCCAGAATAGGAGACCCTTAAATAAGGGGAAATTCTGGAAAAGCACCCATAGGGTATAGAGAAGATGGCCGCAGTGCATGGTCAGTGATTACCCTCAATATAGGTATTGGGCTTATGAAACCCTATCAACCCCTTCATCTGAACCCAAATCCTTTCACACAGTGGTAGATCTAACATATATCTAGTAAACCATGTCTTTCACCAAACAACACACATGAATCCGCCATTTCAACACTCAGAACATGCCCAGCCACTTTGAGAAGTGCAAGGGCTCAATTCATTGAAGCATGGCCCCCAGAAAGACACGAGAGAGAAAGATTGGGTCAGAAATGTACCTTGACCTTCTAGTTCTGGTGGCTCTCTAGTGGCTTCTCTCAATGACAGAGCAACAGATGTAGTTGTAGGGTAGGTTCAAGATGAGAGGTCCTTTTGCACTCGTGCACTGTCTAACAGAAATAAATGAGGCATAATGGTCGCTCAGTGTCTCTCTTTATTGTGGACCAAGGTTTAATAAGTTTCAAGAAGAAAATCAATTTCTACAATTTTTGAGAAGTTTGGAAATGGAAATTGATTTCCACACTGTTTATTTATCAAACGCAGGTAACTTTATTTCCATAGAAATTGATTTCTTTTCCAAGGTTTTCCACAATCCAAACAGCCACTTGAGCAGTTTCTTTCTTTAGATGGTAGAATAAATAATAAAACGTGGCCTTCATGGGTAGATTTTGATTAATTGGGCATTTTTTTCTTCATAATTTTTAACATTTTTTTTCTTAAATAAAAATTCTTATGATTTACGATTCGATTCAATTTTGGCCCACTGGGAACTCCAAGGTCCTTATCTGGCTTTCGAAATTGATGATACAATGTAAATTAGTTTACAGTGTGCTGTTACCTGTGCCTGTTTGAATGTTCCGGTATGGATAAGCACTATCGAAATGTCTACTTTCCCTGTCCTTTACTGCCTAAAATTAGAGATGACACAAGCTTAGACACTCTGGCAGTGTGATGGATGACACAGGCTCCTAAAAATTACTTGGAAATTGCATGTGTCATACAAGTAATTCAAAATTAAACTGTCCAAATTATGAGTCTAATTTGATTGTCTTTTTTTTTTTCAAGTTAGTCATGCAATGCACCCACCCTATTAGCTGGGCAACACACCCACTTGGTTATTCACACGATGCACCTACCCACTAGTGGGGTTAGTGTGTCTCCTTAGCATTCGAACCTGAGACCTGCTGTTGAGACGCCTAGGCGTCTTCCAGCTGGGATAGCAGGCGAGACATGTAATTTGATTATCTGAATATCAGATTGGCGGATATTTAGCGGACAGTTAAAAGTGATAACTAGTGGTGCTATTTCAACAAACAAGTGTCCACAAATCAGAGGTTAGGATTGCTCAACTAATCTAATTTTTGGGACTGGTGACTTAGTGACAGTGGGATCCGCAATTTAGTCCGATTGATTAGAGATAATGTATGCCGTGTGTACAATATTTCACTGCCTGCATATCAAGCAATTTACCCTACCAGAGTATCAAATAATTCCCCATTAAAGATATGTCTCTGGCTGGTAGCAAATAAACTGACTGGTTGGTTATGTCAGAAACTCAGAATAGTCTTTTGCAACTTTTCTTTGTAGCACCAGTTCAGTGCAGATTGCATTGCATGTAAAGGATTTTGATCTGGTAAAGATTAACATACAGTCATCACTCATCAGGGTCCAACAATTGGCGACGTTGATGGAGATGGTCACACAGATGTTGTAGTCCCTACAATATCAGGGAACATATACGTCCTTAGTGGGAAGGATGGGTCATTTGTACGCCCCTTTCCGTATCGGACGCATGGGAGAGTGATGAATCAAGTTCTTCTACTTGATCTGAATAAACGTGGGGAAAAGAAGAAGGGACTGACTCTTGTCACAACATCTTTTGATGGCTATCTATACCTTATTGATGGACCAACATCATGTGCTGATGTCGTGGATATTGGCGAGACTTCGTAAGATATTCTTATAATGATTTTGCTTTAGAACTATGTAATCTTTTGGAGGTGCACGGGCTAATACTATCCCTTTGCGTAACAGATACAGCATGGTCTTGGCGGATAATGTTGATGGTGGAGATGATCTTGATCTTATTGTTACGACCATGAATGGCAATGTTTTCTGCTTTTCGACTCCTGCTCCGCATCACCCTTTGAAGGTAGGATACATCTCTGTTTTCTTTTGTCGCGTTTCTTTTTCTATTGCATTCATTAACATTGTGTCAGTGAAACACAATGAAAACAGCTGGCAATTGTCACGCTGAGGTGTGGGAGAACCCTAGTTACAATGCATTTAACATGCTTTTGCTTATCATAAGCATGTAACGGACCTGCAAGCGGTAGCGTTGAGCCTTCTATGGCTAGCCTGTCTGAATTCTTGTCTCCACATGTGGATATATGGTCTGTGTGTGAGATCCGGGCTGTTTATCAGGTGGGCCCCACCACATTTTCTGTGGCCCAATAATCAAGATGGTCTGGTCATCAGTGAACCACGTGTGTATCAGATGTGTGCTGTTGGCCAAGTTTTTCTACACATTTGGCCCACCTAATTACTGGAACATTTTTTTTCCTTTTTCACGATGGTTCAAACTGTGTGGCTCACCAGATGAATGAATGGGTCTGGAACGTGCCGCAGAGTAGGTTTCACATTTCTCTGGAATGTTATGGAGGTTTGCTAAGTTTAGATGTGAATGGCCCTGTCCATGTACATGCCAGTACATTATCTGTGGCATGCATGTGCAAGTTCCAGTGGGCCAAATGTGTAGAAAATATCAGGCTGGTCAACTCCTCAGGTGGCTGAACAGTGAAGGAAACACCGGTTAAAATTTTCTTAGCTGTCCTTTTGTTTCGTACATGTCCATTTATTCTATAAATGGCCTGATTTTTTGCCAGAAGATCTACATAGTTTGACCACCTGGACTGCTTGGATCTTGCATACGTGTGCAATATTGGCACATGGCAGACCTCAATTTTGTTATATAGGGCCAACCCATTTCTCGGAATTTTGGTATTTGGTACTTGCAGAAACCATAAACTGCAGACAGCACATACTTTCACAGCAGGATTTCGTGGTTTTAAATCTTTTCGCTTTTCAGGCATGGAGATCTCCAAATCAGGGAAGAAACAATGTAGCTCATCGGTATAATCGTGAGGGAATTTATGTATCACATTCTTCCAGATCTTTCCGTGATGAGGAAGGGAAAAATTTCTGGGTGGAGATACAGATCGTAGACAGATACAGGCATCAAATGGGCACTCAAGGACCTTATAATGTCACGGTAAGTGCCTTTGCCAACACACACTCTTTTCTGTTAATCATGGTTTTAGACTTGACGGCTTGGATCAGCTCATTAGGGCTTGGTTTGAGTCATGACTCACCTGAGTTGACTCGGGTTTGGTACTGCCCAATCTGGTTCGAGACCATGAGTAGTAGTCTTAAAACCATGCTGTTAACTGTAGATAAAGTAAAAACCTAGTGTTGTAACCTATATCTAAGTCATCAGGCATTCTTATCTCTGGACGTGTGGTACACATGCAAGAGATCTAGACCATTCATCATCTGGTCCCTACTTTCAGTGGACTGTACCCCAAAAAATCACACCGATCGGATGATTCTAGCTGCTGATTGACATACTTTTGAGGCTTTTACAAAATGGTTGACACATGTACCAAAGTCTAAGCAGCAGCTAGGATCATGCGTCCGAGTCTTTTACATGCGTCCCATGTGTACCAAATTGTACCTGCTGCCTAACCATGTAGATTTATGCAATTCACGTCTTCTAGCCCATAGCTAAATGTTTTTCTTTCTTTCTCGGATGGTTGCTCAAAGACGGCATTACTGGTTCCTGGCAACTACCAAGGAGAAAGGCGGATAGTGCACAACCAGGTATTCGATCGTCCCGGAAAGTACAGGATAAAGATGCCGACGGTGCCCGTTCGGACCACGGGGAGTGTGTTGGTGGAGATGGTTGACAAGAACGGCATCCATTTCTCCGACGAGTTCTCTCTCACCTTCCATATGCATTACTACAAGCTGCTGAAATGGCTTCTAGTCCTCCCAATGCTCTGGATGTTTGGTATTCTTGTCATTATCCGCCCACAGGAAGGCACCCCGTTACCTTCGTTCTCACGGAATACGGACCTTTGAGCTTGTTTTCTGCACTGCACACATTGGGTGAGAGTGAATCGGGTTTATAGGTTTCTTACTCCCGGGGAGACGACGGTGGTATTGTTGCTTAAGCATGGGAAAATTCCATGTTCATGCTTCTGTGGCACATTGCACCATGCCGTCTGGTCCGGTAATCATGCGAGTTTTCAAAGAGTAGAAATGCCCCAATCTCAGGTGGAGCGCAACAGTTTTTTAGATATCATTAGCCATTTCTTTCTTTTGATGTTGTTTAATATATATACATTTCCAAAGCAGAGGGGTCGTGGAAGTAGATCCTTTCATGCTTACCCTTTTACACTTGTATTTTCGGTTGATTTTAACCGTTGAAAAACACTAATCAAGAACCGCAATGAACATACGGGATGTGCTTTTGGTTGCCTATTTCTAGTCCACATGTAGTTGTTGGAGGAATTATGTGATTTTTTTTTTTTTTTTTTTTTTTTTTTTAAGTTAGTTCACACACCCCATTGTTAGTACACCCACCCACCCCTGTTAGTCACATCACAATGTTAGCCACCCCCACGATGGGATTCGATACCATGACCTCAGTGTTGAAACGAGGCTATCTTCACTCCACTTGAGCTATGGACCTCTGATTGGGGTTTTCAGTTTGCTGATCCAGGCTGTTGACCTGATGGGCCCTCTGTGATGGGCCATGACCCAGAAACTTCTTCAATGGAATGATCATAACAGGATGCATTAGTGCTCCACAAACAGCCGGGCAACAGTAATATTTCAATTACACAGGTTCCATCTTGACATATCGGCCTGTGTATGGATTTTGTGGCTAGGATCTACCAATGTAGGATGGGCCATGGTCCGCCCACGGGCGATCATGACAAGGCTTTGTTTTGAGTCCATCTTGCTAGTGGATCGGAGCTTAGAGGCAACGCGTTGATCCGCCTAATGAATGGCTTAGATCTACGGGTGGGGAGTTTCTATCCATCTCTCAGTAGATGGTTAAATACACAGACTGATCAACGGTTCAAATTCCATACCAAGCGTCCAGTTCAAATTCCAGTTTTTGATCAACGGTTCAAATTAGAACCATCCAATCCATGGGTCGGCTCATCGCTTGGGCCACACTCTTACGGATAAAACGGAGGGTTAGTAAGAAAATAGCAGCTAACCTATGCCCATGTACACTCGTGGCCCACTACCGTCCACATATGATAGGTGTTGTTGCCTGAATATTTGACGGTTCCAGTATCTGACAAGTGGGACACATGGTTCCATCCACGGTGGGACTCAACATGTGAATTTCTTGCAATGAGGTGATCCGGGCAACAAAAAAAGATCTGTGGGACCCACCATATTGTCTGCCTAACATCCACTTCGTCCATCAGCTGTGCCAGTTTATGTTTAGGACGCTGAGGCCACAAGCCTGGCAGATCCAAAACTTAACTGGGCCATTCCACATCAACGGTGGGCATGGGACTCCCACAGCTGAAACCTCCTTGGGGTCCACCGAAGTTTTGGATCAGGCTTATATTTGCGTGTTTCCTTCATCCCACTGTAACTCGCCCTACGAACGAGTTGGATTGCACATAAACATCATGGGTGGCTCCAGGAAGGTTTTAGTGGTGGGTGTCCCCATCCCACTGTTTCCTGTAGTGTGGCTCACTTGGCTCTTAGATCTGCCTCATTTTTGGGGTTAGGTCCCAATTTCAGCTGATAAAATTGATGGACGGAGTGGATTTCACAGGACATCACTGTGGGCCCCTATTGTCGGAATTGAAATATGGTACATACTGCAGAATTTAGGGCCGTCAACGGGGGACGCGGTTTTCCTTTCGCAGGAACTTCTTGCCTGGGATGCTAGGTGGGGCCCACCGTGATGTTTGTGAGAAATCCACTCCGTCCATCCGTTTTACGAGATTATTTTAGGAGATTCGACAAAAAAATGAGGCGGATCAAAAACTAAAGTGGGCCATACGAGAGGGAAAACCTGGGAAAGAGTTTCCTACCATTGAAGCTTTTCTGGGATCCACCTTGATGCTTATATTCCATCCAAACCGTTTATAAGGTCATTCCCACTGGGATGAAGGGAAATCACCAAAAACTTAGCCTGATAAGAAACTTTTGTGGCCGAATGAATATTTCAACGGTGATCACTGAATCCCCCACCTTTTCATCTCGTATGGCCCGTTCAAGTTTAGGATACGTCTCATTTTTGGTAGAGTATTTTAAAATGAACTCCAAAACAGATGGACGGGGTGGATTTGTCACAAACATCACGGTGGGCCCCACCTAGCATTCCAGCGGAGGATACCCGCGTCCGTCAGGACGGGACGATTTTGCCTGGGCCGAGCCTCGGACTTGCATTTCTCCGCCTTTGTCCTTTTTCTTTCCTTCACTTCCAGCAACAAACCAGAGAGAAGGGAGCCTTTTTCTCTCTCTTTCGCTCCCCACTTCAAATCCTAACCCTAACGTCTCTCTCTCTCTTTGGAAATCTAGCGTTTCCATCGGTAGTGTTTCTCTCTCTCTCTCTCTCTCTGGAAATCTAGGGTTTTGCGATTTCTCTGGTAGCATTTTTTTGAAGAGAGGATTGAATCTTCTAGAAATGGGGAATTCGGATCGAGGAGGGACATGTACGTAGATCGAGCCAGAGGGAGATTGAAGCCAGAGATTGATTCTCTCGACGGGATGCGGATCGAGGATCCCTCGGCGAAATCATCACCTTCGATCTCTGGGGAATCAAGCAATCGTGCGCTCCGCATCGTGGTTGAAGGTCAAATGATCTGACGGTCAGTTTCAATTTATGCTTCTTTTTTTTCCCTTTTAATGTTGTCTGATTGATCGGATCAAACCACTTTCCGGAGTCAGATCTGGTAAATC
This sequence comes from Liriodendron chinense, assembly GCA_003013855.2. Classification (NCBI taxonomy): domain Eukaryota; kingdom Viridiplantae; phylum Streptophyta; class Magnoliopsida; order Magnoliales; family Magnoliaceae; genus Liriodendron; species Liriodendron chinense. The sequence continues at coordinate 8,655,281 of ML058333.1, forward strand.
CAGACTTATCGGATCCAGGCTTGGTCTTGCTTAAATTGGGTGGACCGACTGTATCGGATCCTCATATCTAGCTAGAGCATCAAATAACCCCCCTTTAGATTTTGACTCCAGTGTTTTATTCCAGGTAGAATTCTCTCCCCTTTCATCGAAGTTTGGGGACCCAACATCACAAATTTGAGTGACGGCTTGATTTCATATCATCATCATATTTGACAAGCCTAGATTGATTTTAGCAGTCAGTTGCTATAAATATGGGACGTTTAAAACTGCAGCCTGGAATTAATTCCATTGAGGAGGAACCTGGAGATTGTGACTGTATATCTAATAAAGGTGCTTTAGCATGTATGGTGAATTCAGAAGTGGGTGCTGTGTTGGCTGTCATGAGGAGAAATGTACGATGGGGAGGTCGTTATATGGCCGGGGATGATCAGTTAGAGCATTCACTCATCCAGTCATTGAAGGCCTTACGGAAGCAGATCTTTTCATGGGAACATCAGTGGCAATCAATCAACCCAACCATTTACCTCCAGCCGTTCTTGGATGTTATTCGTTCAGATGAAACTGGTGCACCCATTACCGGGGTTGCATTAACATCTGTTTACAAGATACTGACCCTTGACATGCTTGATTTGAATACTGTGAATGTGGAAGATGCGATGCATTCTGTAGTCGATGCCGTGACCAGTTGCAGGTTTGAGGTGACTGATCCTGCATCTGAAGAAGTGGTATTAATGAAGATACTTCAGGTTCTTCTGGCTTGCATGAAAAGTAAGGCATCCGTCGTGTTGAATAACCAGCACGTGTGCACCATAGTCAACACATGTTTCCGCGTGGTTCATCAAGCAGGGAACCAAAGGTGAGTTGCTGCAGCGTATAGCTCGACACACGATGCACGAACTTGTTAGGTGTATCTTTTTGCACTTGCCAGATGTTCACCACACAGAACAACCATCAGTTAATGGAAGCGGGGCTTCTATCAGATCAGAGGTATCAGTGCGTGACTTCCTTTCTTTTTATTACCTCCTCTTTCTCTTTGATTTTCACCAAGAAAGTGTTTCTATTGCAGATGGGTGGGTTCGACAAGGATCATGCGTTTGGGGTTAGACAATCAGACAATGGCAATGGAAGTCTTGAGTATGATGCTCCATCAGCTTCTGTTGGTTTTGCATCAAACGCCTCGATGTCTACAGGTTCCACAGCGAACCTGGCAGATGAAAACACATTAGGGGATGGTAGCAGCAAAGACACAGCAAGTGACATGCATCTTACAACAGAGCCATATGGGATTCCATGTATGGTCGAGATATTTCACTTCCTGTGTTCCCTACTGAATATTGTTGAGCACTCTGGGGTGGGTCCTAGATCAAACCCCATAGTCTTTGATGAAGATGTGCCGCTTTTTGCTTTGGGTTTGATCAATTCAGCCATTGAATTAGGAGGATCATCAATACGTCAGCACCCAAAGTTGTTGGCTTTGATACAGGATGAACTATTCTGCAATTTGATGCAGTTTGGCCTGTCGATGAGCCCGCTGATTCTGTCAATGGTATGCAGCATCGTTCTCAATCTCTATCACCATTTGCGTATGGAATTAAAACTGCAGCTCGAGGCTTTCTTCTCATGCGTTATATTGAGGCTTGCACAAAGCAGGCACGGGGCTTCATACCAGCAGCAGGAAGTTGCAATGGAAGCTCTTGTCGACTTCTGCAGGCAGAAGACTTTCATGGCCGAAATGTATGCCAACTTGGATTGTGATATAACCTGCCGGAACGTGTTTGAAGATCTTGCAAACCTGTTGTCGAAGAGTGCATTTCCAGTTAACTGCCCACTATCTGCTATGCATATTCTTGCTTTGGATGGTTTGATTGCTGTCATTCAAGGAATGGCCGAGAGGATTGGCAATGCATCACCTGCCACAGAACAGGCATCGGTGACTCTTGAAGAGTATACTCCATTCTGGACAGTGAAGTGTGAGAACTATGCCGATCCCAACCATTGGGTTGGATTTGTTCGTCGTAGGAAGTACATCAAAAGAATTTTAATGATTGGGGCAGATCACTTTAACCGGGACCCCAAGAAAGGGCTGGAATATCTGCAAGGAACACACTTGTTGCCTGAAAAGCTTGACCCGCAGAGTGTAGCATGCTTTTTCAGGTATACGGCAGGATTGGATAAGAATCTTGTCGGTGATTTCTTAGGGAATCATGATGACTTTTGCGTTCGAGTACTTGAAGAATTTGCCAAAACTTTCGATTTCCAAGATATGAATTTGGACACTGCTCTGCGACTGTTCTTGGAAACCTTCCGTCTTCCTGGTGAATCACAGAAGATACAGAGGGTACTCGAGGCGTTTTCGGGGAGATACTATGAGCAATCGCCGCAGATTCTAGCTAACAAAGACGCTGCTCTCCTGTTGTCTTATTCACTCATTATGCTCAACACGGATCAGCACAACGTGCAGGTTAAGAAGAAGATGACCGAGGAGGATTTCATCCGGAACAACCGTCGCATCAATGGTGGGAATGATCTCCCTCGAGAATTCCTGTCAGAGCTCTACCACTCGATCTGCAAGAACGAGATCCGGACGATTCCAGATCAGGGTGGCAGCTTCCCTGAGATGACACCTAGCCGTTGGATTGATCTGATGCGCAAGTCTAAGAAGACTGCCCCATTCATTACTTGTGACTCCAGAGCCTTCCTCGATCGCGATATGTTTGCCATCATGTCAGGTCCCACAATTGCTGCTATATCAGTTGTATTCGATCACGCAGAACATGAAAATGTTTTCCACACCTGTGTTGATGGTTTCTTAGCTGTTGCAAAGATATCAGCATGCCATCATCTTGAAGATGTATTGGATGATCTGGTTGTGTCTCTCTGTAAGTTCACAACCCTCTTAAACCCTTCTTTGGTTGAGGAACCTGTTCTAGCCTTTGGCGATGACACGAAAGCTAGGATGGCAACCATAACTGTTTTCACCATAGCGAATAGATTTGGTGACTATATTCGCACTGGTTGGAGAAATATTCTGGACTGCATCTTGAGGTTACACAAGCTCGGCCTCCTTCCCGCTCGAGTTGCCAGTGACGCAGCTGATGATTCGGAGCCATCTACAGATCCTGGTCATGGGAAACCTGTTGCAGGTACCCTCTCTGCATCTCATATTCCTGCGATGGCTACTCCTCGGAGATCCTCTGGGCTTATGGGCCGCTTCAGTCAGCTGTTATCCCTCGACACTGAAGAGCCAAGGTCGCAGCCAACCGAGCAGCAACTCGCTGCTCATCAACGCACCCTTCAGACGATTCAGAAATGCCACATCGATAGTATATTTACAGAGAGCAAATTCCTGCAGGCAGATTCGCTGTTGCAGCTCTCAAGGGCTCTTGTCTGGGCAGCGGGCCGTCCTCAAAAAGGAAGCAGTTCACCAGAGGATGAAGACACTGCTGTTTTCTGCTTAGAGTTGTTGATTGCAATTGCACTGAATAATCGTGACAGGATTGGTCTTCTCTGGCAGGGTGTGTATGAGCATATAGCCAATATCGTTCAGTCGACTGTGATGCCTTGTGCCCTTGTGGAGAAGGCGGTTTTTGGCCTCCTACGTATCTGCCAGAGGCTGCTTCCTTACAAAGAGAACCTGGCTGATGAGCTCCTAAGGTCACTGCAGCTGGTCTTGAAGCTTGATGCTCGGGTAGCCGATGCATACTGTGAGCACATCACGCAGGAAGTCACGCGCCTCGTGAAAGCAAATGCCACCCACATCAGATCCCCAATGGGATGGCGGACGATCACCTCCCTGCTTTCCATCACGGCTCGCCACCCAGAAGCTTCTGAAGCGGGTTTTGAGGCATTGATGTTCATTATGTCTGATGGGGTGCACCTTTCGCCCGCCAATTACATCCTCTCGGTGGATGCTGCAAGGCAGTTTGCAGAGTCTAGGGTTGGTCCCACAGAGAGATCCGTGCGTGCATTGGACCTGATGGCTGAGTCCATCATGTGCCTCCCACGGTGGAAGGAAGTCGGTGAGGATGCTCCGAGAGCATCTTCACCGGAAATAGAGGACATGTGGCTGAGACTGGTGCAAGGATTAAGAAAGGTGTGCTTGGACCAGAGAGAGGAGGTCCGTAACCATGCGCTTTCAGTCGCTGCAACGGTGCACGACAACAAATGCAGAAGCCATACGGCTTTCGCCTGCATCATGGCTACAGTGCTTTGATCTGGTCATCTTCACGATGCTCGATGACCTACTGGAGATTGCCCATGGCGGGCACTCGGCAAAGGACTACCGCAACATGGAAGGTACGCTCGTGCACGCAATGAAGCTGATGGCCAAGGTGTTCCTTCAGCTGCTGCCTGAGCTCTCACCGCTGACCAGCTTCTGCAAGCTGTGGCTGGGCGTTCTCGGGCGCATGGAGAAGTATACAAAGGCCAAAGTCCGAGCAAAGAAATGTGAGAAGCTTCAGGAACTAGTTCCTGAACTGCTGAAGAACACATTGTACGTTATGAAAAATAGAGGGGTTCTTGCAAGGACAAATGCGATTGGTGGCGATGGATTGTGGGAGCTAACGTGGCTGCACGTGAACAACATTGATCCTTCTCTGCAGTCAGAGGTGTTTCCAGACCAAGAACTGGAGCAGCAGGCAAGGAAGGAAAATGAAATGGGAAGTCCACTATTACAGACTGCGGTAGAAGGTGGGACGTAGCACACTAATTTCAGGTACTGCTATATATTCATCTTTTCATATTAATCAATTGATTTTGTTGATCTATGATTTTCCTTCTCTCTCTTTTTTCTTTCGGGGTCTTTTGGATGAAAGCTTGTTATTGGAATTTCTAGTTTTCTCTTGCTTTTATGTCGCCTGTAAATGTCTTTGAGAAAATTCAAAAGGATTTCACACCCTTGCTATGAGCATTTTCTTACCTTAGCTTGTATACGCATGTCTTGGTTGAATAATGTGTCAACAGGATGTGTGTGTTTTTTGGTTGCTTGATACCTGCTTGGGAGCTCTTAAAAATAATATTGATGTTTTAGGGACCAAGTGAATGAGTATTTTCTATATATCACAGATGGAGTCTAATACCGCCATGGCCCGCTCCTGAGCCATCTTTGTTTCCATCATCAGTGTAGTAGGTGCTAGCTTCTTCACTCTTTTCATTTTTGAGGTCCGACATTCTATCAAATCTGTCTCATTGGATAGGGATTATCTCTTGAGGGTTGGTGAGTTTTGATTACTGAACTTTGTATCCCCATTTTGAAGTGTGATAAACTGATAATCTAAACATCAATGCTGCCATGGGTCTTGCTTTTTTTTTGGGGGGGGGGGGGGGGGGGGGGGGGGGATGGTGGTGCTGCAACCCGAGTTCAGTTGAACAATCTCACAAGGCAGACGAAAATTGTCAAGGCCTCAATCACCATGAAAACTGGGAACATTGAACCGACCACCACCAGATCTACTCAGAGACCCCACCGGAGCACTTGGGGGTCAATGTCTGGGACCTTTCCATACCGGGTGGCATACTCAACTAGGATTTAAGCCATCCAAGCATGGGTTAGAACTCTGTATGTTCTGATCTAGGATCCTTCATTAAGGGATACTAGCAATGGGCACATGGTTCAACTGAGTTGAAGCTCAAGACCTTCATGGATTCATCGTTTGAGAACTCTCTGGACATCTTCTTCTGACTGGAAGTACAGATGGAAGCTTCAGAGGGAAATCCTTTGCCACTTTGACTTTGGCTTGCTGAACTGTTACTACTTTAGGGATCCCACTAGTAAGGCCCAACATGGAGAAGACTTAGGGCCCGTTTGGTTGGCATCTGGAACCCGTTTCCAGCTTAAAATCTGGATTTTAACTTGTGTGTTTGGTGGCAAATTACAGCCAAACAGGATTCCGTCTGGAAACCTAAATTGACTGGAACTGGGACTAGTGGAAACGGTGTGGGCGACCGTTTCTACAGAAGGGAAAAGAGGCAGAAGTGAGCGTCACCACCTTCATGTATGCATTGTACATCTATGATGTATGTGTTTTATATCCACATGGTCCATCAGTTTTGAGAGCTCAATTAAGGGCATTGGACAAAAAATGAGGCAGATCTAAATCTTAATTGGGCCACACCATAGGAAAACAATGTTGATTGAACGTCCACCATTAGAAATTTCCTAGGGCCCACTATAATGTTTATTTGCCATCCAACCTGGCCATCTGTCTTGCAGGACTACAATAGGCCAGGGGTAAGGTTCTCAGGCAGATCTGAAGCCCAAGTGGGCCATACCACAAGCAACGGTCGGAATAGAATCTGGATTGCACTGTTTTCAACCAAACAACAAGTTCCGGATGAAACCTGGTTCTACTCTAGTTTATGCAATTTTGGATTCCAACAGTGGAATCTAAATTTTCTCTAGAATCTGGATTCTGCAACCAAACAGGCCCTTACCCATACTTGCATGAAGCATGAAGAGAAGCAACAAGAAATTCGGGTACGAGAGTGGGAAAGCGTCTGTTTTTAAATGTTGGCAAGTATAAAAGGCTAGGAAGTGGCAGTGGGAGAGTGATTCTGAAGCATGATTCAAAGCAGTAGTCACACCTAATTAGAAGGATCATGCAACTAAGTCACTCCCTGAAGTAGATAACAACACTATTTCTCAGCTTCTGTGACCTATTCTGGGAGATCAATCTGGGACTCAACTTCCATGGTCTCATCCGTTTTCCTTAAGCACGGGAGCATCTCCAAACAAGGGACATGAATTGTAGTAGAGCTCTCCTGATCAGGCAACAAGATGGGATTTGCCTTAAAAATTTTCAAGGGACTTGAGAGGTCGGTGTGACTATCAACATCTTTATCCGCTGAGATCTCAATCACCCTACTAGCTACATGGGGCCCATTTACTACTTTAATCATGCACTAGCTTCACCTTCATGCCAGAATCTTACAAGGATAAATTTCTTGCTGTGTGGCATGCCTCGTGCCTAGGGACGGCCAGTCGGCCACGTTAGATACATGGCTCAAATCCTCAAACCCCTAGCGTAGATCAGCTGAAGAGAGGGAGACGGGATGTTCCACAAACATGGAGAATAAGCCATTCTGCGCTCCTTTCCTCTGTCGAGATTTTGCCAGAATCCAATCACCCATATCTCTGGAGATGAGAGTTAAACCTCCTACCTTCTACACTTTACAGTAAATAAGTCTTTGCTATTGATTATAGCCTGATTATAACCTTTGGCTGCAAGTTGAGTCTTGTAACGTTTGATTGAACCATCAATAGTAAGCTCAATAGACCCAACAATTGCCAACAGCATTCATGTCAGATGTGGATGAATATATGAGTCCATTTTCCATTTCATGGAGAGACGGCATCCCATCCATCATAGCCTGGCACCAATGAGGCAACCTAGAGGCAACAATGTAGCAAGATGGTTCAGATTCAGCTTGAAGAGAGGTAAGAAGAGCATAATGGATTAGAGTGAACAAGCAGATGAATAAGAGGAATGAGTGGAAGAGGGGACTGCGCACGACAAGCATGTAGGTGGATGGTCATCGGATTAATGGATGAAGAGGTGGGGAAAGGGGAGGGCGAGTAATCTTGGGTTGACAATGGTATACCTTGAGAGAATGGAATGGAGAAGACAGAAATCAAAGAAGAATCTTCACCAATTAGGGAGGAGAGAATCTCCCCTTGAGTGGAGGAAGAAAAATCAAGTTACAAAGAAGACAAAAATAGGTGACTAAACTCATACCTCCCCATGAGAATGAGTTTAGAGTGACCATCAACATAAGGAAAACACAGAGTGACATGAGAGAAACATGTACCCAGTTTATGGATCACAACAATGATACCCTTTTTATTATTACTAAACCAATGAAAAACTTTAGGAAGAGACTCGGAACAGAATTTGGTCTTCTAGGAAAGATGTGAGATTTGGTAAGTAGTGTGGCACCCAGAGACCATAATACAAGGATAATTAGGAAGTTGGTGGAAAAGAATATTATATGATAATCCTTGTTAAGAATATGGGTAGGAAGATGCGTAATGAGGAAATCAGCAGTAGAGAAGGCTTCAGCCAAAAGCAAAGAGGGGATACTATGAAAGTAAGGATCAACCCCGTCTTGTGATATGTTGATCTTTGTGCTCGACAATTCCATTTTGTTGATTATGAGGATGGAATACATGCCTACGAATCCCATGAGCAAATATAGATGAATCATGAGATAGAAGAAGAAAAATAAAATTTCAAGAAATTGATACTAGAAAATAATGAAAAATATTTAAAAAATAAATAAAAATCTACAAAACCTAAGAAAACTTGAAAAGAAGAAGAAGAAGAAGAAGAAGAAGAAGCAAGGAAGAATCAGAAAAAGTAGTATTGTTAAGAATGATTTAGATCATGGAACGTTTGACGACTCTCCTACAATCTGAGAATCCTCTAGGGAACTGTATAAAATTTTAGCCTGAGAATTGGTCAGGTTGTAAATGTCCTTGGATTGAAAAACGCCAACCTGATTTGACTTTGGGTCACGATCGGGTTGAGCAAATTTCGGTTGGGTTGGGAAGAATCACATATTATAAGGCTGGGTTGGGTCAGGTTGCGTGGGGTCAGGCCATTGGGTCAAGTATAGAGGACAGGACTTGGGCTGGGTTTGGGTGGGCAACTCAGGTTGGAATTGGGGTTGGGTTGGGTTGTAGCTTGGATCCTCTTGAGGTCGGGTTGGTCCACCCAACTTGCACCCCTATTTGCAAACCCCATCTCATCTTCCACATCGCAAATAAAATCTTTCATGCTGCTTTTTTAATAAAATCTTAGTCACCCTTCAAAAAAAAAAAAAAACTTCCACGTCGCAAAATAGGCATTAAAATGCCGACTCAGCAAAAAACTAATCCCAACTCAGTCTGAAAAGGCGGGCTTAAAAACCCTTCTTTTTTTTCTTTCTTTTTTTTTTTGGCTGCAAACTCCTCTTTGAGAAAGTGTGTCCAAACAGGCCCTTGGGCTGGTCCATCCTTGGGTGACTTCCCGGGGGGGGGGGGGGGGGGGGGGGAGTTTATGTTTTTTTTTTTATTATTATTATTATTTTTATTTCCCGAAATATTATAGCTTATGCAATTTCTTTTATCAATAAAATCTTCAATTCTCAAAATGAAAAATCATCACTTGGTATTGCTATTTGATAATACATGGCTACTCTTACAGAAATTGTCTATGTTTACAGCTTGTATCGCATTTGGTATGTCATACAAGAATGGTGACTTTACCAAACAATGCCTTGTTTTTTGCTACTCCCATATCATGCTTCTTCTTTTTTCTTTTTTTGAGAGATCATATCATGCTGCTGCTTTTTTCTTTTTTCTTTTTTTGAGAGATCATATCATGCTTCTTCTTTTTTCTTTTTTCTTTTTTCTTTTTTTGAGAGATCATATCATGCTTCTTGGATAGTGAAATGACCAAATCGTGTTTTTTTTGTTTTTTTTTTTTTTTTCTCGAAAGATGAAATGACCAAATTGTTGTTACGAATTTTTCTAAAAATGTTGGGAGTTGGGCATTCTGGGGCCCACATGGTTGCGTGTATGACATCTAACCCATCCAGCAGCTGCACCCCATCATGATGATTGGACAAATAAGAAATCAGGCAGATCCAATCATCATGTGGGCTGCACTTGAGTTGGGAGTTTTTCTGGTGGTGTACATTTTTTTTAATGGTGTGGCCCACCTGATAATTGGTTCTGCATTAATCAATGGGTATCTAGAGCCGTGCTAACCCTATGTATCCAACTCTTTTCAATGTGTCTGGGTCTATTTTTTTGGACTCATTTAGAAATCAAGTCGGGTTCTTGTCCCACACTTTGGGCCCAGTGAAAATACGGGCCTGGATGGGTTCAAGTCGGGTCCACTGTCGTGGACCTGGTTTAATTAGGCATCATGTTAGATTCGCGCTGGGTCCAGTTAATTCAATAGCAATATGTTGGGATTTACTCTTATGTTTGCTAGGGGATGCCAATAGGTTGAGCGGCCCGCCTGGCCTGAGTGTTGGCCCGACCTTGAACTACATGCCCACTTTCTGGACCAGGGTTGGCTTGGGCTAATGGTGAATAGCAACGCTATAGCCATGAAGTAAGCGTTATTGTACTCGGGATGGACAGTGTAATATATGGGGTCCACTAGCAATGGGTATCCTTATGCAGGCCCATCGGATGGACTTAAAATTGATGATCTATGTTCTCTCTCTTTCCTACCAACATCTAGGACCCTTTGGGCTTCAAGGCAAGTGGTGTTTTATTGTTGGTACCAGGTAGGGCTCTTAATTGGTCTGATCCGGATCCGGCTCCAAGTCTGAAAATCTGTAGACGGATTCGGATCGGATTCGGATCCAAAAGGTGATATCCATATCCGAATCCTATTTATAAATAGCCAGATCCATTTTTTATCCAAAATCCATATAACCATCTGATTTGGGTCGGATCTAAGTTCGAATCCACACCATCACAAATTTAAATTAAATATATAATATAATATGTTTAATTTAGTAGCAAAATGATGCAAATCCCACTATTTACTGTGATATGGTCGACCTGAGATTAGCATGTCTCAATTTTGAGACGTGGTCTAAAATAATTTGGAAAACAGATGGCCGGCATGGATATAACATATTCAGTAAGGTGACAATTCGGATCTGGATCAGATTCAATTGTATCCGGCTCCAAGTCTGAAAATCTGTTGACAGATTCGGATCGAATTCTATTCTAATTTTGTGAATCCAAATCTGGTCTATTTAATTAATCGGACCTATTTTAAGATCCAAATCTACATTATATGGAAGTGGAGTGAATTGGATCTTCACCCACTCCATTGAGAGGCCTAGTATCAGAGAATGCTTGCGGTCAGACAAATCCTAACCGTCCAATCAATGGACCTTTCTCATTTTTAGTGACCCACTGCGGGTATGTTTGTATCCATCGCTGACTGAGTGGTTGGGATCTGTTAGTCTCTTTGAGGCCCATTTGGTATGTTGGCACAATGGCCTAAATCTCATCGAAGAATTGCCAATGCCCAGCAAACTCAACCCAGTTTTTCCCATGACTCGACGAGTCAACCGTGTTCCTGTCCGGCACTCAGCTAGTTTATTATCCTAAAGTGCACCACGCTGCAGGAAAAAGTCGGGATTGAATGCCCACCGTTGAAACCTGCTTGGGGGCCATAGAAGTTTTGGATCAAGCTAACCTTCTTTTCTTTCTTTTTGTTTGGTCCGCGCACTTACACCCCTCATGCACCCAGGCACTCATGCCAGCGGGTACTTGAACCCATGACCTCGTGTTGAAACTCTTGTGAGTCTACCAATGAAGCATCACAGTGGGCCAATGGAAAGTTTCAATGGCCGCTTTAACCCTAACGTTTCCTATTGTATGGCACACTCAAAAACTTTGGATCTGCCTCATGCTTGTGCTCATGTCCTAACATGGGTAGGCGAAAATGAATGAACAGAGTGGACAGTGATCAGATGTCTACGATCAGTCGATCATCCAATCAAAGTCTACTTTGAACCAATTACCGTCCGCATTAGAGTCGCATTCAGCAAACCTGATTCTGTTGCTGGTAGGATAGGTATATCATACAGAACAACTCTGTTTGGGGGGCATGACTGGTCTATCCAAGCCATTGATCTGATGGCCCCATCATCGATAGAGCATTCCCCCAAAAATCTCCCAAAGTTGAAGATTCAATGGAGAACGAAGTGCACTAACAGTCAACACACAATGGAGAGAAGACTGGATCCTCCCATTAGAGAGATTTTGTGCCATTGGATAAACTAACCATGGCCCCCGCACGTAACTATTTCACCGTTCTGCTCTATCAAGGAAAACGTCTAGGGAGCCGCACAAGTTTTGATCGAGCTGATATTTGTGTTTTTCCTCCACTTAGGTTGGATGGCAAATAAACATCATGGTGGGCCCTAGGTTGATTTCAACTCACTGCAGCTTACCGTGGTGTGGACCACTTGAGCCTTTGATCTGCCTCAATTTTAGGCTCATGCACGGACTATTCGGGGGTGAGACCCAAAGAGCAGACGAACACTGCCCCACCCAAACCCTTGATTCGAATTTGGCAGGAAACAAACAGGAGACATCCAAGCCTTTGATTTTATTGAAAACGATTAGTTGTTTCAGTTTGTACATTTTGGTCCCCTAATCTAGTGATCCGTGATACTCCAATTATTCAAACCGTTGATATTCCACAGCGTGCGTTTTCAGTGGGTACATATGGGGTCCATACTACAGTGATCAAGACCGTTGATATCAGGTGGTGCGCATGGAGAACATTCTCCAGTGATCCAGACAATTGATACATGAGAAACGTGTCCATCCTCACTGCGGTACATTCGGGCTTGGATTAGGTACTACCCCCACCAGGACGCACGAGGAGACGGACGGGTACATGGCATATTATCATTAGCCGACGCAGCGGGTCCTGCACCTCGGGTCTGACACAGACCTGTCAAACCCGTCACATCCCACTAATACCGAGATAGAGGAGCCAATGCATCGTCCAATGACGATGCACCACGTACCCGTCCGTTTCCTTGTGCGTCCTGGTGGGGGTAGTACCTGATCCAAGCCCAGTACATGCAGATAGTATTGCAATCTAGAGAACTTTTTTGGTGCATCCCCCATCCGCAGATGGGGCCATCATATCAACGGTCAACGGAACATGGGTTCCCCTTGCATGGACTGAGCACGGGAGCGTATTAGGTGAGACCCCCGACTCACCTAGGACGGTGTGGCGGGAATCTCACCTAAGACGCTCCCCATCCGGACACTGTCCACATCCTTATGCATCTCATTAACATATGGAAACTAACTGGCTGAGATGGATCTCAATGCATATGGGCAGATCCACTGAAAAGGGAACCCTAATGCGACATGGTTTTTAGACTCGTTGACTCATATTGACTTCTTTGGTCTTGAATTGAGTTATGACTCACCCGAGTCAGGGTATGTATCGGCCCGACTCGCCTGAGTCCAGGATGACTAGGGGATGGTCTGGAACCAAATGCAGTTTGTCATAGACAAGACCTCATGCAATGCCATGAGAACTCTCTCCTCATCGGGTCCTACGATGTGAACAGTGGACAATTGCCAATCTTTCAATCATGAAGAGTTATGGGCCATCCCTCTTCTACAGTGGATACCATAGATACAAAGAACATGACTAAAAAGGGGGGGAAACTTTGATACTCTTGCAGTGATGGATGATATGCAGGCACTTCGAAATTACATTGAAATTGCATACGTGGCATGCAAGTAATTCAAATTATACCGTCCAAATCATGGGACCCAGGTTAGATGAATCGTGAGCCAGACATTATTAAGCTTACTTGGTTGTTTGGAGACGGCTATGTTCCTATTTCCCCAAGTGTCAGCAGGTCAGAGGTTAGGATTGTTCAACCAACCTGATTTTGGGACTCTTTGACTCAAGGAACAATGGTGGTTCCACAATTTAGTTAGTTTCATATGAGCTAGTGTATGCCACTTGTACAATTTCTTAGAGCCTGCATATCAAGTGTCATACTCTGCCAGCGTATCAAATAACTCCCAAAAGGAAAATATTAGGAACATTCACTAAATCAAAAGACAATGTATATTACCTATGAGATACAAATAATCCGGAAATGATTAAAATACAATCATGGAGAGATGCGTATGCATCTGAGTACTTTTATTTTTCTTCTTATTAGAATATATAAAAATATATACGCATATAGCTCTGCTGGAATACAATTCTGGCAATACCTGTGTTCTTCGGCCGAGAAATTATGGCACAATGCATTCCTCTATCTTCCAGATTTCCTTGGCGTACTGGGTGATTGTGCGGTCACTGCTGAATTTGCCACTGCCTGCAGTGCTCAAGATGGACATCTTTAGCCATCTTCTTTGATCTCTGCAAAGAAACGAGAACAGAAGGTTCCAGTGTTCAGATTGGAGCTTGCCCACCAAAACAGATACCACTCAACTAACAAAGTGTCAAACTCATACTTTTAATACATTAACAAGAAATATAATATTTTGGATACTTTCTAAGTGTTTCCGATGCATTGTGAAAATGCTCAAGCGCCCATTTGGTTTCTGGCAGAAGAATGTACCAACTTTTTTTTTCTTCATGGCATACTGTGGGACCCAGGCACAACACGTCAGCTGTTGGTTGTCACTTAGCAATATACGCAGTGAAAATCTCGACAAAATAAGGTTCTTTTATTTCCTCTCAGCTTTCAGCTGGAGTTGTGCAAAACGACAGATCTTGTGATGAACCCTTGCCATGGGACAAGCATAATAGTGGAAGGAAAATATGCGCCACAACTATTTTAACAAGATTGCATCATCAATTGAGCTTTGGTAAGCCCATATAAGGCTGCACATCTACACACCATATCTGCCCGCATGGTATATGGGCATGAGACCTGAGCCATCCATCAGGTGTGTCCTGCCATATAGATGCACTGGAGCAAAAAACAGACCAGTCCTCTCATCAAATGGACCAGAATTTAAGAAACAGATGGATGGATGAAAAAGCTTGGCCAAGTTTCTCTAAGCTCTATGCCTGTTTCTGACATTGGGGCCCACCCAATGAGTGGACCAGCCTGGCTTGTGGATCAGGGCACCGACAAGGTAAAACTTGATGGATGATCACATATGGAGCTTTGTGCAAGGGCTGCCTTTAGCAAACATGTGACCTTATCAAAATTCCACCAGTTATATTTGAATAATCAAACTTCCTTTTGGAAGCTCTCTCTTGCTAGGGAATTGAAGAGAGCTATATGGGCACGTTTTGCATGTAATGACAAGAGCATGCTTCCATGCCCAAAAACAGGTGTGCAAATGTGAAAAAAAGAAAGAACAAAAGAAAGAAAGAAAGAGAAACTGCTATAACAGCACATCCCAACCAAAGGAAAAGTCAGACGACGATCAAGGGTGACTGTTTTCTTACTTGTAAGCTTCATCTACCCTGTCCTGAGCATCCATATAGCTTGGGAAGTCATACCCAACCAGAAAATAATCACCACGCCCATAACCAGAATTTCCTTCCAAGGACTCAAGGAGCGGGTTGTAGTCATAGCTTCCAAATGCACCGCTTCTTATAAATTGTTTGGCTTCTTCAAAACGAGGATCTGGTTTGAACTGTACAATCAATGGAACAAACTCGAGTCAGATATGGAGAGCCTTAGTTGGACTCAATTCACATGAAGAAGTCAGTTAAATTATATTGTTGCCCGTAAAAGAGCAGAACCCGTAAAAGAGCAGAAGAGGCTACATTACCAGGGCCTTTTCATAATTAAAACACACACACACACACACACACACACACACACACACACACACACACAAAAACACAAAAAGTACCATGATAGTGGTGATTCTGTTTACAAAATTTGGAACTCTTCAGAATCTTCATTCAGTTGGAATGAGAATTGTTAGAGAAATTAAAAGGACAACCATGGTGAAAAGCAATCCCAATTTTTTGTTCCTTATTCACAGCTAACTCATCCGTCGAGATTTTAAACCACCAAGGGTTTTTTCTTCCCCCTGCTTAGCAAGGCTTAAAAATTTAGAACTCCAAGCGCAGAGTTCACATTGTCTGATAACAGGGACAACTCCAGGCTTGGTGAACTCTTATTTTTTTCAAGTTTAAAATGCTTAGGATGTAACTCTTTTCAAAAAAAAAAAAAAATTAGTACAATAGAACTTTTCAAGTACTTAAATGGGCAACTCTTTTTAAAAAAAATAAAAATTGGTACAATAGAACTTTAAATACTTAAATTGGTATCTCAACTTTAAGTGCTCAAATCAAGTTTCTCATCCCTCTTTAAGTCACAAACTAGTTGAGTCAACTCAGCGAGTTTCTTCAAAAACTCAACTAGGCTTCTAAACATTAGCGGAACAATCTCTCCTTTGGGAAAGAAAGGTCGTTTGGGGTCAGTAGGAAAGAAGCTGAAAAGGGAAAGGATATTCCGATCCTTTCAGTACATGATGATTCATTCAGTCATTTCATGACTACGAGGTGATTCCACAATGTAAAGAATAAGTGCAGCATATTACCAGTCCATCCTCTCTCTCCTTGCGCAACCTGGGGACTTCATCTGCTTTGGCACCAAAGAGGAAGAAATTCTCCTCCCCAACTTCTTCCCTGATTTCCACGTTAGCACCATCCAACGTTCCAATTATGATGCAACCATTCAGTGCAAATTTCATGTTGCTTGTACCACTTGCCTCCATCCCTGCTGTGCTAATATGCTGAGATAGCTCACTTCCTGGAATGAGCACTTCCGCAACAGATACATTGTAATTTGGAACGAAGACAACCTAATAACGACATTGAGAAGCAGATCAATTTAAAATCAGTAAGTGCAGTACCAAGTTTAACTGCAAAGACAAACCAATATGCAGTTAGTAAACAGAGGTAAACATGTCATAACTGCCAGTAGCTAAATTAAAAAATTCTACCTTCAAATAGTTACTGATCTCAGGATCGTTGTTGACTACAGCACCAACATCATTCACCAGCTTTACTATTCTTTTGGCATTCGTATATGTTGCAAATGCTTTTCCTCCAAGCATGATGGTGCGAGGAGTTGTTTTCTTCCGTTCTTCGGGACTCATCTCCTGCAAGGATTGGTTACAAAAGGTATCATAAAGTATGGTACAGTTTTCTGTTTCTGTAACAAATAAAGATTTAATGTTTTTGGTAATTTATTGTGAGTCAAAATTCCTCAGACCATTAACAAAAATGTTATTGCTGGTTTTGATCATAGACCAAGAACCAGAATAAGCAAATAGCCCAGAACTAAGAAGCCGAATACCAATCTGTTATGCCCCTCAGCTAAGGGTTCCATTTTGCTTAGGCTTCTCTGGGTTTTTTTTGGTTTCTTTCTGTTTTCCGTTCCCCTGTTGCTCTTCTTTTTTCTTGTTTGTTGTTTTTTTCTTCTTAATAATATATCACCTTTCAAAAAAAAAAAAAAAAATACAAATACCAATCTGTTACAAGCTGGCACATAATATTCCTCGACAGTTTCACAGAGAAATATGTGCTTGGATTATGATGACATGACAGTCGGAATTATTCCACCGACCCCTGATGAAGAATGTTCAGTCAACTTGTACACAGTTGGTGATCTAAACTGGATTCCTAGCCGTTCACAGTGGACAGGAGAGTAGCAGCACAAGCTAAGGAATGGGATCATGGGCTGGGAAACAGAGGATTCCACAGACTAAGCAAGGAGGGACCAAAGGGTTGGTGTCCCCAAACCATGGCAGAGGCCTACATGGCCAAGCCCACAACAACAGCAGCATGCTTAATGCCAATGCCTACCTTAGTCTTTACAGCTTCGTCTTTGTCTGTGTTCATTGTTCCATCTTCTTCAATGCTGACCGGAAGAGTTTTTTTTTTTTTAAAGGTAACACTACCAGGGATTGAACCCTGGATCACTCACGCACACTACACTCTCTATCAGCTCATCTAACGAGTGGGAGACCTGACCAGAAGAGTTTTAATGATCAATTGTGTATAAGCAATGGCCATCTGGGTCACCATTAGTGACTGGTGGAGCACCACACCCCTTACATCGGGTTGGACACTTGAACTTCAGGAGGCGTCTGGTGCTTATGTTAGCTAGTGAATGGCTAGTCCAAACAATGTTGTGAAAGATGACCCTGACCTACTGAGCTTGGTGCATGAAATGAGTAATGAGCACCCTTGACGTGGGCCCACAAAGCACAT
The DNA here is from genome assembly GCA_003013855.2 of Liriodendron chinense. Classification (NCBI taxonomy): domain Eukaryota; kingdom Viridiplantae; phylum Streptophyta; class Magnoliopsida; order Magnoliales; family Magnoliaceae; genus Liriodendron; species Liriodendron chinense. Next base: position 8,673,034 of record ML058333.1, read on the forward strand.
CCCTTAAACCAGGCCCAGATCCTTCTCAAAATTGCAGGGCTTGCTGCCATGCAGTTTGGAAGCCATTCCTTCCAAGTTACTAGTGATGACACCGTCCTTCCTACAGGTTTCTTCCAATATCGTGGGATGTTGTCCCCAGCAATCTAGTTCGGGGTCCTCATACGAGCATAGAGCATCTCAGCACCTCTTACATAGTAAGCAATATAGATCTTTATTTATGAAACCATGAAATCAAAATAGTGAATTAAACATGGAAAAAATTAACTCTCTCTCTCTATATATATAGCACGCACGCACGCACATGCACACACACACACATCAATCAATTGATTCAAATCTACAACCAATATAAAATTCAAACAAGGAAAATGAGAAGGTCGATAAGATTATAGAAGAATGTTTGGAAGAGGAGTCGGTACCTTTAGTTTCTTATATCTATAAACTGCACCCAGAATGTTCAGCAGTTGTCTCTTATATTCATGTATGCGCTTAACTTGTATGTCAAAGAGGCTGTTGGGGTCAATGCTTACACCCATCACTTGCAATACATATTGCGCTAGCCGGCGTTTGTTAGCCATCTTGGCTGATGCCCACTCAGCATGCAAGTCTTCATTGTCGGCAAACTGTTAGGCAAAAGATCAGAAATTATATTCTGAGTACAGTCATGCACCCACAAGGCTAATATACGAAGACGTTTGTAAAATGACAACAGATAAGGGCACACTTCTACAACCAAGAGAACAATTTGAACAATTTAAAAAAAAACACAGCAAAATAAAATATATGTTTCAGGGTGCTGATCCGCTCTCTGGAGGCGCTGCATTTCCATGCCTACAGATAGTGACCATGCACATAGCACATCTATGAAGATCCTAACCATGCATCCTATTGGCTCTGCCATTGATTGCCCAATGATCAGAAATTGCTATCCTGACTAATAAATGGATATTTTGCTCACTGAAAGTGAGCCATTGCCGACTTGTCTTTTAGTGCCAATTTATATGCCACATTAAAGGGTTATGAATGTCCAACAGTGTGACTTTTGGACTATGTCCCATCCACTATGTGACCGACAATCTAGTTCATGTGTGCCATGTGTAATAATGAATGGAGGCATGACACTTTCCATGTCTCCAGAGCAAGGTATCCCAAAACGGTTATGTATCCGCCGATACGGCCGATACGTAATAGAAACTGTCATAACCGTTACGGGTTATAGGGTCGAAATGGCTGTAACGGCCAGTATCGGACCATAATGGTCCCATAACGGTCATGTAACAATTTTTTTCAGAAAATAAAAAAGGGCCATATCGGCCGATACGGGGTCTGTAACGGCAGTTATGGCCTGTATCGTAACGGTAACGGTGGTGGCCGTTACGGCCACCGTTACCATTATGGAACACCTTGCTCCAGAGACACTGGATCATCTCTATATTTCAAAGTTCTTAAAGCATTTTAGGTTTAACTTCAAGAGGAGAAGAAAAAAATGAATAGCTTGTTTCTCAAGTATTCAATCCCTTCATAGATGACATTTTCAGACTACCAACAGCATCTCTGTAGAATCTCCATCCGTTGTAATTTCATTAAAACAGCTCATTATCAAGAAATTCTTGGTAACAGAACACAAAAGGAATGCTTGCTGAAGTTCTCACAAAGAAGAAATTATTCGGTAGAATGCTCTGAAAAATAGCAAGAAATTACATCATGGAAAAAGACCTTATAAGGACACTAAAAATGAAAGTAAAAATAAAAATAAAAAGTTTCCAGGAATTTACCACTATTATAATATCCAAAGAAATTAAGAATGACTTACCCATCTCTCTGAAAATTTCTCATTAAAAAAACGTAGCTTGCGGAGAAGTTCTTGCCTAGATATTTACCAGGATAAAATAACATTTTTGAAGAAAAAAAAATTCCTTCCCAAGAAATCAAAATATCTAGTGACTTCAAGCAAAGAACATCCAACGCTTGAAACCCACAAGGTGAAGAACTCCATTTCCTTCTTTTTATCTTTTTTTAGCAATAAAAAAATTCCTAATCTTCGGAGAGAGAGAGAGAGAGAGAGAGAGAGAGAGAGAGAGAGAGAGAGAGAGAGAGAGAGAGAAATTTGAGAAAATTTCTTGACCAACAAATTCACAAAAAGAAAAGCATCATCTTGCTTGAAATTTTGACAAGTAAAAATAACCCACATAATTCAAAAGAAAGAACAAATAAGCCACCAAGAAGCTTATTAGCAGATATTCCATATAAAAGTTAAAAAAAATCATAAAAGATAAGTACTTACTTCGCGAAGCCCAGTAAGGAGGTCAAGGTTGGTGACCCATCCATCTGTTTTTAACCACTTGGTGATAATGTTACTCAATTCTGGGCTGCAAAAACGAAGCCACCGACGAGGAGTGATGCCATTGGTTTTATTCTGAAATTTGGCAGGCCATATAGAGACATAGTCTGCAAACAGCTCTGATTTTAAGATGTCACTGTGTAACTGGGCCACACCATTCACCTACACCAACATAGTCCAGCAAACTTTCTTTCATGATCTCAAGCAATATTACTATCCAATCAACAGTGCAGAAAAGAGAATAGGCAAGCAGAAGATTACCATAAAGAAAATGAACATGAATGTTTGGAGTAACAGAAATCACTCTATACATCCTTTCTAGACACTAACCACACCAAGGCCTTGCTGGGTCTGTCACTCCAGCTAAGGCATTTTATTTGTAGCATTAAAGAATTAATATAAGAATTTAACCTTCTTTTTATTTTGAAAGGTAACACTGCCAGGGATTGAACCCTGGATCACTCACACACACTACATTGTCTCTACCAGCTCATCTAACAAGCAGGAGGCTATATGAATTTAACATGAAGTTAAACAACAACCAGAATATTCCTCAAATTCCTGATCATTGGCCTTCTTCAGAAAACCAGGGCACATATTTGGAGAAATAGAAAATTTACTGTATAATATTCCCGAAAATAAGATTAGCTTCTTATTTATCTTGGTCAAAATAAAATAAAAATTCTTTGACCTTCATAAAACCAGGACACTTCGGTGATTTCGTGAATGGGGATTATATTTAAGGAAACGCTTTCAAAAAACAAAAGATTAAGGAAAGTTTTTCTGGCTGTATTGAGAAAGATCATGCTGTTTTTCTAAACAATAGCCCTCATTTTCATTTGCATCTTCTGTTATAAATGTAATCTAGTAGCATCAACAAATCAGAGCACAGAACACGAGCTCGACTTGATGGATTTTAGGAGGAGATTTCTTACCGTGTGCGAAGACACCACACACAAATTTGCCATCCGTACCACTGGCTTTTGGGGGTTGGAGTTATCTAAAATGCGCATGCTGGAGAGCTTACTATCCATGTCAGTTCGGGAGGAACGTATCATTGCGATGAACTGCACAAATAATTACAACATGACTTTTTAGTCAGAGAGTATATGAGATAATTTCATACACAGATGAAACAGGAAAGAATAAGAAACATACCCGTTTATCAATTTCTTCAATGATTTCCATATGACGGGGGAGAAGTTTCCTCATTACTATTTGTGACCATTTCTCAAGTGCTTCAGGGAGAACTGTGTGGTTGGTATAAGCAATTGTCCTGGCTCAAAAAAAAATATTATTCTAATGCACAAGTAATTACCATCCGAATGTACCAAAGTAACCAATGTCCATTTCAAGGGGAGATAGGTAATGCAAAACTTATCCAGATAAATCTAGGTTACGAATGAATAAAGGATCATGCAAAAACAATTAGCAAACCTTGACGTCACATCCCAAGCTTCATCCCACCCAAGTCCTTCATCATCCATTAGTAATCTCATCAATTCTGGAATTGCAAGAGTAGGATGAGTATCATTGAGTTGAACTGCAACCTTGCTAGGAAATTCGGACCACTGCCATGGTCCCTTCCCTTCTCTCCGCTCCTTAAATCTGGCAATAATGTCCTGTAAATGATTTAATAAAGATCAGAACCAATTGCAAAATGATTTTATTTTTATTGGAAGGGCAACACCAGATTCAGAGACTACAGTAGAATGGAACCGTCTTCTTTTTTTTAGAATTGATACAGTACAATGAAACTTGACATAATAACTCAAGGTTTGAAAGATATCTGAGCACTAACTACCAAAAAAGATAAATAAAGTCATCAATGCATGGCAGTCAATAGTCTTACGAATTACAGAAAGAAGCTCGCAGACATCTTAGCTTCAGTGTCACTTAATAAAGTGTAACTCAGTCCATGATGAATCTCAACTCAATCAGTATTTTTGTGACCAACAAATGTCCAGGCAAAAGGAAAACACTAATTGGGCAACTTAAAGGGCAGCCTTATGCAGAATCTAATACAATTTGATTTTGGACATTGCAAGATTCTTAAGCATATCTGTGGTGTCCTCATCAAAGTATCATATATGGGCGAATTTGTTAATTCTTTTTTTTTTAAGATTAAGCTGGATTTATTGATCACTAACGAAAATTATACAATAAGGAGAGAGATTGAAGGCTAGAGCCCTACTAGCAAGATTGTCCACTACAACATTCATCTCCCTAAACATGCGAGAAGGATACCACTAAGGTCCACTTGATATCTCTGATTTTCTCCGCCCAAAAAGAAAAAAATGCCAAGGGCAAGCCTCGGAGAACTTGCCCATCTGATCATATAAGACTTGTCTCCTTTGATAATCCATGGAGGAGATTGAAGACACCTCAGCACCAGCATGCCCTGACAAAGGGCTAATCAGAGTCATTTGTCCCAACAGGACCAGTATAAACTCTTCGAGTGTCACAATGGTCATCTCAAATAATGTTGTCTTTCCCTGCCTGGCCTGGATTACCTCTTGAGCTTCCATCAAAGTTTAATTTCCACATCCTGGGTGGGGGCGGAGTTCAAGTCCTTCGAATCTCAATCTTGTGGCTACCATCCTGAGTCACCTCAAACCAACCCTTTCACGACAAATCAAGACTGACACCTGAATGACTTCAATCCTTATTCTATTTTTAGGCAGTTAAATTTGCATTGTATAGATGCATACTCTGGAACTGCTATGTAAACCATACCAAATTTTATGGTTTGTAATCAGGACACCTTTCTGTGAAGGCCAGATTCCAGTATGCAATATCAAACTTTTTTTTCACACACGCGCGCCCCACGCACTATCGCGTACTCGCAGCACAAGGGATTCTCAAACCCGTAACCTCGTGTTGAACTCTTGTGAGTCTACCACTGAGGCCCGGCAACAGGTGCAATATAAAACATGAACTGATGACAAATGTTCCAGCTAAGCTTATAGTAGCCAGCATCACTTGGAAAGTTGTGGGGATGTCACATGTAAAAATGCAAAGTAAAATACTGAAATTCAACCAACTGTAACAGCAAAATAGGAAGCCACCAAATCAAATATAAATCCAAACATATAGAACTAAAGGAGAAGGAAGCACAAAAAAGGATATTTTGTACCATGTAGGCTTGGCAACATACCTGCAGTGAGGCGCTGCAAAGAAAAAACTGTTGCTTCAGGCGCAGAATCTTTCCATCTTCTGTGGCATCTCCAGGGTATAGAACTGCACAAATCTGCAAAGTTGCAATTTGATAAGGTTCTCTGTCAAGTGTCAAGCAATAAAAAATGAAACAATTGGAAGAACAAGGGTTTAGCCTGTCTGGTGTGAATTATCTATATAAGAGTAAAAATGAATGAATGCTTTTAGTTATAGAATCTCATGCCGGACATGCAGCTAGCATAATGGATGATAAACCTGCTGAGCTTTAGAGTGAAGCTGTGCTGCAGATTCATACTTTCCATCATTAAACTGAAACAAATTGAAATCATCTGCACTGGCTTTTGCTTCCCACAGACGAAGACTATTGGTGTTTTTGGTTTTGTATCCAGGAATGGGCACATCGTAGGCCAACGCTTGGAGAACCTCCCCTCCTACCCATTTTCGACTGCCAAACATTCAGAGAGAAAATGGATGTGACATTAGAAAGTCATCACAAACTGAGCTGCACATCAATATGGAAAAAAAGCAAATAAAAATATATGATATTTGTCTCTAACTGTGCTCTCCAGCAGGTTCAGACCAAAGGTTCTGTTTTGTGATATATGATATATTAGTGAATAAGAAAGACTTATCCAACAAAAGAATATGCACAAGCAGCTGCCTACCGAAGCAACCACAACATTGCAAAGCTTTCACCTAATCATTACTCGATGAATAGAAACATAATCATCAACCTCCCAGCTGCAACTACAATTAGCTTACACTTCTACGGAACTCAACAATGTGGAGTCGACCCCTCAATAAATCTTTTTTCTTTTCTAAAATCGGTGAAAGCAATATTTTAGAGAAAGGCCCAAAGGAAAAACAACACAAGAGCAAACAACTAAAGCATTACAAGAAAACTCCTTCAATCACCCTCAAAGTTCTCTCCTGAATCCTGACTCCTGAGAATTCCTTTACAGTGTGTTTGGATATGCGGAATCCACGCGGTAATGGAAATTCTTTTCCGCTGAAAGATAGTTGGGTTGTTTGGACACAGATTCCACAAAGTAATCGTTACAGTTATCCATGGGTAAAGTTATCTTGCAAAAGAAACTAGGTGATTTTTGTCTTAGTGAATATGAGGATTCCACTTACTATCCAAACAGGACCCCTAAATATGGAATCCCTTTCTCAACAGTCTTCATGGAAGTTATCATTAGATAATCATCATTTTTTTTCCCCATATTTTTTCCATGTATTCCTAGTATCAAAACACGCCCTCAAGGACAACACCCAAGAGCTGACAAGGATAACTCTATGTATAAGCTGGAAGGTCAATTTGCTTTTATTGTTCAAAGTTCTATTATCCTTTCTTTCCAGATGGCCCACAAAAATCAAACGTTTATCAATACCAGAAAAAAAAGAGCTATGATATTGAACTCCGAATTGAGGAATGCAATGTTTTGCAGTACCAACAAAACATTGATAGAGGATCAAGCTCTAATAATTCGCTCTAGTGTAAATGCCTAGAAAAGAGAATGGAGTGTCCTGATCAATCAAGCCTTTTCTGCACAAGATCAAAGGAAATAAGTTCTTTGAGTGAAGTGGGTGGCATGCAAATATTGCACATCCCATGATATATTATGGTGCCATTTGACTTTTGTGGCTCACATTGAACTTAGCCTAAGTGTCTTACATAGAGCACTGCCATTTTCAATTTTAGCCTTGACAAAGTGACACACAATGAAGCCTTTATTGTACAGGATCCCTTCTATCTCTAGGCTTCCCATACCATTTCACACTCTTTTGCAGTGCTCTTACATTTTATCCTCGATTGATTCTTTGTCCATTTTACATTATATTATTACTTTGGTTTGCTTTTTGTATCCAGTTGTTGAGTCATTGAGGACTTCAATATACAGCTAACAATAGTTCTTTAACAAATAATACATAAAAAATGCTCAAGAAGGCATGACACTGCAGTTGCATGCTTACAACTCCCAGAAAAAGTCATCTAAAAGAAAAAGGAAAAATATGTGGAAAGCTAGTGCTATAATAACTTGTGATTTTTCTTTTTCTTTTTTTTTCGTTTTTTAATGAGAGAAGATTTTATTCGGAAGAAATAAAAAAGCAGCAACAGGAAGATTTGTACAGCAGCTTTTTTCTTTCTTTCTTTTTCTTTTTTCTTTTTTTTGGAAAGAAGATTTGTACGGCAGCTTCGGTCCCATACAACACAAATTAGCCACCAAAAAGAAAAGATTAAATTTATAAGATACTCACGATCCAGTATTAGAGAACTCAACATGACCAAAGAATCTGACAGGAAAAACAACGTCATGCCTGACAACTTCCCATGGACTGAACTTCTGCACAAAACACAATGAAGTATTACAGAAGATGGTGAAATTAGTTTATATTCAAAAGGACATGCAGTGCAAATCAAACCTCAAGCCAATCTTCAGCAACTTCTTGTTGGCCCTCCTCGGTAAACCGCTGTTTAAACAGTCCATATTTGTATCGTAAACCATAGCCCCATGCAGGTAAGTTTAATGTTGCCATGGAATCAAGAAAGCATGATGCAAGTCTACCCAAACCACCATTTCCAAGAGCTGCATCTTTCTCCTACAGGGAGTCACCGCCCAGTATCCATCAATATGTGAAACCTTGGACTCAAACCACACACGTTCTAAAATTAATCCCCAAGATAAATTGCAAACCAAGCAAAACAACGTCCTAAATATAGCAGTCACAAGATTGTAGGCTCTCTTGAGAGCAGTCTTCAAGGAATTTTTTTTTTTTTTGAAAGGTTAGGAATTTTATTAAAGAAAAGAAACAAAAGCAATACAACTGCTGTCCCCATGACAGCGCAGCCCAAGACACCCGCTGGAATTACTTTGTCCAAATTGGTATTGATAGCTCAAATTCTAAAACAAAATTCCCAGTCTTGCATTACTTGCACCTACCGTCTAAAGTAAATTTACAAAAAGAATAGAAGAAAAGAAAAGGAAAGCAGGAATAAAAGGTTGGTTATAATTTATAAAAATGTATCAAAATCTAAACTGGTTGGTGCAACTAAATCCATGAAAAGAGTAACCATATAGCACCCCAGCTGAAGTGAGTGAAAAAAAGGAGAAAAAATCCATCTGCTAACTATCAGAAAGATTTAAATTCAATCTTGCATGATATCAGTTCAAACAAAATTGGAAGCTAATGTATCTCTCAAATAGTACACGGTTAACTAAAAGACAACATTACAGAAAATATATAAGGACCATAAAGGTTTGTGATAATCTTTATGGCGGGGAGGATTGCAAAAGATTTGTATACCTGTTCAGCAATTTCCTCGAGTTCATGCCCCAATTTATTTAAAGCATCAGCATATGCATCTAGAATATCAAGGTTTCCAATCGCATTGGTCAAAGCACGACCTTGAAGATACTCCATAGACAGGTAGTATGTTTGCTTTGGATCAACTTTGTGAAAATGAAGGTATGTCTCATTCCAGTGCTGCAAAAGCAAACAATGAAGAAATGCAATCATAATTAAGACGTTTCTAATAGGAAACTTCAATAGCACAAACTAGAAAAAGGAAACATCAACCACAGGCCTGTATCTGTGCACGATTAATAAACATGCAAACACTTAATCCCACTCTAGACAATCAGTAACTGTTTTCTATTTCATCCGTTCTAAGCTTTGTCATTGAGATTACCATCATACAAATGTTGTTGTTTTGTTTTGAAAGAAACACACATAGGAAAGTGTGTGCTAAAGACTATTAAATAACTGAATTCTCTCGTCCAAAAATGAACTAAGCATGTCTAGGGCATGATACCCACCGCAGAGTTGCTAGGGTACCGTGTTTACTGTTTGCTCATTGTCATCCATTCAAATGGTAGCTTATCCAAAACCGGAATGTTACCAGTTTCAGAAATGGTATCTGAAACTGGTACCATCCCGGTTTTGGATAAGCTACCATGTGAATGGATGACAATGAGTAATCATGGCTTTTGGGTACAAATAACCAAGTTTTTGCGTACTTGTACATTTTGGTAATTCGAACATTAAAAAGACTGTTGTGATGATGGTTCTTAAAAATAACTCAAAGAAAAGTTCAAAATTTGTAGCCATAAAGCATGAGGTTTGCTAATTCCATATCCGTGTATACCCCAGCTCCCATATACAGTGCAAACAGCCCAAAATGGTACAGTTGTGTGCAAAATCCAAGTCATTCATCAGGTGGACTGCACTGTGTCAATACCACAGTCCAAAAATCAGGCTGGTCCAATCACCATGCAGGCCACATTTAAAGAAAAACCTGATCAACTTACCATGTAAGCCACACCATAATAAACACTGGCTCACACGATGTCTGCCTGATTCTTTGACCAGGGAATTTGCAGTAGGGCCCACCTGAGAACGATTTGTATATCATGCATGTTTGCCACCTTGGCATGTGTTGCAGCATGTATGCACACGGAGCTACAGATGTATGGAATTAGCAAACCTTGTAAAGCATAAAGTTAGATAAAAACTACCAAATTAGACAAAAGAAAGTAGAGATGTAAAGTATCAACTATAAAGAACTTAAGACATTGAGTAAAATTTATAACCTAAAATCCCAAATAGAAAGCCCTAGAATTTCATGCAAACTAGGAGTGGAAGACCACCTCATGTTTCATCCCCGCCAATTTACATCCTATGATGTGATAGAAAAAATGGAGAATTGTGCTCTTTTATTATATTGAAGAAACCTGAATGGACGTAGTATGCTAATTAGTATTTTGGCACTCAGAAGATAGAAGTTGAAACTTGAAACTTGGAATGTTGGAAGAATTATGTACTTTGAAATTAATGGAAATGGTTTGCAGTTTGAAGAATCTCCTCTTTTTTTTTTCTGATACTCACAATGCCTGATATGTATGTACTTCTTCTTTTGTTCTTTCCTGATTCCCATAATGCTTAATATGTATGCACTAGTAAAAACGCATGCATGTCCACAGTGATAATTCTCTTTCTCGGCGATTTCTCTGCTGGGAATGTCTCGGGAGCTTTTCAAATTTCGAGGGTTTTTTTCACAATATTATTGGAAAAATCCCACTGAAAATAAAATACTTATTAACTTCTAAATCATTTTTGCATAAAAGCTGCAATAATTTCATAATAAAATCGTGAAAATAAAAAATAAGAAAAAAACAAAGATTTTGAAAATCTCATGATATTTATTGCAATGTCCACAGCACAACATGCAATGCACCAAATCAATGCATGCTCTAGTGAGTATGCACTCTTACACGTGGCAGGTATTCCATCATGCGAATAAATGTGACATCTGAGCTGTGAATAAAAAGGACTTCAATTGTGGACGATATGGTGCAAAAGTCAGGTGGTTCCAATCATCAGGCAGGTCACCCTATATGATAGCAATGGATGTTCTGAAAAACTTATCAACAGTCAACATTCACTCGTTGCTGTGTGACTTCACTGATGATTGGACTGATCTGATTTTCATGCCAAAGAATCTTATAAATGAGGCTCATATTATCGATACATCTGATGTCCATTCAACATTTGCATATTCCGTACGTAAAGGTGCATGTAGGCTGGCAAACCTCAAGTAAAGAATGTGCTTTCTTCATCGAATAAGAGTGATAGCCTCACAGCTTCCATAAAAATGACATAAATGTCCCTGTCAATGTCCAAATTGCCTCTTAAAATCATCTCATTTGAATGGTACAGAGGGTCGATAATATTCAATTGTGTGGAGCTTTTTTGCCGGACTTCTGGCTCCATAAGCACCCCATCTACTCACATCTTTCCATACCGGGATTTGTGGAGCAATGACTTCCACACAGCTTGAAAGGAAAGATGCGAAAAGGTAGAATTAGATCACCCTTCCATCATTTTGTGGACAGAGACTCAAATCACTGGATCCATTCACATGGAAAATTAAGGATATACTTGAAAGTACAGTGAGAATTGTAGAAAATATAAAAAACAAAAGGATACCTAAGTGCACAGAAACATTTCTGCTACAAAATAAAGAACAAAGAGAATGTAAAATAGTAGATATGGGAAATTTTAATATACCTGAATCAGGCGGTCGCGAATGCTCTCTGCCGTGGCATAAAATGCTTGCTCTGGCTCAAACTTGAGGGGAGAAAAATGAGGGCTATATTGTGCATGGTAGTTGATATTTGACGCAATGTCTGATGACTTTTCTGCGGTGGGATGTGCAACAGCTGGGATTTTCGTAGTGAGACTATTGCGAGCAGCACCATTGGATTCAGTGGCAGTCGTCATGGCAAATATCTCTTCATAATCCACAAAACATGTTAGATTGTTAGGAAAAATAACATTATTACAGAAAACCAAAAACATTTATTTAGAAAACAATATAATTACTTTATGAAAAAAAAAAGCCCTCAACATAAAAACTTGTAGTTTTTTTTCACTCAAATTCACCTTCTGAGTCCTGCCAATAGAGAACATCAGTTTTCACTAAAAAGGAAAATCAGTATACAAAACTGACATTGCTCATCGCAAAATCACATCCAGATGCCCCACAATAAAATAATAAATAAATAAATAAAACAATATTACACAAAAAGAATCCATACATTTTGCCACTACAAAATGAGCCCTAATAGAATAGAAGTTTTTTTTTTGAAAGGTCTAATAGAATAGAAGAAGGAATGAAATAGTTTGCCTTGGACAGAAAATGCTCTTTCTGCAAAGCCTCGTGGTGGATCCGACCCCCAAAAAGAAGCAAGAAATCATCAATATATAACAGATTCAATTAAATTGCTCTCAAAATCGCCTCTCTTATAATAAAAAATAATAATAATAAATTAAAAAAATGCATTTCCACTCCAAACCAACTCTAGAAGAACTAGACCAATTAAAAATCAGTTTTTATGCAAGAAATTAAAACATAAAAACCACAAATTCCTACATATTTCAGCCAAAAATCAAGAAAAAAAATCGATACATCCACTCAATTGATACAAAAAAAAAATTAAAAAAATCACTGAAATTCTACTAAAAATCCCTTCTTGGATTAAAACAAAGTACAATCTTCCATCAAATTCTACAAAAAAAAAAAAAAAACTAATATTGCACAATATAATCCCAGTTTTGTGAACGAACCCATACATGTTAGCACTACAAAATAAGCTCTAATAAAATAGAAATGACATTCATATATAACAGATTCAATAAAATTACTCTTGAAATTGCCTCTCTATTCGAAAAACTCACTGAATTCCACTCCGAATCACCTGTACACAAAATAAACCATCTAAATTCGCTTTTTATAGCAAAAAGAAAACCCGTAAATTTCTACAAATTCCTGCCAAAGACAAGAAAAAAATCGATACATCCACTAAAATAGAAACCCAAGAAAAAAAAGAATCATCGATACAAAAAAATGCAATTAAATTACTGAAATTCTACAAAAAATTACTTTTGGGTGGAAAAAAAAAAAAAGATAGCATAAAAGTCCACCAAAATCTGTGAAAAAAAAAAAACGAGAAATTCAATCAATCAAACCAAAAAGAAATCAATCTAAAAGAATCTGATAAGTTACTCAAAATCACCTCTACATGAATCAAATCATCTAAATTCGCTTTTTATCCAAAAAAAATCCATAAATTCGTACAAATTCCGGCCAAAAACAAAAAAAAAAATGCATCCGCTTAAATAGAAACAAAAAAAAAAAAAAAACAATTAACTCACTGAAATTATACTAATAAATCACTTCTTAGATAAAAGAAAACACGATTTTCCGTAAAATTTCACCACAGACACTGAAAAAAAGAGAGGAGAAATTCAATCAATCACACTGAAAAACCATCGATCTAAAAGAATATGATAAATCCTCAAAATCTCTTCTACACGAACTAAACCATCTAAAATCCGTTTTTTGTCCAAAAAAAAAAATCCATAAATTCCTACACATTCCCGCCAAAAACAATAAAAAATCGTACACCCACTCAAACTGAAACAAAACAAAAAACAGAAGTAAATCACTGAAAGTCTACTACAAATACTTCTTGATGAAAATAAAAACGATTTTCCAAAAAAAATCCACCAAAAAATGCGGAAAAAAGCGAGAAATTCAATCAATCAAACTAAACAACAATCGATCGAAAATAATCTGAGAAATCACTAATGAATTCTCACCCACCTGCACGTACAAATCAGCAAATCCCGATCAATCTCCGAAGAAAAATCGCAGATCTGATCTCCACCGTTTTCCTTCAAACTCCCTCCATCTCCCAAACCCAATCTACTTTATATAAAAATAAAATAAAAAATCCCGTGCCCTAGAAACTCACGAGACTGAGATATCGGTCACGTGACCACCTCGAAAAGAAGAAAAACAATATTACGGAAAAAGACAGTGAAATGCTGCTTAATTGAAGTGATTATGGTGGGTTAAACTGAGAATTCAGATCGAGCTCAGGGGCAATAATCAGAGCAGATATTTACAGAGATTTTTAGAGGTAAATGAGAAAGAGACGAAGGAGAAGGAGAAGGAGAAGGAGAAGGAATTTCGTTGTTGTGAAAGAGACAAACGAGGGATGGCGTTTGTGAAAAATATCAGAAGTTGGAGGTCGGGAGTCGGAGATGATGGATACGGTAGATCCGGGAGTACCGGAATATGCTTTAGAAGCAGTCTCTTTTCGGATTGCGTAGTGTAGCACACAGCATTGATGGAAAAGATATGTGGGCTCACTGTAATTTATTTATTTAATCCACTCCGTCCATCTATTTTTAAATATTTTTTTAGTACTTCAATCAAAAAATGAGCAAAATCCAAATCTCAGGTGGACCACACTATACGAAAGAGTATCGATTGAACTTTCACCGTTAAAAACCTTCTAGGGCCCACTGTAATGTTTATTTGCCATCCAACCTGTTTATTGGGTCACACAGAAGTGGATGAAGGTAAAAGACACATATTAGCTTGATCTAAAACTTTGATACTCTCCAGGAAGCTTTTAATTGTAGGCTTTCAATCAACCATCTTTCATGTGGTGTGGTCGATTTGATTTTTGGATCTGACTTATTCTTTGTATCACGCTCTAAAATTATATGAAAAAATGAATGGACGGCGTGGATAAAACAGATACATCATGGTGGGGCCCACGGAGCTTTTACAGGAGCACAGGGGAAGTATGTGCTGTGTGCTTAAACAACGCAATCCGAGTCCTCTCTTTTCGGAACACGTGGCGGGGCGATGCTTCGATCGGGAACGTCCATACGATGGGACCATTGATGGCCTTCGTGTAGACGGTATAGGTAGGAGAATTGATCTGATAAAGGCAATGTAACACTACGTGTGGTACCGTGCCATTTTTTTCTGACAACATGTAACTCATGTCGGGAATCTGAACCGTGAAATGAAAGAGGACCCGACCAATGAAGGTCATTTGGGAAAATCAGATCGCTATGTCCATCATCCGGGCCACGCCATTGGTATCAATTTACAACCGACAGTCTGTTTCAACATACAGGTGTAGCCCACCTACCGAACGGATTAGCCTCGTTTTTTAATAAAGATAATCTTCCTAGTGGGCCCTACAGATTTCATGGTACTGATCTTCTCCAAAAGTGGCACGTTAGTGGAAACGATGGTACGCTTCCACGAGTTTCGGAACCATTGCTGCATCGACCTTCAGGTGGTCCCGACTACATCACCATGCTGCTGGCGGGCGCGGATTGCTTGCGAAAGCCTTTGTAGGCATCTCCTGCGCAAGGAATCTGGGTGGGTCCCACCGTGAGGTTTGTGAGAAATCTACGCCCGTCCAACCGTTTTTTGAGATCATTTTAGGCGTTGCAACCAAAATTGAACGGGATCCAAGGCTTAAGTGGGCCGAAAACATGACGATTGAACTTCCACAGTTGAAATATTCGTGGGGCCACAGAAGTTTCGAATCAGGGTAATATTTGTGTTTTCAGTTCATCTCAGTAGTATGACATTATGAACGGTATGGATGGCATATAAACATCACTGTGGACCCCATAGAGGTTTCAACGGTAAGAATTTTCCTACACACCTATTGCTTTAGTGCGGCCCACTTGAGTTTTTGATCCCGTTCATTTTTGTTCGCAACGCCTAAAATGATCTCACAAAACGGTTGGACGGCGTAGATTTCTCTCAAACCTCACGGTGGACCCCACATAGATTCCTAGGCAGGAGATGCCTGCGAAAGGCTTTCGCAGGCAATCCGCGCCCGCTGCTGGCAAATGGTACATCCATCTTTCCGTATCACACGTGGATGGATGATTCGTAATTCCAAACCGTCCATCTAGTGGGTCCTTCTGTTGACGGTGAGTGATTCAAAATACACATATATGAAACGAACCTGGGCATTTGATCAGCATCTTTAAAAGCGACGGTGGAAAAGAGAAATAGTTAACGGCCTGCATTCGATGATGGAAAGTGGGGAGAAGATGGTAGTTTGGTGGGCTTCTCCTTTTTAAACAAAGGACATGCACGATGGGGCCCACTAGTTAGGCCGTCCTGATTAATGCATTACCCTGCCACGTGTAATTTGGAGAGAAGGGTCCGCCATACTTTCGGTTCTACCGGCTTATACGGATCAGCTTCCAGGGTATGGAAGGGAGAGGTGCTGCTTTTTTAAACTGGTTTTATTGGCAAACGGACGAAATGATGCTACGTGTATTGAGGAAACACGTGGAAACGAGCATAGTCGAAGGAAAGGCGCTAAAAACGAAAGGAAGTTTTGTTACGGTACATCCACATGTAATGATATAGTATACATCTCATCCGTAGCCGTTGGATTTGGAGCCACGTTTTAATGATCGGTACCTTTTATATCATGGGGCTCAAGGTGGATTGGTGAAACACACAAAAAAATGCAATATTTTAATAATTATTATTTAATTCTTTTATCCTACCCGTTGTATTTTGGGCCAAGTTTAGGTTACTCTAGCCTTGAAATTTTCAAGGCAGCCCCAGAAACTTTGCATCTCGTCTGATCAACGGCTTAGGTAATTGAAACCAGATCCAACAGCTACAATCCCACGCAATCACCAACAACTACAAGCGGATGGATGACTTCGTCGAAAGTGATAAAAATTAGTTTAAAATCAGATTATTATTATATTAGAAAACCTGCTTGGAAAATTTCGACCGTCCATTTCTATTCGCCCGTTGCTGATGCTTGGATCAAACCCATCTAAAGAGCCGGGTGGATCTCCCCGCGAGTGTACTCAGCTTACCAGTTACTTGGTGCGTGGTTCGCACACGTCTCAATCTCAGGAATTTTTCTGCATATTTTTTTTTTATATTCCACTGGAAATATCTAATATTTTAAATTAATGGCTCTCATGAGTTTCTCTTTGAATAAAAAATGCACTTTTTTTTTATATTCCGCTGAAATATCTAGCATTTTTAGTTAATGGTAAGTAAAAACAGCTTAAAAATGAGTACTCGGGTATAAGTCCTCATTTCAGGCACACATAAAAATGGTGCAATGCACACTAAGGAAGTGGATTAGGTGCGGTGCCTAACTTGTCAAAGATTGTGCAGCCCTTACCATGGGCCCAACGTTGATGGATGTATTTTACATCCATGTTGTCCATCCGTTTTGCTAGACTCATTTAGTGAGTGAGCCAAGGAGACTCAAGTCTCAAGTGGGCTATACCTTGGGAAATAGTGGTGATTGACCATTAAAAACTTCTTATGGGCCATAAAAAGTTTCACCCCAATTTTTATGACCTTACAAACAGGTTGAACGGAAAATAAACATTATGGTGAGCCTACTAAGTTTATAATGGTAAGACATTTAATTACTACTGTTTCTTTTGGCATGCTCCATTTGAGATTAGCATTTACTTAAATTCTGGGGGAAATGCATGAGCAGCGTTGATATACTACACATGCATCAAGGTGAGCCCTTAATATAAGATTGGCACAATTGCATTCTTAATGTAACTAGACTAAGAGTAAGCTAAACGGGAACAGAAAAGACCTGATAAATTTGGACTTAAGCCTATATAGGGCTTGATGTAACTAGGCTGCATACGGTCTGATTTGGAGTAGTTAATTCCAGATGGGGAGAAAGTCGTGCTTAAAATGTAAATTGCAAATCAGCCATAACATTTCATGGGACGTACAAATTATTGATTTTGATGTAACAGACCTATCAATCTCCAAATCGTAAGCGGCTTTGTCCATTTTGCAAGAAAAGTCACGCTTTTAGTTCATTAAATAGGAGAGAGGAAGCCCCTGCCATTTATTTTCTCTTCATTTAATGGTTTTTCTCTTTAATTAATGCTCTCTCTCTCTCTCCCCAACCTATTTAATCCGGAAAAAAAAGTCTTTCTTTGGCTTGATGAGATGGACACCTCACTGTGATGTATATGTTTTATCCATGCCGCCATTCATGTTGACCGATCATTTTAGTTGAAAAGCCCAAAAATCAAGGCAAATCAAAGGCTCAAGTGAACCACGTCACAAGAACAATGGGAATTAAATGGGATGAAGCTTCTTGAAGGCCAGTAAGTTTATATTTTACCTCCACGCTTGTATGGCATTATGAATAAGTTGGATAGCAAATAAATATCATGAAGGGCCTTAGGAAGGTTTCAACTGTGGGTGCCATTGTTACCTGTCGTCCAGAGCCTTTGATCTGCCATCTTATTGGACTCGTGCCATAAAATTATTAATAAAAATGAATGTATGGACATGGTTAAAACATAAACATCATGGGAAACACCCTAGAGCCCTGTGATCACCATCCATCTCTAGCCGTGGGGGTAGTACCCAATCTGTAACCTGAGGAGGAATGATGTGAAGCCTCCGAGCTCATATATGCAATCGAGTCTCGATTTTTGAAAGAGGACGCGCCTCCTACGCTAGGAATCTAGGTGGGGCCACCATGATGTTTGTGAGAAATCTATGCCGTCCAACCTTTTTGGGAGATCATTTTAGGCGTTGCGAT
The DNA here is from genome assembly GCA_003013855.2 of Liriodendron chinense. Taxonomy (NCBI): domain Eukaryota; kingdom Viridiplantae; phylum Streptophyta; class Magnoliopsida; order Magnoliales; family Magnoliaceae; genus Liriodendron; species Liriodendron chinense. Next base: position 8,691,511 of record ML058333.1, read on the forward strand.
AAAAAATGAACAGGATCCAAGACTCAAGTGGGCCGAAAATGTGACGATTGAACTTCCATAGTTGAAATATTCGTGGGGCTACAGAAGTTTCGAATAAGGATAATATTTTTGTTTTCAGTTCATCTCAGTAGGAATGACATTATGAACGGTATGGATGGCATATAAACATAACTGTGGACCTATAGAGGTTTCAACGGTAGATATTTCCCTACCCACCTTTTGCTTTAGTACAGCCCACTTAAGTCTTGGATCTCATTCATTTTTTGTCGCAACGCCTAAAATGATCTCACAAAACGGTTGGACGGCGTAGATTTCTCACAAACATCACAGTGGGCCCCACATAAATTCTAAGCGAAGCAGATGCATGCGAAAAGCCTTTCGCAGGCAATCCGCGTCCGCCCATGGATCGGCGATCTAAGCTATTGGTTTGGGCGAGCCGCCCCATGCAGAGATGATCCCTAGGTGGAAGATCAAAGGCATCCAATAGTTTGTCTCATTTTCTTCAAATCCAAATAATTCTTATACTTTATTTATAATCTTCTATTTGGAGGTCATGCATAGAAATGCATTGGAATTCTTTGCCATGCAGAACATGTTCGCTTCTTTGCTATATTGGCTATCGACGCTTGTTATTTCAACAATATATAGCATGCTAGCCACGCTAGTATCCCAACATCCTACAACGACAGCAGGTGCCTGATGCCCAATCCCTAACAAGTTCTTCAATACTTTTAAACAGTCGAAGAAGATTCAACATTGGTGTTGTGGGTACTATTGGATGAACAGTGGGTTTAAAATTTCCAATGCATACACTCATACATTATATCCATGCACCAATGTAATTCATTGGTTCTCACTCTTAAAGTAAGGGTTTTCTCTAAGGGTGTGTTTGGACCTTCGAGTTTCATGGTAAGTCGGTGTAAAACTCACATCATTATTTATTGTAGCCAATTGGGTGAACCAAGATGTCGAGTCATAATAACTAGTTGGAATGCGAAACCACTAGATGGGTGGAGGTGCATTGGCGTGGCATAGATTCGTGAGCCCCACCATGATGTGTGTGTTATATTTTTACTGTCCGTTCATATTGGGAGATCATTTCATATAAAGAAACAAAAAATAAACCACATACAAAATGTAAATTGACCACACTACAAGAGTAGTGAGGATTGAATGCGTGCCATTAAAAACTTCCTACAACCCACAAAAGTGTTAAATGAAGTTGAGATTTGCGAATGATATTGCAAAATGAATAGATGGTGTGAATATAACATAAATTATGCAAGTTACATCTAAATATATCTAATTATGTGAGTACATCACATACATATTAAAATAACAAAAGCTACCAAAGTGGTATTAGTTTTATATTAGACTTTACTTTGGACTAATATGGTATTAATACTACCCATTTATAGTGGACCAGGCCACGTTACGATGGAACTCCACCATCCAAACATGCCCTTTGACTCTTTACTTTGGACTAATATGGTAGTAATACTACTCATTTAGAGTGGGCCCGGCCACGTTACGATGGAACTCCACCATCCAAACATGCCCTCAAAGTCAAAGGCATGTGCTATCTTCCAACATGGAATTAATGTATTGTTCTTGCAATTAATGAACCCCTTTAAAAGGGGCATTTTGGTGCAAATATTATTTCCTTTCTTCGTATCAATTCCTGGCAAATAGAAATGCATTTGTCAACGCGGGAGCAGATTGGGTGAGACTTCATATCCACCCAAGTGGGTGGGACCCATACTATGGGGGCCCATTGTGATGTATGTGACTACATCAATGCCGTTCATCCATATTGAAAGCTCATTTTAGGGCATGATCCGGAAATTGAAGCACTTCCAAATCTCGGATGGACCATGGTATAAGAAATTATGGTGATTGACCATTAAAAACTTCTTGTAGGCCATGAAAGCTTTGGATCAAAGGTGATGTTTGTGTGGTCTCTTCATTTAGGTGTTTGTGAGCTTATCAACGGGTTGGATGGAAAATAAACATTCCGGTGGAATCCATGGAGTTTTTAATGGTGGGGATTCAATCATGACTATTTCTTATGGTGTGGTCCACCTAAGGTTTGAGTGGGCTTCATTTTTTGTATAATTTCCTAAAATGAGCTTTTAAAATGGTTGGACGATGTGGGTTTAAGGTGCATACATCACTATGAGCCATATAGTCAAGGGTTCCACCCACCTTGGAGAATCCAGGGCCTCACCTAATCCGCTCCCGCCACTCTTCCAATATAATCCCTGACTCGGGTGAGTCATAATTGGACGTAGGACCGAACAGGTTGGTTTGAGTCCCCGAGCTAAGAAACCATGGCTCCAACCCACAACTCATTGATGGACTGATCCACTAGAAAGCAATCTAGATCTTGTTTGGTTAATTTAGGCATTTATGGATTAAAATAATGAATAAAATTTATCGTGTAAGATTAGTTATGACTGAATTACCTAAGTTTGTGACATAAGCCACTCACAATTAGCGAAAATGGTTATGTAGTATTTATCTTCCTAAATCTTTAATTACTGTTTAGGTAACTAATTAAATCCGTACAACTTTATTACATTAAATGCCTACTGTTGAAAAATTCCAAGGGCCACAAAAATTTTGGATCAAGCTCATATTTATGTTTTCCCTCCATACACGCTAGCGTGACCTTGTGAACCTGTTATATATGGCAAGTAAACATCACGGTGGACTATAGAAAGGCTTCAACGGTTGCGTTATTATCCCCACTGCATTATATGGGAGTGAATTAGGTGAGATCCCTAACTGTGGGGCTGACAATGATGTATGTGTCTTAAATCCGAATTAGGTGAGATCCTGACTGTGGGGCTGACAATGATGTATGTGTCTTAAATCCACAACGTCCAGCCATTTTGAAAGCTCATTTTGGGTATGATCCAAAAAAAGAAGCTGAAACAAATATTAGGTGGACCACACCACAAAAACAGTCGTGATTGAATCTCTACCATTGAAAACTTCATGGATTCCACCGAAATGTTTATTTGCCATCAAACCTGTTGATAAGGTCACAAACACTTAGATGAAGAGACCACATAAATATCATCTTGATCCAAAGCTTTCGTGGCCCACAGGAAGTTCTTAATGGTTGATCACTACTTTCCCTGTACTATGGCCCATTTGGGATTTGGAACTGCTGCATTTTTTGGATCATGCCCTAAAATGAGCTTTCAATACGGATGGACGGCGTGGATGTAGTCACATACATCACAGTGGGCCCCACAGTCAGGGGTCCCACCCACCACGGTGGATCCGGGTCTCACCCAATCGGCTCCCGTCTTTGCCCATTGCACAAGAAGCAAGCACACATCAACTCACAATCCAAAATGTGGGCTCAATCAGGGACAACGACGAAACTGACCATGATGGCATCGATCACATCCATATGAAAAGCTTCCACTGAATCTAGACGGCTGGCTTTTTTTTTTTCTCTTCAATCGTCGGCTATCATTATAGCATCAAGATTGCTCAGATCATTTTGATTTTCAGGCATTTCTCCATCAACGCCAGGCTCCATAACTCGGACGGTCCGGATTATCGTGCATGCGTCTCATCTGAGCCGTTGACGAGTTGGCACATGTAGTAAATTCATACAAGGAGTTGTATGATCCTGGACCCAAGGATACATACGGCATACTCAGATTTCCCAGTTTGTAGAAGCAAGTCTAGTGATCCAGACCGATAGTATTCAGGACATCACATTAAATGGATTATATCCTGCGATTTCTTGATAAAAACAATCTTGTTCGTTCAATTTATGTCCCTAAAATAGACGGTTAAAAATTAAAATTCAGCAACGGTTTAACGCAAATGGTAAAAAAGTATTAGTATTGTTGGATCGTATATTCAACTTTGGAAATTTATATATTATGGTCCATGGAGGAGGTTCGAATCAGAGCAACCGTCTGGATCACTGAACCATGGGTCCCACTCGCACAAAATGAAAACCCGAGTACACTTTTCATATCCTTGGGTCGAGGATCATATAATTCCGTCCGAGCGTTATTTGAGCCCTCATTTGCATCTCTTCCCGCCCGGAAGCCCTCTCTCTCTCTCTCTCTCTCTCTCTCTCTCTCTCTCTCTCTCTAGGGTTTTCTACATTCGGGAAATGAAGCTAAAACCCAAACAGAAGAAATCAGATCCAGCTCCAAAGGTACGGATGGCCTTCTAATTCTCTCATTTTCCCAAGAAAACCTAGAAAAATCCACCTCTTTTTGATCCTTCTACCGGCATTTGCGTGATTTTCTTCTAATTCACAGCTCATTTTGGAGGAAATCATTGGCCTGACGACGAAAAATGCGAGCGGTTTGGCTGCTAACGTCTCCTCGGGCGATTGCGTGTACTTGGCGGGATGCGTTGTCGTGGTCTACAACATCGAATCTGGTGCGCAGAAGCACCTCTTGGTGTCTTCGCGGATGCCAAAGCCCTTGAGCTGCGTGTCTGTCTTGTGTCGAGACGGTGGCAGCTGCATCGCAGCTGGAGAGGTAACCATATCTTCTTTTCCTTGTGGTTGTTACTGCTGTTGTCTTCTCCCTTTTTTTTTTTTTTTTTTGAGAGATCGGATATGGAAATTCGGGAGATAAAATAGACTGAGAGTTTAGGCTGTGTTTGGATGCACGGTTGAATTGAATTGGAATAGTTTTAGTTCGATAAAGTGTGAAAGGATCAAATTTTAGTTATGCATGTCCAAATGCGCTCTTCAAGATTGGCGGGATTATATGATCCTCGAGCAATGTTTTAAATATCGACGATATCGGACGATATATCCCACGAAATATCTTGTATCCCACCTATGCGATAGGAAATGTACAGGTAGTGCTGATATATCCCACATGTTTGATCTGGTGAGCATTTTCAATTTCCAATCCCTTGTTTTTGTGGAAATTATGTTAAATCAGTGTCAAATCCATTGGTTCTTCACATTAAATCACTGTCAAATGGATCCATTGGTTCTTCACATTAAATCAGTGTCGAATGGTTATAAATCCATTGGTTCTTCATGTTTTGCATGAAAAATCATGGAGTTGGAGCTTTGATTTCGATATCCATTGGTTCTTCATGTTCTCTATATTTTTTTTCGAATTTTTCCTTCAACCAGCCATCGATTGAGATTTGAGACTAATTTCGAAGTATTTAGTAGTATTTGATGAAATGACCATCACATATACGCTAAATTCGAAATTCGAGTGTAGGTGATCCGATTTGGGGAAAATTCAAAATTTCCTAAATTTATCCCAAATTGCTTGCAATGTTGCACTCCAAACATGAAATCAAGCATGTATGAGGGCTGATCTACTGATTTGTTAAGTCCTTGTCAATTTTCAGAAAATAAAAATCATTTTTAATTAAAATTAATAAAAAATATTAAAATATTATTTTTTTTCTCGAATTTTTCCTTCAACCAGCTGTTAATTGAGACTAATTCGAAGCATTTAGGAGTGTTTGATGAAATGATAATTACATATACTCTAAGTGTTGCATTAGTTCAGTCAGATAGCGCATAGCTTAGGACCCTATATAAAGGAAACCTATTATTTGCACTTCTTTTTTGAGATGTTATGATTTAAAAGTGTGTATTAAGGTCTTTTTTAACAATTCCTGAAATTTCATTGAAAAATTCAACCATTTTTCCAATGTTTCCCCATGTTTCCTAAAAAGTACGATAAATTACCCAATACAAACGATATATCCTGTGTGATAACTGATACGTATTTGTATCCCAAGGGTGTGATACGTAACACGATACCGATATTTTGAAGAATGTCCTCGAGTTGTGGATATCTAGACTCTAGAGTATCCTTGAGCCCTGAGTGGGGAGAAGTTGGCTCCAATGGCTACTTATATAGATCGTTGATATAATGGACCTTAGTGTGGATAGACCATACCCCAAAATCTCCCAGATTGGAAGCTTTGTCCAACCTTCTCTCTCTCTCTCTCTCTCTCTCTCTCTCTCTCTCTTCTATCTCATTGAATGTGGACCACTGCTATACTCTACTCAACTGTCTATTCTTAGAACACCAATAAAAATTAGAAGGTTCTATATGGGGGATTTCTAGGAAACCCACATCAATTGTTGGGTCCATCAACACAAGGGGCTGACGCAATCACATCCGATCAACACCAGTGGTCAAAAGACTTGCTTCAGAGAGTTGGGGGGATGGTAGGAATGTCCTTCGAGGATCAAGACGAAGACGTTTATGACTTCTTTACTTTTGTCAAGGGTAAAGCTTTGCAGAGATGGAAAGAGGTGCATATGGCTACAATCAGAAACTTGCCAAGAGGTTGGAGGGAAGTTCTAAGCTTGGAATGTTCAATCAACTACGATTCTCCAGGGAAACTTGGTGGAGGAAAGTGGGGAAGATCGAGTAAAGCGGTTGCTCAATGTTAGTCCTTTCTTGGAATGTGAGAGGGTTGGGTTGCACCACCAAAAGGGCTCAAGTAAAAAAAGTATGTAGGAAAATGAAACCTGAGATAATAGTTGTTCAGGAAATGAAGTTGTGATCTATTAACATTGGAGTGTTGGATTCTATTTGGGCCTGTCCTCATGAAGAATGGGCTGTCGTTGACAGGAGTGGGATCTGTAGGAGGGATTTTTATTGCCTAGAATTCCGAAAGGTGGTCGAAGCTCAACTGTTAGATGGGTATGTATTCTCTGTTTGTCCTTCTGCGTGAGCTCTCGTTAGGGAATCAGTGGGTTTTCACTGCGGTGTATGGCCCGTCATCCAACAGCAACAAGGGCCAGTTTTGGGATGAGCTTGATTAGGTTAGATTGAAGTGCGATGCTCCATGGTGCGTTGGTGGAGACCAAGGTGTCCTGTAGCGGTATAGGTGGGCGTAACGGTGCCACCGTTACCGATACGGATATGGGTCGTATTGGCCGATACGCCCTCGATAATGGTTGAATTTTTTTTTTTTTTTTGCCAAAAAATCTAAAAAAATGCGGATTAAATTCAGAAAATTTCAAACATCTTAAATATGCATTCATTTATAATTTTGAACATGTTTATGGTGGTGAAGCGGTCCACCCTTGGTGAAAAGCTGTATCGAGCTGTCTGATGTATTTATGAAGTTGACAATTTAGAATTAAATGCAAAACTTATAAATTCAAATTTCTAACTGTTTAATACCAATAATAGATATATTAGAATAAATGTAACATTAAAGTATTTCAATTTTCACATGTGTTATTATTTTTTATAATTTATTTTATATTATTTACATACCTGAGGAGTGAGGATTGAGGAATGAGGATTGAGGACTTGCAAAAAAAATGTATAAGACTTCTCCTATCTTGAATCCATGATTCTTGTCCTGCCAACTTGTCATTCTAAAGTAGAAAAAAAATAGTAGTACCTAATATACTCCCCTGCAAGCACGTTGATTAAAAATTACTTGACTGGTTGTCACTTGTCAAGGGAGTTATTTTAAACACAAGTTCAACAATGTAAAGTGTGTGTTTTCTTGGTGAATGTGTAACTGCGTGGGTAATGGAAAAAGGCTCACTAGTCACCAGACTCACCACTCACCAGACCGAACTCACCGCCAAAATGAAAATTTGCTTTGTTGTGGTTGCTCAACCTCCACATCCTCGTCATTATCATCAGGTTGTTGCGGTTGTGGAATAGCTGTTGCATATCCATAATATCCAATGCCGGAGGGAAAGACAAGGTCAACGAAACCGGATGATAACTGATCCTGAGTAGGCAAAGATTCCGACCCCGAGTAAGGATATCCACTAGTGCCTGTCGAATAGCCGTGCCCATACTGGTACTCGTATTCAGGCTGTTGAGATTGAGATGAATAACTTGGATTTGGTTCATATGGTAGATGTGGATCAACGTGAGGAGGACTACTCCAATATGAAAGTGGCGGAACAGGTTCCCTATAATCCCATTGGCTGTAAGAATACCCATAATTTTTGAGATCATAGCCATACGCATGATGATGTTTTAGACTTGTCGGTGTCGATCGCGGTGCAGGACCTGTAGGTGCACTACTGGAGCCAAGCTCCTCCTGCTGGCTGTATCGTGACTCAGTACACTCATAAGTTCGACCTCGGCCCCGCCTACCTCGTCGATGCTCATCAGCCTCGCGATCTGTAGACGGCTGTATGGTGGTATCAGTGGCCTTAGTGAGTTGAGCAATGCCAGAAGTGGGACCAGCATTAGGTGCATCATCATATCATCTGTTTCAGTATCGCTAGAGCTCGCACTTTTTTGCTGACTTTGCATGAAATCCGCCCCCCTTTCTGGGTCCAACACAAATGCACGACTCTCTTGTTGCGCCTTGCGTATTTCTTGATCTTCAACTTCTATTTCTTCACTATTTTCTTATATTTCTTTTTCCCTTGCTTCCAACCAAGGTAGAAGTGTGTCTTCCTTATCATAAATATTGTCCAAGTTTATTGGACAGTAATCCACATCACCGGCACTGTTGGCGCTAAGCCTCTTATGATGCATGCGTATTCTTAGCCTCATGTTGTAATGCATAAAGACAAGTCTATCTAACGTCCTAGTCTGCAATCTATTTCTATTCTTCGTATAAATAAGTGCAAAACAACTCCAATTTCTTTCGCAACCAGAGGAAGACGTTGTTTGGCTTAAAATCTTCATTGCAATTTTTTGGAGAGCCGATGCACTCTCTCCGAAATTTATCCACCATTTGGCGGGTTGCAACCTAGATATTGCATGTTGTATAAGAGCATCTGCAAAGCTGCCCTGACGACTTCCATATATATCCAAATTCATTCAAAGCCCTTATTTGTGCATCTAAGTCAGGCTCTAATCTCTTTATCATATTCTTAAGCCAATACGAGCCTTATCATCCACAACAAATGATTGGGCATATCTATACCCAAGATTTAGATAATAACCTGTTGCATGGATATTGTGATGGTGCTGCTGTGTCCATCTTTTGTCGATCAATTTCTAGTAAGATTGCCAGCTTGAACAATCATGTTGAATTGCCAACTTCGCCTTATCCATGACATTGTAGAGGAAGCCCATCGTAGGTGCTTCACCGGTTTCAACAAGACGAAGTACCTTCATTAGTGTTTCCATCACCTTTAAAATATTCTTAACCTTCTTTCAATATTTGTTGTCTCTTATGGTGTTTACAACATCAACCGTCGTCTCTGATGTCTTCTTCCCATGTTTTGTATTGAGACATTGTTGGGAAGCAAACATTTCACTCAACTCTCCCCTATGCTGATATAAACTCTCTAAAGCTATAAAGTTAGTTGCAAATCTAGTCGCCGCTGGCCTAAGCAACTCTCGTCCCTCCGTGAACTTCCTTATTATTGCAACTACGTGATTATGGTTGTAAATAAATGTTGTCACTTCTTTTGCTTTTTTAACCATTTCTTTGACATTCTTTCTCTTTCCAATATCTTTCAATATAAGATTAATACAATGTACAACACACGGTGACTAAAATATATGTGGTCTCTTTAGCATCAATATATTTCCTGTAGACTTATATGTTGCTTCATTATCTGTATACTTATATGTTGCTTCATTATCTGTCACAATTTGCACCACATTCTCCTCCCCAATCTCATCCATCATTTGATCGATCAGGCTAAAAATATAGTTAGCATTTTTTTATTTCATCTGAGGCATCAATTGACTTGTGGTAAACTGTTCCCAAGTGGCAATACACCATGAAGTTGATCATGCTGCGTCTTGTTAGGCCAGTCCAACTATCACACATGATCGTGCATCTTCTGGCTTGCCATATGGGTTTGAAAGTACTTACGTATTCCTTTGTATTCGCATACTCTGCGTTTGTCCATTTTTCCCTAATCTCCTTGGCTGTGAGAGCTTTAAATCCTTCGCCTGCTTCTGCTGCTGCATCAATTTCCACCTGCCAATATGGAGAATTGGCCGAATTAGGGGTATGTTGACATGTATAAATAACTTTGCTGGTGCCCTACCCAGTTTCTCAATAGAAGTTCTACTCCACATTTGTTTTATCTTCTTTTGTTTACTTAATTCTTTCCTAAAGATGATCAGATCAACATAGGGTCTTCTAGGCACATCTACTTCTAGCACATCTACATCTATAGGAGCTGCATGTGAAGATATCTCCCGCCGATTGCTAAACATACGTCTTAATCCACCTAACCTACCCCCTCCAACCCCAGTTGCACTTGCACTTCCCATTGGGGCTGCAGTTGTACTCCCCTGGCCACTTCCACTCGCACTCGCACTTGAACCGAACCTGCGTCGACGTTCTTCATCTTCACGAGCATAGCGCACGCTTTCTCTCCTACCTATAGTCATTTCTCGATCAGAATCTTCCTAAGAATCAATGATATCTTCGTCACGAACGCCCATATATTCTGGACCAAATACCTCCTATCGGGTTGCATCTAGGATATCATCTTTCTTTTTTTGCACAATAACTCGTTTCCCCTTTAACTCATCTAAATTGGCTTGCATCATGGTCATTATCTATTTGGGAACTCTGGTGCATCCTGCAACTTGACCCTTTTGATGTGTCAAATGTTGTTTAAATCGCGTAATTCCACCACTTATTATTCTAGCACAATAGTTGCATTTTATTTGGCGCTTTCCACCACCTACCTTCTGACAATGTTGCCATCCAATATCCTTAATTGCAGTTCCACTTTCAGTTCCTTGATGGCCAGACCCAAACATTTTTTAATTAGAGATGAGCTATGTTAGATACTGAGTCTGAGAGTGAATTACTTAGCTTTCGAAACTTATAAATGTAATTGTAAATATTAAATACAGCTAATGAAATCAAGTACTAACTTTTAAAATTCACTAATAAAAAAACTTAAAGTTTTATTAAATACTAAACCCTACAGGCTACGGCTACGAAGCTCAAAAATGGCAAAACCTGTAAAAAAAATAAAATAAAAAAATAAATAGATATTAGTCATTAATCTGTAAATATAATCAAATAAAAAAAATAGCAAATCATATGCATAATTTGTAAAATGCACATGATTGTTTTCTACTATAAGTAACACATTTTATCCAACTATTAAACCAGAATTAAAAAAAAAATGATTTTCTCTAATTTTTAATATTATTCCGAAAATAGTTTGAAATTAAAAAAAATAGCAAATCATGTGCATAATTTGTAAAATGCATATGATTTGTTCTACTATAAGTAACACATGTTATCCAACCATTAAACTAGAAAAAAAAATTGAAAAAATGATTTCCCTAATTTTTAAAATTATTCCGAAATCAATCCGAAATTAAAAAAAAAGACAAAAAAATTAGCAAATCATTTGCATAATCTGTAAAATACACATGATTGTGTTCGACTATAAGTAACACATGATATCCAACCTTTAAATAAGAATTTTTTTTTGAAAAAAATGATTTTTCCTAATTTTTAAAATTATTTCGAAAATAATCCGAAATTAAAAAAAAAGTAAAAAAAATAGCAAATCATGTGCATAATCTGTAAAATGTACATGATTGTGTTCTACTATAAGTAACACATGTTATCCAACCTTTAAACCAGATTTTTTTTTGAAAAAAATGATTTTCCCTAATTTTAAAAATTATTCCCAAAATAATCCGAAATTAAAAAATACAAAAAAAGAAGTAAATCATGTGCATAATCTGTAAAATGCACATGATTGTGTTCTACTATAAGTAACACATTTATCCAACCATTAAACCAGAAAAAAAAATGATTTTCCCTAATTTTTAATATTATTCTGAAAATAGTCCGAAATTAAAAATAAAATAAAAAATTCAGTTGCATATTCTTGAAATGCACATATTAATATTTTACAATGATTAGCACATCATATCAAGGTGAAAAAACAAAGATTAGAGAAAGAAAAAGGTATAGATACCTATTTTCGAATTTCTTCGGAAAATGGCCCACGGAGCTTCGACTAATCCAAATCGTAGAAATTAGTGGTTTTAATCCTCCAAAATAGATCAAGAGTGGTCGGTTTTAGTAGAAGAATAGAATAGGGAAGAAATCGGAGAAGAAAAGTGTGAAAAAACAAAAAAAACATCAAATTTAAAAGGCAAAAAAAAGTAGTCGTTTTTTTACTGTTACGGGTGACCGTTACGACACCATTTCTTAGGGGGTCCCTTTTTGACCCCGTACCGCGTAACGGTCCCTACCTTTTCTGATACGATACAGCCGATATGTATCCGTTTTGGGATACCTTAGTGGAGACTTCAACATAGTTTGGTTCACTTGCGAAAAATCCAACGGTGGTCGCATTAACTCTAGCCCGAGGAAATCCTCGGATTGGGTTGCAAAGCACAATTTGGTGGATTTACCTCTCCAAGGGGCTAAATTCATGTGGACGAATGGTCAGAGCAATGCAATCCTATCTCGTCTAGATCGTTTTCTAGTCTCCACGGACTGTTTGCATAGTTATCCGTTGGTTTCTCATTGGGGTTTGCTGAGGCCTGTTTTGGATCACCGTCCAATTATTCTCGAGGTGCCTAAAGATGATTGGGGGCCTAAGCCTTTTAGATTTGAGCTTGCTTGGGTTGATGGTGAAGGTTTCAAGGATCTTATTGCTAGCTTGTGGAATTCCCTAGAGGTAGATGGTTATGCTGGTTTTCGAATCTATAGGAAGCTAAAACTGTTAAAAGAAAAAATAAAAGTCTGGAAGAAGGAGGTTTCGGGAGCTAGGGAAGCGGAGTTCGATAGCATGGGTACGAAAATTCATGACTTGGATATGGCAGAAGAGGCTGGTCCTTTATCAAAAGAGGATATCATCAAGAGGGAGATGTTGTCAAGAAAGTATGCTGGGAAAGCCAAAGAGGAAGAAATAAAATGGAGGCAACGTTCGAGAGCAGTATGGCTTAAAGAAGGAGACAAAAATACTCGGTATTTTCACAGCATCGTGAGCGCTCGGGCTAGGCGTAATCGTATCAGTAGATTGATTATTGATGGCAAAAGAACCTCAGACAGAGGCAGGATTTGTGATTCCATAGTCCAATTTTATGGGAATCTTCTTTTAGAAGATGCTTGGAGTAGGCCGCGCTTGGATTTTTAGACTTCAACAAATTATCTGTTGAGGATGCTTCTTGAGGTGCCTTTCTCTCTAGAGGAGGTTGAAGCAACCGTTGGGTCCATGTGCGGGGACAAAGCCCCTGGGCCGGATGGTTACCCCATTGCTTTCTTTAAGATATTTTGGTCTACTCTCCAAAAGGATGTGTTGGACTTCCTTAATGAGTTCCATGAGTGGAGTAGGCTATTTGTTGACTTGGGAGCCTCCTTCATTGCGTTGCTTCCTAAGATTGAAGGTGCGGAGCAGCTCAAAGACTTTTGAACTATCAACTTAGTAGGCAACCCCTATAAGATTTTAGCTAAAATCCTCGCTTACGATTTAAGAATGTGTTGTCCAAGGTGATCACAGATAATCAGGGCACTTTTGTGATGGGTAGACAAATTCTAGATACGATGCTCATTGCTCACGAATGCATTGATTCTAGACATACCGTGTTGGTGTTGTTTGTAAACTAGATTTGGAAAAGGCCTATGATCATGTCGATTGGAAGTTTCTTGATTACATGTTTGAGTGATTGGGCTGCGGGGTTAAGTGGAGGTCGTGGATGAGAGCTTACGTGCAATCTGCATGATTTTCTGTTCTAGTAAATGGCTCTCATAAGGGCTTCTTTTTGGCTTGTAGAGGCCTGCGGCGAAGGAATCCTTTGTCTTCGTATTTATTTGTGGTGGTTGGTGAAGCCTTAAGCAAAATGTTAAGCAAGGGGGAACAGGGGGGCCTCGTTGGCGGGTAACTGAAAACGGGATGCAGATTAGCTATCTGCAGTACGTTGACGATACCATTTTGTTTTGCAATGCAAATGAGATTGTTGTGGATGATCTTAGGAAAATTCTCGTTTGCTTTGAAGTGGTTTCGGGTTTGAAGATTAATGGCGCTAAAAGCGAGTTGCTCGGGGTTCATGTTACTAGCGAGGAGTTGCAGACTTTAGCCTCAGTCTTCGGCTGTCAAGTGGGATCCTTTCCTTAGGTCTTTCGTTCTGTATTGGAAAGCCTCCCAAACACTTGTGGGACAGAGTTGTGGAGAGAATTGAGAGGAAGTTAGCTAGTTGGCAATGTCAGTATATCTCCTATGGTGGTAGGCTCACTTTAATCAAATCAACTTTCTCCAATATGCCCATATACTTTATGTCTCTATTCAAGTGCCCTAGTTCGGTGTTGGAAAGGCTAGAAAGGTTGAGAAGGAGCTTCTTCTGGAAAGGAAATGTGGAAGTTAGGAAATTTCAGAGAGAGAGAGAGAGAGAAGGGGGGGGGGGGGGGGATTAAAAACTTGGGTATGATGAACCAAACTCTTTTTAGGCAAGTGGATCTGAGAAGTTTAGTACTGATCAAGGCCATCTTTGGAGGGACATAATAGCCTCTAAATATGGTACCCAGGAAGGAGGTTGGTACGTCAAAAGATCATCCGTATATCGGGCTTCTCCCATATGGAAAGCTACAACGACGACTGAGCACCAGGTTCGTAGAAATATTGCTTTTGACCTTGGAAATAGGAGTTGAATATGCTTCTTGTCAGATATTTGGTGTGGGGATAGCTCGCTTCAGGAGGTGTTCCCTAGGATTTTCGCTCTTGCTCTCGAGTGGGACATCGTTGTTTTTCGATGCTTCGCTATTTCTAGGGGTATGGTCGTGTGGTCCCCTCGTCGCCGAAACCTTCTTGATGTCAAAGTGTTCAAGTTCATTGATCTGCTTGACTTCCTCAAGGCTGCATCTTCCTCCCATCATCAAGATGCATGGGTTTGGAAGGCGCATAAGTCCGGCAAGTTTTCCGTTCGATCTCTTTTCAAATCCCTAAGCAGAGTCCGCGTTGGTGTTAGAGCCGCACTATCCTTTTCACCATTGGTTCTATGGTGCCCCTCCTCATGTGACAGTTTTTGTTTGGTTGGTTAGTCATAAAAGAGTGCTCACTATTGACAATCTTCAGCGGCGACACCTTATGCTCTTGAACATATGCTTGCTTTGTATGGCTGATGCGGAGTCCATCGATCACCTTTTTATCTATTGTCCCTTCACTCGCAAGGTTGGGACTCTTTTTTGGCAGAATTCCAGGTCTCTTGGGTTATGCCACAATCAGTGGACTTGCTCCTTTGGTTATGGCACGGGGGAAGCATCAGTAAGGAAAGTAAAGTTGGGAAGGGGCCTCTCATTATGACTTTATTTTGGGTGGTTTGGAAAGAAAGAAATGATCGGTGTTTCAGGAATTGTGGGACCTCAACAGAATAAGTTGTTGGTGCAGCTAGAGCCTTAGTGTCAAGTTGGGTACCTTACACCAAGGGAACCGTAAAAGCTGCTCTTTTTGGTTCTTTGGGTCTATAATTTGTTTTGTATTCTTTCCCTGCCTTTGGCAAGTTTCTCAATAAAAGTTGTTGCCTTTTAAAAAAAAAAAAAATTCTTGGGTCCATCAGATCAATAGTCTAGGTTACTGAATCAGCTTGTACAAATTCAAGCTTCGTCGTGAGATAGAATCTGAGGTTCTCACCTTTTGTTATTAGATATCCATAACTCTATTGATGATCTGGTGGTCCCTAACATGGATGGATGTGCCCACTGCTTTCCAAACCTCTCTAGAAGCCTCCTAGAACCTTCTCTAAACCCAATTGCCCTTCAATTTCCTAGAATTTGCATCCAAATCATCCGATTAACCTTTACGATCTTACCTCTTGTCAATGATCCATAAGTAGTCTACCCCTTAGAGCACCCTCAACCTTCCTTCATATTGCAACAATGCCACCCCTTTCCTCTATATATAGAGGTCTCCTGTTTCAGGAGGGGGGTCTTGGCCTCAAAATTTCTTAGTCCCCATTGCCTATGTCTAGGAGCCTTGCACCAACACCTAGAAAATTTTGCAAATATCATGGAGAAGCAAGAGAACATGAGCAAGGGGCTAAAAACTTGGGAGTGCCATCTTCCCCCGGGCCATGGAGTACAACTCTACTCGTAGGAGTGGTGAGCCAAGGCTTTGGCAACCTTGAGTAGTAGATGAATTCACTTGCTCTTCTCCCTCTCACTTCTCTTAAAAGTCATCACAAGGTGAGACCCTCCAACAAATAGTGCAATTTCAATCCAAGGAGTTCAAGCCTCCCTCAAGCACAGGAATTTTGAAGATCTATGGTTCATCCAAGCCACGAGAAGACAAGTGAGCGATCAATTTTTCACATTCCCATGCTTCCTCTCTTCCTTCCTTCTTCTACTCTGTTCGATTTCTTCTTCTTCTTCTTCTTCTTCTTCTTCTTTTTTCCTTTTACCCTTGGGACGCAAGTTGACCATTTCTCAAAACCGATTGTTGGAATTTCCTTCTCTAGTAGACACTGTATCTTTATGGGCAATAGGGTGCCTTACCATTTCCTACTCCTTAACCGTGTTCCTTACTTGGAAGAGTGGTATAAAGACCAAGTTGGAGTTAATTCCTTAGAATCAAGGAGATTATGATTTTGAGAAACCAACCAGGATTCTAGCCATCCTTGAACCATACATAAAAAGGGGGCTAGTGGCAACTCCAAAATTGACCCCACAGGCTCTACCACACTTGGTAGTCCTTTGTCATTGCATTGACAGTGTCAAACTAAAGCACACAAGTAAATACAATCAAAATTGCTACATACATCTGAAAATGTCTCTCGTGAAGTTCTTGACCAAGAGGCTCTACTTCTTGTTGCTGTTTTACATCCACACCATATCCCAACTCTGATTTGACAACAATCAGATTTTTTCGTAACATTTTTTGTTTCATGTTCTCATCTTCACAATGATATTATTATTTTTTTTACCATATTCGATTGTTTGAAAGTTCTATCAATCAAATGTGGAAATTGGGAAAACGTTTGTAGAACAGCTTTGGGCTTAATTTCTGTACCATGCATCTCTAATATGGTTTTGCAGTCAGGGCCTCAACCTGCAGTTTTAATTTGGGACTATTCAACTCAAACTCTTCTTGCTGAATTGAAGGGCCATCGGTATGGGGTGGCATGTGTTGACTTTTCACCTGATGGTTAGTTAAATCTGGTTAACTAGAGCTTCTCTGTCTTAATTTGTTATTCATCTTTGTTGTGCAGTCGACACTCCCACTTGGAACTCTGATTGATATCTGTGTATTACTAGAACTCTGAATATATTTACTGATTTTCTATTTTGGATGCTTTTCTAGGAAAGCATCTGGTGTCTATTGGATTTCCTAATGATGGGTACCTCTGTCTCTGGGACTGGCGAAGTGGAAGGCTGGTAACCAAGCTTAAAGCAAGTACATCTTGCGCTGCAATTTCATCTGTTTGCTTCTCATCAGATGGAAGTTTTTTTGTAACTGCTGGGAAAAAGCACTTGAAGCTCTGGACATTGGGGTTATCTACAAAGCCTCGCTCATATGCAGGAGCTGGGTTGCTGGATGGAAAGCCTGCCAATATTGGTCATCAGAAAGGCAATTCTTTTACATCCGTTACGTCTGCCGCCTGGATGCCTAGTGGTGTTGGTAGCAATCAGGCAGACCTTTATCCTATATATGCATTGACTGATGCAGGTGAGGATTTGTTTAATTTCAAGCCTGACTACTTGAGTACCTATCCTTTTGTGTTTGTTGGTGATAAGAATTCAATTACCCTGTACTTATTTGTACTAATTTGACCCTGTAGGTGTTTTATGTCTTCTTCATTCTGGGTTTTCTATAAGAAAATGGGTAGATCTGAAGGTAAATGCTTGATATTCTAAATTACTTGCTTGTTCAATTCTGCTCGTCGTTGTTTTCATGATGTTGAGAACTTAATTTTCAGGTTGAGAGAGGTTTTGCACTGTCTGTAGCCAACAAGGTCATTGCTTGTGCATGCAACAATGGGATTGTGCAACTCTTCACTGTTGAAGCTCTCAAGCATATCGGAAACTTACTATATTCTGAAACAATGGAGAACAATCTGACAACAATTCTCTCCTGTCAAACGAAATCATCAGTGAACAGTATTCAACAGGTTGCCACTCTCCCAGATGCAATAGCTTGTCAATTTTCAACCTCTGAAAAACTTGGTGAGCAATATAGTATTGGAAAATTCTCATTTATGCTGTCGCTTATTTCTCTGGACCCTAAACTGTTTGCCATGTTTTTATAGTGGTTGTTTATGGAGATCACAGTCTCTACATATGGGATGTGCATGATGTACCTAAGGTGATTTCTCAAGAGATTATTTTCTGTGTTTGTTTCTCTTTTGTTGCTTGCTTGGATCTGTTCATCTGCTGCCGTCTCTGATGTTCGTTTTTTCTTCTAGCGTTCATTCTTTCTGAATACGCCATAGTTTTTTTTTACTCACATGGCTTTTTCATTGTCAAAATTAATTTCTTGAGTAGTTCAGTCTAGGAGCTTATTTATGTTGATTACAATCTAATGTAGCATATATTGTTGTATATTCAGGTTAGCAGGTGTTGTGTACTTGTTTCACATAGCTCATGCATATGGGATGTTAAGAATATTCCCTGCAAAAGTCTGCATGAGTCTGCTCTTGGATGTGTTGCTAGAGGTAGTTGTCGTGCAGTTTCTTTTGCAACATGTTCTGCAGATGGTACTATCAGGCTATGGGATCTAGCTTTGCAGTCTGATTCAGAGACAAAGATTGCTGGACCTGAAATCTCCATGAAGCAACAGGCTAGTTGTTCTCTGAACACTGACCAAGTGGGCACCATAGGTATAGGTCAGTTATATATTCAACGCTTTAGAGTTTAGATGCTTTGTGAATCCTGTTTATATGTTTTTACTAGATGGGTGCTTTCAAGAAAAACATTTAGATAGAAGTATATTCAGGAATCAGGACTTTCATCAGTATCTTAAAAAAAAAAAAAAGAAGAAGAAGAAGAAGAAGAGAGAAAAGAAAAGAAAGTATATTCATCAACTGCACCTTAATGTTTCTGCAGGTATATAGTTCTCATTAGTTTAGTTTGTCTGGTCTAATCTGTTCTTTGGCCCCTGCAGTTTAGAGACCACTTATTTCTTGGATATTTAATACTGATGCTCTTCATATTGTGGATCACCATAGGGGAAAAAAACTCTCATATTGTGTTTGAGTGTTCTCTATTTAACCATCCAATACATACACATATTTTTACATATTCTTCTCCACAGTGAGTGCTGGTGTCTTTGATCAAGATACTGCGGGGTCAGGGGTAGGTGCTCCAGGTTTTTGTTCGATGGCAGTTAGTTCCGATGGAAAATACCTGGCTGCAGGTGATTGCCATGGAAACCTCCATGTTTATAATCTGCATACTTCTGACTACACATGCTTTCAGGTAATTTCCCATTAACCCATATTGTACCCACATGAATCTAGTGCGTTTCATTCACTTATATATATATATATATATATATATATATATGTTTCGTTTGTTATGGGTTTTCTCTTTCTCATGCACAGGCTCTACAATAATGATTTGCAAGTGCTTTTATATATTTTAGTATTTGAAGAGATTTCATACTTCTTGGTACTGGCAGGAAGCTCATGATGCTGAGATACTCTCATTGAGTTTTAGCTCCCCTAGCAAGACAGATATTTCTACTGTCCAGGAATCGGAACCTCATTACTTGCTTGCTTCTGGAGGAAGAGATCAAATTATCCATGTGTATGATATTAAAGGGTATGATTTTAGAGATTTCCATGCATTATCATAGTTTAAAGGTATTCATTTAGTGATATCTTCTTTATCTCAGGAGTTTCGATCTCATTGGGAGTCTCGATGATCATTCAGCTGCAGTTACTTCTGTAAAACTTACTTGCAATGGTCGTAACATTCTCAGTTGCAGTGCTGATAGGTAACCTCTGCAAGTGAATCATGAGCTTTTCCCATGGGCTTTGGAGCCTTGCAAACAGGAATGAATTCTCTTACAATTTAAGTAATAATTCGTTTGAATATTTTACACCTCTGATCTTATTCAACAGGTCTATTCTGTTCCGTGATGTGGCCATAACAGATGGTGGGTACAATATTTTGCGTCGCCATCATCAAGTTGCATCTCATGGAACGGTCTATGACATGGCTATAGATCCTGCAATGGAGGTTGCTGTCACTGTTGGGCAGGTCTATTTCTTTTCACAGGGTAGAGCTCTTTTTCTTTGGCATTCTGGTCATTATTCTTACTACACAATCATGTTATTTTTTAGGATAAGAGGATTAATATGTTCAACGTTGCTTCCGGTAAGCTTGTTAAAACATTTAAGCAAGATCCAGACTTCGGAGAGCCAATAAAGGTGCACTACTATTATGGTTACCATAGCACCATCACCACCCTCATGGCCTTATCCCTACAATATACATTTGACAGGTAACGATAGATCCAAGTGGCAGCTACTTGGTTTGCTCCTACTCTAACAGGTCTTTCAGCATCCATGATTTTACCAATGGAGAGCTCATCACTCGAGCAACGGGGCATGCCGAAGTGATTACCGGTGTCATTTTCTTGCCTGACTGCAAGCACATTATTACTGTAAGTTCTTGTTTGTGCTTAGTTTTGGGGTCATGAATAATAGATATGCTTGCTAGTGATGTCTAGAGTGTAATCTGTATTACATATGATCTGCTTCACAGAGCAAATGATGGAGATTTTGTTATGGTTATAAAAATCCAGCCAAGTCTTGACTTGGTTTGCTGGCAGCTTTAAACTCAATTCTAGGAAAATTCAGAATAAAGAAGTCTCAAAAGCTATTACAAATTTGGTGCACAGAAAAGTATATTGTGAAACAAGAGTTGACACTGATTGAATTGGAAACCACCAAATGAGGTATCCCGATGATCCAATACCCATCCCGGGATATTTACAACAGACCAACCATGAACTGTGAATTCTGGTAGATCTCTGCAAGTTTTGTTATGCTTCTTTCACTTTCTCAGTGAAGAAAACCTAAAAGCATGCATACAAAAATAGAAAATTGCTAGGAAAGGTAGCCTAAAAGAACATACAAAGTCCATAAGCTCGACTATGGGACTATTCAGCATATAATAGCCCCAAAGTGGACGAGTCACCCAATGGATCCACTTTGTGTCTTTTAATGTCCTTATGGTTTTAAGGGATGTCTTTGATGAATGTTTGAGAAAGCATTGGAAAGTCAAATGAACTTTCACTTTTCCACTCATATGCCCAAAACTCAGAAGTTTACAAAAAAGTTGGCCGATTTAGCTTGTTATAATAGCCGAAATAAAGACCGAAAAGATCAGCAATGTTGCCCTTGCCGGGATTTTGGCAAATCGCAGTAGTATTGGCAGTTTTTTTTTTTTTAAATTTTTTAATAGTAAGATTTCAGTGTGATTTTGAAATGTCCAGTGGAACTTTAAAATATTCTAGAGTAAAACAACCACTCTCGACAAGCTCTGCATGATCATAGAAACATATAACTGAAGTTCTATGTATGATACATGCAACATAGACAAGTTTTGGAAATGTGGGTCTGTGCCACCTGGAAATCTGGAAATCTTAATGGATGCGAGAAAAAAAAAACTGATATATAATTACTTAATTGAGAGCCACAGTTGCCTCATTCCATCTAGATTTTGAGGAGCTCTTGCCAATGATCTACACAAATATGAGGCCTGAATCTACATCTTGTAATTTGGTCTGTACATTTATGAAGAAACTGATGCAGAAGTGTTGTCGGGGTGATGAGTCATCATTAACTGCTAACATCTTGCACAGGAATTGACTTGTGTTGATATCACCCTTATTGGTCATCCTTTCCAGTGTTAGTTTTGATCCACTGAATACGCTATTCCAGGTTGGTGGTGACAGCTGCATTTTTGTGTGGAAGATGCCGGCTTTACTATCATCAACAATTTTGCAGAAGATTATGGAAAATGCTTCTTATCTGTTTCCAATAAGCTCATCTCAATCAGTAGCTCCAAGTGAGGGCATATTACATGAAGAGGCCAGCCACCCAAACACTGATTTCAAGGATGTCTCTGCACTGCAAAATTGCAACCTAGATGTTGAAGGAGTGGTTACTGGAGGGGTGTGTGAAGGAATATCAGCATTTAAATTTAGTATCTCAAGGCTTCCGAAGTGGGCACAAACCAAACTAACAAGCAATGGGACCTCTGATGGAGCCCCTGAATTCAATTTGTCCCAGGTAATTTGTAGGAAAACTGGAGATCCTGAAATTCATCAATTTAGTGTCTGGCTGGCTTATTCAGAAGCTATTGGTTGTAGTTTTCCATATGAGCATTTTGTTTGGCTTAAGATGACGTTGGTCATTGTACTCAATATTTTGGCATGCTATTGGAATATCCATGCTATTGTTGTAATCTGAATGGTGATTTTTTTCCCTTCCTGGTGGGGGTGCTTTTATTGCAATCTTTCTTGATGCCATATGTGGCTGCTTGTTAGATATTTAATTTCTTAGGATTATTGTCAGCAAGTGAAACTGGAAACTCCCTTTTCAATCGCTGGTCACGGTCAGGCCTCTGCTACCATGGTTCCTATCGCAGTCCAGATTCCATGTCAACTTAACTTGGGAAACAATCAAGTATGTCGCGCTAACACATCTGAAAGCCCATTTAGTATGGATGCTACCCAGAGTTCTCCTATGGATCAAGGGATTCCGAGGTGGATACCGCCATCAATTTACAAGTTATGCTGCTCGTTAATATTATCGTTCTAGAACTCTCACAACTGATTTCTCTTGTTTGTGCATATTTAGAAGCTTTGACATGGAGGGGCATTGGCGCACCATCCATACTGTTTATCTTGATCTACTGGATTCCCCTGAAGTGCAAGATGTCAAGAACGTCAAGGTGCCAATTTCCATCCCAAATTTGAGTAAGTCCAAACATCATGCACTATTCGCACTCTTCGGGCTTCCTCATGTAGAAGACTGTGTTCTGATGTATCAGCTAGGATATGAGGAGATAGATCATTTACTTGGTACATTTTGTCTAAACTTGTGGAAAGGCAAAAATATGAGTATGGGTCCCTTGAAAAATTCCTTTGTGTCCATATATTCTAGAATGGAAGAGACCTACTGCCATTGGAGGCACAGTTATTGTGCTTTCATAACATGTCTTGTACATGTAACGCATGTGTTTGATAGTGTTGGCCCTCGATCAGACTATCCTAATTTCTGTCTACGAAAACAACATTTTCCTATGGGATGTGAGCCACTGCTAACAGTCTTTTAGTTTCCATTTTTATGCAACCGATCACAGTGCTAGGGTTATCCAAACAATGTGATTTTTGGTCCATGGTCCATTTACCATACAGATCATTGAATGAAGGGTTCTATGCCATGGGCGACTCATAGTACGTCCTGTGCCTGAAGGCATTGGATCAGCTCCCTTCTAAAATAAATGTGCACAATCATGTGGTCCTTCATGCTTAGCCGTTTGTCATATGACTTTGATGAGTTTTGCCTGACAAGTCTCTCACATAGAGCTCACCCATCTGGTCGCCCCTTGTACTCCACCATGTGATGTCCATACTGTTCATCTAGAAGTATCCAATGTAGATAGTCCATATGGAGAAAATCTTACTAATCAGAAATTTCATCATTCGTACGAAGTGTCTAAGAAACAATGACACAGAAAACAGTTAATGTTTTAAATATTGACAATATCAGCTGATATATCCCACGATATATCTCGTATCCCACTTGTGCTATACAAAATGCATTGGTAGTGCCGATATATCCCACATGTTCAATCCGGTGAGCATTTTCAATTTTCAATGCCTTTTTTTTTTGTTGAAATTATGTTAAATCAGAGTCAAATGGTTACAAATCCATTGGTTCTTTATGTTTTACATGAAAAATCATGGAGTAGGAGCATTGATTTTGATATCCATTTGTTCGTCATGTTCTTCATATTTTTTTTGGATATTTTCCTTCAACCAGTTGTCAATTGAGACTAATTTCAAAGTATTTAGGAGTATTTGATTAAATGATCATCACATACACTCTAATTTAGAAATTTGAGTGTAGGTGGTCCAATTTGGGGAAAATTGGAAAAATTCAAAATTTCTCCAATTTCTCCCAAATCCGCTTGCAATATTGCACCCTAAACATGAAATCAAGCATGCATGAGGGTTGATCTACTGATTTGTTAAGTCCTTGTTGATTTTTGAAAAATAAAAATCATTTTTAATTAAAAATAATAAAAAAATATTAAAGTATTAAGTTTTTTCAAAATTTCCCTTCAACCGGCTGTCAATTGAGACTAATTTCGAAGCATTTAGGAGTGTTTGATGAAATGATCATCACATACACCCTAAATGTTATGCATTTAATTTGAATCTATTTACATTAGTTCAGTCAGAGACTATATACATTTGTATAGGGTCTTAAGCTATGCGTTGTCTGACTAAACTAATGTTTAAAAAAAAATAAAATTAGTTCAGTCAGACAACGCATAGCTTAAGACCCTATACAAAAGAAACCTATTATGTGCACTTCTTTTTTGAGATGTTATGATTTAAAAGCATGTATTAAGGTAGTTTTTTTAACAATCCCTGAAGTTTTATTGAAAAAATCGACCATTTTCCCAATATTTCCTCATGTTTCCCAAAAAGTGCGATAAATTACCCGATAGAAACGATATATCTTGTGCGATAACCGATACATATTTGTATCTCAAGGATGCGATACACAACGCGATACCAATATTTCGAACACTGGTTATAACTCAATATAAATGCTGATGTTCGTCGATCAATGAGATTAGTTCCATGTTGACCATATACTATAGGAGCTTTTGGATCATCATGTTGCGGGGAAGAGAGGTTTTGTGAAATGAAGATCAAGATCCACACTATTCTTAATATATCAAGATCCATTATGTCTACTTTGGGTTTAATACAAAACCATCATTAATTTATCAGAAACAATTACTTAATCAGTGATTTGGTTTGTTTTTGTTTCTCCAACACTAGGTAGGAAACTCTGCTACCACATTGGCTGGCCTAAACTGCAATATGAGTAGCACTTTCTGTTGATTCATTGACATAGGGTTGGCTCCCTCTATCCCTTAACTTTCCAAAATTTCCTTGAGCCCTAAGATGCGAAAGATTTCACAAATTTATGGGAGAGAATGCCTGAATTGTCAAGTAACAGTGAGATTCCATTATTCAAAATGGTATGACACTCTTAAGTACCTCATGCAACTAACCGGGGTTGGCTAGAACTCAGAATCTTAAAGAAAAAAAATAATAAATAAAAAAAGTGGGCCCGAAGGGCGGTAAGAGTTTACCAAGATAACCCGAACTGAAGGAAAGAACTCTTGTAAATCTTACTAACTGTCCTTTTACAAAGCCTTCAAATTACCGAATTTTTTCCTTCTCATGTTACACTTGCATCCTATATGGATATATATGCCAGTAGATAGTTATGATAGAAAGTCCTTGATTTTTCTTGGTCCTATGGCTTACAAGTTCACTGCTGTAATGCAGTAAAAGACCCACCCCTGGATGGATCGGGCTGTGGTGAGGGGAGAGAGACCACTTTAGGTGATCTTCCTGCCACAGACCATATCCTGAAGCAACCATGTTGTGGGCTTGGTGATGGGGCAATAAGCGAAGAGAAGGGATGTACATCAAGTGAGCAGCTCATGTCGAGTATCATTAGCAATTCAGTTAAGAACAAAGACTATTCTTGTGTTAATAATGCCTTGACATGTTACAAAGCGGCTGCAGGTCAAGCTTCAGGTGAACAGTTATGTCCAGAGGCAAGTGAAATCCCAGTGCAGACAGCTAAGGATGATGGAAGCAGTGACCGACAACATGAAGATGATGATCTCTTCGGTCAACACTTCAGCAATTTATCAACACTATTGAAGGTAGGTTCTTTATCATTTGTGTTTCTTGTTGATATAAATGGGAAGGCTAATATATCGATGAACCACTGTAATTTTTGATAGCATCTCTTAACTTAAAGCATGATGCCATTATAAGAAAAGTGAAGATGGAAAACTTGAGACTTGGACTGAACTCGACAATGTGTGCCTGCATTCAGTTACACACATACATGTGTCCAATAAGCGAGAACTGGTAGGAGATTTGTTTGTTGTATCATACATTTTTAAGACGTTCTCTTTTCCTAGGTTGAGGGCAGGAGATCATCAGCGAGAAGAAGCTTTTCGTCACGCTTTGTTGTGCGCCGTGACCATCTTACAGGCTGCAAGAGACTTTTTGAGATGACTGCTGAAAATTTAGGTGCCGAAGACTTGAATTGTTGTGATGAAGCTGCGCATCAGAGTTCACAAGGGGATCCATCAACCGATCTGTCAAAAGACCCACAAATCTCAGATATTTGTGATCTGGTACGTCTGTTAACCATTAATGCTTTCAGATATGCTAGAATTATTATTGCATTTTGATTCCTAAAATTCCTAGAGATTATTAATTTTCTCCCGTTTTACTTGGTGAAGGAAAAAAAAGTCAGAAGTACCTCAATGTAGTATTTCAACGAGAATAATCAGAACCGAGCAGCATCACTCGATAAACCAAAATGTTGTCGAAGGGAAAATTGCTAGAATATTACATCCCTGGTTCTATATAAAAATAAGAAAGAAAAGATATGCCAGTGTGTATATATGCTGAATGAGCTCATACAACAATTGACATGCTAAGGGGGTGTTTGGTGCATGGACTTAAGTGGAATTATGTGGGATGGAATTGCAATGAACATAACAATTAGGGAGCGTCAGTGATTGTCGGTGGATTAGAGTAACAGACCAAATCTGTAACCGTGTTTGGAATGTGTGGTTTCAACACCCTGATCTAGAGATATCAGGGATACACGTTTGGCTGTTTTTGGAAGCAAGTTGCAACGGGTGCCGCACACATGATGTGTCTATGTCACCAAGTTCTGTGGGCCCCACTATGATGTCTGTGTTATATCTACACGATCCATCCATTTGGCGAGATCAATTTAGGTCATGAGAACAAAAGTGAGGAATATCCAAAGCTCAAGTGGGCCACACCACAGAAAGCAGTGGGAACAATGATTCCTACCGTTGAAAGCTTAATAGAGCCCACCATGATGTTTATTTATCATCCAACCTGTTCATGAGGTCACATATACCTGGATGAAGGGAAAAAAACAAATAGCATATTGATCCAAGCCTTCTGTGGCCCCCGAGACGTTTTCAATGGTAAATGTTAATTCTTCACTGCCTTTTGAGGTGTCGTCCACTTCAGCATCGGATATGTTTCTATTTTGGGCCCATGCCCCAAAATGATCTCGTAAAACGGATGGAAGGTGTGGAAATAATACATTCTTCATGGTGGCACACCACGTAATACATCATCAAAATTTTCTCATTGCACGTCCATCGCTGGATATCATGGTGGATATTGCAATCCAAAATGGATATGCAAGATCCTTCTTCAATCCTCCACGCACAAGCGCCGTTTCCAAATCTTCAAAAAGCAACCAATGGATTGCCCTGACCAAACATAAGATTGGACTTAAAATGTGGGATTAGAAAGTCTATCCCATCTAATCCATTCTAATATCATGCACCAAACACGCCTTGAGCTTCCCATGTTGCACCATTTTTCCTGCCAATGTGTCACATATGTAGGACGTTCTAGTTGTGCAAATGATGGTCATGGGACACATACACTCATCATGAAGATTAGAGCTGAGCATCGAGTCGAGTCAGACCGAGTTTGGGCTGACCCGATCTGACTCGGTGTTGAAATATACCTGACCTGAACTCGACCCGACTCAGTACTGAGTCTGGCATGCCTGACCCGATCCGAGTCCGATTCGGTCACAAGGACTGAGTCGGATTGAGTCATCATCGAATCGGGTCAGTTGACCATTTTTTCCAGTTTGCATTTTTTTCCTGATTGCATCTTTTAGAACTGGCCAGTTGGCATACATGTAATTTACTAAAAACTGTCCAACTCCTGAAACCTAACACATTGAATCCAAGCTTCAGTTTTAATGGTTTAGATTGAGTCACGTGGATGACAAGGTGTACATTATACGAGTGAAAGTGTATGAAGATTCATACTCAGCCAGAGCACAAAACCTTTCCCAAACTCCAAAACTAGAAGAAGAAAACAGGGCCATCATGTCGAGTTTAAATTTGAAATGATAGGTGAGAGAGCTTTATTTTATTTTATTAAAATAAGATAATATTTTAGTGTTAAGATCCGGTTTTGCAGCTCTACCTATTCCGTGGGACTTTTGCTCAAATAAACAGGGACCACTGGTCACACAAAGTAAATACCCTTTCTGACCGTTGGTTAAAACTGGGTATAAGAGATGGAATATCACAGACCCTTGGTTTACGAGAAGAACAACTCCCTTGTCGGCTTTTAGAAATGAGGGAGAGAGAGAGAGAGAGAGAGAGAGAGAGAGAGAGAGCTCTGTTCCCTTCTCTGTTCCTGAACCCGAGTCGAGTCGAGTTCGGATCGGGTCGGGTCGAGTCCATTTGAGTCGGTTTCGGGTCGAATCGAGTCGGATCACAGGGTAATCCGGACTCGACCCGTTTGGGTTTCGGATCTAGCACTGACTACTCGATCCGAGCCCGACTCAGGGTTTCAAATCGGTTCGAGTCGGGTCTGTATGGTTTGGACGAGTCGAGTCAACCGAGTTTACTCAACTCGTGCACAGCTCTAATGAAGATCATCTTGCACCAAAATCAGGCTGATCCACTCATTAGGTGGGCCACTCCATAGAAATGAATGGACAACCAGCAATCTGACACAAAGTGCAGGTTTGAACCACCTGGGTCAACTTGACTTGGTCAAGGCATAAGTCGAGATAAATGTGGTGGCTCCCCTTTTCTAATGCAGAAACTCCATTTGGGGACTCAAAAATCTTGAAAGGACTCAAGAAACCTAAAAAATCAGATTATTACAGTATAAGCATTCTTGATAAAGGAACTGATTCGAGTACTCATTTTGAGTGGGCTACGACTAGAGCCCTCACTGGGTCCTAGTTCAGGTCTGTAGTGTTATCCGTTTACAGTTGTAGCTGGCTCGAATTCTACAGACTGAAAAATGGAACTGGAAAAGTTCAATGGTGCAAACTAAATTCAAAATGTGTCAGTCAAGCTTATCAGGTGGGTCTGTAGCCTGGGCAGTTCATTCTGGTTTCTAAAACCTTGTTTTGTAGGGAATCTTGGTTGTTTCACTTAAAAGCATGAAACTTCAGTTTCTTTTAGAATTTTCATTTACTAAAAGATTTCTTTAACATAAGCCGAGCTTGTGTACCTTATGTGATCAAGGGCATAAAGTTGTCCACCAACAAACATTTTCACCAACAAATGTTTTAGTTTCAGTAGTCTTTGTTAGGAATCTTACTTGCAGTTGCGCATCAGTGGTCACCGTACCTGGTTGCTACCCATGTCCTATCGTGGCATACTCGTATTAGATTTGGTTCATACATCACAAGGCTCTGCAGTTAATGTGTCCTAGCCAAAATCAGACCAGTTCGATCATGATGCGAGCTGCACGTGTGCAAGTAAATGGATGGTTAAAAAGGCTGGTTCAATGTGCATTCTTTTCCCCCTGATGAGCAAAATGGCCAATGGTTTTAAATAGTGGTTCCAGAATGTGACTTGTCTGCAGAAAGAAGTATTGACTTTCCTCAACTTGTTCAGTTTCAGTCCATCTTGGTCCAGTGACTCTTGGGTGTCCACCAAAATTGAGATGACCCAGCTGAGTCAACTAGGTTTTAGACAATATTTAGCAGCATGTAACGGCTTGCTCTACGATCCAGCACTAATTTACGGCGGGCCACATTGTGAATGGCTGGGATCTCATGCAACCATTGCCATGTTGGCAGGCTGGCCTGGATATGTATGACTGCAAGTAGCATTCCTCGTTTTGGGTTCGAGCTGTATACCAGTTTGCCGAGGCCTTGTTAAACATAACCCACAGCTAACATTTTTGAGAACTTGATCATACTAAGATTCGGCTACTATTCCATATCTATTGCAGGGTGCAGAGAAAAGTGGAAGCACTTTGCGCCCCACTGACAATCATGAAGAAATCGACTCGAGTAACAAGACTGCAAGATGTTGCATGACAAACACAAACAAAGTACAACATGAATACCAGAGAAAAGGGATTCCTCAGGGAATCGAAATAGGAGAAAGAATCGCAGAATGCAGAGCAGCATTACTCAGTTTAGATACTGCTGCGGAAAAGGCACTTCAGTTATTCACAGACTTGGGGCTTCCGGTGGCTAGAGAAGATGTGTTGAGTGGGCCTGCGACTGAACTATCAGATTTGGCATCGGACCTTGTCCCATCGATAACTAGGAAAGTTCAGGCGCTTGCTGACTTGGTGCACTTTAGCAAGATGAATTCCTGTTTGGATGCTCGAGTTGAAGCAGCCGAGTTCGAGCCACTGATCGGGAAACTCGCGGAGAGTCTTTCACGTCAGGTTCTTGAATTGGTGAAGAATAATATCTAACATGATTTTCTGTCCTGCCTCTTTCTTTGTTTCTATCCTATTGATAATAATGTCTGATGTATGTCTGTCGAATCCAATGAGCTTTGTACAGTGAACTGCAACTGTTCTGAGTAATAGGAATGATAAAAGAGTCATTATACAATGCTTGGGAAGAAGGTTTGTACAGTATATGGGCCTTTTGGTTTGTACAAGTGGGGCCCATGCTCGAGTGATCCAAATAGTTGGCCTGATGGGTCTAACTGTCAGTCGTCCACACACCAAAAACCCTGCAAGATTGATAGATCCTGGCCACAGAACGTTTGGACTTCTCTTGTTCGAATGGCAGCTTTTCCCCTGTTTGCATTCTTAACTGTCCATTTCTTGGCCACCTGTCGAATGGTTTCCCAATTGGGAGGGATTATTGGTATATGGGTTGTGCATGATGAGGCCCATCATCTGAACGGTTTGAATGACTAAGCTATTGTCCTCACTTGTAAAAATTGAGAGCCCGAACCCCGAATGGTACTGCACAGACAATCATCGTGTGCGTTGTATAATACCTTATAATACCTCACAGTAAAATTCGGTCACATTCCTGAAGCATATATGGTGGGACCCACTGACACAGCTACCCATTTTATTTTAGTAGTGGCTTGTAACATGATATGCATTGATCTTCTTGAATTGGATTGCCCAGTCTCCAACTGTGAGGATTGGCTGAAGGTCTGTATTCTCTCTCACTTGTAGTTCAGAGCTAAAAAGATTACTCAGTACCTTCACCACAACTGCTCTTTGAACCAAGTTCCTCGGAGTGGCATGGTTTTAAGATCCAGAGACTAGGATTGACTGGTTTGGCCCTGAGTCGAGTCCCGAGTTGCCTGAGCTGGTGGTTGAATCGGTCCGACCTGCCCGAGTGGGGGTGACCCGTATTGGAAACGATTGGTGACTGCCAAATCTGAGTTGACCTGCATGAATCGCATAAGACTCATCTGAGTCTTAAAACCATCGGAAGGGTGGTTATCAGTAATTCTGATTCTGATCATATCCTGTCTGAGTCTTAAAACCATGGGAAGGGTGGTTATCGGTAATTTTAATTCTGATCATATCCTGTTTGAGAGCATTATTCCCTCATTGGCTGAAGAAGTAATCTTCGTTGGATCATAATCTTAAGTGGTCTTTGCAGGTGATTGGCTACTGGCCGACTTGTAGGAATTATAGGGTCTTGCTTATCAGCTAATGTAAAGTTTTCTGCTAACACAGGATTATGTATGTGTGGTCCGTCAATCTCTGATCCTAATTGATCTGATGGACCTCATGTGGATGGGGGATGACCTGAAAATTTTTGGGACTGAGAAATGCAAGTGTTGCACATTCAACAAAATAGTTCACCAACCGAAGTGTTGTGAACTTGGAATCCTTCAATGCAGAAATATTCTGCGGCATCTGCTATCCGCAGCGAGGTCCATCAGATCAATGGTTTGGATTGCTGGCACCATGGGGCATCACATACATGGCATCCTGTGTGGGCAAGCCATACCTTTGCTGATGTGTGGGACCGTGTAAGCCTGATGATTCAATCTGCATTTGGTTTTGGAGAAGGGATTTGCTAGTTACTAGCTGAGACTTGAAAGTTTGGAAACTCAGTTTGGATGCAATGTCGAATTGAATTGCAATGAGCCTAATAAAAGGGAAATGATCAAGTTACTGCAAATCAAATAACTACAGGTCAAAGCTATTTGTTCTCCTGGACGCAGCAATGTGTAAGTTGATTTTGAGCCATTCATCTGTTGGGCCAAAATATGGATGGTGCATATTGAAAAATACACTGAAATTCACATTGGAAACAGACATGGATGTTTGTAGGAAAAATGGGCTGTGATACATGGGAAATCTCTTCAATGCGACCTTTGGGCCACAGCATGACTATTGTGGGTCCGATTCTACTCTCCAAATCAGTGACTGATATGGCCCGGAGTTTGAGAATCTCGTATTTTCACGAGAAGCCATGATAATATCACAAGATTTTCAAAATATTGGCAGTTTTTAATTTTCTGCGATTTTCTCATTAAATTATCATGATATTAACGCCAAGATTGTTGAATATTTTAAATAATCAAATATATACTTATATATTTAAAAAATCTTGAACTATTTATTGATTTATAGTAATTATTTTTAAAAAATATTTTAAGTTAAAAATTTTTGTCGTTATTTTCATTTTTATCAGTATTTTTTGGCAAATTTTTTGGGCATGGTCCATCCATCATTGGCCCATCAGTTCAATGATCTGGATCACTCGATTCTGATCATTATCTCTGTGAAGTATGAACTGAAAGCGTGAGGACATTGTATATACACATCGACACATGAACACACAAATTGTTTTCTAGGGGCTGTTTGTTTTTTCATTTCCATGGTAAATGACCCCTACCGTGTGGCCCACATGGATGATATTTTGTACATCCACACCGTCCATCCGTTTCTCTAGTCCATTTGACGATGGGGATCTAAAAATTATGCAGATCCAAATCTCAAGTGGAGCATACCACTGGAAACAGTGGTGATTGACTACCCCACCATTAAAAATTTTAAAGAGCCCATCTTAAGGTTTTTGCAATGTTTATTTGCAACCAATCCGTTGATAATGTCAAGAAGATCTGGATGAAGGGAAAATATTAATATCAGTTTGATCCAAAACTTTCCTGGCCCACAAAAAGTTTCTACTCGTCGTTCATCACTTTTTCTAGTGGTATGGTCCGTCTGAGATTTGAATCTTCTTAGGGTTTGGGACAATGTCCTAAAACGAGATGGAAAAAGAGATGGAAAGCGTGGATTTATAAAAAAATACATCAACATAGCCCCATACAATTGGGCACGAATTAGGTGTTACCCCAAGAACAGCTTAGTGGGTGTTATTCTAACCGTGTGGGGCCCATATTGATGTCGTCTATCTGTTTTTTCATATCATTTTAGGATGTGATCCAAAACCCTAAGAAGATCCAAATCTCAGGTTAACCATACCACTAAAAACAGTGATGAATAATCATTAAAAACATTTTGTGGGCCACAAAAGTTTTGGATCAATCTGATCTTTATATTTTCCCTTTATCAAGATCTTATTGACATTATAAAGAGCTTGGATTGCAAATAAACACTACCAAAACCTTACTATGGGCTCTTAGAAAATTTTAATGGTGGGGCACTCAATCACACTGTTTCTAGTGGTATGGTCCACTTGAGATTTGGATCTTCACAATTTTTGGAGACTCATCCTAAAATGGGCTGTAGAAACGGATGGAGGGGATGGATATACAAAATATCATCATGTGGGCCAGTTAGGGTAACACCCACTAACCTGTTCCCAGGCAACAACTACTCCACTCTCGAAAACAGAGGACTATTTCCACCTCGAAAATTGTTCTTGAAAGGGTTGCCTAGTTTTCTTAAAAATTGTTCTTAAAATTTGTGGACTAGTGTTGCAAATATACTGGTAAATAATTATTACTTATTTCTTAGGTGTTTCCAATCTTAATTATAAAAAAACACACCCCTGAAGCGGATTGCGTACTAAGTAAGCCAGTGCACTGCCTAAACTTTGCAGGGCCCACCGTGATGTATGTCTTATCCACGCTGTCCATCCGTTTTATCATCTCATTTTATGGGATGAGCCCAAAATTGAAGCATATCCAAAGCTCAAGTGCACCACAATCACAGGAAACAGTGTAAATTGAACCTCCACCGTTGAAAACTTCCTGGGGCCACATAAATTTTGGATGAAGCTGATATTTGTGTTTTCTCTTCATCCATGGTCGTTTTGAGACCGTATGAACAGGTTAGATACTGTGGCCCATAGGAAGGTTTCGACGGTGGACGTCATTATCCCACTCGTTCCTGTGGTGAGGTCCACTTGAGCTTATGATATGCTTCAGTTTTAGGCTGATGCCCTAAAATTTTCTTGGAAAAACGGATGGACGGCATGGATAAGGCACATACATTCATGGTGGACCCACAGAGTTTACACAGTACGCAATCCGTTTTCTTTCTTAAAATCTACGTTAGAATATTGGAACAATTTGTTACACTTGCGGAGGGTGTTGCTCCATATGCGTGCGCTCATAATATGTACACGTGTGGCATATAGATGGCCACGACAAGATCAAGGCCACAGTATAGATGGGTCATAAACCAAACTTGAATTGGACTAATGATTCTGACGGGACGGTTGGTGGACATCTAGTGGACGGTTGAGATGGAAAGCAGTTGAGGTTGAGATTTTAACAAACAAATACCCGTTAACAAGAGATCAGGATCGTCCAATCATTCTGATTTCGGGTCTAGACTCATCTAGAGTGGGTCCCACCGTTTGGGAGGTTCTGATGTGAGGGATAGAGGTGGTATTTGGCGGGTTAAATCGAAGGTATGTGCTTCGTTTTCGGATCTTTTAAAAACGCAGCGCGAAGCTGAGAATCTGATTGCCTCTCTCTCTCTCTCTCTCTCTCTCTCTCTCTCTCTCTCTTCTGGCGACCCGATTCTATTGATTCCGGCACTGTCTGCTGTTGACGCCGGCAAGTGAGCAGCATCGTCTGCCGTTGAAGGTTATGGTGTTGGAGAGACCATTTCTCCATTTCCCCAACTTCAGAGAGAAGCAGCAGCTGACGTAGTCTCCCTCCCTCAGGTATTCCCCTCCCTTTCCCTTTCATTTGGAGATGATTCGTACGAGGTAGGATACACTGTGAGAAATCTGTGGGTCATTCATCGGATGGCCCCCGCTACATACGGGCCGATCGCAGAAATGGGGTTGGCCCACTGATCAGGTCGGACCCATATGTACGATAAACATGGGTGGCTGGGAAAAAAGAATGACCAGCTTTCTGATATTCTGTACGCATGGACGAGTGATTTTTGGGCACCTGCATGATCATGGTGGGCCCTACTGGTTAGTGAGCCATGTCTGAATTGCCTTTGTTCATCCTTCTGATACGCACCTGATGAAGGGATTGGACAGAGTGTATGACCGTGGTAGGCCACATAGGCGATGTAAAGGGTATTTTATAGGTGGAGATGTAAATAGGTATTCAGGCAAGGATCCTGGTGGGTATGAGGGAAAATGGGGGATGTGGGTTTGAGAAACAAATGAATTGGGAGTGGTTTCCTTGTGCTTGCAATGGCGTGTGATTTAGCAATAGCAAATATTTTAAAAAATAGACGACCATTTGGTGACTTTCAAGAGTGGGCTATACTTTCTATCGCAAAGGCTATAAAGTTATACCAGGTGAAACCCCAAGACCATTCAACATAGACTAGTGGTCTTAGTCTTAGGGGTTGTTTGGATGCTTGTAAGTTTTGTAAGTGGGAAGTGACTTATGGTTAAGGCCTGTTTGATTTTCCAATTACAAGGGTAAATGACTGTAAATGGGTAATGATTATTTACTCTTATAATTGTGTGTTGACATTACTTACATTTGACAGCAATGATGATTTTGTTACATTGTTTGTTTCACCAGAAATCACTGTAAAAATGGTAGTTTTATAGTATGAAAATGTAATGATTACAAAAAGGGATGTTTTGGAGTTGGTTTCCGGGGCTAAACATGTCAATGGTCTGGATGCTTCATTGATGTTTGGGTTGTGATGTTGTTTCCCCTGTTTGTATTCTTTTCAGCTTGGCTCTGCATCCGGCTGTCTGTTAATAAATTTCTGCATTACCGGAGGAAATGAAATCTATTCCTCACATGTGATGGTTTCCCTTGTTTGTGAAAGACAAAAGGATCGAGGAAATTGATTTCCTTTAACTTGGATTTCCTCTATAAAGGGCAATTTCCTTTTCCATTCTCAAACCTAAAGAAAATGAAACCTTTCCTTTTCCATGTTTTTCCTCAGATTTGACATTTTCCTTATCTACCTTTTGGTTTCCACCAATCGAAGTAGGGATACTCCATGTAGCTTTCATCTTTAATTATTGTTTTTTCTTGCTTGAATTTGAACAGGTTACAATTGCATACTGTTGGTAACAAGGATGATTTTCTTATCAGGTCTTGATCTCAAAGGAGAATTTCTAGGTTTGAGGAGATAGAAAGAAAAGATCTGGAGTTGGAAAGGTCTTATTCTCAAGTGGCTCAGTTTTGTTGAAAATGGCAAACAGCAAATTCGAGTATGTTAAGTCCTTTGAAGTTGAAGACAGGCTCATGCCTTCCACTTGGATTGTCATTAGAATTGATGGCTGCCATTTCCATAGGTAATTATATTGGTTCAACAAAGATGTATGATTGCATCAATTAGAGCTGGTAGTATGGCGCTTGTTTCATATTGTCATATAACTTTGCATATAATGCCAGCATATTTCAAATTGTGGGATCCCATCTGATATTATGAGATACGGGAGAGAGTCTTCATTTTACCTCTATGACTGCATTTGATATAATGTCAATTTTTGTTCATCAATTGAAGGGATTTTATTGAAGGACAAAATAAAGTAGAATTTTTTTACCAGTTGGTATATCAAATGATACATTCACAAATCACTTTATAATAGTTGCATCTAACTCCAAATTTTACTAATTTATCAGCCCAGTTTTTGGTAACAAAATGGATGTGAATTTTGACCCAGAAAGAGGTGAGAGCACTTGGTGAGCTTCTGAACAAGGAGGAAGATCCCATCAGACCGAATTTGTGGGCACTTTGATCCAGCTTGTTGATCTAGGAATTCTGGTAGTGCACCTCCCTTATGATCCTGATTGGGCTTGTGAAAGTGAGATTAATGTGAGAGACACATCAAACCAACCCAGCCCTTGAGTATCGAGTATCGACTGTGTCATTTTTAAAACAAAGAAAAGAAAAGTAAAAAAGAAAAAAGAAAGAAAGAAAAGTATCGACTATGTCAACGTATGGTTTGCAGCTACTATCAAAATTCAACTTCAACCGCCTCTAGACTGGGCTTCCTACACTTTAGGATTTTGCATAGTAGGTTTCTATGCTCATCAGTAGCTAGATGTCATGGACTGATCTGTCTCATGGGGCTAAGTCATGGACCTAGCTAATTTGGGCTCATCTCATACAGTAGATGTAATGCAAGTGGTATGTACAGAGTAGAGGGTATAGGCTAGAGTTATGTAGAGAATTGTAAAGAATTCTAGAGTGGTGTAGAGTTGTGTAGAAATTTCTAGAAGTTTCTACAAATCTCTAGTGTAGTCCAAGAGGGAGTGTTCTCTAACGTTTTGAGAGCATTCTTAGGTTGAGGTGAGGGCCATCCAAGACAGTTGTTGTAGCTTTGGTGCTAGTATAATGCAAAGCATTCTTCCATACCCTTGTATCTCTCTTGCCTCTTAGTGACTTTTGGTGCTTAGCATTTGGGGAGTGCACTTGGAGAAGGGTTGACTTGTATGACGGGACTGTGAGACGAGTGTTGCACATTCTATGCTTAGGGAGAGCACTTGGGCTGTGAAATAGGACTGTAAATGGGCTGTGCCTAGGTAGTTTCGAGCCTGGATTCTGAACTGGTAGAGCTAGGCCTATTTAAATTTTTATGTTTCTTGGTCTGCGCCCATCCCTGTGACAGCCCTAGCAGTAGCCCAGCCAATTACATGAAGTTACACTTGGTTGATAGTTACAACAATGATGTCTGAACTAATTGAGTACCATATATGAACTAATCGAGTATCAAGTATCGGTGATTACAGCTTAGGAAGCAAGAATTATTGTTATTGTTTTTCATGATAGAATGATCATTATAACTTGGGAAAAAATAATCATTAAAACTAAGTAAAAGCAAGTTTTTTGGTGTCGACCTTCAAAGAAGTGCCAAAAGTTACGGAACCCCTTGGTTCTTAGCCCCAAACAATAGAAACTGGCTATTGTTTTTATTTTCCCTTAAAAAGTCAAACAGCAGAAAATGGATGAGAGCGTAAATTATGTTACTGATTAAAAAACATTGTCTCATGTTGAAATGTTGTGAGTCAGACCTCATTTTGCTATGCATTTCGGTACACCATCAAGAGAAACTGGCATGACCTGGATCATAATGGAATAACAATCATTATCTACACAGGACATTTTTCAAATATGGAGGTATTACGAACAGAATAAAACACTATCTTTTGTTTGAAAAAGGTCATTGTTTAAAAAGAAGGCTGTTATTTGATTTATTGTTTTAAATAAAATTAGAAATTATTCAAATCTTAAGTCTCTAATCTTGATGAACCCCACCTATCCATGTTTTCTGCTTTTATTTTTTCCCTCCTGTTTTTCCATCATCACAATGGCCATCATGATGGTAATGTGAGCACCCCTTGGCAGTTATGTACTTGTATGGTCTTAATGCCATATTTTGAACATGTGAGATTATCTGATACCTTAGCAATATCTTGCATCAGTTATTTACACTATTTATGTCACACAGAGACTCTTTATATGAACCTTCTTTGGTGTACCTTTTCATTCCTTTCCTTTCTTATTATTCTCTGAGATGCTAAATCCATGAACATGAATTGTGGGTCTTGGCTAGCATGTTACGTTGCTGCATGTTTTCTGCACCCAACGCTGGTTACTTTTATGGTTTATGGTAGGTTTTCTGAAGTCCACGAGTTTGACAAGCCCAATGATGAGCAAGCATTGAATCTAATGAATTCGTGTGCAGTTTCTGTGGTAGAGGAGTTCCCAGACATAGTTTTCTCGTATGGTGTCAGCGATGAGTACAGGTACTATTGCTTCTTCACAGACGAGTTACGATGAACTCGAACATCTGCATAACATTGCATGTGATATCCTTGCTGCTGGTATCTCTTAGTATGTTTGGATGCATCCACATTCCTAGGTGTGGGCATTTGATTTCTGTCCAAAATCATGGAGAGAAGAACAAGACCTTTTCTGTTCTAACCGTTGATTGGGGAAAATAAAGGAGCTGTTGTGTTGGGACTTGGGAGTCACGCAAGCTAATGCTTTTATGTTGCCCCAAATATGTATAAATGCATGCTCACCCATTTCATGTGGAGAATCAATGCACTTGATATTTGGGGCTACATCCAATTAATTGACTTTGGACATGTGCACTGTCTAGTTGTTCATCTGGATCAGCCATTTGGTCCAGCCAGCACTTTGTAGGCTACCTTGCAAAAATCATGTTAAACAGAAGATCCCAACCATCTGAAAACATTGGCCTTTTTATGTATAAACATCATTATGACAAATGGACGTTCAGCATCCTCTGACCAAAGTGGCTCTTGATGACCATCGGCAAATCCACCAAATGGGTGGTTCTAACTGATGATTGGACCTATTTTGTTAGAAATGATCTTGATTCTTCATTCAAGCTAATGATCAGTTAGGAACATTTGGTCAATTGGATTCTTTCATGGTAGCCTATGAAGAGCGGGCTGGAACAGTCGGACGGTCCAGATCAACAATTGGACTAAGTGTCCAAATACAAGTAGTTGCATCTGATCTTTCTTATATTCTACAATTTGGATTGATTGGTCCTTCATCTTGTAATGCCTCTGTCCATTTTCAAATTTCAGTTTTGTCATGAAGAAGACAACTCAATTCTACCAAAGGCGTGCCAGGTTTTTCTTGCATCCTTAATCTTTTAGCTTGTATAATTTGTACAGAGAAGGATCCAGTAAAAAAATTATATGTTCCAAGATTATGGAGTTAATATAAAATGGTCATCAAATGCCATACTTATTGCAGTTTGTCTTCCCAACTATCTACCTACTTGACTTGATGCTGACTCGCTCCTAATTTTAATCAAATTGCAGCAAAATACTATCCCTCACAGTGTCATTATTCTCTTCAGTATATGTCATGAAGTGGAAAGAGTTCTTCCCGCAAAAAGAATTGAAATATCCACCATATTTTGATGGTCGAGTAGTATGCTATCCATCCACTGAAATTCTCCAAGATTATCTAGCATGGAGGCAAGTAGATTGTGAGTATAACAATCATTTGGCTAATAAAACTAGCTGTTCATAACTTTTGTCTGGTGAGTGGGTTATGGACTTAACATCTTTGTTTCAATCCCATCCACTTCTATCGAGTGGAGAAAAGCTGAATTGACGGAACCTGAGCTTTAGTACTTGTACGTTTTGCCAAAAGGTGGTAATTCCACACATGTGAGCCCATGGTAAGGTGATCCAGAATGTTGAGCTGATGGCCCCTACTCTGGTGGGCTATTTATCTAAGGTCATTTAGCTAATCAAACACCTAGTCTTTGGTCCTTTTTCGAATGTGGGCTGTTTCTGCATTTTGTTCTTATGTAGGTGACAAATTGAAGGGTTAGGAACCTAGGATAGATTTTTGGGGCATCCCCGCAGACCTTGTAAATAGGGTTGGCTGAAGCACCCACTTTCATGGTGGGTCCACTCTTTTGGGTGGGTTGTATGGTATGCACAATGAACACACTAAGGTAGGCCCTTTTTTGTGGTGGGTCAACCCTGTTGGATGGTTTGGATGGCATACAATGCACACACCAAGTTGGACTTACTTTTTGTGGTGGGTTGACCCTGTTGGATAGGTTTCATTGTATACACAATGCACATGCCAAGGTGGGCTCACTTTTCATGGTGGGTCGACCTTGTAGGACGGGTTGGATGGAATCCATAGTTAATGCATACAACAAGGTGAGAAGCAGCCTCTTTTTCCTTACATAGATTTGTAAATAAAATTTATTAATTACTAATTAGTAATTATAAATTAATTTTATATTAAGGATATAATATAATAAATAATTAAATATAAAATATTAAAATATAATTGTTTTTGGGCTTGGTTCAGCTATGGGCAGCATTGTACGCACACCCACACCCACACCCACACCCACGCCCATTTTCCAATACCCATGCCCAACTTGTATTAGGCCGGACATGGGTACCCGTCAGGAATACCCAGCGCATTGTCACCCCTACCCATGAGATCAATGTTTTGGATTACTGAACCATGGGACCCATATGTATGGAATTCGGCCTCTGCAAATGATACAGTTGTTGAGGCTCAGAACCTAATAATTTGCTGATAACAAATGTGCGATGAAAATATAATTATCATCCAAGGCATGGGTTTGTACACTACAGACTACTATACCATTTATTTTCTTCATTTTGCAGGCCACATCAACAATCAATACAACACTTGTTTCTGGATGCTGGTGAAATCTGGTAAAAGCAAAAATGAAGCACAAGATGTTTTAAAGGTGTCAATATTATCTGTTGTTGATCTATAGTTGGCTGGTTCCAATTTGCAAAGTTAAATTTTATCTATATTGAAGCAGTGATTCCTTATGAGTTTCGCTTCCATTATTTGCATCCATTATCTTTTTCATTTCCACCTTTGATTTTGTTCTGTTTTTTTCCCCTTCTTCTTCTTCTTCTCATTTGAGCATCATAATGTCCTTATGGGATTTTATTGAGCGATTTTATTGAGCATCATCATAAGGCCGTGAGCAATGTTCCAAATATTGGCGATATTATTGGTATCGCCAGGTTAGTGAACTAAAGCAACTGGAAATGTAAAAATTTCCAAATATCGCTGACATTTTTCAAATACTAGCGATACGTGGCAGTATAATTGATATCGGCGATATTTTGAGAAGAATCTCTTATAAAAGTTCCTTGGTATTGGTATACCATCAACAATATCCCTGATATCAACGCTAATATCTTCAATACTAGGAAAACGTCCGTGGATAAGCGAAAACTGACCGAAAATTGAAAAATTCCTAAAACCCCAAAAAATCTCCATTTTTTTGGAATTTTCTTCTTTAGGTGATTTTTATCACTCTTGGTTTTTATTCAAACAAAGTTTGGACTTGGGGAGAATCTCAACTTAAAACGACGACGGGCGGGCTGAAACTCAAAGGTGACGAAAAATCCACAGAAACTCTTTTTTTTTTTTTTCCAAATGTTAGCATGAATTGCAATGGAAATCTATATTCTCATACATTGACATGGATTTGTGGAAAAAAATTAACATTTAAGTGAAAATGGAGAAATGGAGGAAATCCTGATTTTTCCATTTTTATATTGGAAAATGTGTGGTTTTTTTTTTTTGTTTTTGGGAAATAAAAAAATGTGTTCTTCATTGTTAATTAATATGGAAGTTTTATATATTAATGAGAGTAGGCCAATTTATTGATTGGCTACAAATTTTTATATTTGCTGTTAATTAGTGTGGGAGTTTTATATATTAATGAGTGTTGGGCCATCTATTAATTGGCTACATATATATTTATTTTTTACAGATTTTTTCAACAACACATGGTTAAGCCCTATAAAATGGAAACTTATTATGTATAGTTGTTTTTTGCAATATTTTGATTCCTACGTATGTAAACATATCCCTTTGAACATCTCCTGAAGTTTATTGAAAAGTTCCACATTTTTTTAGCATCAGCGATAGTCAGTGGTGACGATACATGTTTCCGTATCCCTTATCATCGATATATGTAACGATGCTGATGCTCTAAACACCGGTTGCGAGAGAATGTCTGACATTGAGTTCTCTTTCTATCACATTCCCAGGGAGGCTAATTCTGAGGTAGATAGTTTGGCCGAGGGGGCTAGCAAGGAAGTTCTCTTGTTTTCTGTCTTTTAGTCTCCCTGGTTTTCATGTCCGGCTGTCAGTTTCTAGCAGCCCCTCGCTGCACTCTTTTTTTTCGGTCTAGTTTCCTTTGTTCTTGGAGCTAGTCTGGCTGTTACTGCATCCTTTCTTTATTTTTTTAAATAAATTTCGTTGTCGTTCAGAAAGAAAAAAAGACTGACATCGTGTTCTCTGTCATATGCTTGCTATTTTAAAAGTGTCCACATCGGCAGGGTCCAACCCACTCATCAGATGGTCCAATCAAGTTGGCCACCCACGTTCATTAAATATGGACCGTCGGGCTCTTTTTAATTGCATATTAAGTTATTGTAGTTAGAATTCATGCTTAGCAGGCTTGTCTGGCACTACTTGTTCCAAGACCTCAACTGTTTATAAATTCCCCTTGTAGGTTCCACACATTATTATGGTTATCATGCATCATGGCGCATGGCGCTCTTTGCATATGTGGTGTATGGTAAACATGCTATGCTTGGTTCCTTGCTATTTTGTGCAGCCAACCACTCAAGCATGCCCTTGCCAGTTTCTTTCTGTCCGATGGTAGTACATGTGCACCGTCACACTCAGCAGGATTGTTTAATAGTGAACTTCACACCTTAATTGTTTGCAGATTCCCCTTTCTGAGTTGTCTGTGCAAAATAGTGGGACTAACGTGCAGTAGGGGGCATGACTGTGTTGGCTTGTAATTGGTGTTTGGTAAACATGAATCAGTGGGCTCTTCCCCAGTCTATGCAGCCAACCATTTGAGCATGACTCTCCGTGTGTGTGGACCCATGCTCAACAGTATGCCTAGCAATTGCCCCTCTGTGTCCCTACTCTGCTCTCTTACCTTTCGGTTTGTGTAATAGTTGGGCATCGTGTTAGCATTAGGTGGAACCGTGTTGTCATGCAAGTGCTGTCAA
The DNA here is from genome assembly GCA_003013855.2 of Liriodendron chinense. Taxonomy (NCBI): domain Eukaryota; kingdom Viridiplantae; phylum Streptophyta; class Magnoliopsida; order Magnoliales; family Magnoliaceae; genus Liriodendron; species Liriodendron chinense. The sequence continues at coordinate 8,735,413 of ML058333.1, forward strand.
TTTGAGCCTGTCATGGGCCTAATGGCCTGTTTATAACAGCCCTGGTAAAAAGAGGAAGGTTGATGTCAACAAGCCAGTGGTCATAAAACTTTGACTATCTACCCTTCAAAGGGCAACCTGAATTGCTGGGAGAAAGTTGAAATGATGACGACACGTGATGCTTACTGGGAGAAGGTGATGTAGGACGACTAACCACTTGCTCTAAAAGCTCGAACTAATAGTGTGGCGAATCAATTCCTTTATCTCATAGCCCAAGCCCCAAGTCCATGGGTTAGGTCCTTGGCCCAACCCTCTTTCGTGGGCCCCAAGTCCATGGGTACGTATCACGTGAGTCACTTGAGTCCACGGGTGGGGCTTGAATCCACGAGCCCCCCGCGTAGGTGGGGCCTGAGTCCACGAGCCACCCACCTCACATGAGCTGCCCACCTCGAGTGTGTCCCCGCCTCCACAGGCTACCCTACTCGAGCTCGGTGTGACAATGCCCCATATTAATTATCCTCGGTAAGGAGCATCGAACATGAGACCTGCTCTGATACCATTTTGATCCAGGATGACTAACCATTTGCTCTAAAAGCTTGAACTAATAAAGCGTGGTGAATCAATTCCTTTATCTCATAGCCCAGGCTCCAAGTCCATGGGTTATGTGCTTGGTTGAACCCTCCTTCGTGGGCCCCAAGTCCATGAGTACGTATCACACGAGCCACTCGAGTCCACGGGTGGGGGCCAGAATCCACGAGCCACCCACACGGTGGGGCCCAAGTCTACAAGTCACTCACCTCACATGGCCGCCCACCCCGAGTGTGTCCCCGCCTCCACAGGCTACCCAATTCCAGCTTGGTGTGACAATGCCCCTGCATTAGAAGGTTGAAATGATGATGGCACATGATGCCGCATCCAACTTGATGGTCTATTTTTTTTTTTTGGCTAGGGAATCTACAAGGCAGAGCCACCTAACGACCAGCTTGGATATTGCACATGTTGGATGAATTTGCATGTTTGCTTGGATATGCATGCAGAATTAGCAAATTCAGCTCTATGCATCTTCATTTTAATGCAAATTTTATAATTAGAACCTTGGAAGATTATGGCTATCAACTTCAAGTGTCTAACTTTACAAGCGCGTGGTTGATTTAATTGCCCCAATATACCATTCATTTTAGAGGAGCGTCATTATGCAGTCACTGCCTAAAAGTTCTATGCAGCTCCCTCCTCATGATTCAGGTGGCAAACATATCTGATGATAAGAACTGTTGATCTGGTCGTCCACCGTGTGAATGGGCTATAGCCGAAAATCTTCGGCAATCGGACATCTCTGATCATCCAGTTGTGGTTTTACTGGCTGAATGTGGACCACTTCTGTAACCATTGCTTTGGCAGGCACTTATTGGATAGCTATGACAATTCAACCCCCTTGAATATTTGTGTATGGCGTCACTATGGCCTATCCATGTGGTCGCCCACCAGAACAACAGTCCCGATTATCAGACACGTTTTCCACATTTGCTGTGAGGGAGCTGCAATATAGATTCTATGTTGCAACTTGCATACTAGCATCTCTCTTCATTTTTAACCCTCCTGCCAATAACAATGCCTGGACTCCATAGAAAAGTAGTTTTTGTTGTTCTTCTTCATAGCCACTTCATTTCCTTACCACTAAGCATGTCCTCAGTTTCTTTATACAACCATTCCTATAACGGGTGTTTATATTGTCAAGCCAAGGGACTGATTTATATTTCTATAATTCTGCAGGGTACTCTAACGCAAGAGAAAAATGAACTGCTGTTCCAACAGTTCAATATCAATTACAATACACTACCGGCCATTTTCCGGAAAGGATCTTGTGTTTTCAGGGATAAGGTTAGTTGCTATTCCATCAAGTGAAAAGTAATCTCTCTCTCTCTCTCTCTCTCTCTCTCTCTCTTTGAGAATTCATTACCTTCAATTGTTGTTTGGCAAATAGGCAGTTAAGAATGGCAATACAGAAAAAACAGTCTAAGTTTGACCTGAGCATCTGTGGTGGGACCACAATATCTTATGGTTTGGAATTCGGATAATTGAACCATGTGCCTCAAACAAAGTGATAATCCAAGCGTACTTCAGATATTCTCGTCGATCACTACAAAATACCTCAGAATTCTTTAAGCTGGTTTCATGCCTTTGGATTCTGATTGACACAACTTACCAACAGTGTTCGAAATATCGGTATCGCGTTATGTATCACATCCTTGGGATACAAATATGTATCAGTTATCGCACGGGATATATCGTTTGTATCGGGTAATTTATTGCACTTTTTGGAAAACATGGGAAAACATCAGGAAAATGGTTGAATTTTTTAATGAAACTTCAGGGATTGTTTAAAAAGACCTTAATACACACTTTTAAATCATAACATCTCAAAAAAGAAGTGCACATAATAGGTTTCCTTTGTATAGGTTCCTAATCTATGCGCTGTTTGACTGAACTAATGTAACTATATTCAAATTGAATGCATAACATTTAGAGTGTATGTGATGATCATTTCATTAAACGCTCTTAAATACTTCGAAATTAGTCTCAATTGACAGCCGGTTGAAGGAAAATTTCGGAAAAAACATGGAGAACATGAAGGATATTGAACCAATGGATTTGTAACCATTTGACATTGATTTAACATAATTTCAACAAAAAAAAGGAGCGGAAATTGAAAATGCTCACAGGATCAAACATATATCGGCACTACCTGTGCGTTTTGTATCACACAGGTGGGATACAAGATATATTGTGGGGTATATTGGCCGATATCGTTGATATTTAAAACATTGCTTGCCAATGCTTATGCGAACATTTAACAGCTGAGATTTTAGAGGGCAATTATGGATGATGCTTGATTGTTTAGGTTGTTCTTGCTTACTTTGAAATGTTAACTGTCATGTCATGAATTCCGGGCACTTGCCATGACACTGGATGTGTACTTTATAACTCTAGTCCGGACACTGTCCAGCTGTGTCTTCTCCCGCTTTCATTAGATCAAAGAGTAACCATTTGGTAGGTGGCAGGTTATGACTATTCATGCACATGTGGCGTGTATGTACCTCATCCAAGTCAACCAGATTGCGGGGCCCATTTCAGATCAGTTAGAACTCAAATATTACACCAACCAAATTAGCTGCATGAGTGGAGGCTGTCAAATGCATAGTTAAAATGAAAAATTAGTCAGGGGTTCCGAAGTCACAAATAAAATGGCTGTATATAGGACGTTAAAGAATACCAATTCAATCTAGTTTTGGGTTTGTGCTCTATGTGCAGTCAGGCCATGATTTGCACGGAATGGATTTATATATGTATCCCATATGTACAGTGGATATGTGCAAGCATGGGAATGGTTAACTCTGCCAAAGTATCAATACTTTCCTATTGGAGAAAATTCTCTTTGCTAAAGTACTAAGAATTCAAGAAAACTCATTGTCTTGACTTACTTAGAAGTTCACTAAGTTAGCAAGCTGAAACAGTTAACTTTTATTTTTGAAACAGAGCTAACTTCAAACTAAAAAAATTAAAAATAAAAATCAATGGGGTACTTTTGACTCGATTGAGTATGAAAGAAGCTTGAAAAACTCAGACAGAGAACGATCATCCACCTCCAAGAATGTATTGCAACATTGACAAGATGACACCAAGTGGGGATGGTGATTTGAATAGATCAGATTATTTGTACACTTGAAATACTCAATCAAGCGCTTGAAAATGCTAGCAAGTTCTTGAAAATCTTGAAAAAAAAATCAGATCACACAGCTGGTTTAGGTTTTATAAAATGAGTGGAGCCCTTTATCAAGTTTGTAGTCGACTTGGTCTCAAGCTTCATCGACTTATGAGTTTTTTAAACATATTTTTGTTTTCTAAATTAATATCCTTCCAATATAAATTTACCCTTCAAAAAAATAAAAATAAAAAATCCTCCCAATATGAATGAGCTTATATTCACTTGCATATGCTGTCATGTCCAAGGTTTCATGCTGCCCAACCGAAAGGGAATTCGGCACTGGGCTATCCATGGTGACCAGATCCCACCTTAATGTGGAAGCTATTTTTTTTTTTTTTACACACACACCGCAATGGGCATTCGAACCCATGACCTCATTGTTGAGACTCAACAGAGTCTACCACTGAGCATGGAGTAGAGACCCAACCTTAATATGGAAGCTGACATGGACCCTTTTAAATGGCAAGGTAAAAGGGCCCCAGTGAAAGGTGGAGAGAGAAACTTGATGGGCACCCTTTGCCTTTTTCCATGAAATTTGTTGTTTGTCACACAATCTCATATATTTATTTTTCAGGTAGAAGAAATCGTGAAGTTGAATGACGATGGTGAACCTGTCAAAAGATATAGGAAGAAGGTGATCGTGGACCATTGTGATATAATCAGGCCAAGCTTTTGGAATGAGCACCGAGACATCCTCGGCAAATAGCTCATATCGCCAAGCTGACTAAATACTCGTATGTAACGGTCCCATGCACGTGGAGAAGACATGTCATGTTATCTGCAAACATGTCTCATTAATGAGAGCTCCGATCCATTCACTTGAGGATTGCTACACGTAGATGCTCTTACTGCTGAAAAAAGAAAGAAGAAGAACGTGATTTAAGCTTTTTAACCCATCCAACTGCTTCTAAAATTATGGCCCACCTGATAAATGGATGGGATGGGATTTATTTTTGCATAAGAACAGCTACTAGGTTGGGACCCACATGATGAGTGCTTTGGATATTGCACCTATAGGCCATGCTGGCACATAGGTGGCTTGTACATGAGCTGCCCTGCCCTTAGCAAAGCTCCGGAACAGTTCATTTTATTTCAACTTAAAAACTCAGTATGCATTTGCTTGGATCTTTTCTATTTACATACAAAACTCTGTTTAAGAATTAGAGAAGTGAGAAATTCACATCTTGAATGGACTTGAATATGTGAATAATAATAATAATAATAATAATAATAATAATAATAATAATAATTATAGAAGTGAGAAATTCACATCTTGAATGGATTTGGATATGTGAATAATAATAAAAAATAAAAAAATAAATCTTCAATTGGTTCGAAAAATGTCACATTTGCTGCTTTAGAACAGCCATTGTCATTAGCACTGGTACCTCTACAATCTTGGTTGGCCCATCCCTCTAAACATCACTTTGATCTGATGGTCCTTACCATCCAAATGATGAATGGTGAAGATTTATTAGACTAGAAAGGTCGATCGGTGGTCTGACCATCCATCACTCAGGGCCAACCTTCGATTGTCGACCCTTTTGAAAAATACTAGATCGGAGGATCCTAACCATACAATGAATAGGCTAGTAAATGGACAGTCAATATTTGATACATCAGTAAAGGACTCATATGCCCCGTGTATAGCTACTTACTGATAACGAATGGATGGCCGTATGCGTATCAAACATCACACTCTGCCCGAGTATCAAAAAATTCCTTTATGCAGATGCCTTTGTGTAAGTGGGCCCATACTTTGTTGCGAATCTCATGTGCTTCATTACGGATGAATCTTACCTTATTAATCTCCCAAACTAGAAGATCCTAGCCATCCAGTAGTTGGCCTCTTTTCAGGCCAGGGTGAACAGTCGCTGCTTTTCTTTCCATTGCCACAATGGAAGGTGGGATCATCACATCCGTCAGATTTCAGGTCATGGTCCATCCACGGTGGGATCGTTTCAATGAACGGTATCGATCACTGAAACGTGTGTCCCACTGAGATGCCCGTCACAAATCTACTCCGTCCATATCAGATTTGCAAGACCAAAATGGGACAGAAATCATAAAATCAGGCAGATATGTGGGCCACGGAAATGTCCACTATTGAAACCTTCTTGGAGCCGTCCATGATGTTTGTACGTTATCCAAATCGTTCATAGGGTTACTGCCACTCAGATAAACTGTAGGGATCTTTCATCCTGATACAAAACTTCTGTGGCCCCCACAAAGCTTCCAACGGTAGGCGTTCAATTTCTAGTGTTTCGTGTGGTGTGGACCACATGAGTTTTGGATCTTCCTGATTTTTAGAATCTTGTTGTATTACTGCCTTGAAAAAAACTGATGGACGGAGTGGATTCTTGACGGGTATCTCTGTGGGCCCCACACAGCTTCCGACTACAGGAACTTCCGGGGCTCCGCCTCACCCCAGCCCCAATCCAGGCCTACCGGTCACGACTCACCGCGCACCCGGCGCACGGTAGACCCGAGGCGCGCGTTAACCATACACGCACGCAAAACTGGCCCCCAGACCAGAATCCAAACGAACTGTGGGCCCCACCCCATCAACAGCCTCATAAAGAGCAGCAGCCACACATTCCAATGGTGGGAGTTAGCCTCACCCCCAGAGCGCTATCTATTACCCCCATGCCACGTGTCACCACCACAACGCCCGCTTATCTTGCTATCATACGCTTCGCGTCTGCAACAATACACTCCCCAACTGCTGCTTGCGAAGCTCTCCAGGCAAGAAGGGCCTCTGCAACTTCCTCTTCTTCTCTCATTCTGCAATTTCTGAAAAAGCATGGAGACCGGCATCACGTGCTACTCACATGGGGCCTTCGTCCCTAACGTGGCTTCTCATCGCTCCACTTCGGTGGCTCCTTCATCTTCCATTTCTCCTTTTCTCAGCACTCGGGTATTGAAATACGTACATATACCTATCTACATATACATATACATGCATTCATGCATACATATGTGGGTATACACATATGTACATCTATACATAACGTGTCTGTGTATGTGCGCTTTCTTGTGTACGTACACGTATACTATACATGTACATATGTATATACATATAAGGTCTACCTTAGTTATGATAAGGTCGAGTTCTATGGGCCCCACCATGATGTGCGTCGGACATCCACCCGTTCATCGGACGTGTCCCTCAATTCTAGGACCAGAGCCCAAAATTCAGCCGGATCCATTACTTTGGTGGGCCACACAACAGGAAACAGTTGAGATTGGATGTCCGCCCATTAAAACATTCCTGATTGTTTGTGGGGTTAGCTTATGTATTGATACACGCATGCATACATACGTAGGGCTGTTATTTGATACTCTGGCTGCATTTGCTGCTTGATACACATGTGCTAAGGGATGGTACATATTGTATTTATTGGGGAATTAAACTGATTGAATTGTGGAAATGGACTGTTGCCAAGTTATGGTCTAAAAATTAGATTGGTTGAAAATCCTAACCTCTGATTTGTGGACACTTATTTGTACAAATAAGATTGTTGGATATTTTTCATTTTTAAACGTCCAATAAATGTCCGCTAATCCAATAGTTAGATAATCACAGAAGATGTAATTTTTGGTTCATGATACATCTAAACCAGTTCCCATCTAATTTGGATGGTTTAACTTAAATTAATTTATGCCATGCATTACAATTTGCAAGTAATTTTTATGAGCTGGTGTATCATCCATCACATTCTGCTAGGTATCAAAGTTCTTCTCTTGAAATTTTGAGCCCTGAATTTAGGCCCGTGGTATGTGAAAACAGACCTAAATGCAGGCATGGGCCAGGCCTTGAATAGAAAATATTGTTTGATTCAAGCCCGGGCTCAGACCGTTTATTTCTCCAGCCCAAAAATGGGCCTGAGCCTGGTATGTGGGCCCCAAGCACAGCCCACATCAGGCTAGCCACTGATTGCCCTATACGCATGTATACGTGCACACATGAATAAATACATGTATGCATGTGTATGTATATATCTATACTCATTTGTTCTTATTATTGCTTAATTTATGTATTATTGGCTTTGTAGAATTTGAAATCAAGCTCCCTCTTTGGAGAATCGTTGCGGGTGATGTCGAAGTCATTGCCAAAGAGCTTGAGGACGAAGGGTTCTTCAGTGCCGGTCACCAGATGTGAGATCGGCGATAGCTTGGTAAGCTTAAATATCAGATTAAGGGCACATTTGGTTGCACTAAGTATCATCATATTTCATGTTAGTCAGTCTAATTTGGTGTGATCTCATGATATTTCATGAAATCTGGTGCAACCAAACATTGCATAATGCATAAGATTAGTTTGTAGTAAGGAAATTAGTGTACGAGTTTGACAAGATTCTGTAGTAGCTTTTCGTGGATCGATCCATTTATTAGAATTCCGATGTTGCTGTGAACTTAAGATCCTACTGTTTAATTAGAATCCTGTGAAGAATGATTCAGGATTCGTCCATACCCGATCAGATGGTTATAATTTAGTGTGTGTGTGTGTCCTGCTTTCACTCATGGTTTAGATGGAAAATCAGGAGAACTAAGCATTTGAGAGCTGCCCCCTATATTTGAAAATCTTCATTTTCTGTATTTGTCTTCCAAACAGCTCCTCAGGGAAGTAATGTTAAATTAAAAAAGAAAAAGAAAAAGAAAATTATGGGTAGTTTCTATTGTTGGTTGCTTAAAGCTGTGTTTGGATGCTCAATTGAAATGAAATACAATAATCAAATTCAAAATGGAAGAACTGACCAAAGTATGCCAACCAAGTGCTGAGTTCGGCCGGAAATTTATCATAATTTCAATCTGGGCCTAACCAAACAGTGTGAATTATCTGGGCTGGCCTAAGTCTTTTCCGGTCTACTCAATCAACCACAATCCAATTCGATTGAGCATCCAAACGTGCCTTAAAGTAGTTATTTAGCATGTTTTTTTTCCCCTCCTATGAAGGTTAGGTATAGATTTTGGAAGATTATATCCATATTTATTGAATTATCAGATACATGGCCCTCACTTTTTTAGTGCATATGGCTTTCCAATTCTTTCAGGTGGGGCCCCTGGTTCAGTAATCTAGAGGATTTTTCTTTTGTATACCACTGTTGATGGGCTATATCTGAATAATCTCCTTGATAGGATGATATTAACCTTTCAATTTACACCTACAGTTAGATGGTCAAGAATAATAATAATAATAATAAAACATATTAATGGTCCACATTCAGTTGGTAAGAATTATCTAGGCATTTTCCATCCACGGTAGGAGCCAACAGGCTAACGGTCTGGATTACCAAAAGATGGGCCCTACTTGTCAGAATTGAAAACACAACAGATCATATAATTCCTCTGTTGCTACAGAAAAATTCCACTGCAATGTTTATAGAAAGTGATGTGGTATGCTTGGTTATGGATGGTTTCATTCTAATTTTTTTTTAAAATATTCTTAGGGCCTATTGGGTGCCACTTTAAAAAATGAATTCATCTCATTTTAGTTAATTGCAATTACATATTAGATTATAAGGGAGTGTTTGGTTACCAAATATCATGAAATTTTGCAATATTTTGATGATTAATCAGTCTAATTTGGTGCAAATTTTTATGATATTTGATGAAATTTGGTGCAGCCAAACACACCCAAATAAATAATTACGATTAACTAAAATGAGATGAACTCATTTTTAAGAAGCACACAGAAAGGCCCTTGGTGTTATTTTTTATTGAAATGTACAAAGATTTTAAAATTCTTATGATTTACAATTCAAATTCAATCAAAATCTCTTACAACTACAATGTGATTTGATTTCATATACTTGGATTGGAAGTCTAAGGAGCTTGGGAATTGTAGGAAGAGTTCCTGACAAAGGCGACACCAGACAAGAATCTGATTAGGCTTCTGGTATGCATGGGAGAAGCACTGAGGACCATCTCCTTCAAAGTGAAGACTGCCTCGTGTGGAGGGACTGCTTGCGTGAATTCATTCGGAGATGAACAGCTCGCAGTCGACATGCTTGCAGACAAGCTCCTTTTCGAGGTCAGGGATTTTTTTTTTTCTCCTGATTTGCAACTACCATTCTGTTTGTTCATTAACTTGTTCATGGCCCATTTGGCGGAGCAAAGCCGACACAATTGAAATGTGCAATGATTCATTTCAAGTTTCACTTGAAATTTCAAAGTTTGCAAATTTGGGTGGATTTCAAAATACTTCGTAGCATTAGAGTTAACATCATGTGTGCATCTTGTCGCATTTTATTGCAATATCTGGCGCATCCAAACAGTACTTTGTTTCCATTTTTTTACGGGTAGATTTTGTTGGTTTAGTTCAATGCTACTCAAGGATCAAGCTCTTTGATTTTTTTTGCCTAGGCCTTGACGTATTCACATGTGTGCAAGTACGCTTGCTCGGAGGAAGTGCCCGAGCTTCAAGATATGGGTGGCCCAGTGGAAGGTCCTTAATCTTCCATCATCTTAACCATATATTCTCATCGAGAAAGAGTTAGAGATAGATATGATCCATGTTTGGTTGTCAAAATGCAGGTGGATTTAGTGTTGCCTTTGATCCTCTTGATGGCTCTAGCATTGTGGACACAAATTTCACTGTTGGTACCATCTTTGGTGTTTGGCCTGGGGATAAGCTGACAGGCATAACGGGAAGAGAACAAGTGGCCGCTGCGATGGGGATCTACGGTCCTCGTACCACCTACATTATTGCTCTGAAAGACGCCCCAGGGACCCATGAATTCCTTCTTCTGGATGAAGGTTTTTGATGCTTGGATTCAAATATGATCATCACTTCCTAAGTTCGAATTCGAATTCGATTAGAGGAGTGGTAATGCAATCAGGTGAAGGCAGGTTGAGGCAGATCTTCTAGGCATATGTGTCATGTGTGCGAAATCCAGGACATTCATCAGGCGGGGCGCTCCGTGAATGCACTCTATCTCACTAAATCAGGCCTGTCCATTCATCAGATTGGCCACACAATGTATGAAGAAAATATACAGCTAGAAACAAAAAGGATCAATGGTCTTATATTCAGTGAACATGTGTGGCCCATTTGATGACCAGACCACCCTGGGCATGTTTTTTGTGGGCCCCACTGGATGGATGGTCCTGGATCACACTCCAAATCAATCTCCTCCTGAAGCTGCTTCCCTGCATATTGCCTTAGTATTTCTCTCTTAATTATCAGAACTACTTTCCTTCTTTCATCACTCTAATACATACAATCTCCTCCGTCGGTGTGTGGGCCAGGAAAATGGCAGCATGTTAAAGATACCTATGAAATTGGTGAAGGGAAGCTATTTTCACCAGGAAATCTAAGGGCTACATTTGATAACCCTGACTATGATAAGGTATCCATGACATTTTTCTTCTCTCTACATGTCTCTCTGATCAAATGTGGGCCAACCTAAGCCATTGATCTGGTGGGACAGATCATGGGATGATCATACTCTAGTTTCTCCCCTATCATATCATCCAATGTCTCATGGAAATTGGACACTGCAACTATTGGTCTGATGGGGCTGTTTCTTCCTTCATGGGGCTCACCATATGAACGACTTGGATCACCTGAAGGTGGGCTCGACATCTACAGTTTATCAGGCCAGAGCAGCTTTATAACTAGTGAATTTGTTCTCTACAGCTGATCAACTACTATGTTAGAGAGAAGTACACATTGCGGTATACCGGAGGAATGGTGCCAGACGTCAACCAGGTATTGTGACTCACTCCTGCATCCATTTTCCAATAGCTTTAAAATCCAGTGACTTGGTTTGCAACTCGCTAGCATGGTTCAATATCAGGTTTTCATGTTTATTGCAACACTACCGGTAGACCTATTTCGGCTAGCGGCAACTTGGCGAGCCTTGACAAGGTTGCATGCGTTTGGATGCACTATTGATTTGGATTGCAATTTTTCTCCCAATAAATTTGAAATGAAAAAAAAAATTGTAATTATTGTTCGCAAAAAGGGACTAGGCTTGCAATTATGTTACTTTCAAGCCGAATGTTGACTTGAAAGCATAGTTCAGGAACTCAGCTCAACTCAATGTCCAGCCAGGTCTGGTCAACTTGATGATTGGACCAGGTCTTTACTCGACTTGACTCAGTATTTAATAATTATACTAAAATATTTAAAATGGAAAGAAATATTTAGAGTGCTTATATCTAGTTAGAATAAATCATGGTTCGGAAACTCATTGAGTCGACTAGAAATTCAGCCGAGTTGATTTGATGAGATTCACTAACCTCTCTCCCAGTATCAAACAAACATAACCAGTGAACCAAGCAATTACTTGTTGAGTTAGGTCGAGTTTTTGAGTCAACGCAAACCGGCTTGAACATTGAGTCGAGTCCAGTCTTTGGGTTTTTGTACTATGGAATAAGTAAAATTGCCAAGTTTCCCTCAGAGAGCTGTTGTGAGTTTGAATCTTATTAGCTTTTTTTGTTTAACCTTTTATTAAGAAGACTAGGTGATTGAGTGATTCAATTTGAGTAACTACAAGTCACATTGAGTTGACTGAGTTAGTGAGTTGACTTGATCAGTCTTGTCAATTTAAGAATGAGTTACACTCACGACCGAGTTTCCTAGTGGCTCAACTTGAGATCTCATCGAGTGAAGCTGACTCGACTGAGTTTGAGTTGAGTCACCGAAATTTTAGAACTACACTTGGAAGTGATGCAAGTGCCCTCTTATAAAACACTTAACTCATTACACTAATTATCAATTGCAATTCAATTCAATGGTGCATCCAAACATGGCCTAAGCCAATGACCTATGGTTTAACTGAAGATATGGTCCTTGACATGATAATGGGCGTTGATTTGCAGATCATAGTGAAAGAGAAGGGTATCTTCACAAATGTGACATCCCCAACAGCAAAGGCTAAGCTGAGGCTGTTGTTTGAGGTGGCCCCCTTGGGGTTCTTGATCGAGAAAGCTGGCGGTCACAGCAGCGACGGGACCAAATCAGTGCTCGACAAGGTGATCGTCAATCTCGATGATCGTACCCAAGTCGCTTTCGGATCAAAGAACGAGATCATTCGATTCGAAGAGACCTTGTATGGCTCCTCTAGGCTCAAAGGTGCACCAGTTGGGGTTGCTGCCTAAGCTACATTGCTTTGTTTCCAATGCTTTTTGTGGCCCACTTCAAGCTATTTATTTAAAGATTGTATGGTTGTCCACTTCTAAGTGTCCTGGGACCCACATATGCTATAAATTGCATCTATATGGTGTTGGTCAAGGAAGGTGTAGAAGGATTATATGTTTTTTTATTTTTTCACCGGGAGTTTGTATTAATACATGATGTTTCTAACTCATCTATAGATCCATCATGATCTTTTTACAGGCCTGTTTTGCATTGAATGTGGACCGTTGGATACTTTGTCCCACCTGATGAATTGACCATTCTGATTATATGGTGAGTTCATATACACCATGTGGCCCACTTGATAGATGGGTTGGGTATCCACGCAATGTACATGTAGCCGCTTATCTGTTGGATCGCTAATAGTCTATTGGAGATTTGTGGTCCACCTGATGAGCAGACCATGCTCATTTTTTGCCCAAGAAATCTTCATTGTGGGGCCCACTAGGAGGGTAGATGGGTCGTTCAGGTCAAGTCAAGCTGAGTCCTAGACCTAACCCATTTAATAATTGGGTCTGTATTTTGTCCGTAGATCTACGGTCCAATTAAAGTTGGGGTAGGTTGTGGATTATGTCCAAGTCAACATAAGCTGCAGGCTCTTTTTCTTTAATGGGCCAGGAGGTTCCAGACTAACTTGGATATTAAACGATTACATCCTTGGTATTCCATAAGTTATGGCTACCACTGTCATCATTACAATTTGCAATATGACATGGTATTCCATAACGGTAATAGTGGCCATAACGGCAATAAATTGAGGCCCACTTATCAAGCGTGAACATATGTGCAGCAAGTTAATGGACGGTTTAAATTTAAAAAAAACATGATCAAAGGTAGACATTCCACGAGCTTCTGTGGCCCACTTAAGAGCTGGTGGGCCTGATTTTTGTACGAGAGTATCTTCATAGTGGGGCCTACCATTTGTATCTTACGGACATTGTAAAAAGTTAGCATGATGCCATAGGGGAACAAGACCTAGGCCCAAACCCAACCCATTTAGCTATGAAGCTCGGTCCAGGCCCATATCTGACCCATGGGCCTCTAAGAGAGTGATGGCATTGGGCCGGGTTTGGTCCGGCCAGGACTAGGCCTGGGATTGGCCTAGCATTTAAGGTCCAAGGCCAGGGCCAACCCGAGCTTCGAATGGGATGGTGTGGTCCACTTGAGCTTTGGATCAGCTTCATTTTCAGGCTCATGCCCTAAAATTAGCGGGAGAAAACGGATGGAAGGAGTGGATATAACACTTACATTACATTGGGCCCCACAGCGGGCAACATTACTTAGCTGGGTGGTGTTGGGGTCACCACCCAATCCACTTCCGAATTGTAAGTAGAGCTGGGCATAAACCAAGCCAGCTCGAAAGCTCTCGGCTCCAATTGGTTTGAACAAGTTTGGCTTGGATTGGTTCAAATGGAAGTTCAAACCAAACCAAGCCTCGGAGTGAAGCTCGTTTTAAAAAACAAACCAAGCTCAAGTTAGGGCAGTACTGGCTCCGCTAGGCTTGGCTTGAAGCTCAATTTGATTCAGCTCAGTTTGATTCGGCTAGTAGCTTCTAAGCACACTGTGTTCCTGTGTTGTGATCCACTTGAGCTTTGGATATGATTCCATTTTGGGATAAAAAACAGATGGACAGTGTGGATAGTACATATACATGATGACATAGATAATACATAATATACATCTATGAATGCACACTGTTTCCATGCACTTGTAAAAGCAAGCTCATGTACTTTTGTTTGGAAAATGCTCTTAGATGCCTATTTTGAAGCTGCGGTCCTTAAGAGGATGCTAAACATCATATGTAAGATACTTTTGTACTTTTTTTTTTTTTTACACTTTTTAAATTCTTTTCTATTTAAATAAACAAGCGAAAAAAAGCTGCCACCTGTTTGAACTCAGCCTAGCCTGTTTGAAATTTTGGACCAAACCAATCTCAGCTGGAACCAAATTTTTCTGGAGCAAACCAAACTCCAGCCCAAAATCCAAACCAAGCCGATCCAGAAGGTAAGGTGGCACAAAAAGCAAATCAAACCAAACTAGGGCTAACTCGGCTCGGATCGTTGCCCTACCTCTACTTGTAAGGCATGATAATGTGTAGCGTATGCCAACTTTCATAATACTATAAGCCAACGTGTAACATGTGTATGAGATCTGATCCGTGCAAAAGGTGGGCCTCATCATGTGATCTTATGGACGAAGGGTACGAGCTAAATCAATGTAATCTTGGTGCAATTGGTCCAGCCATAAAAGGTCACCCGATTTGAACGCTGTGGATTTACTCAAATGTGTGACACCATATCTTACCAAGTGGCAAATTATGTCAGAGCAAAATCCATTCTCTCTTCCTTCTAAAATTATGGAGGGCCCGTGTCTTGGAAATCCAGACCGTTGATCTGATGGGCCATAGGCCCATAGTGGAGATGGATCATTAAAAAAAAAAAAAAAAAAAAAAAAAAAAAAAAAAAAAACTCACAAATCAGATGCTTATAACACTTCATTGAACGGTCGACCGTAAAGAGAAAAACACAACAGTAGTCCAGGAAGGAAAAAAAATAAAATAAATAAAAACAAAGATCATGTCTATCTTTCCACGGAGTTTTGGATCATCCAATCTGGTGGGCCACTTGTAATAAGGCACTATGCATTGGGGTATGTAGTGTGAAAACGTGCCCTTTTTTTTTTTTTATCTCCTACTAAAGAACAATCCATTTCAGTTCCCCAGGTGGGGCCAAACTTCATAAAAAATTGTAGATGGTTGAAAACAGGCCTTTTTTCTGGTCGCCCATTTGTTTCGTACATTATGGGGTCCACCTGAGGTGTAAAATGGCCTGCATTTTGGGATAGAAAATCTGGATTATGTAGCCTAATGGATGGAAAGGTCAGATTTCATCGAAATCCCTTTATTCCATATTTGTACTGTGTCAGCACCTTACAACCCCACAACGCGCTTAGAATTTTCTAAATCAAGCATACTAATAAGGGCTTGTTTTTCTACTTTATAATTATAAAATCCCAAAGTAACATTTTTTTTCGTACCATATGCTGTGGCGATTCCGAACTGGTCCCACAGATGCGAAAGGAAGCCCATGGGCCCAAAAGGCCCAGATATAATGGTTCGGTCCTTCCTCCAAGCTGAAGAGTGACTAGGCTGAGTAGATAGGTCAATCAACCCTTTGAGCTCCCATTAACATCTACAAAGGTCAAAGCTAGAGCATTTCCATGACCTTGGTCATCTGAGCCGAGACAACCTAATAAAGGGCCAAACGAAATCTATAAATGCCTGACCATCGGGCTGATGAATAACTGATGGTCTGAGCAAGGAGACCATTTGAGTGAGCGATCACTCAGGCTTGGAGACGAGTTATCGAGTTGGATAAAGATAGAGCTTAGACTCATCCTCTGAGGAAGACCTACAATTCGGGTGACAAATCCAAAGGAAAGGAGCTCGGGCACCAAGCTCTGCATCTTGAATAGACTAGGACCAACCACCGCTAGAGAGGTGATACGAGGATTCCAAGGCAGATCAAACACGGACGAGATAGGGATCCAGCTTCATTTCAGTTGTAGATCTCTCCCATAAGTCATGGACGAGACTCCCGCATCATTATGACTTTCTTAACGTATCTTAATAGGACTTTCGTGCCCATAACCTTTCCTTCGTCCTATAAATAATAAATAGGGATTTAATATCCAAACTAAGGTCCAACCTTCTTAGCCTTTATAACATTTACGTCTAATTCTACAAAGCCTAACTTAAGCATTAAAGGGTCTACAGCCTCTCCCCTTGGTTGCCTATTTCTGTTTTCTCTTATGGGACCGACGATCCAAGTGTGTCACGAGCTTGTTTCACCTTGGGAAGATAAATGTGGAGAAAATCACAAGGTCGACCCAACTCAACCTTGCCCGTTGGCCAAATCTAAGCGAGAACATCGTACATTATTTTGTTTAAGAAAATTCATGGTTATTTTTTTTTCTAAGATTTAATGGCTTTAGATAATTGTGTGATTTTTTTATATTTAAAATCTAAATCATTGGGGATTTGGATACTAAGTTACTTATGCCTCAACTAGCTTATCTTAGTTTCTAGTTACTCAACAGGTAGGTATGTTTATCAGCCAAAGAGTAAAAAAGAATGTACTTTTCCCTCAAGTTTGCTTGGTCTGCATTTAAATCTCCACAGTCCATCATGTGGGCCCAACCTTTGATGTGGACCTTTCATTATATTAGGCCCACCTTAGCCCTGTCATCATGTGGGGCCTACCTTCAATGTGGATCATCCACCTTGCGAGGCCCACCTTTGATGTGGGCTATATTCACATGGGGGGCCCATCTTGGATGTGGGTCGACCATCATACGGGCCCAACTCGAAGTGGGCTGCCCATCAAGGGAATCCGCTTTGGACATGGGCCATTAATTATTAGGGGTTGACCTTTGATGTGGACCATCCATTATGTGGGCCCCCCCCTTGATATGGGTCATCCATCATGTGGGGCCCACTTTCAATGTTATTGTCAATCATGTGGGGCCACTTTCCATATCCACTGCTCCTCATGTGGCGCCCACCTTTGATATGGACCATCCATCATGTGGGTTGTCCATCATATAGGGCCGCTTTAGATGTGGGCCATTCATCATTAGGGGCTTACCTTTGATGTGGACAATCCATTATGTGGGCATAATGTGGGGCCATCTTCAATGTGGACTGTGTGGGCCCGCCTTTGATGTGGACTGTCCATCATGTGTGGTTCCTTTGACATGGACTATCTATCGCATGGGAGAGAGAGAGAGAGAGAGAGATAGTAGTACCTTTCACCCCGTGGGTTACTTCTGCATTGATGCTTACCAAACTTAGGTTAAAAAAAGTAACTTATTAACTTATATAAGTTAATAAAAGAGAGTTAATTATTAGATGGCATCCAAAGGAGTCATTACGTTATCCAAAACCACTTTGTGGTGTGGAGCTGGGTCAGACTTCACCTCGAGCCCGAGTCAACTCAAACGAATCGCATCCAACTTAGACCAGTCGGCAATCTCTCTTTATTGGGTCAACTTTATTAGCACGAGCTCGACCCACTACCCATTTAGCATGACCTGAACCCACAAACCTTTCATGTGTGAACAGTCCCTCCCTTTCATGTGCACCTCCATGACTAATTAGGGCACTTGCACTTTACATTTTTATATAAATTAAAAAAAAGAAAGAAAGAAAGAGAAGGCAAAAGCAAGAGAGAGTGTACTCTTGCTTTCCCACTCAAATGCTTTTTGAAGACACACATGCATTAGTGCAAAATGGAGTGATGATTCCCATGCAATCTGTTTCTAGCTTTATGCTAGAAATTCATTAGACTATAGCCCTCCCTTCCTTTGTAAATTCCAACGCATGCCTTCAATGATGTGGATACCCCTGCTAAAGCCTACTTGCAGGTGTACCATCTCAACTCCTACTCTCAATTCTCAAGTGTCCATGATCCACACCGTTCATCACGCAAGCCTCGTATTGAATATACTGTTCCCCAAAACTCATCCTGGTCCGATAATCAGGCGCACCACACGCAAACGATGAATGTGGACCATCGATCGCATTTATGAACTATTAAACATTGTTTCCAGTGACCATGCTGACAGGATGTCCTATCTCCGGCATCAATCGAGCTCTGCCGGCCTGATATCAGGCTGATCTGGTCATCTGCGTGCAGATCGAAAGCAGTCCATCAACCATTTCTTCTAGCCGTTTACACACTCGGCCCATCGCAACGAACGGATGCCTTCACTTTAAGCCTGTTCCACATGCATGGAGAGGCCCATCTGACCGACGGCCCGGATCTCACACAAATAATGACAGTTATGGCAAGAGGGGTACCCAAAACCCCTACACTCACAAGTACCCTTGTTTTTTCACATGATATGGTTGTCCAACAATTAAATAAAAAACCCACCAAAGATCTGATGGGAATATTTATATTGAAAATCCCAAGGAAGGTTTGCCTAGGAATTATCCCCTTTGTATGCTACTTTGCCTTTGTCTTCCTTTGGTAACATGACAAATCCCATATTCCTTAGGATTCCTTAGGAGTCCTATGTCTAATAAAATACATTGCATTGTATGGTTGTGGTAGGTATGTATGAATGAAATAGTATATAGTTTGGAAATGGATTGTGTGAAAGTGGGCTATCATTTGTTTTTTGGGTTTTTAGGGGGTGGGTTTGATTTTGGGTGTGGGGGGTGAAGGGCTTTGATTGAGGTTGTTGGAAAAAGGGGAGGTCCATCATCAAAATCAAGGGCCACAAACATCACATGGTATGTATGGTGACTTTTGCTTGGATTGATCTTTACAATCATGAGATGTTTCTTTTGCTTTCATGCATCATAAGTGGAGGTATGATAAGCCCACACGCGCGTGGAGCCTTGCAAGTGTACCTACAAGCACACGTGTGGGGGATCTGAGCTTTCCATCAGGTGGGTCGTATTGATTACATCTTGTGGGCTGGCTTCAGTGTGGAAGAGAAATAGATGGCTTGAAAAATGGAAATTGTTTTAACCGTCGGTTTGTTTTGTGCGTTGTGGGCCATCTGAGGAGGGTAACGCTGTGAATTTTTTTTTTTTGCACATGATGAAGATGTAGAACGTGTGCCATATTGACACCTGTGATTGCGTGTGGATGGGAAAGGCTTTACACGCGTGTGGGCTCGGCCAAACTAATCATAGACCTCGTCTCACATACGAGTTTCAAGGGGTACTTGGGAGTCACCTACCAGGTCTAGACCACTCATTCACTGGACCCACAATGGTCCAAACCACTCCTATACTGGGCTAGAGCTGAACACGAGCCTAGCTAGCTCGGCTAACTTGTTGGACTCGGCTTGAATAAGCTTGGATCAAAAGTTAGGTTCAAGCTGAGGCAAATTATTTTTTTTGAGCTGACCTGAGATCCAAGTCGTCCGAAACTTGACTTGTTTTGACTCGACCAATTCTAAATACCTTCAAGATATATAACATATATAATATATATATAACATCAATCAAATTTGAGCACCTTACACTTTACCCTCTTAAAAAAAATAACGCCCATGTCCTATATTTATTTATTTTCACTTTGGTTTGTCCGAATTTGGTTCGAAAGCTCGAACCCAAACTTGCACGAACTTGGGTCGAGCTGGCCCAAGATACTAACTGAACCAAGCCAGCTCACCAGTCAAACTCAAGGAATTTGCTGAGCCAAACTCAAGCTGAGGTAAACTATTGGCTGAACCGAGCTGAGCTTCGCCGAGCTGTGTAAAGCTCAACTCAGGTCAGCTCATGTACAGCTCTGCACTGAGCCTACCAACAAGTGGACATGGCCCAAAAATCAGAGTACTGGAATGAGCGTACATCGATCAATTTTAGGAAAATCAGACTTTCCCTCCTTTTTTTTTTTTTTTGCCCTTGTTCCACTGAGCGGTTAGGATCTTCCGAACTGCCCCATGTTTGGCCGTGAGTAATCCACGGTGGGCCCAATTGACAATGGCCAGTTTGGAATTAAAACTCCACTATGTAATTAGAGGAGGGATCCACTACAGTGTTCGTAGAATAAGCTTATGTTACAACTCTTGTGCATGCAACCATATTAATGTTAATAGCATCCACACCGTCCATATTGATATTAATAGCTCCATCGTATAATTAGGATCCCTCAAAAATCAGCTAATCCAACCATAATGTAGACTGCCTTGCAAATTTGAGTCTTTTGAGTGGTTGTCAATTATTTATTATGGTGTGGCCCACCTGTTATTTCTATGTGATTCAATCTGTTCACCAAAGTGACTCCTTCTATATATTAGGGAAAAAAAAGTGATTTAGAGGTAAAATATCATTTCAGACCTGTAGTAGAAAATAATAGACAACCATCCAAAAGTCTCCCAAATACATGTAGAGGCCCGTTTGAACTTTGAAGCGGCCACTTTTAAGGGTGGGGACCTCTTTCGGATGGGACCATGGTGGGCCCACTCACAATTATAATAGAATAGGCTTATTTTATTTACAGTAGTTGTAGAGGATCCAATTTCATGTAATTTAATGCTTTTCACATGCAAATCTCTATATAATTTGTCCAAGGCAGTGTTTAGATACATGAAATTCATGCAAAAATGAAAATTATTTTAAAGGGAGTGTTTGGATATATGAGATCCATGCAAAAATGAAAATTATTTAAAGGGGGTGTTTGGATACATGAAATCCATGCAAAAATGAAAATAATTTTTCTTAATAAGATAGTAGGAATGTTTGAATACATGAATTCTACAAGGTAATCGTTACTCTAACATGTGGTCTGAATTTTCTGAAACAAGAAACATGATAACTGTTGGCTAAATGAATTTTAGGATCGCACTCTGCGATCCAAACAGGCCCGACATTTTTGAAATCTTATTTTCTGTGGCCATGAGCAATATGATTGGGCTATTACCGTGTTATTCATGGAATCCCTGTATCCAAATTAACACGCCCTAAGCATGCACATGCAATGTTGTTTTTGGTCGAATTTTAGACCATGGATTGCCAACTGGCCTGATTGGACTCGTACTTGGTCAAGTTCAATCCAGTTTGGTGAACTCAGGACGAGTCATCCCCAACTCGGCTCAGTCCCGACTTGACTCAGGAGAGATCGAGTCAGTTCGAGTCGCCACATCTTCAATCCTTGTTTTAGACTCACATTGACCATCTCCAGGCATGCGATCCGGGAAGAAAGAAGTGGCATGGCTCGGTCGGGGGCATTGTTGGTGCACCCCTTAGCTCGGTTTGGAGCATGGTCTCTCAAAGTAGCAGACTACCAGAATGGATGCCGATGGTCGAGAGATGCACCACATTGACCGGAGAAGAAGGCACTCCCGGCTACGTTCGCCTAGTCTCAGGCTTCATGTTCGCTCAGGACGATGGTGATAGATCATGGATCAAAGAACGGTTGATTTACATGGACTCGAACTCGTTTAGTTACATTTATCGGATGGAAGCTAGCAATGTTGGGCTCGATGGGTCCGTAAATTCGCTAAAACTCATCGACTACGGTGAGGATTCGACATTGGTCGATTGGTCCTTTGAAATTGAGCCGTTGGATGGGATGTCAGAGGGCGACATTGTTGATTATCTGGGCTTTCTTTACAAGTCTTGCATAAAGAGAATTGAAGGAGCTATAGAAAGTGCCACAAAAAAAGATGCAGAGGCTTAGGTTGTGTGAATGCACAAACTCACTTTCACACCTAAAAGTGCTCGATCCAACACGTTCATCTGACTCGGATGCAACTCGTCTGATATGGGGCTGAATCAGCCCAACTCACTGAGTCAGTGGTGACTCGTGGTATCAAACTGGATTAGGTCTGACCGTGTCGACTCAGACGAGATGCATCAGACTCGTCCGAGTCTTAGAGCCATGTTTTTTTATATATAGTCTCTCCTCTCACTCGTGTGTGGGGGTTGCACGTGCAACTGTAACTGTATATTTATTTTTGTTTCATTTTGTTGTGTAACCGTGCATGTATCTATACGTGTATTTTTGTAAGCATGCATGCATCTATACGTACGTTTTTTTATATTTTATTTTTAAGAATGCATGTATCTATATGTATGTGTATTTTTGAAGTTTTGGGGAGGCCAAAGAGTATAGCTGTCCAACTTCTTTTTGAGCTTAAATGAGGAATGGGAATCAATGCGCTTCTGTGTCATTTCGGTGAAATATGAACCATACATTCTGTTAGGTTTGATGGTGAATAGGGGTATAAATAGAAAATGATATTGATCGATGGACCTATATATTTAATTGGTAATGCAACAGGCATTGAAGGATAAAAATTAAATAACAGGTCATCTTCGATGAGAAAAAGTTTTATTGATCAAACGGTGATGATTATCCAAAATCAAGTTAATCAGGAGATTGATGGTCAGATCTCTACACTTGTATAATGTGGAGGTGGGGTAAATCCCCAGTCACAGTAACCAATTCATTTAATGGACCCTCACAGAAGATGCCCTCTGTGCTATATCCCATATGGTGGAGACTAGATGGGTCCCACAATGGCCTCCAAAGTCCAAACCGCTAATGTAGGCTGGATCCACTACAAAGCTTTGGTAGGTTAGGCTAATCTAGGATGAGATGTCTGGAGCCACTGTGGTGTTTGCATAGCATCCAATCCGTCCATCATATGTGACCCCTCATATATTCCTTACCATCCAAAAATCAGGCTGATTCAATACTCATCTGGGCCACATCATGTAAATCATACCTAAAACATCTAAAATCATGTGGTATGGGGCTATCTTAGTTTTGTAATGACCTGATTTTTGGGCATCCATTTATCCTAGTTCAATGCTGGACAGAATACAGTGGACCCCACACAATTTTGAAAGGTTTTTAATGGTGGATATCCCATCCCAACTTTTCCCATGATGTGGCCCACTCGACTTTTGGGTCAACCTGATTTTTAGGCATAAAGTAGAACATGAGGGGCACACACATGATGGATGGATTGGATGTCATGCAGACATCACTGTGGGCCCCACACAGCTTAACCTAAAAAGATTTGGAATGGATCCGGACTCAATGAAAAAGAAAAAGGTTGATAAATTCACATTTCAAGTTTTCAACGAGTACAAAGCTCATCAGCTGAGCGGTTAGGATGTCAAATTAGTTAATTCTCGTCCAATGGTCCTTTCCTTCCAAGAGTGGGCCCACCATAATGACTGGTTCTGATAAAGGGAGGGCCCACATAAGACTATGATTTTGCTTATTCCTGTGTTCTAAAACGGTCCAAGAGAAAAAGCCCATTCTCATGGGAAAAAGCTTTCACAGACAAACTGATGGTTTGACCACCGAATCTCCACCACAGAAATTAAAAAAATCCCTGAAAATGGCCACAGCTCTAAAGTTCTTGAAATCCTGCGTTTGGGTACCATCCCCAATCACCAACCTCTCCTTTATATCCCTTTGTGACAGACACAGGTACAAAATACAGACACACCTGATTATAAAATCAGGCCAATCCACTGACCATGGAATACCATAGACAGCCGCCATTCCGGTCTAAAGTACATGTGTGGCCCACCTGACGAGTGGACTGGTCTGTCTTCACAGTGTGTACAAACCATTTGTAGGGATTGGATCTCATACACACATGACTCAAAATCCAATGGCTATAGTTTCATCATCCCACAACAATGTTTGGAAGTATTGCGGTAAATCTCCCAAAAAACCACTTTTTTTCAGCTTCTTTTCCTCAGCACTTTCATGCTGCATTGCACATGCCTTTGAACAGAATCGGAATCAACGATGAGTGAGTCTGAAGGGGCATGGAGGCAAAGATCATGGCTGCTTTGAGGAGATGAACGGTTGTAAATGAATAAAATGGTCTAATTTGGACAGTCAAACCGGTGCTAAAATATAACTCTGACACCATGTTAAATTAAAAGAAATTATATTATTGAAACTATAACTATTTTATCTGAAGAATATATAAAAGAAATAGGAAATCTAAAATTTTTAATAAATCTAATATCATGCAATGATCCAAGCCATTTATAAGATGGGCCTCACCATGAATGCATGATGCCAAAATAGCATTTATAATTGAAAGATCCTATCAATGGCTGATAAAACAATGGTTGACTGTGTCCACACTCAAGGGAAAATTGTTAAATGATCAAACTGTTGAAATATTCAAATTGATAGTTGGGTGCCCCATCTACGATCATGCCCATCTTATAAACGGTCTGGATCGCTGCAACATGACTCCGATCAAAGTATATTATCATGACATATAGAAATAGCAGGGCATTGATTGGGATATATTCTAGCAAACCTCTTGTTAAAAAGTAAAAGAAAGTTTAAAACTTAGATTTTAGAAAGAGTGAGAATCTCTCTTCTTTTTTTTCTTTTCTCCCTCTTTCTTTCTCCTTTTCTTTTCTCTTATTATTTTTCAAACCTTTATTTTTCTCTTTGAATCTTTTCTTGTTCTTTGTAAACCATCTTTAATTCTTTTTAAGCCTTTTTTTTTTTTCCCACTCACAGTCAAAATGGTATTTTTTTTTTCATTTTAAAGGTATGATCGCCCCCACAAGGGCCTTTACACGTGGCACATGTGCCAATTCAGCATGTGGGTCCCACATCAGTATCATATACACATGATGAGTGGACAAGCATAAGTTTTGAGCAAGGCCATTTATATAGTGGGACCATTGTGTGTGTCATGTTGGCATGGGTGCCATCTTGGGTGCATGTTGTGTAAATCCAGAGCAGTAGAAAGTGCATCTTGGGACCTCCAAGCATGGTGGGCATTGGATGGGAGGGGTCCATGGTGGATATTACATGACCCCAATACACCTGATCTTGATCAGACGTCTGATCACAGCCATTCGAATAATGGCCCAATAGATAAATTGGATAGTAAGACCATTTTTACTCTTATAGTCCATTTTGCATCCCTTTAATTGTAAGGCTGTGATTGTTAGGGCTGTCAATGGGCAGTAGGGGCCAATCACGATAAACGTTTTGGGTGGGACCGGTCCCACCAGCCCAACTAGTTCAAAATCCGGGCTGAAGCCAACCCTAGGGCCTGGCTCATTCACAGCCTTAGTGTTAATGAACATTATTATTATTATTATGGTTTTTATTTTTAGGAAATTACCAAAAAACGATGCTTACAAATGAAGTGTTAATGGGCACCAATGTACCCCACCTGACTTTAACAGGTCTGAGTCGCGTCATTTAGACGTTGGGTCAGGTTGGGACCCACCATTTTCACCCCTAGTTAAAAATCGGGTCTAATCAGGTTCTGGTGAGATGGGGTCCAATTAATGTTTATAATAATACTGGTAAAATGGACATGCTATGCATTGGGTAAGCACTTTAAATCATGGACACCTTATTTGCATTTGAGGCATACCTGATTAGGTAGCTAGTAAATTCTTAGGGTCGTAGAAATCCCTTTAGCTGTTTTGACTGTCCATTCTAATGGGTTTTGCTGGATTTATAGCATTTTTCATAAGTTGTGAGGGGTTTGCCGTAATGATGTGGTAGGAATTGAAATTTAAATCACAATTACTATGGAATCAATGTGAATTGGAATATTTAATTGTGTTTGACGGTGTTAAATTAGAATGTATTAGAATTCAAAATTTACATTTGGTGGAGTATGATTAAAATGCATTCGAATTTTTTAATATATTTATTGGAAGCTGAATTTAATTAAGTAAATCAACTTTAATATTCCTAATTATGTGACATTTCGACAAATTTATTATAATAAACCCATTAAAATACATGTCAGCCAACAGTGAAGAAATTCCTAGGTGCTGGTGGTCCACAAATGTAATGATCCCAAGCGATGCAACTTGCCAATGTTTTTTAACCATTCATTAGATAGCCAACATTCTGACATCTTAGATTATTCTATTGCTGTGATTTTCATGATGGCTGGAGCTGATAATTGGATTATTTTAAGTATTATGAGTGTGCCATGTGCACGTATAAATGAATTGCAAAATGCTTGGCTTGGCTAGCATCTTACCTTAGCTTGAGTTCAACTCAGCTTGGTCTTTGAGCCTAACTGGCTAGCTTAGCTCAGTTTAGTCAATAGCTTGGGTCAACTCAAGCTAAGTTCAGAGTTTTCGAGTCTTTCAAGTCAAGTTCGGCTGCTCAGGTGAGCTAGGATAAAAATAACGGGAAAGGAACCTTGAGTGAAAAGAGGGTAGCTAGATAGGGATTGATCAATATTATATATATATACAGTTGAAGTTCAAGCCGAGTCAAGTCGAGCTTGGCTAGCTTGAAATTATTTCAATCTAAAAAACTAGCTTGGCTTGGCTTGGCTCAAATCCAGCTTTCAATCCAAGCTGAATCAAGCTTGTCACATCTGAGGCAAGCAAGTTAACCAAGGTAGCTTGGTTCATGTCTAGCTCTATTCACCTTACTATAAAAGAGAAATAAAAACATAACCTAATAGTGTTTCTTGCATTTATCTTTACCATTCAGAGGTAATTCTGTATTTCTAGTCACTTAAAATGCCCCTAATAAGTTTAGGAATGGCCAGTTTTTAACAGCACTTCTGTATTTTGACTTTCTGAGACCCAAGGGCAGTTATGTAATTTCATAGGGGCGACAAAGATCAGCATAACATAGATTAGATATATTAAACAGAGAAAGTCTAGAGTACAACCGGTTGGATGTAAGTTACAGTCCACCTATTGGATAACTTCCAACCTAATTAGGAGCATGACCTAGTAGAAAAATCAACCCTGTCTACTCATTAGGTGGGCCACACCATAGAAAATAATGCTTGATTATTGATAAAGAAAAATACAAAGTGTGGTCCACTGAGTCAATATGGTTGAATTTTTCACAAGATGATGCTCATGGTCGGGCCTACCTATTGGACGGGTTGGATCTTGCACCCACATAAATGGTTTGATGTTATCCGTTTGGTGGACCCTAACTATAGTTTAACTGGTTGGACCCGAGACCTTCTTAATAGACATTAGGCAATTGTGACCTATCCATCCATCCGGTGGGCCCTGGACCCAACTTGAAAACAAGGTTAAAAAACTCTGGGGTACCCAACAAGTACCCGAACCTGTTTGGATCATGGTCGGGATGCTTAAAAAAAGCCCCGGACCCGAATGGAAATGACCCTGCAAGACCCAAATCCGATCAACCTCAATACCCTTAACCTAGGCCCGGTTTTTAAATCCTTCCTCTCAAATTACACACACAAAAAAATCAAAAAGAAGAAGACGAAGAAGAAGAAGAAAAGAGAAAAAAGAAAAGAAAAGCAAAAGGTCATTAAAAAGCAAGTGAAACGAAATTCTAAAGCCTCATTATCATGTCTCAGCATGGCGCATGTTAGCTTAAGCCTTCATTACCTCGTATAACATGTAAATCCAAGAGATTAGAACAGGATTTGTACGGCGAATAATTGAAATTTTTACCAAATAATTAACAGTACTTTTGGAGAGAAATTTTTTGCTACACCCTCGGCGCTAGGTACACTCGGGTGTAGCAATGACCCCACCATGATGTAAGTATTATACCCACACTGTCCATCCATTTGGCAAGATTATTTCAGGGCATGACACCAAAAATGAGGTAGATGAAGCAAGTGCCCCTTAATATGTTTTTAATGGTTTTTATTTTTTATTTTTTATGGGTTACTTCACCCACTCCATTGTTAGTACACCCACCCACCCTTGTTTGTCACATCACAATGTTAGCCACTCTCACCATGGGAATCGATAACATGACCTCAGTGTTGAAATGAGGCTATCTTCACTCAGTTTGCCACTTGAGCTATGGACCTAGGTGGTTTTAATGGTTGGCGTTCAATGCCCATGATATTCTGCGCTGGGTGCACTTGAGCTTCAGATCTACCTCATTTTTGGTTTCATGCCCTAAAATAATCTCAACAAATGGATGGACAGCATAGATACAACATATACATCATTGGTGGGTCATTGCTATACCCGGTGTAGCTAACTCGTGGGTGTAGCAAAAAATTTCTCACTTTTGGAGGTGTAAAATTACCAAATAAATCATTCATTTATTTATTAGAAAGAGTCGAAGTTGAGAATTGTGGGGTCCAAATGGCCTGTATGATGAGTGCAATTTTGGCTGAGTCTCCGGAATTAGCAATGTGGCTGCAACCCTAACTATGTAGCCCACCTTGATGCATGCATTCTATTCTATATGCACTCAGTCCATCTATCGTTTAGCTTATTTTAGGGCATGTTCCCAAAGACGAAGCAAATAAAAATTTCATGTGAACCACGATAATTATAAACAGTGACTATTGTCTATTA
Source organism: Liriodendron chinense (assembly GCA_003013855.2). Taxonomy (NCBI): domain Eukaryota; kingdom Viridiplantae; phylum Streptophyta; class Magnoliopsida; order Magnoliales; family Magnoliaceae; genus Liriodendron; species Liriodendron chinense. Next base: position 8,764,114 of record ML058333.1, read on the forward strand.
AAAAGCTTTTTTTAGGCCACAAAAGTTTTGGATCAAGTTGATTTTTTTTTAATCTTTTCATCATGTCTGTGTGACCTTATGACCGGTAGATGGTGTGTGACCTTATGACCGGGTTAGATGGTCAATAAACATTATGGTGGATCATAGGAAAATTTTAATGGTAAGCGTTGAATGATCATTATTTCTTGTGGTGTGGTCCTGCTAAAAATTTATATTTGCATCACTTTTTGGACCATGCCCTTAAATAAGATGGAAAAAGAAATGGACAGCATGGATATAGAATGAATACATCGAGGTGGGTCCTACATTCAGGGTCGCATCCATTTGTTTTGGGATGCAGCAAGTCATGGTTGTGTATGACATCAAGGCATTCAACAAATGCTCCCCATCATCAACAAGATGAATGGAAAATATAGTGGATCCAATCATTGAGTGGGCTACACTGTAAAATAATTTACATCATCTAAAAAAGAAATCTGAATACGCTTGTAAACTCATCCTGTTGTCGCCCAAAATTGGTTAACAGGTAAGGTCAACCAATCCTACTTTATAATTTTATCCACCATCATCTTTCCTAATTGAAGCGAGCTTGTGACACTCCTAGGATTGTCGAATCCTGCAAGAGAGGAGCGGAATAGGAAAGAGGAGGTGCCAGTGTCTGGCAGAGGACTCTTCGATGCCTAAATCAGATAGGTAGAAATAATCGTAGGATGTAGGGTGTGTAGGGATGATCGTGTGTACCTTATGGTGTAGAGGAGTATCCTATTTATAGCATTGGATAGGTTTAAACGTTAAAGCTCATTTAGGATACATTACTGGGAGAGTCATAATTGAGCGGGAGTCGTGTCCCGCAATGGCAGGAAAGATTCTCGATTGAGATAGGGCTAGACGCTTACTTGGCTCATATTAGGCGGATCTACCCCGGACTTGTCTCACACCTCTTTGGTGGTGGCCGACCTAATCGGCACAAGTTGTGGAGCTCGGTGCCTAAGCTCCTGCCCTTCTAGTCTTCCTACCCAGGCTGTTGATTTCACAAAACGAGGCCAATCTTTGTCTTTGTCAACTCAACTCTTTATCGCTGGCCGTCGCTCCTAACCTAGTTGAGGGCGGAGCGCAAGTAAATAGTTGTTCAGTCCTTTACTTGACAGTGGGTCAAGGTCACAGTAAAACACTTGGCAGTGGCTGCCCTTTAGCTTGTAGCAGATAACCTATATTAAGCCTATGAGCCTGTGAGCCTCCACTGTTGTATGTGGGACCAGCTATGAATCCCCCACAACACATCCCATGATCTAATAGGCCCAATTATTTTTGTTTGGGTGCATGTGTTATAGACAGGTAAGAGGTCATGCATAGACCACACGGGTCTTATAATTCTCAACTTTATTGTTTTAAAGAGAATTTCATTAATTCTCTCACTAAAAAAGCACCTGCAAAGCAATTATTCTAGCCAAGACATTATTCCATGAAATTAGAATTTTTAAGGAATTTCTTTTAAAAAATCTAAACCAGTCATTTTCGAAAGTGATTGAAAGGCCAGTCTAAGGTCAATCTCACATGGCTTATGTTATCAAAGCCTCCCATCCCTGAGAATGACCTGGCTAGGTGCTACCTGCTGCCAATGTCGCATGCCTGCGTGTGAACCGGGGCCGGTCCTGAAATGGGTGTCACTTGGTGTGTGGTCCAACCAAATGTAAACAGTTGGACTTTTTTTCAACCATCCATTTTTGCGGTCTACCCAATGGGACCTAATTTAATCTTTTAAGTGGATCACGTGACTCATGAACCTACGAGTGAATGGTCCAGATGATCTCATACACATGCTGTCGGCTCAGTGGCCATCAGGCTCTCTCAGTCTCTTGTTCACCTTCCGTGGTATATGTATGCCCGCCCATAGGAACCTTTTTTATTGTATATGAGGCTCGGTGGGACGTGGTTCAGACATCCGGCCCATTCATTTTGTGTGTCCCACTAGGAAGAGGGGTCACACCAAATTTGAGGCTATTCTTATGTGGGCCCACTAAGTGCTTTTAGATTTTTAGGCATGATTTCTCATGATTTTAGATGTTGTGGCCCACCTGAGTTCCGGATACCGCTGATTTTTGGCACATCCCATATCCTAGAGGGAACCTACCAAGTGCACGGTGTGGATGTCCATCACACACCACTGTGGGCCCACAGATCTCGACCTCATGGGAAAAGTTAATGTGAGTTCGACGTCATGGGAAGCTCATGGAGCTACGTGGGCCCATTATGATGTATGTCAGACATCTACACCGTGCATTAGTGGGTCCTCTCTCTCTCTCTCTCTCTCTCTCTCTCTCTCTCTCTCTCTCTATATATATATATATATATATATATATATATATATATGAAAACGATAGTCTCGTGAAAATCTCCTCACTTGGATAACGATCAACGGTCCTGATCTTTTTATTTATTTGTCTACCATGTTGGTTTACATGTGGGCGGCTCAGATGTGACGTGCGAGCTCCCTTAGCTGGGTACACACAAAAGCAGGAAAAGAGAGAGAGAGAGAGAGAGAGAGAGAGAGAGAGAGAATTGAATGATCACATACATTCCCAGCATGCTAAGCTTATCATGTTACACGTCAACGTGTCATGTGTAGGACATCAAACCATGCAAAAGGTGGGCCCCACGTAACGATTGCTTGTCGCAGCACCATCTTAGTCAATGGATGCCAATGGTCCGCCGGTCTTATATGTGTGGGCCACCTGATTAGTGAATCAGCCAGATTTTCACTCTTTTTCATATTGGCAATGTCTCCCATCTTTTGGACAGCTCTGATTTCACACCTGTGACACGTTTGTTTGAAAACCGTGCAGATGGTGTATACTCACGGGTTTCCTTTAGGCAATCTAAACCATTGGCCCATTGAGATCTCTCTGTGAAAGATTCCACCAACCACTACATGGACTTTTTCAGATGAATGTGGGCTATATTACAGTATTTATCTTTTTGAACCGTCAATCACTAAGCATTAAATCCAATGGCTAACATTTCAAATGGAAGAGTTTTTTGACGTACAGGCCATCCATCGTAGGATACAGCCAACCAATGGTCTGGATTACGAAATCACTGGCCTAACTTCCCATAATTCAAACACGTGTATGCTTTGCAAAATGGGCCCACGTGTCATATATTTCCTCGATTGAAAGGACTGTCTAAAGTCACGCATGTCGCACCATGGCCCATGTTACCAGAACTCCGCAATATAAATATGTGGAGGTCCTAGATACAATTAGCTGGATGGTAGTGTTACCGTCCAACTATTTTATAATTGCCTATTTTTCATGTGTATCACATCATCCAATAGGTTGGATCCATGATAAAAATCATCTGAGATAAAAAAAATCAGGTTGATTCAATCATCAAGTGGTCCAAACATGTTATTTTTATAATATCAACGGTCGTACGTTTATTTATTTAATATGACCTTCGTGATGAATGGATCAATAAGATTTCTGTATCAGCTATTTTCATGGGGGGCTAATCTGTTGGACGGGTCAGATTTTGTATAAACATGGTACATTCACATTTATGAGGGAGTTGGACGATTGTACTGTACTTCGTCTAGATGTGTCATACCTGCCTGATAAGCGCCTTGACTTCTGTGTGAGTTTCGTACCATTTAAAAGATGCTGGTGACTCTTCAACTGTACACATGGATTAGTTGTAAAGCAATCCAGACCGTGTACATCATTGGCCGGACCGTGGATTGAGCATAAGGGATAAATTTCATTGAGAAGACAATATTAACAATCTATTTTTTTTCCGTCTAATTTGGACTGCTCGCTATTTTAGCTTTAACCACCTATTTAATAGCCACTAATTGGACGGATAGAATTTCTTGATCTGTATTGAATTTTGAGGTATGACCCATCGAAAATGGACCCAGAATTCGGATGGCCTGGATAGCTGTACATCAGTGCTAAATGCGAGGATGAGGATGAATGAACACCATCTTTTAAATGGTGCAAAACGATCATAGGAGGTGTTCCCTATGATGACAAATGATCCAATGTAGGACAATTGTGGGGCCCACCTCATGTGTGCAATGACATACGATCTCATCGATGCAGACACTTGTAGATAATTTTAAGTGGAGGAGGTTGTGGGTGGGCCAATGGGGAGAGAATCTATGTCTCTCTATCTTTTGCTCCCTTTCACACATCTGTGTTTCTTTTGTCTCCCGTCCCCTGCGGTGGGCCCCACATAAATAAGCCCTAGAAAGACAAACCCTAGAAACGGATATAATATAAAAATATATTAAAAATAAAAATAAATAAATAAATAAAAGTAGCTGAGGACAGAACCTCGCTTTACGACTTCTCTCCCATTCCATGTTGAAAAACAAAGCCCTTCTCATCCCAGTAACATGGATTATACGCACCATACGCTACCACCTGAGGTTTTGAACGCTATACGCTGGTCTCTTTAGTTCTGGCCAGTGGGGCCCGTTTTTTATTTATTTTATTAATCCAGACCATTCTTCTGTTCTGTGCCAACGTGGATTGAATATACCGGTCGTGAATTTCCCACTACAGTTTCTGTAGGGAGCCCGTGCAACAGAAATGTGTGGAGCCCACTTTGATATGTGTATGTGGAATCTTTTCCGTCCATAATTCGAGTCTTCTCATTATTGGACGGGAATCCAAAAATCATTCTGATCAGAAGTATAAGTGGGCCACAACATAGGAAAACGATGTGGACGCCTACCATTGAAACCCTCTTGGGGCCCACCGAAGTTTTAAATCAGGACGATATTTGGCATCTCCATGCATCCTGGTGGTCTCAGATTATGAGCGGGTTGGATGTCATGTAAAACATCGTGGTGGGCCTTTGGATGGTTTTAATTGTGGGGTCCGCATCCACACTGGTCCTTTGTTGGGTCCCACTTTGAGTTTTGGGTTCGGTCTGATTTTTGGAATCAACTCCAAAAATGAGATAGTGCAAATTATGGAAGGATTGGATGTCACACACACTCATCACGGTGGGCCCCAAGGAGCCTTTCATTGGGAATCAGTGTCCGTCTCACGGCCAAAAGATTATCAACCGTCAGTTTGCAGACCATAAATTGAAAGGCTACGAAGCTACCTTTGAGGAGATTTTCTTGGGTATTATCCATCCTCGTAGGGAAAGACAGATCAATGGTCTGGATTGTAGAAGCATGGAACCCATGTGGCAGGGTGGGTGCAGAGCCGCAGAATGCCTCTCCCCTTTAAAGGGCAAGGTCACGTGATCTCCATCCGACCACAGCACGTGACCAACCGAAGCGAACTCAACTCGCCCCGGCCCATCTCGTGCTCGAGCGGCAGAGGCCGCAGCCCTGAATTAAATGGTTATCTTACTACTGAACGATTGGAAAAATGAGCAAATCTGAATTACTGTTAGACGAGCGGTTCAGATCCATACATTGCGTTGCCACGTGTGCATAGGAATGATGGCTCTACCATGTCATTACGTGTACTTGCCCCCTCATGCGTTGCCACGTGTGCATAGGAGTACTAGTTTTGATTAAATTTACTTAAAAGGAATATTTAGTTTTGATCTTCTCGGATTCAGATTCAGATTTTAAAAAATTTAATGAATCGAGTTCGTATGAGATACTTGAGATCCCGATCAGATTTAAATCATTTTAAGTCTTTAATTTGGATCGGATTCAGATTAACAACACTGATCCAGTCTGAATCTGATATGTTGACAGCCCTACTCATGCATGCCAATGTGGCAAAACGTGTGAGAGATCCAAATAACTTATCAGGTGGGCCCCACGGTTTTGATGCCTTGGTTCGTAGTGAGACCCCGGCCACGTGTACAAAAGAAACGGACGGTTAATGGAAATTGACTAACAATCCACAGACGACGTAAATATGTGTATGGGCCCACGTAATGACCTGGCTAGCCTGACTTTTGTTTAATGGCCATCACCTAGTGGGTCCCACCTGATGAACGGCTCACGTAGCTGCTCGCGTCACCTCCTCCTCGTATTTTAATAAGTATCGCTTCAGAAGCCGCCTGACACATCAATAATACGGGGATTTTAAAAACTTGGGGAGGTTATATGATACTCAGGAAGCGTATAGTCGTTGATGTGCAGGTACCGAAAATTATACACGTGGCATAATTAACTCAATCTAACACCGTCTAAATTGTGTAAATTGATGCCGATAAATCACAGTTTCAAATTAATATTGTTTAAACAATCTTAACCTCTGATTCTTGTACACTTGTTTGTTGAAATGGAACCATTGGATATTGTCATCTATAACCGTCCAATAAAAATCAACCAGTCGGATATTCAGATAATTAAATAGGAATTATTTTTAAATTAATGATACATATAAACGGAGAAAATTACGTTAGAAAGTTTTAAACTTAATTTTTTAATTTTATGTAAACTATGCAATTTTTACGCGCCTACATATCAACAATCACCATCTGCCAGGGTATCTTTCTCTTAGTAGATAAGGCTCTCGGTGGGTCGGAACTGATAGTTGGATCCGACTCAAGTCTGAATATCTGTAAATGAATTCGGATTCGAATACAAAAGGTGATATCCACACCTATATCCATTTATAAATGGTTGGATTCATTTTCTATTCAAAATCCGTATAACCATTAGATTTGGGTTAGATATAGGTCACCCCTATTATAAATCTAAAACAATATATAATATGTAATATATTTAATTTAGTAGTAAAATGATGTAAATACCAGTGTTTTATTGTGGTATGGTTGACCAGAGAGTGGCATGTCTCAATTTTGAAATATGGCCTAAAATAATAGGAAAACAGATGGCCTACATGAATATAACATATAAAGTAAGGTGACAATGAGTCGGATCTGGATTGAATTTGAATCAGACTCGGATATATTTTTGTGAATCCAAATCCGGTCCATTTAAGCGATCGGACATATTTTAAGATCCAAATCCGATCCATTTAGTAATCATACCTATTTTAAGATCCAAATCTGAACCATTTAAATAATCAGACTTATTTTAATATCTAAATCCCCATTATACAGATTTGGAGTGAATCGGATCTCGAATTTGACCCACTCCATTGAGAGCCCTATTAGCAAAGAGTAGAAACTAGAGTTGGACATCTAGAGTCAAGCGTGGGCCAGCTCAGTTCAGTTTGATTGCTAACTGAGCTCTATTTGAATAATGTTTGAACAAACATTCAAACAATGGAGTAGCTATGTTGGAACTCGATCTGGTCTAGTACAACTTATGTTTGGACATTTTCAAGCTTAGATAATTTTTTCAGTTTAAATGATTTGGAATAATAATAATAATAATAATAATAATAATAATTATTATTATTATCTTTTAATGGTACGAGAAGTTTTTTGTTTTAGTACATGTTCACAGATCACAAATCACAAGACTGGAATAGAATTGGGTTTCAAGCTTTTGGCAGGCAAGGGATGAAAGGTTGATTAGGATAGTTGGGTGCATTAAAAGTATAAAAAAAATTATATTTATATATTATCCTTTCGAATCGAAGCAAACCGATTCTAATCAGACAGATTTCAAATTGAGTTAGTGACCTTATTCGGATCAAGCCATGGCTAAAAAAAAGGGTTTCGAACACCAAAATTTTAGCTCGGTTTGAATCTTTTTGCTTTTAAACTAGCTAGCCTGTTTTTTTTTTTTTTTTTTTTTAAAATCCGATTCTGACGATAAATTGCTGTTGATGTCCGGCTCTAGAAGAAACCGATAGAAATGCTAATATGCAACTGGTGTATGGTAGTGCTCTGCTGTTGATCTAACGATAAATTGCTGTTGATCTTGTGGACCATCAGCTAGCGGATAGACTCTAGGATAAAAATTACAAACATAGGACATATCTCTCCATCTGTTTGTTTATAGTTTCTCTGGTTGAATGCGGATCATTGCCACGTGTACAGGGAGCTGCACGGGACTTTTATGATTCGAGCTGCCCAATACCGGTTCTAGAAGAGAACGTGTGTCGTTAGATATGGTAGGTAGCGGTGATACTTACAAGTAGTTGGACCCACCGTACATGTTTTGACAGAAGACAGCTACGATGAGGCGCTTTGTTTCTACCATCGGATGGCACGTGTCAGTGATCAAGGCCATTCATCAGGTAGAGTCCACTGTGAAAACGCCCTGCACCAATAAGTAGTTTGGTTCACGGATCTGGCAGATCACACTTGCATGAGAAAATGGGCGGCTAGAAAAAGTCCACCGGTCTAAATTGAACGTTCTCATGTGGCCCTACCTGATGGTATATGGCATGCTGGCCGCACGGTAATGAATGGACGCGTTTTGCCTGCTGCGACCCTCGATGCAGGCTAGGTGGGCCCCACCATGATGTTTGTGAAAAATCCACCCCGTCCATCAGTTTTTCCAGATCGTGACAGAAAATTAGCCTAAAAATGGGGCAGATACAAAATTCAAGTGGGCCACACGATAGGAAAAAGTGGGTAGGTAAATACTTGCCGTTGAGACCTTCCTGGGGGTAAACTGTGATGATTATATGCCATCTAAACCGTTCATAAGATCATTCCCATGGGGATGAACTGAAAATTCAAAAATATTAGCCCAATCAAAAAAATTCGGTGGCCCCACAAATGTTTCAACAGTCGGTGTTCAGTCCCTACTGTTTCCACTTGTGTGGCTCACTTGAGTTTTGGGTCTGTCTCAGTTTTGGTCTTATGACCTGACATGAGCTGACAAAACGGATGGACGGAGTAGATTTCTCACAAACATGACAGTGGGCCCCACCTGTTGGGAGTGGCAGGCAATCCGCGTCCAGCTTGGATCTCACACATAATGACATATATTGCACTGTGTACTCGCTCGTGGACAGGCAATAGAGGCCATGACACATTATGAAGTCTTGGCGCCTTATTAGGTGATTATTTATGGAGAACAAGATGGTCCACTTATGATAAACAGAGTCCATTGAATAGGTGGAGCCCACAACAGAATTGCCAGTGAATTAAACAGAAATTGATTATTTAATCAACGGCACACAGTTATTGTCATGCAAGAGAAATAATGGTCGTACCGTGCATTTGCAGGCCCTTATTTAAATGGCTGCGATCATCTGATGAGGGTGATGCAGTGGCCATGTGCAATAATCCATGGTAGATCCTTCCTATTCAATGGTAGGTTGTGATCATATGTGGGCCCACCCACATATTAAATTTGCACCGTTCGGATGTTCGTGGTGGATCATGGCCCTTCGGTCTAGATATCTCAAAAGAGAATTTCCGTTAACTGCTATGAGACAGACCTCCCACCGTTCATTTGACAGAGGGGGACGGTCGTGGTACCACACAAACTTGTGATGGTACCGGGCTGTTGTGGGGTCCATGTTAACTGCGCATCAGATCCACCACGTCCAATAGATGGGACCTTGGATGTTCGGTAATGGGGCCAAAAATAAGATCGACAGAAAACTCAGGTGGGCCACACCAGAAGAAACACTTGGTCTCCAACCAGGAAAACCTTTCCCACTGTTTCTGAGGCACACCGTATTTTGTGCATGCCATTGCATCCATTCATCTGACGCGCACCACTGGTATGGAGGGACATTCCGAAAATCAGGCCAATAAAAAACACAGGTGGACCACACCACGTGAATTTAGAGATATTAGGGATGAATGGTCCTGATTTTGATTTCTCACGCTGAGTTTGATGGGGAGAAGACAATGGACGGTGGCCCCACAGCATCACCAACACAAGTTGTGTGGCCACCGGTATCATATGGGCGCACCTCAATTATCTCTCTGTGTGTGTATATGACATTCACACCCTCCAAAATTCATAATTCACCTCTCTAACCTGTTGATTGAATCCATGACGACACACGTGCCAACCTGAAAAAGCTCTGTGGACCCCACTGTGATGCAAATGTGGCATCCACTCCATCCACATCATTTGGGGCAGCTCATGTTAGAACGCGAGCACAAAAAGTCAGGCTGAGGGAAAAATAGGTGGGCCACACCACAGAGAAAAATGGGTATGGGAACGCCCACCATTGATACCTTGCCAACCTGCTGATTATATAAAATCCAGCATACTAATAAGCTGAGTCCCCAACATGATGAAGGGTACATCTAAATATCATCCTGATCAGAAACTTTGGTGGGCCCCATCCCCATCCCTACTTTTCCCTCTGGCAAGGCCCACTTGAGTTTTGGCCCAGCCTTTTTTGGGGCTGGCATCCTAATATGAGCTAGCAACAATGGACGGAGTGGATGTCCTAACCAAGTCACGGTGGGCCCCACAGAACTTTTAGTTGCACGAGCTCCCTACAAATTATTGTAGGAAATTCTCGTCCCCTATTAGTCTACTACTGTTATTTCCCAAGTATCTACCATCCACCATTTGGCCCACAATTTGAATGGTCTAGAAAGCCTTTTTATGTGTCACACATCTGAACGGTGGTGATGTGCCCCTGGAGCTTTCGCAGGCAATCCGCGTCCCACCCTGGAGTCTGGTTCTCTCAGCATGGGTTGAACGCGCAAAAGCAGGGGGTGAAATGTCATTTCCCAACACAACTATGTTTTCGCAGAGGGATAAGGGTGACGTGTATATACGTACATGCATGCAACGTAATCCGTAGCTTGACACGAGCGCACTCATTCCGTAATTATAGTACGGAAATGCCACGCTGGAAATTTCAGAAATTCCATTAATTATTTGAAAATTCCTCGAAATGTTATTTTCAACAGAAAAAGGAGTCTGTCTATAACGGCTCCCCAGGCGACATTTCGATGGGACGTTCTTTTATTTTTTTCATTTTATAAGTACTTTTATTTTTAATATCTCAAGTCCAACGGGTTGGACCGCATGTTACCGTCCACCAAGTGGACGTCTTCTAATATTTCATGTGCTTCAGACTTCTAGAACAATCCAATAGATTGGGCCCACTAGAAAAATTATCTTATGTGAAAATTATCCATATCCACTCATTCGGTGGGCCAAAATTATCTTTTCTTTTTATCAGTGGATGTAGTTATCTTCCATATTGTGGCCTACCTAAATAGATTATGGAGCTAATTATATAATTATATAATATAATTATGTTATTAATTTATTGGAAACCTTGGATGTTTGAATTCACTTAATACTTTGAAAATTATCTATGGCTGGACCATAATTATCAGTCCAACTCGTTGGACTTGAGAATTTCTATTATACATTTCCTAAAGTCGAGAGAATCCCCGGAGGAGTTTTGCTCTTTCCACTCGCGTGTGGAAGCTGGACACATCCTCACGCGGTCGCATGTGTTATTTTATGACACATGTGGAAGATCTGAGCTTTCCATCAAATGAAATGAGATATACTTATAATCCGGAATAAAGACTAAAGCGATTTGAGTTCATCAAGTGGGCCATGAAAAGCTTTGAACAGTTAATTTACTGTGCATGTTGAGAGGCCCAACGGAATAGTAACTTATCTCATTTTCTTGGAATAGGATCCAAGAGTTATCTAGATTTATGAAAATATCAAATCTCATACACGTGTTTAGTATTTTCACGTATGCCCGCGTGTGGATGTGTAAGACTCTACACGCGTGTGGAATTAGCAAAAATCTCCCAGGCGTAGGCGCATGGCTCGGTGTGAGTGAGAAATGACGAGCCCGCGAAACGGCTACAAAACGGCGTTGCGTTCGAGGGAGGGAATTGATACGATAGAGCCGGTTGTACCGGAATATGGTACTTCCATCTCTCAAAAGCACACGTGGCAGTCTAATTTATCAATCAGGACCATCCATCTAGTCTCATCTATTACGCATGGACAATATATAAATTAGCTTCTACTGGAAAATCCTATATGCTCATATTTCATTATATTAACTTTATAAGGATGGAAAATTAGCCGTTTAATTTCCCATTTTAGTTAGGATTTCCACTAATCAGATGGATGAGATCGTAAAAACAAGGTTGCTTCAACTTGATGGACGGTCAGAATTGTAAGTTACCCAAACAGGTGGACTGTAGAGTGATGATTGTACCATACTCTGGTTATTCCTGCTTTTGTGTGTCCTCTCCGAAATAGAAAAGATTCAGGCTGTAATCTGTGTCCCACACAGCAATATGCTGTAGCAAATCATTTTCAGTACACGTGGCATGCATGCCTCAATTTAAACGGTTCAAATGGTGGGACCAATGTGGATTGTAGCATCGGTTGAAAATCGAACTGATTGGAAGATCTTAAGTATCTGATCTCAACCTTTGAATCTGTACCACTAGTAGTTTTCCTTTTAATTGATGAGATGAAACGGGTGGATAGGATCTTTCCGATCAGTATGATTTTTTTCGCTTTAGTTCATCAAAGGTGGGCCCTTATAAGTCCTGATCGGCAGATATATATGCCACGTGTCCATGTATTTCATCATCGTTCACAGCTGCAACGCGCGCATGTGGTAACTCTTCGACTCAGTAAATGGTACCAACCCCTGTAGTCTGTCGACTGGTGGACAAGTCAGTGGATCTGTGCCGTCTAATCAGTGGGACACATCTAGATGAGCCGTATCCTGACACAATCGTGCGGATTGGAAGTCCAGATGTACCAGCCGTGCACTCTGAAATGGCACGCCTGGGATAATAAAATGTAGCCGTCCAATTTGTGGGACCCATCATAGATTTATCAGACTTACCATAATCTCTGATTAATAGTCCGTTTTTGTTGAATTTGGGCCATTGATTACTTTTCACTTTAACCGTCCATCAGATCTTCAGCCGGATAGGGGGATACTTTTGTGTATTGTTGACTAATGATCTATCTAAGGTGGGGCTACGATTTGGACGGTTTAGACTGAGTTAGAATATGTGCCACGTGTACAATTCATGACCGCAGTGAGCATGAAGCATCGTACACTGCCAAGTATAGTTTTCATCTGTTGCTCAAATCTCTGCCGTTCATCTAAAATCTCACGCGTTGCACATGTAGGAGATTATCAGACCGTCGAATAGGTGGGCCTTAGCATGTTGGGTCCACAACTCAATAATCACACTTTTATGAATATCTTAAAAGTTAGATGAGATGGCTTTTTAATAATGAATGTGTACGATTGCTCATCGTTGCTTATTGTTGACTTTGAGTTTGCATTTGCAGGCCACTACAGAGACAGGTGGGATCATCTGATCAATGTTTTTTTCGGCTATGGAATCTGGAGGATTGGGCCCACTTGATGAACAGTCAATATCTCATCCCGATGGCATGTGCGCCTCTTTATATCAGGCTGTAGTGTTCCACACATGTACATCAAGCCTTCGTGTAAATGGGTGTGGCTGACTGAGACTACGACCTACGGTGGATATCCTACTGTTCAAAGCCATACCAATCGGATGATCCAAGCCATTGGATGTCAATAAGAAAGCCACAGATTAGACTCTAGGATTATCTGATATAACTGAATTTTGAACCAGACAAGATATACTATAATTCCATCTAGATGTACGGTCCCGATCTTTTTTTTGTCATTCGTATGTATGTTTGAGGGTAGGATGCATGGAAAGTTCAGTAGGTACGACTCTACGAAACCTTTTCTCTTTTGCATAATTTACACAAAATACCCAAGCCGAGCCACGCCACTCAACTTCACCTAACTATTCATAGCGGAATTTTTACAGTACTTTCAGTTGTATGGAATCTCTCATACATCCTACCTCGAAAATTCCTCATGGCCGAGGGATAGACGGATCAGGGGCCTCAATATACTGTTTTATTTCCTTTGGATGGCTCAGCTTAACCCCTTGATTTTATTGGTTTCCCCTATTGTCCACTCTCTCCTTCGATAACTTCTAGCCGTTAACTATTTCTTCAATATCTTCCACAAGAAAAACAATATTTAGATGGTTGGGATCATCTGATCAGATTTTATTGTCCAATAAAAATTGTTCCAACTAGATGAGTGGACTAGATGAAACTTCCCCTCTGTTACTTTACGCCGTTACGTAGGTTGTACTGGAGTTCCCATGCACTGCATTGTACCAAGGGTAGTTATTGATACTCAGGCTGTATATGACGCTTGATGGTCGCTCACTCAAAAATCGTACACGCGGCATATACTAACTCAAATCCTACCGAGCAGACTGTGGAATCAAAATAATCGTACGCCGTTCAAATCCCACCTATGATTCGTGGACACATATTTGTTGAATCAAAATAATCGGACGCCGTTCATTTTCAGCCATCCAATAAATGTCCACCAATCCAATCGTCATATTAATCACGATACATCTAAAGTTTAACTCGAACTACTTGCATGCCACGTATGCAAACTTCTAAGTGCCCGCGTATCATCCATCTTACTTTGCCGAGCATCAAAGTTTTTTTTTTTTTTTCCTCGAAACGAAAAGATCCAAAAAGAAAACCAAAAAAACAAAAGGCATAAAAAGGGAAGTCGTTATTTACACCCCCACATCTTATCTTCCAGTAAATAAACACCAACGGTAGTATCAAAACAAAAGAAAAGGGTTGTTTCTATCAATAAAACGGGTGTGGATGTTAAAACCAGAGAGAAAATAGGGAAAAGAAAAAAAGAAAAAAAAGGCAAAGCAAAGGGGTGGGGTTGGGATGGCGTGATTGCTTTTGCTTTTCTGCTTTATACAGTCATCTTTGAAAAATGAAAAGGGTAAAAACGTAAATAATCCAAAAACTCAACCCCATTTCCCATAACAAGGGTTTTTCAGAGGTTTCCCCCTTCTCTCCTCCCTCTCTCTTCTCTCTCTCTCTCACTGCAAGAAGGCTTCGCTTCAGTTTCACTAACCTGAGCACTCAGTTCCATTTAGCAAATTCCCCCTAACATGCACATATCTGCAGAGGGGGTGCGCATTGTACATCTCCTGTTATGAGTCTCGAACCCCCACCCCCACCCTCACGCTTCACCACGTGCCACCTCCACCCCGACCAGCCAGTGACCGGCTTCTGCGCCGCATGCTTGCGGGAGCGTCTCGCCGGACTGGAGCCGGCTCCACACCGTAACCCTCAAACCTCGTCCTCGGTCTCGTCCTCGACCGCATCTGCCCTCAAAGCCATCTTCCGGGCCACTGTATTGTCAGACGCGGCTAAGGTCAGAGCCGCTTCCGCGTCTGCCTCTAACTCCTGCGGCTTGCCCGAACTCCGCCGCAGCAAGTCCTTTTCTGGTGCTCGGGCCGATGGCATTCCCGTAATTTTCGAGCCCCAGAGGAAGTCCTGCGATGTTCGGGCGCGGAACACGCTTTGGTCTCTGTTCCACCAGGACGATGAGAAGAAATGCGTGAGCACTGATTGGGGTGATATCCCGTCCTCGTCCACGGCCCCGGCGCCGGCGCCGGCCGCGGCTGATGGTAGGAATGTAAATCTGGGGTTTGGGGAAGTGAAGGAGGAGATTGAAGAGGAGGGGGAGATTGAAGAGGAGGAAGGGGAGATTGAAGAGGAGATCAGGACCGTTGATTTTGATGAGATCGAGGAAGAAGTGGAAGTGGAGGAGGAGGTGAAGACGATCAAGGACCACATTGAGATCGACGCGGGGATGAAGGATCGGACGGTAGATAAGGTAGCTGAGAAGAGGGATTTGAAGGAGATCGCTGGGAGCTTCTGGGTTGCGGCGTCGGTTTTCAGCAAGAAATTACGGAAGTGGCGACGCAAGAAGAAGAGGTGTGGGGATGACGGTGGGGACGGCACGGAGTCTGTCACGACGACAGTCCGGCGGGCTGAGAAGCGTGCGGCGTCGTCGTCGCGGCGGTTCAGGGAAACCCAGTCGGAGGTGGCGGACTACGGGCACGGGCGGCGGTCGTGCGACACGGACCCGAGGTTCTCACTGGATGCGGGGCGGATCTCGTTCGACGATCCACGGTACTCGTTCGATGAGCCAAGGGCGTCATGGGATGGGTACCTGATTGGCGGTGGGCGGGCCCTTGGAGTGTTACCGCGGGTCCCCCCGATGGGCTCGGTGGTGGAGGATGCCCCGGGCCTTATCCGGCGGTCGGATACTCATATCCCAGTCGAAGAGCCAATGAATTCGATCAGTGAGGATCCAATGACGCCAGGTGGATCGGTGCAGACACGGGACTACTACTTGGATTCCCCCTCGCAGAGGAGGCGGCCGAGCATAGACCGGTCTAGCTCTGTCCGGAAGGCTGGGCCGGTGGGGGTGGCGATGGAGGCGGATGAGTTGAAAACAGTTTCAAACTCGAAGGTCTCTCCGGCAAGTATGGATTACTTCCCGAAGATTGCAGCTGCCACCATTGATCGAGATTTGAGGGACTCGAACTCTAATTCTCTACGAGATGACTGTTCGGAGAGCTTCGAGTCTGCTTACAGAGATGCCGTGGGACTGTCAGGTGGCGGGGCCCAGAAGGGCTTGAAGAAATCACGACGGTGGAGTAAGGCGTGGAGCATTTGGGGACTGATAAACCGGCGGGGAAGTAGCAAAGATGATGAAGACGAGAGATACAGCACCAGAGGGAATGTCGTTGACCGGTCGTTCTCGGAGTCTTGGCCAGAGCTGCGGAGAGAGGCCAACGGTGGAGACCCGAGAGGGGCTTTCAATCGGAAGGTTTTCCGCAGCAATAGCAGTGTCAGTTCAAGGACTGCTTACAGCAATGGTGGGTTGGGTAGGAGTAGTAAGGAGACCAATGGCCATAGTAAGAAGAGGAGGGAAGAGTTTGTATTGGAGCGGAATCGGAGCGCTCGGTACTCTCCCAACCACATCGATAATGGGCTTCTGCGGTTTTACTTGACGCCACTGCGCAGCAGCCGGAGGGGTGGTGGTGCTCCCGGTAAGAACAGGCCAAAAAACAGCTCGCATTCATTTGCTAGGAGCATGCTGCGATTGTACTGAATCGGAGGCTGAGCCCCACCAGGTGTTCTCTCCGTTTCGACCGTTGATTTTTTTTTTTTTTTTTTTTCTAAAATGATTTTTCTTTGTAAACGTGTTTGTGCACTTCTTGATCTTCAGTTAGATAAGCGCATTGTAATGTCGCCTTTGTATGTGTTTAGCATGCTATGTTAATCGCATAACGATGAGAATATCAATCTGTTTTTTTTTTTTTTTTGCTTCTCTGATCATTCGATTGCTAATGCCTTGAAACTGTTAATTGCATTTCATATCAGTAATGGAAGCTTATGTCCTCTGTAAGAATGCAGATGTGCTTGAAGTTGATGCTACGAAAGAGTATGCAATTTCAATATTTGCAATGGAATTTTAGCGTAGTACTGGAGTTCTGGTTCTTCTTCATAGTTGTGTTTTTAACATGGGATGCAATGAGAAGTGAAATTCTTGACATGCAAATTTCAAATCTTTGATTGGTCTTATGATTTCGGTCCAAAAATCTGATTGGGTTTGCAATGGGAGAGGACTAACAGTGCTTATCATCT
Source organism: Liriodendron chinense (assembly GCA_003013855.2). Classification (NCBI taxonomy): domain Eukaryota; kingdom Viridiplantae; phylum Streptophyta; class Magnoliopsida; order Magnoliales; family Magnoliaceae; genus Liriodendron; species Liriodendron chinense. The sequence goes on from ML058333.1 coordinate 8,781,485, forward strand.
TTAGCTTATTCAGGCACCATTCTCTGGTTGTCCTCCACCATTCTCTGGTTGTCCTCCATGTGGGGGAAGTGGTCTTGCTTAGAGAATGTCACAGTAAATTCTATAGTAGGAGTATAGCAGAAGTGACTCGCCTATGTCATCAAGTGGGTTAGAGAATTGGGGTTGGAGCTGTGGGATTTGAGCTAGGGCTGCAACTTGGGTTCGGGTCAACATCAAGCCAAACCCCAACCCGAGTTTGGGTCAGGTTCTCAAGGTCCTTGGGTTGGGTTGAATTCAGTTTGAGCAGATTCGGATCAGGTTGGGAATAATCACATGTATTTGGGTTGCGTCAGGTCGGGTAGGGTCAAGTACATAGGACTTTGGTTGGGGCACTTCAGGGTTGGAATCAGGTTTGGTTGGATTGCGGTTTGGGTCCTCTTGAGGTTGGGTTGGGCTCAGGTTGACCCCCTGATGCGGACATCAGTGGTGCACCTTTTAGAGTGTACCAGAAGAGGCGATGTCGCAGATCGAGTGTTGGACCAGATGTAGATGGACGCCAGGCCCATTGGACTCATTTTCTGACGCGTTACAAGTACGCGAGCTGTAGGATTGCGCAGGAGTATCATGACCATTGGATTGTGGAGCAGATTTACTTTTAGACGCTTTTTTGTCTATTTTCTTGTTTTAAAGCGTTTTAGTGTCGTTGTTTATTTTAGGTGTTTTTATGTTTTTTTTTTTTTTTTTTTTGGTTTTCATGCACTTTAGTGCACTTTTTATTTTCGTGACTTATATATACTGTGAGAAACTCTATTTCGAAATTATTGAATGAATAGAAATTCGTGTGCTTCTTCTTTATTTGAGAGACTAGGGTTTCAGGATTGGCCCTCGGGTGTTGATGATTCCACCCCGGAGTTCCACGTTTTCCTTTCTTAGATCTTCAAGGTGCGAGGGACGGTAAGAATTATCCTCTTCCTTGTTCGTCTTTCTCTTTCTTGAAGCCCAACTTTTCCGATTCCTCTCTTCTTTCTTCTTTTAACTTCCCCTTTTGCATGACTGGTGAAAACGGGATTGTTAGTCAAGGGAACTTGGTTCAGACTTGAATGTGGATCGACTTATGCTAGCTTTGATATCCCCAGGTCCCCTTTTTTACTTGTTTTACGTGCGTTTCTGCTGTGGGGTATCATCCATACGGATTGTCATCATCTCATTGTTGAATTCGCCTAATCTCTTAATTGATAGCAGATAGTTGTATGATTTTCATTATTCGAATGTCTACTTATTGATCTCACATGCATTTAGAGTAGGCCATCGCATACCCTGCATCACCCCCAACCCGACTCAACCATGCTTGAGTTGCATCCCTAATTCGAGCTTTGCTTTTGTTGAAATTAGACCTCTAGGCTCTAGCCTCTAGGTTAGATATATTGTTTACTCATGATGGGTGAGGCTGATTCTGGTTTTGGTCTCCATGTGGAGTCTCCAGGCATTGTCCATAAGATGGAGGTGTTCTTGCGGAGAGAAGACCTCTGTATTGTTAGAATTAAATTCTACAGTCCTTTATATTGGAAACGATTCATCCAATGTCATCAAGGGGGTAAATGATTTTAGTTTTTTGTTGTTGAGGAGCGTATCATTTAGTGTCATTTTTCAACTATCTCAAATGTTCATGATCAAAATGTTCAAGTGCACAATTGGGATTTTTAATGAGTAAATCCTGTTTTTTGGGGTTTTTGAAAACCAACTTACCCTTTTAACTCAACCTGGGTCTTGAGTTGAACTGCGGAGTTTCTTCAGTACTAAATTGAGATTTTATATGCTTTGCCGAGATTCTCATCACATGAGTATCAACATCGGATCTGTTTCTTACTCGTCTAGCTACCCATTGGTGGCTGACCTCATGCACCCTCCTCTACTTCTAGATTTTATGATATAGACATGACATTGTATACAATTTCAATGTTTACATAGATGCGTGAACATACTGTTTTCAGTTCTTTGGTCGAGTGGTCATGGCCATCAACACTTACAAGCCAGCCTTCTTGCAGCTGATCCGTCCGTGCTAGCTTCCTAAAATCAGAATAATCATGTTTAGGACTCTCTCTCTCTCTCTCTCTCTCTCTCTCTCTCTCTCTCTCTCTCTCTCTCTTTCTCGTTTCGTCGTTTTGGTGTGCAAGAAAGTGTATGACTTCTAACTGTAGAGCTTTGAGGTGACAACTCATACCGGTGGTTGAGCATCATTCCCTTTATTACTGGCCCACCCAGAGTATATGAATTTTGAGGTTGTCTGTCCTTATATGCAATTTCTAGAAATGGCTGCAAGTTAGGTTTTGGTCAACCTGAGCCCAATTGACCCAACCCAAGTTTGGGTCATGTTGTCAAGGTCCTTGGTTTGGGTTTGGGTTGAAAAATGCCAACCCAATTTGAAATCAGTTTGATCCTGGTGGAGTTAGATTGCTGCAGGTTGGGTCCTCTTGAGGTCACATTGGGTTTGGTTGATCCTCAACCCAACCCAAACCAACCCAGCCAAGTTGCACCCCTACTTTCTATGGCTGGACTACCTATGTGTTTTCTTTTACCATTTCTTACATGATAGTGGCTCATCCATCATATGCGTGTGACATACATGTAAATCAATCCTGAATATCCAAATCATGGGCCCTATTGTAGGTGGATCATATCCCAAAAATCAAACTGATCAGAAGATCTTTACCATCTGACATTGCCCATTGAATTTGGGCAGCTGGCCAGTTTATGTTTAACTGTACATTTTAATGGTTAGGATCTGTTAATGAGTGTGGTTTTTTAGCATATGCTCCATCTGCAATGCCCCTGCGATTTGGACCATCATATGCCATGTCGACGGTGAATGAGCCACCGTCATTCTAAGTAGTGGAAAATGCACATTGGCCTACCTCAATTTTCTATTTATTATTAGTTTGTGTCTTAGAATGGGATCAACTTCAGTCAGTGCTTTTTTTTTTATTATTATTATTATTATTATTATGTAAATCCGCTTACCTCTTGTGGTGTGAATTTCAGGAAGATCCCACATTTCATTTTCCTTCACCTGTTATCGGGGATGGATCTTCAAGCATGTATCAGATATGTAAAAGATTCTCAATACTCCAAAATTCGTATTGGATTTGGATATTATCTCTCAAGCTGTCATTCATATGACCAAAGTTCCGTGATTCATGGAAATTCGATGCGTGATCTCTGTTCGGTCCGTTTGTTGCCTTTAAATGCCCTATTATTGGGTGTTACACTAGAAAAAGTTGCAAATCTTTCAAAGCAACCAGTAGAGTGGGACCCGTGGAGAAAACAGACGACAGCATGCGGCAGTTACTTGATTGAAGCTCTGTAGATTGAAAACTAGTTACATGAACCTTGCGAATCATCATAGCTATCCATTTTTCTTGTTTGAAGTATTATGGTCTGTTGATGAGACTGGAGTGTGGACGAATGGTACCAGATGCTTAATGAAAAGAGGATCCGACAGGTGTTAAGATCTTGGTGACCGCCCAAAAGAAAATCCAACCTTTTCTTTTCCAGCTTGTACTGGACCAGACGACGGTGCTGAAGGTGCCATCGCCACTGCAAAGATAGCTTCGGTTCCTTGCTACAATGAGGGAGGAATCAGAACACTCAAATGCATGGTGATAGAATTTTGTGGCCATGCCATTAGAATTCTTTGGATGCATCCTGTTCATTGGACTAGAAGGTTATCAGAAATCAACGGTGGAAGCAATCCCGTCTGGTCTGAGAAGGCAGTTATGGCAGACCATTATCTAAAGAAAGCTTGGAGTGAGCGGTGAGTTGAACATCTTTTGGAGAGGCTTCCTGTTGAATGTATCATCCAGATAGATGGCTGTGTGAGAATGAGATCATGGGGATTGATAGTACATTGGTGGCCAGTGATGACTAGATATGTGGGCCTAGATGGGGATGCATGCCTGCCATAATGGTTGAAATCTCAAGAACAGATATGTTGTTTCTTTTCTCGTTTATTATTTTTATGGGGCTTGATCTCCTGTACGTGTAAGCACTGCTTGATCAAGCGATAAAAATGGTGGGGTCCATTGAAAAGATACAAGAACTTGTGGGTGTTTGATGGCTTCCTCTTCCTTTTTTTTTTTTTTTTAAATTTTAAGTTTTCCTTTTCTTCTGGTGGAATGCTGTTATGATGTGAATTCCATACTAGTTCTATAAAGCGATGTCAGGCCAATGTCCATGATGATGGCTATTGTCGATCTGGTGGACACTGTGAATGGGCCATAGCTGAAAATCATTGTTTTTGGACTGTCTAAAGCATCGGATGTTTGTGAGTTTAGCCCGTCGAATGTGGGCAGTTGCTTATTCTTTTAATTGTCCATTCTGCACTGTCGATCAGATCATCCCGGAAGTTCCATTGAGTTGCCTTTTGGATTATAGCCCGTCCACATTGCATCCTGCCAAATCAACAGTCCCCATCAACTACAGTAGGTATGTTTTAGCATGCCTTGTGTGCATCATTTTATCTTTCCTCTTTTTCATTTTTTTTTTCTTTTCACTGTTGTGAAATTTTGAACTTTCTCTAATGAAAGCAGAAAGCGTGACAGCGACAACGGGCAAGGAAAAGAGCTTTTGCCTTAAACGGGCGATTGATGGCGAATCCAATGATAATGTATCGAATAATTCTGCTGCCATTCATGTCTTTTCATCGTTCCTTTATTTTACAATATCATTAAGGATGATATCAAACCACCTGAAATTGCAAAAAGGCAAAAGGAATGCAGTTTGGTTACGACGAAAATCGCCATTGCTCTTTGAAACTGCACACTGCGCATGCGAATGCATTTTTTTTTCAGATTTTCAGAGGGGTGTTTTTTGTTTTCTCTGGTGTGAGTGAGACATGCCATAGTGTTTGAAATATCCGAATGTAAGGGTATTGTATTGGGAATGTATGGTGGGATGTTCGAAATACTATCAAAATGTAATATGGGGATGTGATTTTTTTGAAATAAGTTCAATATGCAATCGAATTTCTTCTTGCGTTTGGATGTGATTAGGACTCTGAAATGTGTTTCTACTAAGTGCTGTATTTTCAGCCTGTTTTTTTTTCTCTTTATTATGGCATTTTTTTTCTTTGAAAAAGTTTAACAAGCTTTAGCCATTGATTGTCTTTTCTCTTTAATTAAAATATGAACTGATGATTTCATGAATTACAATCCCATCATCCAAACATAATAAGGAGATTCTCTTCTTTGTGGTAATGAGTTAGTACAAATGGCTGGATGCCATACATCCTCCTTATGCAACATATTCGCAATGATTCTGGGATTTCTATTTTACCATTTTATCACTTTTTTTTTTTTTATAACCTTTAAGAAAATAAATTTTAGATGGTGTTAAATTAAATTTAATTCATTTAATTCCATTAATTTTTTTTTTTCTGTTTAGTTTATTTTTATTTATTTATTTTTCTTTTCTTCTAATGTCACCCAACAAAATAACATTTTGCATATTGATATAGAGCGTGGCAGCCGAGATAGCTACAACGGTAGGGTGATTCTGTCTACTGATGCTTATCATAGATGGGAAGCAGATTGTATATGGCATGATATGGCACAAGCTCTGTGGGGTCCCCTGTGATGTATTTGTTTGATCCAATCTGTCCATCCGTTTTGCCAGCTTATTTCAGGGCATGAGCCCAAAAATGATGGCTTAAGTGGACCAAACCACACAAAACAGTGAGGATTGAACACCCACAGTTGAAAGCTTCTTGGGCCAAGGAAGTTTTGGATTAAGCTGATATTTGTTTTTTCCATTCATCCAGGTCTCTGTGACGTTATGAACAGGTTGGATTGAAAATAAAACATCACAGTGGGCCTTAGGAAGTTTTCAACGATGGGTGTTCAATCCTCACTATTTTCTTTGGCGTGATTCACTGGAGTTTTGGATGTGTACCATTTTTGGGCTTATTACCTAAAATGAGCTAGCAAAATGGATGGACGGTGTGGATAAAATACATAAATCACGGGGGCCCCACAGAGCTTAAGACACGCCGTGCCATCACTGTGGCTTTGGAATGCACACCTATTAGACAATCACATCCGTCGCTTCCTTCGATTATGCTGTTGAAAATCTGAAGTTAACTATTTTAGATTCCTACCATCATTTTCGGTAGGATGACGTGATCCATGTGAATTTTGAACCATTTGCCGTCCATTGTAGGATTACCTATATGGACGGCTTGGATTGCCGGATGCTACAGGAACCTCCCCGTGGATGGGATTTTCAAGCCTTTCAATCTTTAGACTATTTTTCAGATGGCTGTAAACTGTCGTTGTATTTTCGTAACCATTTTATGTGGGCCACTGATTGAATGAAGGGTCATGATCATCTGATTGGGAAGATTTTGGAGACATCTCCAACCCATTGTGGGCCCTATTAGATGAATCACTGATCTATGGCCCTTCTTTCTGGCAGTGGATTGCGTCCTGCCCCACCTGGATCTGACGGTCCAGGAAGGGTCTCCTAAGGCCCACTGTGATGTATGTGTTTCATCCATGCCGTCTATCCATTTTGAGGCAGATCCAAGGCTGGCCTTATGTGACCTTATGAATAGGTTGGATGAAAAACAAACATCATGGTGGGCCCTAGGAAGGTTTCAACTGTGGGTATCATTATCACCGATGCTTCCTATGGTGTGGTCCACTTGAAACTTGGATATGCCTCATTTTTGGGATTATATCCTAAAATGATCTGGAAAAATGGATGGACGGTGTGGATAAAACCCATACATCATGGTGGGTCCCACAGAGCCGACGCAATCCGCTTCCCTACTTGCAACATGGCAACCCTCGTTGGATCAACCCCATCGGGTGAGGTACTGTATGCATGAGTGGGCATTGGCATTTTAAGATATTGTCATGTCTTGCTCTCTTGTGGATTCTCAAAACTCGTGTTGATGATCCAAACCATCGATTTGATGGGCCACTGAGAAAGACCCATATACCAAAATCTTCAAGATGGGAGGAAATCGTAACCCTTCAATTGGTGGGGATTAAAACAGACGGTTAAGAAAATAGAGGTTTTGTCAATTCCCCACGCGTGCTGAAGCTATACACATACACACGCAGGAGAACAAATCACACAGTGGCAGGTGTGTGAGATCTGAGCTTTCCAACAGGTGAGCTTCACTATTTCTATCTTCTGGAATTAAAATCAGGCCATTTTACATCTCAGGTGGGCCACAAGATATCAAAGAAAATGAATGGCTGGAAAAAATTAACTGTGAATTTACTTTGTATGTTGTAGCCCACCAGAGCAAAAGACCTAAACACTGTATGCATCGTGAGGATGGGCCTGGCCCGCCTCGGTCATGCTTGGGTTTGAATATTGGGCTTGAGGGATAAGCCCAGCCTAAATTAGAGCCGTTTATTAACTAGGCTGGGCCCTGATTGATCCGAAAAGCCCATTTTCCCGCTTCAAGCCAAGAACGTTTTGGTCATATACTTTTTGAACAGCCCAGATCTTTCACGGAAGTAAATGGCTGGGCTCAGGCTTATTTGCTTTGGCCCATCATGGGCCTAGCAAACTCGGGCCTATATTTTACTTTGCAAACGGGCTCACTATTCCTAATCAAAATGAGCCAATTTTTATACTCTTGGCAAAATGTGATGCATGGATGAGGGGTCGAGTTCAAATAAACTCATGTCAGGTTTTCTGGGTTCAAGTTATGTGGATCTGGTCTTATATTGGGTATTGCCTGGCTTACTTGAAGTGTGCCTAACATGATGTGGCAGGATTTAATTGGTTGATTGAGATAGAGTTGGCCAAGTACACACTCCACCGAACATCTTAAAATTAATAGCAGATTAGGTGTGGCTTATATCCACACCATCCATTCATTTTAACATATCATTTTAAGGTATGATCCTAAAAATGAAGCAGAGCCAAAGTTCATGTGGACCATGCTTTAGGAAGCAGTGGTTATTGAATGCCCCAATGTTAAAAACTCTCTTGGGCGCACGGTAATTTCCTGCAACCACAGTCAGTCATACGATGCTCCCACCTACAGTTTGGGTTACTGGGTTTCGCACCCGAGACCAGCGGTTGAAAAGCCCATCTAACTTTTGTAGCACACGAGAAGTTTTTAATGGTCAATCACAACTATATCCTGTATAGAAGGTGGGCCCCAATGCAAGGGCGGCCTGGTTCTTGAAGATGTGGACCATTCGATTGCGTCTGGGCACCCGTCCATTCCAACAGATCTTTAAATCTAGGTTTTTAGTTGAGTTTAGATCAAATACAAGTATTTAAATGATCAAGCCCACTTGATGGATGGATTAGATTGGATGCACTTCTGCCTCAAAATCACCATTTAAATGGTTTATATCTTAGAAGTCACTCCGTTTATGTCTTAAAAGTTACTCTGTTAGACAATCCTAGCCATATGATCTGTGGCCATTAAAGCGACGGTGGAAAATGAAAAGCTGGAGAAACTTTATAAGAATTTATGGATAGGATTGTCTCCTGGGATTTATTTTCAAATCGCAAGCCATCCGATCCTAGGGCCGGTACATGGGTGATGTATCTATCACGTTCTCTGTAGTACACGTGGCAGGATGACGTGAAAATCAGGTCCACCCATATACTTGGCACTACGATCGGATGGCTTTAGTTTTGAAAGTAAATGCCGTCAGACAATCCCATCCATTGCTTTTTATAAAGATTCTCCCATTTTTTATTTTCCACCGTCAATTTAATAGCCGTAGATTAGATGGATAGGATTGTCTAACTGAGTGACTTGTCAGATATAAACCATTCATACTAGGGCTCTGCGTATGGACGTACCTGATTTTCACATAAGCCTGCCACGTGTACTGCGGAGAGCTTGCTCTACCATACTACAATTCTTCCCGCTATACCATCTCATCTCCCTCGCATCGCAGCAAACACCCGCGGCGCATGTTAGTAAACTTCATTAGAATCCCAGCCACCACCTTCCGTCTGAATTGAAGGCTCTTCCCCAACCCCTCCAGCGTATTTTAGCACCATCCACAGCTGCTACTCTCTGTCTCTGCTTCCCCACTTATTCAAGAAATTTACGAAAATGCCATAGAAAAGAACAAATGACCCCGCGAAAACCATTACAAAAAAACCCCTCTCCCCATCTCTCATGGCCCAGGAGCTCCCCAGAATCCTTTCCCAAAAACACCTCTTCAAACTCCTAAAATACCAAAAAGACCCTCTCTCTGCACTCTCTCTCTTTGACGCTGCTTCGGCTCTCTTCCCATACTTCGCCCACACGCCTCATGTCCTCCACCTCCTCCTCCGCAAGCTCACATCTCCCCCTCACGTGACATCCCCCGCCCCTCACGTGACCCGCCTCCTCTCCCTCATCCGGGCCCACCAGATCCCCTGCTCCGAAGACGTCGCCCTCTCCGCCATCAAGGTCTATGCCGACGCCTTGATGCCCGATCACGCCCTCGAGACCTTCCGCGACATGACCGAGATCTTCGGCTGCCGGCCCGGCATCCGATTCGTACAATTCCCTCCTCGACGCCTTCGTGAAGTCCGGCCAGTGGGACCGTGCTGAGTCGTTCTTCGCCTACTTCGAGACAGTAAGTATCTCGCCTGACTTGCGGTCTTTCAATATCTTGATCAAGGGTCTCTGTAAAAGGAACGAATTTGATCGGGCGCTTTTGTTGCTGGATCAAATTCGGCACCGTGGGCTTGATCCTGATAAGTTTAGTTATAGTATTTTGATTGCTGGATTGGTGAAGAAAGGGCGGATATTGGATGCGTTGGAACTGTTCGATGAAATGCCTGAGAGAGGGGTCGTGGCCGATGTTGTCTGTTATAATATTATGATTGATGGGTTTTTCAAGAATGGCAATTTCGAGAAGGCATTTGAGATTTGGGAGCGGTTATTGAAGGGCAAATATGTTTCTCCCAATGTTGTTACGTATAATGTGATGCTGAATGGTCTGTGTAAGTGTGGGAGGTTTGATGAGAGTGCTGAGATTTGGCACCGGATGATGAGGAACGGGCACCACCCGGACTCATTTACTTACAGTACTTTGATACATGGGTTGTGTGAGGGAGGGAAGGTTGATGGGGCAGCAAAGGTTTATGGGGCGATGATTGAGAGTGGGGCAGTTCCGGATGTTGTTACATGCAATTCTCTGCTTAATGGGTTTTGCAATGCAGGTAGGATCGATGATTGTCTTGGATTGTGGGATTCGATGGGACGGGCAGGTCGAAGAAATGTTGTTAGTTATAATATATTGATGAAGGGTTTGTTTGAAAATGGTAAGATGGATGAAGCGGTTTTGATTTGGGAGTGCTTGTTGAATAATGGTTGCTGCCCAGATGCAATGACTTATGGTATTTTGATTCACGGGTTGTGCAAGAGCGGGTTTATCAATAAAGCCTATCAGATTCTTAAGCAGGCAGAAGGCGGAGGTGGGGATCTTGATGTTTTTGCTTACTCTTCGATGATAAATGGGCTATGTGGGGAGTGCAGGTTAAACGAAGCAGTTGGGGTTTTTGGTCAGATGGTTAAACATGGTTGCAATCCGGATTCTGAAACGTATAATGTGCTGATCAACGGCTTCTGCCAGGCTTCTAATATTACCGAATCTATTTGGGTTTTTTACAAAATGGTTGATTGTGGTTGCTATCCTACGTCCATCACTTACAATACTATAATAAGTGCTCTATGCAAAGCGGAACGGTTCATTGAGGCTTCTAATCTTGTGAAAGAGATGTTGGGGAAAGGTTGGAAACCAGATGTGATCACATACAGTTCGTTAATGGATGGTCTCTGTCAAGACAAAAAAGTTGACGGTGCTATTGACTTGTGGAATCAAGTGACTGATAATGGCTTGGAGCCTGATGTTGTTATGCACAATATTCTCATTCATGGACTTTGCTCGGCTGGAAAAATTGAAGAAGCTTTGCGAGTCTGTTCAGAAATGAGGTGTAAGCATTGTGACCCAAATCTCGTTACATACAATACGCTTATGGATGGGCTATACAAAGTTGGTGATTATGAAAAGGTGTCTGAGATTTGGATTGAGATGTTAGGCGATGGACTACAACCGGATATCGTCTCTTATAACATAGTCCTTAATGGACTTTGTTCCTGTAATAGGGTATCTGAAGCTGTGGGATTGTTGTACAATGCCTTGGACCAGAACATTCTTCCGAGTGCTGTTACTTGGGATATACTTGTTAGGGCGGCACTGAACCATGGAGCGTCTTTGACATGATTCTGTGGAGGAAATATTCCTGCAAGTGAGTTTCTAATGCTTCATGTGTGCACTTCGAGTCTCTACACACACACATGTATATATACATATACAGATACATATGTGTGTGTGTGGGTGGGTGGGTGTGTTGATTTTTTGCTATTTGTTTGTGTGGTTGCTTGTTAGGACCCATTATTTTATGAAGCTACTTCATGCTGAGGTAGTGCTGAACTTGCACAGCAAGTTGTTGGGGATTTCGGAGAACATGCATTTCATTCTAAAAGGAATTGAAGGTATGCCTGTTTCTGTTCCAGCTTGCTTACTTTCCTTAAAACCAACAATGTTCGTCTTTCCATTCACTGCTATTTTATTCTTTGGCATTCTTAATGATAATGTTTTTTTTTTTTTTCCTTGAGTAAATAACGGACAATTTCATTAAAAAAGAACCACAAAGTGGAAACATGCTCACCGAAAAGTGATCAGAAAAACACTAAGACAGGAACCTTGGCCATCTGATGAAACAAATTGTTTAATCAAATAGAGAAACACAACAGGAAACTGCTCCTCACTGTTGCACCTCTTCTTCCAAAGAATGGCCCTGGCTTACTGCTGAAATCCGAAGCCAAAAGAACCCACTCCATAAGAGAGCCTTTTATTTTGTCGTTGAGAGAAGCAGCAGAAATCTGCCCGTCCTTGAATATTCTGTTGTTCCTTACTTTCCAAATTTCTCAACAGACAGCATATGGAGTTAAATTCCATAAAGCCTTTTGTTTACTGCTAATTGGGGATCTTCTCCAACTGAAAAACTCCTCCAAGGATGCACTTCTAGCTCAAGATGTCCCGAACTCTGCAAGGAAGAAATTACATATCTCTGATGTGGCCGGGCAATAAAGAAACAAACGAACCCATTCTCCATGTCGTTCTTGCACATAACACACCTATTGGGAATTGCCGTTCCCCGACTAATAAGCTTATCCACCATCAAGATTTTCTGATGGATCACTAACCACATGAAAGCAACCACTCTTGGGGGAGTTGGAGATTTCCAAAAGATCTTCTCTGCCTTAGATACGACTTCATTATCTGTTCGCCGGAGGAGAGATTTGACCATGAATTTATGTGATTTCTCCCATCTACAAATTCTTCATCGGCCATGAGAGGCGATAACCAGACGGTCTGAAGCATAGATAACAAAGACTGCAAGTCGCTCGTATCTTCCTCTTTCTTAAGTGTCTTCACAGTATGATATTCCATAACAAAGACTGCCAGTCACTCATCTCTCCCTGACCAATCTGGACAGCACAGGGGAACTACATGCTAGAGGACAGCTAACCAACCCAGACATCTTCCCAGAATAGGATAAATTCTCTGCTATTCGCCACGAATTTAAATCTTTCCACCAATGTCTTCGCCCATGGCTTGGATCAATCTCCCATTCCAACAACATGTTTCCAAATTCTGGATGCAGGCATCCTGTTTGGAACCCCTATCTGCTGCCCTGTACTTCTTGGCAATCACCTTATGCCACAGTGCCTTTCCTTCCTGAAGCACCACCCCATTACTGAGCCGTCTTCTATTCCTCCCCTAACCTTGTCAATACCTTGGCTCCCTGCTTCCTTCAATTTTTGGACTATATCCCATTTCACTAAGTGGAAATTCTTCTTGGTTGCTTTAGCCCTCATAAGAACTGCCTTTGATTTTTTCCCCCCATCCGCCACAGGTGCTGGAATCCTGAATGGAGATAAGTAATAGAAAGTAAGGTTGGCTAGGGTTGATTTAATAAGCTTTATCTTTCCACCCAAAGATAGATATCCTCTCTTCCATGCCACCAATCTCCTTTCAATCCTTTCAATAACCAGATCCCAAATGCTCAACGAAGATCCTTTTGCCCCTAATGGGAGGCCAAGATATGTTATTGGGAAGTCACTAGTACTGCAATCTACCGTTTCAAGGTTACTTACGCGATAATCACTAATAGCAACTCCAGATATCAAGATCTTACTAAATTTGATTTTAAGACCTGAAACAGCCTCGAAGCATCCAAGGATGATGTTTACATTCTTCTTCTTCTTCTTCTTCTTCTTCTTTTCCAAGCAAATCATGAGAATTCTTGTTTTGGTGATAGGTGAAACAGGTTCTGCAAAGCACTTCTTCTTTTCCAAGCAAATTATGAGAATTCTTGCTTTGGCGATTGTTGAAACAGGATCTGCAAAGTGTAATGCCCTAAAATTTTCATGCGTAAGTATTTAATTTTTGTGTTAAATAAGCAAAAACATTAGAATAGCAAAGTGGGTAGGAGTCTCTTTGGTATAAGATAGGTTGGGGGATCGAGAATCGCCACCGTAATTCTTTACGGTTGCTATTTTCCCTTTAAGATGGGTGAGATCCGCAGGAGCTCCTTATCCATACCATATCTCGCACACTAAATTTGTAGATGGGTGTTGATATGGTTGTGGACAAAGTAAACTTAGGATGAATCACAAGTATAAGTCACTTGACCTCTAAAAACCAAAATAGTAGATTGGTTGAGGTACACTTGGTGTACGGTCATAACGCAGAATCCAGGCTGGGATGTGCGCTACCTGTACCCGAATTTCGAGTTGTGACACAAAGCAACCTCAATTCACTGGGACAAGGCTATTACAGTGATGAATTTAACAGTGTGTCCAAATGCACCTTTAGCGACAGAATGTGATGAAAATATATAAGATTCTATTTAACACTGTCCAGCTTCATCTTTTGGGCTTATGCTTCATAGATAACTATGCAGGAATATGAAGAACTTAAGTTGGGTGAGTGGCATCAACATGAAGTGAACATGAAGCGAACAAACAATAAGGGTGAGTAGATGGTGTGAATTCCATGACTTAACATAAACACAAGGCTTTCTTATATATTTCTATATTAAAGGTTCCCTAGGACGTATTTTATCTTACATACAAGGCTTTATTTCTTATATATCTCTACATTAGAATGTTTTGACTGCTTCACATTTGGATTGAGTGATTCCCACTTGTTATTTGTCAGAGAACTTTTGGAGTAGTGGGAGTCTATGCCTTCCCTGGGCTTTATTAGATCAAGCCTTCTTGTGATTCATGAACTATAAAATCTCAATCGAATTGATAGGCAAAGATTTACTACTCCTAAGTCTTCATTGGGAACTGCTAAGATTTGATTCACTCAATGTACCTCTGCGTGGTGTTGTTTGTTTCTTCATTGGTTTGAGTAAATTTCTATATAATCTTGTTGCATCTGAGATGAGATGATTGTGTATTTTAACTACGGGTATTGAAGTGTTGAAAGTACTTCAACATGTATGTATTTCCTCCTCATTATTTCTAGAAAGAAAACAGAAATCCCTATCTATCCATTTCACAAACTGCAGTCACCCCCACCCCCCGCCAAAAAGAAGAAGAAGAAGAAGAAGAAGAAGAAGAAATGGAGCAGGGAAAAAAGAACAAATGGAACAAGAAGCTTCATTTCTCTATTTCTTCCCCTTTAAAGAAATCATCAAACAACATAAAAATGACAATTATGGGATATTGCCAAGATAAGTGCTCGATGCAAAAGCATAGGTGGCTTGATGTATCAAACTCCAGATGCAAGAACTCTCTCTTGGATTTTTTTCTATCATGCTATGTTCATCTCACCAAAAAGAGTGCTTCACTTCGAAATATTTACGATCCTGATGAGACCAAAAAAAAAAAAAAAAGATAAATAAATAAATAAGAAATCCCTATCTATCTATTTCACAAAATGCAGTTTCTTTTATTATTATTATTATTATTAGTTTATTTTAAGAAACAGGTGGACCAGAAAAAAAAACTTAATTTCTCTATTTTGTCCTTTCTAAATAAATCATCAAACAGCATCAAAATGACAATTGAGTTACATGGTTTTGGCAATTGGTGCAATATTGCTGAGATTAGCGCTTGATGCAAAAGCAAAGGTATGATGTATCAAACTCCAGATGCAAGAACTCTCTTGGGTTTATTCAATCATGCTATATTCATCCCACCCTCTTTGAAAAGAATGCTTCAGTTCAAAATATTTAAGAGTCCTGATGAGACTAAAAATCATTATACCAAAAAAAGAAAAAGAAAAAAAAAGAAATCCCTATCTATCCATTTCACAAACTGCAGTTTCTTTTCTTTTTCTTTTTTCCTTTTTTAGGAAACAAATTGAGTAGGAAAAAAAAGCTCCATTTCTCTATCTTGTCCTATTTAAAGAAATCATCAAACAGCATCAAAATGACAATTGAGTTACATGGTTTTGGCAATGGATGTGATATTGTTGAGATTAGTGCTTGATGCAAAAGCAAGGGTAGCTTGATCTATCAAACTCCAGATGCAAGAACTCTCTTGGGTTTATTCTATCATGCTATATTCATCCACCATCTTCAAAAAGAGTGCTTCACTTTGAAATATTTACAGTCTGATGAGACTCAAAATCATTCTACCAAAAAAGGAAAAAAAAAAAGGAATGAGAGTTTTTGCTTTTTCTTCTCTTTCGCTTATCTGTTTGTTGTCATTCGTCCTTCTCTTTTTTTTCAGTAGTTGAAGACATCATCTGTTCGTAGAAGAACTGAGCTAGCAAGGCCACCAATATCACCCCTAAAGATATGATTTTCCGCCACTCCAACTCGGGCGAAGAGACAATGGCATTGATGATTGTGGCAGCCAGCAAGCAAATCAGTGCCAGGTAAATGTTTCTCCGGATTTTCGACCCCGCGTTCTCTTTAGTGAGTTCTCTTAGCTTCTGCATTTCTTCCTGAGCCTCCACCCGTTCTTGAGGCTTTCTCTGCCCCAGGTTCTTGAAGAAGAGGCCTTCATTCCGATCGTTCTCCATCTTATCTTCGAAGTCCACTACCTTGCGCTCGCTCTTCTCTATCTCCTGTTTACTCGATTCCGCCTTTTCTTCAAAAGCCTGCATCCGGCTCTCTATATTCCCCATTATCTGCTAATCATAAACAGTGAATCAGGTTAATTCAAATAATTTTGCAGGAATCCACATACTTTTTAATGAGGGAACGCCACTTGGAGGTGTCCCAGCTGCAATCATGAAACCCAAGTTCCCCAAATATGCAAATGACGCACATGTGCATGAGATTTGATCCATACATCACACTGAATTTTCACAGCCCAAAAATCAGATCGAAGCACTCTCAGGCAGGTAGTCTTGTAAGTTAACGTGGACTATTTTTATCCTTTTCTAGCCATCAATCTTTGGCCACAGTCGCTATGGGCCCTCCTGATGAACGGATAGGATCTCGTACGCATGTGCTACATCATGCCGGTCGCCCATGATTGGCATTGCATGCAGGCACTTGCAAGTGGCATTCTCCCTCTCCATGCATGGGAGAAACTGAGACAGAATTCGAGAAACCTAGACAAAATTCAAACGGACCCTTGCTTCAGCCTCATCAAGCCGTTTGAGAGCATCTTCTCCTATGGCATCGAACTCGGCACTGGCCTCTTCAGCAAACTGAGTGAGGTAGGCGGACCGCTCATCTAAGTAATCAGTCAGCCGGACCTTTTGGGTCTGGAGCATCGCAATTTTCGCAAGCAGTTCTTGCTTGCGCTTGTCTCCTTCTCCTTCGGGTGGGGAAGGCTCAGATTCCGCTCCATTGGAGGAGTTGCTGCAGAAGGAGATGGTGGATTTCCTCTTGGGGAGTTTTCTTGGGTGGAGAAAGGAAGGAATTTTGGGAGGGAAGGAGGTTTGAGTGGCCTTGAGAGTGTTCATCTCTTTTCCTTTTTTCTGTTTGTTGTTGTGGATAATGAGAAGAAAGATACTGAGCAAGATTTCAAACTTACTATAAGACGTGAAGAAATGAAGGGGTACTGAACAGTATCAGATGCATTGAGTTCTGTTTATATACATGTGGGGTCCATTGTTCAGTGATCTGGACCCTTCATCTGACAGGTCTCATTTTTTTGTGCAGGGGGATGGCTGATAAATAAACAACATTGAAAGATCCTAGCCCCTCAAAGATTGAACTTTTTGAATGTCGTCTGTTGCAATGCTGTTATTTGCCTGCCAACCATATCAAAATGGTTGGGATCTTGTATTCTTGAAGATTTCCATGGAATCAGTCATCCACAGTGGGCCTGAGCTGATGTGTGGTTTGGATCACTGATGCGTGGGCCACATGTACGGAATCCTGGGTGGCAGCAAACGTCCAGTTTGGTGTGGGAGCAAGCTCCTATACTGGCTCATTAGAAGTTGGAGGAGATTTTTTCCGCCTCTCATTCCGAAAACACCAAAAGACATTATCTGTTTGAAGATGGAAATGAAAAGATTTTGATCCAATAGTTTCTCGAGACTACTGAAAGTTATACTAGTGTCTACCACTGTGGGGCCTGCCGTGTATGTTTTCTGGAAATCCAAGCTGTACATCAGCTGCTACCTGCAATTTGAAGCCCATGGCAAAAAAAATCAGCCTCAGACGTAACCCAGGTGGGCCACACCATGGGAAACTGTGGAGGGGATGCCTACTGACAGTTTTTCTACTGTGTTGTTTATATGCCATCCAACACCTCCACATGGAGGAAGGGATATCTCGGAATTACGTCATTCCGAAACTGAGGTGGGCCACACCACACGATTTAGTGGCTACGTGCATGATTCTATACTGTTCCTATTGGTGTGGCCCACCTTAGTTGTTTGTTCTGGATTTTGGGCTTTCGAATTTCCTGGACAAGGGTTGTCTGACACACAACACCGTGGGCCCACCTTGGTGTTGATTTACTTCTACTGTTAATGAGGTTTTTAAAAGTTACTTTTGCTGTTCATTTACTTCTGAATCTTTTGATGCCTTAGGATAGGCTTGATATTAGCTAAAAATTATTATTATTATTCTTTTTTTTTTTTTTGTGCCTATTTTTGGTATTTATAGTAATCTTTAATTAGATGTGTGGTCCTTCAGTCACATGATATTTTCTTCATTTCAATTCTTTTGTGCGATTTTAGGAGGCCCATGCAGTGAAGTTTGTGTGGGGCCTGTGACATCTGCTTTGCACCTCTTTTGTGCCATGTTATGTCGGGATTTAAGTATAAAAACAAGCCAGATTTTATACTTTGGTGGTTCACAGCAAAAAAGGAAAAAGAAAAAAAAAGTGAGGATCAGTAACTCACCATTGAAGTCATTATGACAATTTTCTCTTTTTATCTGGTGATGGCACTTGCTTGTATTCTCTCGTCTCTATCCCTCTCCCCTGCTTTATACAAATACACGGTATCATGCCTTCTAAGGGCACGTTTGGCATCTTTACTCTAATTCTATAAGAGCTACTTTAATGAGTCCTTTTTATTCTAGCCCTTGTTTTAAATAAGCTCCGTTCCGTAAGATCTCGAGGAAAAAAAAAAAAAAAAAGCTCTTATTTACAATAAGCATGTTTGGTAAATCTTTCAAATAAGAGTTTCTTTTAAGGGTAATTGTTGTCATTTTTATAGATTACAACAGCTTTAATATAAAAGCAATCCAAATGGTTGTTTTGGTGGACAGTCCATTATGTGGGGCCCAACATCAATGCCAATTATCTTTTATGTGGGGCCTCTCAATGTTCATTAATGTTCATTACCCATCATGTGGACTCCACATTTGATGTGTCCATAGCATGGGCCCAACATTTGAAGTGAATTGTCCATCATATGGGGCCCACTTTTGGTATATACCATGCATCGTATGGGGTGCACCTTCTATGTGGATCATCCATTATATGTCCCACTTTGGATATGAGTCATCCATCATGAGAGACCTCAGATGTGGATGATCCATTAGGTGGGGCCCACTTGATGTGAATTGTCCATTATAAAGGGCTACACTTTTATGTGGGCCCACCTTGATGTGGACCATTCATTGTGTGGGGCCCCACCTTTATTATGGGTCATTCGTCATGCGGGCCCATATTTGATATCAACTGGCCATCATGTGGGCCCACCTTCAATGACCATCATCCATCATGTGGGTCCCACCGTTACGTGGATTGTCTATCAAACGGGACCCATTTGATGTTCATGTTCCGTCATGTTGGGCTACACTTTGATGCAGGCCATCTATTATGTGGGGCCCACCTTTGATGTGAACCTTTCATTATGTGGGCCCTACTTTAATATGAGTTGTTCATCATGAGGGGCCCATCTTTCATGTCCATCGTCCATCATGTGGGTCTCACCTTTGTTGTGGACCACTATCATGTGGAGCCCACTTGATGTGGATATTCCATCATGTGGGTCCCACCCTTATTGTGGACCATCTATCATGTGGGGCCCACTTGATGTGGATAGTCTATCATGTGGGACCACCTTTAATGTCCACCATCTATCATGTAAGTCCCACCTATGCTACGAACTGTCCATCATGTGGGGCCTAACCTTCAATATGGGTCATTCATCATGTGGGCCCACCTTTAATATCAACCTTCCATCATGTGGGCCCACCTTCAATGACCATCATCCATCATGTGGGTCCCACCTTTACGTGGATTGTCTATCAAACGGGACCCATTTGATGTTCATGTTCTGTCATGTTGGGCTACACTTTGATGCAGGCCATCTATTATGTGGGGCCCACCTTTGATGTGAACCTTTCATTATGTGGGCCCTACTTTAATATGAGTTGTTCATCATGAGGGGCCCATCTTTCATGTCCATCGTCCATCATGTGGGTCTCACCTTTGTTGTGGACCACTATCATGTGGGGCTCACTTGATGTGGATATTCCATCATGTGGGTCCCACCCTTATTGTGGACCATCTATCATGTGGGGCCCACTTGATGTGGATAGTCTATCATGTGGGACCACCTTTAATGTCCACCATCTATCATGTAAGTCCCACCTATGCTACGAACTGTCCATCATGTGGGGCCTAACCTTCAATATGGGTCATTCATCATGTGGGCCCACCTTTAATATCAACCTTCCATCATGTGGGCCCACCTTCAATGACCATCATCCATCATGTGGGTCCCACCTTTACGTGGATTGTCTATCAAACGGGACCCATTTGATGTTCATGTTCTGTCATGTTGGGCTACACTTTGATGCAGGCCATCTATTATGTGGGGCCCACCTTTGATGTGAACCTTTCATTATGTGGGCCCTACTTTAATATGAGTTGTTCATCATGAGGGGCCCATCTTTCATGTCCATCGTCCATCATGTGGGTCTCACCTTTGTTGTAGACCACTATCATGTGGGGCTCACTTGATGTGGATATTCCATCATGTGGGTCCCACCCTTATTGTGGACCATCTATCATGTGGGGCCCACTTGATGTGGATAGTCTATCATGTGGGACCACCTTTAATGTCCACCATCCATCATGTAGGTCCCACCTTTGCTATAAACCGTCCATCATGCGGGGCCTAACCTTCAATATGGGTCATTCATCATGTGGGCCCACCTTTAATATCAACCTTCCATCATGTGGTCCCACATTCAATGTCCACCATCTATCATGTGGGTCCCACCTTGATGTTGATGTGGACCATCATCAGGTAGGGCCTACTTGATGTGATTCGTTTATCATGCGGGGCCACACTTTGAAGTAGGTCATCCATCACGTGGGGCTCACCTTTGATGTTACTGTGCATTATGTAGCCCCACCTTTGATACGGGCCATTCATCATGTGGGGCCCACCTTCGCTGTGGGTCGTTCATCATGTGGGCTTACTTTGAAGAAATTGTAAAGAAAAGAGAAGATGGTGATATGAGAATTACTTAAAAATTTTAAGGATAAACTTGTCCAAAATTAGTCCAAAATGTCTACCTTCTTAAGTCAAATAAGCTCTCTTTTAAAAAGTAACCCTTCCCCAACTTATTAAATCGGATTATTTGCTACATTTTAAATAAATGAGCAATTGATTAGACTTTTACCAAACAGTCTAAAAACTTATTTTTTCTAGAAATAATCTAACAAACTCTTATTTGTAAAGATGTCAAATGCCCCCTAATTGTATTGAGGAATTTTTAACATAATACTACTTCATTAATATGGTATTTAACCTGTTCATAAAAGGAAAAACACAAATAACTCATTTTCCATACATATTTTGAGAGGTAGAAATCAGTCCACCTCTCCCATAATGAAGAGAATCTTTGCAATGCGGTTAAGTGATTGTTTTTATTTATTAACTCAAAATTAAATTCTTCGACCCCTTCCGTAATAAAGAGAATCTTTGTTGTGCAGCTAAGTAATTGTTTTTGTTTATTAACACAAAATTAAGATTTTAACCCATTTAGTTTACGATTCATGTATCCACTTAAGGTGCCAAAATTTAGGGACGTTATAGTCTTCAATCCTATTTTCTAGTTGACACAGATTGGGCACTCCTCGAGCTTGATCAAGCATGACTTGGTGGCGACCTCGAAATTGATGTGGGTGGGGCCCTAACCATATGGGTGAACTTAATATATGCATTGTATATCCACGTTGTTGCCTCGCGGTTTTAGATTTGGCCCCATGGTTTATGTAGGCGTGCTAGAATTAAATGTGTAGCTTGATCCAAATTGAACAACTAAGACCCTAAGTGCTAGGATAGACAAATACGTTAAAATTGATAGCATATGATTAAGATTGAATGAGATTGGTTGTCCATTCAACCACTTGTACAATGTTGTTTCAAGATAATCAGGCGATTATTAGAGGGTGAGGTTTTTCCTCTAAAGATGGGTTGTACCTCTGCCTTATATACGAAATGACTTTTTTAATACAAATAATACAAAAATGAAATACTTGGAGTCGGCCACAAAGAACATCTGCAGAACGCCTCTCTAAATGAGGAACTTGCTTGATGTTGACTTGAGCATGCGTAGAGTCCAAATTACAACTAAAAAGTTACCAACTACTTAATTACTACTATTGATTATGTTAAGGAATGTAAAACACTGATTACACTAGGGAATGTAAATGATGACTTACTCTAAAGGAAAGTAAAGATACCGATCACACTAAGGAATATAAAGACAGGCAATGCTAAGAAGCAATAAGTAATTTGAAAGATAGATTTTGGTTTGATTTGATTTGGTTGGTGTGATATTTCTCTTTTTGTCGTTTTTCTCTGTTATTTATAAGCTTCATCATGTACATGCCATGGCGTTCAATTCGACACGATCTAGCCTTCTAGGTCCTTCTTTCGAAGCTTACTATGTATCCTGATAACTAGCTTGAGGCTTCCTTTTAATTCGCCCACATTTGCTCGACCATCCTTGCTTTGTTGCAGTGTTCGATGAACACCAACTGCCCTACTAAAAAACCTTTTTGAAGGATATCTGCAAATAACATGTCCACTATGTAGCTTTCATAAAATCACACCTGTCCCTCTTCCATTGGTCCTACTGAGAATGAGCGGAAACAGGTTACAACACTGGCTGTCCATCTATTTTGCTTGATTGTTTTAAGACATGGTCTTGAAAATGAAGCTAATATAAATTTCAGGTGGACCACACTATAGAAAACAATCATTAAACCCCGCCATTAAAAACTTCTTAGGGTCCACCGTAATGTTATTTTGACCATCCAAACCTGTTGATAAGGTCACACATACCTGGATGAAAGGAAAAAATAAATAAATCAAGATATACAAGTTTGAACCTACTTTTTAGAAGGTCAAACAGGTCTCTAAAAGCGATAATTACAGTCTACATTGAATGAAAGATTGTGGAGTTATCTTTTTGATAAGCCCAAAATACCCTGATCTAACATGTAACAAGGGAGTTAAGAGCATTTTTATTGGATCAACTATGCTTAAAAATTGACTATCAACCTTAAAAAACCATGATCAACAACTTTTACCCATTCAGTAATATTCATTGTTTCCCATGATGTGGTCCATCTGAAATTTGTATCTGCTTCATTTTTGGAACCATGCCTTAAAATAATCTGACAAAACAGATGAACGGCGTGGATATACAATGCATACATTGAGTTGGGCCCCACAGTCAGGGTGCCACCCACATAACTGGTTCCTTGGTCAACCAAGTCTTGCACGGTCCACGTACGATACCAACTCATTGCCAGTTGAGATGGATTGGCCACCTCATCTGATACGATGAAATTTGATTGGACTGTAGCCGCTATTTCCTGATTGCTTGCTGGCCGGAGCAACCATCAAAACGTGGATTGCATGGCCCATCTTGGACAACAACATGCCATCTATTGCTGGGTGCAGGGCAGCACTCAATCCCCATCAGTTGCTGGTGCATTGCATTAAATGAAGGACGATCTGACTGAAACATCCATCCCCACATTGAGATAGGGTGCATGGAAAGGACTTGCCAAACTTCAAGTGTCCTTTTCTCAAACGTTTCTAGATATGGGTACCCCCATTCTACGTACACGGTGGCCCAACTAATGATCCGAACTGCCTGATTTATGGTTAGAACCACATTCTAAGTGGGTCACACCAGATGAACGGACTGGATCAATCACGTAAAGGCCACGTTGGAATGTCCTGTTGAAAGTGTAGCAATACAAATTGGCTACACTCGCGAGTAGTCATACAACTACTCTACCGTCGAGTGGCCCCTGACCGGATAACACCCACCTCAGTGGGTGTTATCCTTACCGTGTGGGGCTTACCTTGATGAATATGTTACAAATCCACGCCGTCCATTCGTAATTTCAGCTCATTTTAGTATGTTATCCCAAAACTTAAGCACACCCAAATCTCCGGTGGACTACACCACTGGAAAAAATTGGTGAATGACCATTGAAAACTTTTTATATGCCACAAAACTTTTGGATCAAGCTGATCTTTGTATTTTCACTTCATCCATGTCTGTCTGACCTTATCAACGGGTTGGATGGAAACTAAACATTACATATCTACTTACAGTGGGCCCTGGGAAGTTTTTAATGGTGGACGTTCAATCCACTTTTTCCTCAGATGTGGTTCTCCTGAAATTTGGATCTGCTTAAGTTTTTGGACTAGAATCTAAAATGGGCTGAAAAAACGTATGGACGGCGTGGATATAAAATAAATCATCAAGGTGGGCCCCACATTCAAGACACGTGGCATTATGGTAAATGTGCGTGAGATCGGATCTGTGTATCAAATGGGGCCAGGCTGTCTAGATTTCCTTGCCTGAAATTCAAGCAGTTTCACTTCTCAGGTGGGCCAAAGTATATCAAACAAATGAATGGTTAGATCAAGCACGTCTTAGCCGTCCGTTTGTCCTGG
The DNA here is from genome assembly GCA_003013855.2 of Liriodendron chinense. Classification (NCBI taxonomy): domain Eukaryota; kingdom Viridiplantae; phylum Streptophyta; class Magnoliopsida; order Magnoliales; family Magnoliaceae; genus Liriodendron; species Liriodendron chinense. The sequence goes on from ML058333.1 coordinate 8,805,886, forward strand.
AGAAGGTTACCAAACATCTAACCATTGTGGCTCACCTAAACGAATTAGCACCCCATGGCACACCGTCGGCCACGTGGTTGCTGGTAGTGGATAGTGTTGAGACGTTCCCACCCACCTCTAAGCTTAGCTTTCAAACAACAGGCCTCTCTGACAGACATTGCATACCTGTATTTTATAGGAAGTTATTTGAAGCCAATCAGAGGATCCGGACTCTATTTGATACTCTGGCGTATGAGGCTTCAAACACAGGCGCTTAGAAACGGTACACTCTTGAATAGTAACTCTTTTGCGAAAATAAGACCGTTGGATATTTTTCACTTTCAACCGTCTAATAAATGTCCACAATTCTGATTGTCTGATAATAAAAATAACCGTAGTATTTGGTTTATGATGGATCTAAACAAGTAGTCCTAATTTTAACGGTTTAATTTGAATTGACACGTATGCAAATTCTAAATAATTTCTAAGTGTCTGCGTATGATCCATCTCCCTCAGCCAGAGTATCAAAGTTTTCTCATATTTTACCTCGTACCGACTACGGTTTTCGGTTACTACAAGTGGGGCCCACCGTCGATGGTACCGGAAAGTCTTGGAGATTGGAAAACCCTAGGAACTGATCTTGGGGGATTATTACCAGATTAATGTGGACCGTTACTGGTTTTTCTCTTCTTGAGAGTCTCTTCGAAGGCCACAAAAATGAATGGTCAGGATTATTTCATGGAATATACTATTTGATCATGATCCATCTACATTAAGGCCCAATAGATTGATTGTCTCACTTATACATGGGCCCCACTTCTACAAAGTCACTGGTGTGATTGTGTGGGTGAAACCAATCAGCCGGAGTACACACAGATGAACGTTCTGGATGTGATACATGCTTGATACGTGCTGAGTATCCCATGCTTGCAGGGTTGTGTACTTGTGTATGAAAATGGATGCATGCATGCATGTACTCGGGTGCACTATTTTCTTGTACACGAGTATGCACGCATGGTTATGCATTTGAGCTAATTTCAGATGGGTTGCCCTTGACGGTTCAAACCATGGCCCATCCATGATGGGCCCACAGGCCTTCATGATCAGAAACGACCAACGGTTTATATTCAACACATTAAGTAGACGGTTCCAAATTAATTGTCCTCTATGATTTTGCTGGCCGTAGATGTAAATTGGAGAGCCCGTTGACAATATCATCATGTGGGTCCCACCTGGTATGGCACTGTATGAAAAATGATTGAGAAGAAAAACAGTTAATCAATTGCCCACATTCAACACACGGGTGTGGCCACATTATTACCAGATCAGCCAAAATTTTGGATCTAGGGTAATATTCGGTGATCCAGACCGTTAATTTGTAGAGATACACAACTGATGGTGGCTGCCTCCAAAATCCTCAAGATTGGAGGATTCTAAACTTCAGATCAACGACCCACATTCAATATTCAAGGAGAGATTTAAATGACCCAAGGACTGATATATTTCAACCTGAGTAAGGCCAGTCCTATAAACACATTTCGATAATTGGAACATGACACCAAATCCAACGGCTGTACTTCTCACGTATCCTATAATGAGACCAGATAACCTACAACGCCATGCCTGGTGCCCAAGATGTGTGCATAAAATCCAGTCCGTCCATCATGTGGGTCTCCTAAGGTTCTCTAATACCCAAAAAAATCAGGCTGACCCAAAACTTAATTTAGCCACATCAAAAGGAGCAATCGGAATGAGAAAACCCACCATTAAAATCCTTCTAGATTCGTGGGGCCCACTGCATTTTGTATAATGCCATCTAATCCATTCCAAACACTCAGGTCGTCCACACCAAACAATTAATTGTAAACGTTCCAGGCATGATTTTACATGGTGTGGCCCACCTGAATCCTGGATTAGCCTTATTCTACGGCTCAAGTAGAGCAACGAGAGGAGGCACACATAACTAACAGTGGATGTCATACACACATCAAAGTGGGCCCCACACGCAACATTGTAGGATAAGCTTATCCTACGGTAGTTGTACTTCTTTTTGCCACCAACCATTTTCCACTTAAAAATGGCCCAAAAATAAGAATTAAAAGGCTTAATAGCTCAGTTCGAGAACTGTATTAATAGAAAGATTAGCAGCTTTATGTAATATACAAGAAAGCTACAACCAAAGACACAACGTTTGTAAATGAAAACCTTGTTTCTGAAGAATCTCATCCACCAAACTAGTAAAAACGACATTCCAGCAAAGACCATATCCCTTTATAAGGTTTCGTTGGTAAGTCATTCATGGATACCAAGCAAAGAGAAGGAGATAAGAGTTGGAGACACAGACAGACAGAGAAATGGAATCATGGGTTCGAGTCCTGGTATTGGTGGCTTGCCTTCTTCTTCCGACTGTCGTTGAATGTCGGGTCCGAAACTACAAGTTCAATGTAAGTAGCGCTTCACATGTCATGGCTCGGTGCGCCCATGCAGGAATTTGCAACATGGCATGCGCTAATATACGCCATGCCTGTTATTGGTTCGACGTTTTATCATGTGGCATTGTCACTGCATGAAAAAGGGGCATAATTTGACTGTTCAGGACCTGTCGAATTTTCAGTCGAATCTACCTCAACTTAGTCTATCAGTAATTGATTATCATAGACAGTTGAATTAAGAATTATGCGCTTTTTCACATAGTGATATTAGCATGTCATGGCTTGGTGTGAAGATGCAATGCGTTGTGTCATGACTGCATTGCATTTTGGAGACGTGAAAATGTTCGACGTGATCATGATATTCGATGTTTATTGATGCGAAATTTTATTTCGAGAGGAGTTTATGTGCATGCAGTAAACATCAATCTCTCGATGTTGTGGATATTGACAATAGTCAGAATGATTTTAAAATGAAACTTCGATAGTTCCATTTTGAAATGAGTGTTGAGATCCACACCCATCGGTTGGTGTGATAGTGCAATGTTTTTGAGTCCTGACCACATGATGTAGGAATGTGGCATGTTATGATGGTCTGTTGGGAAATTGACTACCGTCAGAAGGAAAATGATAAAGGGGGCCAGGTAAACTATACTAAGGAAGAATTCTAGACCGTTGAATGCCATGTGGAATTCGAACAGTAATTTTGGAAAAAAAAAATCATTTTTTTTTAAGAAGTGTTTTCCACCCTTAAAGAGAACAAAAATGTCTACACAAATAAATAATAATAAAAAAAAGAACCAAGAAACTGAAGACATTTATAGTGAAAAAGAGAGGGCGCACTGCGCACTTGAGTATGCTTAAAGTTTATTAGGATGAATTTTGAGATGTTTGTGCTAATGTGCGCAGGTGGTGATGAAGAACACAACTCGGCTGTGTCAATCCAAGCCCATCGTAACCGTTAATGGGCAATTCCCAGGGCCCACTCTCTATGCAAGGGAGGGCGACAACGTGCTCGTGAAGGTTGTCAACCACGTCAAATACAATGTTACCATCCACTGGTGAGTTCATAAATCAAACAAACCCAGCCCAGCCCAGCCCATGAGCCAAGAGCCTGAATGACCCACTTTCTAGGCCTTTAGGTAGATGGCCGATGCCCAGTCCAATTATCTATCAGGCTTAAAATCAGACCCAGATGCAACTCATAGGTCTCAAAGCTCAGCCCCAATAGGTCCTAAAAAGGACTGGACTCGGACTAACAGCCCATGGCTATACATAGCCAAGCTGGGCCATATCCGGCCCGAGTGAGAGAATTATTTAAGTGATCAAAGGTTTGAAATTGTGCAATCTAAGGGTTTTTTTTTTGGTTCCGATCATTGAAAAAATGATTAAGAATAATGGAATCTCATGCTTTGGTTTCATAGGCACGGAATCCGGCAGCTTCGCACCGGTTGGGCCGATGGGCCGGCATACATCACACAGTGTCCAATCCAGCCAGGGAATCAGTACAACTACAACTTCACCATCACAGGCCAAAGAGGAACTCTATGGTGGCACGCTCACATCCTGTGGCTACGTGCGACAGTGCACGGCGCCATCGTCATCCTGCCCAAGCTCGTCGTCCCTTACGTTCCATATCCGTTCCCGACGCCCGATAAGGAAGTAGTTGTGATACTAGGTGAGCATACAGAAATTCTGATATATGTGGGTCCCACCTTCAATGAAATAATCCATGTGATGGGATTAAAAATGGGTGTGCCACACCTCAATATTTTCCCTAATGGATGATCACATCATCCAACGGTTTGTATCTTATGATGGTCCAATGAAATGGTTAGGATCATCTATCGAAGATAGAAACCACCCAATGGGATAGATGGCCTTACATATCTAGTTTGTTGGGCCAGACAAATGCTTGATCAGGAATTATACCTTACATAAAAATATTAGTTGGACTGTTTGGATTGTTGTTTTGATTTGATTTTATCTGATTTACAGGCGAATGGTGGAAGTCGGATACAGAAGCTGTAATCAATGAGGCTATGAAGTCTGGGCTTGCACCGAACGTATCAGATGCCCACACGATCAACGGCCATCCTGGGCCACTCTCAAATTGCTCTTCCAATGGTAATACCACAGTGGAAATATCCAAAACTCATTGATTGAGTCGACTCAGAACTCGACCAGACCATTTCTTTTCAAAAAATTGGACTGAGTCGATTCAGTCTAGATTTTTAAATATAATTGGCGAGTTCTTCAAACTCAGTGGAGTCAACCTCAGATATCCAATGCGTGGGCTGGAAATTTAGGCCCAACGAAGACTGGCCCAAATCTACGTTTCAAAACAGCTAATTTGGCGCGCTTTCTATCATGCGCAGGGGGGTTCACGTTACAGGTAAGGAAGGGCAAGACCTACATGCTCCGGCTCATCAATGCTGCACTCAATGAAGAGCTCTTCTTCAAGGTGGCTGGCCACAAGCTGACGGTCGTCGAGGTCGACGCCACCTACACCAAACCCTTCAAGACCGACACCGTCCTCATCACCCCAGGCCAGACCACCAACGTCCTTCTAACCGCCGATCGCACCCTCGGCCGTTATCTAGTGACCACATCTCCCTTCATGGACTCACCGATTGCTGTTGATAATGCAACTGGCACTGCTACCTTGCACTACATGGGCACACTCGCTGCATCGCCGACCACCCTCACGGCCCCGCCTCCCCAAAACGCCACCCCGGTCGCAACCAACTTCAATGCCGCTCTCCGCAGCTTGAATTCAAAAAAGTTCCCGGCCAAGGTCCCCCTGACCGTCGATCACTCCCTCCTTTTCACAGGTGGGCCTTGGCATCAGTCCATGCCCCACCTGCAAGAGTGGCAATCGTGTGGCTGCCGACATCAACAACGTCAGCTTCGTGATGCCGACGACCGCTCTCCTCCAAGCGCATTTTTTCAACATAAGCGGAGTGTTCACCACTGATTTCCCCGGCAATCCACCGATCGCTTTCAATTACACCGGCACACTACCGTCGAACATGCAAACCACTAATGGGACTCGGCTTTATAGGCTTGCATACAATTCAACAGTGCAGATCGTGTTACAAGACACCGGCTTTATATCGCCGGAGAACCATCCGATCCACCTGCACGGTTTCAATTTCTTCGCCATCGGGCAGGGATTGGGAATTTCAATCCGAAGACGGATACCGCCAATTTCAATCTTGTGGACCCAGTAGAGAGGAACACGATCAGCGTCCCATCCGGTGGATGGACGGCTATCAGATTCATAGCTGATAATCCAGGTAAACCCACCCATGCAAACTGCCAATGGCCCATAAACTGCAAAAATCTTTAAGATTAAAAGATCCTAGCCATCCATTCTATGACCCTTCTTCCATCAAATATGGAACATTGCTGATCAACTTCATTTTCTTGATGGTCCATCATGACCTACCGTAATAGGGTAGGCATCCAATAGCAAGATGACAGCTCATGTCCACTTGCCCCTCATGTCCAACCTGATCTTTCATGGTGGGTCATTACCTACTCTATCATTTCCCACGGAGTCCAACGGTCAAATCTAGCTGCTCATATCATATATTCTCCTTGGGCCAGACTTGGGCTGGAATATTAGGCCCAATGGTAGGGCCCTATCTAGAATTCAAGTCCACAGGAATGGGTGGCTGTGATTAAAAGATTGTTGCCCACTCAGCCCATTCAGGGTTTCGATGTGGGGCCCAACTATTGAAAGACCAGGATCTTACAAAAGTGGATGGATGGACCGGGCTTGGGATTGGGCCCATCTGTTTTTATTGTCATGGGCTTGGATGGGCCCAACTGATGATGGTCCACCACTAAACTATTATTGGGTTTTTCTCTATTTTGCTCGTGCAGGTGTTTGGTTCTTGCATTGTCATTTGGAAGTGCACACCACATGGGGACTGAAGATGGCATTTGTGGTGGACAATGGCAAGGGCCCCGACCAATCGCTTTTGCCGCCTCCGAGCGATCTTCCAGCTTGCTAGGCGCACCAATAGATGATGAGGATGGACCGAAAGGATGCCAAGAAAGGGACAGAGAATTTGATGCTCTCTTTTTTCACTATCACCAATTGATCATTGACGTGCAAGAGTCGTTGAGTCAGAGTGCGAATAAAACCGGGCCTAATTTTAAGTTTTTGTAACTTCATTTTGTTTCAAGTCATTGTCTAAGAATGAAATTATTAAAGTTCCGGCTAATCTCGCCGGTGATTGATTGACAATTCAATGTTGTTTTCATGGTTGTTTGGCCAGCTTTCTCGTTCTGTTTGGATCCCATTTTGAAAGGGATCGGTGGGTGATCCATCCTATTCAGGTGGCGGCTTGGGATTGAATCTAATCAGCTAAAACTACTTAATTCGCAATCCGAGAACGAACCAATTAACCTATAATGAGGTTAGGATAAGATGGGTTCCAATACATGGCTCAGTGCCAAATAGAGTGCTTTTCAACACCAAGGTCATGAGTTCGAATATACCATCTCTAATGGGTCAATCATTGTAGACCAGGCTAGCCATCACGGGTCCCAATGCATGGCTCAGTAGCAAATAGAGTGCTGAGGTCATGGGTTCAAGTGCCCATGCAATAAAGACCGTACCATCTCTAATGGTTCAATCATTGTGGACCAGGCCGGCCATCATGGGTCTCATTAATTACATCGCACTTATGACCTGGGCCTAATTTTCTAGTCCGGCTTGAAACAAACTGAGTCAATTAAGAGTGGCAATGGGTCGAGTTTGGGTTTGGTGGGGTTTTAACCCAAGCCCAACCCATTTACTTAGAAAAGGCCATATTTTCTAGCCAGAGGCTGGACCACAGCCGGCGGTTGGCAGGTCCAATTGAGCCCCACGAACAAATGGGAGTTATTTGATACTCTGGCTGAGGATGAGGGTTGATACTCAGGCGCTTAGAAGTAGTACACGTGGAGTTTATTATTTCATATTTAACTGACTAAATTATAGAACCGACTGTCAATAAGTTATATCTCAAATAATCAGATTTACCGTACAGATCTAACCTCTGATCCTTGAGTACTAATTCACTTTCAACCGTCAAATAAATGTCCACAAATCTGGTAGTTTGTAGATCTAAACTAGAGTTCCTAATTTTAACGGTATAATTTGAAGTGACATGTATGAAAGTTCTAAATAATTTCTAAGTGCCTGCGTATCATCCACGCACCAGAGTATCAAAGTTTTCTCACATTTTATTGTGGTGAAGTTAGATGATCCTTGCACTGACGATATACATAAGATATTTGGCTTTAGGTTGGTACAAGTGGGGCCCATTATTCAATGATCTGGACTGTTGGTCTGATGAGACCCACCGTAATGGTCCCGGAAAGCCTTGGAGATTTGAAAACCCTAGCTACTGATCTTGGGGATTATTACCAGATTAATTTGGACCGTTTTTGTTTTTCCGTTCTTGAGAGTCTCTTCGAAGGCCACAAAAATGGAAGGTCAGGATCATCTCATGAAACATATTATTTGATCATGATCCATTACATCGAGGCCCAAAGGCTTATTGTTTTACTTATACATAGGGGTGAAACTAGGGCTCTTAATGGAGTGGGTCAGATCCAGAGATCTGATTCGCTCCGAATCCATATGATGCGGATTTGAATCTTAAAATAGGTCCGATTATTTAAATGGACTGGATTTGGATCTTAAAATAGGTTCAATTATTTAAATGGATCGGATTTGGATTCACAAATACATGTCAGAGTTTGATCCGAATTCACCTTACTGTATATGTTATATTCATGCTGGCCATCCGTTTTCCAGATTATTTTAGGCCAACTCTCAGGTGGACCATATCATAGTAATTAGTGGGATTTGCATAATTTTGTTACTAAATTAAATATGTTATATATTTTTTTAGATTTGTAAGGGAGTGGATTCGGACATAGATCTGACTTAAATCCTATGGTTATATGAATTTTGAATCATCTAATTATTTATAAATGAATCGGATATGGATATCACCTTTTGGATCCGATCTGATCTGTCTACAGATATTCAGACTTGGAGCCGGATCAGATCCAGTTCCATCCCGTTGAGAGCCCTGGGTGAAACCAACACGCCGGAGTACATACCAGATGAACAGTCATGATGTGACACATGCTTGATACGTGTTGATCCCCTGCCCCAAAGAGCACTGTTGGTGAAATGCACATGTCATGAAGCCATCATGCATTACCTTTTCACTCGCATGGACATGCACAACGGTATGTGTGACGATGGGCCCACATGCCTGCATGATCAGTAAAGGCCCTACGGTTTATATTCAACAACCAAAGGTCCATTAATTATACGGTTCCAATTGTCCACTATGATTTTGCTGGCCGTAGCAGATGAACGGTTCCGATCTCCAGTTTGGTCCTCGTGTACACTGGAGATCCTGTTGACAATATCATCATGTGGGTCCCACCGGATATGTACCTTGGTCCAAAAAAATCCATTCATCAGTGGGGCACTATACGAAAAATGATAGACAACAACAAGTACTAGATCAACGGCCCATATTCAACACACGAGGAGCGTGGCAACATTATTAGCAGATCAGCCAAAATTTTGGATCTATGATAATATTCGGTGATCCAGACCGTTAATCTGAGGAGATACAAAACCGATGGTGGCTGCCTCCAAAATCTTCAATATTGAAGGATTCTAAACTTAGATCAACGACCCTATTCCATATTCAAAGGAGAGATTTAAATGATCAAATGATTGAAATATTTCAACCTGAGACTCCTTTTCCGGTATTCCTCATACACGGTAAGGCCAGTGCTACAAACCGTTTGAATCATTGGAACATGAACGTCGCAAATCCAACGGCCTAGTTCTCACGTATCCTCTAAGGAGATTGATCACCTACAACACGATGAATGGAGCCCACTGTTGTGTATGCATCACATCCAATCCGTCCATGATGTGCTTCTCCTCAGGTTCTCCATCTCACCCAAAAATCAGGCAGATCCAAAACTCAATTTGGCCACATCACAGGGAACAGTTGGGACAGGACACCCACCATTAAAATCCTTCCAGATCAGTGGTGCCCACCATGTTTTATACGCCATCTAATCCATTCACAAGATGGACCCAAAACAGGATGAATGGACACCCCAAAATAGATCCCATTCCAAAACTCAGGTGGGCCACACCAAATTTTTCTTAATGGTTCTAGGCATGATTCTAGATGTAGTCCCACCTAAGTCCTGGATCAAGGAGAGCACGAGAAGGGGGCGTACATAACTAACACAGTAGATGTCATGCACACATCAAAGTGGGGTCCCACCCAACATTGTAGGATCCTACAGTGGTTGCACTATTTTTTTGCTACCAACCATTTTCCACTTTTAAGATTTTTAGTGGGATGAGAAAATGGCCCAAAAATAAAAAATATAAGGCTTAATAGCGCAGTTTCAGAACTGTATTAATAGAAAGATACCAGCTTTAAGTAATATGCAAGAAAGCTATAACCAAATAGCATATGGCTGCATGTAAAAATATTAAAAAAATATAAGAAAAATAATAACCTTGCTTCAAAAGAAACTCATCCACCAAACTAGTAAAAACGACATTCCAGCAAAAGATCACATCCCCTTTATAAGATTGCGTTGGTATGTCATTTGGATACCAAGTGAAGAGAGAGAACTAGAGATAGAAAGAAACAGACAGACAGAAAGACAAAGACATGGAGTCATGGGTTCGAGCCATGGTGCTAGTGGCTTGCCTTCTTCTTCCAACGGTCGTTGAATGTCGGGTCCGGCACTACAAGTTCAATGTAAGTAGTGCCTCACATGTCAATATGGCTCGGTGCACCCATGCAATGTATTTTGCCATGGTTGCATTATGTTTGTAACGGGATGTTTTATTATTTTGCGTTGTAGCGGCATTTCATGGACCGCATTATATTTCGGAGATGTGGAAATGTCGCATGATATGATATGCGACGTCTATTGATGCGACATTTTATGTAGAGATAAGTTTGTGTGTGTGCAATAAACATTGAGAATTAATGTATGCTAATCTGTTTTAGAATTCAATTTAGATAATCCTGTTTTCAAATGAGTGTTGAGATCTGCACCCATGTTTGGCGAGTTGGCTTTTTCATTTGTCATTTCATGGAATTGGTTTGACCATACAATGTGTTGTGTCATGACTCCATCATGTGGGAATTTGGCATGTTATAATAGTCGGTCACAACATTAACAATGGTCAAACAATAGAATTCCAAACAGTTAATGACAATATTTATGACAAAAAATTGAAAAATGCTCTAAATGCCAGTTATTTTTTTCTAATTAATTTTTTACCTCATCTGTCTACTTTATTCATTCATTTTGAAATGAGCATTAAAATTCTTGTCCACCCTCGCCTTAGCGGGTACCAAATGGGAGGACTGGTTACACTTGAGACTTAGGGCTCATTTGGCAGAAGTAGGTGGATTTTATAGTTCATATGATAGGGGATTCGGATTTCTCTCAAATCCAAATCCCTCTAATTTCTCGCTATCAAATAGGGGGGGAGTAAATTCTCAAAAATCCTTTCAATTCGGCGCAGCCAAACAAGCCCTCATGCCGGTCAGACTCCGACTATAAACATGTGTAGCTACATGTAGATCATTGAAAAGAAAACACTAGTTCACATTCATCCTCTTGGTGTGATTTTCGGTTAAGCATCCAGAATATAGACGGTGCTGATCATGGGAGAATCCAGGAATGTGGGCCCCACTCAAATACAATGCTCCAACGAACCTTATTTCTCCCATAGAGAGAACCAAAATATCCACACAAATGAATATTAATTAGAAGAAACGTAAAAACACTAGAAGAATTAAATGGTTTTTTACTGCAAAAGCATTGCGCACCTGTGAGTTTGCTTAATGTCTATCGAATGAATTTTAAGATATCACGGCTAATGTGCGCAGGTGGTGATGAAGAACACAACTCGGCTGTGTCAATCTAAGCCGATCGTAACCGTTAATGGTCAATTCCCAGGGCCCACTCTCTATGCAAGAGAAGGTGACAACGTGCTCGTGAAGGTTGTCAACCACGTCAAGTACAATATTACCATCCACTGGTGAGTAAGCCCAGCCCAACCCATGAGCCAAGAGCCCTATTCGCCCAATTATCTATCAGGCCTAAATATTAGACCCAGATGCAGCCCATAGTCCTTCAAACTTAGCCCCAATGGGTCCCAAAAAGGACTGGACTCGGGTTAGGACCCCATGGCCTTACAGAGCTGGGCTTGACCAGAGCTGGCCCATAAGGAAATTATTTAAATGATCAAAGGTTTGAAATTGTCCAATCTAAGATTGTTTCAATTGGGTATCCTCCTTCCACGACGAGTCCCATCATCGTAATAGTTTGGATAGTTGAAACATGACCCAAATCCTTCATGGGAGCCACTTGCAAGTGTATAATAGTGGCCCACTTGATGATTGGACTGGGCCAACCGACGCACCGGACAATGCATCATTGGGCCCATACATGGACCTATATTTGAAGCCTAGGTCTGGCCCTCGAGCCCATGATCACATGGCTCTACAGGTCTGGCACACCCCTAAGTGGCGATGAATGTTTTGTTCCTACAATAAGTAAAGCAAAATATTATTAAGAATAATGAAATCTGATCGTGTTTGGGTTTCACAGGCACGGGATCCGGCAGCTCCGCACCGGTTGGGCCGATGGGCCGGCATACATCACTCAGTGTCCGATCCAGCCCGGCAATCAGTACATCTACAACTTCACCATCACTGGCCAAAGAGGAACTCTATGGTGGCACGCTCACATCCTGTGGCTACGTGCAACAGTGCATGGCGCCATTGTCATCCGGCCCAAGCTCCGCGTCCCTTACGTTCCATATCCGTTCCCGACGCCCGATAAGGAAGTAGTAGTGATACTAGGTGAGCATACACACCTTCTGATACATGTGGGGCCCACCTTCAATGACATAATCCTTGTGATGGGATTAAAAATGGGTGGACCATCCCTCGATAATTTCCCTACCGGATGATACTATCCATTTCATTCATGACTTGCAACGACGACAAAGAACGGACGGCCTTACATGTCTTGTTTGTTGGGCCAGACAAATGCTTGATTGGGAATTGTATCTTACATCGAAATTTAAGTTGGACGGTTTGGATTGTTGTTTTGAATTGAATTTATCTGAATTACAGGTGAATGGTGGAAGTCTGATACAGAAGCTGTGATCAACGAGGCTCTGAAGTCTGGGCTTGCACCGAACGTATCAGACGCCCACACAATCAACGGCCATCCTGGGCCATTCTCAAATTGCTCTTCCCAGGGTAATAACACAGTGAAATGGCCTCTTAATACCACATAAATAATAGAACCCGTGTTTTAAAACTCATTGATTGAGTTGACTCAGAACTCAACTGGCCCATTAAACTCCAAACTCCAATTTCTTTTCAAATAGTTGTACCGAGTCGAATCAGTCTAGATTTGTTAATAAAATTGGCGAGTTCTTCAAACTCGGTGGAGTCAAACCCAGATATCCACTGACTGATTTCTGGGTCATGTCCTCCAGATACATGGTTAAAAGACTCGGTGACTTGACCTGACTTGTTCTGGGCTGAGCCGAGTCATGACTCGCCAGAACCACGGGTGACTTGGGTGTGTGATGCAGGGCATGTTCTATCGAGTCTGACCAATCCGAGTCAACTCGCCTGAGTCTTACAGCCATGGCCAGGTATGATGAGGGGATTGCCAATGGGCCCACATGGCTCACCGGGTTTTTGGTCCCAGCCCAACTTTGATGAAAACTTGTTATTGAAGCCCGGCTGCAGAAGAGGAAACCATGCATGGACCTGAATTTTGGGCCCATCGAAGCCTGGCCCACCTTTCTACGTTTCAAAATCGCTAATTTGGCGCGCTTTCTATCATACGCAGGGGGGTTCACCTTAAAGGTAAGGAGGGGCAAGACCTACATGCTCCGCCTCATAAATGCTGCACTCAATGAAGAGCTCTTCTTCAAGGTGGCTGGCCACCAGCTGACAGTCGTCGAGGTCGACGCCACCTACACCAAGCCCTTCAAGACCAACACCGTCATCATCACCCCAGGCCAGACCACCAACGTCCTCCTAACCACTGATCGTAGACCCGGCCGTTACCTAGTGGCCGTGTCCCCTTTCATGGACTCACAGATCGCCGTCGATAATACAACAGGCACTGCTGTCTTGCACTACATGGGCACACTCGCCGCGTCGCCGACCACCCTCACGACCCCACCTCCACAAAACGCCACCCCAATCGCGACTAACTTCAATGACGCTCTCCGGAGCTTGAACTCAAAAAGGTTCCCAGCCAAGGTCCCCTTGACCGTCGATCACTCCCTCCTTTTCACAGTGGGCCTTGGTGCCAATCCATGCCCTGCATGCAAGAATGGCATTCGTGTGGTTGCAGACATCAACAACGTTAGCTTTGTGATGCCGACGACGGCTCTCCTCCAAGCTCATTTTTTCAACATAAGCGGAGTGTTCACCACTGATTTCCCCGGAAAACCGCCCATCGCTTTCAATTACACCGGCACACTGCCGTCGAACATGCAAACCACAAATGGGACTCGGCTTTATAGGCTGGCCTACAATTCAACGGTGCAGATCGTGTTCCAAGACACCGGCTTTATATCACTGGAGAACCATCCAATCCACCTGCACGGTTTCAATTTCTTCGCCGTCGGGAAGGGGTTGGGGAATTTCAATCCCAAAAACGATACCGCCAATTTCAATCTCGTGGACCCGGTAGAGCGGAACACAATCAGCGTCCCATCTGGCGGATGGACGGCTATCAGATTCAGAGCTGATAATCCAGGTAAGCCCACCCATGCAAACATCTAATGGTCCAAAAAAAAAAAAAAACTTTTAGATTAAAAGATCCTAGCCATCCATTCTATGACCCTTCTTCCATCAAATATGGAACGTTGCTGAACTTCATTTTCTTGATGGTTCGTCTTAGGAATGGTCCATCCATTTGGGGTCCATCAAATCAATGATCCAGGATAAAAAAATCAAGGGCCCCACATGTACGGACTCAAGGCAAGCCGAGATTTGGATGGTTTCTCACCATTAAAACCCTCAGCAAACCTTCCCAAAGTCGAAAACTACTTTTGGTCAAATCAAGTCAAACGTTTTCAAATAAGCCCGGGAAATGCAACAGTAGATCATGACCCACCGTAGTAGGATAACCATCCAATAGCAAGATGACAGCTCATGTCCAACGTGGATTTTCAAGGAAAAAATCAGGAGAAAATCTTTGAAAAGTGTTTTCAGACTCCACTTACCCCTCTGATTGGATGTCTACCTTACTACGGTAGGACATGACCTACTGTATCATTTCCCACCTAGTCCAATATTCAAATCCAGCCGCTCATATAATATATTCTCAATGGGCCGGACTTGGGCCGGAGCCTAAAATTCAGGCCGGCTTATTAATATACCTGAGCTCGGCCCATTCAAGGTTTCAAGGGCATTTTCGTAATATATCCCGTATTTATACTATATGGTACACATTTCATTCCGTAGTAAAATCTGTACCCCAATTAACGGTAGGAGTGGCTTGATGTTTGGGTCATGATACATGCTCGGTGGATCACACCTAATGAACGGCCAGGATCTTACTAAAAGTGGGCGGATGAGCCAGTCTTGAGCTCGCTCCATTTGTAATTATGTAGAGCTGTGATTGGGCCCGGCTATTTTTTCCTGCTGGGCTTGGGTGGGCCCAAGTGATGGTGGTCCACCACTAAACTATTATTGGGTTTTTTCTAGTTTTGCTTGTGCAGGTGTTTGGTTCTTGCATTGTCATTTGGAAGTGCACACAACATGGGGACTGAAGATGGCATTTGTGGTGGACAATGGCAAGGGTCCCAACCAATCGCTTTTGCCGCCTCCGAGTGACCTTCCAGCTTGCTAGTCCCGCCAAACGCGTCATGATCATATGGTTGAAAGATTCTTTGGCTGATGAGAATGGACAAAAGGACGCCGAAAAAACGAACAAAGAATTCGGTGTTCTCTTTTTTTTACTATCACCCACTGATTGACGGCGAGAGATGTTGAGTTGGAGAGTGAATAAAAGTGGCCGGATTTTTAAGTTTTTGTAACTCCATTTCATTGTCAATCATTATCTAAGAATGAAATTATTTAAGTTCGGTCGAATCTTAGTGGTGATTGATTGAGAATTTGGTGATGGTTTTCATAGTCGTTTGGCCTAGCTTTCTCGATCCATTTCAATCCCATCTTGAAAGCAATCGTTCGGTGATCCATCTTGGTCAGGTGGCAGCTTTAGATTGAATCTAACTTACAAAAATGATTTAATTCATTGGCCCGATCATGGCCTGAATCCGTTGAGATATCTCCATCCATTGGCAAATCCATTTGAAAGAGTTTTTAAGGAACTGATTAATCTAAACAAAATGAGATTACAATAAGATAGAAAAATATCACATGCTGTCCATGTAATTAATCCGGTTGTAGATCTTAATCTTCGCCGGTCTACGTCGGCGATGGTACTATCTCTAGCGGGTTAGTCATTGTCGCCTTCTCGATCACACACACACATCCAAACCGCAAGCATGCGGGCCCGGATCAAACATAAGATCAAATGGAAGGATAGGGTTGCCAATCAATCGGGCTGGCGATCATGGGTCCCATCGCCGCTGCCTAATTTTCAATCAAGAGTCGGGTTTGGGTTAGGCCTGGTTAACCTGAGCCCGACCCATTTACTTAAATGGGTCTTACTTTCTAGACCAAGCCTGACCCATTGGTGGGCCCCAATCAAGCGACACCAACAAATGGGTCAGGCTTTTGCTAGCTCAGATCTAGCCCATTGACAAATCTAAAGAAGCCCATGTTTTTGTCCCAGACATTTCAATCATTCTACAGCCTTGAAAATCCTTTTGTAAGTGCGCTAAGTCGTCCACCGTCCTTTGCTAAAGAAAAGAGGACAAAAACCCTTTATAAATGATTTGACCCTGTATAATGCTTTGGAAATGATTGGAGTTTGATCCCTTCCTCTCAAAAAGAGAGATTGTACAGAGCCAAGTGCATGTCTCTAAGGATTGGGCCCCACCATTGATAGGACATTAACCAAAGGTTAAACTGCTTGATGTCATTTCTCACCAACGGTCATGATTCAACAAATGTATGGCCCTTGATCGGTGGTTGGGATTCTTCAATTAATCTGATTTTGGTTTTATGACCTATCTAAGGTGGGTCCTACAATTTGGACGATCTGTTTTGAGTTACTTTTATGCCCACGTGTACAATTTTCAAGCTCATGTTACAAAATACTGTAGTCTACAGATGTATATAACTCAAAAACAGCCCTTGGCCAATAATGAGAAACCTTTTGGACCCTTCCTCTTTTGAATATTCGAAGACATCTATTGCTTTACGGAAAGAGGAATTACAACTTCCTTCACCCGAGTATTTGAACATCATGCACGGGTGGACCAGATCTTACTTTAAAAACAATGAGTTGACTCAGACTCAAAACTCACTCGAGTTGAGCACAACTTAGGACTTGATGAGCTTCTTGAAAACTTGTGCTAGTTTTTCTGAGCTAGGAATTCATATTTTACCAAATAATGCCTCTAACATAAGAAATTACATGGAAGTGTTTTTTGGGCAATGAAATTATAAAAATGCACTCGTTTAATTAATTAATTAATTTTTTACTTTTAAGAAGTAGTAAAGCTCAAGACTTGTTGGGCCCACATGGTATTTGTAAATGCCCCACACCATGGTGATAATACAAACAAAACATCATATTAATTAGATAATTAGGTAGGTTACACTTGAATTGGGATGTTTTGAATGGTGTACTTATTTCTTTATGAATTACCTTACCATTGGATCCACCATAATTTTAGTTCATTTGGTAATAATTTTGATGTGCATCTGTTGGATAGGTTAGATGTAAGACACATACCATATGGCTCTCCGCCCCCCCTTAAAAAGCACTACCTTGAAATATTGGTTACAAGAGGCACTATTTATAAAAAAAATCCAATTCTTTGAGGAATTTGTAGTAAAAATCTCTTCTAAGTCCTCTGTGATATTAAATAGGGATTTGTACAGCAAAAATTTTCCCTACAAATGAGAATTTTACCAAATAATGCTTCTATGAACTGTAATGTCGGGGAAAATGCTTTTTGAATTAGGAAATTACTATAATGTTTACTATGTACTTTTTTTCTCTTTAAAAAGTGGTAAAGTGGAGAAATATGGGGCCCACATGATCTTTTTATGATATCCAACCCATGTAATAGATGTAATTTGCCATGATATTAAAAACCAAAAGTTTCAGTCAATCTAAGCATAAGGTGAGCCAACCCATAAACTAATTTACACTGCTTAAAATTATGAAAACATACATGCAACCTATCTAGTGATTTAATTACATAGATTTTTTGTTTAAGAGGTTGGATGTCATACACACATCATGTGTGCTTCAAAATTTTCTAGCTTTATCACTTTTTGAAGAAAAAATAATATGTGAATGTACTTTGTTAATTTTCTTTCTCAAAAGGCATTACTAATGCATTTTGATTTGTGAAGGAATCATTTGGTAAATTTGAAATTTACTAAGATTTTTTCCAAATCCCTACTCAATATTTAGAAGGTATCAATATTGTAGACTTTGGTTGATTTTTCCTCCTATTTTTTCTTTTTCGTTTTCTTTTATTTTAAGTTTTAATTGAGTTTTGTAGAGTTTTTTTTTATATAATTATTATTATTAAAGTGGTGACCATGGTTTGATGATATTCCGCTGCATTTTTTTTACACACCTACCCACACACATTCCTCATGGGAACTCGAACTCAAGACTTCATTATTGAAATGCAAAGCATCTACCATTGGGCCGTGCATCGAAACCCGATTCATTCATATCTAACCTGGGTGAGTTAACTCGGCTTCAATCATAAACATGTTAGGGTAAGGATACACAAGTCATTGGATCTCGAAATCATAGAATTATGATATATTTGAACTATGTAAAACAATCTCAAATAGCTAAGAATGCACAATCACATTCACTACACACTGCGCAACGATGTTTATGTGGAAAACTCTCTAGTGATAGAGGTAAGAAGCACGGGACCTCTAATCAACAAATTCACTATGTAAAAACATATTATACAATGATCAAGAGTTTATCTTAACATTTGGATCCAATATCTTCACTCCTTGAATGGATTACAATAAAAGAGAACAAGCAATGAAGAAATCTCACCACCGTGGAAACCATTCCTTAAAGAGGCTCCAAACATAGGCCAACAACTTGCATTATCGTCACAAATTTGGATCTCTTCTTCTTCTTCTTCTTCTCCTCTCTCTCTCTCTCTCTCTCTCTCTCTTCAAACTCTCTCACACTCTAGAACATTTAGCCTCTCAAACCCTAATCTCGTAAACAAGTGTTTATATAGCACTAAATCAAGATTAGAAACAAAATGCAGATCTCTCCTCACTCCGAGTCACCTTTCTGATTAACCCCCAACTTGGGCTAGCCCAGCCCCGATTCCAACCTATCCGAGCCAGGATGAGCCGCAAGGTCTGAAAAACTTGGCGAACAGGTTCTCAAGTCTTTGTAAAATCTGGCTGAGTTGAGCTGACACAGATGAGTTGAGTCTACTCATTTTATTTTTATTTTTTAGACTTTGGTGAAGACCATTGCGGAACTTGGTCCATCGTTGGACGAACGATGCACCAAATATCTCCTGTGGCAGATGATCCTAGCGACCAATTTGAGAACTCTTTATTGTCGGGCCGTTGTTTTTTTATCTTTTTAACCATCTATTTGTAAGCCCATTCATTGACAGCTCAAGATTGCCGAAAGCAAGATACTTTTGAGGCATGGCCCATCCATGGCTCTGGAGACAACAGAACAATGCTTTGGATTACTATACCATGGGCCCCACTTGTCAAAGCCGAGTATCATGTCAGAAAGCTACGAGCCTAGCAACCCTTTATTTCCCATGTGGTGGAATCTACATGTACGGTTAAATGTACCTGTTTTTTTCGTACAATGCTTTTACAAGGTCCGCGTCCTTCCTCAATAAAGCTTCCATGCTGATCTGTAGAGAGGCTTACCATGATGTATCTGTTTATCCACACCGTCCATTCATTTTATAAGATCATTTTAAGGCAGGGTACCAAGATTTAGTTAGATCCAACGCTCAGGTGGACCACACAGGAGATGATGCACGCTTTGTGCATTAAATGCAACCCAGCTCACTATTTAGTGTGGTCCACCTGAGTGTTGGATCTGCCTCATTCTTGATCCCGTCTCTTAAGATGATCTTAGAAAATGGATTTGGATAAACAGATACTTAACGGTGGACCCCTCCACAGATCATTTTGCGTCCATACTGAGAAAGGACGCAATCCGCGTCCTTTCACAGGAATCCTCCAGTAACCAGGGAGTGGATTAGCTGTTACACGGAGAACAACTCAGTGGGTGCTACCATAACCGTGTGGGGCCCACCTTAATATATTTGTTATATATCCACACTGTCCATCTGTTTTTCCATCTCATTTTAGGACATGATCCCAAACCTTAGAGGATCAAAATCTCAGGTGGACCATACCACTAGAAAAAGTGATGAATGACCATTAAAACTTTTTGTGGGCCACAAAAGTTTTGGATCAATCTGATCTTTGTACTTTTTCCCTTTATCCACATCTTATTTAAATTATCAACTGGTTGGATTGCAAATAAACATTACTAAAATCTTACATGGGCTCTTTGGAATTTTTAATGGTGAGGCACTTAATCACTACTGTTTCCTGTGGTGTGGTCCACCTGAGATTTGTATTTGCATAATTTTTGGAACACCGTCCTAAAATGTTATGGAGAAATGGATGAACGGCTACAAAAAAACTCATCAATGTGGGCCCAAACTAAGGGTAACACCCACTAAGCTGTTACTTCCCCGAGTAACACCTAATCCACTCCCTAATAACACAGCCCCACAGGACCCACCAATAGGCCTCGCAAGATTCCACACGCCCGCTAACCTGCATACGAAAAAACTAGTATTCAATCCAACCTTATTGGGTCAGGTCACTAAGGGTCGGGCTAGTGTTTCGCTTGCAAAGTCGTTAAGATAATCATCTATATCGCTAAACCATGGCCCACCTATAAACCTTGGCACTCCATCATATGCAATATTGTAATGCACAAGTGATTCCTTATTGTCTCATGAGTGAATCTTATTGTTTCTGATAATAGAATGGGCCCACTAGGTGGATCACAGCTGTATGTTGGTTCAAATTGTCAGTTGCCCTCATCAATTGGGTGGCCATCAAATGAGTAGATTGGCCTAACAGGTTAAACGGGTTGAATTATAGGTAACCCGTTAAATTAACGAATGAGTATAGGTTTCTAAATTTCAACCCATTAATTAACTGAGTGAGTTTGGGTGAGCAAATTTTCGACATGAAACAAACACAATTAGATACAAACACTGCTCAGCACGACCTGTTGCCGGATCTACCCACCAAAATTTCAGCGTGCAGTCTACACAGTCCATCAGTTATGCCAAGCGTGAACCTAAAAATAAAATAAATTCAAAATTCAAAGGGCCCCCCAGAGGATTGTTTTTTTTTCTTTATTTTTTATGGTTGCACTTAAATTTTATACTTGTCTATTTCTGGGTTGACAGGAAACGACACGACTTGGACATGAATTGGACGGTTAAGAAAAGAAAAATCAGACGTAAAAATTCAACAGGCCACGCGAATTAGCTACTGACGGCCTCAGTAGCTATCTCGCTACTGAAGTGTTCTGTGGGCCCCACCTTTATGTATGTGTTGTATCCACACCGTCCATCCATTTGGAGATATCATTTCAGGCATGATCTAAAGAATAAGGCTATCCAAAGGTCAAGTGGACCCCACCATAGAAAACCGTGGGGATTGAACGCGTACCATTTAAAACTTCTTGGGGGATCACAAAAGTTTTCGATCAAGCTGATATTTGTGTTTTCCCTTTGTACATGTCCGTGTGAACTTAAGAACGGGTTGGATCTCAAATAAACATCATGGTGGGCCCTAGGTAGGTTTCAACGGTGGACGTCACTTTCCCCACTGTTTTCTGTGGTGAGGTCCGCTTGAACTTTGGATCTCCTCATTCTTGCGCTCATACGCTGGAATGATCTCTCCAAAAGAATGGACTGTGTGGATATAACACATACAACATGGTGGGGCCCACAGAACTCGATGACGTCACTTTAGTAGCGAGATAGCTACTGAAGCCGTCGGTATGTAATCCACATGCAAACACCACCACACGCACGAGCCGAGTCCGGGGTGATCTCTCGTGTTATCGATCCGGATTGGGTGCTACCAGGTCCCGGTCGACTCAGATCGACTCATCGAGTCTTAAATTCCTTAGTATAGGCACGTGTGGGGTTGAGATGGTATCCCTTGTATGCACGTATGGGCTACTATACCGTATATGTACGTACATACATGCGTACCAGGAACTGATGCAATCCACACCACAACCGCAACATCTTTCCTGCAAGTATGCGAACATGCCTCTTGCGTGGAACATCTGTTATGAAAACGGTGGGCCGCACAGTGAAAATCACCCCTCTTGAAGATCAGGCTGATCCATTCACTAGGTGGGCTCCATCTGTAAGTTGAATCACAACCGCTGGTTGTCCTTGATTCGTGTGGTCTAGATCATCCTGATCAGTTGGGTCCTGAGTTGGGGATGAATTGGCCACTCACTACACTTGTATCAAGCTGGACCAGGTCCGAACCAAGTCAAAACTAGACCTAGCAAAATTCAACCCGAACTGCTAGTTTAGGGTTGGAAAATTTGACCTCAATTCAATTTTTGAGTTGATCGGACTTGACCTGAATTTTTATGGGCCAGGTTAGGGTTAAAGGTGACCTGACCCAACCCAAATCATATAAGGGTTAAATAGACTATTATATATAGATTTTCTTATTAGTTAAACAATATATAATTTTTTTCTGGTACACTTGGCTTGAATGGTGTACATGTTTGTCAATTTAATAAACATTAGCCTTAAGATTATATATTGATTTTGTTATCAGTTAAATAATACATAATTTTTTTTTTCACACGTTGTTGGAATAGTCCACATATCTATCAAGTTAATAAATCTGATGAATGTGTTCGAAACATTGTCCTATCTCTCTAACTACGTTGGTGCTTTAAAAAATATGCTTTAAATATCCACGCTATCCTATCAATTTATTTTTCTCTTGCAACATTTACATGTTAGAAATACTCTATGAAAAAGCCTAGGTGTTTATATATATATATATATATATATATATATATATATATATATTTCCTCGACCTCATGGGAACTTTGTATGGGCCCACTATTATGTGTGATGGGCATCTACACCATCAGTCAATTGCACCATTTCGTGGTGGGCCATGGGCTACAATTCAAGCCTATTCATGACTTGGGTGGACCACACTATAGACAACAGTTAAGAGTGGATATCTACCATTGAAAAATTTATGATCGTTTATAGGATAAAATGAGATGTGGTTGAGAAATCTAGCCCATCTATTGTGCATGTCCCACTTAAACAAGAGGTCACACCAAGTTTCAGTCATATCCAAAACTCAGGAGAGCCTCAACGAGTGCTTTTAAATGTTGTTGTGTGATTTTACACTCTTTCAGTTGGTATAACCCACTTGAGTCCGGGATGTGGTTGATTTTTGGGATATCCCATAACCAATAGAGGAATCACCAAACGCTTAGTGTGGATGGCCATCACACATCATAGTGGGGCCCACACAGCTCGACCTCATGGGGTCTACTGAAAATGGAGCGGAGAATGGATTCGGATTCGGTAGTCACCCCATCAGTACCAAGCTTGGTATGGAAAGTGGACCCCAACATGATGTCTGTATTTTATCCACACCGTCCATCCATTTTTACAGATCATTTGAGGGCATGAGGGAAAAAATGAGACAGATCCATATCTTAGGTTGACCACACATCATAGGAAACAATGTTGATTGAACGCCCACCTTTAAAATTTTCTAGGGGACCACAAAAGTTTCGGATCAAGCTGATATTTGCGTTTTCCCTTCATCCAGTTCTTTGTGACCTAATCAATAGGCTAGATGGAAAATAAACGTTACAGTGGACCCTAGAAAGTTTGTAATGGTGGATGTCCAATCAACACTGTTTCCTGTGGTGTGGTCCAACTGAGATTTGGATCTACCTTTTTTTTTGGGATTATGAACTAAAATGAGCTGAACAAATGGATGGAAGGCGTGGATAAGACACATACATCATGGTGTGGGCCACTGAGTACTGGAGGGTTCACAACCGAAGCCGAGTCCGCAGAGAACTAGCACTGAATCTTGCCCATCCATGCAATTATCTTCACATTAGTGTAGTGGTAGAAGGAATCTCTAAGTGCAAATGAAGAACAAAACCAGACAATATAGTCCTCCCCGTCATTATTAAATTACAAAATCGCCACTCAATGATTCGGTCGGTAATGCGCGTGCCTCCGCACGTGCATTTGGGTGTGCATGCATGAACATGAACATGTGACTTCTTTTCCTGTTTTCTTCCTTTTTTTTTTTCTTTTTCTTTTTGGGGTTAATTTGATACTCTGGCTGCCTATTACGCTTGATGCACAGGCACTTATAAATGATTAAACCGACTAAACTGTGGAAATCAGTGTCAGTGAGTTACAGGCTAAAAATCATATTGATTGAATAATCCTAACCTCTGATTCATGGTCACTTGTTTTTTGAAATAAGACCATTAGACATTTTCATTTTAAACCGTCAAGTAAATGTACAGAAATCTGAAATACAAATAACCAAATAAATGTAATTTTTGGGTTTGAATACATCTAAACGGTAGAAATAATTTGGACGGTTTAGTTTAAATTAATATGTTCATGCCACGTAAGCAATTTCTAACTGCAAGTGTATCATCCATAACACACTGCTAGGGTATTGAAATATTTCTCTTTTTCTTTTTTCAGGTGGGCCATGTGAGACTGGACGGATGACCTGAAACGCTGCGATCGTTACGCTCTAACCGTCAGGTGCATGTGATTTGTTTAGATGGAATAATATTTTTTTGCTGTCCAAACACTTTTGAATTTCGATTTATCTGAGCTATTTTAGGTGTAGTACTTCGCACGAAGAGGTGAAGAGAATTTCTACCAATGTAGCAAAACACTGGATTGGGCCTACACTATGCTTTTAAGATACGGACGGCCCTGGTGTGACTCAACCGAGTCGACTCTGTCTTAGTAAGACCCGATCCGGTTCCATGCCCAGAGTCACCTCCGAGTCACTGCCTACTCGAGTGAGTTGGGCTGATTCAGCCATGCCTAGGGTAAGTCTGACTCGACTCGGGACCCAATGAGTCACCGAGTCTTTTAACCGAAGTCGGATTTCGTACCGAGTTACTCGGGAGGCCTTATCTTACTGAATAAACTTTGTTGGGCTCACCGTGAATGTATGTGGTTCATCTACACCGTCCATCCGTTTTTTCATCTCACTTTAGGGGTTGAGCCCTAAATTGAAGCATATCCAAATCTCAAGTGGGAATAATGATTTCCACCGTTGAAACCTTCCTAGGGCCCACAGTGATGTTTACTTTTCATCCAGCCTTTTCATAAAATCAGACAGACATGGATGAAGTGAAAACACAAATATCAGCTTGATCCGAAATTTATGAGGCCTCTAGGAAATTTTCAATGGTAGACGTTTAATTCACACTGTTTCCTGAGGTGTGGTCCACTTCAGCTTTGGATCTGCTTCATTTTTTTGGCTCAGGCCCTAAAATTACCTGTTTAAATGGATGGACAAAGTGGATAAAATGCATAAATCACGGTGTACCCCACAGAGTTTACTCAGTACGCTTAGCCTACTGAGTTACTCAGTAGGCAATCCACTACCCTTTCAACCACGCCAACAAGTTACAGCATTTGATTTCTGATGGATTCACCGTGGTGTGTAGATGATATCCGAACCGTCCAGAAGGGTCAACCCACCGTGAAAGTTGGGCGGCCCAAAAATCAGGCCGATCAAACCAACATACGGTCCACCATGTAACTTAGATGGTTTGGGGGTGGTTGTCCAGTTTTTCCTATAGTTTGGCCCACCGAACGATTGGATGGGTTTGATTTTTGAAGAATCCCATATTTATGATGCAGCTCACTTAAGGCAAGGGTTGGATGGCATACACACAACATGGTGGGCCCCACACAAACGATACGTATAAACAAGGCCCACACTCCTTAGATGCTCCACACGTAATAGCTTACAAACTCAACAGCGCTATTAGGCTGCTTGCAACACATTCTACCAATTCATCCTGATCCACTCATCAGGTGGGCCACACCATAGAAAACACGTTTGGCCAACCTGATATATGGATTGGACTGATTTTTGAACAACGTCATCCTCATGATGCAAACAAGCTTTTAGACCGATTGGATGTCATGCACATGCAACAAGATGAAAATTATCAGCCTGTTGGATGGTAAATCAATGGTCCAAACAAGTTGTAGATAAGCACGTGTGCGTGCGCGCACGTGACTTCGTCCGGACATTTACCAGATTGCCCTCACAGCAAGGGCATGACTTTTTGACTTGCAGGATAGATTCTTTCCATTAATGGAAAGGGGAGGGTCCCTCGCTCCTCACTGCCCAAAACATCAGGGAGAAACTGCGAATGCACTCGCGAGACAGCACATGCCAGCACACTCGTGCCAAATTAAGGGATCCAAGCAAATGATGTAAGATCCAATCCGTTCACTCAATGGACCACATCTAGTATCAATCAATCCTGTCTATTTTTCTGATAGGACATACTATCACGTTGAGGATAATAGTCAGAACCCTTAACATCCATTTTTTTTCTAGTACATGTGTGGCCTACCAGAACAATGGTCCAACCCTATTTTTAGCCTGGATAATTAAGACAATTGGACCTACTTAATCAACGGATGGATCTTTCCTGCTAACATCTGCGTAGGGAAAAGCACTCACGCGAGTGCCAATCGACGCAAGGCACTTTACAACACGTGTGGTCCCTTTTTAGTGGGCCAAAGATGAAAGAGCAGTAGCAATAAAATAAGATCGCCATCAATTTCACCCTGGTTTGATACTTCCACTCGCTTGTGGGAGTAGTACACGTCTGCACGCGGGCACATGTGTTACAATACAACACGTGTGACATCTGAGCTTTCCATAAGAGTAAGCTACACTTTCTAGATCTTATGGCATAAAAATTAGGCCATTTTCCACTGCAGGTGGGCCACAGCATATCAAAACAAATGAACGGCTATAAAAATTTCTAACCTTCAATTTACTTGTAAGCTGTGGCCAAAATGAAAAGTATATATATAAAATTGTTGGATACCTCAGGCAGTGTGCGTGTGTAATAAAAGAGGAAGAAGAAGAAGAAGATATGAGCATTGTTTCTCACCTTATGGAACCACAGGCCCCACACACGTGTTTCATAGCTGTCACTGTGTGCCACATGTGGATGTGTACAACACTGCAAGCTTGCAGAATTAGCAAACGTGCCTGTCATAGCAAACCTCTAGGTGCATGCACGTGTGTCGATAATGCAAGCTAAGGAGACACTAACCCCACTGGTGGATGGGTGCATCGTGTAACCAACTGTGTGGGAGCGTCACGCAGCTAACTGGGTGGGTACCTTGCATGACTAGCTATAAAAAAAAAAAAAAAAAAAGAAATGATGATCTAAAAGCACACTTACGAACGGTATTTAAACTCACTTAGAGGAATCCGGATTCTCTTTGCATACCGAGCAGAGGAATCTGCTTTCCACCTCTTTCATTGATCCACATCAGATTCTCTGCTTATACCGAGCAAAGCTCTCTGACATGGTCAGACTGATGTGGACCAATCAAAGAGACAACATCAGAGGTTCTCTGCTCAATATAAGTAGAGGATCCGGATTCCACTTAGAGGCAGTTAAATGCACTTACACATGACGTAATGAATGGTGTGAAGTGATGGGAAGAAGAAGAACGTCTTTATCAAATAGATAAAACCTTTAATCCGCAAGATAGTTTTTAAATCCAGGAGATAAAAAACAATTCAAATTACATTATATAAAAATAATCTAAAAATGCTTGATTATATCATTTATATGAAAGATTCAAACCCTAATAAAAGTCCTAATTCAATTAGAATAGAAATTATCGAAAATAATAAATTTTCTCAAAAATAAAAATGTCTATATTAATCTTGTTGTAGGTTCCTAGTATGACCAGGAGCAATTTCTAAAATAGATAAAAATCTTAAAACTCTCAAAATAAAGAGATATTGCAATAATAAAATTTACTAAAAATGATAAATTGTTTCTAAAATTATAATTTTGAATTAGAAAGATGCCTTTTCTTGCAAAACGAACAAATGTGACCGGCTACGAGGACAATCTAACCCCTTATGGCACACTACATAAACATCGATAGGTTGTGCGTTCCATGACAATAGCCAAATCAGAAGTTACGATTGATTTGCTTTGCAAGTTATGGTTGATTTGCCGTCCACGCTTCCAATGGCAATCTCCCTACTAGTGAATTTCTTCAATTCAGCCCACCTAAGGCCTTGTTACGTCATGCCTTACATGAGAGTAGGCTCAAATTTGACTAACTATGTCTGCTTCCATTCTAACTATGTCTAGAATACATATGCGAGCACTCTACATCAACACATATTTAAAGTTACCACAAAAGCTTATGGTACAAAGATTTGAATTAGATCCATCCTTTGCATCTACAATTTAAGGTGTGTGGTCCACCATCTAATGTATGGAATGCCCTAGATTAGAAGATTCTAGCAATTAAATCTTCGGTCTTTCCTCCATTGAATGTGGCTTGGTCATGCATTTCTTTTTAATCATGTTTATTTGCATGATTTTAATGGAAAGGTTGGAGTTGATCGATCAAGGGAAAATTTTTTGGGCGGTCCATCCATGATAAGGTTTGCCGGATCAATGGCTTGGATAAACCAACCATGGCTCCAAATCTACAAATTAGGTTTCACACAAAGAACTTGGCACAACAAAACCATAGCGAAACTCCCTCCTTATCTGAAGAAACACTTCTCCTTAAAAATAATACAAAACAAAACAATAAATAAATTACTTATGCGCATTAGTTATCTTTTCAAATAGATAAATAAATTAATTATTTGATTTTAAAATAATTTCTGTTATGAAGTAGAGCCAACCACTTAGGTTGCAGATACAATGGATTCAACTGGTAAACCCTTTTTTATTTTATTGATTATTTAACTGCAAAAAACAAAAACCCTCCTATTTTTCAAATAATTAGTTCCATAAAACCCATCTTTTATCTATTATTTATAATAAAAAAATTAGACGTGTAAGTTAAACAACTAATACCAATGTCTAGAGTGTGGTAAGAAAAGAAGACCAGCTTCAAAAGGCCTTTATCTGATAAACCCTAAACTGGTATTAAAATAAGATATTTGCTAAGTCCACATTCATGTATATGCTAGTCCATGTATATGCACAGCTTGTGCCAGCATGGCACATAGGCATAAGATCTAATCCATCCATCATGAGGGTCCGCTAATGCCAAAGTCACGGCCCAAGAATCAGGTCAGTCTACTGACCAGGTGGGACACATTATACAAAATAAATTTACGACTGGAAAAAATTTGTCAAAGTTGTACGACTCACCTAGTAACCGTACAGGCCTAATTTTTCGATGGGACCATCTATATGGGCAAGTCCACCTGATGGACGGTTTTGATGTTGCATCTGGTGGCATGGGGATTGCATGTCTTGTACAGGCATGTGGGTTTATTAAACCTCTTAAAATTGTACTATTTTTCTGAACACTTATAATCCCAACAGGGACATGTGACCAATTGAAAATTTCCTTAATGTGCCTTGAAGAACTCTTCAAAACTCCGAAGTACACAAGTACTTTCTTTAAAGTACTTATCTAACTTGTTAGATTTCAATCTAACTTAATTAAGAGCTTAATCAAGGTTTAGGACACCAGAATTTTTTAATTTTCATATGGAAAGAGACATCAACCAAGACAGCTAATCTTGTCTCAATAGAGGGTACCCTACTAAATAATATATTCCCTCCAATAATGCACTAGTTCCCTTGTTAGGATTTTTTTTTTTTTGTAAAATGGCCCACATATATATGGGGCTGTTTGTATCGAAGGATTTGTAAAATTTGCGGATTTCAAATCTCCCATGCTTGTTTTTGTTGTCACAAATCAATGGATTTGGATAAATTCAATTCCAGCAAAAGTAAAGAGGTGGTAACTCAACAAAATGAGAGAATTGCTCCGGAGCAATTAGAAGTTATTTCTTTATAATAAATGATTTATTATTGTAATATAGTCCAAACTTATAAAAGTGGGGCTTAATTTCCAAACTATAGACTTTGGATTTACCAACCCAAAACTAGTGCAAATCCATGAATCCATACTTTCCTTTTGCTGATCCCAACCATTGGAGTTCTGGGAGGGTGGAAATCAGTAGCCGCTTGTTTCAAATACATACTAATTGAAATGAGCGGCATTGTTATTTTGAGGCGGCCGAGCAGAAAACTAATAACTTGTTTTTTTTTTTTTTTTTTTTTTTGTCCTGCACCAATGGCATATGCAGACTCGTCGTATCGCCAAACAGACCCTAAGTTGGTCTAAATCAACAGTATTTGAATTTTCTGTTCATGAGTTTTATTGCTATATGTAGATAATGTTGGGTGCGTTTCACAAAACCTTAGGATCTCGCCCCCCAAACTATTAGAATTATGTGTTATGATAAAGCATAAAACTAAATCAAATCAACAATCACACGACGAAAGAGATTTTTACATGGAAAACCCTCAAAGAGGTAAAAACCACGAGACCTCGTCCAGTTCAACAATTCACTATGAAGGAGAACTGTTACAACTTCAATCACAAGCACACATCGCTTGGATCAAACCTTCTTCACCAACGCAGGGATGAATAACAATAAAAGGATTAGAAACTAATAGATCTCACCCGAGCACGATGACGTTGAAGAGCCCAGACGTTATTGCACGGTGAATCACCTTCGTGAGCAAAGCTTCCTCTACCAACAAGCTTCCTCTCCCTCTCTCTCCCTCTCTCTCACCTTGGACATGTAGAATACCTTGTAGGATACCTAAATTCCGAATTAGAGCTCTATATATAGCCATTTGCATGTATTAGAGTCCCATTAGGAAACTGCTATAGCAATCCGCGAGGACCTCCAGACGGTCGGATGCACTAAAAACTATCCAAAGAGATTGTTGTGTTAAAAAAACACATAACCCGACCTATCAGCCGGCAGGTCGGCCTTCATAAAAACTCTCCAACGATTTTTTTTGTTTGTAGCGAGTTTGTCCGGCCGATCAAATGGAGGCACCGGTCGGCCGGTGATTAAAAAATCACCCTTCTCTCCTCTGTACACTAAGGAGGAAATCTCCAATAATACATACAAATAGATAACGACGAGATAGTTACAACAAATTTTTGGCTAACTTTAAAATTTAAACTCAAATTGATTATCCATTCGGAAGTAGTTGTGATGATACTGGCTACATGTAAATACCTATGGATAGATAATAACGATGAAACGGTTATAACAAATATTTGACTAACTTTGAAATTTAAACTCAAACTAACTATTCATTCGGAAGAAGCAGCTATGATGATATGGTTATAACATTCTACCACTCTTGTGATGGATGATCTAGATAAAGAGGTCTGTTGTTAGGGAGAGTTATTCAATTCCATGGAGCGGGCATATTTTCGAACCATGTAAATTCTTGTGGCTTTCATATATATATATATATATATATTGGCCATTTTGTTTTGTGTTTTGGCCTCGCACTGCATTGATGACTTGCAAGTGTTTTTCACAACAATTTATTGTTATGCAATTTCAATAGAGGAATTTTAACCTTCATTTCTATCATATCATGTACAACCTTAATTAAAGCTTAAGATTGCAATTTTGCCCATTATAATCTAAGGTATTTTTACTTCCACCATAGCCATGGTTAATCAGATCAGTTCATTAGTCAGGTGGGCCACAGTTGTAAAAAATATGGGCCGAAGTTTTCTATCCCACCCACCTATTTCTGATATCATGTTGCACCTTCGAGTAGATCACTTTTACTTTTGGGAAACAACATCTAAGAGCTGTGGCCCATTTGATGAAGGGCTTGGATAAGGAACATGTGGTGGCACGTACATTAGCCCGCATGGGGGATGGATTGGTTACCCGAAAAGTAGCACCTATGAAAATAGAATCCATGATTATATTTTGAGTCCTAGGGTTTGGTTTGGGAGCGTATATTAGCTGTTACCCTTCCCGTGTGGGGACACCTTGATGAATGTATTTCATATCTATGCCACCCATCCATTTTATCGGATCATTTAATAATGTTATCCCAACAATTAAGAAGATCCAAATCTCTAGTGAGCCACACAACTAGAAAACGTGGTGAATGACCATTAAAAGCATTTTTTTAGGCCACAACTTTTGGATCAATATAATCTTTGTATTTTCCTTTCATCTAGTTTTGTTTGACCTTATCAAGGGGCTGGATGGAAAATAAACATCATGGATCTTCTTCCAGTAGGCCTTGGGGAATTTTTAATGGTAAGCACTCAATCATCACTATTTCTTATGGTGTGGTACACTTGATATTTGGATATGCTTAATTTTTTGAACCATATCCTAAAATGGGCTGGAAAAATGGATGAACAAAGAGGATATACTGCATATCATCAAGGTGGTCCCTAAGGAAAGGGTAATGCCCACTGAGTTACCCCAGTAACACCTAATTTGCGCCCATTGGACCGCAGATACTCACTATGGATTGCAAATACTCACTATGTCACCTGAAAACGGTTATAACTCCCTTGTTACATATATGATCTGGGTGATCTTATACTTGTTAGAAAGATAATTGAATAAACTTTCAAATGGATTTGGAATCACCTCATTTGGACATTATTTGATAACTCAAAAGTGAGTCTAAGTTACCATGGATCGCAAATACTCACTATGTTCTACGAAAATAATCATAACTCCTTCGTTATATGTCTGATTTAAGTGATCTTATACTTGTTAGAAAGCTAATTGAAATAACTTTCAAATGGCTTTGTAATTACCTCATTTGGACACCATTTCATAGCTTAAAAGTGGGTCTAAATCACCATGGATTGCAGATATCCCACGAAAATGATTATAACTCCCTCGTTACATGTCCAATTTAGGTGATCTTATACTTGTCGGAAAGCTAATTGAATAAGCTTTAAAATGGCTTTAGAATTACCTCATTTGGATACCATTTAATGGCTCAAAATTGGGTCCAAATTACTATGGATTGCAGATACTCACTGTCTCATGAAAATGGTCATAACTCCCTCGTTACATGTCCGATTTGAGTGATCTTGTACTTGTTGGAAATATAATTAAATGAATTTTTAAATGGATTTAGAATCACCTCATTTGAACATCATTTGATAGCTCAAAAGTGGGTGGATCGCAGCTACTCACTGCCCCCCCCGGACTTCGATTAGTGGTGGGTACAAGACAAAAGGAAGAAAAGAAAAGGAAATAAAACACTCTTTTTAGACTGATGTGGCAGACCCTATATCCTGTAAGTGCCTTAGTTGTTTTTTGTGTGGCCCACTTGCTAGTCTGGAGAAAGATCCATCATATCGAGAGGATGAGAATTTTAATTTCATAGAACTGAGTGCAAAATTTAACATAGGAGGATCACAGTGAAGAAAATAACACCGTAATTAATGTAGATTGTTGGTACTTTTGTGGGCTATTGAGGGGTTGTGTAGTAATCCAATAAGGTCCCACTTGGGATTTCAAGGGTGACTGATTTAAATAAACTGATCTGATCTGGCATGGGAGATTATTTCACTCTTTGTTAGGACCCACTTCATCGTTTGGGTCAAAACTGACATTGGCTTACAAGTCACTCAACCACCGTATCGTCTGAAAAGAGACATAGGGACAAAATAGTTCGAAAAACCTAGTAAATAGTGCTCAATAGTCAAAAAGATATTTTCCTGCGATAGTATTATGCTTTTGTTGACCCAATCAACAATAAGTGCCATATTAATCGTTAACTTGCGCCTTTGGTTTCCCCTCTAAAATAATATACTAAAAATGGATGCAAATTGAGTACCAACCCCATGAGGCCTAGCTAGAGGTGGATGGTCTTGGTAGGGGCTCTATGGGGCTCACTTTGATGTATATGTTTTATCCATTCCGTCTATCTATTTTGAAAGATCATTTTAGGGCATGAGAACAAAAAAAAGGCACATATAAATGTCAAGTGGACCACATGATAGGAAACAAG
This sequence comes from Liriodendron chinense, assembly GCA_003013855.2. Classification (NCBI taxonomy): domain Eukaryota; kingdom Viridiplantae; phylum Streptophyta; class Magnoliopsida; order Magnoliales; family Magnoliaceae; genus Liriodendron; species Liriodendron chinense. The sequence continues at coordinate 8,839,750 of ML058333.1, forward strand.
AAGGATGGGATGCCTCCATTTGAAAACCTCTTGTGGGTTATGAAAGTTTTGGATCAAGCTGATATTTATTTATTTATTTTCCTTCATCCATGTCTTTTTGACCTTATGACCAGATTGGATGAAAAATAAACGTTACGGTGAGCCCTAGGAATGTTTGAATTGTGGGCATCATTGTCGCCACTGCTTGTGGTGTGGTCAACTCAAGCCTTCAATCTGCCTCCCTTTTAGGTTTGTACCTTAAAATAATCTGTAAAAATGGATGGACGGTGTGGATAAAACACATACATCACGGTGGGGCCCACAAAGCCCTGCTAGGACCATCCGTCTCTAGCTAGGTCCCAATCCGCACCCATTGGAAATACTCTAACGTAGACTCTTAGATGTATTTGGTTACTTCAGGTCTAAAAATCAAAGCCATTGGTGAGCTTGCTCTACAACGTGGATCGATTGTGCATGACATTCGACCCATGCAAGAGATGGGCTGAATCAAGCTGGCTCGGCTTGGCTCGGCCAGCAGGCAACCAGGCTTCAACTCGGCTCTGCTCGACCTTTGAGCTGGATTGCAGGTTCAACCAGGTTGGTTCGGTCGAGCTTTCAAGCCGACTTTGAACTCAAGCTTTTCAAGCTGAATTCGAGCTCGAAAATCCTTTCAAACGTGGAGAAACTGCTCAGCTCGGTTCTAGCTTGGCGCGTGTTCAACTCTAGCTGCATCATAAAGATTTCCCGGGGAAACATAGATATGATCTGATCTTTTGGTGAGTTACGTCGTCAAAATCAATGGGCAGGTAATGTTCTACTCGTAAATGTGTGTGGCCCACTCAATATATGTGGAACTAGAATCCTTGACAACGCCTTACGTATGCAGCAATTACACCACCGAATCTCCGGGGGGGCCTATCGTGCTGTGGCTGTTACATCCACTTGGTCCATCAGGTGAGCCTCATCTTCGTCACACAGCCCAAAAAATCACCTCAATCGAAAGCTCAAGTGGGCCCCGCCACAGGGAACAACGTAAAATCATGCCCAGCCTGAGGTTTGTATCAAGCTGATTGTTAGTTTGTTTGTTTGTGGATGGGGTTGATCTTTGGCTTGGCTACAATGGATCAGATACATCCAAGTAGAGCTGGACACCACCCGAGCTGGCTTGGTTAACTTGCCCGACTTGGCACGGATAAACCCGATTCGGCTACATTCGAAAGTTGGTTCAATCCGAGGTGAGTTGATTTTTTTAGCTTGGAAAATTTTCGAGCTGAGCTTTAGTGAACATGGACTCGACTTGACTCGGCTCAAAGCTCAACTGGAACTCGACTCAGTTCAGTTCAACTCAGCTCAAGTTATTACTTAATTATATACATATAACTTAATTAACTTAATTAATATATTATATTTTATATTATATATAATATAAAAAAAGGACCAGCCCATATAAAAACTGAAAGGAAAACGCCGAGCTCAACTCAACTTGAAAGCCTGAACTCAATCAAGCTCGAAAGCTGAAGATCGAATTTGGCTCAAACTTGGCTCGAGCTGAGCCGAATTGCTGACCAGATCGAATCGGGCTAGCTAATTGGGCTTGAGGACTGAGCCTATTTGAAACCGAGCTGGGGTAGGATGCCGGCAAAACCGATCGAGGTGGTGTCAAGCTCAACTCGTTTCGTTTCAGGTGGTATACACTTATCCGAGTTCCATTAGTCTTAAAACCATGCAGGTTATAAAAATGACCAAGATACCCTTGACGGAAATGACCAAAGTAGCCTCGGTGAAGATGCCCCAACAATCATTCACCATGGGAGTGGGTAGTTCTAGATGTGTAGTCTCCCAATGCAAGAAATGTACAACGGACAACAACAGCCAGCAGTTGGTCACATCTGATGGGGACTCTTTTTGGTGGCGTTGGGTTGGACTCATCCCCCCTCCAGGTTGGCGAATTTCGTACACCATTGGTTGTAGAAAGCACGTGCAACAAGAAGCTATGCGAGGTCCACCCTGATCTTTGTGTCGAATCCACTCCGTTCATCATAACTCCTACATATTATCAGGACGTGAACCCAAAATTAAAGCCAATCTGACACTTAAGTGGGCCACACTGTAGGAAATAGTCGGAATAGTAATGCCTACCATTAAAGCTTTCTTGGGACCCATTGAAGTTTTGGATCAAGATGATATTTGTTTCTTCCCCCTCATCCTGGTGGGCCTCACATTATGAATGGGTTGGATGACATATGAACATCACAGTGGGCCCAAGAAGGTAGGCATTCCCATCCGCATTGCCCTCTGTGTGGCTCACTTGAACTTATATATGAATCCATATCATCAGCTTGATTCAACAGGATTTTTCTGTTTTTCAATACCTGATCGGCCCAGCTCAACAAACATCGGCACTGACTGCATTAAATGCAGCAGTGCTGACAACTTCAGTGCTTAGTTAGACCAATCAAGTCGTCAGCCACAGGTATATATACATTATATCATATTGTACCTATGTTGGACAAATTAGATGTCGCCCACATGAATCAAGATCGTCTGCTTGAATTTAATAGGACTATCCTTATTTGTGTATCCTTGATTGGTCCAGCGCTGCACATGTCAGCATTTCTGCATTGAATGAATTAAATATAGCAATGCTAACAGAAAAATTAGGTGATCGGCAAACAGAAAAATTCTGTTGAGTGCGAGCAGACAGTCTGGACTCCACCCACACATAACGACAAAATCGTTTTGTCATACGTAGAGCTTAGTACGAATCCAGCTAGCACGGTGAGCTCGCTCGATTCAGCTCATTCTAGCTCGATTCAGCTTGATTGGAAGTAAGGGTTTGAATACAGCTGAATAGATTTTCCTAGCTCGTTTCATAGTTCAACCCGCACACGAGCATGCCCAAGCTCAACTCGTTCACAGTATATATATATATATATATATATCCTCCTCAAAACCTTAATCCCGTCCGACTGGCCACCATTGCTCGGTCAGTCACTCACCAGCCACCTCTCTCTCTCTCTCGTCCGGCGAGGCGGTGAGCTAGTGACAGCTCTCTCTCTCCCTCTCTCTCTCTCTATCTCTCTCCAGTTTGTTCAGCGACAACTATCGTCTGATCGTCTCTCAATCTCTTTATTTCTTTCTGAAAATTTTTGAACACATGTAAAAATTGTGTCCAAGCTCATCTCTCAGCTCGAATTTAGCTTGAAAGACTCGAGTTTAAATTCGGCTTGAACTTGGCTCGAAGCTCGGTCGAGGTCCAGCTCAATGGCCAAGTCAAGCTGAGCCGAACCCAAGCCAGGCTATTTAGTGACCAAGCTTAGCAGAGCATGGCTGAGCTCGGATCGTGCTCACCACTAGTTGTATGGGATCCTTCTAGGGCTGAAAGTTGGGTGGGTTCAACCCGACCAACCCGTGACCGACCCGACATTGGGTTGGGCTTGGGCAAGAAGTATCGAACCCGATCTCGAGCTTGGGCTATGAAAACAGCAACCCGATGAAGTTTGGGTCGGGCCTGGGTTGAGGTCTCGGGTTGCCCGACCCAACTCGAACCCGATCTATATACAAGTTACTTATACTTTTATTATACTTTAATGAAATAAACTTATAATGTTTACTTGTATTTTAACTTATTTGTTTAGGAAAAGTGAAGTTCTTTACATAAATAAGTACATATATAATTAATAAAGCCATAGGTACCAAAAATAAGGCGTGTATTGAAACATAATAGACTAATGTAATAACGAAAATATTAGCATGTATCAACCCAACCAACCCGACCAACCCGACCGAGCCCGCTTGGGTTGGGCTTGGGTTGAGAATTCCCAACCTGAGGTTGGGTTGGATTGGGTTGGGTTAGGGTTGAGGTATAGGAACCTTGGGTTGGGTTAGGGTTCAACACCAACTCGACCCAAGCCGCCCGACTTTCAGCCCTAGATCATTCAAAACAGCCGTGGTTGGAAATTTCCGTCCGGAGAGTTCCTTCTTCCGGTGGAATACCATATCGGTAGTAGATATCATTGCTCTTGTGGGCCTCACCATGATTTACGTATGTCATCCACACAGTCCATCCATTTTTCCAGATTGTTTTAGTGCATGAGCTCAAAATTGAAGGAGATCTAAAGCTAAAGTGGATCACACCAAAGAAAACAGTGGGGATAATGACATCCACCGTTGAAACATTCTAGGGCCCACAGTGATTTTTATTTGCCATCCAACCTCTTCATAAGGTCGAACAGATCTGGAGGAAGGGAAGACGCAAATATCGGCTTGATCCAAAACTTTTGTGGCCCTGGGAAGTTTTCAACGGTAAGCTAAGCGCTCAATCCCCACTGTTTCCTGTTGTGTGGTCCACTTTGAGATTTTGATCTTACTGATTTTTGGGTTCATGCCTAAAATGAGCTGGAAAAATGGATGGACGGAGTAGATAAAACACATACATCATGGTGGGGCCCACAGAGCTGCGACACCAGCAACCTGGCTGGTGATGGGTTCAGCAGCCAAACCGCATCCGACCTGAGCTATTGCAGATTTGCAGTACGTACGTCGGGACTTTAGCCGTTGGATCCGGGTTCTTTCAATGGCCCAGACCGTTATTTGATGGGCCTTGCTTTAGACGAGGGATACCAAAAAGAACTCTTACCATGTTCAAATGAAAGAGCCAAACGATCAAACAGTTAGAAATATTACAATTTAAGATGTCGCCATTATATAAACGGTTTTGATCATGAAATACGACCCCAGATCGAATGGCTATTAGCAAAGTATAATCTTGAATACCATGTCCCCCCACTTGCGAATTTGACTAGTAGATGACGATCCAGGCCGTTCATAAGATAGGACCCATACCTAAAGCTTAGATTTATGAAAATCAGACCAAAACGATAATCATACAAGGCAGGTGTCCACATCAATGCAGACCGTTGTCCGTACTTTTTTCGAACGCGTGTGGCTCACCTGATCACCAGATTGTCTTTGTTTTCAAGACACCACAAATAAAAGCAGGCCCCACCTGATGAACTGCTTGGATTTCCGGCACCTGTCACACGCTTAAGGCAATCGAATCTGTTGAGCAGTGGGCCACATCTTTCAAATGCCATAGACCAAAAATCACGGTGATTGAACAATCCTATCCATCTGATCGGTGTGATTTTCTTGCATTGGATGCAGACCGTTGCTCTTCTTTCTCCTTTGTTTTACTTTTCAACTATTACTTTTAGCTTCATGACTTCACTATTATTTTTTCGCTACATAACTTCATGGCCCACCATATAAACCGTTCTGATTATCCTACTAGTGCGATATGTGTACGGTCCAACAGATACATCATGGCCAACCGTTATGGATGATCAATGGACCAAACTCCTCCAACGAACGATCTCATCCATCCGTATGTGGACTAGTTGGGTGTGAGCTGCGTATAATTTCAAGCCAATGGTAGGATCATCGATAAGGAATTCTTTTGCACCATAGCCCATCTATGATGGGCCCACCAGATGGATGGTCCACACTGGAAGGTGGAGGCGCCACCAATATTGAAAGTTAGGGTGATTGCCTATGAACAGGTTATTTTAGGCCATGAGCCCTAAAATGAGTTAGATCCATCGCTCAAGTGGACCACACCACAAGAAACAATGAGGATCGAAGCCCCACCATTAAAAACATTTTGGGCGTCCACAAGTTTTGTATCAAGCTGATATTTGTGTTTTCCCTTCATCGAAGTCCGAATGAACTTATGAACAGGTTGGATGGCAAATAATCATCAAGGTGGACCCTAGGAAGGTTTCAACAGTGTGCAGCATCATTATCGCCGTTGTTTCGTGTGGTCCACTTTAGGGTTGGATCTGCCTCAAGTTTGAGTTTATGATCTAAAATGATATGGCGAAACAGTTGGACGGAATGGATAGATCATATACAACACAGTGGGCCCTACAGAGCGTCCCTGCAGGCAATCCACGTTATAAAAGTGGGCCACACCATAAGGAAAAGTGAGGATGCAGACGCTCACCGTTGAAACCATCCCAGGGCCCACCCTTATGTTTACATGCCATTTAATCGATTCATAAGTTGGCTTTGACTCACCAGGATGAAGAGAAAAACCAAACATTAGCCTGTTCCTGAACTTCAGTGGGCCACAAGGTTTGGCAGGTGATCCCCAGAGCAGATTGCGTACTGAGTAAACTCTGTGGAGCCTACCGTGATGTATGTATCTTATCCATGCCGTCCATCAGTTTTAACAGCTCATTTTATGGGATTACCCCAAAATTGAAGCATGTCTAAAGCTCCAATAAACCACACCACATGAAACATTGTGAATTGAACACATTGTTGAAAATTTCTTAGGGATACAGAAGATTTGGATCAAGCTGATATTTGTGTTTTCTCTCAATCCATGTCTGTATGACCTTATGAACATGTTAGGATGACAAATAAAAACCAATGTAGGCCCAGGAAGTTTCAAACGTTATCATCATTGTCCCCACAGTTTCTACCGTGTAGTTCACTTGAGCTTCAGATATGCTTCAATTTTGAGCTCATGTCCTAAAATGATCTGAAAATTAGATGGACGGTGTGGATAAGATACATGCATCTATGGTGGGCCCGGCCCACAAAGTTCACTTAATATACTATTGTACCACGCGACTGCTTTCATGATTTCCAAGTCAATTTCTTTGTGATGTGAGGCCCTTAAATGTTAGATATATCTTATTTTTAGCCTTAGCGTCCTAACATAAGCTTGATTAGATATTTGGAGTGGATTTTACAAGTATATAGGCCACAAGGAGCTTATTGTTGCAAATTCCTACAATTTGTTGTAGGAAATTTGCATCCTGCATACGCGCAAGCGTCAATTGTAAACTTCGCATGAGTTCAGCTCAAATTAAATTATTCAAATAAGAGACTTGCTAAGCTATGATCATTATTAGATAAATTGTTAATAAATAACGAAAGATTAAAGCAAAATTGTTCAATTTTTTAATTTCTACAAATAAATGTCCACCATACAACGAAGGTGAAGAGGGAAGGGGAGAAATTAAAAAAAAATGGGAGAGGAAAAAAGAGGAGAAATTATGAAAAATGTGTGAGCTACATGCTGAAAGAGAGAGAAAAAGAAAGTCATGATTTTAATAGTGGGCAACTCACCTTTATGTTTTTTCTGCATTGTGACCCACTTGAGCATTAGATTTGCCTCATATTGTAGCTGGCATCTTAACATATGCAAGAGCAACAAATTTATGGTCAACCATTAGATGGTAGACTAGCCTTGGTTGCATGGTCTCCCTGATACAAAGAAGAGGAAAGGTATGAGAGGCACCTTGCATTAAATAAATTGAAAGACATATTTGATTGTGGGTAAAATTTAAGACATTTGAAGACTCTTGCATGTAAAATTTAAGACATTTGAAGACTCTTGCATGTAAAATTTAAGGCACCTTGCAGGTGGGCGAACCATCTCCACCTGTGTTATGGCCCACTAAATAGAGAAAAGAAGAGAAAAAAAAATGCAGGTGGGAAAAGAAGAAATCTTGTAAGATGTCGGCTACATGAAGAGAGAGAGAGAGAGAGAGAGAGAGAGAGATTAGGACGCGCGAGCATGGTTTTAACCATGGCAGCCATCTCCACATTTTCCAGTGTCGTAGCCCATCCAACTGCCAAGTTTTTTGTCATCCTAATATCATTATGCACAACTATTGTATGATATAATTTCCTCCCAGTCATCATAGTAGCCCCACATAAGCTTTGTTGCAATTTCCCACCACCATGCTTTATGAGGGCTGCACAAATACAAGAGAGGAGAAGTTTGAGCGGGATACTCCTATTAAATAACTCAAAAGACGTGAATAAAATCTAAGCTGTTGGGAGCTCGTTTTGTGTGACATCTAAACTGCACAATTGACGAATATGATATCTCATTATCTAAAATACTTTCAAATATTTAAAGCTATCCATGGGAGACGGGGTGGGTGGGACCCCTGACTATGGGGACCGCTGTGATCTACGTAACTATATCCACACCATCCATCCATATTGAAAGCTCATGTTAGGGCATGGTCCATAAATTGAAGCATATACAAATCTTAAATGGACCATAGTATAGGAAACAAACAGTAGTGATTGACCATTAAAAACTTCTTGTGGGCTATAAAAACTTTGGATCAAGATGATATTGGTGTGGTCTCTTCATCTAGGTGTTTATGACCTTATCAACAGTTTGGATGGCAAATAAACATTCCGTAGGAATCCGTGAGGTTTTTAATGGTGGGGATTCAATCACCACTGTTTCCTGTGGTGTGATCCACCTAAGATTTGAGTAAGCTTCAATTTTTGGATCATGTCCTAAAATCATCTGTCAAAATGGTTGGACGGTGTGGATTTAAGGCACATACATCAGTGTGAGCCCCACAGTCAGGGGTCCCATCCACCTCGGTAGATCGGGTCTCACCTAATCCACTCCCCTATCCACCCTACAACAGCCTAAAACACCTAAGTTTGTGGGTCCCACTATGTTTTAAGTTTAAATCTGCTCCACTCGTAAGGTTCCATACTTGATATCAGATGTCTCAGTAAAAAATCAGATACATGTACAATTTAGATGGGCCACACCACATGGAACAGTTGGAATGAGATGCCAACCCTGCATTTGTGTGTGGGCCAGCATAGCATGTGGTGTATCTTTCATCAAAACCGTTAAAAAGGCCTAGCTCACCAGGATGAAGACAAGAACAAAAATCATCCTGATAGAAGGCTCTGATGGGCTACACAACATGAGATTAGCAGTTTTGGAAGCAAATACTTCGATCCCATTGGCCCAGTCCACAGAAGTTTTTAACGGGCCTGATCTTTTGTGTTTACTGTTCAAATAATGGTCCTCACCAGATGGACGGTGTATTTTGCATGTGCAAACATGTGGATCCCACATAACGTCTCATGGTCTTGTTTTTTAGGCCACCTGCATTAGAAGAAGTGAAGGAAGAGTGTTGAATCCGAGCCATTCCTTTGTGCAGTAAAATCTCAATCGTTCATTGCCAATCAACTACATTTTAATAATGGATTTACGTACCTTAGCTTAACTAGTGCTGTGCTGGATGTGGATATAGATATAGATAACGATGCCTTTGTGTAATAAAATCCCAATCATTCATTTCAACTGTGGACGTTTAATCTTTATTGTTTACTGTCAGGTGGCCCACTTGAGTTTTGGATCTGCCTCATTTTAGAACTCATGTCGCAATATGATATGAAAAAAACAGGTGGACAGGTTCATTTCTCTCAAACATTACGGTGGGGCCTATGAATTTCGCGCCTCTAGTGAAGTTCTTGTCTCATAAGCTAGGTGGGCCCACCGTGATGTTTGTAAGAAATCCACCCTGTTCATTCATTTTTCCAGGACATGAGAAAAATGAGGGAGATCCAAAACTCAGGTGGGCCACATGAAAGGAAAAAGTGGGTAGAAAAATTTCCTATCATTGAAACCTTTCTATGGTCTACTGTGGTGTTTATATGCCATCCAAACGGTTCATAAGGTCATTCCTACTTGGAAAAACAGAAAAATATTATCCTGATCCAAAAATTCTGTGGCCCACAAATGTTTCATCGGTGAACACTTAATACTCACTGTATCTTGTCGTGTGCCCACTTGAGTCTTACATATGCCTCATTTTTTTTTTGTAACCGGTCCTAATACAAACTTGAAAAATGGATGGACGGAGTGGATTTCTCAAAAACATCACGGTGGGTCCCACCTAGCTTATGAGAGCAGGAACTCCCCTGGTGTAGGCAATCCACGTTCCATAAAGATTTATCGGATATAATAAAATCTAATTTTCCACGATTTACTAAATCAACGGATTTAGTTTTTTTTTTTTTTTTTCCTTAAGGGCGGAGATGTACGGTAGACGAGGAAGCGACGATGCATGACTGGGCATCTACACACAATACACAATCATAGCCTTTGGTTTTCCATACTGAGGATGGAAAATGTTCGGAAAAAAAAAAAAAACACTCATCGTATGATCGTAGCCATCTGATCAGTGCTCCTCAAATAGACATACTGAAAATTGATTTAACGGTCAGAATTTAGTTAAAGAAATTGAATCTATGGACATAATTTTCTAATTTCTGTGATTTTTATAGCATATGATATATTTTCCACCAGATTGACGGATATGATTGATTCATTAACACTAGGATTTATAGTTTTAAGAGATAGATGTATCATATTCCGGTGCTTCCAGATGTACTGTATCCTCTCTGAAGAGCTGCTCCTTCTGTTGCAGTGGCTACAAAACTCCACAGACACCCAATCACAGCCCACCACCTTTCATCTCTCTCTGTAAAATATCCGAAGGGAGAGAAGGAAGAAAGGGTATTTGGATTCATCTCTTCCACATCTCTCTCACTCTCTCTCAAGACTCAAAGAGAAAGATCGATTCTTTCCTGCCTTTTCTCTCCCTTTCTTTCAGATTCTCTTTTTTTCTCAAGTTTTCTCAGTTGGGTTTCTGCCTTTTTGCCTTTCTTGATTGATTTTTTGTGGGTTTTCAATCTCTGGGGTTTTATAGAGGTTTTAGGCCTTGAACTCTCTCAAGGTACTTCATTTCTTCAAATTCGAGTATCTGTTTATCTTCTATTCCTAAAATTCTCATCTGGGTCTTTGAATTCCCCCCCTTTTCCTGATTTCTGGAAAATCTGATGGGTGGTTGTAGATTTTCTGTTTGAGCGGCAAGATCTTTTCTTTTCTTTTTTATTTTTATAATTTTGATGATTTTCAAAGGTGGGTCTTTTCTAGATTCCTCAGCTGATGCTCCTACAAAAGGGGTATTCGGATTCTCTGCAAATGCTCCTTGATTTTATTCTCGTTTCTCCCTTGTAAAAACCACCCAAATCTCTGCATTTCTTATCTGGGCTTTCCCTGTTTTTACCTTCCTTTCGCAATCCGAAATCTCCACCCGATTGGAATTCAAATTACCAAACTCTATGAATCTAGATATGTTCCTGAATTCCTACAGCCGGGGAATGGCTTCTGATTTTGAAATCATGAAGTTGGGCATGGAAATCCTGTCGCCGACTTCGTGCCTTCCTTGCTCGAATTGGTTGATCGATGAGAGCAACAGCAGCTGCGCGTATTGGACCCCCGAAGAGAACAAGCTGTTCGAGGAGGCTCTCGCAATCTTTGATAAGGATACACACGATCGGTGGCAAAAGGTGGCCGCCAGGATCCCGGGAAAAACCGTGCATGAAGTCAAGAAGCATTACAAGGATTTGGAGGACGATGTTAGCGATATCGAAGCTGGATTGATCCCGATCCCGGGTTATACATCCTCCTTTACATTGGAATTGGTGAATAACCGAGGATTCGACGGATTGAAACCGCAGTATGCTGCAGGTGTTAAAAGGTCTGCGGGCCGGCCTGATCAGGAAAGGAAGAAGGGAGTTCCATGGACAGAAGAAGAGCACAGGTATTCTTTTTCCAAGCTAAAGACTGTCAATTGCTTGTTTTGTAAATTGACAATGATGTTTTCATTGCAATTTTTGGTGGCACAATTTCAAGATTGCAGGTTTGTTCACAGCTTTGCAATAGAAAACGGATAGTGAAAATCTAGATATTGATTGGAATTTGGCAAAATTTTCCCTGTGAAAGTCGATATATGATATTACAAAAAGCTAACTTCATGAATTCCAATATATTCTTTTTTCCCAAATTTTGGTGCTGTTGGAAGATGTTGGTATTGACGATCGGATTTGTGGATTATTTGATCTAGTCAATTTCTGATGTTTACGGTCCATACGCGTTTGGATGTACCCCAAATCGCTAGCGGGGCAAATATTTCAGCAGATTAGATGATAATCTGTTCCACCATCCAATGTGGCTGCTGCGATTTTCGGAAGTGTGGCATGTGGGATCCCGTTTTTCCTCCTTTTCTGCCCCATCTTAATATCTGTAATGCAGAAAACCATCCTACCCACTCAAATTTTTCGGACATCCAAAACACAGACTAAAGTATGCAATTGGGTGGATGTTGAGCTTCATTTGCAAGTTCTTCTTCTTGATGTGATATGAATTTTCGTATATTAGCTGCTACTGGTTGTTTTGCAATTGTATAGCTTGGATTGCAGTAATGTTTCCTGATAGTGATCTCAGACATCTATTAGGATTGCTAGCAACCCATATCAGGATTTCACTACCATTTAACATGAATTTCGGGCAATTGGTTTGCAGGCAGTTTTTGCGGGGTCTTCAGAAGTACGGGAAGGGGGACTGGAGAAACATCTCTCGGAATTTCGTGATTACGAGGACCCCAACTCAGGTGGCGAGCCATGCTCAGAAGTTCTTCATCCGACAGTGTTCGGGAGGCAAAGATAAGAGGAGATCAAGCATCCATGACATCACGACCGCCAGTCTCACAGACAACAGACCTCCTTCGCCATCTCAATCGCCTGCTCTTTCCGTGCAGCATGGCTCGGCCAGTGCGCCTAAAACCCCAGACCAGTTCTCAGTATTATTTGATTCAAATCCACCCAACAAAGGGGCCACGGTTTTCAGCCCAACAGCATCTCAAGCATGCGGGAATTTTTTCATGCCGCATCATTATGGGATAACTCCGCATGAAATGAAAATGCAGGCACAAAGCTTCCACAGAAGCCTCCTTCAAGAACCTCAATCCGGGCCCCAGAACATGGTATTTCAGCTGCAATCTTCACACCACCGCCCTCGTGGATAATGCGACGGTGGTTTGAATTCTTAGATGGATCAGAAATGTCAAATAGAGTCCGTTCTTTTAGGTTGATCAATGCTCCATCCTTGCTTTTGTCCTTGTTTTTTTATGTGAATATGTCGACGGGGACTCAAGTAGTACGTACTTCATAGTTTCTGCACTTCCTAGTAGGGAATGAAATTTGATCTTGCTTCGAATTCCAAACTCTTCAACTTGGAGATTGAGAAGAGGAGATTTTAGAATGAAGGCTTCATAATATTAAAGTTTTCCCATGAATTCAAGTTCTCTTTTTGGATCAAACATGTTGGTATTGAAGAGGATTGTGGGGGTGTTGAAAAGAGCATTTTGCTTTGTCGGCAGACTTCAAGATGGGTCTCATATCTTATATATGTATGTCCATTTTGTCCTATGAATCTCAACTTTCGACTATGTAATGACAATGCGGCGAAAACATGGGTTTCCATTATCTCTCATTCAACAAAAGAAGTTGAGGTTGCAAAGTCATGGAGAATCCCCAGATTGAAGATGATACCATTCTTGAGGTATGCGTCGGAGGCCAGCTCATGTCTGTTATTTCCTTTAGTAGACTGTTGAGAGAGAGTAGAAGCTGTGGATGGGCTTGTTATTAAGGTGTTTATATTAGTTATTTGAACATCATCATACTATATTTGAATTCCAAACAGGCTTGAATCTTTGGAGCTCTGTCTCAATCACATCTGTTTTGGTTTGTGAATTTTTATGTTTGCTTGCATATCCTTTCCGATTCTGTATTCCATTATGTTAAGGTAGTGTTTGGAAGCATACCCAAATTCACATTTGATTGAATCTGTCAGTAGCATCCCCAAATCGCAATTTGTTTGGATTGAACTTACCATGTGTTTCCAATGGCAAATGAAGTGCAACGACAAGTGTATGATCAGCTCTCCATTTTCATTTCAAATTATGCCCAAGACGAACAAAATGTAATTTTGGGCAGGAAAGCATTCCGTGAAGACCCGTTTCCTGACTAAGTACTTCTAACATACAGACCACAAGATATTTAGGTAGACGGGTATCTTCTTTCTACATTCCAATGTCTGAAATCCTGCATTTTTGTGTTAGAAGGAACATCCGACACAAAACAAACACCTCCCAAATTTTGGTTTTTTCTTCAATTTTACAGGTCACATCGTACCACGCGAAACCAAGTTCCAGAAAAAGACTAATGATTCACTAATCAGATTAACATGGATCGGTTTTAAAGTTGGTGGGGCATGATGCGATTCTTAGAGTTTGGTTTCAGCACTTTTCTAGCCATTCATTAGACTTTATAAAAATAATAAATAAAAAAACGAACACCATCGTTCAAATCACACATGGAGGCGGAATCATCTGATTCCCAATCCAACTTGGCTGACTCACACAGCATTTTCATTGATTTCTATTATTGCTTTACAATTGCTTACTTTCCTTAAAGACCTCTTTTCTAGCATCTCAAGGTTTATACCCCCAACATGGCCTAGTTGACTGAGCTTGACCACAAAACCTTAGTCGGGTCCGAGTCGGCGTTCCACTCACTCCAGCATCTCAGTCTTCAATCTCTCTTCCTCTCCGCTGCTTTTCTTCGCGTGGAAGGAATGCTGGGAAAGGGACTGATCCGAAATAGTTGCATTAGTTGAATAAACTAAGGTGATACTTAGATTAGAGAAAGACCAATGTCGGATTACCTAATTTTCTTATGTTTCTTTCTCCATTCTTTTTGTGCAATCTATGATTTTTATTTTTATTTTTTTCTTTTTGGTTTTGCTAATCCACGTGTTTATGGCGGATCTTTCTCATCGTTCTTAGTCTTCTTGGTCTTGTGTTCCTAGTGCGCAGACCAATGAAGAAACTGTTCCTGTCTTTTTTATTTTTTGGTTGCATCAGAAGCTTTTTCATGGGAATGCAGGATCTAGCTTTTCCATCAAGGAGAATCAGAACTTGGCCTTTTTCATGATCGACACCGTTTGTGATTTTACACTACTGAATGGCATGTTTGTTTGCTCCAAAAAGATCATGAACTCATTTCATGATATTTGGTAAGACCAAACGCATCCGAGGAGAATTATTCAGGTGATTTGTATGAGGAGAGATTGAATAGGCAATTCACAGCCATGTGTGCAAGATTTGAACCACACATAAGGCAGGCCCTGCAGTTGACATGTTTTGGTCTCTCATCAGGTGGACCGAACATGTATGAGAAAAATTGAGAGATCTTCAACGCACGCTTGTGGGCATCCAAGTGGATGGACTCAATTGTTTCTTTAGTGGGACCCACCTGATGAGTGGCCTGGATCTCACACACTCTGATTTTGCTGCATTGAGATTCTATCTTAATGTAGGGAAAAACCAACTTGTGACCTTTACTTAATTTCAGCTTTCATCTTATTAAGGGCCCGTTTGGATCGTAAGTTGCTTAAGATAAGTTACTTATGCCATAAGTAGCTTATCTTAGTTTCTACTTATTAAGAAAATAAGTATGTTTGGTAAACAACATACTTATCAGCTTTTCCTCCCTTTCATCTCTCCAAAAAAGTTAAAAAACTAAAAAAATTAGTTGAAGTGATTATGTACTTTTAAGTAAAAAAGTGACGTATTACTAATCATAAACCAAACTTACTTATATGAAATAACTTATTATCTACTGCTGTAAGTAGAAAAAGTAACTTATTTGGTAGTATCCAAACGGGCCCCAAGTGATGCTTTGAACTAGAATCATCTTATCCAAATTTTCTGTTGGTTTTGTTATGTATGTTCTTTAAATTTTAATTCTAAGTTTATTTGCACATGTGATCTAGGCCGTTCATCATCTGGGTCCCATCGTGTATGTGCTGTGACCCAAAAATGAGACTCATCCACTCATCAGGTCGGTCACTTTTATGAGAAAAAAGAACGATAATTGAAAAAGGATTGACCAACTGTCCACATTTGACAAAAAATGTAGCTCCACCTGATGAGCGGACTGACCTGATTTTTTGTTCAACAGTGGGGGACCTACCTGATGAACGGTCAGATCTTGCATAGAAATTGTTACTTTTGCCTCAACTTTTGCAACTTGGTCCCAAGAACATTAACGGTGGTCTCTTTCATAAAAGTTCATCTTTCCAATAGATACCATGTTCTCCGATTCTCTTTCTTTTGCCAAGTATGTATATGGATGTAGGGAACCGGTTGAACGATCCTAACAGTTTGATGGGTGGTGCACAAATGGACAATCAAACACAAAGCTCACATTCTCTGAGAAAGAAATTCAATGGTTGGATCATCAGCATTATCCTATCAAAGCAATTTTTTTTTTTTTTTATCAACGGCCGATCAACGGCAGAGCCCAAGGGATGATCGGTTCGGATCCCATCCACGTGTGCCACGTCCATGCATGTGTACGTGCTTGTACTGAATCTTCAACCCACCCATTCACTTGTTGTTTTGGTTCTCTGAGTAGCATGGGTGGAAATGAACCATATATGCATCATCTATAAACTCAAGAACCTACTCCATCATGGCCCACCAACTTTTTCCTGAGAGTGAATGAGTGAATGACACGTGGAAATACAACCACCCCCCATCTGAGTAGTAAGTTCCATTGCTCTGATACTATCATTTCATTAGCACTTTGTTATTCTTAATTGAGTTGTTTATTCCACTAATGAACAAAAAGCATACAAACACCCTTCAATTACTATTTGCTTGTCTGGTGTGTTTTGTTTCTTTCCTTCTTTTCACTTTTGGTATTAAAAGTCTGCTAATGCACACACCACTACATCTGCCAGCGTCGCACACAGTTGGAATATCTAAGCCATCCATCAGAAGGGTAATGATATTCCTAAAATTGGGTCGGTCCACTTATGAGGTGGGCCACTATAGAGAAAATGTATGGTTGCGAAAAATTGGCTGAAGGTTTCTGAACGGTCCATTTATATCTTCTATCATGGCATAGTTACTGAGTGGGACCATCTTTATCTTTAGGTAGTAGCGTCTCCACGGTGGGGTCCACATGGTGGATGGCTTGGATATTGCACCTGTCTACCACGGTGTCTTATGTGGTGGCGTGTGCATTAGATGACCTGTACACGCGTGTGGGCTTAGCAAAGCTTTGTTACTACCAACGAACGTGGATTTGTTGTGGCCGGGGAAACACCAATTCCGTGAGGCCGTGAGTGTGGGGCCCACATTGATGTATTTTTTGTATATCCACACCTTCCATCCTCTTTTTTAGATCATTTTAAATCAAAGAACCAAAAATAGAAGAGACTATATATATCTCATCTGGATACACCACTGGAAAAAGACCTGGATGAATGGAAACAAAAACTTTCTGTGTTGTGATCCACCTGAATTTCTTAGCTGATTTTTTTTTCAGACCATAGCCTAAAATGATCTTAGAAAAACGGATGGACAGCGTGGATATGCAACATATACATCAATGTGGGCCCCACCGTTACAGCCGTACTGAAGCTAGTGCTTCGCCGGCCTCACCAAATCCGCTTTCGATCCTTGCTGCTCTGTTGAGAGGTCTCTGATCCTCGGCCGAGTATACGCGTTAGTTTGAATTGTACAAGTGGGGCCCATGGATGAATGATCTGGAATGTTGGTCTCATGGGTCTGGCCATGGATGGACCACGCCAGCGAAAATCTTCTTGATAGGGCGATCTTTACCGTTGGATCGGTGGCCAGCAGCCGGAAGGTCATCGAGATTTGTAGCCCACCATATGGATGGCCTAGATCAACAACCGGGCCACAGGTGGTACAAACCGACGGCTGAGGACACTTAAACATATCCTCCTCGATCAAGGACCAGAGCAGCTGTGTTGGTATGGAAAAACACTGGTGCAGCTGCAATGCAAGGAGCAATCATGAAAGACAAGTGCCCAACCCATGTATCAGTGTGGGGACCACCCAAAAATGGGTGGGAGGGAGGAAAGGATTCAAGGCAACATGGCCAAAACGATCATTCCTATTTAACCTTTTGTGTGAAGTAAATGACAAAACTACCCTACTTTCTTTATTGAAACAGGCTCCCCCTCTTTTGCAAGTTGCATTGGAAAAGCACTTTGCCCACTTTATTCTAATTTTGATCTGTTCTTAAGTTGATTAAGACCACATACATGCTCTCATCCCTTTTTTCCATTTTTTTAATTTTTTTTAATTTTTTGAAATTCTCCAGTGGGACACTTTAGACTATCCAATCCATTGATCTTGACTGTCCATTGGCTCTAACACAACTTTCATAGGATACCATTTACATATCACACCAATCTGACCATCTTAACAATTTGATCATTAGTTTTTAATATGGACGGTCCAGATTATTTTACAGAAAATAGGTCTGATCAACAATTTGATTCATCTATTTGTTTGGGACCATCATAGATTGATTATGTTTCTAAAGTGTCACTTTTGTTAGGCGATTTTAACCGTCCAATATTTGGGTTGGAAAAAGGATGGATATGAATAATAAGGACAGATCAGGGATGGATTGGTTTATCTGATCAGTGTCGTTTTTGCATGGTAGCCCGTTCAATGTGTTCTGAACTTGATAGACAGGTTCAGATCGAGCGATTGGACTGTAAAAGTTTCCAGATGCAAGTAGGAGAATCTCTCTCTCCCTCTCTCTCACACACACACACACTGTACTTTTTAGTCACTTGTTTTGTTTACGGGAGTTGATATTTACACCCCAACCATTTGATAGTTGCACCCTTTTTTCATCATGGTAATTGGAAAGCTACAAAGTTGTACCGTTTTTATGTCAAAAGTGGAAAAGAAAGGGTGTGTATATGAAAAGGGTTGACCTTAATAGAGTTTCCTTTTTTTTTTTCCTTCCTATTACAATATTCTGATTCCCCCTTCTTCAAATGGGCCTTTCAGTGGCCCATTTGTAAAAGGAAATCTAGTGGCTTAGACAGATCTTGGGTTCTATTCTCTAAAAGGCTCATTCACTGGCCCAAGCAGATCTGATCACACCCCTTTAGTGGCTTTTTTCCTCTTAGAGGAATTGGAGATGATGCTCCTTTTTTCGGGTTCCTACAAGTGGGGACCATGGTTTATCACTGGACCGTCCATTGTTGTGGGTCATGCTCCAAAACACTCCTTGATGGGACAATCAGTGAGCTTTGTATTTATGACCGACAAAAGGACGGTTAGATAGAGTCATACAGCGTCGGTGCACCTTCAACTGAAAAAAGCCCCAAATTGGTGGATAGGATATGTTGGAGAGCCTTCAAACTGTACATGTCAAGGGTGCTCGGGCCGATCGGACGGCCGGTCTGTCCTTTGGCCAGATGCAAAGCAAGCTTGCTATGCAAACTCTCATGTACCCTAGATAGGTCAGATGACTGGCCTGCAAGGGCTCTAACCGGTCGGGCGATTGGTCGGTGGTGAGGCAGCATGATGAATTTGTGATGATTTTTCTCTGGATTGTTTTTGTGTTAGTTCCGACCCAGTCGGCTGCACATGCGTTTTCTTATGTAGTTACGTAGATCTACGTAAGATGTTTCTAAAGTTGGTATATTCACTATATATATGGCATGTATTCGAATTTAGATGGTATCTTAAAGTGTCCAATGTTTCTTAAGTGTGTTAGGAAGAGGGGAGAGTGTTTTGTGAGAGAGAGAGCTTGAGTTTTCTTTGTTTTTCCTTGCTTGTAGGCTGTCATTCTCTGTAATCTTTTGGAATCATAGTGGATCGCTTTGTGTCGTAATTTTCTACCCATTGCGGGGTTTTTCTGCGTAAAAAATGAATTGTCTCTTATAGTTGAATGCTGGTGTGGTATGATTACATTGTGTTTATCCTTTGATTGCATATTTTCTTGTGTGTTGTTCCGCTTCCATTTCCGCTGCCTTTGTCCTTGTTCCCAGCAGGATCTTCCAATATATAGGATACTACTAGTGCACTGAATTTTCACACGTAGTGCCTATGGTTTGGTGATACTACTCGTGCACTGAATTTTCACACATAGTGCACATGGTTTGGTGATCCAAATCATTGGGCTTGTGGATCCCATCATTGGTGGGCCATGCCCAACAATACTAACCTTGCATTCAAATAGATGATCAAGAGGAAGTACACCAACGATCCACTTTTGATGGGGAAAAAAAGGCCAAATATTGGACGGCTAGGATGGAGAATTTGGTTGAGTCCTCTATCTACCATGTTACCCATTTGATCAATGGCTTGGATATCCCAATCACCAGACCCACGTCGACAAGTTTCTGAGGTGGGTTGGGCCAAGCTAAACGGGTAGCAAGTTGGGCTTGGGTCTTTAAATAAATGGTTGGAGCTTGAACTTTAACCCCACTTAATCTGATCCGTCCATATAGCTTATCAATGGCCCATCTAACTCATCAAGGGCCAGAATCGCTTAAAACATGGTTGGCATGAGTTACACCTTATTGACGGTTTTGATGAAAGATAAACACTAAATGGTTGCATCATTCCCATCCCCATTGGTCCTTGTATTGTGGCCCATCTGATCTATGGCTCTAACTGATCTGTGGATCAAACCTGATAGATGGAGTGGATTTTACATATTACACGTGGTGTTCAGTGGAAGTGACACGTAAGAAGATGCACGTGTTGGTCGTGTGGAAGAATCTGCCGCGTTGGACAGTGGACGGAGCATAACCGATAATCTAAACTAATCGAACGATCGTAACCATCTGATTTTTCTTGCTGTATCTGCACGGCTAGATCGTTTTATTTCAACTGTCCATCTTTATCGGCACCGATTGGACGGTTTGAATATCAGAATATATTTGATTCCTGCTGTTCAGAGGGACCTTTTCAGTGGGCCACGTATCCGCAATATTTCTAAAGGAAAATCTAGTGGGTCCCACAGATCTGAATTCCTATGGACGCGAATTTCCTTGGACCCCTTTACGTGTAACCAAAAGCTCTCTGGGCCCACAGCGTGTGGCATCCACTCCGTCCACGTGAGCCCAAAAATGAGGAATATCCAAAGCCCAAATGGACCACACAACAGGAAACAGTGAGGATGGAAACGCCTTCTAGTGAGATATGACATCCAAACCGTTCAATTCCCATCAGGGTGAAGGGAAACACAAATATCAGCCTCTTCTGTGGCCCCAGGAAGGTTTCGATGGTGGGTATTCAATCCACACCATTTCTTCTGGTGTGGCCCACTGGTGTTTTTGATCTGCCTTGTTTTTCGGCTCGAGTTCTAACATGAGCTGATGCAATGGATGGACGGACTGGATGTCATAAAGACATCACAGTGGGCCCCACAGCTTTTTATTAAATGGGGTCACTGTAAGCCACAAACCTGATGATTAGAGTGGGCCTATTTTCCAGACATGGCATGAATGGTAGGGCCCACCAGTGAATGGCCAGGATGTTTGAACAAATGCCAAGATGGGCCATTTGGCCTGAATGACCCGGATGTTGCACGTGGTGTCACAATATCTTGTTTGCTGAATCCTATCTCGAGTGGCCTTTGGCACATCTCTCTAACTAACACATACTAAGGTGGCGTTTGGTAAACTGAAAAATAAGTCTGAAAATTAATTTAAGTGCTGAATTTTAGTACTTATAAGTACTGAAAAATTTGTTTGGTAATTTGTTTGAAAAAAGTCTTGATATCTGAATTTAAGCACTTTTTCACAAAAAAATTGTTTGGTAAACACAAATCATAAATGTCTGAAAATTGACAATTTGTCATATTTGCCCCTTCAGTCTCAATTTACATCTACTTTAGAGTATCAAATAAAACTTGTGATTATCATGTCACCAATTTTGGCACATTTATGTCTAATTCATATATATTCTCTTAAACATAATATTTTGATCAATAAAGCATGTAATCTATTCTTCTTAATAGAATAATTATAATACTTCAATTAATGTCCTGGGTAGGACAACTAATAAGAGAACCTAAATAACATCTCATATTTAATTTATAATGGCTGATTTTTAGTCTTATGCTTTAAAATAAGTTGGAAAAATAGATGGATATTATTAATAAAACACATATATCATGATGGGCCGCACAGAACACTGTTAGGTGCAATCCATGTAACTTATATGTGTGTTTTCCATTCCCTTGGCCATTCCAAGAAAATGAGATGGCCGACCTTGATATCTATATGAATATATGAAATCCACATTCATCCGCAATATGAGACATCAACTCGCCCAAGATTGTGTGGCCCTTACTAAGGGGCTCACCTTGATGTGCGCATTCTGTATCCATGCCATCCATCTATTTTTTTCATATCATTTTAGGGTAGTATCTAAAAAATGAAGTAGATTCAATTATCAGGTGGACCATACCATAGGAAATAACGGTGATTGAGCACCCTGCCATTAAAAACTCCTTGGAGGTACCTTAACTTTGCTATCCTTTTTTTTTTTTTTTTTTTTTTTTTTGGGGGGGGGGGGGGGGGGGGGGGGGGGTTAGTCATGCAACGAACGCACCCTTATTTGCTATCCAACCTATTGACAAGGTAATATAGGCCTGGATGAAGAGGGAAAAACAAATATCAGCTTGATCCAAAACTTTTGTGGCCCATTAATGTTCAATAAATAGGGTAACATAGGCCTGGATGAAGGGGAAAAAACAAATATAATTGATTCAAAACTTTTGTGGCCCATTAAAGTTCAATAATCACTATTTCATGTGATACCGTCCACCTAATAATTAGATTTGAAAAAGCGGATGGATCAAGATGATGTTTGTTTTTTTTTCTTTCATCCAGGCTTATGTAACCTTATCAACAGATTGGATAGCAAATAAACACAATGCAAACATTAAGGTGCACCCTTAAAAGTTTTTAATGGCAAGACGTTCAATCACCACTTTTTACCAGAGTATGGTCCACTAGAGATTTCATTTTGGTATCATGCCTTAAAATGATATGGAAAAACAAATGGACGGCATGGATATAGAATAGATACGTCAAGGTGGGCCCCACAGTGAGGGCCATACCATATTAGGTGAGGCGCGGTCTCGCCAAATCCACTCTCGTGCACCAGGAGCAAGGTAGCTACGTACTAGACAATGATCTATGGGCTCCATCATGATGCATGTGTTTTATCCATGCCCTCCATTCATTTCTCTGGATCATTTTAGGGAATGAGACCAAAATTGAGTTAAATCTAAGTTTCATGTGACCACACTGCAGGAAAAAGTGGTGATTGAACGCCAAGCATTAATAACTTCTTGAGGCCATGAAAGTTTTGGATAAAGCGGATATTTGTGTTTCTCCTTAGTCCATCTGTGTGTGACCTGATTAATAAGTTGGATGGAAAACAAACATTACATGCAGCCTTAGGAAGTTTTTAATGGTAGTCGTTCAATCATCACTATAATAACTATTTTTATTTTAATATGGTGTGGTCAACTTGAGAATTGGACCTGTCTCACTTTTTAACCCTTGCCCTAAAGTGATATAGAAAAAATAGATAGACGGCATGGATAAAGTAAATGCATTATGGTGGGCCCACATAACATTGTCCAGTAGGGATGGTGACAACGTCAATAGGCAATACCAAATTGAATTGGTTCCAAATCCTATTGGCATGGTTGTGAGCCCCACCTTAATGTATTTGTTAGATCCACACTATCTATTTATTTATTTAGATGATTTTAGGCTGTGATTCAAAAAATGAGGCAGATTCAAAGCTTAAGCGGACCACATCATAGAAAACATTGGAACTTGAATATCTACAATTGAAAACTTCTTTGGGTCCACAGAGGTTTCGGATCAAGTTGATATTTGTATTTTCCCTTCATCCAGGTTAATATGACCTTATGAATAGATTTGATGGAAAATACATAGCATGGTGGGTCTTGGGAAGTTTTCAACCGTGGACATCATTATCCCCACTGTTTTTATGGTGTGATCCACGTGAGCTTTGGGTCCAACTCATTTTTTGGCTCATGCCCCACAATGATCCAGAAAAATGGATGAACGGTGTGGATATAACACATACATCATGGTAGGTACAAAACATCATACATCAACCCTACTCCGATATAACTCTCCCCCGCAAGTTATGAAGAGGGTAAAGTTGTCATTTAAAAAATATTTAATTTTGAAATCACTTACCGCTTTCAGCGTTAAACATTAAGCGGAAAGAAGATAGCTGAAAATAAATCACACTTTTTGAGTGATTTTTTAAATTAAGTGCTTAATCATTTAAAATTGCCAAACAGTCTGAATTAGAAAAATCACTGAAAACAGTCATTTTCAGTGATAAGTCCAAAAATTAAGTTTTACCAAATAGGCCCTAAGTAATACCAATGAAACCAATTAAATACTATGTAATTGCCATCACTTGATAAACCTCCTTCAAGATTTTTGGACCGTCCGATCACCATCTCCGTCCATGTACCGCCTCCAGTCCAGTACCGAGATCCACGCCACGAAGAAAAAGAAGATTCCGGCCGGCATGTGGCAGAGCATGGACAGGAACACCTGAGCTATGAGGACGGTGAAGATCATGTTTGAGCTGATGGCGAAGGCAAATCCGGCCGTCCTCGTCTCTAGCAGGAAGATTTTGGTCGAGATCAGCCACCCCAATGGGCCCCAAGACCATGAGAAGGTAGATGCATACAAGGATCACCACCCAAATTGCTGTGCTGTGTTCGAGCGAGTTTGTGGATTTTAGATGAACGGCCAGGACCTCTCCGACCGAACTCTGGGACACAAAACCAGCCAACTCAGTTTAAAGCTTAAATCAATACAAGACACACATTGTTTAAATTAGAAAACTACTGAGTCGACTCGGTGAACATCTGGGTCAACCCAGTTGTATTTGGATACTGAGTCCTGCGACTGGCCGCCAAGGGTCACGGCACTAGCCCATTAGGGAGCTAGGGAGCATGCTCGATCACTACGTGAAAAAGGGCATAATTCAACTATCTGGAAAATCGTAATATTTGATCGTCCATTCAGTAAAAACGAAACCGTCAAAAAATTGATTGTCGAAAATCAAAATCAACTGTCCATTACGGCCGTTAAAAATTCGATTATCCTGGACAGTTTATCAATTTCATTAGTCGAATCCATAATTCAACGGCCGTAAACTGTCAGCTCAGATCGAAAGACCAAGTGAACCACACCAAAGATAAATGCCACGCACTAAAACTCCACTTTTTCCTATGGTGTGATCCACTTTTGCCTTGATCAGCCTTTTTTTGTCTCATGCTCTAAAATGAGTTGTCAAAATGGATGGACAGCTTAGATAAAACACACGCAATGCAATGGGGCTCACAGAGCCCCTTCCATCCTGGCCCAGGGGTTAATAACCTTTTGTAGCTATTTTTGAAAAGAAAGAAAGAAAGAAAAAAAGAAAAAAAAAAGCTGTTTTCAACTGTCCAAAACAGTCGAATTTTCAGTCAAATCTAGTCGAATTGCGCACTTATTCATATAGTGGGTGCTGGTTTTTGCATGGCCCATCGAGCCAGATCGCGGGCTCCATTTGTAGGCAGTAGTGAAAACAGTCAGCCCAAGCCCACGTCTAGTTTCCGGCCTACAATTAGCAGGCTTGATACGGACAGGATCTTCTACGGCTGTCAAACTCAACAGACCAAGCTTGGTCTGGGCTGAGATCTGTCCTAACCCAGCCAGAAAAGTGAAACTCAGGTCTGGACCGACCAAACCAGTGACCAGCCGAAAAAATAGGTCCGAGCGTGGCACACGATGATTATGCGTGGCCCGAGCCCAAGTCTGCCTGAACCTAATCCTGGCCATTCCAGTTGTTGGGGTGGCCAGGATTGGGGTCCTGAAGTCTAGTATTTCAACCCAAGCCCAGCCCAAAGCAGG
Source organism: Liriodendron chinense (assembly GCA_003013855.2). Lineage (NCBI taxonomy): Eukaryota > Viridiplantae > Streptophyta > Magnoliopsida > Magnoliales > Magnoliaceae > Liriodendron > Liriodendron chinense. Next base: position 8,865,242 of record ML058333.1, read on the forward strand.
TCATTCCTGGCTTATCGACAGCCATATATATAACTTCAGACCAAAACAAAATGAGTGGGTCTGATTGGGCTGAACCTAATCCAGCCCATCATCACCCTACTGAAACCCAACTCAGTTTTTTTCATGTACGTACAGTGTAGGCAAACCTGCTGATGAGTTGAGTAGTGTTGCCCTATCATTCAGCACGATTCAGGGTGCTCATCAGGTGGGCCCCACAATGTATGTGCATGGCCAAATAGTTAGGCAGGACATATGATCAGGTGGACCAATGTGGAATTAGTCATTCTTTCTCAACCATCCAATTTTTATTTTTTTTATTTTTTCATGCACAAGGTGCGGCAGTGGGCGAAACTAATGACCAGATGATGCTGATGATCCAAATGAGTTGTGTTGCCCTAGTTTTCAAGAACATCAAGGCTGTTTCTCAGGTGGGCCCCACCATATATATACTATGGCCATAAAGTCAGGCAGGACATGTGATCAGGTGGGCCAGTACGGGAATTGGTCATTCTTTCTTCACTTCCTTCTTTTCCATGCATCATAATGTGCAGGCAAGCCAGATGACCAGGCTCACCTGATCTCTAGGCCACCACACATGAATAGTGGGCCCCACCAAATGGACGCTGCAGATGGTACCGATGTGGTAATGGCCGATACTTGATTAAGCCAAACCGACTCCGGTACCGAGTAGGAGCCGCCCGATGATCAACATCCAGAGCTTCTGTGTGGCCGCATTGAAGATGACTCCCACAAAGAAGAAGAGTGACACTGCCCTGATCGTTGGCCGCCGGCCCCACGCCGTTCACGTCCTCAATGCAACGAAGCCGGGACGCCAGAGCAGCCTGCAGGTAGAGAGATGAAGTGAACAGTTGGAAGCCTTGATCATTGTACTTGCAGTAGTTATCTTCCTTGGCTTTGTGTTTTCTCACGTAGACCACTGGGAAGAATCTCTCCAAGAAATCATCCATGGCCGTCACCCCTCCTGCATGTCAATTGAATCAACGGCATGATATTGAATAAGTCCATACAAATAGCACAAATTTGCAGTAATCAAGACAGTTCAATATGCGGGTCCCAGTGCAGATGAGCGCAAACCGTCCAGATCAGAGAGCACCAAACTATCTTCACACTGCACTTTGTGTTGGCTGTTAATCTCATCGTGCTTGACAATTTGATTATTTGTGCGTTTGGTTGCACCAAATATCATGAAATCCCACGATACTCATGATTAATTAGTCTACTTTGGTGCAAGATTTCATTATATTTCATGAAATTTGGTGCAACCAAACATATCATTTTATGATATGAGTCTATCAGTTCCGATGTCTGTGTAACATCCATTCCGACAATCAGTTCCATCAGATCATTTTAGGATATGAGTCTAAAATCAGGTAGCTAGATCCAAAGCTCAGGGCCACAACATAGAAAATAGTAGGGATGAGAACGGCCAACACTATATCTGTGTTTTCGTTCATGGATGCATGGCATATAATTAAACATCATGATGGCCCAGGAAGGATTCTATGGTAGACGTCTTTGTCCCCATTGTTCTCCGTGTTATGGCCCACTTTCAAAGAAGTATGCATAAAGATATTTATCCTAAAGAGGAATCATAGAATCCCGTCTGTTTTCTGAATTTAGAAAAGTGCCAATTTTGAAGAACAAGAATCTCATGATATGTTGGAAATTTCTTATGAGAATCATCCAAACTTATCTTGATGCCGAAAGTTGGATAAGTTTTGGTCCGTAGGGTACTGGTTCCAATGGTGAGATTATCTCTTCCCTGTGGTGTGGCCCACTTGGGTTTTGGATTAGCCTGGTGTTTGGCCTCACTTCCAGAAGGACCAAGTGGATGTCCATTAAACTCTGTGGGAGCCACCATCCATCCATTTGTCCAGCTCATTTTAAGGCATGATCTCAAAATTAAAGCATAGCCAAAGCTTAAGTGGACCACACCACAGGAAACTGTGGGAATTGAATGCCTACAGCTGAAAACTTCCTGCGGCCATATAAGTTTTAATTTGGATCAAGACGATATTTGTGTTTTCTCTTCATCCATGCCTCTGTGACCTTATGAACAGGATGAGTGGCAAATAAACATTGCTATTGGCCTTTGGAAGGTTTCAATGGTGGACATCATTATCATTATTGTTTCCTTTGGCATGGTCCACTTGAGCTTTGAATTTGCTTAAATTTTGCGATCATGCCCTAAGATGAGCTGATAAAACGGATAGATGGGGTGAATGAGAGTATAAACATATACATCATGGTGGGCCCTACGAAGTTTAATTAGTATTACTCTCTGCGCAATCCACATATCTTGAAAAATAATTTAAAACGACCACTTTAAATAATGATTTAAAATGTTAGTTTTCTGAATTCCATGATCCATGTGCCATCATAATAAACATTTGTTGCACTGTGCGCTTGTGTGTGTGTGTGTGTGTATAATTGATCATATTTAATTCCAAGATTCATATTTAAACCTTATATGTTAGTTCATGGGGCTAAAAATCAATCTAAATGAAACAGTTGGGCCAAGACTCGTTGGAATCCACCTCATCAATCTGTACCCTTCCTTAGGTCCCACTAGATGGACGATTCTGATTGAAAGAAAAGCCAGCCACGTGTAATATAGCAATACGAATCTACCACATTCCGGTTCTTCTGGATCTACGGATTCATCTAAGGGTTAAAATAAAACATCATGGTGGGCCCTAAGAGTGTTTCAACAGTGCCCATCATTCTCCTCACTGTTTCCTGTGGTGTGGTCGACTTGAGATTTGGATCTTTCTCATGTCTGGCTTCAAGCCCTAAAATGAACTGGAGAAACAGATGGACGGCGTAGATATAACACATACATCACGGTGGGGCCCACAAGTAGGGCTGCATGAATCTTCCAGCAGCCAGATGCTGCAGGCAATTAGAAGACTACCTTCATCCGTGGCCTTTGTTTCGCGGACTGCAATTTGGAACAAATGCTGGCCGTTCATTTCAAATCCACAATCTCGCTGTTGTGGAGCGTCATGATTGTTGGATGCGGCGGCAAAATCACACAGCAAAAGCTTCTCGATTTCATCTGAAGATCAAACCAAAAGTTAGGTGGACCCCACATGATGGGGCGCACGTGATGGAATGGGCCACCACATGTGGGATCTTGATCTAATGGGCCATCTCACTTGCACGTTTTTTGGTACAGGATCACCTAATAAACGGTCTGGATTATTCACGTGTGTTTCTCAGGCATTTACTGGCCGGGTTTCCCTACCATCTACATGGGACCATCTGATTTTGATTTAAATGTTCCTCCATACCGAAAATAAACGGATAAGAATGACGGAACAGGGTTCATGTCCCCCAATTAATTGGGATAAAGCTTACATGCACAATTCAATTTCAAGCAATTGGATGTTTCGCCAATCATACACATGGCACACGTGTAAGTAGCTGAGATAATTCGGAATGTGGGGCCCACTGCAGATGGACCAGATTGCGAGGACCATGCTAATCAGAGGACACTAAACCCTCAAGAAGTCTGAAATTAAATTAAGTAATGGATGTTAACTGAATTTTAGTTCTTGTAAGTGTTTGAGTACCTGTTTGGTAAACTGTCTGAAAAATATTCTGAACACTAAAATTTAATACGTGAATTTAAAAACTCCTGTTTGATAAAAATGTCTGAAATTTAATTATTTTATGAAATTATCCCTAATTTGGGCCGATACATGACTTTAAAAATATGGACCGATAGGGTGTATTTCTCACAAACATCATGATAGCCCGCTTAATTGGCGTCCTTCCAAAACTGGAGTGAATTAAGGGTTACTGGTATAAGGCCGGACCATGAGGCCGACCTTGATATATGTGTTGTCTATCTATACGGTCCATCCATTTTTCAGGATCATTTTAGGATATGATTAGAAAAATGAAGAAGATTCTGATCTCAAGCACAAGCTCAAGGATTAAAATCCCACTATTAACAACTTTTTAGGGGTAATAAAAGTTTTGGATCAAGTTAATATTTCTCTGCTCCCTTCATAAGGACCTAAGAATTGGATCTGCTTCACTTTTGTGCTCATACCATAAAACCATATGAAAAATTGAATGGACGGTGAGGATGTAGAACACACATATCAAGGTAGGTCCCATGTAAGGGCCCCACAATCTCAGGTGAAGTCGGGGCCACACCTAATTTGCTCTCCCCAATGCGGGAGCGAAACCCTAGTAACAACTTAGTGGGTGTTACCCTAACCATGTGGGGCCCACCTTGATGTATATTTTGTATATTCACACCATCCATCTATGTTCCCATCTATCTTAGGATGGGATCGAAGCTTAAGAGTATCCAAATCTCAAGTGGACCATACCACTAGAAAAATTGATGAATAACTATTAATAACTTTTTGTGGGCCACAAAAGTTTTAGATCAACCTAGTCTTTGTATTGTATCTTCCTGGTCTTTGTATTGTATCTTCATTTAGATCTTTTTTACATTATCAACAGGTTGGATTTCAAATAAACATTAATAAAACGTAGTTATGGGCCCTTTGAAATTTTTAATGGTGAGGCACTTAATCACCACTATTTCCTATGGTGTGGTCCACAAGAAATTTGGATCTCCATGAGTTTTGGTACCCCATCTTAAAATGGTCTGTAGAAACGGATGGACAACATAGATATACATAAAAACATCAAGGTGGGCCTCATGGTAGGGTAACACCCACTAAGTTGTTACCAGGATAACACCTAAGGACTTATTTAGCACCATAGATTTGAGAGGAAGTGATGAGAAGTGGATTCCATGATATGAATTCTCATCAATTCTAATTCTTATCAATTTCAGATTTTCAGTTTGACAGCTTAGATTTGGAGAGAAGTCAGACAAGATGGAATGGACAGTGTGGATTTTAATCCCATCATATGCCCACCTATATTTTGGATTTTGATCCTACCATCCATCAATTTTTAAATCCATGCCGTCCATCCATTTTTACAGATTATTTTATTCCATGATCCAAAAATAAAAGCAAATCCACATCTTAGGTGGACGATAAAACCGAAAAAAGTGGAGAGTGACATTAATGATGCACAAAAGTTTTAGATTAAACTGATATTTGTGTGGTCCCTTCATCTAAGTCTTTGTGACCTTATCAATAAATTAGATGGCAAATATACATCACGTTGGGTCTCACAGTCAGGGACACATCATGTTAGGGTCCCGCATGAGGGAGGATTTCTCATCAAATCCCACCTTTTTGGGAGGAATTGGGAAGGAGCTGAAAAGTGTCTTTTGAATTCTCATGGATTCCTACGAAATTCACTTCTCATCAAATCATCTTCACTAAATAGAGAAAAGCAAGTGGTTTCTCATCACTTTACATTAAATCCATGGTGCCAAACAAATCATAAATCACATCCCCCAATCCTCCGACATAGATTTCCTATAAAAAGCCTTTTACATAAAGTTCCTACGCAGGGATGCTAGTTAGGGCCCACCGTTATGCTTGTGAGAAATTCACTTTGTCCATCCCTCTTGAGAGCTCATTTTAGGACATTTGATAAAAAATGAGATGGATCCAAAACTCAAGTGGACTACATGAGAGGGAATAGTGGGGATTCAATGACCACCTTTGAAACATTTATATGACTACAAAGAATCCCTACTCAAGAGCTTCTTGTGATAGCCTTCTTGGTCTGAAATTCAAGGCAATCTAAGTAGCCACCTTAGTGTTGACGTGGGAAAGTTCTATTAGCCCCACCATAATGTATATGTTAGATCTATATACTGTTTATCCAATTTTTTCGGATCATTTTAGGTCATGAGCCAAAAAATAAGGCAATTTAAAAGCTTAAGTTGACTACACAACATAAACAAGTCAAGATTGAATGCCTACAATTGAAACTTCTCGAGGTTTACAAAAAAATTTAGATCAAGTTGATATTTATGTTTTTCCTTCATCAAAGTTTGTTGACCTTATGAATAGGTTGGATGGCCAAAATACATCATGATGGGCCCTATGAAGGTTTTAATGGTGAGGGTCATTGTCCCCACAACTTTCTATGGTGTGGTCCACTTGACCTTTGAGTTTGCCTCAATTTTTTGCTCATGCTCTAAATTGATGTGGCGAAATGGATGGACGGGATGGATATAACACATGCATTATGATAGGGTTCAATGAACTTTGTCATGCCCGCAAAACATCAACCCAATTAACCCTCACAACTTTATCGAAAGTTAGACCGAATGGGCAAAGTTGTCATATATATATATATATATATATATATATATATATATATATATATATATATATATATATATATATATATAAACTGCATTATCGACTCACTACTCACCGCATTCCGCTCATACACCATATATATATATATATACATATATATACATATATATATATACATATATATACATATATATATATATAAACTGCATTATCGACTCACTACTCACCGCATTCCGCTCATACACCACCCCGGAGTTGAATCCGTGATTAATTCTCATTAAAGATTATTTTTAAGTGGGCTAAACAAACACCCAAAATAGTGTGTGAAGCTAGTAAAATCTGAAAATCATATTTGAGGGGCATATTAAGTAATAACCAACACAACCCCTAAGCATGGGACTTTGGCAATTGACCCACTGACCATATTGTATCTTGACTGTCCATTTACAGGCCCCTAATATGGGGTATTTTTTAGCCATGGGCCACCAAAATGAAGCACCAATGTCTAGTGAATGTGGGATGCCTTGTAGCACAAGTGACATGGTAAGTGTGAGAAAGATCCAGGCCATTCATTGGATAGGCTAGCAACGAGCATTGCCTCAGGTTGTTGTGGATTTGAAAGACGAGGTTGGCTGTTTGAATGTTGTCTGGTGAGCTTTTCCTACAAAAAAAAAAAAACAAAGCCCAGCAGACTGGGTCTGTGACTTGGTCCAGTCATTCCGAGTCATATCGAGGTGGCCAAGTTTTCGAGCCGACTCAATGCAGTCAGCTGAGTTTTCATGAGACTCAGCTTGAAATCTCGTCAAGTTGACTCAACCGAGTTTCAAGTTGACTCACCATTGTTTTGGAATTATAAGCTTGTCTGTTGTTTGAACCACAGCAACAGATCGATTAAAGCAATCAAGCAATCGAAGAGATAGATTAAGATCTTAAGATTACGGCCCATTAGTGGGCCCACTTTTGAATTCTATTTTTAATTCATTTGAACCATAGTGATCGTCGGATTGAAGTGCAATAATTTTAAACCACGATAAAGCACAACTACTATAGATAAAACGTGTACGTGTTGGATCTTTTTCATCCACATTCCAGTTTGGACGGTCCACTTTTGCTCCCTTGCTTAGAACGGCAGATGGAATTGGACGCGGATTGGGTACTAACCTCGCCTGTCCCTAACTCGGCACAAGCTGGGGCTCCGAGGGACCATCTTGATGTATGGGTTTTATCCACACCATCCATCCATTTTGCCACATCATTTTAGGGTATACCAAGGCTGGCGATCATACGGTGGGGGATTAAATACCCTCCGTTGAAAACTTCTTGCAGGCTAAAGAAGTCATGGATCGAACTGATATTTTTGTTTTCCCTTCATCCAGGTCCACACGACCTTATGAACAGGTTGGATGGAAAATAAACATCACAGTGGGCCCTAGGAAGGTTTCCATAATGGGCATCATTATCGCAGCTGCTTCCTGCGGTGTGGTCCACTTGAGCCCTGGATCTACCTTATCCTAAATTGATGTGGAAAAAGGAATGGATGGTGTGGATGTGGCCCCTCATAGCCCCAGCCTGTACGGAGCTCGGGGACAGGCAGGGGTAGTATCCAATCCGCGTCGTTGGAATTTTCATCAGATGCTCAAGTCAACTATTCAAGAGTGCACGCCATGGACAAGTGATCGAATATCTCTTCAATCCGACCGATGATCACAAGCTACGGTCCACACAACAGATAACTTCCAACCTATGTAATGCACACAACATCCAGCGTTGATTCCTCTTCATTCTATACACGTGCGCTGCACGTGCCATCATTAGTAATCGCAGCCGTGTGGCATTTATCCGACGTTGCACGTGGACGAATTCAGATTATAAGATTCTCGAGGATATGCACAGTATATTCGGGCTTTCAGATTGTACAATTGGGGCCGTGCATTAAAGACAACGACAGTTGATCTGGTGGGCCCCACGTTATCAGATGTGATAATCCCTAAGCTCATACTGTGCGACTGCAATTAGACTGCCGAGATAATAAATACAACAACCTTCACATTCTGGCTAAAGTTTCAACGGCCAGGATCTTCCAATCCCGTCTTTTTTATCCCAAACGCTCGATACAATAACGCCTTCATGCATCCCTTCTCTACCCAGAAACTCGAGGATAAAATGAGTATCATCGGATCGAGGATCATACGAGCTGTCTCCGGAAATGTTATTATGAGTTGACCGTTATCATACCGTCGAGAACTGTGGGCCCACCGTGATGTATTTTCGACATCCAAATCGTCCATAAGATTTTGATCTTCCATATTGGTCTATATAACTAAATAAATCCTGATCTATGACTCAGGTGGGCCACATTGAAGGAAACAGTTGAGAGTGTATACAGACGCAATAAAATCTTCGTTATTATTTCGGGCCCTCACAGAGCTGTGGTTCTCACATCCGATACGTACATTGTGTTACTCCACCTGGAGGGGAGGTCACAACAAATTTCTGACCATTCAAAATCTTTCATAGCCCCACAAGGTTATTTTATATGAATTAAGAGCAATTTACGCTATTTCAGATGGTGTGGCCCACCTTAGTTCTGGATAGGAATGATTTTTGGTAAATCCGATTATCTGGAGGGTACTCACCGTATTTATGGTTCAGATTCCTGGAAAAAACACATGATTGGGCCCACAGAACTCACCTCAGCATAACCACGGTAAGGTCGACCTTACCAGGAGGAATTGAACGCGGATTGGCTGCTAGTGCTACACCCATCAGTACCTACTCAAAGACGGACGGCCCTGGCAGGGGCTCTGTGGGGCCTGGAGTGATGTATATGTTTTATCCACGCCGTCCATCCATTCTTAAAGATCATTTTAGAGCGTGAATCAAAAAGGAGTTAGATTGAAAGCTTGAGTGGACCACACCACCAGAATCAGTGGTGACAATGACTTCTACCGTTGAAACCTTTTTAGGGCCTACCGTGATGTTTATTTGTGATCCAACATATTCATTAATGAGGTCGAATGGACCTCGATGAAGGGAAAACATAGATATAAGCTTGATCCAAAACTACTATGGTCCCCAAGAGGTTTTTAACAGCAGGCATGTGGTCCACTTGATCCTTCAATATGCCTCCTTTTCAGGCTCATGCCCTAAAATGATCTGCCCAAATGGACGGACGGCCGTGGATAAAACACATATATCAAGATCCAGGACCGTCTCTAGGTAGGTCCTGGTGCGGGTAGTACCAACTACCAACCCGCGTCAGGAAGATCTTTTATCTAAAAAATTCTCCCACACAGCAACTGAATAACACCAAATCCAAAATCCAGCAGAATTCCTAGATTTACCATACGTTCGAGCTACATGGGCCGTCCATGTATGTTGAATCCAAACTGTCAATCTGGTTAGGCTCCTCATGTTAATTAGACCAAACAAGAATCAAACTGATCCAAAACTCATGTGGGCCACACCACAGTGAGCAATGCACAATCAAGCCTAAAGTATATATATTCAGGTGGTGGGGCCTACATGAATTTTGTCCGTTCATCCTAATTACGAGCACCTGATTAACGTTAGGGGAACATAAGATGGATGGGTTGAAATGGCACTCACAAATCACAATGGGACCCACACTCGAACAATGGTTAGGATGCGATCCACCTATGTTGATGGATCCATAAATATGGGGCCCATTTTGAATTACGTGTTTTAGATCCATTACAGCTCATTTTAGGGCCTGATCCCCAAAAATGAAGAAGATACAAATCTCAGGTGGACCACACCACATGAAAGAGTGGTGATTGAACATTAAAAGCTTCTTGTGGCCCACAAAAGTTTTGGATCAAGCTGATATTTGTGTGGTCCCTTCGCACCGGTCTTTTGGACCTTATCAACAGGACAGATGGAAAATAAAAATTCCGATGGTCTCGAAGAAGTTTTTAATGGTGGTATTCAATCAACAAGTTTTCCTGCGGTGTGATCCATATGAGATTTGGATCTACTTCATTTTTGAGATGATGCCTTTAAATGAGCTGTAAAAACGGATGGACGGAGTGGATGTAATATATCACAGTAGGCTCCACAATTAGGGATCCACCGGACTCGTGGATATTGGGATCGGCCATTTAGGTCATGGTCCGACCTAAGAAGGAGCGCATTCCGTAGTAACCCTCGGCGGTGTTGGGCGCTGTGGGGCTCACTGAGATATATTTGTTTATATCCATACCGTCCAAAACCTCTTTTAACGGTGGGCATTCAATCACCACTGTTTCTAGCGGTGTGGTCCACTTAGCTTGAGATTGCCCAAAAGTGATATGGCAAAACGGAATTGACGGGGTGGATAAAATACATACATCACGTTGGACGATGCGGCCGAACAGGTGCTAGGTTCACCATCCAATCCGCTTCAATGGTGTGGATTACTCACAGTGGGTCCCACTTGTAAGAATTGAAAACCCGCGTACAACATTGAAAGACGCGGGCCGAGTACATATTTTTCATGATCCTCTTATCCTCTTCCACCTCTCCTCTCCCACAACCTCTCTCTGCAAGTTCTTATGCTTCCATCTGTATATACGTAATTCTCTCTCTCTCTCTCTCTCTCTCTCTCTCTCTCTCTCGGGTTTCAGAAATGACAGCAATCGAGTCTCTGCAATCTCTAACACCTCACAAGATCTCCCCAAATTCGACCCGCAATCTCACCAAATTTACAAGACTGCCCTTTTTCCAAGACCGGCCACGCTCCATTCCACTGAAATCCACCCACCCAATCAGAAATTCCCGATCGATTTCTCTAATCGCCTTCTACAATCAATCCAAGATCTCTATAAATCCCGATTTCGATATTTGGGGAGGGTTTCTCAAGAATCAGAGGCATCGGGACCTGTCGGATCCGATCCAACGGCTCTCGTGAGCAGGACGGCGATTCGACGTCCGATACGGGTGATGGCGGTGAGAACAATAACGCCAGCAAGTCGACAACGCCTCCACCGACCCCGTCATCATCGTCATCGCCTCGGCGGGAGAAGGGCGGGGGCTGGTGGAAGAAGCGGAAATGGCAGTGGCAGCCAATAATTCAGGCGCAGGAGATTGGCGTCCTGCTTCTGCAGCTTGGGATTGTTATGTTTGCGATGCGTTTGCTGCGTCCCGGGATCCCGTTGCCGGGGTCGGAGCCGCGGGTCGCAACGACTCACGTGAGCGTCCCATATAGCGATTTCTTGAGCAAGATCAATAACAATCAAGTGCATAAGGTGGAGGTCGATGGGGTTCATATCATGTTCCGGTTGAAACAGGACGCGGTTGCAGGGGTGGGTGCGAGTGCGGAGAGTGAGAGCAGGTCTCAGGAGGCTGAGGCATTGATTAGGAGCGTGGCCCCAACGAAGCGGATTGTGTATACAACTACTCGTCCGACTGATATAAAGACTCCATACGAGAAGATGCTTGAGAATGAGGTGGAGTTTGGGTCGCCAGATAAGCGCTCGGGTGGATTCTTGAATTCAGCATTGGTGAGTTCGTATTCAAATTGCTTTGTTTTTGCGAGAAAAGCTCACTTTTTAAATAATAAACAATGATTGGGTTTGTGTATTTGATGAAAGTGCAAGGAGCAATTAGAATGCATTTTCTTTGGCTTTTGTTCATGCAATTTTGTTTGAATATGCTCAAACTCTCTCTTAGTGTGGTAATTACAGTAGTGAAAAAACAAGAGAAAAGAATTAGTTGCTCGATTCTAAGTGGCCGGATGGGAGTAAATGGGTGTAATTGGGAGTAAATGAAGGTAAATGGTATTTGGATGGAGGTAAATGGGAGTAAATGTGCGGATGAAATGGGAGTAAATGTATGTGTAAATGAAATCCACTTCGCGTGAGAGGATTTGGAAGTAAATGAGGTGAAATGCCTTTTTGACCTCCCTTGGACAGTCGCATGCGTAAATGAAGGTGAAACTATGTGCATGTCCGCCATACACATGTCACACTGATGATACTCACCAACAATCCAAATATCAGCTACATCACTAAAATCACACCAAAAGAATGATCCAAACCACCCAAAGATGGCCATCTAAATGGATGGTTAAAAATGTTCGCAAGTTGCTTGTTTGTGATCCTTATTTTATTTTATTTTTTTTTAAGAAAAGAATACAAAGCCTAGGAGCCATAAAGCGAACAGCTAAAAGGGACAGCAGCTGGGGCTGCTAACAAAAGACGCCCATTCCTTGACAAGCTTTATGATGTTACAAATCACCTCATTCACCCATGATTCCACATTTCCGAAGCATCGCCCGTTTCTCGACCTCTCCTCCCTTGTGCCACGACCACATCAGTTCCTCTACCCTTTTTGGCATGACCCACGCCATTTGAAAAGAGGATAGGAAATGGTCCCAAACCGTCTTTACAAAAGGACAATGGATTAGCAAATGATCAATCGTTTCCTAGTTCCCCATGCACATGAGACAGACGTTGGGGAGGACCATCGCTCTTCTTTGAAGGTTATCAATGGTAATAATTATTTTACGCCCCACTAACCATGCAAAAGCCGCAACTCAGGGAGGGGCCCCATAGAACCAGTGATGGTAGGGGTGAGAGGGGGTCAAAGAGGAAGGCGTCGAGGAGATGAAAGAGTATAGCGATCTAACCGTTAACTTTCTCAACCTGCTGGTTGCCCAAACGATCATGTCCTCTTCCGTCCGCTTCAGCTTAACCGATTGCAAAAGGGCCATCAAACCGGCATACTCTTCGAACTCGGCGTCGGTAAGGTTTCTGCGGCATGGGGGATTCCAAACAATAGAATCTCCAACCACTTTGTAGCGATCGTCGACCCAAACAAACCTGTCTGGCGCAAGGCTAGCAACTGCCGGAAACATAACCTGAAGAGGCTGAGGCGCACAACAAACATCCAACCAAAACCGAGTGCGAGATCCGTTGTTAACTTTAAAGCAAATACCCCTACTAACCAGCTGTTGCGTGGCCATAATAGTTTTCCATGCTCCCGAGGTTCTATATAAAGAAGACGCTTTGATGTACCACCCGCAATCCTGCACCCCGTACTTAGCTTCTAAGATGGTACTCCAAAGCCTATCTTCTTCTATACAGAATCTCCAAATCCATTTGCCCAAGAGGGCTAAATTCATAGTGTCCAAAGTTTTTATGCCAGCTCCCCCTTCCTTAATTGGTTTGCACACTTCTTCTCACTTCAACAAGTGAAACTTCCTGCCTTCCCTAGCCCCGTTCCAGAGGAAGTCCCTTCTAAGCTTCTCCAGTTTTTGCAGGATAGATCTCGGACATTTGAATAGAGACATGAAGTAGACCGGCATGTTTGAGAAGGCACACTTGATAAGAGTAAGGCACCCTCCCAACTATAGACATTTACACTGCCAAGAAGTTAACGTCCGCTCGATTTTTTCTACAACCTTATCCCACACATGAACAGCCAGTTTCCCAATGCAAAGAGGTAGACCCAGGTATTTAGTAGGAAAGCATCCAGTACGGCAACCAAAAGCGATCGCCAATTGGTTAAGCTCCAATTTGTTCACGTGTATTCCCAACATCTCTGTTTTAGCTGCATTAATATTCAGACCCGAAACCGCCTCAAAACAAACCAATATCTTCCGCAAATTCTGAACTGAATCAAAATTTGCTTCATAAATAGAAGTGTGTCATCTGCAAACTGAAGGTGGGAGATGCTTCTATGTTTGTGGCCCACCTAAGGCTCGAAATTTTCTCATTTTTTGCTCAAGTATATATTTCAATGGGCTTATTACAATCATTCTATTAAATATCACATATGTAAACTTAATTGGGATATTAAAGGTGATTTGAGATAATCAGATATATTCTTGTGAATATATTGAGAAATTCAAATGCATTCCAATTCCTCCTATTTACTCCCATCCAAACAAAATATTTTGATTTCAAATGCATTTTATTTACTCCCATCCAAACACAACAGTGTAAAGCCATTTACACCCAATTCATTTACCTCCAAATCCATTTCCATTTACTTCCATTTACAAGCCCCCAAACGAGCCCTATGGTAACGATAGCCCTATGGTAAACGATATCACTGACGAATAGGATTGAACTTGTACATGTTAAATCATGTATGTTGATGCATGTTGATGCATGTTCTATCAAATTATTGTTTTTGACACATCTACCTTTATGCCAATGAATAGCGATATCGCCCAAACTGTCTAAAGGAGACGTGATCTCCATTTTTTATATTATTAGCCATGTTTACTAGATTCGAGAGTGATGATACTAGTAACACTTCCTCAAGATGGTATCTTTCCTCATGAGGATACAAGTTTGCACTTGATAGCAGAGAGATTTGAAGGAAAGCTTACCTTATGAAAATGTCAATTTACCTTTTAGGGGTTTAGAACAAAGTTACCTCAATTATCGCCAATTTCCCTATATTTTCTGTTCCGAATCAATTGATCTGTATTCTGGGTCATTTGTGATCCAGATTGCTAATTTTATTTACCCAAAATTTTGGTTCTATAATCTTATTGATTAAGTTATTATGTAAATTTATATTTAAAATGTTGAGCTTTATACTTTGTTTTATGTGTGTTTTTTTCTCTCTCTCTCTCTCTCTCTCTTTTTTTGAGAGTCACTTTGATTAATGCAAGAGCATGCATATAGTATAATAGCAGCGATGCTGGATGTATAATACTAACATTCATTACTTTGTAAGTTTGTATACATGGATTACGTTATCAATTTGTAAATAAAACCACATTGCAAAGACTGAGTGTATGTAATGGAGTGACCTACACGATCTTACCCCTACCCTATCTTGTCCTGGAGGAAGTAGGTTGCCGCGTACCCATTCCTGAACCACCCACTAGAGCGACCCGCTATCCAGGTAACGTTGGGTCAGATTACCTCGATCAAAGCAGCTTTGGCAAATATCCCTATCTATATTGTCCCCTTTTAAGTGTCTGTGTACCATTGTTGATCGTCTTGAGTCCATTTAGAAGAATTTCCCATGGAATCATATGGTAAGGATTGCCATAAAGTATCATCTAGTGGTTTTGAATCTCATTGCAGTTTTTAAAAAAGCACGAAATTTTATTTCATTCAAATCATCATAATCTATCTCACTGCTCTATATACAAGTTAAAAAGTCTGACACTTGGAATGAAATAAGTCCGTCTATAAGCCTATTGGTTCACATAGGCCCTTACCTAAACTTTCTCCATTTGCAATAAAATAGAAGAACAGTTGCCGCAAGATCATGGACAAGACATAATCTACAGAAATGCATAAAAGATAGTTGGGATGATCTGAACGGTCTAATAGGTTAAAAGCTGAAACTAATAATTGCATTCTTCAAGAACCCATAGTCATGAAGGGAAATATCAGGGAAACTTCTATTCAATAAAATATCAAGTGTTAATGTGTTATGTTAATATGTCTGCTGCATGGTGCTTTATAAAGACTGTGAACGGTCTTCTGTAAATTATCCCAGATTGTCTGTAGTTGTTCCTCTATTACAAGCACAAACAACTCAATTTGAGCAAAACTCTGAACATAGAAATTAAAAGTTAGAAACTAATTACTGGTAAAAGACTGCACTCCAGTTCCCATATGGACTTCATACACCTGCCTGTTGAACTTCCTATAGTCTTATGGTCATACCAAAAGTTCATACCGTTATATTAGCATTGGAAGAAATGGAATGTGAAGTGCACGTAGAGAGAGAGGAAGTGGTTTATGTGGGAGGGGTGGAGAAACATCTGTTAAGGGTGAGTTACTTATATAGGGGGGCAAATGGATCTGGTCGGGCCAAGGGGGGTCCCATACCCGATCTATTTAATAACAGGTTCGGAGTTTTGGCCCCAATCCAAGTACCCAACCCATTAAATTCGAGCCGGGTTTGGGTATGGTTTGTGTCCATGTAAAATAAAATAAAAAACCTTCCCATTTATTTAATGGGTCGGGCCTGGGTATAGGACCCAGAAACTTGGATTGGTTATATAAATTGCAAGTGGGATTTCACACAAATAACATTCTCCTCCAAAACCCAAAGTTCCATTTGGATTTCTAACTTAGGATTGTTTAATATTTTATTGCCTATTGTATCTCATCCAAGGGATCCTAATCTTCAACTTGCCTTGTGAAGTATTAATTAATTAACCAAACATTTAGACTTACATATATTAATTAACTACTTTTCTTGGGTCTGGACTGTTTTTTTTTTTTTTTTGAAAGGTAGTTGGGTCCATTTTAGGATGGCTCAAGTCTGACCCATTTAAAATGGGTTGGGTCGGGTTGCTTTTGAGAAGTCCTAGGCCAACCTAATTAGTAATTTGGATCAAATTTTCGACCCAGACCCACTCCATGTGTCCAAATTTTGGACCTGGACCCACTTATTGTTGGGTTAGGTATAATGACCCGCTGGATTGATTTGACCCATTTGCACCCCCAGTAATTTCATTATACCATTGCAGAGTGTGATGGTTGATATTCAAGTACCTTGGAATTGTATGCTTGGTATACATCAGCTCAATCAAACTGTCCAAATCGCAGGGCACAGTTTAGATAGGTCATTGTACAAAACTCAGATCTGTTTAATGATCCTAACATCTGATTGCTCAGAATTTGTTTGTTGAATTTGGACCATTGATTGTTTTCATTTTGGCCGTCCATCGAATATCCAACAATCAGGCAAATAGGAAATCAAGTCAATGTAATTTTTGGTCTAAGAGCCATCTAAATCAGAGTCCACGATTTGTACGGTTTAATTTGAGTCTATTACATGCCATGTGTAAAATTTGTTAGTTCTTGCATGTCAGCCATCATACTCTGCCAGAGTATCAAAGCTCTTTTTCTCTTTAAAAAGCAAGAGAAGGTCACCCAACAAATGGGTAAATGCCCTTTCTTTTGGTTTAAAACCCCTGCCATGTCCTTTAATAATGCACAGTTTTAGTGTTGGGAAAAACCAATTGTGTGAATTTTTTTGCCCCTAGCTTCTCTTGTGATATATATTAGAGATTAATGGTAATCTACCCCATTTCCAAAGAAAAAAAAAAAAAAAAACCCTACCCCATTTCTACTCCCCATTGATTTTTGTGTTCTCAGGAGATGTTTTTGTACTATTTTAGCAATGTAGCCTAACCTTTTCATGCTTCTACATAACTCCTCTTGGTAGCGCTGAATCAGACAGTTCCCAACCTGGGTGAAGGAGGAGGTTGATCTTAGGTAGGCAGATGGTTGTTGAACTTCTGCCAAGCAATCATTAGAATGCCTGTTTTGAAAGGCGACCCCAAATAGCTAAGACTAGGCTATGATGATGATGATTTTAACATTCCATACTACCATTCTTGGAATTCTTGTAATTTATGTTTCTCTAACTTGTATCTTTCCTTTACAGATTGCTCTTTTCTATATTGCTTTACTTGCAGGACTACTCCACCGTTTCCCAGTCTCATTTTCTCAGGTGCGAATAAGCATGCCTTTTTTGCTTATACCTTGAAATCAGTGGTGCAAATGTGACTGTTTCTGATGGAAACATATGCTTTTCCAGCATACAGCTGGTCAGTTGAGGAGCCGTAAGACTGGGGGTTCAGGTGGAGCAAAAGTACCCGAACATGGGGAAGTGATCACTTTTTCTGATGTTGCTGGGGTTGATGAGGCTAAGGAGGAACTAGAAGAAATTGTGGTATGTGTAGATATCATCCATATCTTGCAGCAGTTCTTGATTATTAATTTAAAAGGGCCCTCCTAAAGTCTTAATCTTCATTTGCTGACATCTACTGTGCAGGAATTTCTAAGGAACCCAGACAAGTACATACGACTTGGCGCTCGCCCTCCTCGAGGGGTACTCCTGGTGAGTTTGTGTTAGCAATAAGATACGAGAGTTTACTACAAGCTGGTATGCAATGTTGGGTATGATTCTTGATTTAATTAATGATTTATTGACCTTACAGGTGGGTCTTCCTGGGACAGGTAAGACTCTTCTGGCGAAGGCTGTAGCTGGGGAAGCTGAAGTTCCTTTTATTAGTTGTTCTGCGAGTGAATTTGTAGAACTATATGTCGGCATGGGAGCATCCCGTGTGAGAGATCTCTTTGCAAGAGCAAAGAAAGAGGCACCATCAATAATTTTCATTGATGAGGTGGAAATCACATGACTCCTGCTTTCTTACATGGTAATGTTGTGACCTATTATGTAGCTACCTGGGGTATGCTTAGTAGTAGTTTCCCTTTTGGATTCTCCTCCTGCAGATAGACGCGGTAGCAAAAAGCCGTGATGGTCGATTTCGCATTGTCAGCAATGACGAGAGAGAGCAGACACTGAACCAGTTGCTCACTGTAAGATTCTCAGATTGCATCAGTTCATATCTGATCGTCGTAGCAATGTACAAAGCGCTTTATTTTTTAAGTTAATTCTTCTGAATTCGTACTTCAGGAAATGGATGGCTTTGACAGCAACTCTGCAGTGATTGTCCTTGGAGCAACTAATCGGTCAGATGTTTTGGATCCTGCACTTCGTCGTCCTGGGAGATTTGATCGTGTTGTGATGGTTGGTGCTTCTGCTGTCAGTAGTGATTTTATCTGATTAGATATCAAAATCTGACATTAATGCCATGTCTTCTTACTCAGCATTTCTAGTTTAGATATAACTCATTTTTCTCATGGTTTTCAGGTAGAAACACCTGACAGGAGTGGAAGAGAAGCCATTTTAAATGTGCATGTTTCTAAGAAGGAACTTCCTTTGGGGGGAGATGTGGATCTTGGAGAAATTGCATCTATGACCACTGGTTTCACTGGGTATGAGCCTTTTCTTTTTTTTTTTTTTCCTCGTCTAGCTGAAAAGCTCCTCCATGGGTTTGACTTGCAATTTTGGACTTGCACAGGGCAGACCTAGCGAATTTGGTAAATGAAGCTGCTCTGTTGGCTGGTCGAGTTAATAAAGTTGTTGTGGAGAAAGTTGACTTCATCCAGGCAGTAGAACGCTCAATAGCAGTATGCCCAACTCTCATTTCGACAACTCTATTTCATCTCTAGTTCTAACTACTTTAGTTGTGATTTCTCACACTGCTTTCAATTTCTCTGGGAGCATCCTTATTCCAAAATGTATGCTGTTTGCTGAGCTTTGCAATTTATTTCTGGATTCAAATAACCATTCATGTGGATCTTGCCTATTCATAAATTGCATGCTACCAGATTCTTGTTATTTTTTGATGAATGCGCAAAAAATTTATTAAGAGATATAAAGAAAAAGGTACATCAGGGACAGAAAGTGAAAACAAGGACCCTATTCTTGTATTTTGTTTAGGATATTTCTTTTAGAAAGAGCTTGCATTTTACATTCTATGGCATTGAAATGGCACTGTATTCAATGCTTCTAAATGCAGTTCATACTCCATACAACAGTCACTTGTAAACTCATTTTCCTTCACACAAACTGATGCCTCTCACTTCCCTGTTTCCTGCATTCGTTCTGCACCCGTAACAATTGTTGTGAAGATGTTTCCTGCACTGATTTCTCTTTCTGGTAACCGTGTTGCATACTTTTGCATAACTCTGGTTGAATTGTCTGCAATTCTGAACTATTATTCTTCTTGCCCCTTGGATATTCAAAAGTCCATGCTTTGGTTTTCTGTAAGTTGCTGACTTGGGTTGCTGTGTTCACTCTGCTTTTATAATTAGTGGCACATGCTGGCTTCAGGTTTTACAAAGTGGTTCATGAATGAGTTTTTGGGGGCATGGCGAAGTTTGTCAGGAGAAAAAAATGAAAGCCTCTTGGTACAGATTTAAGGATTGCAAACATCAGGGAAACTATCTAAAAAATGTTTTAAAAAGCATGCAGTGATAGTGTGAGAAATAAATACTCATTTAAACATGCCTGTTAAACAAGTGCCATCTGAAATTAAGAAAATGGCATTTCTTCCAGTTTTAACCATCGGCTTGTTTGTGCCTTTTCATGTGCTTTTCTATACTCTTTATTATTTGCATCTTCATCTATGTATTATGCTGCTCTCTCATAATCGATCACCAAATATTATTTTAAATGCTCCATATGAATCTGATATTTTAGAAGTGAAGAGTGAGGGATTGCCCAATGAGTGTTCTTGCAAACTAGGAGCAACTTTTTCCGAACCAAGATATGGACTCCATAAATTAGGAAATGAATTCTATAGAAACATTGGGAGGCATTCTGATTCTGAGGTTCTGATAGGAACACCTCCAAGTGCTCAGCAAACATTCTCAAGTTTCAGATTTATCTGAAAAGCAAGAACCTTGTGAACAAAGTTACTCTGTTATATATAGACTATGACTTCTTAAAACCTAGGAAGATTTGCATGGATAAAATAATTCTGCCACCATTCTGAGAATTTTATAGTGCACCTTCCTGACACAGCTTTGATAAGATCTGCACTTAGCTAAGTTCCTACTCTACTTCGTGAATTCCCAACAAATATTTCGAATTACAAAAATGTGGCAGCCATTCTGATCATTTTGTTGCTTTTAAAGCCATGAATTTGTACAGAGCACATTAATCTTAGTATCCAAGACAAATCAGCGAGAGCATGGTTAGATCATATTTGAAGATTGATAAACATAGATATTGGGCATAAACTCAGGGAATCAAAGTGGGCTAAACAATCAGTGCATGCTGCCGGTTTTTCAGGTCCAATCATATTTTGGCTATAATAAATTGTTTTTACATTAGAAACATGGTAATTAAGAGGTTCTGAGGCATTTGTTAGATCATAGATGAGAACATCTTTTTAAATTGTTCTCGTGTCGATTGAGTTTGGTATCTTAATGCATTTTAAGGTTCACAAAATCTGGATTTGTCAGTTATGTCGTCTACATATGAAGTTGAATCTTGAAACAGGGTACTCTATTATGGTTTCTTGATTGCTTAAGAATTATGCTGAAATGAGTCTGCCTTTTTAGGGTATAGAAAAGAAACATGCAAAGTTGCAAGGTTGTGAGAAGGCCGTGGTTGCACGACATGAAGCTGGTCATGCAGTTGTGGGAACTGCTGTTGCAAATCTGCTTACTGGACAACCACGTGTTGAGGTAAATTTGTAAAGCCATTGAGCCCTGGTAACAGAACCTTTTCTTTTCTTCTTTTATGCTTTTGAGATGTAAAACATTGTAACTACTTGCAATTGTATATTTGTATTTTAACTTGTTTTCTGTGCTTGGTGTAATCAGAAGCTGAGCATATTACCCAGGTCAGGAGGGGCCCTGGGTTTCACATATACTCCCCCTACCACCGAGGATAGATATTTACTTTTTGTTGATGAATTACGAGGCCGCTTAGTTACTCTTCTAGGGGGACGTGCAGCAGAAGAGGTTGTTTATTCAGGCCGTGTTTCCACAGGTGCACTTGATGATATAAGACGTGCAACAGACATAGCCTATAAAGCAGTAGCTGAATATGGTCTTAATCATACGGTAGGCCCAATATCATTGACAACATTGTCTGGCGGTGGGCTTGATGAATCAGGAGGGGCTGCTCCTTGGTCTAGGGATCAGGTTTTCTTTACTTTTCTTCTTCTAATCAACGTCCTTTTACTTCTACATCAAGAAGATCGATCTGAAAGTTAATTTCGCAGGGGCATCTGGTGGATCTTGTTCAAAGCGAGGTAAAAGCACTGCTGCAATCTGCCCTTGAAGTAGCACTCTCTGTTGTACGTGCTAATCCTACTGTGTTGGAGGGGCTTGGTGCTCATTTGGAAGGTACATAGTGGGTGCATGCTTATCTGTTTTGATTTTTCAGATGTTCGTTTGATAGAACTGCAATTGTAATATACTAACTCCAAATGCTTTAAGCTCTAATTCTTACCTGTCGGTTTATGCATTCATTTGGTCAGATGTTGAAAACTAACATATTCAATTAAATTTTGTGCAACATTATTGCCTTTTTGAAACTCAGGTTCTCTATATCCAAGGTCACATGTCCATGCTGGATAATAAAATATTGACATTGACTCAAAATACAAATACATCACGTGATTTGAGACAGCAGGCAGCAAAAACTAATAATAATCTCTACCCCATAGTCCCATTCATGGATACCAGAAGGCATAGCATGTGCGAGATAGTTCTGTGGAGCAACATCATGATACAGGACCACATCCAACCATCAAAATAGGGCCAGAGTGGGCCCAAAATCCTACACAATTAAGAAATCGGTCTCAGATATGTCTATGGCCTTATCAATATCAGCAGTTCTAATCACCTTTTCGGCCCCATCTTTGCAAACGGAAGGCCCAAACCGTGTTTAGATTGTCTAGTGGGCCCCAACCATAGCGCTATGAAGTCCATGAGGTTGAATTGAGAGAGTCCCTTTTCTTTTTGTTTTATCTATTTAATTGGCAGCAAATAATGTGGCCAGATTCTTTTTCCTTTTATTACAAAAATTGACAGCACTCCTAATTGGACTTGATCTCTTTGGTACCTATGTCATTGTCATCGTCATCTAAGCCTTTTGTCAATTAATTTGGTTGGCTATGTGAATCTTGTTTTGCCATACCACTCTATTATAATTATCATCATCTTAACCTTATACCAATTAATTGGGGTCAGCTACATGAAACATGTTCTGCCATTTCACTCTCTATAGTCTAGACCTTTAGTTAGACCTTAGGCAAGGTATTCGGTAATAGTAATGGCAAGCATAATGGCCGGCCGTGTGACCATTACATAACAGTCTGTAATGATGGTATGCCAAGAAGGTTATGTCACGACCGTTATGCAGTATGGGGCCGAAATGGCCATTATAGAAAAAATGACCTGTAACGATCCTGAAACAGATTTTTTTTTTCATAAAAAAAGGGCCATAGCGGCCGTTACAGTCCGTATCGTAACTGTAACGGCGGTGGCTGTTATGGCCACCATTGCCATTATGGAACACCTTGCCCTACAATGGTCAAAGTCTTTTTAAAAAAGAAAAATATATAAGGATGTTGGAAAAATTAAAAAAAAAAAAAATGAGGATCTGAAATATGTTTACTTTTCTAGTTTTGAATATGTATTTGATGGTGTAACAAACCATTCTTTAGTAAGAATGCTGTCATGGGCTGCCCTGATACTATTAACTTGAGACTGACTCTAAAACAGTATAAAAATCCCATATTTATGCTTCTAAATATCTAAAATCAATATATAATTATGATTATAAGTCTACCTATGAATAGTGATGAGTGTTTTTTGTCCTTTTCTTTTCTGGAGACGGACACTAATCTATTATATAATAAAAAAGGATAAACACGGATATTCGGGCAGAACCCCTCAAAAAGGCCAGGGACCTGCCTATCGTATTATAGGTCCATGGTCCATAGGTCCTTACCTAATCACTATTTGGGCTCTAAACATATGTCGAGCATGATTTGGTGGATTAGGGCCTATTAGATTTAAGTACCACAAAAAGAAAATGGAAATAAAAGAAAAAAAATGTTATAGTTGCCGCTTTCGATATTTCCCAACATGGTCCATGGTCCATAGGTTATCAAGTCTTTTCTTACTACCTCTAGGCTCCAGCCACATCCTTTTGTGCCTTCCCCTTGCCCTTTTAGAGCCTTCAACTTGTAACAACTCACTCCTAATTGGTGCAATTTTTGTTTTCCATTGCACATGACCAAAACATGTTAGTCTACTTTCCTTCATCTTATTACCTATTGGTATTAATCCTACATTCCCTCGATTGCATTCATTTCTAATTCTATCCTTCCTCGTCTTGTGACTCATCTATCTTTAACATACTCATTTTTGGTACATTTATCTTATGAACGTGTTGTTCTTTAATTGCCCAACATTTTGTCTATAAAGCACGGATGGTCTTATAGCTATCCTATAAATTTTCCCTTTCAGTTTGAGTGACTTGAAACTCCAAAGGCATATCTCCATTTCTTCCACTCTTCTTGAATTCCATGGGCAACATCCTCTCCAACCTCTCTTACTCATGAATTATTGACCCAAGGTATTGAAAGTGGCCATTTTAGGAAACTTTTTTTTTTGTGAAGATATGGCGCATCGTAGAAGGGGTGAGATCGATCACCGTCTTTCTCACAAGGATAACTACTCAGTCTACTCTGGATCCACGGATCTACTAAGACTCCTCAACCGGTCTTCTCCGAATCCATGAAGGAACACTTGAATCCACGAGTAAGACAGAGTATAAACTCAAAATAACTTAATATTAATAAAAAATCAATTAAACTTAAATGAGTTTAAGCTTCTATTTATAAAGGAAACTAAGCCTAGAAACCCTAAAAACGTAATGGGAAAGAGTTTGAATCAAGCTAGGAAAGAATTTGCAAAATCGGAAACAAATCGAGAAATCCGCGCAAAACTGCGGAACGCAGTCGACCGGTCGCAGGGGGTCAACGAACGGTCACTGATGAGTGGTGATCGGTCACTGGCCATTGGCGATCAGTCGGCCGGTGCCCCAAATAGTCCAGCGAGTTTAGCTGGTTCTTGGCCAATTTGCGACTGGTCGATTGACGCTGTCGATTGGCGACCTTTTTCGGTGGTTTTTTTGCCGATCTTCTCACGGTCCATCCTTCTTGTAAACGTACTCGATCCTCGCCCTGATCATGAGGTCCACTCCCTACATCAAGATATTATGGGAAACTTAGGAGAATAGGAATGTGGAAACCAAAGGGAGGTAATTCAAAGGGAGTTGACTCAAGAGATCCCGTTAGCAAGACAACACAAACTTCGACGACTAGCAATGGTAGTTCTGTGGCTCAAGGTGAGAGTCAAAATGGCAAGGAACTATGATGCATATTGGGGGGGAGAAGATTTACGGGAGGATGATGGCAGGGGTTGGAAAATGGTGGCAAAAAGGAAATCTGGACCGGAAAAGAAAGCGGAATGCCACTTGGACTTGTCATGCTTTCCAATTGACAATATCAAAAAGAGAAATATCCTAATGGACAATATGCTCATCATGTGCAAGAGATGTGAGGAATCAGTTGATCATCTCTTCCCACACTGCCACGGTGCCAGAGTTATTTGGGATCGATTCTTTAAGCTATTCAGAGTTTGCTAGGCCTCGGAGTGGTCTCTGGATGATGTTATTGTAGGATGGGACCATTGCCTCGATTCTTGAATCGGGGCAAGTGAGCTTGGACTATGGTCCCATTTGCCATTATTTAGGGAATTTGAAATGAGAGGCATGCAATGATTTTTTAGGATAAAGTTCACTCTATCAGCTCCCTATCCTTTTCTATCGTATCCATGGTCTTAGGCTGAGCCCTTGCTCTCCCAAAATTCTTGGGGGCTTCCCTCACTTCTATATGGGTTGATTGGGAGGCAATTATCTTTGGAAGATAACTTAAAGTTGTTTTTGCTGGCCTTTTTGCTTTGTATCTCTTTGTTTTTGTTAGCACTGTGAAGTAACGATAGGGTCACATTTCATGGCTGGTTCTTGTTTCGCTTTCTGGTGTTTTAAAGAAATCGTCATCTTTCCAAAAAAAAAAGAAAAAAGAAAAAAAAAAGGAAGGTCAATTTGAAAGGTAGCACTTAACAGTGAGTACTGAGTATATCATTGTGTATTTCCTTTTTCTTAGAGACGGAAGTCATTTGGTTATTTAAAACTTCAGGCTAAGGGTGGGTTACTCTATTTGAGACTCTAATGGCTTCGAAAGGAGACATCTATGTTAAAACTTAAATAAAGGTCTCAATTTAGTTGTTTGATAGTATTGTGGCATTTGTGAGGGACTGTTTGTAGACTATCCTCTCTTTGCTACCTATTGTTTGTGCAACTAGATTTAGCACAATCCAGACTGAGGGTTGGATTGGTTTGATTTGCTGAACTTAGTTCTGGATCCATCATTCTTCCTCTTCCTTCTCTTCCTCCTCTTCTCCTCCTTTCTCTTTCACGATTTCATATTGTTAAATGGCATCATAGCAAAATTCTTGAGCAATTCAATGTGAGATGAATGGCATGTATTCCAATGGTACATGGGAGTTAACTAATCTTCCATCTGGTAAAAGACTAGTTAAATGTATACCTAATAGGTTGATCATTACAAAGCCAGATTAGTAGCCAGGGGCTAGACCCAAGTTTATGGAGTGGATTATTTGGATACTTTTTCTGTAGTGGTGAAACTTAATTCAATCTGAGTTATTGTTTTAATAGCTTCCAATCATGATTGGACTCTCTTTCAACTTGATGTGAAGAATGCATTTCAGCTAAGAAGAGGTGTATATGGAGCAAACTCTTGGGTATGTTGCTCAGGGGAGTCCTCTGAGGTATGCAGATTAAATAAATCTATAGGTTGAAACAGTCACTAAAGCCTTGTTTGAGAATTTCAGTAGTGTGATAATATCATATGGTCTGAAGAGAAGTAGATCATTCAGTTTTCTCGTGGCGTATTACATGTGATCTATTGTACGTGTTGTATATGTGGATGATATTGTAGTAACAGGAGATGACATGGTGGGCGTTGATAAGCTAAAGTTGTATCTTCACTCCCAATTCCAAATTAGATCTTGCCTTTCTTCACTATTTTATGGGTATAGAAGTGATGAGATCTAAAGTTGGAATAAATTTGTATTAGAGGAACTATGTTTGTGATTTGTTGAAAGAGAGTTGTGTTAAGTGCCAAACTAGCAGATACACCA
The DNA here is from genome assembly GCA_003013855.2 of Liriodendron chinense. Taxonomy (NCBI): domain Eukaryota; kingdom Viridiplantae; phylum Streptophyta; class Magnoliopsida; order Magnoliales; family Magnoliaceae; genus Liriodendron; species Liriodendron chinense. The sequence continues at coordinate 8,892,072 of ML058333.1, forward strand.
ATGGATCCTTATCTCAAACTTGATCTAGAAGAATGAGAGTTATTGATAGACCCTGGTATGTATAAAAGACTCGTAGGCAAACTCATCTATTTAACCATTACCAGGCCCGATATTGTCTTCCATGTAAGTGTGGTTATTCAATTTATGCAAAATCTCAGAGCTCCATATTTAGTTGTCATTATTTGGATTATTCGATGCTTGAAGTGTGCACCTGGAAAAGGTATCTTACATAGATCTCATGGCCATCTTAAGGTAGTTAGGTATTCTATTGCAGATTACGTAGGGTTGGGATGTGATAGAAGTGCAACTATAGGTCATTGCACCTTTCTTGGTGGTAATATAGTTATCTGAAATAGTAAGAAGCAAAATGTTGTTGCCAGATCAGTGCTGAAGTGAAATATAGATCTATCGCACATACAACTTGTGAACTTGTTTGGCTGACATCACTTTTGGGAGAATTAGGATTTGTAGTCTAGATTCCAATGTTTTTATACTGTAACAATCAAGCTGTTATACACAACACCAACAATCTAGTGTTTCGTGATAGAACAAAGCAAATAGAGGTTGATCGCCATTTCATTGGGGATAAGATCTCTCAGAAAGAAATCCCTACTCCATATATTTCGTCTCATGCTAGATTACAGATTTATCTACCAAAGCACTTGGGAAGTCTCAGTTTGAAAAACCTATCTCTAAGTTGGACATGTGTGATATCTCTTCTCTTCTTCTTCTTCTTCTTCTTCTTCTTCTTTTTTCTTCTTTAATTCTCTTTCACGATTTCATGTTGTTACATCAATATTATTGCTCAATTGTCGAGTTCGTAAGTCACCCTCCCTGTTGTGTGTTAATACTACAGTATTCTCCACCTGTCATAAACTGCAATATTAAAAAAAAGGGATAAATATCTTTTTACCTTCCAAAAAAATACGGGATGAGAGGCCAAATCCTCTACAAATGTTTGTAGAATAAGCTTCTTTTGCAACTCTTATTTGCTTGTGTGTAAAAGTTATTAACATGTGTGGAAACTTATTCACCTACATGTAAATGTTGTTCAATTGTCAATGTAGGGTCCACCATGTTGCGTGTATGCCATCCAACCCATGCATCAAATGAGGCCCACCATGATGATGGGGTGCCCCATAAATCAGGTCTATACAATCATTAGGTGGGCCACACAGCCCACAGCATAGAAAACAATGAGCGTCCACCCAAAATTGATGTGGTGGGCCCACTTGATGATTGGATCATCCTTGTTTTTGAGGTGTCCCACTTTCATGGTAGGGCAACCCTTTTGAATGTGATGAGGACATCTGAGCAACATACCAGAGGAGGAGGGCTAAGCCAGTCTCCTTATGGCTAGACGACCATTATATGGGGCCCACTTGGCCCAATTCACATTCCTAGCCACGTTGAAGACCCCACGTGCATGATTGTGCATCTTTGAAGACCCCACACTTGGAAGATGCATGTGGGTTGCATATAGGAGCTTGATAGATACATCAGACCGTTAGATCAAGTGGATACGATGATTGGACCATTGGATCGTCATCATTAGGCATCTTGATCGTGGACCCCCATGGGTCACGAAATAGTTTAGTTATTTAGTTTATTTACATGTTTCGTTATTTTTAATATAGCTTATATTTATGTTGAGATTAGGGAATTAGGAACAACTTTTAAGCGTCTTTATGTTGAGAATCTTATCTAAGAGCGTCTTTTTGTAAAAGATCTTTTTTGAGACTATAAAGGGTTGGACATCCCTACCCTAGACATTATGCATGTCATGAATGAAAGGGATTTCTCTCGTTTTGTTTTGAGATTGAACAAAATTTGATCTTGTGATTGGATTGGTTGTGCGAAACCACAATTCCCTAGTAATCTTTCCTACTTTTTTCTCTTCTTATCAATGTATTATCTTCCTTCTTCTCTTTTTCTACTTTCCCGAATCTCTCTTCTTTGATTTTTTTTAATTTTTTATTTATTTTATTTTTTTGTCTTCCTAGAACCCTAGTCAATCAAACCTTAACCCATTTAAACCCTAACTTAGATTTTAGAATCTTAAACCCTAATCCACAAACTCTAATTTTTAAAATCCTAATTCTCCACCCCTTAATTATCAAAACTCTAGATATCCAATCCCTAAAATCTGAAATCCTAAACCGAAACCTCTCAAAACTTCAATCCTAATGTTCCAAACCCTAATTCCTCTAAGCCTAGATACGCCAAACCCATTTCCCACACTCCTTTAAACAGCCCTAATACTTCAAAACTCTTACAAGACACATGATTTCCATTGAATTCAGATTTAACCCTATGCTAGGATGGTTTTTTTTTTTTTAATTTTAATTTTTTTTATTTTATTTCCCATAGGTCCCAGTTAATTAGTAATTTATGAGATTCACATTGCGGGACTGTTGTAGGCTTGAATTTGGACATGTCATAAATATGAAACTTTTAAATTTATGGTAAATTAGCTTTATTTTGTTGTTCCATTGCTCTAGTTAATCTGTCTTTTAATTTCATAGCATCATATTAGGTTAGATCATTCCATCCTGCATCAGAATGGGTTGGATTCCATACACAAACCCCAGTGGTACCCCACAGGAATAGCTGTAGAATAGAATAAGCTTATTCTAAACAAGTTGTAGAGGATTTGGCCTCCTAGAATCAAATATCTTTCTGCTGCATTTTTTTGGATAATAATACAGCAATTACTATCTGGATGTTTGCCTTTTCTGATTTATATGCATGGTCAGAAAAAAAAAAAAAAAAAACCATGGAATACTAGTGTTACTTCAAACTATACAGCCCCTGAAACAAATGTTGTCATCTCAATGCGCTTGTACACCAGCCTATGCATTGATATATGGACTCGAATCCCTAATGCAGAGCTAAGCAATAGCAAGACTTTACTACTATGTATTGAGCATTTGCAATGATCCTGTCCTTCCATCTTTGGTTATGGATTTTTGCTTCTATGTCACATGTCCTTTCAATTTTACATCTTTCATTGCCAGCAACATGTACGGTGCTTTTGCATGGTTTGTAATGTGTTGTGTAATCTTTCTAGAACTTTCCTTAATCCTAGGCACACCTCTACTCGTGGCCATGCATGTAGGACATCCGAGCCATGCATCGGGTGAGTCCTGTGGATAGCCTGGTTCGAAATCATATCTGGCCGTCAGGCATTCAGGTTGGCCATAGATGAAATTATGGATTGTTTTAAAACATTGTCAGTTGTCCATAACTTCACATGTGGCTGGCATGATGAGTGGATTGGTGTGATCAAGTGATCTACTCGATGGGACCCCCTCAATGCATGCTTATGATGTATCATACATGTCATGTTGACACGTGGAACTACATGTAAATTTGCATGTGGGCTTAGCAAAAATGCTTGCTTTATAGCTCATTTTTTTAAGGACCTTCTTCACGTTGACCCTCCATCCATCTGCAGAAAAAGAGAAGGTAGAAGGTGAAGAGCTGCAGGAGTGGCTGAAGCTAGTCGTTGCCCCAGCCGAACTAACAATCTTTGTCAAAGGCAAACATGAGAATCTTCTTCCACTACGGACAGGCTCTTGATAACCATTAGATATTTTGTACTGCCATTTAAAAAAAAAAAAAAAAGAAAAAAGAGAAGAAAAGAGAAGAAAAAAAAATCCAAGGTATGGGTTCCTTGAAACTGTCGGTGACTGCCAACTGCAACTAGTCTGTAAATCAGTCCGTCATGTAGAAACAAAGTGGCCGTTGTCTTTCATCTGGAACCCAATCTTTGATAACTTAAATTACCTGTAAGTTACTCCCTTTTGTTCATCCCGTCTGACATTGGCCGGCCTCATTCCTGTTCACTCAGTTTGTTCTTCTCTTTGCTTCCCTTTTGTATTTGTAATGGAGGGATAGATGGTGATGGATGCCTTCGCAGCATTCATGAGTTGAAAGAGGTGGGGTGTTGTTTCAGCTGTGCATTCAGGGGTCCAAAAATCTGTTGTACTTGTACATTGGTGTTATATTAGTAATTCACTATTCTTGCATTGTAAATTGCTTTACACAGGAATTTTCTGTCAATAGAAGATTCACTATTCCAAAGGCTTGAAAGAAAAAAGACTCCATTTTGGTGCTGTTGGCGAGAGGAGCGTTTGCAAAATGGTTGATGCTGAGGATCTGTGATCAATGGGAATTTTCCCAAGTGCTGGGGCTCACTAGATGAACGGTCTTGATTATGGTTCATGATCAAGTGCTAACGTTTTCACCTCAATTGTTGTGCAAATGACCTGTGTGCATGACATCCACTCTGACAATCATGGCATCCTTGGTTTGATTTTCATGACTTAGGTAGCTACACGAGCAGGAACGGTTGGGTGGGAAGGATGTGCTCTCTCAAGTGTTCCCTATGGCTATGGTCTACCCCACCTGAGTCATGGATTGGCATGTTTTTGGACCCATGAACGAACATGGGAGGGCGTGCATGATGGTTGGAGGGGGGATGCCATCCACACATTGCACAGTGGGGCCCACAGAGGTCATTTGCACCACTACTGTGGTGAAAACGTTTGTACTAAAACTTTGCGCGGGAACTGACTGGCTTCTATATATGCAATGCCCAGTCTGTACTAATTGAAGTTTCTCTCTGCAGAAGCATTCTCTTTCAAGCATGCAATACGAAACATTCATTTTGTGGGCCTCAATCTTGAAAGATCCAAAGTGTTCATTTTGTGGGCCTCAATCTTAAGAGATCCAAAGTGTTCGTTTTGTGGGCCTTAACATGGGTGAGTTGCACAAGTCTCGTCCATCATAAAATCACATACATGTAGCTGGAGGATTGTATTCTTCTCTCTCTCTCTCTCTCTCTCTCTCTCTCTCTATTATTATTATTATTATTATTATTATTATTATTATTATTATTACATACATGTTGCTGGAGGATTATCTTCTTCTCTTTTTATTATTACTATTATTCTCCTGTAAGGTTTCTTGGCTATGTTTTTATGCCTAACAGATGAGTCCAGAATAATCCTAAAATGAAGCTGGGCAGCAGATGCACAGTGTGCATAAAACACATACATTATTACGGTGGGCCCCACAGATTCTGGTCACCAGGGATATCCATGGTGTTGGGGTCACCATCACCACGCAATCCGCTTCGGTTGTAGATGGTCAAGAAGGGTCTAGCCCGAGTCACCCCTGCAGTTTCCCCCATTGATTGAGCTATGGACTACCACTTTAGGACCCTTTAGGTGGATGGTTCGGATCTACTGCCCCCTTTTCAACGTCTATGGTGAAGAGGAGCTATATCAAAATCGTGATAGGCGTGTTTCTACCATATCATTTCCATCCACTAAAATTTCTCAGTCAAGATCCACCCGGCCCATCAGGTGTGCGGACGCATTTCACTATGGACCCTAAACATCAGCCCATTCCATGACTTAGGTAGGCCACATCATTGTAAAATCATGCGTAAAACTCTAAAATCACATGGAGTTGCCCCACAGGGGTTTTCGAATGCACTGATTTTCCGGGAATCCATTAATCCTGGTGGTGGGGCACGTTCAGTTGAATGGTTTGGATAACACATACACGCCACGTTGGATCCCACAAAATTTGGACGATTTTAACGGTACTACTTATCATCTCAACTGTTACCCTTGGTGTGGTCCATCTTAGCGTTAAAACAGCATGATTTTTTGGGCCCCTGCCCAAACACAGGGTGTAACACACCGATGGACGGGTTGGATCTCATCCACATGAAGTCCTCCATACACGTCAGCTAATAGTCACACCAACGCATAGTAACGTAAGCGTTGGATGGTGGCACAAACTCATATTATATATACCAATAATAGAAGAAGCCGGCTCTACGGTGGCCTGGCAGAGGACCCCTCTACAGTATCACATATCAGAGAAAGAATCGGGAACGTTCATCTAGAAATCCTATCATAGATGAATTCCTGGTTCGAAAATAGCACAAAATGGATCATCAAAATCATCCAATAAATGGCACAAAAAGGGCCAGCTCTATCACATCATATACCATATCCGTTTCGGCCGCGCTAGTGTACCTCGCCCACCAAGAGCCACATGGATAGAACTTCCATGAGATCCACCCCGTCCATCATCCACGCTGCCCCATGTTCACCTTGCACTACAAAAGATCATGACCATCCAAAACTCAGGTAGGGCACACCATAGAAAAAATTCCACCGTTAGTTTATTTAAGGCCCACCGTCATGTGAATATTCCATCCAATCGATTCATCTGATGTGAATCATTAGGATGAAAGAATTTCCCAGAAATTACAGTATTTCAAAACCCAGGTAGACCATACTAAGTGAATCTAGAGTTTTTTGTTTAACTTTATGAGGTGGCCCACATTGTTTTTGAAACATACTGGTTGTTTTCGTTCAACCTAAAGATTGGGTGGCGAACATGATGGACGGTGTGGATTTTTTGGAAGTTAGGTAGTTTCCCCGGTAGTACCTCGCGATGTACGCAAAGGCTTTCCAATGCAAGCGGGCCCTAGAGAGTGGTATTTCTGATAATGGAATAAAAATCAGGGGCATTTGTAGCAGCGTATCGATATTTTACTCGAACAGTATCATTATCGCACTCTCTTTCAGTAAAAGGGCCCACGACCTTTTCTTTCTGATTTTCCGGGAGGCCAAACAGAAATCCCAATTCCACACTCCCCATCTTCATGCGCTAAACACGTATGCACCGTACTTGCAAAATTATGTCCTTTTCCTGGGATCTGGTCCGTTAAATATGTTGGATCCTCGACGTATATTCCTTAATCCAACATTATGGTGTCATTTTTCAGCTTTTTCAGACGATTTGTAGGAAATTGATGGTTAGTAAAGATATCAACGGTCTAGATCGGACATGAACATTTCTATCTCATTATCAAAGGGCCATCCTCTTTCTTCAAATAGTTTGTTTTCATCGATGGAAAAGTATCAAGAGCGTATCAGATTCTACACACGAATGAGATGTCGCACGTGTGGCGAGTTTGGTGTTTGGCGGTTGGAGATGGAGGCGTCAGTGGCTTTTCTCTGCGCGAAAAGATCTGAATCCTTGAAATGAAGAAAAAGACGAGACGGTTTTGGCCTTTGTCCGGCCCTGTATTTGGAATAGGACTAGATTCATGTGATATACTGTGGAGAAGAGCCTGATAGTTGATACACGGGCGCTTATAAATCGTACACGTGTCAACCATCAGCTCAAAGTAAATTGTCAAAAAGTGGGACCCACTACAGATAGTTTATTGTCTTCACTTTTGTTCGCGGACACTTGTTCGCTGAATCTGCAGTTTCTTACCTATCTAGTTTGAATTTTTGGTTACTAAACATGAAAAGTAGTATGCACCACTTGGACCGTTTAATTCTAGTTTTTAATATTTTGGGTGTATAATTTTCTTGGTGCCGGAGTATCAACCATCACACTTGCTAGAGTATCAAAGGTTTAACTCATTGGGAGATACAATGCATTCTACTTTCAGTTTTTCCATTTTTTTAGATACGGCCCCGGCTTCATTCAATACGGTGAGGCCCACCTTGATGTATGTACTGTGAATGCGGATCGTCTACTTTTGCCGAGCTGAAAGTTCGAGCGCTGGGAACCAAGGTGGGGCCCACAGTGATGTTTTTTTTATAAATCCACCCTGTCCATCCGTTTTGGGAGCTCATTTTAGGACATGAGAACAAAAATGAACCGGATCCAAGACTCAAGTGGGCTGAAAATGTGAGGATTGAACGTCCACAGTTGAAATATTTGTGTAGCCATAGGAGTTTCGAATCAGGATAATATTTGTGTTTCGAGTTCATCCCAGTAGTAGTGACGTTATGAACGGTATGGATATCATATAAACATCATTGTGGACCCCAGGGAGGTTTCAACGGTAGTAATTTGCCTACACATCTTTTCCTTTGGTGAGGCCCACTTGAGTTTTGGATTCGGTTCATTTTTTATTTTTTGTCTACAATGAATTCCCAAAACGGATGGACGGGGTGGATTTATCAAAAAACATCACTGTAGGCCCCACCTTGGTTCCCAGTAGAGAATGTTGCTTTCCATCTATGTAAGAGCTTAATGAGCTGGACCAGCTCATCCTGCCACTGTAAGATCTTAATGAGCCTGGAACAATCACAGAGACAACAGCAGAGGTTCTCTATATATGCTGGCTGTCTATCCCTTATGCCAGCTCATTTTAGGACATGAACCCCAAAATGAACCCCAGCGTATTTCCTCTGCCAGCTAATTTTAGGGCATGAACCCCAAAATGAAGTAAATCTAAATCTCAAGTGGACCAGGTCATAGGAAACAGTGGCGATTGAAACTCACCATTAAAAACTTCTATAGCCCACCTTATCAAAGGGTTGAAGTAATCCAATCGAGGGATTTTATTTTTTCTATCCTTTTATAAGACTTATGTTATAAATGGTTTGGATTATTGGAAGATGACCCAAATTCAAAGCATCAAGTCCCTACGTTTCTTGCTGATTTGGTGTGGTATGGCCCGCATGAGTCTTGAATCTTAATGTTTTTTAGAATCCTGTCCTATTGTGTTCTTTCAAAATAGATAGACGGAGTGGATTTGCCAAAGGACATCTATGGGCCCGGGCTGTGTGGGACCCAAAGAGATTTTTGTAACAAATCCACTCCGTCCATCTGTTTTGAAAGACCACAATAGGAGAGGATTTTAAAAAAAATCAGGAAGATCCAAAATTTATTTTGGCTGTACTGAGGAAACAGTAGGGATTGAAGGCGTGGGTGACAGAAGTTTTGTATCAGGATGATATTTGTTCCTACAGTTTATCTGACGGTAATAATCCTTTGAACGGTTTGGATGGAATATAAACATCATGTTCAGATCCAGGAAGGTTTCAACGGTGGAAGATTCTTTTCCCATCGTTTCGTTGGTGTGGCCCATATGAGATTTTTATCTGAATGAATTTTATATTTCTTTCCTATTGTGTATTTCAAAACAGATGGACGGAGTGGATTTGTCACAGATCTCTGTGGGCCCCACACAGACCCGGGCACAGAATACCTATGTGCCCGGGGTCACATGCAATTCGGTTACGAAATATCTAGCTCAGAGAAGCAGCGGTCGAAATTTGCCACGTAGACATCCTTCAATGCCAGCGCCATAACCTTATAAATGCACCCACCAAATCCTTCAGTGTCTTCCTGAAACGGCTCTCTCTCTCTCTCTCTCTCTGCATTTCGTAAAAACCGAGAACAAGAAATCTCGACCTTTCGCAAGGTATGCGGTCTCGGTGCTCTAGATCTTCAATTGCAATCTCTGAAATTTCCATTGTTTGAATCGCTGCTTCATCATTATAAGATTCTTGTATGTGATTTCGAATCGGCTGCTTTAGAAACCCTAGCTAGCTCCGCCCCCCGTATTCTAGTAAGAATTTGATATGCTCTGTGGAGATTGATCGAGGACTTGAAGTTCCGTTTTCTTCCGATTTGCTGCAGAGATATAGAATCCGTTGATTTCTTAGCGGTCTTTTGGATGCCTGTAAGATTTTTAACTGTAAACAACTTACACCTGCTTGTTTGGAAGCAAGTTTTAAATTACGTACAGGCAAACAGTTTTTTGTGTTTGGATAACCTGTAAAGTGTTTAAAGAAAATGTGTATTCACATCTCAGAGAGCTCAGGTGGGGGGAATGACTCCAAAATCTTCAAATCACATCAAAAGCTTGACGTATAATATGCCATTGGGTTGAGTTCATCTTGATATATCTTTGAGCTGATCGTTAGGTTACCAATCATCAGGTGGGCCACAAAAGTGGGCCCACAGATTCAAAATGTCAATCTGGCATGTTGTGATGGATGATGCACAGGCACTTAGTAATTACTTAGAAATTGCACATGTGGCATGCAAGTGGTCAAATTAAACCGTCCAAATTATGGTAACCAAGTGTAGATGTATCATGAAACGAAAGTTAAGTTTATTTAATTATTTGACTATCGGATTTGTGGACATTTATTGGATGTTAAAATTGAAAAAATCAAACCGTCCTATTTCCACAAACGAGTGTACGAATCAGAGGTTAGGATTGTTTGATCTTGGGAATGTGACTTGGCAATAGTTGGCTGCACAATCTAGCCAGTTTTATCTTAGTTAATATAGCCACATGTGTAATTTCCGAGTTTCTGTGTTTCAAGCATCATACACAGCTTGAGTTCATATAACTCAACAGGGATGTGAATTGCGTGTAAACCAAGGTATCCCAAAACGGTTACGATACGGCCGTATCGGCCGATACGTAAAGGAAACGGTGGTGGCCGTTACGCGTTACGGGGTCGTAACGGCCGTAACGGCCGTTACAGAAAAAATAGGCCGTAACGGCCCCGTAACAGCCGTTACGGGACCGTTACAGCCCTGTAACGGACCGTTACAGCCCCGTAACGGTCCTGTAACGGTCCCGTAACGGTCATGTAACTGTTTTCTTCAGAAAATAAAAAGGGGCCGTATCGGCCGATACGGGGTCCATAACGGCCGTTACGGCCCGTATCGTAACGGTAACGGTGGTGGCCGTTACGGCCACCATTACCGTTATGGAACACCTTGGTGTAAACATGTTACACGGGGCCTGTGTAAGCCAAAGCTTTGTGGCATCTACCGTGATGTTCGCGTGAAATCCACTCTATTCATCAGTTTCGCCAGCTCACTTTAGATTGAGAGCCCAAAAATGAGGCAGATCCAAGCCCCAAGTGGTGGGCCACACCATTCTAAATAGTGGGGAGGGAAACACCTACCATAAAAACCTTCCTAGGATTAATGATGATATCTTACATGCAATCTAACCTATTCATAGGATGAAAGGAAATAGCAAATACCAGCCTGCTCTAAAACATCTGAGGGCCCCAATATGGTTTCAATGGTGAGCATTCAATCCCCGCTCTTTCTTGTGGTGTGGCTGACTTGAGTTCCTGATCTGCCTCATTTTTGGGCTCACATCCTAAAATGATATGGGAAAACTGATGGATGTCCCACGGATATCATGGTGGGCCCTATAGAGCTTTGGGTTACATGGACTCTGTGTAACGAGTTACAGGCAACTCCCTTCCACACCCTTCTTCCTTCATGGCTTCTCTCTATACCCAAAAGGAAGGGAGTAAGTGAGGAGTTTGCTGGAAGAGGGCCCCTAAACCAACAAGTCACTTACAGGAAAGTGAAGTATCTTCTTTTTCAGATATTTTCAAATGGGGCCTTTACCTGTAAGTTGTAACTCACCCAGTTCTACAATGAATACTAACTAACTTTTAAGCTTGACAACTTGTATAAAAGATTTCCATGACCAGTTTGAACATCATATTTGAGAGATATATAACCTGCTTTGTACTTTATTTGTGACTCTTTCCTCCTTTGTTCCTTCCAGAGATGGCATCCATACACACTGCATTGACTTCTGTTGTTTGTAAGAAGGGCAGGCCTTCTTCATCTGCTAAGCTGCCAAATAATGCTTTTTTACCTGGATTTGAGGTGGTGGGGCGTGTTTCAAATGTATGGGATAAGGAATTATGCCCCACTTCAAGGAATTCTGTGCCAAGAGCCACTTTAACATTTGGTCCTAACACCACTGAATCAGAAAAGACAAAACAGAGGAAGCACACAGTCAATCCTGCAGCCCCCGACTTCCTTCCACTTCCATCCTTTGAAGAATGCTTTCCAAAGAGCACAAAGGAATGCAGGCATGTGTTGGTTTCTTTTCTATTCTATTCTATTCTTTTTTTTTTTTTTTTTTTTTTTTCATTTTTCTTCTTTAAATTTTTAGCCTGTTGAAATGCTTCTCTGAGCTAAAAAGCCATTCCCATTTTGTATGATGATATGCTTGCCAGGGAGGTTGTTCATGAGCAATCAGGTCATGTCCTCAAGGTTCCATTTCGACGTGTTCACTTATCTGGAGAGGAGAAGCACTTCGACACATACGACACGAGTGGCCCACAGAATATAAGTCCACGCATTGGTATAAACGCTAACCTGTTACCATTTCCAGTTTGTGGAGTCTTTACGTTGTCATTGCAAAACTCAGCACTTTGAGCACTGTTTGTATACTTTGCAATAAATGATGCTCAATTTTGTCTTTGTTCGTGTATTTATCAATTGGTCCCTACCTTCTGAAATAGACGTGTTATGAGTCATTTTACCTCCTATTTATCTTTCATATTTTAGAATTTGCTTCTTGTCCTTATTATTGCGATTTATTATTTTCATATTCCTTTGATAAGTGTGGAGTCTTTTTTGGCTTTGTGGAGTTTATGACAGCAGTTATGTAGTTTCTTTGGATCAATCTTCGACACCCTCATTTGTTTAGCAATTAGCATATTTAAATACAGTTCCTGATATTTTTAGATTTTTTTATTACTTTGATTGTGGCGTTTCAGATAATTTATTTGCAATTACTCCTCTCTGCCTTTTCTTTTCTTTACATTGAATTGCCTGTGCATAGAACCTTGGTATTTAAGAGATTTTCTTTCCTGACTACCTTCATTTAGTTACTTAAAGATGCTTTGATATGTTGTGACTTTGGCAGGTCTTCCTAAGATACGCAAAGACTGGGTTGATAGGCGGGAAAAGTTGGGTGGACCAAGATATACACAGATGTTCTATGCTAAGCAGGGAATTATAACTGAAGAGATGTTGTTCTGTGCCACTCGGGAGAAGCTTGAACCAGAATTTGTGCGGTCAGAGGTTGCACGTGGACGAGCTATTATCCCTTCCAACAAGAAGCACTTGGAACTGGAGCCTATGATTGTTGGGAGAAATTTCTTGGTCAAAGTCAATGCAAATATTGGAAACTCTGCTGTCTTGAGCTCCATAGAGGAAGAGGTGCATAAGCTTCAATGGGCGACGATGTGGGGTGCTGATACTGCCATGGATCTCTCAACAGGTCGCCATATCCATGAGACTCGTGAATGGATCCTTCGTAACTCTGCTGTACCAGTGGGGACGGTGCCCATCTATCAAGCTCTTGAGAAAGTGAATGGCATCGCAGAGGATCTTAGCTGGGATGTTTTCAGAGATACCCTGATTGAACAAGCTGAGCAGGGTGTGGATTACTTCACCATCCATGCTGGGGTGCTGCTTCGCTACATCCCTTTGACAGCGAAGCGTATGACCGGCATTGTTTCCCGCGGAGGATCCATTCATGCAAAATGGTGCTTAGCTTATCACAAGGAAAATTTTGCTTATGAACATTGGGATGACATCCTTGACATCTGTAATCAATATGATGTGGCACTATCAATTGGTGATGGGCTGAGGCCTGGGTCAATATATGATGCCAATGACAGTGCTCAGTTTGCTGAGCTTTTGACTCAAGGGGAGCTGACCCGCCGAGCATGGGAAAAGGACGTTCAGGTAATAACCCATTATACATGATTTGGTGCCCAAATGATTGATTGCAGTTTCCATTAGTTAACTATTAATAAATTTCTTTGATTGTTTAGTGATTTAACATCGAAAAAATTGTAATGAATGTGAATTCAATAATTTTTCTTTTTTGAAGATTTTGCTATTCAATAGTTATAAAATTTGGGGGTATAGAGAATTTCATAATATTTTATTTGTTTATGGAAATGCATTGAGTATTACATATAGTTAGGTGTTACAGATTTCTCTCCCTGGCGTTGGCTTCTTTCTATCATGGTAATGAATTGTGATCTTTATGTTAGCTATTTAACCCTGGGGACATGCAACAACTGAAATTCCTCGGTTATTACAACGATTGAAGATTCAATGTTGTTGATTAGGGACGCATTTTTCTGTTCTGGATTTTTTTAGTAAGCATCATCTTTTTAGTTAAGCATCATTGATCTAAGTTCCCTATACTACTAGGCGAAACTGAGCCATAGTGGATGATTTTTATACCATTTTTTTGAGCTTTTATCATGTAAATGAAATAGTCTTGAGACTTCAAACGGGCTTTGGATTCCACCTTCTGATCAATAACATTGTGTGACTTATCTAGGTAATGAACGAAGGACCTGGCCACATTCCGATGCATAAAATTCCTGAAAACATGGAGAAACAGCTTGAGTGGTGCAATGAGGCACCTTTCTATACACTTGGGCCATTAACCACTGATATCGCACCAGGGTATGACCATATCACCTCAGCAATCGGTGCTGCCAATATCGGAGCACTTGGTACTGCACTGCTGTGTTATGTTACGCCTAAGGAACACCTTGGGCTGCCAAATCGGGATGATGTGAAGGCTGGTGTCATAGCATATAAGATAGCTGCTCATGCAGCTGATCTGGCAAAAGGCCACCCACATGCCCAAGAGTGGGATGATGCACTGAGCAAGGCTCGTTTTGAGTTCCGATGGATGGATCAATTTGCATTGTCTCTGGATCCCATGACTGCCATGGCCTTCCATGATGAGACCTTGCCATCAGATGGTGCCAAGGTGGCGCATTTCTGTTCTATGTGTGGGCCCAAGTTCTGTTCCATGAAAATAACGGAAGACGTACGTAAGTATGCTGAAGAGCATGGGTATGGGAATGCTGAAGAAGCTGTGCAACATGGGATGGATGCTATGAGTGCTGAGTTCTTAGCTGCCAAGAAAACTGTCAGTGGTGAACAACATGGTGAAGTTGGTGGGGAGATCTACTTGCCAGAAAGTTATGTCACGCGCACATTGGACAGATGAAGGTCAGTGCTTCTGAACCTAAAAATTCTTGGATATGGCACTTTCTATTCATCAAGTAAATTTAGGATCTGTTTGGTCACGCTTCCTCAAAAGGGGGGTTTCTGTAGAAGGGGTTTTCAAGCCTCCTTTTGCAGTCTCTACTCAGGATTGGTTTTTGCCTATTTAGCACTCTGGTGCTTATTTTGTTGAGCCAGGCATGAGATGTGGGTTTGCAAAGTGCATCCAAATGGACGACATCAACCGCCTTTTGGATCAAAACTGCGTTTGGGCCTCAAACACCCCTTCAGAGGGTGCATTTGCAAATATATCGCAAATTGCTATATTTGCATTGGACGAGTTTGCAAGACTTTCCCTCTCTGCTCAATGCAGAATGGGGTTTCTGCACTTCCCAAACGACGTGCCATGCCACATTAAAATGATGACTGTTTAACTTTGGAGAGATTGCCATTTTATCCAGATGGCCACTCAGTCTGCCATCAGTATTTGCAGCTAAACCGACTAATATAGTTGTGCAGACTTGTTTCCTTTTGTCTACTTATTTTTTAATATGCTGATTTTCTGACAGGAATAACTTCATGAACTGATCATGTGGTCATGGAGAGCCTTGGAAGACTGTGCTGGGCTTGAGTTATCTGCACTGTTTTTTTATGGTTTTGGTGAGTAGGTAGCTTAGTTAAATAAACCGAACAACTCCTATGTTCTGGTTGAGTATCTATGCTGATAATAAAATGTCTTTCTATTTATCATTTATCTGGGGTTCTTTTCATTGATGTAGAAACTGCACCGGGGGTGCCTGTATCTGCTGCAGTCTGGGCCATCTGGTCTGGATATGGCAGGACAGGCTGAGAAAGTCCCTTCGAACCTGAACAGGATAATGCCTGCGTAGGGAGTGTGCATTTTGTTTTTCTGTTTTTGTTCTTGCACAGGGGCCTGTCCAGAGTTCCAGCTATCTGATTCATGTGGGATGGGTCTGGCGTTGCGGACTGGCTAATCCGTCTTATTGCTGGGAAGTAACTGAAACTGCTATTTATTTATTTTTCGTTTTGAGGGACACACACACACACACACACACACACACACACTTGTATGTATATACATCCAGATGTATCTTTTAAGCATGGCTTTCATAACTTCATGCTATTTCTAATAGAGTCAGAGAATTTACATTAAACCGTATAGGAAGCTACACATTTTCAAACGCCCATTTCAAAATGCATAGCTGTGAGTGAATTTTCAATCATTATTAGATAGTGTCGGGGACATGCACCTACTTACTTTTGGGGCAATAACATGCAGAGGTATCTTTTGCCCATCTGTTATAACTTAAGCAATGACATCAAACGTGCCATTCCATCGTTGGGAATGGCTGATTTATTATTGAAACCACGTTGCTTTTTCTGTTCAGTGTGATAATGTTGCTGAGATTTGTAAATCGCACAACATCATTGCAATTATGTTGTCAGATTTTCAAAATCTCTCCAGTTTTTAATTTTTTATGATTTTTTCATGAAATTCTCATGATTTTAGTGAAAATTTTATTTGAGAATGAAAATAAATCATTTTAGGGATTTTTAGTGGAAAATTCCTTATAAATCCCAAATTTGCTAAAGGATTCCTTACGAATCAGAATACCCGAGTAGTGCTTTTTGAGAAGGGAAATTACAGAACTATCCTCAGATATTAATTTTTCCCTGGAAAGTAATAAAGTCAGAAAGTTTTGGGGCACACGTGCTATGTGTATGATGTCCAGCCTGTCAAGCATTTGTATCCTACCATAATAATCACGCAGACCAAAACTCTTTCTGATAGAATCACTGGCTGGGCTGCACGTGCATTTTGATGGCTTTCAAGTGCTGCATATTATTTTTTATGGCGTGGCTCACCTTTCTGTTTTGGTAGACCTAATTTTTGGTTCTTCTAAACGTCAAGGCAGATTACATCTCTATCGAATGGGCTGTATATCATAAAAATGTCATGTGGGCCCCACATTATCCACTTTACCTCTTTTGAAAGAAAAAAAAGTGCATGGTAATTTCACTGCTCAAAAAGCACTTCCCTTAGTGCTAAAATTCCCATCATTTTGTACCTATATTTTCTATACTTAAAATCATTTATTAAATTATAATAAATATTTTAAATATTATATTTTCAGTGAGATTTTCCTAATAATTTCATGAGAAAAATATAAAATTTTGGAAACCTCCCAAGAAATTCTCGGGCTGAAAAATTGCTGAGAATGAGATTTCTCACTATGTTGCCACTGTCTGAAATAAGCAAGAACAAATCAGTCTATCCTCTGTTGCGTAAAAAATAAAAAATAAAAAGAAAATAAAAAAGGGAATGTAATAAATTAAAAAAGGGAATGTACTGCTTGTTGGCATGCAATTCTTTTTTCTTTTTTTTTTGAAAGATGAGAAATTTTATTAAGAAAAAGAACACAAAAACAAACAAACAAAGCAAAGACAGCGAAAGAACAAAAACAGAGAAAACCTAACACAAAAAAACTAAAATACAAGCACAGCCCCTAGGCTGACAGAGAACCCCACAGACCCAAAAAAGAAAAAAGAAAACACCCCTGAGCAAACCCGAAGGATTGAAGAAGCCAGTGATTATGGGGCCCAATCTTTGAAAAGAGAGAACTTTGGAGAGCACTCCAGAAAGAGAGGAAGACTGATTTCTGAAACAACGGCTATTTCTCTCCGCCCACATTGCCCAGACAAGTGCTAGGAAGATGATTCTCCATTTCCTTCTTCCTAACACTCCACCGTGGTCGTTGTGCCAAACTCGAAAAAGGTCAGCTATATCTCCTGGCTTGACCCAAGAAACCCCTGCCAGTCTCAGAATGCTCCACCATAAATCCGCAGTGAAAGAACAATGGATGAAAAGGTGATTGACTGTCTCTTCCAGGAACTGATATAAATCCAGCACCAGCAGTGTTTCCTCTCTCCACTACCTTCAAAATTTAGCTAACGTCGAAGACAGATGCAGGCTGAGAAAGTCCCTTTGAACCTCACCAGGATAATTCCTGCACAGAGAGTGAGCTGCTTGTTTTCTTTCTTTTCTTTTTCTTTTTCTTTTTTCGCAGCAAGATGGAGCCCTGAATGGATGACTTAATCTAGGCTCGAGTCTCATCTGCTTTTTGGAGGCTTGCATCTGCCTCATTAGGGCGCGATTCCCTTGTTCAATTAACTGCTCTGCCTAAAAATCCATGGGTGGTTTTCCGCAGTGTATGAATGCAGGGATGGGCAAGTGCAGCATGTGTGCAAACCCATATCCTTGTGAGTTTCATGATGCACTTAGATGCTAAAACTGGATTCAAGCACAGTTCATTCAATTATGAAGCAAATGTCCTAAATGCGAACAAAGCCAAATTTCCATTCAATGTGATTAAAGGTAGACTTAATTGCAGTTTGGTTTAGTTCCTCATTATGATTCGAGACGGACTTTGCTTATTCTGTTCATTTGTTCTTTTACTAATCGAATAGTTCCAATTCAGTTTGTTATAACATTCTTTGTATTGCGACTTTGAATCTGTACTGCTACAAGTTTGAATATTATGTATATTGCAGCATATCTGAATGGCTGTTTCAAACATGTAAAAGTAAAAAATAAAAAGCTTGGGGAAAATGGGATGAAAAGGTTGGAGGTGTAATTTCATATTTCAATTTAATCTATGGCTGGTGAGAATGAAAGTCAAGGACTATATTACAGGAGTTCATCTTATTGGGCTACTGGTTTCTTCCACACATCAATGAGAGATGTTTGGGGTGGACCCAGTTGCTAGATTAGATGTCTAAATCCAGGGGTGCCCCAGTTTTAAATTAGAGATCTGAACCCAGGATAGTGTACTCTTTGAGTTCAATGGTAAAAGCATCAATCTTAACATAGCCTGTCTTGTACGATAGTGATCTTCCAAGTATGGGCCAGGCGAGATTAGATGTCTAAATCCAGGTGTGCCCCAGTTTTAAATTAGAGATCTGAATCCAGGATGTAGTCTTTTGGTTTGGCGAATGGTAAAAGCATCAATCTTAACATAGCCTGCCTTGTCCCATAGTGATCTTCCAAGTATGGGCCAGGTAGCGCCGAATCCAGACCATGAATTGTTCAGATCATCCTTTAAGATGCACTGGGGTTGATGCTGTACAGTACCCTACCAAAACCCATTAACCATATAACCCAGACTGTGAACTGTTCTGATCATCATTTAAGATGCACTTGGGATGGAAAGAAGCCATGGCACTGTACCTTGTTGAAACCCATTCAACCCTTCTATGCACTCACAGACGGGCGGATCGTGTTGTCTGATTTTGGTAGCCATTAGGCTTGAATTTGGTGACCTATCGGCAATTGCTTGGATCAGGCCTAATTTTCCAGCCAGATTAGTAACGGGCTACCTCATTTATGCGGCTGCAACCATCGTAGAGCACAAGGGATCATTTGACTGTTGCTAATACATGGCGTGGTTGTAGGATAAACGGTGTTGATCTTTTGAGAGTAGTAATAATTGACCAGCATCTCCTCTATCAAAGAATGGGTGTTCCTCGTGCTAAATACTGTATGCTTGGTATTTTATGGATGGATGGATTGGCAGCATCGCCAATACAATTGCAAAACTGATTGGGTTGTTGAGATGCGGGTCCCACCTATAACCTGGGCAGACGACCAATGTTATTGCCTGTGTACTATGAATCTCGGTGTATGAGTCTCTTGATTGACCCAAAAAGTCTACAGCGGTCCACTTTTTGGTAACTGTAGGTATGCTCTGATTGGTCAGACCATAGGAAATTGTGGAGCACATTTGCATCTCCCTATGTTTAAAATTACATCGACTGGACATTCTAACCATCCAATTGATGGCTTTAAAAGTAAAGCTGTGGTAATCCAATTTCCTGCAAAATCAGGTAGCTACTTTCATCTTCACATTCAGAACAGCGTGAAATCTTTGTCATATTTATGGTTGAAGAGTGTTGAAGATTTTTAGAGTGGTTGTATGCTATCACACTAATCTAGCTCAATTGGTAATTGAGACTGTTCATGAATGTGTTGAAACATGCAATTAGCTGTGTCCCAATATCTTTACCTTCACATTTAGGATAGCAATTGCGATATGGTCTGTAATTGCCCTGAATTTTGGCACACTTAATTAGGAATTAATTGAAATGAAAATTTAATTTTGTGGGAGGAGATGATGGATCGATTCCTACCACCTCAAGAAATAACTTTTTTGGCAAATCTGATTTTTTTTTTTTCACTTTATTTGGAAAACTCTCTTTTAAAAAGGTATTCGTGAGAGCTCCGTAGGAAACCCTGGAGAAAAGAGAAAGGAAAAACTAAAAGAATTAGAGAGGTAGAGAGAGGGAGAGAGAGACTGAGGGGAGCTCAGATTTGGTAAGTTAATCTTCATTTAATTTTTTTTGTGCATTCAATCTCTTTTTGCCAAATCCATGCAATGAACGGTGTGGATTGGCCACTCGTTCATTACATTGACCTATGGAAGATACGACAATAAAATGATTTGAAAAGACTTAGATTTAGGCAAAATCTTTTGCTATAGTGATGCATTTGGTGTTCTATAATGGTTCTAGATCAGATATGTATGGATCATTTAATCCCAAAGGCCAAAATAGGCAAGGACCCTAAATTACAGATTGATCTAATCATTGGATGGCCCATAACAATCAGATCTAGTCCTAGCCTTTTGTTTGTATAAGTGATCTTATGATGGATCATCAGATGTATCGGATTTGATTTGTATCATCTGCCTGGATTCTGGGGTCGATCGAAACTATCACCCAATGTTTTGGATGGACCTGATCATTTGACAGGCCTCAACGATCATATGACAGATGGATGTTAAAGACAATCTAGAAATAAATGCCTCAAATTTAACGATTTATTGGCTGTCTCCTAATTTAATCGTGTGGGAGCCAATGGATGGTTTATATATCACCCGTTGGAGTAAGAAAATCCTTGAAAGTAAGAAAGTATGAAAATCTCCAAAAAATTATAATATCGAATCATCATGATAATAATAGATATCTTATTTGTAATTAAATTTAACATTTTTTTTCTATCTTTATATTTTATTAGTAAATGTAAATTTATTATTAAACCATTATTGTATAAAAATATGGATATATTCATGCAAATTTTGAAATTTTAGGATTAAAATAAAAATTATAGCTAAGTCAGGGGGTTTTGGCATAAATTTCAGAATTTCGCAAAATACCATCCAAACCTTTGGGAAAAATTCAAATTACAGACTGTTACTTAAAACAACTCGAATTTGCAGAAATTCTAATAACACCTTAATTTCTGCAATATTGTTTATTAATTCATGAATTCACTTTAATTTTATTTAAATAAAATATCTTGTTGTAAAATTATATAATTATATAATTGTGATGCAATAGACAACCCTTAATCATCCTAAGGACACTAGAATACTTTGGTTTAATTTAGTGAGCCCCCATTGAAGAATAACCATCCATAAACTATATGTTAAGAATAAAATATGAAGGAATTCAAATTAGAAGGTTAGATCCTCCATGTGGACCATAAATTGGGACTTGATTAATCAAAGGTGGGTTGATTATACAAGTTTACTCAGATAGAAAAATGATTTGATTGTGCCATGTATTTAAGAGATTGTTAGTTGATTTAATTTAGGGTAACATATCAAAATCCACTTCACCAAGATACAAGTAAGTGAATCCAACATGTTTCCTCTTTGTTATGAACTGTGTCCTTCCTAACTAAACGATACCTAGATTTCATCTTCCTTAGACTGTGTCTTTACTAGCGGCCGTACCCATATGAGCATGGGCTCAACTTGTCTTTGGACGTGCTCGATCCATTCAAGGTTGACAGGAGCATCTTAGTTTATGGTGATCTTGAATTTCATTAAGCCTTCGCAATCTTTTAGCAATATTGATGTATTGTTGAGCTGTACTTAGCATGCACGTCGCATCAAGGATGCCAGAAAATGGAGTTGTTTCGAATTCGGTTGCATGTGTTATATATGTATGTGTGTGTGTGTGTTGGGTGTGCCAGAGTCAATATTGGCTCAACTCAAGCCGACCGCCTTATGACCCCAGGCGTCAAATAGATTGAGAAAGCTAGGTTCAGGAGAACCAGGTTGTCTATCTAGCCACCGATTACGAAAAGATAAGTTGAATTCATGAATGGGAGGGTTTGGCTTTCTAATGAGTTCTTTTTGCCTTGTGCAAAGACTTTAAATTAAGCCTATGATAACTCAGTCAATTTTAACTATAACTCAATCTTATTAAAAGAAGTACTTTAGCCCAATTGATAAAACAATAAATATAAGTCACTACACTTGACTAAAATCACCTGTTTTGTATTATATAACAAATAACATATAAGCTGTCTGTTGGTGGAAGCTGCTTGTCACTTTTAAATGAGAATACCACCCACCAACAAGAGATACAAGTGATAACTTTGATTTTGGAAATCTGAGATAATCTGACTTTTCAAGGAATAGGACTGAAAATTTGATTTTCTTTGGGTTGTATTTGTGGAAATCACTTTCACCTATGGTTGTTTTTGCGTTATTTTTTTTGGTGGGATGCATCTTCGTTGCACTTTTTCAAAAAACTCCATACTATTCCTACTATGGATTAATGGCAATATTTATTCATGTTGAGAGGATTATCAACTCCAATTGGTTTGGAAATGACTGCCTTTCCACATCTCTCTTTTGAATAGGGCAACCAAATGTTTGCACCCGTGTGAAAAAAAAAACCTATTGCTTGAGATATTATGCATGATATTCAATGCTCTGTTAGTTGGTTATTTCTTAGTCTTGATTATACAATAGTTAAAAACCCTATTGGTTGGGTTGACTCGATAATTTAATCATTATAAAGTGAAATATTATTTGTTAATTATTATAAATAGTTAGATTGTATAACCAATGTAAAATGTGACTTAAATCAATGACCACACTAATACCTCACTTAAGGTTGATTTACCTCAGTTGGGTTTGAATTGATAACAGAGATAAATCAAAGTTGTGGAGAATTCTCCTTTTGATTTCTGTGTATAAACTAACCACAATGGGGGGAATATATAGAGATGTACAACCTAGCATATTATTTAGACAAGAAAAACTAATAAACAAAAAGAGTCAATCAAGGAAGCTATACAAGGCAAACCACAACCACTCAAGGAATCTATACAAGGCAAACTAGTAGGACCAGTGGGCCCCACCACAATGGCCGTATAACCATGTATAACACCCCTTCAAACTGATGCAAGTCATCGACAACCAACAGTTTACCAACCAGGAAAGAGGGACGAACAAAAGTGAGTAAGACTATCTGTAATTTGATTATGGGATGCCACGCATGGGAGGAAAATAAGGCTAAATTGATATTTTTCTCGAATGAAGTGATAGTCGATCCCTATATGCTTCATCCTCTTATGAAAGACAGGATCTCTGTCTTGACATCAATTTTTAATTAAATCCTTCCATTTATGACGAGCAACCTTGGTTTGAGTTGTGCCAAAGGAGTGTTGAGTCAACCGAACCATCAGGTCGATTCGACCAGTCTCTCAGAGTCCAGGCCAAGTCTGGCCTGTTACCAAGTTTGCCCGAGACTGCTCTAAATCAGTCAACTTGGCAGAGCTTTGAGACAAAATTTTCAGCTATGTTTCAAAGGTTTACCATCACATTCACCTGCCTATTCATTGACAGAGAGAATAGCAACCCACCTCATATATGGGTGCGGATTGCCTTGATACTCAGTCCCTGGTGACTTTACCGTCGGTCCACCGTGATGTATGTATTTTATCCATGCCCATCCATTTTTCTGGACCATTTTAGCGCATGATCCCAAAATTGAGGCAGATCCTCAGCTGAAGTCAAGTGGACCACACCACAGGGAACGGTAGGAGAAGAAAACAATATCTTACATTACAATCCCTTTGCAAGAATCTCTCGGAGGTAATGAATGCAAAATCGTAACAACATAGTTTATTCTTTTTCTTTTTCTGTTTTCTTTCTTCGCTCTTTTTTTTTTTTTTTTTGGCCGAAAAGCGGGAACACACTACATGTAATTTTATTGATGCGGAAACGAAATCCATATACATTCCAAAGGGTTGCCAAACTGACTAACCCCTCCACTACACAACCACAAAGCAAAGCAAATTCATAACCAAAACCACAAAGAAGATGAAAACACAGAAAAACACAACCCAACACCATGATACCTCATCCGAAAGGCAACAGGGGACTGGGATAGCTGCTAGAAGCATACGAACTTCGCCCAACCCTCAGCTGGATGAGCATCTTAACCCACACCTACATATCTTCCATTTCTTGACTAGCCACGCCTGGTTAATAATAACTAAGATAAGATGAACCCTGGCCCAACAATCGTGCCCCATTTCGCTGATCTTGGTGAATCCCAACCCCAAGATATAAGTCCCTGATTGCATGCATTTCTGTGGCAATATCTCTGATTTGCATCCGGTCGTTTGGAGATTCTACAGAACATGCAATGCCAATTTTGGCCACAAAAGCCAAGCACTCTCTCATTCTAGTTCTTGCGATGCCACGCTGTTCTCCATTGTTCAGAACTTGAACTTCTTCTAAGAGTAGTTGTGGGTCTACAATCTCTATCACTCGATTGGGTAAAGCCATCTTAACAAATTGATGGAGGCTTAGACCGTCTTTAAACACGTCATCGGTTGGCCTCTTTCCTGTGAACATCTCCAAAAGAAGAATACCATAGCTGTAGACATCTCCATGTGCAGACGCCTTTCCACCCGTTCCATACTCTGTCATTTATACATCTCGAATTTTCAAGATATTAAGATTTCATTCCAGTGATTAGATCAAAATAAGGATTGATTTTTGCCCTCAAAGAAGTGACAATCATTAAAAGTATAGGAAATAATATCGTATTAATTTTAAACTGTTGAAGCATGAAGTTATCAAGGTATAACTAACAAAACGGTCCTACTATAAACATAAGCATCAGAAAAAAGAAAAGATTATAATGTAATTACTACTAATTTCTCATCCATTGACCTTGCATGCGCAACCATTGGATGCATTTTTAGACGATATTTATCTTATCCAAAAATGAAAAAGAAAAAAAAAAGCATCTTCTATCCTCCAATCATATACTCTCTGGAAGTTTCTTTTGATTTACCATTCAGTTAGTTTAGTTGCAGGTAATGGAAGCATAACTTTTACAAAATGATTTATTTTGAGAGTTTAGGACATGTTTGGTTGCCACTGAAAAATGAGTTCATCTCACTCTAGTTAATAATAACTATGCATTAGAAATCAATTATTTTGGTAGGATTTAAAAACGAATCCGGATCAATTATTTTGAGTACCTGATCATTTCTAATTGTGTTTTCTTATGGTTGCAACTGTAACAACAGTACAACACGAGCAACAAAGAGAAGTGACAATTCAAGCTTTATATTTAAGAACTACTGCAACATTTATAAAAGATAAAAGAAGAAAGGAAACGCATGAAATTGTTACCTGGAGGAACATAGCCAACAGATCCCTTGAGACCAGTTGAGCTGGTTTGATCTTGAGAAGTATTACTGGCAGCATTAGGAAGGAACCTTGCTAATCCAAAATCACCCAAGTGGGCACACATCTCATTGTCCAGTAGAACATTGCTCGGTTTTAGGTCACGGTGAATGACTGCTACTGTGCCACAATAGTGATGAAGATACTCCAATGCAGAGGCCACATCAATGGCTATATCTAGCCTTTGAATAAGGTTCAAACTCCTCAGCTCTTGCTGCCCATGTACATTTGGATGCAACCACTCCTCGAGACTCCCATTAGGCATGTACTCAAACACTAGAGCTTTGAAATCATTGCCTTTAAAATCAATGCTTGAGCAAGCAGTTATGATTTTAATCAGATTCCGGTGCCGGGTATTTCTCAAGGCTTCACATTCAGCAAGGAAACTCCTTGAAGCTCCACATCGCTGAAGATCGAGAACTTTCACTGCAACAAGTGTTTCATTCTGATCTAGAATTCCTTTGTATACTGAACCATAACTTCCCATGCCAATCAAATTGTCTGAAGAGAACTCACCAGTTGCTTTAAAGAGATCCGCATAAGAAACATTTAAACATTGGCCGTGCAAGAAAGAGTCAGGCAAAGG
This sequence comes from Liriodendron chinense, assembly GCA_003013855.2. Classification (NCBI taxonomy): domain Eukaryota; kingdom Viridiplantae; phylum Streptophyta; class Magnoliopsida; order Magnoliales; family Magnoliaceae; genus Liriodendron; species Liriodendron chinense. The sequence goes on from ML058333.1 coordinate 8,917,902, forward strand.
CTTCTTGCTGGCCTTTCTTCTTGCCCAATAAAGAGTGGCAAAGAGAAATGATAGAAGTATCAGACCTAAAACTGCACCGACCACCGAGCATATTACTGTAATAGAAATAGACCTTCCTCGTTTCTTAGAAGCTTTCTTCAGGCATGCAGGCAGCTGTAATTGTAGGATACCTCCACAAAGCCTCTTGTTTCCACGGACTGAAAATGCACTGGCATTTTTGAAAACACCTTGAGTTGGGACTTGGCCATCGAGATCATTGGACGACAAATCCAAGTACTCGAGAAATGGAAATTTCTCCAGAGCTACTGGAACATGCCCAGAAAAGTTATTATGAGAAAGATTTAGCAGTTTAATACCTTTTAAGTTGTTCAAACCCGGAGGAATGGCTCCTTGAAAGAAGTTATTGCTCAAATCTAGATTTTCCAGACTCCAACAATTGCCCAGAGTGATGGGAATTTCACCTGTCAATTTATTGTGACCAACATCCAAATTTTGAAGTAGTTTCAAGTTGCCAACTTCCGATGGTAGAGATCCGATCAAAACATTCTCACTTATCTGAAGTCTGACCAGCGAAGTAATAATTAAAACTTGTTTGGGTATGGTACCGTACAGCTTGTTTCTATCAAGACTTAAGGTGTGAAGACGACGGCAGTTTCCAAGACTCGAAGGGATATTTCCCTGCAAACGATTTTTGAATAAAGAGAGCACAGCCAATCCAGTGATGTTGCCAATGGAGGTTGGTATTTGTCCGGAGAGTTTGTTGTCGTACAAATACAATCCCTCCAAGTTTTGAAGTTTCTCAACACCAATAGGAATGGTACCCATGACAGAGGTCTCGAATATGGCAAGAGTATTTAAGTTGAAGAGATTGCCAATATCTGTTGGGATGCTTCCAGATATCGGGCTTCCTCCTAACTGTAGTAGGGTAAGATGGGTAGAGAGATTGACGATGGTTGCGGGCAGTGTTCCTCTCAGCTGATTGAAATGTAGTGCCAATCTTTCCAAACGGGTACAATTGGTCAAAGAAGTGAGGAAACTAAAGTCATCGTCTCCTTCTCCACCTCCTAGCTTATTTTCAGGTATATTTAGGATACGGAGATCCTGTAGTCTTCCCAAATTTGCAGGCACGGGTCCACTAAAATTATTAGCAGCAAAATCAACCCTAGAAAGTCCTGAAGCATTGGGTAATGAAACTGGTATCAGTCCCATAAATTCATTTTTTGCAAGGAAAAGTTGTTTGAGATTAGGAAGGGTGAGACCTAGATTGGCTGGAAGGCTTCCGTGAAGTCGGTTTTCTGTCACAGAGACAACAACAATGGATGAGAGGTTGTAAAGTGATGGTGGAATCAGACCGGACAGCTTATTGGAAGAGATTGAAAGAATTTCTAACTTCACAAGCTGTCCTAGCTCATCTGGAATGCTTCCGTCCAATCTGTTAAAATATAGATAGAGAGAAACAAGAGATGAGAGGTTCCCGAGTGGTGGTGGGATGTTGCCGGTGAGATTGTTATAGCCGAGATGCAACATCATGAGCTTTGGCAGGGAGCTAAGCTCGACAGGAATTCTTCCCACGAGCTTGTTACCACGTAAACGGATGGATCTGATTTCCGAGCAGTTGGACAGGATCGTCGGGGATTCCTCCTTGCAGTCCATTAGACCCCAGATCAAGATCCCGAAGCCGGAAGAGCCGGCCGATTTCGCGTGGGATTTCGCCATGGAAGCCGTTTCCTGAGAGGTTGATGCTCCGGAGGAAGGTGAGGTTTGCTACGAGAGGTGATATGGGCCCCACCAATCTTCTGGAACCAAGATTCAAGGAGGTGACCCTTTGAGGATGCCGGTGACCACCGCATGTGACTCCTTCCCATTTGCAGAAATGGAGGGAATCATTCCATGAGCTGAAGACCTTGAATGGATCATTCCACATCCGATCCTTAAATGCGATCAAGGCGAGTCGATCTGTCTCGTTTCCTAAGGCTAAGGCGGAGGACCCGATTCCTATGCAGTTGATGCATGGGAGAAGGAAGGCCATGAGGAGTAATGACCAAAACGCCCCTAGACGTAAAAGTCCAACCACCATCCTTCTTATCAACTAAAGGGCTATAGAAAAATAAAGCAAAAACAAACTCAATAGCATTTGGTGGTGAGTTGCGTTCTAACGTTCGTATATTTATCATAGGAGTTGATTTTGCCTCCATCGCGACTCAGATATCAGCATGCGTCGCCCCATAGGTACTGTGCTGATTGAGCTGTTACGTACATTATGAGCAGAGTGTGTACACACGACTTGTCATGGGCAGCTGGCCAATAGGATGCTACCATATGTCGGCCCTTCTTTTATGTATAGCCTAGTTCTACGGTATGTCTGGTTGCCACGATTGAGCAGCAGTGCTCGCTAGATCTTGATTAGTAAATCCTGAGCGAGCACGGATTGGGTACTTCCCCGCCAGAACCTAGCTAGAGATGGTGATCTTGTCAGGGGCTCTCTGGGGCCACCATTATATATGTTTTATCCAAGCGGTCCATCTATTTTAAAAGATCATTGAAGGGCATGATTCTAGAAAGGAGGCAGATGGAAGGCTTGAGTGGACCCACCAGAGGAAGCAGCAGTGACAATGACCCCACCATTGAAACCTTCCTAAGGTCCACCCTGATATTTATTTTCATCCAACTTGTTCATGAGGTCACCTAGACCTGGATGAAGGGAAAACATAAATATCAGCTTGATACAAAACTACTACCGTAGCCCTTGAGAGGTTTTCAACAGTAAACTTTCAATCCCCACTGTTTCCTTTGGTGTGGTGACCCAGAAAACTTTCAATCCCCACTATTTCCTGTGGTGTTATGACGCAGGTAGGGGTGGGCACAAACCAAGCCAGCTCGAAAGCTTGGCTCAGATTAGTTCGAAAAAGCTTGGCTCAGATTAGTTCGAAAAAGCTCAGCTTGGATTGGTTCGAATGGAAGTTCAAACCAAACCAAGCTTCCGTGTCAAGCTCGTTTGAAAAAACAAATTACCAAGCTCAAACTAGGGAAGTACCAGCTCGGCTCGAAGCTCGATTTGATTCAGCTCGGTTTAAATCGGCTCGTAGATTATAAGCACTGTTTCTTGTGGTGTGATCCACTTGAGCGTTGGATATGATTCCATTTTGGGATCATGTCCTAAAGATATGTAAAACAGATGGACACCATGGATAATACATATACATGATGACATGGATAATACATAATACATATACATGATGACGTGGACAATACATAATATGTATACCTGAATGCACACTGTTTCCTTGCACTTGTAAAATTATGCTTGTGTACTTTTGTTAGGAAAATACTCTTACATGTCTATTTTGAAGTTGCACTCCTTCGGAGATGTTAAACATCACATAGAAAGATACATTTGTACTTTTTTTTTTTTCTAACTTTTTAAATTCTTTTCTAATTAAATAAACAAGGAAAAAAAGAGCAGCTGCCTGTTTGAACTCGGCCCGGCCCGGTTCGAAATTTTCGACCAAGCCAATCCCTGGCTCGAACCAGATTTTTCTGGAGCAAACCAAACTCAGGCCGCATGGGTCGGCTTGAAACCCAAACCAAACCGATCCACAAACTGCGGTGGTACAAAAACAAGCCAAACCAAACTAGGGCTAACTCGGCTCGGCCCAGATCGTTGCCCACCTCTAGACGCAGGGAAGGATGTGATGAGGTCGATCATCGTCTTCCTTGAGGGATAACTACTATGAATCCACAAGGATTTTTTTCAAATCCACCATGAGAATCTCAAATTCACGAGATGAAGAATGACAAAAGTCGGCTTTGATTGAAAGTAATAAGAGAGTTAATCCAAACAATGAATCTAAAAAGAGTTTAAATACCCTATGCAACCCTAAAAATGTAATTAGTAAGTCTTAAATGAGAAAGGAAAGAAAACAGAAAAATGCACAAGTTTGTGCAAATCTGCGTTGGCCGTCGATCTATCGATTGAAGACGCCTAAAAATGTCCAGAGGAGTATGGAGTTTCTGGCGAATTTTATTCGATCGATTGAAATTGTTGTATTTTGCTGATTTTTCTTTAGCCTTCTTTCGGTCCATCTCTAACAAGAAGGTGCTTGATCCTCGTCCTTCATCAGGGAGTTCTCATTCTACATCATATCCCTCTACTTGAAAAAAACTCGTCCTCGAGTTTTCCTTCGAACTAGAGCTACGAATCGCATTCAACTCCGGGGGCCGACGTTCATTACCCTCTTCATCTGCTCCACCTTGCATAGAAGACAAGATTCATCAACTGTGCTGCTCTTCCATTGTTCATCTTTTGCTATACCATCCTACGATACCTTCCAACCTTCCACAACAAATATTACCAAAGAATTACTTGAAACTATTGGATCACCTTTTGTCTACAAATGCAATACAAGATCTCAAAGACTTCGGCCCATTGCCGAAACCTGACCAATGACTGATACATCAAAAATGCCCAAAGCACTATTCTCATACTTGTTAGAAAAACCCCCAAGTATCCATCATGACTCCATCGCCTTCAATTGCCAGTGGTGGAGAATTTTCTGTAACGGGATTATCAGAACTTGGAACACCCCCTTTTTTTTATGCTCCCAGGCTCATGGTGAGTCTTTTGATCTACTTGTGGTAGCCCCAAGTCTTTAGAAGAGATCTCATTGACCTCACTTGCCCGTTCCCCTTAATGGACCCCTCCTGTATTGATGAATGAAGCATCTCGATAGAAAATGACATCACATCTACCAGTATGAGACATGCCTTTTTCTTCTCGATGTTCGTCAGAAGAAGGAACATGTGATACCAACTCATCAATAATTTTTAAATCTCCACCTATCAAGTGATCGTCCCTAATATTATTAGACTTCACTTCAGGGTTCTCATATGAAATTTTATTACACCCATCTGGAACTAACACATTGTCTTCAGATTTTGTGGTGAAATCTCATGCAGTTTAGGAAGATTGTCCCTCCACTTTAAAAGTTTTGAGTAGGTTCTTTATTTTCACACAGAGATCACATACACGCCACCATGGAATTATGCATTATGTCCTGACCTCGTCTCAAAATAATACGATTATAGTATTTAATCATCATCATCGTATATAAATCATGTCAGCAATCGTCGTTTTATCCACAACCAAGTGCGGATCAGCGCCTTCATCTATTACATCCGCTCACGCTGAAGTAGTTCCCACCAAGCCAAAGCGTCGCCTTTCAACTTGTATGCCACCGATTTTACTTTTTTCTCTTCGGGATCTTCATGTAATTGAAGAAACACTCGACTTCAAGTAACCAATCCCTGATGTGGAGTTGGTCATTAAAGCTTTGAGGATGGACTTTCATCCTGAAATCTCGATCCGTCCGATCTACCCGATCGTCACCAAAAACATGTGGATTCAGCGATTCACCACCGGCATTGCATTGCGAAAAGAACGATTGCGAACTCCCACATTTACCAGAGGTAAATCATCACCATGAATGCGGGGTGGCACGATGGCCTCCATTATTTGGTCGAAGGCAGCTTGCAACCCTTACATGGCGTGCCAAGTCTCCCACCGGTAAGCCTCAAGCATCGTCCTGAAAGCTGCCACTGTGAGATAATAGATCCCTGGAATTTGTTGCCCAAACCTTCATTAAGAGACACCAATCTTAGGGAAAGACCTCACTTTGATACCACTGGACACAGGGAAGGACGTGATGAGGTCGATCACCGTCTTTCTCATGGGGAATAACTATCTTGAGTCCACAAGGGTTTCCTTGAATCCACGAGGGAAATCTCAAATCCACTAGATGAAGAACGACAAAAGTTAAATTTGATTGAAAGTAAAAAGAGAGTTAAACCCTAACAACGAATCTAAAAAGAGTATAAATACCCTAAGCAACCCTAAAAACGTAATTAACAAGAGTCTTAAACAAGAAGGGAAAGAAAACAGAAAAAATGCACAAGTTCGCAAAGTTCGTGTCAGTCGTCGATCAATCGAAGACACCCAAAAATGTCTAGAGGAGTATTCTAGAGTTTCTAGCAGATTTTCGATCAAAATTGCTGTATTTTGCTGATTTTTGTTTGGCCTTCTTCTGCTCCATCTCTGACAAAAGGTGCTTGATCCTCGTCCTTCATCAATGAGTTCTCATTCTACATCATGTGGTCCACTTGAACATTTGACCTGGATAATTTTTGGGCTCGCCACCTAAATGATTTTTTAAAATCGATGAACGGCATGGATAAAACACATATCACGATAAGCCCCATAGAGACCCCGACAGTACCGTTCGGCTCTAACTATGTCCTAGTGGGGTAGTACCTAAGCCTCGCAGCGGTAAAGACAGAAGTGCGATTAATTAAATTAGCCCCTACTTATGAAGTAATTAAGGTGCTGACCCCACTTCTTGATAAAATTTTTGTTTTAGCCCTCTCGGCACTGTTCGACTTTTCGAAGGGCGAAAATGCCATTAATCTGCTAGCCATTCCTTCCTACAATGTTAGCTTATCGCGGAAGTTGAGAGGGCCTTTTGAAAGTGGGGTATAGGCACCACTAAATCAACGATTGGGGTCACCCTTCGACCGATTTGATCCGTTCACTATAATCAGAAAACTGTGAACCCATAGTAGGGTCATTTCAAAAAAACAGTTAGAGTTGTCTATGGCTCACAATTGCATGTGTTGTGTGTTAATTCTTGATTGTTTCCTCCAGTGTTGTCCATCTGTGATGATTTTTTCCCTCAAATTTGGGTGGATGACATGAAATTAAAACTCATTTTATTTGGATGGCTTGGATCTGCTACAAGACTATCCGATGGGCCTCACATAAAATGCGAAATGGGTTTAGAAAGGGCCCTTGATGTAGGAAGGCCATTTGGCATTTTCCTTCTTTTTTCTTTGTTTTTCTATTTCATAAGGAGCGCTGGTACGCATTGTGGTTCACCGATATGCACTGTGGTCCACTTGATTTCTAAACTATTCGAATCACACGTGAAGCATGAAAACACTCATGGAGTCGTTAACACTTTATAGACGCCGTGTCCCACGCCTAGGCCGATGAGATCATTACGTGGCCCAGTCTTGTATGTGAAAATGAATTGTTGATAAAATTATCGAACGATCACCACATTCTATATGCATGTGTGCCTATTTGAATCTCAGATGGGCCTTATTCTTTTAGGCGACACGTTTACGCTATCACGATTGTCTGAAAAGATGAGAACCACTCATCAGGCGCATCTATATGTGAATGACTGATAGAAGTGAGTTATCGTCACTGCATCTATATACATACATGAGCGCAGCTCTTTGAGACAAGTCGTCTTCACAATGACGATGGCCTAACAAGTGGCTCTGATCTCACACATGTGACTTTTTTCCACGTGTGAGTTGAGTGCAAAAAGAAAGAGCACGCGCTGGAATAAATGCATGCGTGCACGGTGGTGATATATTGCCATCCATTTGGTTCATGCACCATGACGCACCTGATAAGTTAACTGACCTGATATTTTTTCGACCAAGGCATGTACACTGTTTGATCGCCTCCTGTGGAGAAAAAAAATGGAGAAGAAAAGAATGAAAAGCTTTTCTGCATCAAGGGTTCTCTTTTGAATCCACACCATATCTTATGTCAGACCCACTGGATAGTCTTGTAGTAGATCTAAACCATCCAAATGAAAGGAGTTTTAATTTTATGCAATTTGCCCAAGTTTGAGGGCAAACCTCATCATGGATAGACCACACTGGAGAAAATAGTCCAGAATTAATGCACAACGCTCTTGCAATTGTGGGCCACAGATAGCTCCATTTTTTTTTTTGAAATGACCTTACTATGGGTTCACGGTAGGCCTGGCAACGGGTCGTGTTGAACCGTGTTCGTGTCGTGTCAAAAATTTGCTCACCCAAACTTGACCCGTTAACTAACGGTTCGAAATCTAGAAACTGAAACCCATTTGTTAATTTAACGGGTTACCCGTAACCAGACCCATTTAACCCGTTAGGCTACTCTACTCATCAGATGGCCACACTATTGATGAGGCCAACTGACAGTCTGACCCAACATACAGTTATGGTCCACCTAGTGGGCCCATTCTATCACCGAAACAATAGGATTCACTAGTGAGACGAGGAGGAATCACCCCTACATTGCAATATTGCATATGACATGGAGTTCCAAGGTTCATAGGTGGGCCATGATTTGGTGATCTAGACCATTATGTTAATGGCTTAAATGGGTTCGCGAGTGAAACACTGACCCAACCCGTTATGTTAACAGGTCTTAATGGGTCAACCCGTTAGTGACCCGACATGATAAGGCTGGACCCAAACACTGGTTTTTTCGTGCGGGTTTCATGCAGGTTAACGGGTTATGTGGAATTTTGCCAGGCCTAGTTCACGACTTTCCAATTATAGAGAACAGATCTAATTGTTCAAGGGGTGGCTCCAATCATTGATTTAGTGGGGCCCACACCTCGTTCTCAAAAGGCTTTCTTGACTTCTGCAATAAACTAATGCTATACAATGGAACGACTGGCAAAAGGGCATTTATGTCCTTCGAAAAGCCAAATAATGCCTAAAGGGTTAAACAAAATTACCGTCAGTGCCTTATTATGAGTTATTTTAATTAATTACTCGGAAGTGGATTGCGTCCTGCACCGCCTGCCTGGATCCTAATCCATCTAACCAGCGCTCTGCAGGGCCCACCGTGATATATGGTTTTTATCCACGTCATCTATCCATTTTGGAAGATCATTTTAGGGTATGAACAAAAAAATGAGGCAAATACAAGGCTTAAGTGGACCATAGACTGGAGATTGAAGGCTCACCATTAAAATTTTCTTGGGAGCTAGGAAGTTTTGGACCAAGTTGATGTTTATGATTTCCCTTCATCCTTAAGAAGGGGTATGTCATACACATGGAAAACTATTCTCTCTCTATAAGAGATGCACATGGGAGACTTGTGGCTCAAGTTCAAATGATGAAGAATCGCATGTTTCTGCTCCAAATCAACACAAAAACTGAGAATTGTCTCTATGGAATCGCGAAGAATGATTCATGGAGATGACATTTTCGCTTTGGGCATCTCCATTTCAACGGCTTAAAGCTATTGTCTTCATTAAGCATGGTACAAGGCTTACTTGCTATTGAAGCTCTAGAACATGTATGTGAGGTGTGCACACTTGGCAAGCAACAAAGGAACTCCTTTCCAAGTTCCAAGTTCCAAGTAGAGTGTCCAGAAGAGCAAAGGAACCACTTCAATTGGTTCATACTGATATTTGTGGATCACTAGAAACACCCTCTCTTGGAGGTAATAAATATTTTATTACTTTCATTGATTATTTCAGTAGAAGGCTTTGGATGTATTGCATCAAAGAAAAATCGGCCGCTTTCACTATCTTTAAAATTTTTCAAAGCTCGTGTTGAAGTTGAAAGTGGTCACAAAATTAAAGTACTCAGATCTAACAGAGATGGAGAGTACACCTTAAATGCATTTCGAGATTATTGCAGGGAAGAAGGCATCAAGTAGCAGCACACTGCAGCCTACATGCCACAACAGAATGGCATTGCGGAATGAAAGAATCGCACCATCCTCGACATGACAAGAACCATGATAAAAGAGAAAGGCCTGCGAAAGAGCTTCTGGGTAGAGGCAGTTGCATGTACTGCCTACTTGCTCAATCGGTGTCCCACCAAGAGCGTCAGAAACATGACACCTCAGGAGGCATGGAGTGATTACAAACCAAGCGTGGTGCACCTAAGGATCTTTAGGTGTGTCGCCTACGCTCAAGCTCCAGAAGCAAGAAGAAAGAAGCTTGATGATCGTGGTGAGAAGTGCATCTTCATCGGCTACAATGAAGAGTCAAAGGCATACAAACTCTATAACCCACTAACCAATAAAGTAGTGGTGAGTAGAGATGTAGTATTCTGCGAGGAAGAAGCCTGAACACGGAACGAGGAAAATTCGGTCAAAGAAAATTAAGTCGAAGTTGAAGCACATGAAGAAGAGAAGTATGAGAACCAGGAGCAGACACCTACAACAGCATCTTTTGTCGAACCGTCTGCATGCAGAAGTCCAACGATACGTTCCATCTCCTCTGGAAGTATTCCATCAAATTAAAATTTAGCCAGCACGTCTTCATCTAGTTCTCCTTCACCCTTGGCTCCTATAAAAATGAGGAGCCTCAATGATATTTATGCCGAAACTGAGGAAGTAAATTTGTTCTGCTTGTATGCGGACCACGAGCTTCTTACATTTGAGGAGGCTGTAGAAGAAGAATGCTGGAGGACGGCTATGGAAGAGGAGATTCAGGCCATTGAGAAGAATCATACATGGGATCTGACTTTACTTCCTTAAGGCCAAAGAACTATTGGTGTCAAATGGGTATACAAGATCAAGCGAAATGCTGATGGTGAGATTGATCGCAACAAGGCAAGGCTCGTAGTAAAGGGTTACAAACAGAAATACGGGGTGGACTATGAAGAAGTCTTCGCTCCTGTTGCTCACCTTGACATTGTGAGGATGATTATCTCCCTTGCAGCCCATCACAGTTGGATGATCTACCAATTGAATGTGAAATCTGCATTACTGAATGGAATTCTGGAAGAAGAGGTCTATATTGACCAACCTGAAGGCTTTGTTATGCAAGGGGAGAAACACAAGGTGTATCGACTGAAGAAAGCCTTTTATGGGTTGAAGTAGGCTCCTTGTGCCTGGAATGCTCATATCGACAACTATCTTCAAGAAAATGGCTTCGCCCAATGTCCATATGAGCATATGCAGTCTATATTAAGAAGAATACTCATGGCGATATACTCATGGCATGTCTGTATGTTGATGATTTACTGTTTACAGGGAACAACCAGTCGATGTTCGATGAATTCAAGAAGACTATGTTTAAAGAATTTGAGATGACAGATGGCGGACTGATGTTTTTCTTTCTAGGCATCGAAGTGAAGCAACAAAATGGAGGCATTCATATATCTTAGAAAAAGTATGCTAAGGAGTTGCTTGAAAAGTTCAAGATGGCAGACTGCGATTCCGTGAACACGCCTGTAGCAACGAGCTTAAAACTGATAAAGGATGGAGAAGGAAGAAGCGTGGATTCGACTCTGTTCAAGAGTCTGATTGGAAGCCTAAAATACCTCACAATCACAAGGCCGGATATCGTCTACAGTGTTGGGCTTCTAAGCAGGTACATGGAAGCGCCAAAAGAATCACAATGGCTAGCCGCAAAAAGAATCCTCAGGTACATCAAAGGAATAATGGAATTTGGTCTTTTCTATCCATGAGAAGATGAAGAAATGCTGTATGGATACTCAGATAGTGATTGGGGAGGTGACCAAGATGAAAGGAAAAACACCACGGGATATGTTTTCTATATCGGGTCGACTACTTTCACATGGAACTCAAAGAAGCAAAGTGTAGTCGCTTTGTCCACATGTGAAGCAGAGTACGTGGTAGCATCATCAACAGTCTGCGAGGTGATTTGGGTGAGAAACCTACTAAAGGAGATGAGGCATCTGCAAGAAGGATCCACGGTCATATATGTGGATAACAAGTCCGCAATCGAGCTCGCCAAAAATTCAGTACAGCATGAAAGAAGCAAGCACATTGACACTCGAAACCATTTTCTAAGAGATCAAGTGAAGCAGAAATAAGTGAAATTGGAGTACTATCACACCACTGAATAGGTGGCGGACATATTCACCAAGGCACTACCGACTGATACATTCAGACGACTAAGGTCGATGCTCGGAATGAAGTCAGTTTTGGTCTGAAGGGGAGTATTGGTGGTTGCAAACCAAAACAACCATTAACTAGCAACTGTTACAACTAGCTTTAAAGAAATTGAAACAGCTGGTTGGTTCTCAAAAGGCCACATTGAAGAATATGTACGTAATATATGACATTAAGAGAAGAGAGTTATAACATAGAGTTAAAGTTTCTTTAACTCTTACATATTTACGTTCATATACAAAAGCTTATAAAAGGACGGCTATGCAGCCATTGTGAAATAACTCACTAAGAAATACAGTAATAAGAATATTTTAATTTCCTTATTTCTTGTATAGTTGGTTTGAATTATCTCCCAAGGCTTTGTAAAGCCAACAATTAACAGGTTGGATGATAAATAAACAGCATGGTGGGCCCTAAAAATGTTCGAATGGTAGGTAGCATTGTCAACGCTGCTTCCTATGTGTAGACACCCCACCTTCGGCTACACTATTGGTAGAGATAGCTGGATGAATGGAGGACCATATCCCCAAATCCCAAGTCCAAACTCAGCCAAACTCACCCTTGTAAGCCCCATTCCATAGCCCAGTTCAAGCCTGAACCCAGTCAACCCAGTCCTAAATATCAGCCTGAAAAACCCCCCATAAGAAAAGCCAGTCAAAAAATTCTAAAAAAGTCAAACTCACTAAGTCAACCCACTGAGTCAACCCGCTGAGTCAACCCGCTGAGTCAACAAGTCGAGTCAAAACACCGAGTCAACCTGTCGAGTCAACTCGTCGAGTCAAATCACCGAGTCGACCCGCTGAGTCAACTCACTGAGTCGACCCAGCGAGTAAACAGCAGCCCCGAGGGTGCGACCGTACCTCGCTGGAAATCGAGGAACGGCCGTACGGGCGGCCCATAGCAGGCCGCCCAAAAATAATTACGAGCTCTGCCACTGCTCGCTGCTATAAATACCCCCCTCCCCTTCTTATTTCAAGAGACCAATCTGCCCAGTCCAGCGATCGTCCGTCTGAGCCCTTCTCCACCCCTTAGCCCATTTTTCCACCAAGGAGAGCCCAAGTGAGGAGAGTCTAGCCCTGGTCCAGCCCAGCCTGACCACTGGTCCAAGCCTCCCAAGCCATCCAAATCTTGATCCAGCCACTTGAAGCCAATCCTTGCGACACCTCTGTCCACCCAGCTACTCTTTTCCAGCATTATCTCATTTGCATCTAGCATAAGTGCAACATTTACTTTTCTTCCAACCCCCCTGCTTCACTGCAAGCACCTTGATTCTTCAAGCACACTGCATATGTCTTAAATTAAGCACCTGTCAGTTCGAGCGTATGTTCTGGGCTTGCCCGTTGTTGGAACCTGCCCATCAGAAACTCTTACTGTTCAGACCTGCATTCATGCTTCACCATAAAACACCTTGATCATTCAAGCACACTGCATACGTCTTAACATTAAGCACCTGTCAGTTCGAGCGTACGCTCTGGGCTTGCCCGTTGTTGGAACCTGCCCATCAGAAACTCTTACTGTTCAGACCCGCATTCATGCATCATGTCATCCATGAGAATATACGAGGATTAAACTAGACTTTCAAGTATTCGATCGATTCTGTGAAGTAGAGACCGTACTTCGGTACGGGCAGTGTGTGGGGTGCTTAACCTCTTCCCACCCTGTAACCGTGATCCCTTACCTTGAATCTCTGACCGCAGATCAACAGGAGTCATTTTAGAGGAAGGAATCTTCGGATTCCCTGCTCTAACGTTTCTACGGGGTCTAGCCGACTGTAGATTCGAAGTAACTGGCTAGTGGCGACTCTGGTCTTATATAAACTCACTTAAACATATCTAGCTTAACACGACAACCAAACGAAGCCCTCGAGGACGAGGCAAGCCAGTGGCACAAACGGCGATTTCGCACTCACGCATCCTCATCTCCTTCTTTTCCGAAAGGAAAGGGGAAGGGAGAAGAACGTCGTGCGGGAGCGCGGAAACGGCGAGGGTCCACAGAATGGTGACTCTGCTGGGGATGAGCTAGTCCCACTAGTCGTGATCCGACTTGAAAAACAAAATCCTTCCCGTACTTGAAAGTCATTAATCCTCATACAATCTCCTCTGCATAGCATTCTACCCAAAACAAACAAAAAAATTGAAGATCCCAAAACTAGAAAAAAAAAAGAAAATCCCAAAACCCAAAAAGAGTAGAGTATAGTCCTCACCATTGCGCCTCCTCGGGCTCAACGTACGCGGAGACAACTTCCCTTCCGCAGCATAATCCGCACTCGGGCTCAACAAGCCATGTCCGACCACGAAGAAGAAACTCATCTCCTCCCCGCTCTTGAGATGACCGAAGCGCAACCTCCAGCGCAACAGCCCATTGATAATACGCCAATCATACAAGAATTGACACAAGGAGTGAGAGCAATGCAAGAAATGCTCTTGCAATTCATGCAAGCACAAGCCACCGCAGCAGCCAACAATCAAGTTGGCCCAGTTCAGCAGTCTCAGCAACCATGCCGGGTCCTTCCGGCCTCCAGTTCAAATCAAGCACAACCATCGGAGTCTGCCCAAGACTACCAACAGCAGCCATCTCAGCCCTTCGCTATGGGGCATCCTTCTCAATATCTTCCTGCGACGACAAGGCCATCTCAGAGCACTTCCGTTGCAGGAACATCCAGTCAGCTTCCAGTCAATCTTGCAAACAACAATCTCAGTAGATCTCAGCATGTCCCCGCCGATGGGACACCTTTTCAATTTCAGCACATCCCCACCGATGGGATTTCAATTCAATTTCCAACAACAGGGACAGCACTGGCGAATGCCCACAACGGGGGTCAATGTCAAGCCCACATCAATCAGCGGACAGTGGTGAATACCCAACAAGGGGGTCACTTCCCAGCATCTCAGCCTCCTGCAAACAGGAGCACTTTTCAATTCCAGCACATCCCCGCCGATGGGATTCTAGTTAATTTCCAGCAATCTTCAATTTAGCAAAATCCAGTTAATTTCCAGCAATCTTCAGTTCAGCAATTTCCAGTTCAACCTTCAGCACAATCTCCAATTCAGTCACAATCCTTTCAAGCACCAGTTCATCAGAATCCAGTTCAGTCATCAAATCAATTTCAGCAATCCGCGGTTGCTTTTCAGCAAGCCCATAGGGTCGAAGACATCGACCACTATGCCGAAGAAGAACGTGCCTTACTCCAGGAGGCACCAGTCGCTCGAACAGATCACTCAGGACTGGACGAGTTGCGGGAGCAGTTCCAGATCTTGCAAAATCAGCTTCAGCGACAACAAGGAATTGATCTACCTTCGACCAAGTTCAGAGACTTGTGTCCCTTCCCAGATGCTCAAGTACCTCAAAACTTTGAGGTTCCAAAATTCAAAAGATACGATGGCAGCGGTTGTCCCACAGCACATCTCAAAGCCTTCTGTGGAGAGCTGAGTGCAATCTCAGGAAATGAAGGGGCCCTTATTCGCTTTTTCCAAAAATCTCTGAAGGGCGATGCCCTAGATTGGTACACTTCATTGGACTGCCACCGCATCAGGACATGGGAACAACTTTCCTAGGCTTTCGTCGACAGATTCGCGTACAATCTCAACATGGCACCCAGAAGAGCCGACCTCACAGCTCTCAGGCAAAAGAGTGATGAGACACTATCAGCTTATGTGGGACGTTGGCGAGCTATGGAAGCTCGAATGCGAACGCCTATCGACGACGAAGAACAAATCTCCATGATTGTTCATTCAACATATCCAAGCATATCCGGGTATCTCATCTCGCATCCATATGCGAATTTCTCACAATTGATCCGTGCTGGAGAGCAAGTCCAAGCAGGAATTCGTGCTGGGACAATCTCCCCATGGCCTCATCAAGCCACTCCAATCAAACGAAACAGAGTGGAAGGAAGACCTATCGGGCACGGGAATGGAAACCGCAGTGGTTCTCCTCCCCGCCCAACAGAGGTAAACAACATCAACACCACTGCTCAAGGAAATCAACATGCTCCCCCACAGGGACGTCAACAGTATCAGCAGAATCCAGTTCAGCATCAACCTCAACGGTATCAGCCACAACCGAATCCTCAGCCACAACCACCTCGACAACAGCAGCAGTTCAGAGGAAACGGTCAATACTCATATCAAAATAGGCAAAACTACAGGGAGTTCAGGAAATTTACTCCCCTCTCTCAACCACTCAGTCAAGTCATGGCTACGCTGGTGCAGAAGCAGTTACTTATTCTAATGGCACCTCGGCCTCCGCCTCATCCTCTGCCTCCAAGCTACCGAGAAAATGAGTATTGTGCCTACCATCAAGGGCGTGGCCACACCACTGATCGATGCTATACCTTGAAGAATGCCATACAAGACCTGATTGATGACCGCAAGATCGTCATCTCGGTCCCTGGAACTTCTCCAACAGCTTCCACCAATATTCTTCAGAATCCTCTGCCTCAACATCCGACGGATCCCAGTTCATCTCGAGGCCCCACCGTCAACAGCATAGAAGAAGAAGAACGCCTCGATCGCTTCTTCTCCCCCATCCATTCCATTCATGCCTACACTTATGGGCCGACAAGTCCTCCTCCGATCATGCAAGGGGCAAGTCCCTTTCCTCCTCCAGTCCTCGAGCCAGTAGTACTCTAAGGAGCACTTCCATATGATGTACCAGTTGTGCAAGGGGCACCTTACAACCATTCATGCTGGGAACCAGTCGTCCTGGAAGGAGCACAGTCATACATCGAGCCCACATACGAGCCTGTCGTCTTGCAAGGGGCAATCCCAGCACAAGAACAATACAATTCGCAATGGAGGAACCATACTCATCAGCAGCAAGAACCCATTGTACTGGAAGGAGCTCCTCCAATTGAGCCAGTCGTATTGCAAGGGGAAAATCCCGGAGGCGTGTCAATCACACTACGCCAGTTGGGACGAACAGAGAAACCTCCTGCCATATCAAGAGGACCAGTATTCATTCCATGGGAGCCTCCTGCTCCAGGAACAGTAGAGCCAGGACCACGACCTTATGTGATCTATGAAGACAAGCCTCGATATTACCCCTTCAGCACAGGCAACAATGTAGTTCTCAAGGCAAAAGCTCCATACGAGGAAGATCTGGTACCCACACCAGCACCGTCGGAAGAACCGGTGATCCTAGAAGGCAAAGGTAAGGAAAGTTATAAAGAGGTCCCATGGCACTATCCAGAATGTGCGAAAGTAGGGAACATGAATCCCAACAGGCGTTGCATCCGAAGAGATAATCAGAACAGATGAGATCCCAAAGGCGTTCTTTCAGGCCTCGGTAAAAAAAATGAAGCCGCATACGATGTGGCGACTCAGCTCAAGTCAATCCCTGCACAAATCTCAGTATGGGAGTTACTCTGCACATCTCGCATACACCGAGAAATGTTTGCCAAAACCTTGAGCGATGCTCACGTCTCCTCCGATACGGCACCAGAGATGATAGCATTGATGATTGGACAGCTCTTGGCTCCGCGTGCCATCACCTTCACAGATAATGAGTTGCCACCAGAAGGACGCGATCATGGGCGATCCCTCAACATAGCTTTACGATACAAAGACCTCTGTGTCCCGCTGGTCCTTATCGATAATGGCTCAAGCTTAAACGTCTGCCCACTCAAGACCGCGGAACGTCTGGGGATCAGTCCTTCTTCATTCCGACCCATCACCATATGCGTCAGAGCATTCGACAACACCCGCCGATCAGTGGAAGGGGAGGTTGACATAGAGGTACAGATAGGTCCGAAAATCTCTACCATCACATTCCAAATCCTGGATATATCAGCCTCTTTCAACATGTTGCTCGGGCGACCATGGCTGCACAAGGTTGGAGCTGTGCCATCAACTCTGCATCAACGAGTGAAGTACATCTGTGGAAATCAAGTGATCTCTATCCATGCTGAGAAGGAGCTCATCATTCCTTCCAATGCTGCTGCCACCGAACCAGACATCCCGGTCATCGATATCCAGCACTCTGAAGAAGACATCCCGTTTCACGGTTTCGAATTCGAGACTGTGAACTCTATCGCCAATCTAGAACCGATAAGGGTGAACTGTGTCTTTTCACCAGCAGAACGTCTGAGTCTCAAATACCGAATGAAGAATAATTTCAAGTCTAGAAAGGTACCGCTGGTATATAACCAACGCAAATGGGGACTCGAATACAAGACAATCTTCATGGACAAAAGAAGGAAGAAATTTCGGTGCTCACCCATCCAGTTCGTCAAGCCAGGAGAACCTTGCAAAGATCCAGGAGGGAATCAACCGACTGCACTACACAAAGGCCTCCCGATGAGCCTAGTTTGGGCCACGTGGCCCCCCATTCGATGGGATCAGATTCTCGAACCATCTAAGCCTTCAGAAGAAGAAGGGAATGATGAAGACGAAGAAGGAAGTCAAACACAGCAGCTTCAGGACCAGGTTACTCTGATACCTGCTCCCAACCAGGGGCACAACTTGCCCATCTCAGCACCAATCAGCAAGGGGCACGACTTGCCCATCTCTGCAGAACCAACATCATCAATCATCAGCCAGGGGCAGAAGCAGCCCATCCATTGGATCAAGAAAGGGAAATGGCCAGCCCTGGATTGGTCCGATATCCAGATTCCAAACTTGTGTCTCACTGTGGAACCAGACGAACTGCAATGTGAGGTAAGTGACCCGGGAGGGACTGAGTGCGACTCAGATCTCGAACCCGACCAGCAAGAAGTCATGGACATTGGGCCAGACCATGATTCTTCGCCCGAATCATCAACCCCCACCTCTTCAGGGGAGGAAGTGTGGGGTCCTGAATGGTCATCTGTTCCCCTAACTTTTGAATAAGCCAAAGAGCCATCTGAGGGCTCTGGCTTAAAAAAAAACGCCTGTTTAAGCAGCGACCGGAACTTTGGGACAAGTTGGGCTCAATCATGGTTTGCCATGCCTACTTGTTCAAAGTCCCGTGAATTTCAAAAAGCCAAAAAAATAAAAAAATTCAAAAGCCAAAAACATCTAGTATTTCCATTTTAGAAAAATCTCAAAAACCAAAAAATATTTCTTTTCCTGCATTCAATAGTGTGCCAAGTTCGTCTAAAGAGTCACATGAGTTTGAAGTCGAATCATATGATTTTGACATCGAATTAGACTTTGAGCTCATGGGTCTGGACAAAGCTCGGGATGAGGAAGATGATGATCCAGCTCCCGAACGAGAGGATCTCCTCAAAAAGTTCGAATCCAAAGCCAATGTTGCATTCAATGATTTCGAGATAGTAAACTTGGGGACGCCTGAGATCCCTAGGGAAGTACGCATTGGAAAATCGTTGCCACCTGAGATGAAACAGAAAATGATAGAGTTCCTAGCTCCAAGATTGTCCAACTTCACGTTCTCATACGAAGACATGCCGGGGCTCGATGAAGAGCTCGTTGTACACCACTGCCAACCAAGGCAGATATGAAGCCAGTAAAGTAGAAACTTCGAAGAATGAAGCCAGAATGGGCTCTGAAAGTCCGAGATGAAGTCATCAAGCAGTACAATGCGGGATTCTTGGTAGTCTCCAACTACCCTGAATGGCTCGCCAACATCGTACCAGTACCAAAGAAGGACGGCAAGGTTCGAATGTGCATCGACTTCCGAGATCTCAACAAAGCCAGTCCAAAAGATGACTTCCCGTTGCCACATATCGACACTCTGGTCGACAACACTGTTGGACACAAGATCTTCTCATTCATGGACGGGTTCTCAGGTTACAATCAGATCAAGATGGCCGTCGAAGATCGCGAGAAGACATCGTTTATCACTCCCTGGGGAACCTTCTGTTACAGGGTGATGTCGTTCGGTCTGAAGAACGCAGTAGCAACATATCAGCGAGCAATGACAGCATTATTCCATGACATGATGAATAAAGAGCTTGAAGTATATGTGGACGACATGATCGTCAAATCTCGCACAATTAAAGGACACTTCGAAGATCTGAAGAAGTTATTCAACAGATTAGAAAAGTACAAGCTCCGTCTCAACCCTCAGAAATGTGTCTTCGGTGCAATGGGAGGTAAGCTCCTCGGCTTTATGGTGAGCGAGGACGGCATCAGGGTCGACGAGACCAAAACCAGAGCAATCATTGAGATGCCCCCTCCTAGAACAGAGAAAGAAATTCGTGGCTTCCTCGGCAGAATTCAATACATCAGCTGCTTCATCGCACAGCTCACACCTATTTGTGAGCCTATTTTCAAGCTCCTTCGAAAGAACGTTCCAAAAGAATGGAATGATGATTGCCAAGTCGCCTTCGATCGCATCAAGAGATATCTCATGAATCCTCCAGTCCTAGTGCCGCCCACTCCTGGACGACCACTATTGTTATACATCTCGGTAGCAGCAGAAGCCATTGGCTGTGTCCTCGGCCAGCACGACGAGACCGGGAAGAAGGAACAAGCAATATACTATTTGAGCCGAAAGTTCACCGACTACGAGACCAGATCGAGAAGACTTGCCTTGCCCTAGTTTGGGCAACTCAGCGACTCCGTCAATACATGATTGCATTCCCTATTCTCCTCCTCGCTCACATGGATCCGCTCAAGTACCTGTTCGAGAAACCGGCACTCACTGGAAGGATAGCTAAATGGCAGCTACTCCTGTCTGAGTTCGACATCACCTATGTCACTCAGAAGGCAATCAAGGGACAGGCCCTCGCCGATCATCTTGCCGCCCACTCCCTCCTGGATTATCAATCGCTCAAGACATTCTTCCCTGATGAAGATCTCTTGTTTATTGAAGAAGAAGAAAAGAAAAGAGATGAGTGGACATTATTCTTCGACGGCGCAGCAAATTCTAAAGGGAGTGGTATTGGAGCAATCCTCTACTCTCCAGATGACGTCCCTATTCCTATCTCGAGGCGCATAGCATTCGAGTGCACCAACAACATGGCAGAGTACGAAGCATGCATCGCTGGCTTAAGGGAAGCCATAATCTTGGGCGTCAAGAAGCTACGAGTATTTGGAGACTCACAGCTTATCATCAATCAGACTAATGGCGAATGAAAAACCAAAGATGAGAAGTTGATACCATATCATGTGTATCTTGAAAATTTGATCGAGGAATTTAAAGAAATCACCTTCTTATACATGCCCAGAGCTAAGAACCAGTTTGCAGATGCTCTCGCCACACTTGCATCAATGCTCGAGATCCCAAAAGGAGCTTCAGAATGGGAGCTCACAGTCGAAGTTCAAGATGAACCTGCTTTTTGCCTGCAAATAGAAGAAGCTGAAGCTGTCCCTGACAAACCCTGGTATGCCGACATCAAGCAATATCTCGAAACCCAGGAGTATCCGGAGTCAGCAACAGCAACAGACCACCGAACCATTCAGCGTTTGGCCGGCCAGTTCACTATCAGTGGCGAGATTCTTTACAAGCGATCCTATAATCACATCCTCCTCCGATGCGTCAACGAAACAGAAGCTGCAAAGATCATGAAAGAAATACACGAAGGAATCTGTGGCTCACACATGAATGGGCACATGATGGCAAAGAAGATTCTACGACTCGGCTACTATTGGCTCACCATGGAGACAGACTGTTGCCAGCACGTCAGAAAATGCTTCAAGTGTCAGGAGCATGCGAATCAAATCCATGCCCCATCATCAGAGTTATATAACCTGACCACCCCCTGGCCCTTCTCCATGTGGGGACTCGACATTATCGGCAAGATCAGTCCCAAAGCATCAAATGGGCATGAGTACATACTTGTGGCAGTCGACTACTTTACTAAGTTGGTAGAGGCAGCCTCCTACACCACGATTGCAGCATCTCAGGTGATCAAATTCATGAAGAACAACATCATATGCCGGTATGGAATCCCCAATGCTATCATCACAGATAATGGGACCCCGTTCGTCAACAAGAAGATGGATGACTTCCTCAGCAAATTCAAGATCCAACATCATCGATCAAGCCCCTACCGTCCCTAGATGAATGGTGGGGTAGAAGCCGCAAACAAGACAATCGTCAAGATACTCGAGAAGATGGTCGTGACCTATCGAGATTGGTCAGATATGCTCCCATATGCACTTTGGGCTTATCGAACGTCTGTACGGTCTGCTACGGGCGTTACTCCTTTTGAGCTTACCTATGGAATGGAGGCAGTTTTGCTAGTCGAGGTGGAAATACCATCACTACGGGTATTACTAGAAAGCGGAGTTGAAGAAGGAGAATGGCAATAGGCCAGATTCGATCAGTTGCAGCTAGCAGATGAAAAGCGCATGCGTGCACTAAGTCATTCCCAGTGCTATCAGAAAAGGATCGCTCGGGCTTACAACAAGAGAGTCCGAAAAAGAAGCTTCAAGGTAGGCGACATGGTCATGAAGAAGATTCTACTATCGCACCTTCCGGATCCCAGAGGAAAGTTCAAACCCTCGTGGGACGGACCACTGATCGTCAGAGAAGTACTTCCCGGAGGCGCCCTCAGACTCACCAGCATGAGAGGGGTGGATCTTCCTGAGCCAACCAACGCCGACAACGTGAAGATCTTTCACGGGTAAGTTATTCTGACCTTATCAAGAGTTACTTTAATAGAGCTGAAGTCAAGAGGTCGAAGCTAAGACCTCTGAGAAATCATTCCCGTCCACCAACAAGTGTTTCAAATAAGGGGATTCAAAAAGAGAAAAATACAAAAAAAAAGAGAAAAAAAGAATACAAAAGAAAAAGAAAAAAAAGAAGAAAAAGAAAAAAAGAAGAAAAGAAAAAGAAAAAGGGAAGCCAAAGCAAGGCACCCAAGAAAAAATCGGTCCAAGAAGAAACACAGTCATCCATCCATTCATCTCAGAAGGGTCTATAGCTAAGACCGACGGCTCTATCATGATAACTTAGGATAAGGGCTGAAAGACTGCCATCGGTCGGCAATGACGGATTCCCGACCTCTAGCCGCCGCAGTTATCAAAAGATTCAAAAAAAGAAAAAAAAAGAAAAAGAAAATGTGTGCCTAAACAAAGAGGGCGGAGTGAAAACCCGAAAGGGTGCTCCGAGTAAAAACAGTGGGCATACAGCGGACTTGGTGAAAACTCGAAAGGGCGCCGAGGGTAAAAACAGCATAGCTGCCAAGGGGCAGGCAAGATCAAACACCCGGGACGTGGTGAAAACCCGAAAGGGCGCCACGGGTAAAAATGACGGGAAAAGGCCGGCTGTAGTGAAAACTCGAAAGAGCGCTGCAGGCAAAAATGGCTCAAAAAAAAAAAAATTAAAAGTGCAGGTACCAAGAAATCAGATCGGTTCGAGCAGTGAGAGTTCAAGAACAAGAAGAAGTACAGTCAGGAACAAAGAGCTCTACAAACTCTGACAATCTCAAGAGGCAATAGTTTCCGTTGCCTACACCTCTAGGGAACCAAAGGATCATGCAAGTTAATCTCGAGACATCGGTCAAAGCATTGGCCGAGCCCCAGTTCTGATTCCTATATCCCGACACAAAATCCAGACACACTCACAAGACAACTCATGGCACAGTAGATTTTCAAACAGTTTTCTTTTTTCAATTAAATGCGTCATATTTCTTTTACACAAATCATATCATCTTTTTCAAAAAAATACAAAAAAATGCATCATCATCAATCATATATGCAAAAAAGGGAATGTGCAGGTGGCCAACACAATCAATCTCTACCCTCCTCCTCGGCCACATCAGGTAAGTCCTCTGACTCATAAAAAGATAGTCTCGCTCTCAACCTGCTCACCTCCATACGCAGGTAATGCGCCTAATCTTCTCAAGGATACGGATCGCTGTCTCCTCGTCAGACAACCTCTGATCGGCAGCCAATCTCCTCGACATCATCTCACAATGATACCGAAGTGCAGAGATCTCAGACAGCAGATGGCCATGAGTGGCCAAAAGGAAGCAAGGATCGATAAACGGGCATTCCTCAAAGGGTTCATATGAACCAGATGAAGAGCCAGCATCTCCAAGGATATCCTGCTCATCCTCGTCAACAGTCTGGTGCCAACAAGGGATACGTCGATACAAAGACTGCTCAGCAACCCAGTACTGATATGGGGCAGTCGCCATCGGAAAAGTCCGCAGCTCAAAACCCAGCAAATCAGCAGTCAAATAACTCGCCCAAGAACAATCAATCCGGGTCCTAAAGTCAGAGGATCTGGATGGAAGTGCTCGACGCCCGATACCTGTGAAGGCGAAAAGAGGAACATCCTGCTCGTACCCAAACTGTCGCAGGAACCGAATGGGATGATAAGAAAAGTAAGATCGAAAGCCTACCAACATCAGAGGAAGGCGGTGTGCATCGCAAAGCACTGGAGGAAGTGAAAGCCAAGATGACTCCCAACGAACGTTCCAGTCACGAAGTTCAGCGAACATCCTGCGATACAAGGGCTCGCTCATCCTAGCTGTATGAGGAAGAAACTTCATGATGTGTCGCATAAGGTCTGGGCAACGAGTGTCAGGAAAAGGTACAGGAATGGTCAACGAAAGACGCTCCCATAGCCAGACCTGATCATAAGAAAGGAAAAGAAATTCAGCTAGAGCAAAGCAAGAAGAAAAAGGATGTAGAAAAGATACCTGAAGAAAGGCACAACAGCCGCGAAGGACACGAGTGCGGCCCAGGGCGCAGTCAGTCAGCCCATTGAACAGCTCGGCTAAGGTAAGAGAAATGATCCCCTGCCGACGGATAGCTCGGCTCATCACCTCAAAAAGCAGAGGAGTCTGGGACCTGCGCCATCCCGAGAACAGCACCTCAGCAATCAAGCAGAACATCAGTGCGTTCCGAGCAAAGGTAGAACCGGCCACACTCCAAGGACCCGAAAAAAGATTATACAGTAAGTCCAAGGAGAACACTACAGCATCCTGGCCGGCAGCTGCAGGACGAACAAGATAAGGGATCCCGAACCAGTTCTGCGGTGTGGCAGTCTTCGGCGACGTCTTCGGCGAGAAATACTGAGTATAATCCCAGGGCAAGCCTGTCAAGCGTGCAAGCTCCTCCAAAGAAGGCCCCATCTCCATATCGTTGAACGTGAATAAGTTCAACGAAGGGACCCAGTCAATCAAGGCAGCTCCAAGCATCCTCCAATCAATATCAACTCTAGCCATATGGACTAGACTGCCGAAGCCATAGGACTCCAAATCTCGAATCTCATAAGCTGACAAGCTGTCAAGCCAAGCAAGCAGCCGTGGCGAGCAAGAAGGACGAGGAAGCAGCTGACAAGTCCTCACTGGCACCCCCTCCAGAACAAAAGGTCCAGAAATCAGTGATGACTCATCGAGAATCGGAAGGTCGACAGGCGAAGGAGAAGGAAAAGCTGGAACCTCTGCAGACTCGACAGCCCCTGACCTGCCCTCATTAACGGCTATGTCTGATATAGTCGCATCACTATCTGAAACTGTCATAACCTCAGCCGCATGAGAAGACTCACCCACCTCGTGAACGGAATGTGCAAAAGACCGACAATCAGGAGAAGGACGATACTCCCCATCAAAAGGGCTACCAGTAAAGATCACACCGCACATCGTGGCATCCTGACCAATCTGACCATCAAAGAAAGCATCTGAACCATCCAGAAGGGTCCCGGTTACCCCGATCGAAGAATCAACGGTCAGATCTGGGCCTGCGGCCCTCTCCAACAGGAAATCATGAATCCAGTCATCATCCTGGCAGATCAAAGGGATCATCGAGGCATTCACACCATCCATCATCAGGGGGACATCATCAATGACCACATCAAGTCCACCCAAACAAGTATGCCGCACATCTCGGCCCTCATCAAGAGCATCCAAACCGTCAAAGGTATCATCCGAACCATCCATCCCATCCAAACATGAGATCAGCCCATCTATGTCCATCATGGTCCCATCGCCACCATCCATCACATCATCCATGTGGCCCACACTCAAGGGATGCATAGCCTCACCTATGTCCCATCTCCCCATCCCATCCATACCATCCATTCCTCCCATTATGAAGGCCCCATTCAAATCAGAAATTCCAGCCATCCCACCATTAATGGAGCTATTCAAAGCTCCACCAACCACCATCCCTAACCCCTCATCAATACCCCCACTTAATGCTCCATCTCCACCATTAATCAAAGGCACATCACCAGCCTTCATCAAGTGCTGCAATATGGGACCCACCAATCTCTCCCACAAGGACCCCCAAGCCATCATCAATGGCTGCCCAAGAAAGGACCAAGCTAGAAAAGGATAAAAAGAGAAGGAAAGGAGAGACAAAGAGAGATTCATGGCTGGAATCGAATGGTCCAGTACAGAGTAGGATGGGGACAGCAGCAACAGACAACAGGGAATGTCCGAGCATGAGCCAGCCCAAGCCGCTCAAGAGACGAGCCCTGGGCGGCCTGCTCTGGGCCGCCCGTACGGACGCGGTTCCTCTCTCTCCGCGGGATTGGCTCCAGGGTTCTTGGTAGGTGAGGCTGACAGTCCAAGTCAGCAGATGGCACCCCGTGGGCCGCCCAAGGCTCCGATCAACTCCAGATTTCGATTGAGGCTGATCAAGATCATATAAAAGGTACCCCACCGGTCCAATCACGAAGCAATGCAGCCAGAACATGGCTGATCAAGTCAAAGAGAGGGAAAGGTGATCAAGTGGGGGCCACAAGCAATCCAAGTCATTCAAAGACTAGATCATCATGATCTGAACCATAGAAAAGCTCGCATGGGTCATCAAACAACAAGATCAAAGGTTGGATCATCAAAAGAAGGGTCAGAATCCAATATTGAATAATCAAGTGGGCCCACAGGGCCAATCAAGAGATCTGAGCCGTACAAGCCATCATCCACACCATGAGAAGCCTTCTTAGCCTCACAAATCATCAAAAGAGGTGCCCCAAAGTAAAGCCAAGGTCGCAAGTGGGCCCACAGGGCCGAATCTATCAATCTGAACCATTCAAGGGCTAAATCATCAGGATCCAAACCATTGGAAGGCTTACACAAGTCAGGAAGCAGCAAGATCAAAGGCATGATCATCAAGAGAGAAGGCCGGAATCCAAGATCCGATCATCAAATGGCCCGCAGGGCCAAATCAAGCAATTCGGACCACTCAAATCATAGTCAGCCCCGTCAGAAGCCAACTAAAGCAAGGTAAGTATGCCTAACCCCAAAAACTGGGTCCGAAGACCTTAAACTACGTCGGGATCAACACCCCGAGAGATTTTCAATAAAAACCGGCATCGGTCTTCTTCAAGATCTGGTGACTCTGGACATTTTCTAAAAAACAAAAAAAAATGTGATTTCCAGCACTCGCTTGTACAATTTTTTGTCCGAAGACCTTAAACTACGTCGGGATCAAGATCCCGAGGGACTTTTTAATAAAAACCGGTAGCAGTCTGGATCGTCGAATCAAGATCCGCTGATACCGGATATTTTCCAAAAAAGAACAAAAAATAGGTTTTCCCTGTCATGTGCAGTTTCTGGTCCGAAGACCTTAAGCTACGTCGGGATCGACATCCCGAGAGATTTTTAATAAAAACCAGCATCGATCCCAGCCGTTCAGGCCAAGATCTGATGATCTGGATCATTTCGAAAGAAAAAAAATGTGTTGGCCCTGTTTTGTATATATTTGCTGGTCTGAAGACCTTAAACTACGTCGGGAACAAAATCCCGAGAGATTTCCAATAAAAACCAGTGTTAATCTCGACCGTTCAAAATTGAGATTTAACAGCCTGGAACATTTTTTGAAAAATCACAAAAAAGAAATGTATTTTCAGCATGTACAGATTCTGGTCCGAAGACCTTAAACTACATTGGGATTAATTTCTCAGGGGACCTTTTCCTACTTTCAACTAAAAATCGGCATCAGGCCTCGACCGTTGGGATCAAGGTTTGATAACCCGGATCATTTCCAAAAATACCAAAAAAGATTTCAAGTTTTCCATAAAAAACCAGCATCAACCTCGGTTACCCGAGTTAAAATCTGGAACTTTTTCAAAAAAAAATACAAAAAATATAAAAATGAAAAAATTTTGCCATCAATTTCAACTGCACAAATTCATCTCCAGCGGTCCGAAGACCTAAAACTACACTGGGATTAACTTCTTGGGGGCTTTCTTTCCTAACCTATTCCAGACATGGCTGACACTTGATCGTACGGGTGTCTGAAATCTTTTAAACAGGTAAAGGCTGAGGTGGGCAGAGCCCCGCAACCCTGTTCGTGTTGAACGCACCGTGATAGACAACCTTGATTTGGAAGTCGTTGTTGAATCTGACGAATGTTCCCTGTTCCTAAAACTCATGAAGGGGATTAAGGTTGTTGGGAGGTGGAGCGCACCCTCACGGAATTGTGAGCAACGTAAGGCCCCAAACTGGATTGACTAAGGGAAATGTGAGGATGTGGCTCATTTTGTGGCCGAAGGAGTCCGTCGGACGATACGTGGTCTATGTGCATTGCACATGAGGAACAGGCAACTTTGTGGGTGTGTTGACTGAAAACCCTCAAAATCCCCTCATCCGAAGATGTAAAACTACGGCACTTAACTGTGTGAGACTCGTCTTGCTCAATAACGTAAAATGGATCGGGTGCCTTACCAGCAGTAGAAGCTGGAAATGGATGAAAATTCCATACTTTTCCTTGCATTTCAGAAAAATCACAAAATACCAAAACATAGCAAAATCACCTTTTCAAAAATCACAAAAATATTTTCCTTGTTTTCAACAAAATATTGTAAAAAATCACAAAAATATTTCCCTTGTTTTCAACAAAATATTATCAAAAATCACAAAAAAATATTTTCCCTTGCTTTCAAATCAAATATTTTCAAAAATCACAAAAAATATCTCCTTTGCTTTCAATAACCGATCTCTACCCTGACCACTCAGGTAAAGATTCGGACCACATATTTACAAAAATCACAAAAATTGTCAGTATCCCCAACACTACAATTCAGGAGTCTTGAACTCCGCTCACTTCACAGTATGGGATGGCGGATCCAATCGCCCGCAAATTGGAATCTTGACCAAAACGGGCAACCAAACACCATCTCAATCACATGTATGCCCAGAAGAACATCTTGAAGTCGGATAACATCCTCGTACATTCTCACTAAGCAAAGAAACAGCATCTTGGGACGATGGACCTGATCGATCACGGGTCGGGATCTTGACCAACCCGCTGTCCAAACCTCCGTATCAAAAAGAAAAATCCCAGGGAGAACAACCCTGCAAGCAATAAGCTCAAAATTCTCTGCGTCTCCAGCAAAAGCAAAATCATCAAACTGAAAGAGAATGAGCCAAGCCATGCATTCATCATGCATCTCCATGCATCAGCATCCATTGCATCCATCATCATGTTTACCTCCTTTCAAAATAAAAGTCGGTTAGCCAAAGACCCCACAGGCATCCCTAGTGGAGGCACGTGCAGACCCGATTTCCATTTCAAAAGACAAAAAATATTTCTATTTGCAAATAAAAACCCTACGGAGTATCACTCCCCAGAGTGGGTACCTTTTCAAAAATCCAAAAATATTTTCCCAGTAGAGCGTTCTGCCTCCAAAACACCAGGAGATCTTCCATATCTCTGGGTAGGAGCCGACGCAAAAATCAAATAAGATCCGATGTCTCGCGGTTTCCCCGGAGACCATTGGATCCAATGCACTCAAAGTACTGTCGAACTGAACTCCAGTGTCAGTGCGGTCGTACCACATGCCAAGATATAAAAAGATGAAAGCCAAAAGGCTCGGTCACAGAAACCATTTGAACAGGTGGAAACGATGAATTGTAACCCAAGTATCAAAATCAGCAGATTGGGTGGAAAGAGCTCACCCGCACATACCTAAGCGTGGATGCCTGAAGTACCTTGAATGATTCCAAGTCGGCGTAGTAGAATCCCGTAAGACTATCGGACGCAGGGCGTCTAACCACTTGACAGTCAAGTGAAACAAGTACTCCTGGAGTGATCCGGGAAAACATCAAACATCGCAATCAATCTCAGGGTCAGCAACCTCGTAAGACTGGCGACGCAGAGGCTCTGCTGTACCTTTCCAGTGTTAGTACTGATCAGGAATGGAAAGGTTGCGATTGGGTACCCAAGTTGCAGCAAACTGCAGGGACAATCGCAACGTTTTCTCCAAACTCTCGCGGTATGTGCGAGTTATCAATTTCCAGACAATCAACTGACTCAGATACAAAGGATAACAAAGATTCCAGACCATAATCAAGGAAAGAATGAATTGCAAACCAAGCATCGAAACCAGCAGATCGGGTGGAAAAAGTCCACCCGCACATACCTAGGCGTGGATGCCTGAAGTACCTTGACTGAGTCCAAGTCGGTGTAGTAGAATCTCGTAAGACTATCGGACGCAGGGCGTCTAACCACTTTGACAGTCAAGCGAAACAAGTACTCCTGGAGTGATCTGGGAAAACATCAAACATCATACAATCAATCATAGGGTCAGTAACCTCGTAAGACTGGCGACGCAGAGGCTCTGCTGTACCTTTCCGATGTTAGTACCGATCGGGAATGGAAGGGTTGCGATTGGGTACCCAGGTTGCAGCAAACTGCAGGGACAATCGCAACGTTTTCTCCAAACTTCCGCGGTATGTGCGAGTGATTGATCTCCAAACGATCAACTAGCATAGATGCGAAGGCAAGCAAAGATTTCAGAACATGATCTATGAATGACCGGGTCAGAAGTGGGGTGTCCACTCGCTTTGGCATTCAGTTGCAAGTAACCTCTGCCAAAGAGGGGCATCTGTAGACACCCCACCTTCGGCTACACTGTTGGTAGAGATAGCTGGATGAATGGAGGACCATATCCCCAAATCCCAAGTCCAAACTCAGCCAAACTCATCCTTGTAAGCGCCATTCCATAGCCCAGTTCAAGCCTGAACCCAGTCAACCCAGTCCTAAATATCAGCCTGAAAAACCCCCCATAAGAAAATCCAGTCAAAAAATCCTAAAAAAGTCAAACTCACTGAGTCAACCCGCTGAGTTAACCCGCTGAGTCAACCTGCTGAGTCAACCCGTCGAGTCAAAACACCAAGTCAACCCGTCGAGTCAAAACACCGAGTCAACCTGCTGAGTCAACTCACTGAGTCGACCCAGCGAGTCAAACAGCAGCCCTGAGGGTGCGACCGTACCTCGCTGGAAATCGAGGAACGACCGTATGGGCGGCCCATAGCAGGCCGCCCAAAAATAATTACGAGCTCTGCCACTGCTCGCTGCTATAAATATCCCCCTCCCCTTCTTATTTCAAGAGACCAATCTGCCCAGTCCAGCGATCGTCCGTCTGAGCCCTTCTCCACCCCTTAGCCCATTTTTCCACCAAGGAGAGCCCGAGTGAGGAGAGTCTAGTGGTCCAGCCCAGCCTGACCACTGGTCCAAGCCTCCCAAGCCATCCAAATCTTGATCCAGCCACTCGAAGCCAATCCTTACGACACCTCCGTCCACCCAGCTACTCTTTTCCAGCATCATCTCATTTGCATCTAGCATAAGTGCAACATTTACTTTTCTTCCAACCCCCCCTGCTTCACTGCAAGTAACTTGATTCTTCAAGCACACTGCATATGTCTTAAATTAAGCACCTGTCAGTTCGAGCGTATGCTCTGGGCTTGCCCGTTGTTGGAACCTGCCCATCAGAAACTCTTACTGTTCAGACCTGCATTCATGCTTCACCATAAAACACCTTGATCATTCAAGCACACTGCATACATCTTACATTAAGCACCTGTCAGTTCGAGCGTACGCTCTGGGCTTGCCCGTTGGAACCTGCCCATCAGAAACTCTTACTGTTCAGACCTGCATTCATACTTCACCATAAAACACCTTGATCATTCAAGCACACTGCATACGTCTTACATTAAGCACCTGTCAGTTCGAGCGTACGCTCTGGGCTTGCCCGTTGTTGGAACCTGCCCATCAGAAACTCTTACTGTTCAGACCCGCATTCATGCATCATGTCATCCATGAGAATATACGAGGATTAAACTAGACTTTCAAGTATTCGATCGATTCTGTGAAGTAGAGACCGTACTTCGGTACGGGCAGTGTGTGGGGTGCTTAACCTCTTCCCACCCTGTAACCGTGATCCCTTACCTTGAATCTCTGACCGCAGATCAACAGGAGTCATTTTAGAGGAAGGAATCTTCGGATTCCCTGCTCTAACGTTTCTACGGGGTCTAGCCGACTGTAGATTCGAAGTAACTGGCTAGTGGCGACTCTGGTCTTATATAAACTCACTTAAACATATCCAACTTAACACGACAACCAAACAAAGCCCTCGAGGACGAGGCAAGCCAGTGGCACAAACGGCGATTTCGCACTCACGCATCCTCATCTCCTTCTTTTCCGAAAGGAAAGGGGAAGGGAGAAGAACGTCGTGCGGGAGCGCGGAATCGGCGAGGGTCCACACTATGGTATGGTCCACTTAAGCCCTAGATCTGCTTCATTTTTAGGTTCACACTTTAAAATGATCTTCCAAAATGGATGAACAATTTGGATAAAAGCCATACATCATGGTGGGCCTTGCAGAGCGTTGCCTAGATGGATTAGCATCCAAGTCGGGCCAGGATGCAATCTACTTCCAGTAGAGGCTTACTTGTGGAAGATTTAAGAGGAACATAAGTTAGGGTTCCCTTGGATTGGCCTGGCCATCTCCAGTAATTGCCACATATTAGATAATTGATCCTAACCAGTGGATTGATGTATTTTTCTCTATCTGTTTATTTTTTTGGTTCAATCAAATGGACGACCAAAAGAACTTTTGTTTGCTATTGTTATAATTATTCATTTATTTATTTTCACAAGCAAAAAAACTAGTGGACTGTCAAAACAATCTACTTACTTCTAAGCTTTTCCGCTTAAGGTCCTCCGCTTATGTATCATGATTAGGGGTGTCAAATATGGGCCGGACTCAGGCTTGAAAAATCAATATTCCGAACAGGGAAATAATGCAAAATCCGGGCAAAGACCTACCTCAGGCATAGCCCATTGACAACCCTAACCACGATGGCAATCAAAAGAACTATAGTTTGCATACTCCAACCTAAGTTCGTGGGCTTGTGTACCACTATAACATTCAAAAGAACTTTTGTTTGCATACTCAAACAGAGGACCTTCTACCAGGTGCCACCATGGCAATCAAAAGAACCTTCAAATGTTTGAATTCTTCAGCCCATGTATCACGATGGCAATTAAAAAACTTTTGTTTGCATGCTCTAGCTTAGGGTCTTTCTCTCGTCTATCAAGTTGGTAATATAAAAACTTTTATGTGCATACTCTAGTTAAGGTCTTCCACTAGTGTACCACAATGGCAATCAAAAGAACTTTTATTTACGTAGTCCAACCTAAGGTCTTTTGCTCATGTACCATGATGGAAATCAAAAGAACTTTCATTTGCATACTCCAACCAAAGGCCTTCCTGATGTAGAGTGGATTGCTGACTATTACATGGCCTAGATGGACCAAAAGAAGATCGGTCGAGGTGAAAAGCGATCAGGACCGTCAGGACCGTAAAACAGTCGTATCTCGCAATCTGAGATGAGTTTTGAGGTGCATAATATATGATTTTGGGGTAGCTAGAGCTACTTTAGCCACCCACCCCGCTATTCCAGGTTGCCCATGTTGGAATCGAGAGATTCGGCCAGATCAGCGGTCATTAGGCTAGTTTTATTTCAATTTTACTATTTATAATAATTTTTAATTCAATCATAACTTTTGATCCGTAGGGTTTTAGAGTTTGTGCCCAACATGAAAAGGGCTTATAATAATTAGTAAAACGGCGTAGTTGGGTCTATTTGAAAACTTTCTATTTTTGGCCAGAAACCATGAGTTCTAGTAGGATTGAGAGACTTTTATAAATAGTATGCGTTTTTAGGTGTTTTAGTTTGAGTTGAAGTCTGAAACTTCTACCCAGGGTTTAGTTTCTTATTTAAAGCCTTGCGGTCATGTCAATATGCATTTAATCTATTATTACGAATTTATTTGGATTTATTTCCTGTTTTCTCTTACTTTCCCTCCAGGATTCGAGGAAGTCCGGTAGAGGATTCTTGGATGCGTTGTGGACTTAAGGTATTTATCCGATTAGGCAGACGATGATCGACCTAGTCACGCCCTCCCTGTGTCGGTGGTATCAAAGTGATGATTATTCCTTGAGACGATGGTGTCAAACGAAGGTGCGTGAAACCTCCCCGCTGACGATGTTTAAGGGATGCTCTATCTTGTGAACAAGCTAGATGTTCGCTTCCCCAAGTGTAGGGTTGCGATGTAGTAATAAACTCGGTAATACCGAGGTCGATCCACAGGGACTTATGTAGGATGTCACAAACTCATCCACAAGTTTCTATTGAAGCTAACAATCAAAGTTTGAATAGAATGTGTGTGATTAACAGTTTAAGCTAAATTGAATGTAAACAATTATAAGAAGGCACTAGGGGTTCGAGGATCCACTTGTAGCAATCCTCGATGTTCAATCCGCTGTGGTTTCCCATTCTCTCAACTAGAGTCACCAGTCAGGTCTATCTAGTCGGATGATAGAACTGTTAAACCAGAAGTCTGTAACATGTAAGTTCTGTGCATAAAGTTCACTCAACTCTAGGCTGATCTGAGCATGCTCATTGCATAGGTCATTCACCTTTTCTATATGTCCAATTCCCAATCATAACCATCCTCAAGTCTTCTCACAAGACAAGGCTAGATCATGATTTGAACTGGATTCAAATTATATGCACGGTCCATTCATATTTCAGATAATCAACCAAAACTAGAACTTTGGCATGAAGCCCCTTTATGAAGAGCTTGGTACTAGAGCGCACTCCAATTCCTCGGATCATACAGGTCTAGACCGTTGCAAACAAATTAAGAAGATAAGTAATTCATCCAAACATCCATGAGTCATCACAAGACTAAGAGAAATTACTTAAAAACTTGTATAAACTTCAAACCTTAGTTCATAATCATGAATTCCAAATTGAAAACCACTTAACTACGAATTAAAACATCTTGGATACACTACAAGCTTCACCTCTTAGCCCTAGCTAAGAGGTTTAGCTGCTCATGATCCAAGGAAACATGAAACAGCTACTAAAAGCATGAAAACAGCAAAGCAAACCAAAAGGAGTTGTGAAACTCCAATCTCCACTTCCACAGTCTCCAACCTCGCTTCTAGCCTTCTCGGATACCTTAGAAACAATCCCTAGGTGTCTATTTATAGTTTGGAGGTTCCCCAACGTCGGAAGAATCGGAAATTTGCGTAACACTTACGCAGCGCAGAGAATTTCGGGAAGGAATTAGAAAGTTCTAACTCAGTACGCATGGCCGACCGGTCATGACCGGTCGGCCTCAAGTGAAAACACTCCAGCAGGGCCTTGTAGAACCTCAATCCAGCAAGCAACTCCGACCGGTCAAGACCGGTCGGATGTTTTTCTTCACATTGCAGCAACACTGACCGACCGGTCTTGACCGGTCGGTCCTATTCATTGAATTCCCAGCAACACTGTCCGACCGGTCATGACCGGTCGGACGTCTTCAGCAGCATCCTTCATACATGGCAGACCGGTCCCTGACCGGTCTGGCTTCCTTGGCCGACCGGTCACGACCGGTCAGCACCTTTTTCTCTTCTTTTTCTTGCTTTCTTTCTTCTCTCTTTGCTTCTTCATTTCTTTTCTTCTTTGGTTCTTGGATGTTTTTCATCAGAATGATCCTAAGTGAGCTCTTTATGTCTTCAATTGAGTAGAGTCCACCCTCAATCCTGTAGTCACAAAACATGCATTGAATTAGCTTACAAACCATACGAACCTTGCACAATGAGTGATGAATTGGGGTTAGAATATGCACAATTAAGAGCTCAACACACCCCCCAACCAGCATTTTGCTAGTCCCGAGCAAAACATGCGTGAAGCTAATCCCATTCTTCAAAACTCAACTCTCTTTCAGAGACCATCCTTCTATACATTCTAAGGTTCATAAGTGTAAGATTCAGAAAGATTAGGCGTCAAAGGTTGGAACCGTAAATCCTCAAGACATAATAGGCATTCATATGAGATTCCCGCTGATTGTTTGATAAATAGAAGGACCTGAACAAATTCAACCTAGTGTGGGTAGTGAAAATTCATCTCACGAGTTTCTAGGATTATCTTCTTCATAGATCAGGTAGACTATAGAACTCGAGGTACGTAGAGCCATATCAGGTCCATGACAGGAATTTGCCTTACCGTCCTTCCGACGACTTTCACACTACGTCCCATTTCCGGCTTTGGTTACGGGTAGACCATCCCTCGGTTGGTAGTAGGTAGCCCTAATCGGAATTTCCACCATTTTTCACATTCCCAATTTCATCCTTCCTTTTCCTTTTTCTTTTAAATTAGATAGGATTTTTAAAAATCCATATCTTTCATTATTTTCCCATGGACAAGGATGGACAAAGTACCCCGGCCTGATTTCTCAATACCTTAATTCAAAGTCTAGCTAATCCATAAGTCACATAATCCCTTCAACTCATGAAAATCGTGTAATGTGAACTAGTTGTAAAAGTGTTCAGATTTTCTATCAATCACAAAAATAGGGGAGTTCACATATAAAACCATTATGCTATGAGAGATTGCAGATATCCACCCCCATACATTTCATATCTCTTCCTCTTATGCTCATATCAACTCGAATGCATAAAACCGGTGTTTTCCAAAAGAGTTTCGAATTTTTGAAAAATCGAAAAAATTTCCACATGATTGCTTGAGATGTTGCAAATCGCTGGATTCATCCAAGTGATCCTACACCCCCCAACCTAAATCTTGCATTGTCCTCAATGTAAAAGATGTACAATGAGCAAAACATGAGAGCAATTTGAAAATAAAAGGGAGTGAGGAATGATAGTACCTGAGAGAGTGAAAAGTGGAGATCTTCCTCCTTCTAACAAACCTATGAAAACGAAAACAAAAGCAGCAAAATCCTAATCCTAACTACTCTATACCTCCATCAGACTAGGAGATCAATCATCCTGATACACAGGATCATTCAGATGTATGGACATACCTTCTGAAGGGAAGTTCTCAAAGAACGGCTTTAATCGCTGCCCATTTGCTTTAAAAATGTTGCCGTTCCTTGGATTTAAGAGCTCGACAGTCCCATATGGATAGACAGTTTGCACAATGTAGGGACCGGTCCACCGAGATCTCAATTTTCCCGGAAATAGATGTAAGCGAGAATTATACATGAGGACTTTTTGATTTATCGTGAATGTCTTGCGAAGAATATTCTTATCATGGAATATCTTCGTCTTGTCCTTGTAAATTCTTGCATTCTCATAAGCTTCATTCCGGATTTCTGCAAGTTCATTCAATTGTAGTTTGCGTAACGAGCTTGCCTTGTCAGGATTGAAATTCATCTTCTTAATAGCCCAATACGCCTTATGTTCCAACTCCACAGGCAAGTGACAAGCCTTCCCATAGACAAGTCTATAAGGAGACATTCCAATAGGAGTTTTAAAGGCAGTACGGTAAGCCCAAAGCGCATCGGTAAGTCGAAGTGACCAATCCTTGCGATCGGGATTCACCGTTTTTTCTAAAATGTGTTTAATCTCCCTATTGGATATCTCGGCTTGTCCACTAGTTTGTGGGTGATAGGGAGTGCTCACTTTGTGCGTTACGCCATATTTCTTCATTAATGCTTCAAAAGGGCGATTGCAAAAGTGAGACCCTCCATCACTTATGATGACTCAAGGCGTTCCAAACCGGGAAAGAATGTTTTCTTTTAAGAATCGAATGACCGTTTTATGGTCATTATTCCGGCAAGGGATGGCCTCGACCCATTTGGAAACATAATCAACGGCAAGCAAGATGTATAAGTTTCCAAAGGAAGATGGGAATGGGCCCATGAAATCGATGCCCCAACAATCAAAAATTTCAATAATTAAGATGGGATTGAGTGGCATCATATTTCTACGGGAGATTCCTCCTAATTTCTGACAGGGTTCGCAAGCTTTGCAAAACTCATGTGTGTCTTTGAACATGGTGGGCCAATAAAACCCACATTGCAGAATTTTCGCTGTGGTCTTTTTAGCTGAAAAATGGCCACCACATGCTTGAGAATGACAGAAGGAGATGATACTTTGTTGCTCATCATCTGGGACACATCTCCTTATGATTTGATCGGGACAATACTTGAACAAGTATGGGTCGTCCCATAGAAATTTCCGTACCTCTGAGAAGAATCTATCCTTATCTTGCTTTTTCCAATATGTAGGAATTGTACCTGTAGCAAGATAATTAGCAATGTCCGCATACCATGGCGATTGGGAAACAGCAAAAAGTTGTTCATCAGGGAACATGTCATTGATTGCAGTCATTTCAGGGGAATCAGTGAGGACAAGTCGAGAGAGGTGGTCAGCTACTACATTCTCTACTCCTTTCTTATCACGTATTTCTAAGTCAAATTCTTGGAGTAGGAGGATCCATCTTAATAACCGTGGTTTAGCATCCTTCTTAGAGAGAAGATACTTAAGCGCGGCATGGTCGGTGAATACGATGATCTTGGATCCAATCAAGTAGGATCTAAACTTCTCCAAGGCAAAAACTACTGCTAAAAGTTCCTTTTCAGTAGTGGTGTAGTTTGCCTGGGCTGAGTTTAGGGTTCTACTTGCATAGTAGATGACACACGGCTTTTTATCTTTTCTTTGGCCTAACACAGCCCCAATAGCATAGTCGCTAGCATCGCACATAATTTCAAAAGGAAGGCTCCAATCAGGTGGTTGCATTATTGGGGCGCATGTCAACATACCTTTAAGGGTGGTGAATGCCTGTTGACATTCTGCATTCCACTCGAATGAATTTTCCTTTTGAAGTAGGTTACATAAAGGGCGAGAGAGTGAACTGAAATCCTTTATAAACCTTCTGTAAAATCCTGCGTGTCCTAAAAAGGACCGTGTATCTCGTATGCTTTTGGGTGGTGGTAGGTTAGAGATAAGATCAATTTTCGCCTTGTCCACCTCAATTCCATTTTGTGAAACGATGTGACCAAGTACAATTCCCTTTTGAACCATGAAGTGACACTTTTCCCAATTGAGCACAAGGTTCTTCTCTTCACATCTTTTTAGCACAGATTTCAAGTGCTTGAGGCACTCATCAAAGTTACAACCAAATACAGAAAAATCATCCATGAAGACTTCGAGAATGGTCCCCACCATGTCAGAAAAGATGCTCATCATACAACGCTGAAAGGTGGCAGGGGC
Source organism: Liriodendron chinense (assembly GCA_003013855.2). Lineage (NCBI taxonomy): Eukaryota > Viridiplantae > Streptophyta > Magnoliopsida > Magnoliales > Magnoliaceae > Liriodendron > Liriodendron chinense. Next base: position 8,956,765 of record ML058333.1, read on the forward strand.
ATTACATAGTCCAAACGGCATTCGTCGATAGGCGAAAGTACCGAATGGACATGTGAATGTAGTCTTTTCTTGATCTTCAAGGGCAATTTCTATTTGGTTGTACCCTGAATAGCCATCAAGGAAGCAAAAGTGGGAATGGCCCGCCAACCGTTCTAAAATCTGATCAACAAACGGTAGGGGAAAGTGGTCTTTCCTCGTGACAGTATTTAGCTTCCTGTAGTCAATGCACATTCTCCAACCGGTAGTGACTCTAGTTGGCACGAGTTCGTTATTGGCATTGGCTACGATGGTTATTCTGGATTTCTTAGGTACCACTTGAGTTGGGCTCACCCATTGGCTATCAGATATTGGGTAAATGATACCTACATCCAATAGTTTCACCACTTCGGCCTTAACCACATCCTTCATATTTGGATTTAGTCGTCTTTGTGGTTGCCGGGATGTCTTTGCATTTTCCTCAAGGTGTATGCGGTGAGTGCAAATCAGTGGGTCTATGCCTTTGAGATCCGCAATTGTCCATCTGATGGCACTCTTGTGCTCTAATAGAGTGGCTATTAGCCTACTCTCTTGTTCCTCATCCAAGTGAGAAGAAATCACCACTGGATATGTCTCATCTCGACCTAAATAAACATATTTTAGCTCATTTGGCAATGGTTTTAAGTCGAGTTTTGGTGCCTTAATGTTGGATGGGAGGACCTTGTTTTCATTTATAGGCAAAGGTTCAATTGGGGCCCTCCATCTTTTATTTTCACGTACCAGCATCACATCTAGAATGGCATCCATCTCTTTTGTTGTATCATCATTCATATCATGGAGATGGGCCACACATGCCTCCAAAGGGTCGAAAAATAGTGACAAGGGGATTGTATCTTCCACGAATGATTCGATCATGTTTAATTCGTGGATATCATCATCAACTTCCAGCGGTTGTTTGCATAACTCAAATATGTTAAGCTCAAGGGTCATATTTCCAAAGGACATTTGTACAAGTCCGTTTCTACAATTGATAATGGCGTTTGAAGTGGCTAGAAACGGTCGTCCAAGTATGACGGGAATTTGAGTACCGGTGCCTATCACGGGATGTGTGTCCAAAACAATAAAATCTACTGGATAGTAGAATTTATCAACTTGGACTAGAACATCCTCTACCATTCCTCTCGGTATCCGAATGGATCTATCAGCAAGTTGGAGTGTGGTTTTGGTGGGTTTCAATTCACCTAACCCAAGTTGTTCATAGACCGAGTATGGAATGAGATTCACACTTGCCCCCAAGTCGAGTAGGGCTTGTTTAATCTGGTAGTCTCCTATGATGCATGATATGGTTGGACTACCCGGATCTTTGTATTTTTGGGGCACCTCTTGTTTGATGATGGCACTCAAATTCTCAGCCAAAAGCACTTTGTTGTGAACGTTATGTTTTCTTTTTATTGTACACAATTCCTTTAAAAATTTGGCATAAGATGGTATTTGTTTTATTGCATCCAACAGCGGAATGTTGATCTTCACCTGCTTGAAAACTTCCAGAATCTCCAGATTTTTATCTAAAGGTTTAGGTGAAATCAACCTTTGTGGAAATGGGGCAACCGGCTTGTATTGTCTTTCCGGTTCTTTCTCTTGTGGGATATTGTTTGGGCTATCATCCTCTTTGGGAATTTTCAGATCTTTAGGCTTGGGGGCCTTCACCGGATTGGATTTATCAATTTCTTTCCCACTTCTCAAAGTGGTGATAGCTTGGACATGTTCCGTATGGTGGGAGGATGAGCTTGCATCTTGTATCTCATATTGGGTCCTTGGGTTAGGAAGAGGTTGGGCAGGGAGTGTGCCCTTTTCTCTAACACTAAGGTGAGCTTCAACTCTAGCCAAAGATGTTTTCAATTCATTGATGGCTTGGTTTGAGTTTTGATTGAATTTCAATTGCTCTTGCATGAACCCATCTATTTTTAGAGAGTTTGTCTTGTTATGCTCATTCTGGACTGATACAAATGCACCCAACATCTCTTCTAGTGATACTTTTGGAGTGTTGTTTGCATTTGCATTGGGCCCATTCTTCCAACTGAAGTTGGGATGGTTCTTCCAATTAGGATTATACGTGTTTGAGTTTGGAGCACTATATTGCTGCTGATAACTGTTTATGGCATTTGTTTGTTCTTGTAGGATGCCTTGGACTGCTGAAATTGTGGGACAATCTGGTGTAGCATGTTGATTTCCAGCACAAATTCCACAAACAGTTTCAACCTCAGTGGAGTTGATTGTTTCTCCTTTCCTTAATTCCATGGCTTCGACCTTTCTTGTAAGGCTAGCCAACCGTGCACTTATGCTATCTTCTTCTGATAGGACATACATTCCTCCATTTTCCTTTTGTTGGCCAATCTTGGAATTTGTTGGTTTAGGTGTGTCCCAAGATTGTGCACTTTCAGCCAATTCTTCCAGATAATCCCATGCTTCATCAGCTTCCTTATTCATGAACTCCCCATTACACATCATCTCTATAAATTGGCGCATGGATGGAATCAGTCCTTCATAGAAAAAACTTATAATCCGCTAATTTTCATAGCCATGATGTGGGCATGTGTTTAATAGGTCCTTGAATCTCTCCCAACATTGGGAAAAGGTTTCATCCTCCTTTTGGGCAAAGTTCATGATAAGGCGCTTAAGCATGTTCGTTTTGTGAGTAGGGAAGAATTTTTTTATAAATTCTCTGTGCATATCGTTCCATGACCTAATTGATCTTGGCCTTAATGCATAAAGCCAACCCTTGGCCTTATCCTTAAGAGTGAAAGGGAAGAATTTAAGTCTTACTACATCTTCAGTCACATTTGCAAAGTGCATGGTGGTGATTACCTCATCAAACTCCCTAAGTTGATAGGCACTTTCACTGTCTAAACCATGGAATTTAGGGAGAAGATTGATCACTCCCGGTTTCAAATCCACATTCCTTGCATTTGGTGGGAAAACTATGCATGAGGGAGTGCTCGTTCTTGCAGGTTGCAAGAAATCACGTAAAGTCCTAGGTCGGGGAACATTCTCAACCACATTCTCCCCTGTTTCAGTTTGATTTTGAACCGGGTTAGGTTGATTTGCAGCCATATTTTTAGATAAAATTGGAGAATCTAGCTGTCTCCTAGCACGTGGCTCTCTATCAATCCCTTCTACTATCCCCCCTGCACTAAAGAGTCGGTTATTGAAATCCCGAGCCCAATGTGGCATGCAAAACCAAAAATAAGAAACAAAAAGAAAGAAGAATTCTTCCTCCCTTTTCTTTACTCTTCTCTAAGATCGAAGCACAAGGTGTCTTGCAATGGCTAGGCCAGAAGCAAGGATAGAGACCGATTTCTCCTGGTCAATAGAGGTTCAGAGAACTCCCCACCCACTCTTTGAATCTTTTGAGAAAAAAAAAGTGCAGAAAAAGGAGAAAGAGGAGTAGAGATGAGAAAAAGAAATTCCTGAGCACAAGGTGATCCAAGGCGGCAGAGCCGACCAATAGGAATCCAGGTGGCAAAAAGGCCGACCTTTTAGAGATCCAAAAGGAGTCTCCACCCACTCTACAAGGGATGAATAAAATAGGAATGAATAGGAGAAGAAGAAGAGTAAGGTTTTAGAAGGATAGAACCTGATTTGCACTTGAAATCTTTGAATCTTCTTCAGCTTCCTAGAAATCCCTGAAAAAAAATCAAATAAACAAACTAAGTTAGTTCTAAAAATCTAAAAGAGTCCTAAATAGATACTAATTTCAAAAATTTGTGAAAACCGTCAAGGTCCCCGGCAACGGCGCCAAAAACTTGTTCGCTTCCCCAAGTGTAGGGTTGCGATGTAGTAATAAACTCGGTAATACCGAGGTCGATCCACAGGGACTTATGTAGGATGTCACAAACTCATCCACAAGTTTCTATTGAAGCTAACAATCAAAGTTTGAATAGAATGTGTGTGATTAACAGTTTAAGCTAAATTGAATGTAAACAATTATAAGAAGGCACTAGGGGTTCGAGGATCCACTTGTAGCAATCCTCGATGTTCAATCCGCTGTGGTTTCCCATTCTCTCAACTAGAGTCACCAGTCAGGTCTATCTAGTCGGATGATAGAACTGTTAAACCAGAAGTCTGTAACATGTAAGTTCTGTGCATAAAGTTCACTCAACTCTAGGCTGATCTGAGCATGCTCATTGCATAGGTCATTCACCTTTTCTATATGTCCAATTCCCAATCATAACCATCCTCAAGTCTTCTCACAAGACAAGGCTAGATCATGATTTGAACTGGATTCAAATTATATGCACGGTCCATTCATATTTCAGATAATCAACCAAAACTAGAACTTTGGCATGAAGCCCCTTTATGAAGAGCTTGGTACTAGAGCGCACTCCAATTCCTCGGATCATACAGGTCTAGACCGTTGCAAACAAATTAAGAAGATAAGTAATTCATCCAAACATCCATGAGTCATCACAAGACTAAGAGAAATTACTTAAAAACTTGTATAAACTTCAAACCTTAGTTCATAATCATGAATTCCAAATTGAAAACCACTTAACTACGAATTAAAACATCTTGGATACACTACAAGCTTCACCTCTTAGCCCTAGCTAAGAGGTTTAGCTGCTCATGATCCAAGGAAACATGAAACAGCTACTAAAAGCATGAAAACAGCAAAGCAAACCAAAAGGAGTTGTGAAACTCCAATCTCCACTTCCACAGTCTCCAACCTCGCTTCTAGCCTTCTCGGATACCTTAGAAACAATCCCTAGGTGTCTATTTATAGTTTGGAGGTTCCCCAACGTCGGAAGAATCGGAAATTTGCGTAACACTTACGCAGCGCAGAGAATTTCGGGAAGGAATTAGAAAGTTCTAACTCAGTACGCATGGCCGACCGGTCATGACCGGTCGGCCTCAAGTGAAAACACTCCAGCAGGGCCTTGTAGAACCTCAATCCAGCAAGCAACTCCGACCGGTCAAGACCGGTCGGATGTTTTTCTTCACATTGCAGCAACACTGACCGACCGGTCTTGACCGGTCGGTCCTATTCATTGAATTCCCAGCAACACTGTCCGACCGGTCATGACCGGTCGGACGTCTTCAGCAGCATCCTTCATACATGGCAGACCGGTCCCTGACCGGTCTGGCTTCCTTGGCTGACCGGTCAGGACCGGTCAGCACCTTTTTCTCTTCTTTTTCTTGCTTTCTTTCTTCTCTCTTTGCTTCTTCATTTCTTTTCTTCTTTGGTTCTTGGATGTTTTTCATCAGAATGATCCTAAGTGAGCTCTTTATGTCTTCAATTGAGTAGAGTCCACCCTCAATCCTGTAGTCACAAAACATGCATTGAATTAGCTTACAAACCATACGAACCTTGCACAATGAGTGATGAATTGGGGTTAGAATATGCACAATTAAGAGCTCAACACTAGATACGTTGCAGGTGTCTATGGAAGGCCTACAGAGAACTCTAAATCGTATTGCTGAGGCGATAGCTTCGCCTCTAACTTGAGGCGATGATCAACAACCACAGTTACTCGTTATACGGAATAACCATATATTCCGTAGGGCCCCACAAGTGGCCAATCGCAGGGCTAACCCAAAAGATTCAAACCTAAGCGATGACAAGGTCGAAGACATGCTTGTATGACGGCCTGCGCGTTGGAATGATCGTGAGGATCGGACAAAAAGAGACTTTCGAAACGTTCCTAGTTTTAATGACATACTATGTATAAAGGAATTCTTCGATTGGCTTACAGAAGTCGAGCGCTATTTTGATTATATGGAGGTCCCGGAAGATAGGCGACTTAAACTCATTGTGTACAAGTTGAAGTTGGGTGCCTCTACATGGTAGGAGCAGTTACAACTCAGTCGTACCAGGCAGAATAAGTTTTCCATCGAATCATGGCCACGGATGAGACAACTTCTTCGATCGCGATTCCTCTCAGAGAATATGAACATGTATTGTTCCAACAATAGGAAAATTGTAGGCAGAGGAACCGGACCGTTATTGAGTATGAAGCCGGAATTTAACAACTTGGCAACACGAAATGATTTGACAGAGACCAAACTGTTGAGGGTAACACAGTTCCTCGACGGTCTACGTCCCATAATTCAGGACCGAGTTAAGTAGACTTAGTGACGAAGATAGAGACGTAACTTGCACGGGCCACCATGACGGGTCCTATACAAGACGCGACGTCATCTACGGGAAATGAACCAGTTAGGGGTCATTCTCAGGCCCCTGCGATTGTAAACCGAGGCACGAGGAGTGGTCCTCTTAGGCTCCAACATACAACGCCTATAGCAGTGGGCCCGAGTTGAGCCCCCAATCCGTATGTGCGCCCAAGGCTGAATAATTGCTTTAGATGTGGCCAACCAGGCCACTTGTCGAACTCTTGCCCCCAGCACCCCACAACCAATTTGGCCATCAACGAAGGGGGCGCTGAGGGAAAAGTAAAAGGTGAATATCCTGAGTTTGATGGGTTAGAACAAATGGATAAAGACACTGAAGATCCGTGATTGATTACTGAGGACCATGGTGAGTCCTTAGTCATGCGGCGACTCCTAAATACTCTAAGGAAGGAGGAACACCCGCAACAACACAACATCTTTCACGCGTGATGCAACGTGAACGGAAAAGTCTGTGATATTATCATAGACAGTGGCAACAGCGAGAACATTGTCTCAAAGGTGATGGTGAACAAGTTGTAACTTCCCACGACAAAGCATCCTACACCTTACTCGATCGGGTAGATAAAAAAGGTGAATGAGACCAAGGTAATTGAACAATGCAACGTCTCAGTTTTCTATTAATAAAAGTTACAAAGATGAAGTCCTCTGTGATGTGGCTAACATGGAGTCCTGCCATATGTTGCTTGGGCGGCCATGGCAATAAGATTGAGATGTGACATACCGTGGATGCGATAACGTATATGTATTCATTAAAGATGGTCACAAGATGATGTTGAACCCTATAGCATAAAAAAATACCTTGAAGCTTCTAAAGTGAAGGAAAATTCTCTCTTGGCCATTCAAGAGTTTGTTGAGGAATCAAAAGAAATGGGCGAGGTGTACGTCGTGGTGGTGAAGGGCGAGGAGTCGGAACCCTCCAATATCCCTCCCAGCCTTAAGTCGTTGTTGAATGAATACAGAAGTATTTGGCCTAAGGCCTACCAGATGGATTGCCTCCCATGAGAGACATCAAACATCATATCGACCTTGTCCCTGGGTGATCTTGCCCAACCGACCGCACTATCGGATGAGCCCGAAAGAGTACGAAATACTTTAGGGGCAAGTGGAGGAACTGATCTGTAAGGTCATCTTAGAGAAAGCATGAGCCTATGCGTCGTGACAGCATTATTAACTCTAAAGAAGGATGGGATCTGGCGCATGTGTGTTGATAGCCGGGCAATTAACAAAATAACTATCAAATATCGGTTTCCAATACCTCAACTAGATGGCATGCTCGATATGCTTGAGGGTGTCTGTGGACCCTTGCCGTTTTCGCGCTCCCACACGACGTTCTCGTCCCTTCCCCTTTCGGGAAAAGAAGGAGAGGAGGATGCGTGAGTGCGAATCGCCGTTTGTGCCACTGGCTTGCCTCGTTCTTGAGGGCTTTGTTTGGTTGTCGTGTTAAGCTGGATGTGTTTAAGTGAGTTTATATAAGACCAGAGTCGCCACTAGCCAATTACTTCGAATCTACAGTCGGCTAGACCCCATAGAAACATTAGAGAAAGGAATCCGAAGATTCCTTCCTCTAAAATGACTCCTTTTGATCTGCGGCCAGAGATTCAAGGTAAGGGATCACGGTTATAGGGTGGGAAGAGGTTAAGCACCCCACACACTGCCCGTACTGAAGTACGGTCTCTACTTCACAGAATCAAACTAATACTTGAAAGTCTGTTTTAATCCTCGTACATTCTCATAGATGACATGATGCATGAATGCGGGTCTGAACAGTAAGAGTTTCTGATGGGCAGGTTCCAACAACGGGCAAGCCCAGAGCATACGCTCGAACTGACAGGTACTTAATATAAGACGTATGCAGTGTGCTTGGATAATCAAGGTGCTTTATAGTGAAGCATGAATACAGGTCTGAACAGTAAGAGTTTCTGATGGGCAGGTTCCAACAACGGGCAAGCCCAGAGCATACGCTCGAACTGACAGGTGCTTAATATAAGACGTATGAAGTGTGCTTGAATAATCAAGGTGCTTGCAGTGAAGCAGGGGGGTTGGAAGAAAAGTAAATGTTGCACTTATGCTAGATGCAAATGAGATGATGCTGGAAAAAGAGTAGCTGGATGGACGGAGGTGTCGCAAGGGTTGGCTTCGAGTGGCTGGATTAAGACTTGGATGGCTTGGGAGACTTGGACCAGTGGTCAGGTTGGGCTGGACCAGGGCTAGGATCTCCTCACTCGGGCTTTCCTTGGTGGAAAAATGGGCTAAAGGGTGGAGAAGGAGACTCGAACGGACGGGCTCTCTCTGGCCGGATTGCTGTGTTGAAATGAGAAGGGGAGGGGGGTATTTATAGCAGCGGGCAGTGGCAGAACTCGTAAATAGTTTTGGGCGGCCCGCTGTGGGCCGTCCGTACGGTCACTCCTCGATTTCCAGCGAGGTACGGTCGTTCCCTCGGGGCTGCTGTTTGGCTAGTGGGTTGACTCAGTGAGTTGACTCAGCGGGTCGACTCGGTGATTTGACTCAGTGGGTTGACTCAACGGGTTGACTCGGTGTTTTGACTCGACGAGTTGACTCAGCGGGTTGACTTAGTGGGTTGACTCAGTGAGTTTGACTTTTTTAGGATTTTTGATTGGCTTTTCTTATGGGGGATTTTTCAGGCTGATGTTTAGGACTGGGTTGACTGGGTTCAGGCTTGAACTGGGCTATGGATTGGGGCTTACAAGGGTGAGTTTGGCTGAGTTTGAACTTGGGGTTTGGGGGTATGGTCCTCCATTCATCCAGCTATCTCTACCAACAGTGTAGCCGAAGGTGGGGTGTCTACAGATGCCCCTCTTTGGCAGAGGTTGCTTGCAACCGAATGCCAAAGCGAGTGGACACCCCACTTCTGACCCAGTCATTCATGGATCATGGTCTGAAATCTTTGCTTGCCTTTGCATCTGTGCCAGTTGATTGTTTGAAATCGATCACTCGCACATACCGCGGAAGTTTGGAGAAAACGTTGCGATTGTCCCTGCATGCGCTGCAACCTGGGTACCCAATCACAACCCTTCCATTCCCGATCGGTACTAACATCGGAAAGGTACAACAGAGCCTCTGCGTCGCTAGTCTTACGAGGATGCTGACCCTGAGACTGATTGTGTGATGTTTGATGTTTTCTCAGATCACTCCAGGAGTACTTGTTTCGCTTGACTGTCAAAGTGGTTAGACGCCCTGCGTCAGATAGTCTTACGGGATTCTACTACGCCGACTTGGACTCAGTCAAGGTACTTCAGGCATCCACGCCTAGGTATGTGCGGGTGGACTCTTTCCACCCGATCTGCTGGTTTCGATGCTTAGTTTGTAATTCATTCTTTCCTTGATTGTGGTCTGGAATATTTGTTATCCTTTGTATCTGAGTCAGTTGATTGTCTGGAAATTGATAACTCGCACATACCGTGGGAGTTTGGAGAAAACGTTGCGATTGTCCCTGCAGTTTGCTGCAACCTGGGTACCCAATCGCAACCCTTCCATTCCTGATCGGTACTAACATCAGAAAGGTACAGCAGAGCCTCTGCGTCGCTAGTCTTACGAGGATGCTGACCCTAAGACTGATTGTGTGATGTTTGATGTTTTCCCAGATCACTCCAGGAGTACTTGTTTCGCTTGACTGTCAAAGTGGTTAGACGCCCTGCGTCAGATAGTCTTACGGGATTCTACTACGCTGACTTGGACTCAGTCAAGGTACTTCAGGCATCCACGCCTAGGTATGTGTGTTGAGCTCTTAATTGTGCATATTCTAACCCCAATTCATCACTCATGGTGTATGGTTTATATGGGTTGAAAGCTAATTCAATGCATGTTTTGTGACTACAGGATTGAAGGTGAACTCTACTCAATTAAAGACATAAAGAGATCATTTGGAACTATTCTAATGGAGATTACTTGAGGACCAAAGAAGAAAAGAAGAGAGAAAGTGAAAGAAAGAAGAAAGAAAAGGAAGAATGTAGATGCATGAAGACTGCCGACCGGTCATGACCGGTCGGCCATGGCTGCTGGTATGAGAAGAAAAAAGTCCGACCGGTCATGACCGGTCGGACATCATTGCTGGAATGAAGACTGCTGGAGTGCTTTCACTTGAGGCTGACCGGTCTTGACCGGTCGGCCATGCGCACTGAGATAGAATTTTCTAATTTCTTCCCGAAATTCTCTGCGCTGCGTAAGTGTTACGCACTTTCTTTATTCTTCCGAAGTCGTGGAGCCTCCAGACTATAAATAGACACCTAGGGATTGTTCCTAGGGCATCCTAGAAGGGTTCAAGCGAGGTTAGAGGCTGTGGAAGTGAAGATTGGAGTTTCACAACTCCTTTTGGTTTGCTTTGTTTGTTTCATGCTTTTAGTAGTTGATTCATGTTTCCTTGGATCATGAGCAGCTAAACCTCTTAGCTAGGGCTAAGAGGTGAAGCTTGTAGTGTATCCAAGATGTTTTAATTCGTAGTTAAGTGGTTTCAGTTTGGAATTTATGATTATGAACTAAGGTTTGAAGTTTATACAAGTTTTTAAGTAATTTCTCTTAGTCTTGTGATGACTCATGGATGTTTGGATGAATTACTTATCTTCTTAATTTTTTTGCAACGGTCTAGACCTGTATGATCCGAGGAATTGGAGTGCGCTCTAGTACCAAGCTCTTCATAAAGGGGCTTCATGCCAAAGTTCTAGTTTTGGTTGATTATCTGGAATATGTATGAACTGTGCATATAATTTGAATCCAGTTCAAATCATGATCTAGCCTTGTCTTGTGAGAAGACTTGAGGATGGTTATGATTGGGAATTGGACCTTTAGAAAAGGTGAATGACCTATGCAATGAGCATGCTCAGATTAGCCTAGAGTTGAGTGAACTTTATGCACAGAACTTACGTATTACAGACTTCTGGTTTAACAGTTCTATCATCCGACTAGATAGACCTGACTGGTGATTCTAGTTGAGAGAATGGGAACCCACAGCGGATTGAACATCGAGGATTGCTACAAGTGGATCCTCAAACCCCTAGTGCCCTCTTATAATTGTTTACATTCAATTTAGCTTAAACTGTTAATCACATACATTCTATTCAGACTTTAATTGATAGCTTCAATAGAAACTTGTGGATGAGTTTGTGACATCCTACATAAAGTCCCTGTGGATCGACCTCGGTATTACCGAGTTTATTACTACATCGCAACCCTACACTTGGGGAAGCGAACAAGTTTTTGGCGCCGCTGCCGGGGACTTTTGACGGTTTTCACAAATTTCTGAAATTAGTATCTATTTAGGATTTTTTTTTATTTTTAGACTAACTTAGTTTATTTATTTGATTTTTCTTTTCAAGGATTTTTAGGAAACCGAAGAAGAGTCAAGGATTTCAAGTGCAATTCAGGTGCTATCCTTCTAAAACCATTACTCTTCTCCTTCTCCTAGTCATTCTTATTTTATTCATCTCTTGTAGAGTGGGTGGAGACTCCTTTTGGATCTCTGAAAGGTCGGCCTTTTTGCCACCCGGATTCCTATTGGTCGGCTCTGCCGTCTTGGATCACCTTGTACTCAGGGATTTCTTTTCTCATCTCTACTCCTCTTTCTCCTTTGTCTGTACCTTTTCTCAAAAGATTCAAAGAGTGGGTGGGGTGTTCTCTGAACCCCTATTGACCAGGAGAAATCGGTCTCTATCTTTGTTTCTGGCCTAGCCATTGCAAGACACCTTGTGCTTCGATCTTAGAGAAGAGTAAAGAAAAAGAAGGAAGAATTCTTTTTACTTTTTGTTTCTTATTTTTGATTTTGCATGCCACATTGGGCTCGGGATTCCAATAACCGACTCATAAGTGAAGGGGGGATAGTTGAAGGCATTGATAGAGAGCCACGTGTTAGGAAACATCTAGATTCTCCAATTTTATCTGAAAGTATGGCTACAAATCAACCTAACCGGGTTCAAAATCAAACCGAAACAGGGGAGAATGTGGTTGAGAATGTTCCCCGACCTAGGACTTTACGTGATTTCTTGCAACCTGCAAGAACGAGCACTCCCTCATGCATAGTATTTCCACCAAATGCAGGGAATGTGGATTTGAAACCGGGAGTGATTAATCTTCTCCCTAAATTCCATGGTTTAGACAGTGAAAGTGCCTATCAACACCTTAGGGAGTTTGATGAGGTAATCACCACCATGCACTTTGCAAATGTGACTGAAGATGTAGTAAGACTTAAATTCTTCCCTTTCACTCTTAAGGATAAAGCCAAGGGTTGGCTTTATGCATTGAGGCCAAGATCAATTGGGTCATGGAACGATATGCACAGAGAATTTATAAAAAAATTCTTCCCTACTCACAAAACGAACATGCTTAAGCGCCTTATCATGAACTTTGCCCAAAAGGAGGATGAAACCTTTTCCCAATGTTGGGAGAGATTCAAGGACCTATTAAACGCATGCCCACATCATGGCTATGAAAATTGGCGGATTATAAGTTTTTTCTATGAAGGACTGATTCCATCCATGCGCCAATTTATAGAGATGATGTGTAATGGGGAGTTCATGAATAAGGAAGCTGATGAAGCATGGGATTATCTGGAAGAATTGGCTGAAAGTGCACAATCTTGGGACACATCTAAACCAACAAATTCCAAGATTGGCCAACAAAAGGAAAAGGGAGGAATGTATGTCTTATCAGAAGAAGATAGCATAAGTGCACGGTTGGCTAGCCTTACAAGAAAGGTCGAAGCCATGGAATTAAGGAAAGGAGAAACAATCAACTCCACTGAGGTTGAAACTGTTTGTAGAATTTGTGCTGGAAATCAACATGCTACACCAGATTGTCCCACAATTTCAGCAGTCCAAAGCAGTCGAATCATTCGTGGAAGATACAATCCCCTTGTCACTATTTTCAGACCTTTTGGAGGCATGTGTGGCCCATCTCCATGATATGAATGATGATACAACACAAGAGATGGATGCCATTCTAGATGTGATGATGGTTCGTGAAAATAAAAGATGGAGGACTCCAATTGAACCTTTGCCTATAAATGAGAACAAGGCCCTCCCATCCAACATTAAGGCACCAAAACTCGACCTAAAACCATTGCCAAGTGAGCTAAAATATGTTTATTTGGGTCGAGATGAGACATATCCAGTGGTGATTTCTTCCCACTTGGATGAGGAACAAGAGAGTAAGCTAATAGCCACTCTATTAGAGCACAAGAGTGCCATCGGATGGACAATTGCGGATCTCAAAGGCATAGACCCACTGATTTGCACTCACCGCATACACCTTGAGGAAAATGCAAAGACATCCCGGCAACCACAAAGACGACTAAATCCAAATATGAAGGATGTGGTTAAGGCCGAAGTGGTGAAACTATTGGATGTAGGTATCATTTACCCAATATCTGATAGCCAATGGGTGAGCCCAACTCAAGTGGTGCCTAAGAAATCCAGAATAACCATCGTAGCCAATGCCAATAATGAACTCGTACCAACTAGAGTCACTACCGGTTGGAGAATGTGCATTGACTACAGGAAGCTAAACACTGTCACGAGGAAAGACCACTTCCCCCTACCGTTTGTTGATCAGATTTTAGAACGGTTGGCGGGTCATTCCCACTTTTGCTTCCTTGATGGCTATTCAGGCTACAACCAAATAGAAATTGCCCGTGAAGACCAAGAAAAGACTACATTCACATGTCCATTCGGCACTTTCGCCTATCGACGGATGCCGTTTGGACTATGTAATGCCCCTGCCACCTTTCAGCGTTGTATGATGAGCATCTTTTCTGACATGGTGGGGACAATTCTCGAAGTCTTCATGGATGATTTTTCCGTATTCGGTTGTAGCTTTGATGAGTGCCTTGAGCACTTGAAATCTGTGCTAAAAAGATGTGAAGAAAAGAACCTTGTGTTCAACTGGGAAAAGTGTCACTTCATGGTTAAAAAGGGAATTGTACTTGGTCACATCGTTTCACAAAATGGAATTGAGGTGGACAAGGCGAAAATTGACCTTATCTCTAACCTTCCACCACCCAAAAGCATACGAGATATACGGTCCTTTTTAGGACACGCAGGATTTTATAGACGGTTCATAAAGGATTTCAGTTCACTCTCTCGTCCTTTATGTAACCTACTTCAAAAGGAAAATTCATTTGAGTGGAGTGAAGAATGTCAAAAGGCCTTTACCACCCTTAAAGGCATGTTGATATGCGCCCCAATAATGCAACCACCTGATTGGAACCTTCCTTTTGAGATTATGTGCGATGCTAGCGACTATGCTATTGGGGCCGTGTTAGGCCAAAGAAAAGATAAAAAGCCATGTGTTATCTACTATGCAAGTAGAACCCTAAACTCAGCCCAGGCAAACTACACCACTACTGAAAAGGAACTTTTAGCCGTAGTTTTTGCCTTGGAGAAGTTCAGATCCTACTTGATTGGATCCAAGATCATTGTATTCACTGACCATGCCGCACTTAACTATCTTCTCTCTAAGAAGGATGCTAAACCACGGTTATTAAGATGGATCCTCCTACTCCAAGAATTCGACTTAGAAATACGTGATAAGAAAGGAGTAGAGAATGTAGTAGCTGACTACCTCTCTCGACTTGTCCTCACTGATTCCCCTGAAACGACTGCAATCAATGACATGTTCCCTGATGAACAACTTTTTGCTGTTTCCCAATTGCCATGGTATGCGGACATTGCTAATTATCTTGCTACAGGTACAATTCCTACATATTGAAAAAAGCAAGATAAGGATAGATTCTTCTCAGAGGTACGGAAATTTCTATGGGACGACCCATACTTGTTCAAGTATTGTCTCGACCAAATCATAAGGAGATGTGTCCCAGATGATGAGCAACAAAGTATCATCTCCTTCTGTCATTCTCAAGCATGTGGTGGCCATTTTTCGGCTAAAAAGACCACAGCGAAAATTCTGCAATGTGGGTTTTATTGGCCCACCATGTTCAAAGACACACATGAGTTTTGCAAAGCTTGCGAACCTTGTCAGAAATTAGGAGGAATCTCCCGTAGAAATATGATGCCACTCAATCCCATCTTAATTATCGAAATTTTTGATTGTTGGGGCATCGATTTCATGGGCCCATTCCCATCTTCTTTTGGAAACTTATACATCTTGCTTGCCGTTGATTATGTTTCTAAATGGGTCGAGGCCATCCCTTGCCGGAATAATGACCATAAAACGGTCATTCGATTCTTAAAAGAAAACATTCTTTCTCGGTTTGGAACGCCTCGAGTCATCATAAGTGATGGAGGGTCTCACTTTTGCAATCGCCCTTTTGAAGCATTAATGAAGAAATATGGCGTAACGCACAAAGTGAGCACCCCCTATCACCCACAAACTAGTGGACAAGCTGAGATATCCAATAGGGAGATTAAACACATTTTAGAGAAAACGGTGAATCCCGATCGCAAGGATTGATCACTTCGACTTACCGATGCGCTTTGGGCTTACCGTACTGCCTTTAAAACCCCTATTGGAATGTCTCCCTATAGACTTGTCTATGGGAAGGCTTGTCACTTGCCTGTGGAGTTGGAACATAAGGCATATTGGGCTATTAAGACAATGAATTTCAATTCTGACAAGGCAAGCTCGCTACGCAAACTTCAATTAAATGAACTTGCAGAAATTCGGAATGAAGCTTATGAGAATGCGAGAATTTACAAGGACAAGACGAAGACATTCCATGATAAGAATATTCTTCGTAAGACATTCACGATCAATCAAAAAGTCCTCATGTATAATTCTCGCTTACATCTATTTTCGGGAAAATTGAGATCTCGATGGACCGGTCCCTACATTGTGAAAACTGTCTATCCGTATGGGACTGTCGAGCTATTGAATCCAAGGAACGGCAATATTTTTAAGGCAAATGGGCAGCGATTAAAGCCGTTCTTTGAAAATTTTCCTTCAGAAGGTATGTCCATACCCCTGAATGATCCTGCGTATCAGGATGATTGATCTCCTAGTCTGATGGAGGTATAGAATAGTTAGGATTAGGATTTTGCTGCTTTTGTTTTCGTTTTCATAGGTTTGTTCGAATGAGGAAGATTTCCACTTTTCACTCTCTCAGGTATTATCATTCCTCACTCCCTTTTATTTTCAAATTGCTCTCATGTTTTGCTCATTGTGCATCTTTTACATTGAGGACAATGCAAGATTTGGTTGGGGGGGTGTAGGATCACTTGGATAAATCCAGCGTTTCGCAACATTTCAAGCAATTATGTGGAAATTTTTCGATTTTTCAAAAATTTGAAACTCTTTTGGAAAACATTAGTTCTATGCATTCGAGTTGATAGGAGCATAAGAGGAGGAGATATGAAGTGTATAAGGCTGGATGTCTGGAATCTCTCATTGCATAATGGTTTTATATGTGAACTCCCCTATTTTTGTGATTGATAGAAAATCTGAACACTTTTACACCTAGTTCACATTACACGATTTTCATGAGTTGAAGGGATTATGTGATTTATGGATTAGTTAGACTTTGAATTAAAGTATTGAGCAATCAGGCCGGGGTACTTTGTCCATCCTTGTCCATAGGAAAATAATGAAAGATATGGATTTTTAAAAATCCTATCTAATTTAAAAAGAAAAAGGAAAAGGAAGGATGAAATTGGGAATGTGGAAAAACGGTGGAAAATTCCGATTAGGGCTACCTACTACCAACCGGGGGATGGTTTACCCGTAACCAAAGCCGAAAATGGGACGTAGTGTGAAAGTCGTCGGAAGGACGGTAAGGCAAATTCCTGTCATTGGCTTGATGTGGCTCTATGTACCTTGAGTTCTACAGTCTAGTTGATCTATGAAGAAGATAATCCTAGAAACTCGTGGAATGAATTTTCACTACCCACACTAGGTGAAATTTGTTCAAGTCTTTCTATTTATCAACCAATCAGCGGAAATTTCATATAAATGCTTATTATGTTTTGAGGGTTTATGGTTTCCACCTCTTTCGCCTAATATTTCTGAATCTTATGCTTATGTACCTTGGAATGTATAGAAGGAGGGTTTCTGAAGGAGAGTTGAGTTTTTGAAGAATAGGATTAGTTTCACGCATGTTTTGCTCGGGACTAGCAAAATGCTGGTTGGGGGGTGTGTTGAGCTCTTAATTGTGCATATTCTAACCCCAATTCATCACTCATGGTGTATGGTTTATATGGGTTGAAAGCTAATTCAATGCATGTTTTGTGACTACAGGATTGAAGGTGAACTCTACTCAATTAAAGACATAAAGAGATCATTTGGAACTATTCTAATGGAGATTACTTGAGGACCAAAGAAGAAAAGAAGAGAGAAAGTGAAAGAAAGAAGAAAGAAAAGGAAGAATGTAGATGCATGAAGACTGCCGACCGGTCATGACCGGTCGGCCAAGAGGGCCAGACCGGTCTTGACCGGTCAGCTATGAACAATGAACTAAGGCCGACCGGTCATGACCGGTCGGCCATGGCTGCTGGTATGAGAAGAAAAACGTTCGACCGGTCATGACCGGTCGGACATCATTGCTGGAATGAAGACTGCTGGAGTGCTTTCACTTGAGGCCGACCGGTCTTGACCGGTCGGCCATGCGCACTGAGATAGAATTTTCTAATTTCTTCCCGAAATTCTCTGCGCTGCGTAAGTGTTACGCACTTTCTCGATTCTTCCGAAGTCGTGGAGCCTCCAGACTATAAATAGACACCTAGGGATTGTTCCTAGGGCATCCTAGAAGGGTTCAAGCGAGGTTGGAGGCTGTGGAAGTGAAGATTGGAGTTTCACAACTCCTTTTGGTCTGCTTTGTTTGTTTCATGCTTTTAGTAGTTGATTCATGTTTCCTTGGATCATGAGCAGCTAAACCTCTTAGCTAGGGCTAAGAGGTGAAGCTTGTAGTGTATCCAAGATGTTTTAATTCGTAGTTAAGTGGTTTCAGTTTGGAATTTATGATTATGAACTAAGGTTTGAAGTTTATACAAGTTTTTAAGTAATTTCTCTTAGTCTTGTGATGACTCATGGATGTTTGGATGAATTACTTATCTTCTTAATTTTTTTGCAACGGTCTAGACCTGTATGATCCGAGGAATTGGAGTGCGCTCTAGTACCAAGCTCTTCATAAAGGGGCTTCATGCCAAAGTTCTAGTTTTGGTTGATTATCTGGAATATGTATGAACTGTGCATATAATTTGAATCCAGTTCAAATCATGATCTAGCCTTGTCTTGTGAGAAGACTTGAGGATGGTTATGATTGGGAATTGGACCTTTAGAAAAGGTGAATGACCTATGCAATGAGCATGCTCAGATTAGCCTAGAGTTGAGTGAACTTTATGCACAGAACTTACGTATTACAGACTTCTGGTTTAACAGTTCTATCATCCGACTAGATAGACCTGACTGGTGATTCTAGTTGAGAGAATGGGAACCCACAGCGGATTGAACATCGAGGATTGCTACAAGTGGATCCTCAAACCCCTAGTGCCCTCTTATAATTGTTTACATTCAATTTAGCTTAAACTGTTAATCACATACATTCTATTCAGACTTTGATTGATAGCTTCAATAGAAACTTGTGGATGAGTTTGTGACATCCTACATAAAGTCCCTGTGGATCGACCTCGGTATTACCGAGTTTATTACTACATCGCAACCCTACACTTGGGGAAGCGAACAATGTGCGGGTGAACTCTTTCCACCCAATCTGCTGATTTTGATACTTGGGTTACAATTCATCGTTTCCACCTATTCAAATGGTTTCTGTGACCGAGCCTTTTGGCTTTCATCTTTTGTATCTTGGCATGTGGTACGACCGCACTGACACCGGAGTTCAGTTCGACCGTACTTTGAGTGCATTGGATCCGATGGTCCCCGGGGAAACCGCGAGACATCGGATCTTATTTGATTTTTGCGTCGGCTCCTACCCAGAGATATGGAAGATCTCCTGGTGTTTTGGAGGCAGAACGCTCTACTGGGAAAATGTTTTTGGGTTTTTGAAAAGATACCCACTCTGGGGAGTGATACTCCGTGGGGTTTTTATTTGCAAATAGAGATATTTTTTTTACGTTTTTGAAATGAAAATCTGGTTTGCATGTGCCTCCACTAGGATGCCTGTGGGGTCTTTGGCTAACCGGCTTTTATTTTGAAAGCAGGTAAACATGATGATTAATGCGATGGATGCTGATGCATGGAGATGCATGATGAATGCATGGCTTTGGCTCATTCTCTTTCAGTTTGATGATTTTGCTTTTGCTGGAGATGCAGAGAATTTTGAGATTATTGCTTCCAGGGTTGTGCTTCCCTGGGATTTTTCTTTTTAATGCGGATGTTTGGTCAGCGGGTTGGCCAAGATCCCGACCCGTGGTCAATCAGGTCCATCGTCCCAAGATGCTGTTTCTTTGCTAATGAGAATGTACGAGGATGTTATCTGACTTCAAGATGTTCTTCTGGGCATAAATGCGATTGAAACGGTGTTTGGTCGCCAGTTTTGGTCAAGATTCCAATTTGTGGGCGATTGGATCCGTCATCCCAAATTGTGAAGAGAGTGGAGTTCAAGACTCCTGAAGTGTAGTGTTGGGGGATAGTGACAATTTTTATGTTTTTTGCAAATATTTCGTCCGAACATTTACCTGAGTAGTCAGGATAGAGATCGGTTATTGAAAACAAAGGAAATATTTTTGTGATTTTTTTTTAAAAAAATATTTGATTTGAAAGCAAGGGACATATTTTTTGTGATTTTTGCAAATATTTGATTTGAAAGCAAGGGAAATATTTTTTTAATTTTTGGAAATATTTGATTTGGAAGCAAGGGATATATTTTTTTGTGATTTTTGTAAATATTTGATTTGAAAGCAAGGGACATATTTTTTTTTGTGATTTTTGCAAATATTTGATTTGGAAGCAAGGGAAATGTTTTTGTGATTTTTGAAAAGGTGATTTTGCAATGTTTTTGTATTTCGTGATTTTTTTGAAATGCAGGGAAAAGTATGGAATTTTCATCCACTTCCAGCTTCTACTGCTGGTAAGGCACCCGATCCATTTTACGTCAGCAAGCAAGATGAGTCTCACACAGTTAAGTGCCGTAGTTTTACATCTTCGGATGAAGAGATTTTGAGGGTTTTCAGTCAACATACTCACAAAGTTGCCTGTTCCTCATGTGCAATGCACATAGACCACGTATCATCCGACGGACTCCTTCGGCCACAAAATGAGTCACATCCTCACATTTCCCTTAGTCAATCCAGTTTGGGGCCTTACGTTGCTCACAATTCCGTGAGGGTGCGCTCCACCTCCCAACAGCCTTAATCCCCTTCATGAGTTTTAGGAACAGGGAACATGCGTCAGATTCAACAGCGACTTCCAAATCAAGGTTGTCTATCACGGTGCGTTCAACATAAACAGGATTGTGGAGTTCTGCCCGCCTCAGCCTTTACCTGTTTAAAAGACTCCGGACACCGGTACAATCAAGTGTCAGCCATGTCCGGAACAGGTTAGGAAAGAAAGCCCCCGAGAAGTTAATCCTAGTGTAGTTTTAGGTCTTTGGACCGCTGGAGATGAATTTCTGCAGTTGAAATTGATGGTGAAATATATTTTTATTTTATTTTATTTTATTTTATTTATTTATTTATTTTAAAAAGGTTCCAGAGTTCAAATCAAGTAATCTGGGTTGATGCTGGTTTTTATGGAAAGCTTGAAATCTTTTTGGTATTTTTGAAAATGATCCGGGTTATCGAGCCTTGATCCCAGCAGTTGAGGCCGATGCCGGTTTTTATTAAAAATCTCTCGGGATATTGATCCCGACGTAGTTTAAGGTCTTCGGACAAAAAAACTTTATGTACATGCTGAAAGTACAATCTTTTTTGTGATTTTTTGAAAATGATCCAGGTCATCAGATCTTGGCCTGAACAGCTAGGATCGATGCTTGTTTTTATTAAAATCCCTCGAGATATTGATCCCGACGTAGTTTAAGGTCTTCGGACCCAGAATATGTACAAACAGAGCATATTTTTTGTGTTTTTTTTTTAAATGATCCAGATCATCAGATCTTAGCCTGAACGGCTAGGATCAATGCTGGTTTTTATTAAAAACCCTCGGGATATTGATCCCGACGTAGTTTAAGGTCTTCGGACCCGAAACTTTTATGGTTGGGCATACTTACCTTACTTTGTTTGGCTTCTGACGGGGCTAATTGTGATTTGCGTGGTCCGAATTGCTTGAATTGGCCCTGTGGGCCCTTTTCAAACTTCAGCTTTGCTTTGGAGCACCTATCCTTGATGTTTTGTGAGGCTAAGAAGGCTTTCCATTGTGCAGATAATGAGTTGAACGGCTCAGACTACTCTTTTCAGCCATGTGGGCCCACTTGATGATTAGATCTTGGATTCTGGCCCTCCTTTTGATGATCAAACCTTTGATCATGCTATTTGATGGCTCATTTAAGCTTTTCCATGGTTTGGATTGTGATGATCTAGTCTTTGAATGGCTCAGATTGCTTGTGGGCCCCTCTTGGTCAATTTTCCTTCTCTCTGACTTGATCAGGCCCATGTTGGCCGCATGACTTCCTGATTAGATAGGTGGGGTACCTTCCAAATGATTCTGATCAACCTCAAACGAAATCTGGAGTGGATTGGGGCCTTAGGCGGCCCTCAGGGTGCCATCTGCTGATGTGGACTGTCAGCCTCACCTACCAAGAACCCTGGAGCCAATCCCGCGGAGAGAGAGGGAGCGCGTCCGTACGGGCGGCCCAGAGCGGGCTGCCCAAGGCTCGCCTCTTGAGCGGCCTGGGCTGGCTCGGGTTCGAACATTCTCTGTTGTCTGCTGCCCTTGTCTCCACCTGCTCTGTACGTCCAGGTTCGATTTCAACCATGAATTTTCCCTTTGTCTCCTCTTTCCTCCTCATCTTGTCCTCATCTTGCTTTGTCCTTTCTTGGGCAATGGATGGTGGAGATTTAGGGGTTGTGGGGGCTGTCCATGGTGGGTCCCACACTTCATAAAGTGTTGAAGGCTTTAATGATGGAGGGATTTCTTTAATGGATGGTGGAGATGGTGCATTGAATTGGGGCATTGATGAGGGGTTAGGGATGGTGGTTGGTGGAGCTTTGAATGGCCCCATTAATGGCAGCCATGCTGAAATTCCAGATTTGAATGGGGCTTTGATTGTGGGAGAAATGGATGGCATGGATGAGATGGGAGGATGGGACATAGGTGAGGCTATGCATCCTTTGAATATGGGCCACATGGATGATGTGATTGATGGAGGTGATGGGACCATGATGGACATAGATGGGCTGATCTCATGTCTGGATGGGATGGATGGTTCAGATGATACCTTTGACGGTTTGGATGCTCTGGATGAGGGCCAGGATGTGCGGCACACTTGTTTAGGTGGACTTGATGTGATCATTGGTGATGTCCCCCTGATGATGGACGGTGTGGATGCCTCGATGATCCCTTTGATCGGTCAGGATGATGATTGGATTCATGATTTCCTGTTGGAGAGGGCCGCAGGTCCAGATCTGACCGTTGATTCTTCGATCGGGGTTGCCGGGACCCTTCTTGATGGTTCAGATGCATTTTTCGGCGTTCAGATTGGCCAGGATGCCACGATGTGTAGTGTGATCTTTGCTGGTAGCCCTTTTAATGGAGAGCATCTTCCTTCTCCTGATCGTCGGTCTTTTGTGCACTCCGTTCATGAGGTGGGCGAGTCTTCTCATACGGCTGAGGTTATGACAGTTTCAGATAGTGATGCGACTATATCAGACATAGCCATTACTGAGGGCAGGTCAGGGGCTGTCGAGTCTGCAGAGGTTCCAGCTTTTCCTTCTCCTTCGCCCGTTGACCTTCCGATCCTCGATGAGCTGTCATTGATTTCTGGGCCTTTTGTTCTGGAGGGGGTACCAGTGAGGACTTGTCAGCTGCTTCCTCGTCCTTCTTGCTCGCCACGGCTGCTTGCTTGGCTTGATAGTTTGTCAGCTTATGAGATTCGGGATTTGGAGTCCTATGGCTTCGGTAGTCTGATCCATATGGCTAGAGTTGATATTGATTGGAGGATGCTTGGAGCTGCCTTGATTGATTGGGTCCCTTCGTTGAACTTGTTCTAATTCAACGATATGGAGATGGGACCCTCTTTGGAGGAGCTTGCACGCTTGACAGGCCTACCTTGGGATTATACTCAGTATTTCTCGCCGAGGACATCGCCGAAGACTGTCACACCGCAGAACTGGTTCGGGATCCCCTATCTTGTTCGGCCTGCAGCTGCCGGCCAGGATGCTGTAGTGTTCTCCTTGGACTTGCTGTATGATCTTTTTTCGGGTCCTCGGAGTGTGGCCGATTCTATCCTTGCTCGGAACGCGCTGATATTCTGCTTGATAGCTGAGGTGCTGTTCTCGGGATGGCGCAGGTCCCAGACTCCTTTGCTTTTTGAGGTGATGAGCTGAGCTATCCGACGGCAGGGGATCATTTCTCTCATCCTGGCCTAGCTGTTTAACGGGCTGACCAACTGCGCCCTGGGCCGCACTCGTGTCCTTCGCGGCTGTTGTGCCTTTCTTCAGGTATCTTTTCTACACCTTTTTTCTTCTTGTTTTGTTAGGAATTGCTTTGCTCTAGCTGAACTTCTTTTCCTTTTTGCGACCAGGTCTGGCTATGGGAGCGTCTTTCTTGGACCATTCCTGTGCCCCTTCCTGGCATCCCTAGCTCTGACGTCATGCGTTATATCATGGAGTTTCTTCCTCATACGGCTAGGATGAGCGAGCCCTTGTATCGCAGGATGTTCGCTAAACTTCGTGACTGGAATGTTCGTTGGGAGTCATCTTGGCTTTCACTTCCTCCAGTGCTTTGCGATGCGCACCGCCTTCCTCTAATGCTGGTAGGCTTTCGATCTTACTTTTCTTACCATCCTATTCGGTTCC
This sequence comes from Liriodendron chinense, assembly GCA_003013855.2. Taxonomy (NCBI): domain Eukaryota; kingdom Viridiplantae; phylum Streptophyta; class Magnoliopsida; order Magnoliales; family Magnoliaceae; genus Liriodendron; species Liriodendron chinense. Next base: position 8,980,794 of record ML058333.1, read on the forward strand.
TGCGGCAGTTTGGGTACGAGCAGGATGTTCCTCTTTTCGCTTTCACGAGTATCGGCCGTCGAGCACTTCCATCTAGATCCTCTGACTTTAGGACCCGGGTTGATGGATCTTGGGCGAGTTACTTGACTGCTGATTTGCTGGGTTTTGAGCTGCAGACTTTTTCGATGGCGACCGCCCCATATCAGTACTGGGTTGCTGAGCAGTCTTTGTATCGACGTATCCCTTGTTGGCACCAGACTGTTGACGAGGATGAGCAGGATATCCTTGGAGATGCTGGCTCTTCATCTGGTTCATATGAACCTTTTGAGGAGCGCCCATTCATTGATCCTTGCTTCCTTTTGACCACTCATGGCCATCTGCTGTCTGAGATTTCTGCACTTCGGTATCATTGTGAGATGATGTCGAGGAGATTGGCTGCCGATCAGAGACTGTCTGATGAGGAGACAGCGATTCGTACCCTTGAGCGCGATGAGGCGCATTACCTGCGTATGGAGGTGAGCAGGTTGAGAGCGAGACTACTTCATTATGAGTCAGAGGACTTACCTGATGTGGCCGAGGAGGAGGGTGGAGATTGATGGTGTTGGCCACCTGCACATTCTTTTTTGCATATATGATTGATGATGATGCATTTTTTGTAATTTTTTTTTTTGAAAGAGATGACATGATATGTGTAAAAGAAATATGATGTTTTTAATGAAAAAGAAGAAAACTTTTTGAGAATCTATTGTGCCATGAGTTGCCTTGTGAGTGTGTGTCTGGATTATGTGTCGGGATATAGGAATCAGAACTGAGGCTCGGTCAATGCTTTGACCGATGTCTCGAGATTTGACTTGTGTGATCCCTTGGTTCCCTAGAGGTGTAGGCAACGGAAACTATTGCCTCTTGAGATTGTCAGAATTTGCAGAGCTCTTCGTTCCTGACCGCACTTCTTCTTGTTCTTGAACTGTGACTGCTTGAACTGTTCTGAATTGTCTGATTTCCTGGAACTTGCACTTTTCATTTTTTTCTTTTTTTTTATTTGAGCCATTTTTGCCTGTAGTGCTCTTTTGAGTTTTCACTACAGCCGGCCTTTTCTCGTCGTTTTTGCCCGTGGCGCCCTTTCAGATTTTCACCACGTCCCGGGTATTTGATCTTGCCTGCCCCTTGGCAGCTATGCTGTTTTTACCCTCGGCGCCCTTTCGGGTTTTCACCGAGTCCGCTGTATGCCCATTGTTTTTACTCGGAGCGCCCTTTCAGGTTTTCACTCCGCCCTCTTTGTTTAGGCACACATTTTCTTCTCTTTTTTTTCTGGATCTTTGGATAACTGCGGCGACTAGAGGTCAGGAATCCATCGTTGCCGGCCGATGGCAGTCTTTCAGCCCTTATCCTAGGTTACGATGATAGAGCTGTTGGTCTTAGCTAAAGACCCTTCTGAGATGAATGGATGGATGACTGTGTTTTTCCTTGTGTTGATTTTTTCTTGGGTGCTTGCTTTGGCTTCCCTTTTTCTTTCTCTTTTCTTTTTTTTTCTTTTGTATTCTTTTTTTCTCTCTTTTTTTGTATTTTTTTTCTTTTTGAATCCCCTTATTTGAAACACTTGTTGGTGGATGGAAATGATTTCTCAGAGGTCTTAGCTTCGACCTCTTGACTTCAGCTCTATTAAAGTAACTCTTGATAAGGTCAGAATAACTTACCCGTGAAAGATCTTCACGTTGTCGGCGTTGGTTGGCTCAGGAAGATCCAGCCGTCTCATGCTGGTGAGTCTGAGGGCGCCTCCAGGAAGTACTTCTCTGATGATCAGTGGCCTGTCCCACTGAGGGTTTGAACTTTCCTTTGGGATCCGGAAGGTGCGACGGTAGAATCTTCTTCATGACCATGTCGCCTACCTTAAAACTTCTTTTTCGGACTCTCTTGTTGTAAGCCCGAGCGATCCTTTTCTGATAGCACTGAGAATGACTTAGCGCACGCATGCGCTTTTCATCTGCTAGCTGCAGCTGATTGAATCTGGCCCGTTGCCATTCTCCTTCTTCAATTCCGCTTTCGAGTAACACTCGTAGTGATGGTATTTCCACGTCGACTGGCAAAACTGCCTCCATTCCATAGGTAAGCTCGAAAGGAGTAACGCCCGTAGCAGACCGTACAGACGTTCGATAGGCCCAAAGTGCATATGGGAGCATATCTGACCAATCTCGATAGGTCACGACCATCTTCTTGAGTATCCTGACGATTGTCTTGTTTGCGGCTTCTACCCCACCATTCATCTGAGGACGGTAGGGGCTTGATCGATGACATTGGATCTTGAACTTGCTGAGGAAGTCATCCATCTTCTTGTTGACGAACGGGGTCCCATTATCTGTGATGATAGCATTGGAGATTCCATACCGGTATATGATGTTGTTCTTCATGAATTTGATCACCTGAGATGCTGCAATTGTGGTGTAGGAGGCTGCCTCTACCCACTTGGTAAAGTAGTCGACTGCCACAAGTATGTACTCATGACCATTTGATGCCTTGGGACTGATCTTGCCGATGATGTCGAGTCCCCACATGGAGAAGGGCCAGGGGGTGGTCAGGTTGTATAATTCTGATGAGGGGGCATGGATTTGATTCGCTTGCTCCTGACACTTGAAGCATTTTCTGACGTGCTGGCAACAGTCTGTCTCCATGGTGAGCCAATAGTAGCCGAGTCGTAGAATCTTCTTTGCCATCATGTGCCCGTTCATGTGTGGGCCACAGATTCCTTCGTGTATTTCTTCTATGATCTTTGCAGCTTCTGTTTCATCGACGCATCGAAGGAGGATGTGATTATAGGATCGCTTGTAAAGAATTTCGCCACTGATGGTGAACTGGCCGGCCAAACGCTGAATGGTTCGGCGATCTGTTGCTGTTGCTGACTCTGGATACTCCTGGGTTTCGAGATATTGCTTGATGTCGGCATACCAGGGTTTGTCAGGGGCAGCTTCGGCTTCTTCTATTTGCAGGCAAAAGGCAGGTTCATCTTGAACTTCGACTGTGAGCTCCCATTCTAAAGCTCCTTTCGGGATCTCGAGCATTGATGCAAGTGTGGTGAGAGCATATGCAAACTGGTTCTTGGCTCTGGGCATGTATGAGAAGGTGACTTCTTTGAATTCCTCGATCAAGTTTTCAAGATACACATGATATGGTATCAACTTCTCGTCTTTGGTTTTCCATTTGCCATTAGTCTGATTGATGATAAGCTGTGAGTCTCCAAATACTCGTAGCTTCTTGACGCCCAAGATTATGGCTTCCCTCAAGCCAGCGATGCATGCTTCGTACTCTGTCATGTTATTGGTGCACTCGAATGCTATGCGCCTTGAGATAGGAATTGGGGCATCATCTGGAGAGTAAAGGATTGCTCCAATACCACTTCCTTTAGAATTTGCTGCGCCGTCGAAGAATAATGTCCACTCATCTTTTTTCTTCTTTTCTTCCTCTTCAATAAGCAAGAGATCTTCATCAGGGAAGAATGTCTTGAGCGGTTGATAATCCAGGAGGGAGTGGGCGGCAAGATGATCGGCGAGGGCCTGCCCCTTGATTGCCTTCTGAGTGACATAGGTGATGTCGAACTCAGACAGGAGTAGCTGCCATTTAGCTATCCTTCCAGTGAGTGCCGGTTTCTTGAACAAGTACTTGAGCGGATCCATGTGAGCGAGTAGGAGAATAGGGAATGCAATCATGTATTGACGGAGTCGCTGAGTTGCCCAGACTAGGGCGAGGCAAGTCTTCTCGATCGGAGAATACCTGGTCTCGTAGTCTATGAACTTTCGGCTCAAATAATATATTGCTTGTTCCTTCTTCCCGGTCTCGTCGTGCTGGCCGAGGACACAGCCAATGGCTTCTGCTGCTACCGAGATGTATAACAATAGTGGTTGTCCAGGAGTGGGTGGCACTAGGACTGGAGGATTCATGAGATATCTCTTGATGCGGTCGAAGGCGACTTGGCAATCATCATTCCATTCTTTTGGAACGTTCTTCCGAAGGAGCTTGAAAATGGGCTCACAAATAGGTGTGAGCTGTGCGATGAAGCGACTGATGTATTGAATTCTGCCGAGGAAGCCATGAATTTCTTTTTCTGTTCTAGGAGGGGGCATCTCGATGATTGCTCTGGTTTTGGTCTCGTCGACCCTGATGCCATCCTCGCTCACCATAAGCCGAGGAGCTTTCCTCCCGTTGCACCAAAGACACATTTCTGAGGGTTGAGGCGGAGCTTGTACTTTTCTAATCTGTTGAATAACTTCTTCAGATCTTTAAAGTGTCCTTCAATTGTGCGAGATTTGACGATCATGTCGTCCACGTATACTTCAAGCTCTTTGTTCATCATGTCATGGAATAATGCTGTCATTGCTCGCTGATATGTTGCTCCTGCGTTCTTCAGACCGAACGGCATTACCCTGTAACAGAAAGTTCCCCAAGGAGTGATAAACGATGTCTTCTCACGATCTTCTATTGCCATCTTGATCTGATTGTAACCTGAGAACCCATCCATGAATGAGAAGACCTTGTATCCAACAGTGTTGTCGACCAGAGTGTCGATATGTGGCAAAGGGAAGTCATCTTTTGGACTGGCTTTGTTGAGATCTCGGAAGTCGATGCACATTCGAACCTTGCCATCCTTCTTTGGTACTGGTACGATGTTGGCGAGCCATTCAGGGTAGTTGGAGACTACCAGGAATCCCGCGTCGTATTGCTTGATGACTTCATCTCGGACTTTCAGAGCCCATTCTGGCTTCATTCTTCGAAGTTTCTGCTTCACTGGCTTCATATCTGCCTTGGTTGGCAGATGGTGTACGACGAGCTCTTCATCGAGCCCCGGCATGTCTTCATATGAGAACGCGAAGTTGGACAATCTTGGTGCTACAACCCGAAGATTGCACACCCAAGTGCAGGTAGTGAAGTAGTAAAATACTCGGTAAGACCGAGGTCGATCCACAGGGATTGGGGTTAAGAACACTTAGAGGAATTAGTTTAGGTGAGTGAGATGAAATCTGGTTTATCCACGAGAGTGGAGCAAGTTGTGTGTGGTGAAAGACAAAAGTAGAAAAAGGGCTAAGGCATCAGGGATCCACCTTTGATTCATTCACAAGATTTGATTCATTGGTCCAACTATAACTCAACTGGAATTGAATAAAGATTCATTCCAACCGAAAGATAAAATAGTTAAACCATTTGCATATTTCATAAAAGATGGTGATCTGAACCGATGGATTTGACCATGAAGCACTCGTTAGTTGATCGTAGGGAATTCCAAGCATCCACTGTGCCCGGAGTCGACAATGGATCAAGGAATTGTACAGATCAACAACTTTGCCAACAAGTCAACCGATAAGATCACAATTCATACGATCAAATGCATACTTACAAGATAGGAGGCTTTAATTGACCGATCCAACCGTTAAGATCTCGTCTATCGATCGCAGGGAATCCAAAGCATCCAATGTGCCCGGAGTTTACAATGGATCAAGGAATTTTACAGATCGATGACTTTACCTGCACTAGCTTGATGACCGTAGGGAATCCAAAGCATCCAACGTGCCCGGAGTCAACGATGGATCAAGGGACTTTATCGATCATGAACTAGCTAATTAGTGTGCAAGGGATCCCAAGCATCCAACGTGCCCGGAGTCGACGATGGATCAAGGGGCTTGCACAACAATAGCGTCTGCCGAGGTGGATAAGCGAACCAATCAACCAAAGAGAACTCCAACATTTACACCACACAATGTTGAACCAAAAGAACCATAGCTTGCAAATTTCTTTAAAGGCTTCACCCCTAGCCTTAGCTAGAGGTTTAGCCAACCATGCTACAATGGAAGACTAAATTCTCTACAAAGGAGAAAACTACTCTACACTACAAAAGAAAGAAAGAAAACTAAAGAAGAGAAGGGAGGAGTTGTAGAGAATGGGATTTGAGGGATGATTCAAATGAGGAGGAGAGGCCTCCTTTTATAGATTTTTGAGAGGCTTCCAAGCCTCCTCCCAATCCTAGGTGGCACCCAAGCCTAGGTGGCACTTCATGTGTTGGGATGAGAGCAAGAGAGAGAGAGAAGGACATGTCTTGGGATGAGAGAAGGAGAGAGAGAGAGCTAGAGAGAGAGAGAGAGCTTCTCTCTTGCAGCCATGGTGGAGTTGTTGCTGACGTGCAAGGTGGATTCTGGATGGACGGTTGAAGGAGGACAAGGAGCTGGTGGCCTGGATGAAAGCTGGAGGACGACGCTGCTGTAGCTGGATGTCCAGCAGCTGGATGATTGGAGCTTTGATGGATGGCTGGGATGAAGCTGCTGCAGATGGATGCTGGATGAAGGAGAAGATCTCCATGGACGGCTGAAAATGCTGACGTTTCAGCAACTCGTTTGATGAATGGACGTCTGATTGTTGGGGTCCTTGGACGCTGGAGATTTCAGCACTGCTGCTGCACGTGTAAGGTGGGAAGTACCTTGCTGGACGTTGGATCAGAATGAGTGTTGAGGTGAACGTGGGCCACATCTGGACGGCTGGAATTTTCCCGCAGCTGGTCCTCTGATGTTGTGCTCGTGCAGGGCTGTCCGTTGGATGATGGGCCGCACGTGTTGAGGTGGGGAGCTGATGACGTTGATGACATCCACCAGATGGACTTGGTGCAACCTTGGACGGCTGAAGTTTGCCGGCTGATGATGGAGATGAAGGACGGCTACTGATGGCTGGACGGACGTCCACTGCTGGACATTGATTGCAGCATATGTGAGTTTGCAGATTGGATGGACGGTGCATGATGCTTGCAGATGGTGAACTGGAAGACGTGCTTGCTTGATGGATGGTCTGCTGATTGTTGGACGGTCCACTTGCTGGACTGCTGGCCATTGATGCACGCAAGTGGAGCTGAAGAACCGCTGGATGGCTGGATGTGTACGGTGCTGGAGATCTGGACCGTCCAGCTGATCTGATGTGTGGTGATGATGGCCTGATGTTCTACATATGTTCCTGATTGGGACGTCCAGCCCTTGGCTGTACGTGTGAGATGGGATGCAGCACTGCTGCTGCATGATGTGGTCCACCGCTGGACATGGAGTTAATCTCCACTGCTTGTTGGAGGTGGACGGCTGTGCTGATGAACAATGAAGATGGGGTCCACTGAACTGGACAGATGGACGGCTGATGGATGCTGTGGTCCACTGATTGAATGGAGGTTGAGTGTTGATGGACGGAGGAGATCAGCTGGAGGTTGGATCTGATGGACGTTAATTGAAGATGAAGGTGGGCCTGGATGATTGATGGACGGCTGATCATCTTTTTCTTCTTGCAGGATGCACGTGTTGATGGAGGTTGAAGATTGGTGTGCTGGCCATTGATTGGATGGCCTGGATGCAGCACTTGTGTTACACGTGTGAGCAGAACTGGATGGTTGAATGGATTGATGGACGGACGTCCACTGCTGGACGTTGGACAACCCATCTGGCTGATGGATGATTGTGCAGGTGCTGTCCGTTGCTATGGTCCACTGGACGGTCTGCTGACGTGCAAGGCGATCCAGGTGATAGAAGTTGGGCTGCACGTTTACATGGCAACATGGATTGTGGAGATGTCCTTCACTTGTCGGTTGATGTACGGTTGATCCACATGTGGCCATCTAATCTTGATCATTCAAACTTGCGTGCTTGCCTAATCACCAGAACCTAGATTTCCAAATGAGCAGATGTGGTGCGGTCCATTGTAGCATGTGATCCATCATTTGACCTTTTCGGTTTAGTTTCCTTCAAGACTATCGCACACCTGATCTTGATCACTTTTACGTCCAAAAATGCCCTAATTGGCTTGGATCTTATCCAACCTCTCCTGAACACCTGAAGACAGAAAATTCACCTAATGAGGGATAATTAATCAGAAAAACAATGATAATGCCCTTAACAACCAGGGTTAATTATACAATATTAGGTACTCATCACACCCCCCAACTAGCATTTTGCTAGTCTCGTGCAAAACATGCGAAAATCATCGAAGGATTTTTCAAAATACTGCAATTTATCTTCGACAGTTTTCATCAATTGAAATCATCTCGAGGCTTCTCTTATTTCCTAATAAAACATAGATAAAGAGAAGAAAATATTCAATGTATCTATGTGATCCTTCATGTTATCTAAACAGTAGAGTTTCTAAGGCATATAGTTTTGAAAATATTTAAACTTAGATTCTAGTCACTTAGTAAACAACTTAATTGAGTTCAAAGCATTGATCATTCATTAGAAACATTCTAAACATTGAGTTCCATGGTGCACGGTGAAGTCTAGCCTTAACACAACTAGGAGTTCAGTCTTCTACTTTCATGTTAACACTGATGATTGAAGAGAATAGTCAGATCAACCAAGTCACTGATTCCGAACCTTGCTATTGTTCTTTTCAATATATTTTTTTTTCAACTTTTAATTGATTTTTTTTTTTTCGATAACCTATAGCCGAAGACTCCAAAAGGCTCACTTCGTACTATGGTAATGTTTTGTAATGGTAACGACAATGGATGAAAATCCTTGCCCCAAATTACTGTGAATATTCTCTCCCTTTTTTTTTTTTTTTTTTATGAACAAAGTAGACAAGAATCTCCAGGCTTGGTTCCTATCACTCTCAACAATCATCAAGTCAACATTATAGTATCAAACTTAAATCCTGGCAATGCAAGCTAGATGTGAACTTGTGAAAATTCATGACTCAATCAATGTTTATCATTTTCTAATAGAAAATTAATGGAAATATCTCAATTTTGAAATTTACTGAAGCGACTAAACTCTAAGCTTTAACATTGTCATCACTAAATGCCTTTTCATTCTACTATTCAAATTATTTCAAAATCACATAAATCACATAAATCCTTAGAATTTTTTTTTGAACCAAAAATAGCAAAGAGATAGACAACTGGAAAGATTTTTCACAAAAATTCCACACCCCCCAACCTAAATGTAACATTGTCCTCAATGTTGAAAAATGAATGCATAGACAATTGCAACATGAGAGCAAAATGGTAAAGAATAGAGGGTAAAGAGTACCTGAGAGGATGAATACTTGTAAGCGCTAGGAATTTTTCGAGTTCCCAAAACAAAATACAAGAAACAAACTAACCTACTAGTATACAAAAGGGGATCTCCATCAGACTAGGAGATTAATCCTGATAAACAGGATCTTCCAGAGGGGTGGATTCCTCCTCTGGGGCAAATTCCTCAAGAAAGGGCTTCAAACGCTGCCCGTTCACTTTAAATACATTTCCATTTTTGGGGTTCTCAATCTCGATAGCCCCATGAGGGTAAACAGTTTTGACTACAAAAGGGCCGGTCCATCGAGATTTCAGCTTTCCTGGAAACAGATGTAGCCTAGAATTGTACAAGAGAACTTTCTGAGATGGTTCGAAAGATCTTCGAAGGATATTCCTGTCATGGAATACCTTCGTTCGTTCCTTGTATATTCTGGCATTATCATAAGCCTCATTCCGGATTTCCTCCAACTCGTTCAGCTGGAGTTTGCGAAGCGAACTGGCCTTGTCAAGATTGAAATTGAATTTCTTTATAGCCCAATAGGCTTTATGTTCCAACTCCACAGGCAGATGGCAAGCTTTCCCATAGACAAGTCTATAGGGAGACATTCCAATCGAGGTTTTGTATGCTGTACGGTAAGCCCATAACGCATCGGTTAGTCTTAGAGACCAATCTTTGTGGTCTGGATTCACAGTTTTTTCCAAGATGTGTTTGATTTCCCTGTTGGAAACTTCTGCTTGACCACTTGTTTGTGGGTGATAGGGCGTACTCACCTTGTGTGTGATACCATATCTCTTCATCAAAGCCTCGAAGGGTCTGTTACAGAAGTGTGTACCCCCATCACTGATAATGGCTCGAGGCGTCCCAAATCTTGATAGAATATTCTCTTTTAGAAATCGTAGAACCGTTTTGTGATCATTGGTTCTACACGGGATTGCCTCAACCCATTTGGAGACATAATCAACAGCCAATAGGATATACAGATATCCAAATAAGGAAGGGAATGGTCCCATGAAATCGATGCCCCAACAGTCGAAAACTTCGATGATCAATATAGGATTTAAAGGCATCATATTTCTACGGGAGATTCCTCCCAACTTCTGACAACGGTCACATGCTTTGCAAAAAACATGGGTGTCCTTAAATATTGAAGGCCAGTAGAAACCGCACTGGAGAATCTTGGCAGCGGTTTCTTAGAAGAGAAATGACCACCACATGCATAAGAATGGCAAAAGGAGATGACACTGGTTTGTTCATTGTCTGGAACACATCTCCTTATTATCTGATCTGGGCAGTATTTGAACAAATACGGATCATCCCAGAAAAAGTTGCGTACCTCTGTGAAAAATTTCCTTTTATCTTGTGGGGTCCAATGACTCGAAATTCTTCCTGCAGCAAGATAGTTAACAATGTCAGCAAACCAAGGTTGGCAAGAGACTTCAAACAACTGTTCATCAGGGAAAGTGTCCTTTATCGGTGTCGTCTCTACGGAATCAGAGAGTACTAGGCGAGACAAGTGATCAGCCACTACATTTTCTACTCCCTTTTTGTCTCGGATCTCAAGGTCGAATTCTTGGAGCAAAAGGATCCACCTGAGCAAGCGAGGCTTAACATCTTTCTTAGAAAGAAGATACTTGAGAGCCGCATGATCAGTAAAAATCACAATTTTGGACCCAATCAAGTAGGACCTGAACTTGTCAAGTGCAAAGACTACGGTAAGGAGTTCCTTTTCCGTAGTAGAGTAGTTTACTTGCGCACTGTTCAAGGTTCTACTTACGTAGTATATAACATAGGGCTTCTTGTCTTTTCTTTGTCCTAAAACTGCTCCAACAGCGTAGTCACTTGCGTCACGCATGATTTCAAAAGGTATAGTCCAATCGGGTGGTTGCATTATCGGTGCGCTGGTAACATGCCTTTAAGCTGGGTGAAAGCTTCTTGGCAGTCATTGGTCCACTCGAATGGAGCATCCTTTTGCAGGAGATTGCATAATGGACGAGAGATATGACTGAAGTCCTTTATAAATCTCCTATAGAATCCTGCATGACCCAAGAAAGAACGAATGTTTCGTACACTTATGGGGGCTGGTAGGTTGACAATTAAGTCGATCTTTGCCTTGTCTACTTCTATTCCGTTGGACGAAATATTATGTCCAAGAACAATTCCCTTTGAACCATAAAATGACACTTTTCCCAATTCAAAACAAGATTCTTTTCTTCACACCTTGTCAAGACCAATTGCAAATGGTTCAAACATTCATCAAAGGAACAACCAAATACCGAGAAGTCGTCCATGAAGACTTCCAAGAAATGTCCAACCATGTCAGAGAAAATGCTGAGCATGCATCTCTGAAAAGTGGCAGGAGCATTACACAGTCCGAAAGGCATCCTCTTGTACGCAAAGGTGCCGAATGGACAAGTGAATGTGGTTTTCTCTTGATCTTCTAGGGCAATCTCTATTTGGTTGTATCCAGAGTACCCATCTAGGAAACAGTAATAGGAGTGACCAGCTAACCTCTCTAACATTTGATCAATGAATGGTAAAGGAAAGTGGTCCTTCCTAGTAACAGTATTAAGTTTCCTATAGTCGATACACATTCTCCAACCAGTAGTGACTCTAGTTGGCACCAACTCATTGTCTGCATTCGCAACTATGGTAACTCCAGATTTTTTGGGTACCACTTGGGTTGGACTTACCCATTGGCTATCTGAAATAGGGTAGATGATACCCACATCCAATAGCTTGAGGACCTCGGTTCTAACCACTTCAGTCATGTTTGGATTCAATCTCCATTGTGGTTGTCTAGAGGGTTTAGCATTCTCCTCGAGGTGTATCCTATGGGTACAAATCAGGGGATCAATTCCCTTGATGTCAGCAATTGTCCAACCTATGGCATCCTTGTGTTCCTTGAGAACATTGATCAATTTGTCCTCTTGGTCTTTATCAAGGTGAGATGAAATAACCACAGGAAAAGTATTGCCTTGACCCAAGTATGTATATTTCAGTTCCAAAGGTAATGGCTTCAGGTCAAGCTTTGGTGCTTCAATTCTTGATGGTAGAGGTCGTGAATCATTTAGAGAGAGTTTTTCAAAATGGGGCCTCCACTGGTTTGTATCATGCACAAGGGTGGATTCTAACAATCCATTCACCACTTCCAAAATTGTCTCATCATCAGAATCAGCAAAGTGGGCTAGACATGCTTCTAAGGGTTCGGACAGAGAGGTTAGAAGGAATTCTTCTTCCATGAGGGTATCGATCAGGTTGGCCTCATGGATCTCATCATCATTCCCTTGTTGTTTACACATGTTGAAAACATTTAGCTCTAACTTCATATTGCCAAATGAAAACTTCACGACCCCATTCCTGCAGTTGATCACAGCATTGGAAGTTGCCAGGAATGGTCGGCTAAGAATAACAGGTATCTGGGTGCTAACATTTGCTACAGGTTGGGTATCCAAGACGATGAAGTCTACTGGGAAGTAGAATTTGTCGACTTGTACCAACACATCTTCCACTACTCCTCTCGGTATCCGTACAGATCGATCGGCAAGTTGCAAGGTGGTTCTGGTGGGTTTCAATTCACCGAGTCCTAGTTGTTCGTACACCGAGAAGGGTATAAGATTGACACTCGCCCCTAAGTCAAGAAGTGCTTGTTCGACCCGGAAGTTCCCTATTATGCAAGTAATAGTAGGACTTCCTGGATCTTTGTATTTTGGGGGAGAGTTTTGGTTAATGATGGCACTAACCTGTTCAGTCAAAAAGGCTTTCTTTTGTACATTGAGCTTGCGCTTAATAGTACAAAGATCTTTCAGAAACTTGGCATATGAAGGTATCTGCTTGATTCCATCCAACAAGGGTATGTTGATTTTCACTTGTTTAAAAACTTCCAAGACATCTTGAGCTTTAACCATTGCTTTGGATGAGAGTAGGCGTTGGGGAAACGGGACCACTGGCTCGAAAACATGCTCTGTCTCCTTCTCAGGTTGATCATCACTAGATCTGTCATCACTCTTCGATTTAGATGATTCCTTAGGTTTATCAACTGTCCTAGGAATATCTTTTTCAATCACCTTACCACTTCTTAGGGTGGTGACAGATTTAGCGTGCTTAACATGAGGGTTGGAAGAACTCGAATCATTCACCTCATACTGTCCTCTTGGGTTAGGTTGAGGTTGGGCCGGAAAGGTCCCTTTCTCCTTAACATTCTGTCGTGATTCGATTCTTTCAACGGAAGTTTTGAGCTCTTGGAGGGTTTGCATGATGTGCGTGATGTTCTGATCTTGTCTTTGATTGATTTGAGCTTGTCCCTCCATGAATGTATGCAAAGTATCCTCTAGGGTCTTCCTTGGTGGGGGCACATATGGTGTGCCAGTGGAAGGCACTTGAGGATTATTGCCTACATTGGCAGTTTGTCCGTTTCTCCAACTGAAGTTTGGATGGTTCCACCAATTAGGATTATACGTGTTTGACACTGGGGCATTGAAAGGCCTTTGATAAGTATTCATGACATTGGCTTGATCGTGCAATAATTCTTGAAAAGATGTGATTGTAGGACAACCCTTGGTAAAGTGTGCATCGCTCTTACAAATGTCACAAACACCTTCAGTTTCCCTGGTTTTAATAGCGTTGACCTTCCTTAATTCCATGGCCTCTATTTTACGTGTGAGCCCTGCTATCTTTGCATTGACATCGTCATCCTCGGTTAAAAGATAAACATCTCTTTTTTTATTGGGCCCAGACTTGGTCTTAGCGGGTTTGTCAGATGTGTCCCAAGATTGGGAATTTTCTGCTAAGAAGTCAAAGTATTCCATAGCCTCATCAGAACCTTTGCTCATAAACTCCCCATTACACATCATTTCTACGAATTGGCGCATGACTGGGCTCAATCCATTATAGAAGAAGCTAATCAAGCGCCATGTTTCGTAGCCATGATGTGGGCAGGCAAGTAAGAGTTCCTTGAAACGTTCCCAACACTGAAAAAAAGTTTCATTCTCCTTTTGGGAAAAATTCATTATATCTCGTTTCAGGGTGTTGGTCTTATGAATAGGGAAAAACTTTTTAAGAAATTCCTTAGTCATCTCTTGCCATGTCCCTATGGTTCTGGGCCTTAAGGAGTGCAACCAAGACTTGGCTTTCTCCTTCAAAGAAAAAGGAAATAGTTTTAACCTAACCACGTCATCAGAAACGTTGTCGTAATGCAAAGTAGCGATTACTTCATCAAATTCCCTCAAATGTAAATAGGGACTTTCAGTGTCAAGTCCATGAAATTTAGGAAGTAACTGTGTTACTCCAGGTTTAAAATCAATGTTGCCCGCATTCACCGAAAAAACCATACAAGAAGGAGTACTCGTTCTTGCAGGTTGCAAGTAATCACGTAAACTCCTAAATGGTGGTTCATTGTGTACTTCATTCTCATCTTGATCATATTCATTTTCATTCTCGGCCATGTTTATGGTTAATTCACAAGTATCAGGAAGTTTTCTAACACATTGATTGGATAGACCTTCAACCAAAATTCCGTCGCTTAGAAGACGTCTTGTGTGATCACGAGTCCACTTACGCATAAACACTAAACAAGGAGATAAGGAAAGAGGTTACCCGGAAAGAAGAACACTTGGCTATGAGTAATTCCTGAGAGCAACAAAATAAAAGAAGTTAGTATTCTATTGACAATATATATACATAAACCAATTCCAAAATATTCTTAAACTGATGCTAACTCCCCGGCAACGGCGCCAAAAACTTACTACAACCCGAAGATTGCACACCCAAGTGCAGGTAGCGAAGTAGTAAAATACTCGGTAAGACCGAGGTCGATCCACAGGGATTGGGGTTAAGAACACTTAGAGGAATTAGTTTAGGTGAGTGAGATGAAATCTGGTTTATCCACGAGAGTGGAGCAAGTTGTGTGTGGTGAAAGACAAAAGTAGAAAAGGGGCTAAGGCATCAGGGATCCACCTTTGATTCATTCACAAGATTTGATCCGTTGGTCCAACTATAACTCAACTGGAATTGAATAAAGATTCATTCCAACCGAAAGATAAAACAGTTAAACCATTTGCATATTTCATAAAAGATGGTGATCTGAACCGATTGATTTGACCATGAAGCACTCGTTAGTTGATCGCAGGGAATTGCAAGCATCCACTATGCCCGGAGTCGACAATGGATCAAGGAATTGTACAGATCAACAACTTTGCCAACAAGTCAACCGATAAGATCACAATTCATACGATCAAATGCATGCTTACAAGATAGGAGGCTTTGATTGACCGATCCAACCGTTCAGATCTCGTCTATCAATCGCAGGGAATCCAAAGCATCCAATGTGCCCGGAGTCTACAATGGATCAAGGGATTTTACAGATCGATGACTTTACCTGCACTAGCTCGATGACTGTAGGGAATCCAAAGCATCCAACGTGCCCGGAGTCAACGATGGATCAAGGGACTTTATCGATCATGAACTAGCTAATTAGTGTGCAAGGGATCCCAAGCATCCAACGTGCCCGGAGTCGACGATGGATCAAGGGGCTTGCACAACAATAGCGTCTGCCGAGGTGGATAAGCGAACCAATCAACCAAAGAGAACTCCAACATTTACACCACACAATGTTGAACCAAAAGAACCATAGCTTGCAAATTTCTTTAAAGGCTTCACCCCTAGCCTTAGCTAGAGGTTTAGCCAACCATGCTACAATGGAAGACTAAATTCTCTACAAAGGAGAACTACTCTACACTACAAAAGAAAGAAAGAAAACTAAAGAAGAGAAGGGAGGAGTTGTAGAGAATGGGATTTGAGGGATGATTTAAATGAGGAGGAGAGGCCTCCTTTTATAGATTTTTGAGAGGCTTCCAAGCCTCCTCCCAATCCTAGGTGGCACCCAAGCCTAGGTGGCACTTCATGTGTTGGGATGAGAGCAAGAGAGAGAGAGAAGGACATGTCTTGGGATGAGAGAAGGAGAGAGAGAGAGCTAGAGAGAGAGAGAGAGCTTCTCTCTTGCAGCCATGGTGGAGTTGTTGCTGACGTGCAAGGTGGATTCTGGATGGACGGTTGAAGGAGGACAAGGAGCTGGTGGCCTGGATGAAAGCTGGAGGACGACGCTGCTGTAGCTGGATGTCCAGCAGCTGGATGATTGGAGCTTTGATGGATGGCTGGGATGAAGCTGCTGCAGATGGATGCTGGATGAAGGAGAAGATCTCCATGGACGGCTGAAAATGCTGACGTTTCAGCAACTCGTTTGATGAATGGACGTCTGATTGTTGGGGTCCTTGGACGCTGGAGATTTCAGCACTGCTGCTGCACGTGTAAGGTGGGAAGTACCTTGCTGGACGTTGGATCAGCATAAGTGCTGAGGTGAACGTGGGCCACATCTGGACGGCTGGGATTTTCCCGCAGCTGGTCCTCTGATGTTGTGCTCGTGCAGGGCTGTCCGTTGGATGATGGGCCGCACGTGTTGAGGTGGGGAGCTGATGACGTTAATGACATCCACCAGATGGACTTGGTGCAGCCTTGGACGGCTGAAGTTTGCCGGCTGATGATGGAGATGAAGGACGGCTACTGATGGCTGGACGGACGTCCACTGCTGGACATTGATTGCAGCATCTGTGAGTTTGCAGATTGGATGGACGGTGCATGATGCTTGCAGATTGTGAACTGGAAGACGTGCTTGCTTGATGGATGGTCTGCTGATTGTTGGACGGTCCACTTGCTGGACTGCTGGCCATTGATGCACGCAAGTGGAGCTGAAGAACCGCTGGATGGCTGGATGTGTACGGTGCTGGAGATCTGGACCGTCCAGCTGATCTGATGTGTGGTGATGATGGCCTGATGTTCTACATACGTTCCTGATTGGGACGTCTAGCCCCTGGCTGTACGTGTGAGATGGGATGCAGCACTGCTGCTGCATGATGTGGTCCACCGCTGGACATGGAGTTAATCTCCACTGCTTGTTGGAGGTGGACGGCTGTGCTGATGAACAGTGAAGATGGGGTCCACTGAACTGGACAGATGGACGGCTGATGGATGCTGTGGTCCACTGATTGAATGGAGGTTGAGTGTTGATGGACGGAGGAGATCAGCTAGAGCTTGGATCTGATGGACGTTAATTGAAGATGAAGGTGGGCCTGGATGATTGATGGACGGCTGATCATCTTTTTCTTCTTGCAGGATGCACGTGTTGATGGAGGTTGAAGATTGGTGTGCTGGCCATTGATTGGATGGCCTGGATGCAGCACTTGTGTTACACGTGTGAGCAGAACTGGATGGTTGAATGGATTGATGGACGGATGTCCACTGCTGGACGTTGGACAACCCATCTGGCTGATGGATGATTGTGCAGGTGTTGTCCGTTGCTATGGTCCACTGGACGGTCTGCTGACGTGCAAGGCGGTCCAGGTGGTAGAAATTGGGCTGCACGTTTACATGGCAACATGGATTGTGGAGATGTCCTTCACTTGTCGGTTGATGTACGGTTGATTCACATGTGGCCATCTAATCTTGATCATTCAAACTTGCGTGCTTGCCTAATCACCAGAACCTAGATTTCCAAATGAGCAGATGTGGTGCGGTCCATTGTAGCATGTGATCCATCATTTGACATTTTCGGTTTAGTTTCCTTCAAGACTATCGCACACTTAATCTTGATCACTTTTACGTCCGAAAATGCCCTAATTGGCTTGGATCTTATCCAACCTCTCCTGAACACCTGAAGACAGAAAATTCACCTAATGAGGGATAATTAATCAGAAAAACAATGATAATGCCCTTAACAACCAGGGTTAATTATACAATATTAGGTACTCATCACTTGGAGCTAGGAACTCTATCATTTTCTGTTTCATCTTAGGTGGCAACGATTTTCCGATGCGTACTTCCCTAGGGATCTCAGGTGTCCCCAAGTTTACTATCTCGAAATCATCGGCTACAACATTGGCTTTAGATTCGAACTTTTTGAGGAGATCCTCTAGTTCGGGAGCCGGATCATCATCTTCCTCATCCCGAGCTTTGTCCAGACCCATGAGCTCGAAGTCTAGTTCGATGTCAAAGTCATATGATTCAACTTCAAACTCATGTGACTCTTTAGACGAACTTGGCACACTATTGAATGCAGGAAAATGAAGTTTTTTTTGTTTTTGAGATTTTTCTGAAATGAAAATGCTAGATGTTTTTGGCTTTTGAAAATTTTTGATTTTTTTGGATTTTCGAAATTCATGAGACTTTGAACAAGTGGGCATTGCAGACCATGATTGAGCCCAACTTGTTCCAAAGTTCCGGTCGCTGCTTAAACAGGCGCTTTTTTTGGAAGCCAGAGCCCTCAGATGGCTCTTTGGCTGATTCAAAAGTTAGGGGAACGGATGACCATTCAGGACCCCACACTTTCTCCCCTGAAGAGGTGGGGGTTGATGATTCGGGCGAAGAATCATGGTTTGGCCCAATGACCATGATATCTTGCTGGTCGGGTTCGAGATCTGAGTCATACTCAGTCCCACCCGGATCACTTACCTCGCATTGCAGCTCGTCTGGTTCTACGGCTAGACACAAGTTTGGAGTCTGGACATCAGACCAATCTAAGGCTGGCCACTTCCCTTTCTTGGTCCAATGGATGGGCTGCTTCTGCCCCTAGCTAATGATTGATGATGTTGACTTTGCAGAGATGGGCAAGTCGTGCCCCTTGCTGATTGATGCTGAGATGGGCAAGTTGTGCCCCTGGCTGCTGAAATTGAAGCGGGCAGGTTGTGCCCCTGGTTGAGAGCAGGTATCAGAGTAACCTGGTCCTGAAGCTGCTGTATTTGACTTTCTTCTTCATTTCCTTCTTCTTCTGGAGGCTTAGATGGTTCGAGAATCTGATCCCATCGAATGGGGGGCCACGTGGCCCAAACAAGGCTCATCGGGAGGCCTTTGTGTAGTGCAGTCGGTTGATTCCCTCCTGGATCTTTGCAAGGTTCTCCTGGCTTGACGAATTGGATGGGTAAGCACCGAAATTTCTTCCTTCTTTTGTCCATGAAGGTTGCCCTGTATCCGAGTCCCCATTTGCATTGGTTATATATCAGCGGTACCTTTCTGGACTTGAAGTGATTCTTCATTCGGTATTTGAGGCTCAGACGCTTTGCCGGTGAAAAGACACGGTCCACCCTTATCGGTTCTGGATTGGCGATGGAGTTCACAGTCTCGAATTCGAAACTGTGAAACGGGATGTCTTCTTCAGAGTGCTGGATATCGATGACCGGGATGTCTGGTTCAGTGGCAGCAGCATTGGAAGGAATGATGAGCTCCTTCTCTTCATGGATAGAGATCACTTGATTTCCACAGATGTATTTCACCCGTTGATGCAGGGTTGACGGCACAGCTCCAACCTTGTGCAGCCAAGGCCATCCGAGCAGCATGTTGAAAGAGGCTGATATATCCAGAATTTGGAATGTGATGGTGGAGACTTCCGGACCTATCTGTACCTCTATGTTGACCTCCCCTTCCACTGATCGGCGGGTGTTGTCGAATGCTCTGACACATATGGTGTTGGGTCGGAATGAAGAAGGATTAATTCCCAGACGTTCCGCAGTCTTAAGTGGACAGACGTTTAAGCTTGAGCCATTATCGATAAGGACCAATGGGACGCAGAGGTCTTTGTATCGTAAGGCTATGTTGAGGGATCGCCCATGATCGCGTCCTTCTGGTGGCAACTCGTTATCAGTGAAGGTGATGGCACGTGGAGCCAGGAGCTGTCCAATCATCAATGCTATCATCTCTGGTGCCGTATCGGAGGAGACGTGAGCATTGTTCAAGGTTTTGGCAAACATTTCTCGGTGTATGCGAGATGTGCAGAGTAGCTCCCATACTGAGATTTGAGCAGGAATTAACTTGAGCTAAGTCGCCACATCGTATGCAGCTTCATTTTTGTTGCCGAGGCCTGAGAGGGCGCCTTTGGGATCTCCTTTGTTCTGATTATCTCTTCGGATGCAACGCCCATTGGGATTCATATTCCCTACTTCCGCACATTCTGGATAGTGTCATGGGACCTCTTTATAATTTTCCTCCCCTTTGCCTTCTAGGACCACCGGTTCTTGCAATGGTGCTGGTGTGGGTACCAGATCTTCCTCGTATGGAGCTTTTGCCTTGAGGACTACATTGTTGTCTGTGCTGAAGGGAAAATATCGAGGCTTGTCTTCATAGACCACATAAGGTCGTGGTCCTGGCTTAACTGTTCTTGGAGCAGGAGGCTCCCATGGAATGAATACTGGTCCTCTTGATATGGCAGGAGGTTTCTCTGTTCGTCCCAGCTGTTGTAGTGTGATTGACACGCCTCCGGAATTTGCCCATTGCAATATGACTGGCTCGACTGGAGGAGCTCCTTCCAAAACAATGGGTTCTTGCTGCTGATGAGTATAATCCCTTCATTGCGGATTGGATTGTTCTTGAACTGGAGTTGCCCCTTGCAAGATGACAGGTTCGTATGTGGGCTCGATGTATGATTGTGCTCCTTCCAGGACGATTGGTTCCCAGTATGAATGGCTGTAAGGTGCCCCTTGAACAACTGGTACATCATATGGAAGTGCTCTTTCGAGTATTACTGGCTCGGATACTGAAAGAGAGAAGGGACTTGCCCCTTGCAGGATCGGAGGAGGATTTGTTGGCCCGTAAGTGTAGGCATGAATAGACTGGATAGGGGAGAAGAAGCGATTGAGGCGTTCTCCTTCTTCTATGCTGTTGACGGTGGGGCCTCGAGATGAACTGGGATCTGTCGGATGTTGAGGCAGAGGATTCTAAAGAATGTTGGTGGAAACTGCTGCAGGAGTTCCAGGGACCGAGATGACGATCTTGCGGTCGTCAATCAGATCTTGTATGGCATTCTTTAAAGTAAAGCATCGATCAGTAGTATGGCCACGTCCTTGATGGTAGGCACAATACTCATTTTCCCGGTAATTTGGAGGCAGAGGATGAGGAGGAGGCCTGGGTGTCATCAGAGTGAGTAACTGCTTCTGTACCAGCGTAGTCATGATTTGACTAAGTGGTTGAGTGAGTGGAGTGAATTTCCTGAGCTCCCTGTAATTCTGCCTATTCTGGTATGAGTATTGACCGTTCCCTCTGAACTGCTGCTGTTGTCGAGGTGGTTGTAGCTGTGGTTGAGGATTTGGTCGTGGTTGATACCTCTGAGGTTGATGCTAAACTTGATTCTGCTGATGCTGTTGATGTCCCTGTGGGGGAGCATATTGATTACCCTGAGCGGTGGTGCTGATGTTGTTTACCTCTGTCGGGCGAGGAGGAGAACTGCTGTGGTTTCCGTTCCCATATCCGATGGGTCTTCCCTCCACTCTGTTCCTTTTTACTGGAGTGGCTTGATGAGGCCATGGGGAGATTGTCCCGGCACGGATTCCTGCTTCAACTTGTTCTCCAGCACGGATCAACTGTGAGAAATTCGCATATGGATGCGAGATGAGATATCCAGATATGCCCGGATATGTTGAATGAACAATCATGGAGATTTGTTCTTCGTCATCGATAGGTGTCTGCATTCTGGCTGCCATAGCTCGCCAACGTCCCACGTAGGCAGATAGTGTTTCATCACTCCTTTGCCTGAGAGCCGCGAGGTCGGCTCTTCTGGGTGCCATGTTGAGATTGTATGCGAATCTGTCGACGAAAGCTTGGGAGAGTTGTTCCCAAGTCTTGATGCGATGACAGTCCAATGAGGTGTACCAATCTAGGGCGTCGCCCTTCAGGGATTTTTGGAACAAGCGAATGAGGGCCCCTTCATTTCCTGAGATTGCACTCAGTTCTCCACAGAAGGCCTTGAGATGTGCTGTGAGACAACCGCTGCCATCGTATCTTTTGAATTTTGGTACCTCAAAGTTTTGAGGTACTTGAGCATCTGGGAAAGGACACAAGTCTCTGAACTTGGTCGAAGGTAAGTCGATTCCTTGCTGTCGCTGAAGCTGATTTTGCAAGATCTGGAACTGCTCCCGCAACTCGTCCAGTCCTGAGTGATTCGTTCGAGCGACTGGTGCCTCTTGGAGTAAGGCACGTTCTTCATCGGCATAGTGGTCGATGTCTTCGACCCTATGTGCTTGTTGAAAAGCAACCGCGGGTTGCTGAAGTTGATTTGATGACTGAACTGGATTCTGATGAACTTGTGCTTGAAATGATTGTAACTGAACTGGAGACTGTACCGAAGGTTGAACTGAAACTTGCTCGAAATTAACTGGAGATTGCTGAATTGAAGATTGCTGAAAATTAACTGGATTTTGCTGAATTGAAGATTGCTGGAAATTAACTGGATTTGCTGAATTGAAGATTGCTGGAAATTAACTGGAATCCCATCGGCGGGGATGTGCTGGAATTGAAAAGTGCTCCTGTTTGTAGGAGGCTGAGATGCTGGGAAGTGACCCCCTTGTTGGGTATTCGCCACTGTCCGCTGATTGATGTGGGCTTGACACTGACCCCCATTGTGGGCATTCGCCAGTGCTGTCCCTGTTGCTGGAAATTGAATTGAAATCCCATCGGCGGGGATGTACTGAAATTGAAAAGGGGTCCCATTGGTGGGGACATGCTGAAATCTACTGAGACTGTTGTTTGCAAGATTGACTGGAAGCTGATTGGAAGTCCCTGCGACGGGAGTGCTCTGAGATGGCTCTGTTGTCGCAGGAAGGTATTGAGGAGGATGCCCCATAGCGAAGGGCTGAGACGGCTGCTGTCGGTAGTCTTGGGCAGACTCCAATGGTTGTGCTTGATTTGAACTGGAGGCCGGAAGGACCCGGCATGGTTGCTGAGATTGCTGAACTGGGCCAACCTGATTGTTGGCTGCTGTGGTGGCTTGTGCTTGCATGAATTGCAAGAGCATTTCTTGCATTGCTCTCATTCCTTGTGCCAATTCTTGTATGATTGGCGTATTATCAATGGGCTGTTGCGCTGGAGGTTGCGCTTCGGTCATCTCAAGAGCAGGGAAGAGATGAGTTTCTTCTTCGTGGTCGGACATGGCTTGCTGAGCCCGAGTGCGGATTATGCTGCGGAATGGAAGTTGCTTTCGAACACGTTGAGCCCGAGAAGGCGCAATGGTGAGGACTATACTCTACTCTTCTTGGGTTTTCTATTTTTTTTTTCTGGTTTTGGGATTTTCTATTTTTTTTTGTTTGTTTTGGGTAGAATGCTATGCAGATGAGATTGTATGAGGATTAGTGACTTTCAAGTACGGGAAGGATTCTGTTTTTCAAGTCGGATCACGACTAGTAGGACTAGCTCATCCCCAGTGGAGTCGCCATTCTGTGGACCCTCGCCGTTTCCGCGCTCCCACACGACGTTCTCGTCCCTTCCCCTTTCGGGAAAAGAAGGAGAGGAGGATGCGTGAGTGCGAATCGCCGTTTGTGCCACTGGCTTGCCTCGTTCTTGAGGGCTTTGTTTGGTTGTCGTGTTAAGCTGGATGTGTTTAAGTGAGTTTATATAAGACCAGAGTCGCCACTAGCCAGTTACTTCGAATCTACAGTCGGCTAGACCCCGTAGAAACGTTAGAGAAGGGGATCCAAAGATTCCTTCCTCTAAAATGACTCCTTTTGATCTGCGGCCAGAGATTCAAGGTAAGGGATCACGGTTACAGGGTGGGAAGAGGTTAAGCACCCAACACACTGCCTGTACCGAAGTACGGTCTCTACTTCACAGAATCGAACTAATACTTGAAAGTCTGTTTTAATCCTCGTACATTCTCATAGATGACATGATGCATGAATGCGGGTCTGAATATTAAGAGTTTCTGATGGGCAAGTTCCAACAACGGGCAAGCCCAGAGCATACGCTCGAACTGACAGGTGCTTAATATAAGACGTATGCAGTGTGCTTGGATAATCAAGGTGCTTTATAGTGAAGCATGAATGCAGGTCTGAACAGTAAGAGTTTCTGATGGGCAGGTTCCAACAACGGGCAAGCCCAGAGCATACGCTCGAACTGACAGGTGCTTAATGTAAGACGTATGCAGTGTGCTTGAATAATCAAGGTGATTGCAGTGAAGCAAGGGGGTTGGAAGAAAAGTAAATGTTGCACTTATGCTAGATGCAAATGAGATGACGCTGGAAAAAGAGTAGCTGGATGGACGGAGGTGTCGCAAGGGTTGGCTTCGAGTGGCTGAATCAAGACTTGGATGGCTTGGGAGACTTGGACCAATGGTCAGGTTGGGCTGGACCAGGGCTAGGATCTCCTCACTCGGGCTCTCCTTGGTGGGAAAATGGGCTAAAGGGTGGAGAAGGAGACTCGAACGGACGGGCTCTCTCTGGCCGGATTGTTGTGTTGAAATGAGAAGGGGAGGGGGGTATTTATAGCAGCGGGTAGTGACAGAACTCGTAAATAGTTTTGGGCGGCCCGCTGTGGGCCGCCCGTACGGTCACTCCTCGATTTCCAGCGAGGTACGATCGTTCCCTCGGGGCTGCTGTTTGGCTCGGTGGGTTGACTCAGTGAGTTGACTCAGCGGGTCGACTCGGTGATTTGACTCAGCGAGTTGACTAGACGGGTTGACTCGGTGTTTAGACTCGATGAGTTGACTCAGCGGATTGACTCAGCGGGTTAACTCAGCGGGTTGACTCAGTGGGTTGACTTAGTGAGTTTGACTTTTTAGGATTTTTTGACTGGCTTTTCTTATGGGGGGTTTTTCAGGCTGATTTTTAGGACTGGGTTGACTGGGTTCAGGCTTGAACTGGGCTATGGATTGGGGCTTACAAGGGTGAGTTTGGCTGAGTTTGAACTTGGGGTTTGGGGGTATGGTCCTCCATTCATCCAGCTATCTCTACCAACAGTGTAGCCGAAGGTGGGGTGTCTACAGTGTCAATATGTTTTCTAAGTTAGATCTGAGAAGTGGGTACCATCAGATTTGCATTAGGCCAAGAGATAAACGGAAAACGGCCTTTAAGACCAATGAATGACTGTATGAGTGGCTTGTTATGCCTTTCGATCTATCTAATGCTCCAAGTACGTTTATACGCTTAATGAATTAAGTGTTAAAAAAAAAAGCGAGACGAAACACATGATCCGTCTCAGGCAAGTGCTACATGTATTAGTAAAAAATAAGCTATATTTGAACTTGAAGAAGTGTAGCTTTCTAACCGATCAACTATTAATTTTGGGGTTCCTCGTGACATCCATGGGCATTCGAGTGGACAAAGAGAAGGTTTGGGCTATTCGGGATGGGTCAACCCTGGTAAACATTCATGAGGTACGAAGTTTTCATGGGTTGATGACCTTTTATCATTGGTTCGTGAGGAATTTCAGTATCATTGTCGTGCCAATTACTAATGGTATGAATAAGGGACAGTTTTAGTGAATTGATGAGGCAGACAAAAGCTTCGTTGAAATCAAGCATTAGTTGTCCACAATGCCAGTTCTAGTGCTTTCCAATTTTAACAAGCTGTTTGAGGTAGAGTGTGATGCCTCCTATGTCGGTATTGGCGGAGTCCTTTCTCAAGAAGGTCGGTCGGTTGGCTACTACATGAGAAGTTTAGTGATGCACAAAAGAAGTGGTCGATGTATGAGCTTGAGTTATATGCAATGGTCCAGGCGCTGAGGTATTGGCGCCACTATCTGATTAGGAGAGAGTTTGTTCCCTACACTGACTATCAAGCTTTAAAATTTATTAACAGTCAGACTAACGTGAACCGTGTGTATGTAAGATGGATCACATTTTTGCAGAAATTCACATTCGTTCTGAAGCAAAAGTCAGGGCAGCGGAACAAGGTGGCTGATGCACTTAGCCATCTTGCATCACTGTTGGTCACATTAAGTAATGAAGTGGTTAGATTCGACTGCCTCAATGATACGCAGAGGATGGGGATTTCAAAGACACATGGTTGAGGTGCCAAGAGGGTCACCCCGGTGACTTGCATATAGAAGAAGGATTTCTCTTTAAGGGGAATTGATTATGCATCCCCAACAGTTCCCTCTGTGACAAGATTATACTTGAGCTACATGGTGGTGGCCTTGGTAGTCACCTTGGATGAGACAAGACTAAAACTTTGGTGGAGGAGAGGTATTATTAGCCACATTTAGCTCGTGATGTAGGGAAAGCGGTGCAACGATGCCATATTTGTCAAACCTCCAAGGGGCAATATCAGAATACAAGTCTCTACACTCCATTGCCCGAGCCTGATGGCCCTTGGGAGGAATTATCCATGGACTTCATACTGGGTCTCCTACGAATATAACACGGCATGAATTTCGTGTTCGTGGTGGTATACCGATTCTCCAAGATGGCACACTTCATTCCTTGTAAGAAGATGTTTGGTGCAATACACGTGGCAACTTTGTTCTTTAGGGAGATTGTCCGGCTAAATGAGATTCATAAAACAATCACTTCAGACCGAGACACAAAGTTCGTTAGCCACTTTTGGTGAGCCTTGTAGAATCGGTTTGGCACACGACTCCAATTCAGTAGTACCTTCTATCCACAGACAGATGGGCAGCTTGAGGTCATGAACTGCACATTAGGGAATCTCATCCGTTGTATTTCAGGAGACAAGCAGAAACAAACATGGTCATGGCTGAAGCGGAGTTCGCATTTAACAACATAGTAAACTGCTCGACAGGAAAATCTCATTCCAGATTGTCTATGGACGAGTGCCATGCTACACACTTGATTTGGTCCCACTGCCCAAAATTCTCGGTATGGGTATTGCTACTAATCATATGGCGGACTGGATCATGGATATTCATGAGGACGTTTGGAACAAGTTACAGGCTTCAAATGACAAGTACAAGGAAGATGCCGACAAGAATCGGCACCTCAAGGTGTTTGAAGTCAGTGATCACGTGATGATCCATCTGTGTAAAGAGCGATTTCCTACCAGGACCTACAACAAATTGAAGCACAAGAAGATTTGCTCGGTACTAATCATCTGCGAGATCAATGATAATGCCTACGTTGTTGATCTCTTGGATGACATGAAGATATCAATGACTTTCAACATGACGAATTTGGATGAGTATCATGACCCAAAGCTGGACGAGAACTCGGGGTCGAGTTCTTTCAAAGTAGAGGGGACTTATGTAGAGTGGGTCGTTGATTATTACATAGCCTAGATGGACCAAAAGAAGATCGATCGGGGTCGGAGCGATCAGGACCATCAAGACCATAAAACAGTCGTATCTCACGATCTGGGATGAGTTTCGGGGCATATAATATATTATTTTGGGTAACTTGAGCTACTTTAGCCACTTAACCCTGTTACACCAGGTTTCCCAGTTGGGATTCGTGAAATTTGACGATCGAAGATCATTAAGCTAGTTTTCAGTAGGATCGTTGCCTTTGGGCAGCGCCACCTTATGTTGGCCAGGAGGTGGATGCGGTTGGTTGGTTGGTCCCTGTGTAGTGGGTAGACTCCAATTTTTTGTATATGGGTCTTCTGTGCGGTTGGAGTGTTTCTTAGCTCCGATGTATCCTAGTTTCGCCTTCCTCTTTTGTTTCTTTCTTTTGTGATGTATATAGGTTTGAAATGTCGGGTGTGGCCATTCTTTTTGTGGGGCCTACCTTTATACGTGTAAAAAATAATGTCAAGTAAAGCATTCAAAATAAAACATGCGAAAAAGTGGTGGTCATGATGACGACAAAAAGAAAAAAATAAAAAAATAGCTTTGTTGACTAACATGGAAGGCCCATTCTAACGCGTTTGCAATGGAGAAAATTTTTGCTACACCCATGAGTTAGCTACGCTAGCTACACCGGGTTTAGCAATGACCCCACCATGATGTATTGCTGTATCCATGCCGTCCATCCATTTGGTGAGATTATTTTAGGGCATGACACCAAAAATGAGGCAGATTTGAAGCTCAAGTGGACCCAACAAAGAAAATAGTGGGAATTGAACGCCAACCATTAAAAATTCTTGGGGGCCACTTGAGCTTCGAATCTGCCTCGTTTTTGGTATCACGCCCGAAAATGATCTGACCAAATGGATGGACGGCATGGATACAATATATACATCATGGTGGGGTCATTGCTAAACCCGGTGTAGCTAGCGTAGCTAACTCGTGGGTGTAGCTAGCGTAGCTAAACCCGGTGTTTACTGGCCTTTGCGTATGTGACGTGATTGGTAAGCTACGTGTCATTGTTGAACACGTGGTGTAGTTGTACTATATCCAAACCATGGGCGCGGATTTCCTGCGCAGGAATTTCCTGCGCTGTGAACCAAGGTGGGTCCACAGTAATGTTTTTTCATAAATCCATACCGTCCATACGTTTTGGGAGCTCATTTTAGGATATGAAAACAAAAATGAACCGGATCCAAGACTCAAGTGGGCCAAAAACGTGAGATTTGAACCTTCACAGTTGAAATATTTGTGGAGCCACAGGAGTTTCGAATCAGGATAATATTTGTTTTTCCGGTTCATCCCAGTAGTAGTGACGTTATGAACGGTATGGATGTCATATAAACATCACTGTGGACCCCAGGGAGGTTTCAACGGTAGTAATTTACCTACCCACCTTTTCCTTTAGTGAGGCCCACTTGAGTCTTGGATCCGGTTCATTTTTGTTTTCATGTCCTAAAATGAGCTCCCAAAACGGATGGACGGGGTGGATTTGTGAAAAAACATCACTTTAATCGCCACCTTGGTTACCAGCGCAGAAAATTCCTGCGTAAGGCTTTCGCAGGAAATCCGCGCCCGCCATCCATCCATTTGCCCACTGTTTTCTTTTAAAAAAGCTAAGCTCTCCACTATTTTCGTGATATGTATTTATGATTAATTTCAACCTAAAAGTCATCCATATCCGAAGCTTAGGTGGGCCACATAGTAGGTAACAACGCATATTGAACTGAGGCCTTTTAAACCATCACAGGGCGCAAAATTTTAGATCAGGGACAAAAACCAGTGGTTACATTAAGCCCACTGGTTGAGAATGTCATTTTAACAGTTTGAATGTCATAAAAATATGAAAATTGGATCATTGATAGTTTCAACGGTACTATGCCCTAGACTTACTTTTAAAAATCATAGGATTCAACTTTGCGTGTTGGATCAACCTTGACTTTGGGTCAACAGCCTAAAATAAAATAGCAAAAGTAGTGGATTCAACTTTGCGTGTTGGATCAACCTTCATTTTGGGTCGACAACTTAAAATAAAATAACAAAAGTAGTGGACAGTTCATATTTGTAGTGACTACTAGGAAAGTGAGGTTCACCAAAATTAATGTTTGGTCAAGAAGTCACTGATACGAGGTCTTAGCGTGGATGGTGTTCTGACAGTGGGCCTCGTGTTCTTTGAAAAAAAACTGAGCCATCCACCATTTCCTT
This sequence comes from Liriodendron chinense, assembly GCA_003013855.2. NCBI lineage: Eukaryota > Viridiplantae > Streptophyta > Magnoliopsida > Magnoliales > Magnoliaceae > Liriodendron > Liriodendron chinense. The sequence goes on from ML058333.1 coordinate 9,010,037, forward strand.
AGATGATTCTAGCGCTTAGCTGCAAAAATGATTCAGATCCGAAGCTTAGGTTGGTCACACCGTTAGTAAGAGTGCACATTGAACTTAGGCCCTTCAAATCGTCATGAGGCTACAAAAATTTAGATCCAGTGCAAATACTGGTAGTTATGTTTACCCCAGTGTTTAGCCCAGTGGAAATGATATTTCGAATGGTTGGAACTGTCATTTTAATTGTTTGGATGGCCTAAAATTATTAAAACTGGACCATTGATAGTTTCAACGGTAGTAAGCCATGTGCCCACATTTTCATGTCGTGGGATCCGCCTTTACATTGAATCTGCTTGGGTTTTGGGCCCACACTTTAAAATTAGATGGTAAAAATGGTGGATGGTTCGGATTTACGAAGGTGGCCCCCGCCAAAATTAATGGTTGGATGAAAACATTACTAGATAGAGACTTGCGTCAGATACAGGTGTGAGACGTCTTACCTCATTGTGTTCTTTGCAAAAGATTTGAGTTGTCCACCGTATAGAGCTGGACACGAACTGATTTTAACCGTTTGGATCAACTCGATAAAACCTTGTTCAAACAGAAAGTCTTATTGTTCGAACTTTGTTGGAGCACACATGGTGTGTTCGAAAAAAATTCAATTCAATTCTTTCAAACACAGTCCTGTTCGACTCGAACTCGAACTCGAACTCGACTCGAATATTGATCGACTCGACTCAACTCGTTCGTTCGACTCGATTACACACAGACACACACACACACACACACACACACACACACACACAGAGAGACAGAGAGAGAGAGAGAGAGAGAGAGAGAGAGAGAGAAGGTGGATGACAACTAAAAGTGATTGTGAGCCCAGGAAGGTTTCAATGGTGGACATCATTCTCATCACTGTTTCCTGTGGTGTGGTCCATTTGAGTTTTGTATTTGCCTCATTTCTTATTTAATGCCTTAAAATAAGCTGTACAAATGGATGGACAGAGTGGATAAAACAAATACATCATGGTGGGACACGTAGAACTGAAAAAATCGGTACTTACTATTCGGTAGTAGAAAAAATATTTTCAAGCGAAAAAATCGAAATTGTTCGAACTTGTTTGAACTCGTAAAAATTATTCGAAATTCATATGTTCGAACATGTTCGAACATGATTGGGCTAGACCAAATTGAGTTTGAATAGAGCCATCCTGTTCGAATGTTTGTTCGAACATTGTTCGAACACACGCACTTAAGGAGTCGAACAATCCGATCTGGTCCATGTTCAACTCGGATCGGATCGTTGTCCACCTCCACCACTGTATTCCTCGTATGATTTTAGGGCTTGGGTAAAAAAGTGATATAGATCCGAAGCTCAAGCTGGCTACACAGAAGATATAACAGTGTATACTGAACCCAGGCCTTTCAAGCCTTTATTGTGCCACAAAAATTTTAGATATAGGGAAAAAGTCGAAGGTTATGTTCAAACCACCAGGGATGACATTCTAAACAGATGGGAATGCCATTTTAATGGTTTGAATGGCCTAAAAGCATTAAAAATAGACCATTGATAATTTCAATGGTAGTAAGCAATGACCCACTTTTTGCTGCTGTGGGACCCACATGTGCACAGGATCCGCACGACTCCCCCCCTCCCACTGGTTCAGAAAAGTATCACAAAAGGTGGCTCCACCTTATTTTGGGGACATTTTAAAGTACAAAAGTTTCGTAGATACAAAAATACTCCACCCAAAGTGTACTATAAACTTATGAAAGGCCATTTAGAAGAAATAGTTTAAAAGTAACAATTTTTTGGTCCATACAACAAAATAGGGGTGGCTTACAAGAAATTTCCAAGAAAAAAAAAGTCTGCACACACACCATCCATGCCAACTCTCAGGGCTGGGCTTGGGCCTGGCGTAAACAATCAGCCCAGTTTAAGCTGAACTATTTTAGCTAGGGCCAGGCTTGGGCTTATTTTTTTGCAATACAAACTAAGCTGGACAAAGCCTAGCCCAACCCTAATCCATCCCATTGACACCCCTTAATAGACAATCCACCCATAATTAGGTGGGAAAACACATATGTTGTATATGGATCATGTTGGGAAAAATCGGCATGCAGCGGAAGAAGCGAGAAATCAAACGAGATAATCACAATGATCAAGCAAATCAACACACACAAGAAGGCAATTTGATTTTATGTGGAAAAATCCCTCACGAGTAAAAAACCATGGCACAAAGTGAATAATCCACTATGAAATTGAAGTTACAAGAGAATGAAGAAACAAACATCTAGATCACAACCCACAATAGAAACCCATGGCTTTCCCAGAGAAAGACCAACATAGCTCTTACTCACGATTATTCTCTCGCCTTGGAACTATCTAAGCCCCTCTAGGGTACCCGACCACTTTAACAATTACCCTAATCTCGCATTACACCCCTTAAATAGGCATCAAACCGGAATTATAAACAACTTATGCAAAACTGTGCAATCTTATTGCACAACCGACATACGGTCAGTCGTCCAACGCTGGGTGTTCGATCCCCCGAAACCACTAAAAAACGTTCAGAGAGGTTATTGTGCAAAATCCTCTACGGTCGGTTGGTCGGTCGACCAACTTACTCGATCACCTGACAGCCCTGTCCAGCATAAATTTGAGTTAGCCGATTCCAACAATCGCCACCGTGATGATAATCTTCATGCTGCACCTCGTCATATCCGATCACTCATCCTCATCTCTACTTGGTCTTCTTCATAGCTCCACCGCTTCTCATGCCTACACTGACTCGATTCATGCACCTTCACGCCCTCTGCTCTTCTCATGTCGCCCTTATGCACTTGCCACATACAACCAACCATGGATTTCGCTACAATCGTCGTAGCTCCACTGTGAGAAGTGCTCTTAATCAATTTGTAAAGATGGTTGCACCTCCGTGCCTTAATCATCACGAGTGCCTCCTTTATTACTTTACAGTACTGATCACAGCTGATGAACCTGCATCTCGTTGCCTCAAGTGCACCAAGAGAGATTACATTCTTCTTCAACTTAGGGATATGCCTCACATCTGTCAGGACTTGTTCGATCCCATCGAACATCTAATGTGCACTATGCCAGTACCCACCACCTTGTGGGTGTAGCCATCGCCACATGACATGATACACCTGAATCCAAGAGCCACTCTCTATTGAGAGACCCTTTATCAGATACAGTCAATACATTGCAAACATCACACTCGTCCTCTGTGGATTTCATGGTATTATCCTTCCTAGAAGAATATTTAGACTTCTCTTGCCTTATTTTGGGATTCTAATAATCACTCTTCATATGCCCTTCTTTCCCACAATTCCAACACCTCACCTTGCTCTTCCTATTACCCTTATATTTAGATCTTGATAATGAAGATCTCTTATTCCGCTCATAATTCCTTCCTCTCATAACCAGTGCCTCGTTAGAGGAAAATCCCACGTTACTGCTCTTCCTTCTCATTGCTTTCGCCTGAAAGGCTGAGATAACGGTCTCAATGATAATGGTCACCTTGCCCACGCACAAAGAGTCCATGAACGACTCATATGATTTTATAAGTGAATTCAACATGATGCATGCCTGATATTCATCTAGATCTAAAAACTTGCAAACGATCCTACTGAACGTGGTAATGTGGCTCTTAACATCAGCCCCTTCCCCATCTTTAGATTGAACAACTGCATCATCAGATACAGACGATTCTCAAGAGACTTCTTCACGCAAATGTTCTCAAGCTTCACCCACATATCAGCTACAGTCTTCTTGTAACGACCCTAAAATTTCGATAGGAAATTTTTTTTTAGGAACAAAAATGGGTTTAGCTAAATAAATTTAAGATGATAAACAAAAGAAAAGCATGGACTGATTGGTTAAAGCCCTCTTAAGCGAGAGGGAAGACCAGGGATCGAGTCCTATCACTAGCAAGAATTTAATTTTCTTTTTTTGCTCTAAATACGAATTTTGAAATTCAAAATTAATCTTATCTTATCTCAACCAACCCATCTTATCCGCAACAAATTCCAACAAACTTCTCTTTAAAAAGAGAAAGAACGAGATGGTATTTCATCCATAATAAAAGAAAGGAAAGAAAAGGAGAGAAAGGAAGAGGAATGGAGGGATCTTGCGGCTAAATCAAGTAGGTGCTCTTTTTATTTCATTTAAGTAGGCTAGATCTAGCCAATGAACGGGTCGGATCGTCCGTCCGTTCATTGTACGGATCTAGGGACCTTATGTTTATCTTAACCCTTAAATATGTGATCGTGATTGATGGGGACCATTTGGGTGGGCCAGGAATCGATCTGGACAGGTCATAATGACCATATGGCCAAAATGTACATTGGCCACAAAATTCAGATCGAATGGACCTTCAAATGGGCCACATCGATTGAATGAATGATAGCCTTTAAAATTCGTTTATTACTGTTTTATTTAATTATTAAATTAATTATGATAAATTATTTTATTCCAAAACATTATTGGGCCACAATGAGGTGGCCGACCCAATGGTTGGACTAGATCTCATGTAAACAATCATATATAGACTAAATAAATAAATAATACTAATAATACTAATAATAATAATAAATAAATAAAAAGAAAAAGAAAAAGAAAAAGGAAGTTGCTGGAACATGGGACCCACCTTGATGTATTTTGTACATCCACTCCGCCCATTTATTGTTCTATCTCATTTTAGGACGAGTGTCTGAATTTGGACCCAAACTGAGGTCCGAGTGGGCCACACCACCTGAAACAAACTAATGGTGAAAACTTATAAAATAAAAATAAAATTTAAAAAGATAGAAATTCTGGGCGTGGACAGCGGTCCACTCGTGGACCCCATTGTGATAAAATCAGTAGATCCAAGCCGACCATATGTTGTATTATAATGTTTTACAGCTTGGGTCCAAAAATCAGATAAATCCGAATCTCAGGTGGCCCACACCACTTAAAATATTAATGATAACAACACACATAGTTGAGGCAATCCGATTTTGGATTGTTGTCCACTTTTGGGACCCATTTGATGACATTTTGAGAAATCTAATCCGTCCAATATCTTAATAAATAAGTTTTCTGTTTAAGGACCAAAAATGGCCTGTATAGGATATTCCAGTGGGCTATACTAAAACAAACAGTGGGGACAACACCTGTCCACTGGTTGGGAGCTTGTGGGCCCCACTGTAGTTTTTGGAAAATTCGATCCACCCAATCTCTAGAGTAATGAATTATTAGTTTTGTGACAAAAAATAGCCCAATCAGAGTTCCAGGTGGGCCATGCCAAGTGAAATAGTGGGGAGGTACGGTATGGATTCTCATAAATGGATCATTTGAGGATATCCTACGACAAAATCTTTGCAAAATATAATCAATCATATTTGGTAGTGTACCATTGGGGAACTTGTAACCAAGTATAGGATGACCCACCAGTCAAGTGGGCCGTACCATCAGAAAAAGAAAAAAGGGCCATTCCTTTTGAAAACATGGGTCACAATAATCGAATCCGGACCGTCCATTAAGGAACCAAAATTCAATAAAAATATAATTCAAATTGAAAATAGGTATATTAAGGTTAGATTGATGATTTATAAATATAAATTACATTTATTGTAGATTCAGGACCGATTCTACTCAGGACGTGACAAAATTAACAAAGTAATCGCCACTATCAACAGGTGAGTACATCCCAACACGTTCCTAGTCATTTTAATTAAGTAAGTTGTGTGATGGATGCAATATGTGATATTGATTAATTCATGCTTGTTTAAATATTATTTAAATAATTTCTATTTATAAATGTCATGAAAGATTGCCTCTCAAAATGAGAGATAAAATGTACGGACCTGAATTATTATATGGCTGTAAATTATTGCATACATTATGAATTATTGTGCCTGGAGTTCGACTCTGGAAGACCGGTAGGTACTTAAGTACCCGGTTACCTAGGGACCATCCTGAAAGCCCACTAATATGTGGAAGTCCGCCCTACAAGGAAGGGGGAGTCGATTGATGGGATCCAATCGAAGCAAGTGGAAGACTGAATATATGCCCACTTGATGCATCATTTCATTCATTCTTGCATTAATTATATGTTACTTATATTTGATGGCATGTATTTATCCTATTTAATTGAAATGCATGTGAACCGTATTGGGTTCCTCACTGGGCTTTCCAGCTGACGTTGTGGATTAAAAATATACAGATGATGTGGACGTTGAACCTTCAGAGAATGCCCCTGATAATGAGATGGGACCACTAGAGGAACCACAGGACTATTGGCCTAATTTAACCGAGGAAGAAGTGGTGGCCCTAAACCAAGACGTTTAGACTAGTTTCTTTTATTTTATTATTTTCAATAGTTAGTAGACATCTAATAAAGTCCCAAATGGGTGGACTTAGTTTATGGTTGAATACTTCATGAATAAATGATAACTTAGTATTTCATTATTTTATGCCTCTTAAAGTTGTTTAACGTTATAAATGCATTTAGTGCACCAGTTATACCCCGTAAACTGGGCCGGAGGGTGCACACTCTGAGTCCGGATTTCGGGGCGTGACACTTCTCCCTCATGACGTTGTACAGGACCTCATCCCTTAGGCACAACTGGATCGATACCTTGACCTTTTGATCCACCTTCTCCCATTCTTCTTCTTAATTTCATAATCTTCAGTCGCTTACTAAGGAGAGCTTCTTCGACCCTTTGCTGAACTAGAAGGCTTTCCATCTTTATTTTTCACAGTTCAAAGTTATTTTTCTCGGAATACGTCTTTATCTCGAATCTCATGCTAGGCGCCATTGAAACCTCGTCTAAGATTCTGATATACCTCCCAACGTTATCTCTGATACCACTTGTTGGGAAAAACCGGTCCGCAGCGGAAGAAGCGAGAAATCAAATGAGATAATCACAATGATCAAGCAAATCGACACACACAAGAAGGCAATCCGATTTATGTGGGGAAATCCCTCATGGGTAAAAATCCACGGAAAAAAGTGAACAATCCATTATGAAATCGAAGTTACAAGAGAATGAAGAAACAAACATCCGGATCACAACCCACAAGAGAAACTCAAGCTTTCCTAGAGAAAGAATAACATAGCTCTTCCTCAAGCTTATTCTCTCACCCTAGAACTCTCTCAACCCATCTAGGATACCTGACCCCTTTGGCAATTACCCTACTCCCGATTAATTGGCAACAAACTGGAATTAGACATAACTTACACAAAATCGTGCAATCCTATCGCACGACCAATATACGGTTGGTCGCCTAATCAAGCGCCCAAAGCCCCCTTCGATCGCCCAAAACCACTAAAAAATGTAAGAGAATTCACTGTGCCAAATCCTCTACGGTTGGTCACCCAACCAACTTACTTAATCGCCCAACGAACCTGTCCAGCATAGATTTGAGACACCCATCAATTCTAAAAGATCCTTCTCATCATTTTTCTAAGTGGCACTTCTAACATTGGTGTGCATCTCACCTGACGAGTGGGGGTATGCATAAGACTTCCACATAACCTATTTAGGAAGGCAAGCTGATGAACTTTTCTACGCAAAGCACCGGGTCTGAATTGGTTCAAGTAGCATTGAGATAAAGAAAACCACCCATCTAATGGGTGGGGTCCGGACATAGGAATACTCAGACTATCTTTCACTCGACGGATTCCGAAGCAAGGCTCATCTACAGTGCGGCCGTTCAGATTAACTGTCTGGATCACCCAATCATGGACCCCACGTATCGAACTGAAAACCCAAGTACATAATGCATATATCGCTTCGTTAAGTCCACACGTGTGTACAAGGCAACTCATGTACAAGCCAGCCATTTGGTATGGCTGTCAGGTGCAATATCCAAGCCGTCCATCAGGTTGTTATGATCGTACAGATGTCCTTACCCAAAAATAAATCCAATCCGTTCAGGAGATAGGCCACAATGTTAGAAACAATTGGACGGTTAAGAAAACTTCAGCAAATATTTCTGTTTCAGCCGCAAGCTTGTTTTGTCAACGACCTGAATCTTGGGCGAGAGCATCTAAATCATGGTAGCACACTGATGATGAATGCATTGGATCTTGTATCAATCGAAGCAGCCTCCAGCGGCCCCTTGACTGAAATCAGTCCAAGAAGGGGCTCTGTGGGCCCCACCGTGATGTATAGTTTCATCCATGCCGTCGTTCCATTTTTCAGATCAATTTAGATTATCAGTTCAAAAATGAAGCGGATCCAATGCTCATATAGACCACACCACAGGAAGCAATGGTGATAATGATGTCTACCGTTGAAGCCTTCCTATAGCCCATGGTGATGTTTATTTGTAATCCAACATGTTGATAAGGTCACATAGAACTGGATATAGGTAAAACGAAAATAGCCCAAGGTGATCCAAAACTTCTGTGGCCCCCAAGAAGTTTTTAATTGGGCTGTTCAATCACCACTTTGTGGTCCACTTGATCCTTGTATCTGTCTCATTTTTGAGCTTAAAGCCTAAAATGATCTGGAAAAATGGATGGACCGCGTGGATAAAACCGATACATCATGCATGGTCGGATCCACAGAGCCCTTGCCTGGGCGGGGGAAGGATGCGATGCTTTCTTGAATCAAGGTGCTATGCTGGATGGGTAACGTGTATATAAGCTGCCTCATCAACGCAAAGGAGCTTGGCAAAGTTCAGTAGGAGCTAGCCATCATTTTAAAAAGGAGTATATTTTCTAATTTGACATCCAAACAGGCCATGCAGGGCAACAGACCTTCTCTAAACTCTGCTCTTTCCCCACAACTCTCAACATCACAACCCTCCGTTCTTTCTGCATGAAGACCTCCAAAACACCCTCTACATCTAGAAAAGATTTCATCAGCCTCTGTTCCGAAGGAAGCCTGAAGGAAGCCTTTGAAAGATTCAAATCTGAAATATGGTCTGACCCATCTCTCTTCTCCCACCTCTTGCAAGCATGCATCCCCAAACGGTCTCTTTCACTAGCCAAACAGATCCATTCAATCATAATTACATCTGGGTCCTTTTCAGACAGTTTCATCTCCAACCATCTTCTCAATGTATTCGACAAATGTGGTCAATTGCCCATGGCAGCCACACTGTTCGACGTGATGCTGAGGAAGAAAGTCACGTCTTCTAATATTTTCATTGGTAGGTTTATCCAAAATGGATATTTGGAGATTGCCCGGAAGATTTTTGACGATATGCCTGAGAGAAACGTCACAACATGGAATGCTATGGTCATGGGACTGATCCAATTCCGGTTAAATGAAGATGGTTGGATTTGTTCTTTCAGATGCAGTGGTTGGGACTGCGGCTGGACGAATCACTTTGGGAAGTGTATTGAGGAGCTCTGCGGGTTTGAAGGAAATAGAATCAGGCCAGCAGATTCACACCTATGTCATCAAATCCGGGTTTCATTCAAATTTAGGAATTGGGAGCTCTCTCACTCACATGTACATGAAATGTGGGTGCGTCGAAGGAGGAGAACAGCCATTTGCAGGGATGGCTGTCCATAATGTCATTGCCTGTAATACTGTTATTGCAGGCAGGGCTCAAAATGGGTATGCTGAGGGAACTTTAGATCAATTTAATCTGATGAAGATGGCTGGATTAAGACCAGATCAAATCAATTTCTTGAGCAGTATCAGCTCATGTTCTGAATTACCAACGCATGGGCAAGGTCGGCAAGTTAATTCTGTGAAAGGTTCCCTTGTTAACATGTATTTGAAATGTGGGTATCTCTATTCCAAGAGAACCTTCTTGGAATATGAAGATTTGGAGATTGTCTTGTCGAGTTTGATCATTAGCACTCTGGGCTGGGTTTCATGAGCATGGGCAGGAGGCTATTGGGTTATTGAACGGATGGATAGCGAAGGAATGAGCCAAATGTTGTCACATTTTTGGGTTTGTTGTACGCTTGCTGTCACAGTGGACTGAAGGAACAAGCAGCAGAGTTTTTCAGGCTGATGACAGAGAAGTATGAATTGCAGCCTAGATTGGAGCATTGCACTTGTATGGTTGATCTTCTGGGCGTTTGGGCTGCCTGGATGAGGCAGAAGCTATGATTAGATCAATGCTTGTAAAGCCTGATGCAGTTATTTGGATCGGACTCTGTTATCCGCCTACAAGATCCATAGAAACACTGAGAATGCTGGGAGTATTGCGGAAGACATTCTTAGGCTCAACCCTAGAGATTCCGCTCCAGATGCGTTGCTTTCAAACATCCATAATTCCTAGGCTCAACCCTTAGATTTTTGTTGTTTCAATCATTTATGAGAAATTCTTTTTCCTAAATAAAAAAATAAATCATTTATGAGAAATGATGGAATGCTCTTAGAGTTACAGAGCTTCTAATTTCATTAAGAAACATGGACAGTGCAATCGATTAATCTGGATTGTCCATTAGATATCCTGCCCATTTCATAGGCTGCCATGAGAAAAATCACACCATTGGAGGATCCACCTGTCTAGAAGTTGATTTTTTTAGCCATTCGTTATCTCAAGAAATGGACCAATAGTGCCTGTAAAATCTCATTGACAGGACATTCTTATATCTTTCATTGGTAGAGGCTGCAAATGGATGGTTAGGAAAAAAATGCAATAAATTGTCTCCTTTAATGAAGAAAAAAAATGAAAAATAGATTGGATGGCGAGGATCTTCATGCTTCTTAGGAAACATGTTCCATCGTACCATCAGTATGACTTTCAGTATATGATCCATCATGTGGACAAATACTTTATTTCATGCCATAACTATCTTTTGGCATCCCACTCATTTATTACACAACCAATATCTTACAATACAATCCTTTCCCAAGCATCTCTAGGAGGTAAGGAATACAAAGCTGAAAAACTAAGAAAAACTCAACGTGCTACTTTCCACACCTATTTATCCTCCATTTCTTAACTACCATGACTTGTTAATAATAACTAATATAAGATGAACCTTGGCCCAATCATCGTGCCCCATTTTGCTGATCTTGGTGAATCCCGAACCCAAGATATAAGTCCCTGATTGCATGCATTTCTGTCGCAATATCTCTGATTTGCATCCGCTCATTTGGAGATTCTACAGAACATGCAATGCCTATTTTGGCCACAGAAACCAAGCACTCTGGCATTTTAGTTCTTGCGATGCGACGCTGTTCTCCATTGTTTAGAACTTGAACTTCTTCCAAGAGTAGTTGTGGGTCTACAATCTCCATCACTCGATCAGGTAAAGCCATCTTAACAAATTGATGGAGGCTTAGACCATCTTTAAACATGTCATCGGCTGGTCTCTTTCCTGTGAACATCTCTAAAAGAAGAATACCATAGCTGTAGACATCTCCATGTGCAGACGCCTTTCCACCCATTCCATACTCTGTCATTTATACATCTCGAATTTTCGAGTATTAAGATTTCATTCCAATGATTAGATCAAAATAAGGATTGGTTTTTGGCCTTAAAGAAGTAACAATCATTAAAAGTATAGGAAATAATATCGTATTAATTTTAAACTGTTGAAGCATGAAGTTATCAAGGTATAACTAACAAAAGGGTCCTACTATAAACATAAGCATCAGAAAAAAGAAAAGATTATAATGCAATTACTACTAATTTCTCATCCATTGACCTTGCATGCGCAACCGTTGGATGCATTTTTAGATGATATTTATCTTATCCAAAAATTAAAAAAAAAAAAAAACTAAAAAGCATCTTCCATCCTCCAATCATATTCTCTCTGAAAGTTTCTTTTGATTTACCACTCAGTTTAGTTGCAGGTAATGGAAGCATAACTTTTACAAAATGATTTATTTTGAGAGTTTAGGACATGTTTGGTGGCCACTGAAAAATGAGTTCATCTCACTCTAGTTAATCATAACTATGCATTAGAGATCAATTATTTTGGTAGGATTTAAAAACGAATCCGGATCCTCTGTTTGCTGCAAACAGTAAATCACTGTTTGCAGCTTTTTGATTGGTCCATTTCATCACATAGGTTTGCAACCACATCAAACCCTCAGTGAAACCACATTATATCCTCAGTGCAACATCATCACACTGAAGCAACAAACAGGGATTTCCTGTTTGTAGAAAACAGCGGATCTGGACTCCATTTTCAGTGGCTACCAAACAGGTCGATATTGCTGTTGTTGTGGTTGCTATTTAAGAGAAATGATTCAGTCGTCTCAGAAGCAACAGTGGTACTAGTTGCATTAAGACCTTGGATGGTCCAATAGATTGATCCAGATTGTCCATTATGTGCTCTACCTATTTCATGGGCTGCTGTGAAAAAAAAAAATACAACAATTGGATGATTCACCCGCCTATAAGTTGACCTCATTTTTTAAGCCATTCATATTTGGAAGACATGGATGGGATGGCCAGGATTGCCCAATAAAAGGGATACGCTGGTACCATAACCGATCCAAGATAGGCTTCAACAAATGGATGGCCAAAAATTTTTGTTGGCACTATTTTTACATAAATGATAGGCTATTGATTGAATGTTCAGACTCATCCGATTGTATGATTTTTACATGGCATACCGTGGTGTATTCTTATGGTTGCAACTGTAACAACAGTACAACACGAGCAACAAAGAGAAGTGACAATTCTAGCTTCATATTTAAGAACTGCTGCAACATTTATAAAAGATAAAAGAAGAAAGGAAACGCATGAAATTGTCACCTGGAGGAACATAGCCAACAGATCCCTTGATACCAGTTGAGCTGGTTTGATCTTCAGAAGTATTACTGGCAGCATTAGGAAGGAACCTTGCTAATCCAAAATCACCCACGTGGGCACACATTTCATTGTCCAGTAGAACATTGCTCGGTTTTAGATCACGGTGAACGACTGCTACTGTGCTGCAATGATGATGAAGATACTCCAATGCAGAGGCCACATCAATGGCTATATCTAGCCTTTGAATAAGGTTCAAACTCCTCACCTCTTGCTGCCCATGTATATTTGGATGCAACCACTCCTCGAGACTCCCATTAGGCATGTACTCAAACACTAGAGCTTTGAAATCATTGCCTTTAAAATCAATGCTTGAGCAAGCAGTTATGATTTTAACAAGATTCCGGTGCCGGGTATTTCTCAATGCTTCACATTCGGCAAGGAAACTCCTTAAAGCTCCTCGTTGGTGAAGATGGAGAACTTTCACTGCAATAGGTGTTTCATTCTGATCTAGAATTCCTTTGTATACCAAACCATAACTTCCCATGCCAATCAAATTGTCTGAAGAGAATTCGCCAGTTGCTTTAAAGAGATCTGCATAAGAAACATTTAAAAATTGGCCGTCCAAGAAAGACGCAGGCAAAGGCTTCTTGCTGGCCTTTCTTCTTGCCCAATAAAGAGTGGCAATGAGAAATGATAGAAGTATCGGACCAAAAACTGCACCGACCACCGAGCATATTACTGTAATAGAAATAGACCTTCCACGTTTCTTATAAGAAGCTTTCTTCGGGCATGCAGGCAACTGTAATTGTGGGATACCTCCACAAAGCCTCTTGTTTCCGCGCACTGAAAATGCACTGGCATTTTTGAAAACACCTTGAGTTGGGACTTGGCCATCGAGATCATTGGATGACAAATCCAAGTACTCGAGAAATGGAAATTTCTCCAGAGCTACAGGAATATGCCCAGAAAAGTTATTATGAGAAAGGTTTAGCAGTTTAATACCTTTTAAGTTGTTCAAACCCGAAGGAATGGCTCCTTGAAAGAAGTTATTGCTCGAAGTAAGAATTTCCAGACTCCAACAATTGCCCAATGTGATGGGAATATCACCTGTCAATTTATTGTGACCAACATCCAAAATTTGAAGTAGTTTCAAGTTGCCAACTTCCGATGGTAGAGATCCGATCAAAAAATTCTCGCTTATATGAAATCCGACCAGCGAATTAATAATTAAAACTTCTTTGGGTATGGTACCGTTCAGCTTGTTTCTATGAAGAGCTAATCTCTTAAGACGACGGCAGTTTCCAAGACTCGAAGGGATACTTCCCTGCAAGTGATTTCCAGATAAAGAGAGCACAGCCAATCCAGTGATGTTGCCAATCGAGGATGGGCTTTGTCCTGAGAGTTTGTTGTCGTACAAATACAAGCCCTCCAAATTTGGAAGCTTCCCAATATCATTAGGAATAGTACCCATGATAAAGCTTCCAGGTATACCCAGCTTATTTAAGTTGAAGAGATTGCTAATATCTGTTGGGATGCTTCCAGATATCGGGTTGCTTCCTAACCCTAGTAGTTTTAGGTGGGTAGAGAGATTGACGATAGCAGCGGGTAGTGTTCCTCTCAGCTAATTGGAATCTGTATTTAATACTTCCAAACGGGTACAATTGGTCAAAAAAGTGAGGAAACTCAAGTCATCGTCTCCTCCTCCACCTCCTAGCTTATTAGCATGTAAATAGAGGACACGGAGATGCTCTAGTCTTCCCAAATCCGCAGGCACGGGTCCACTAAAATTATTATTACCAAAATCAACCATAGAAAGTCCTGAAGCATTGGGTAATGAAACTGGTATCAGTCCCATAAATTCATTTCCTCCAAGGAAAAGTTGTTTGAGGTTAGGAAGGGTGAGACCTAGATTAGCTGGAAGGCTTCCGGGAAGTCGGTTTTCTGTCACAGAGAAAGAAACGATGGATGAGAGGTTGTAAAGTGATGGTGGAATCAGACCGGACAGCTTGTTGGTAGAGATGGCAAGAATTTCTAGCTTCACTAGCCGTCCTAGATCATCTGGAATGCTTCCTTCCAAACTGTTGTCATTTAGGTCGAGGGAAACAAGAGACGAGAGGTTCCCGAGTGGTGGTGGGATGTTGCCGATGAGATTGTTAAAGCCGAGATGCAACATCATGAGCTTTGGCAGGGAGCTAAGCTGGACGGGAATTCTTCCCACGAGCTTGTTACGACTTAAACGAATGGATCTGATTTCTGAGCAGTGGGACAGATCATCGGGGATTCCACCTTGCAGCTCATTACGACCTAGATCAAGGTCCCGAAGCCGGAAAAGCCGGCCGATTTCGCGTGGAATTTCGCCATGGAAGCCGTTGCCTGAGAGGTTGATGCTCCGGAGGAAGGTGAGGTTTGCTACGCGAGGTGATATGGGCCCCACCAATCTTCTAGACGCAAAATTCAAGGCGGTGACCCTTTGAGGATGCCGGTGACGACCGCATGTGACTCCTTCCCATTTGCAGAAATGGAGGGTATCATTCCATGAGCTGAAGACCTCGAATGGATCATTCCACATCCGATCCTTAAATGCGATCAAGGCGAGTCGATCTGTCTCGTTTCCTAAGGCTAAGGTGGAGGACCCGATTCCTATGCAGTTAATGCATGGGAGAAGGAAGGCCATAGGAGTAATGACCAAAACGCCCTTAGACGTAAAAGTCCAACTACCATCCTTCTTACTTCTTATCAATGAGAGGGCTATAGAAAAAGAAAGCAAAAACAAACTCAATGGCATTTGGTGGGGAGTTGCGTTCTAACATTCCTATATTTATAATAGAAGTTGGTTTTGCCTCCGTCGCGACTCAAGATCCAGCATCCGTCGCCCCCACACAAGGATCCATTTGCTGAGATGGTCTCGTGATTTGAGCCGTCCATGTTTCAGGTACAGTACGCTGATTAAGCTGTTACGTACATTACAGTAGTGTTCGAAGTTTCGGTATCGCTACAAGTTTCGCTAGCCGAGGATACCAAAACAATATCGATATCACAGATAATATCGTTGATAACCGGAAATGTGGGGAAAATGAGAAAAATAGTGGAATTTTTCAATGAAACCTCAGGAGTTGATAAAATACACATAGTTATATATTTAGGAATAAAAAAATTACATAAAGAATGCATACATAATAGGTTTCTATTTAATGGGTGCCTAAAAGCATGTGTTGCCGTAGGAAGTCAGTCCAATCATCTCATTCATTCAAACATCCATTGATATTTCAGAATATCGACAAATGAAATTTCCAAACATATTGTTAATAACTGGAAAAGAAACTAAAGATTGTGGTCTTTGCCATGTTGCGATAATGATAATATCGTGATATTATCAATGTTATCGTCAACAAATTAAACGCTACATACAACCATGCACCCATAAAAAATATAAAATGGGAATTTTTTAAATATACAGATTTTTGGCATATCGATACATTGGCGATATTATCGAAATATTGCAGATACATTGACGATACAAGCAACACTTGGAATTTACACGGTAAAAAATATTGGTGATACACCAATAGGATCAATGAATTGACAATACAAACGACACCTGTAATTTACCCAATTGAAAATATTGATGATATCGATATATTGGCAATATTTAGTGATACATCACTGATATGAAGAATTTTTTATATTATCAGTGTTATCGGTATCGCTACCGGTGTTATCGGTGTCGCTGAGCTAGAAATAGAGATAATATCGGGGATATTTCGATAATATCGGAGATAATGCAAACACTGCATTACAGTTAACATTTCAGAGTGCGTACACACGACTTGTCATCGGCAGCTGCGGCCAATAAAATGCTACCACATGTCGGCCCCCCTTTTATGGATAGCGTAGTTCCACAGTATGTATGGTTGCGATGATTGAATTACATAGCATGTGGGCCCCCGTGATCACCAGTGCTCTCTAGATCGTGACTCCTAGGCGAACCTGGATTAGGTACTGCCTCCACCGGAAGGTAGCCATGGACGGATGATCTTGTCAAGGTCTCTCTGGGTCACACCATGATAGATGTTTTATCTAAGCCGTCCATCTATTTTTAAATATCATTTTAGGGCATGAATTCAGAAAGGAGACAGATCGAAGGCTTAGAGTGGACCACACCACAGGAAGCAACAGTGACATTGACCCCACCATTGAAACCTTCCTAAGGCTCACTGTGATATTTATTTTCCATCCAACCTGTTGATAAGGTCATGTAGACCTGGATGATGGGAAAACATAAATATCAACTTGATCCAAAATCTCTGTGGCCCCCAAAGGTTTTCAGTTGTTGACTTTCAATCCCCACTGTTTCATGTGGTGTGGTCCACTTGAACAATTGATCTGACTCATTTTTTAGCTGGCCACATAAATTGATTTTTTCAGAATGGGTGAACAGCATGGATAAAACACATATATCATGGTAGCCCCACAAATCCCCTAATAGGACCGTTTGTCTCTAGCTAGGTCCTATTTGGAGTAGCGCCTAATCCCTCCAGCAGTAAAGGCTTACTTGGGGAAGATTTACGTGGAACATAAGTTAGGGTTCCCTTGGATTGGGCTGGCCATCTCTAATAATTGCCACATAGCAGACAATTAATCCTAACCAATGGATTGATGGAGAATCAAATGGACGGGCGCCGGTTTCAGTGGATCCCCGGATTCACCAAGGTGGGAGGATCCTTGAACGTGGGGTCCACCGTGATGTATGTTCCTTATATCCAGGCCATCCATCTTTTTTGAAAACTCATTTTACAACATTATACAAAAAAAAAGAAAAAAAAAAGAGGAGCCGATCCAAATCTCAGGTGGACCATAATACAGGAAACAGTGGTAATCGGCCATTAAAAACTTCTCATAGGATGCAAAAGCTTTGGATCAACCTGATATTTATGTGGTCTCTTCATCCAGGTCTTTGCGACCTTTTCAACAGGTTGGATGGAAAATAAACATTCTAGTGGCTCCTATGAAGTTTTTAATGGTGAGGATTCAATCAAGACTGTTTCCTGCGGTACGGTCTCCTAAGATTTGGATACGCTTCATTTTTGGGGCCATGTCCTAAAATGAACAACAAAAATGGATGGATGGTGTGGATTTATGGAACATACTTCACAGTGAGCCCCACAGTTAGGGATCCACCGACCTCAGTAGATCCGGGGATCCACCCAAACCGTGCCCCAAATGGACGGTGAAAAGAACTTTCGTTTGCTATTTTTATAGTAAATCTTTCGTTCATTTATTTATTTCCACAAAAGTCCAGTAACAAAACAATCGGAACTGTCAAAACAATCTACTTCTTTCTAATGTCCTACGCTCAAGATCTTTTACTCGTGTACCACGATGGCAATCAAAAGAACTATATATAACTTCCATGCTCCAGACTAGGGTCGTCTGCTTGTGCAACACGATAGTAATCAAAAGAACTTTTAGGTGCATACTCCAGCATATGATCCGCTGCCAGTGTACCACCATGTCAATCAAAAGATCTTTTGTTTAATTTCTTCAGTGTAAGGTCTTCCACTCATGTATCACGATTGAAATTAAAAAGACTTTTTGTTGGCATGATCTTGCCTAAGGCCTTTCTCTCTCAATCAAAAGAACTTTTTAAGTCAAGGTCTTCGGCTAGCGTACACTGATGGCAATCAAAACAACTTTTAAGTCAAGGTCTTCCACTAGTTCACGACAATGGCAATAAAAAAAGCTTTTATTTACTTATTCCAACCGTAATGTCTTCTGCTCATGTACCACGATGGTAATCAAAAGAACTTTTGTTTGTGTACTCCAGCCTTAAGGTCTTCAACTCAAAAGATTTTTTTTTTTTTTTTTTTTTGTATACTTTAGATTAAAGTCTTTAGCTCGTGCAATACACTGCTTTTTTATTATTTAGTTTACACACAAACTCACACGTGTGGCTTTTTAATTTATACCATAATAGATACTAGAACCCATGACCTAGGTTGAAACTCTTGCAAGTCTACCACCGAGGCATGAGTATGAGAGGCAATCGAAAAGAACTTTTATTTGCACCCTCCAATCTAAGGGCTTATTTGGATTTGGGTGTTGCATTGTGTAGGTTTGTTTTACAAATACTTGTAGAATACGTCTGACGGCCTCTGACATCAACCATTTTCTGTCTTGTGCCTTCATATGTTTGGATATGACCCCATACAGTATATACTGACTCTAAAGAAGTGTGTCACATGTTTGGAATAGAATTATAGTCGTCTGATGCGCCCGCATCTTCCATCATCGGAAGAGTCCTTTTCCGCTCTCAGCAACTCATCATGAGACCTTCGTTCATAATGTGGGCCCAACTCCACTTTCAGCTCTATCATTGGGTCATCATCATTATTTGATCATGCATTTTTAAAAAATACATAAAATTTGTACGAAAAATCTGTTTTCATTCAACTTCAACATGTTCATATTCAATAACACAAACCAAAGCATCAATTATTGTAAGGAAAATCAAAACCACACGAAATAAGAAACGAAATTAAAAAAAAAATGACCACATGGCCCCTAAAGAGAACTACAGTATTAACGAATCACACAAACAATTTGTTGATCGGAACCAACCCTCTCGCCAGCCTAGTGCATCTTTCTCATTACTTCTTCAGTGACCATATGAAGAGAGTAATGGATGCATAAATAATAAACACACCAAAAAAATAGGGCGTAAGCTATGCGATTGACCGTCATCATTCATTGCATTTTCCGTCCCTGCATTCTCAGCAAGGTCGTCAACGCAGGCCAGGATCCTTAATGAAGAGCCATATTCAGTGAAACGATGGACGAGTCCACCATCCAAACTCGAAGCCACCTGATACTTCCATCAGCTTACAGCTTCAACCATACATTGACTCGATTTTGCCTCATACTAATGCCGTCTTGGAAGTTCGGAACAAACAGTTGCTATGTTGGACGTCCTCTGTGAATCCTCCTAATTGTAAATGATAACATTATTAGTAATTGTGGAGTAATGGGGTGTCAGAAATATGAACAAATCTATTATCATGAAATAGGAACCACTCACCTGAAACTTCCTCCATGCTTCAAGGGTATCATCGTACTTCTTAAATGACCGATGCCAAGCACCACTGAATCCATCCACTTGCTGCTTGCATTGCTCGCAATTATTATAAATCTCGGGAAGTACTCTTCCAACAAACACTACATAGTGCTTTCCCATTGCAACCTGCAAGAGAAGATTACAGCAAGCTATCAGATCACAAATCACACCAATGACAGATTCATATAATAGCACATACCAAAACCAGATATAAGCTTCATTAAAGTTGAAGTTTTGCGAGAGGTCCAACCTACTTTAGATTTCATAAGCGAAAATATTCAATAGCAATGCGCCTACAAGGGAAATAGACTTCGGACAAGAATTCCACTTATTTATCGAATAAGTTAGATGGAAATATTTTACAATTCACCACTAATCTTGGCCAAAGATCATCAACAACAACATTATGGGAAGGTTCTCCTGAAATCTTCACTCAGCATATACCTGTAGTCAGTTACAACATATACACCAACAAATATTAATGTTCTAGGCACATACAGCTAGAGAGACACTTACCAATTACAATTAAAACCTATCAACCAGAGGTAGAGCTAGGCACAAACCAAGCCAGCTTGAAAGCTTGGCTTGGATTGGTTTGAAAAAGCTCGGCTTGGATTGGTTTGAATAGAAGTTCAAACCAAACCAAGCCGTGGAGTTAAGCTCGTTTGAAAAAACAAACCAAGCTAAAACTAAGGCAGTACCGGCTCGGCTCAGCTTGAAGCTCGGTTTGATTCTTGATTTGGCTCGTAGATTGTGAGCACACTGTTTCTTGTGGTGGTGATCCACTTGAGCTTTGAATATGATTCCTTTTTGGGATCATGTCCAAAATGATATGTAAAAATGGATGGACAACATGGATAATACATATACATGATGACGTGGATAATACATAATACATATACATGGATGCATACTGTTTTCTTGCGATTAGAACTGGGATAACATGTTTTTGACAATGGTCTAAGAGTATAGGTGTGTACGCTATGAAAATCATAACTACTTGTCGTTGGGTTGGTCTAGAGACTTGTGCATGCATATTCAATGAAAAATGAACCATTGTATAAACATGGTAGTGTTCAACGGTTTAGAATTTGGATAAGCGGTCGATGAGATCTTGACCATCGATTCATGATCATTGAATTTAAAGTTAAGCCTACAAGAAAGTAAATGGATGATTTGGATCCTAATCACTACATGAAAAAGGCCTTAATTCGCGGCTGGTAACCATTGAATGTTAGGCAAATCGACGAAAATGGGCGTCGAGAATGGGTGTAAAAAATTTCAATCTCGAAAACGAAATTTGACAGGTCAAAACCACCCAATACTTCTCATCGGTCCGATTGAGAAATCGAACAAGAGTTTTGGCAGAATACTTTGGCAATTTATAACTACTGAATAAAATGCCAAAAAATTTTCAACGCCTTTGTAACGCCCCGAAATTTCGGCTCTCGTAAACAATGCCATGGGCTGACTTTTCGGGTGTTAACTTGAATATGTTAAGGACATATTTCCACATACTCATCTTTAATTTCCATATTTATGGCATTCAGAGCACAATGACAGAAATCAAGGTTCTTATTCCATGTTTTTATACTCTACATTATCAACATAATGTCCTTAAATCATACCAAATATATAATATTCCACTTTTCGTCTCTATGGGAGACTTAATTCGACTTACATGAAGATAAATTTATTTTATGAAAATGAAAATAATAAACATAATTCATTTTTAAGCTGATACGGCTTCATCGTCCGTCATTGACCGTCATGAAATTACTTGATTCCTTTCATATTTCAATTCATCTATTGGATCGTCACCTGCAATAGTCTGGGTGGTGTTTTGAAACACAGTCCCAGGAGGGAGTGAATTTCTTGCAATCAACTCAACGAGGGTTGCCCCATAAGGCTAGCACAATAATATCCAAATATAATAATTATGTTCAAACCAAACATCCACAAGAAAGTCTTATTTAATGCAATGCGTGATATGTATGCTCTCGCTAAGGCACCCTAATTAAATGAGATGAGATCACTCCACTCTTCTCACTAGCCACTAGTCACCAGAGGTTTTAGCTAGGATGAGATCACTTCACTCTTCCCATACACCAAAACTCAACTAGTGAAACGGGCCCATGCACACTTTCTCTAACCCCCGAGGAGCTGACTCACCAAGTCGGGTCCAGTGAATGAATGATTAGTTTTACCTTTAATTAAGTAAGTTTAGCATTGAGCCCATTAAACGATGTACACGACTAATGACCACTCATTACCCTAATCAGTTCAAGAAACTTCTTATATACATCAATTCCATTCCTCAATGGATCCATCACAGGTAACGTATCAAACAAGGATCTCTTGGCACCTATCAGACAAAGCACACATGGTAGTGCCAAAATTCACAACAGGGCATATACAACCAATAACACATATACGGTAATGCCAACAATTTTTTTTAATTATAATATATTGATAGAGAAAAGATGTACATTTGGGTGTGGGCTACGAAAGAGAAGCAACCATACCTATCATAAACGGTAATGCCAACACTTAATACTCAACATTAAGGCATATCCATACAATAATACACATGATAATGCCAACTCTTACTATAAAACAATAAGGCATATTCATCTAAAAATATCCACATGGTAATGCCAACATAACAAGGCCTCATACGGGCTTCATCTCTTTACATCAAACGGTTACATCAATATGGGGTTAAGGAGTGTTTATTGACGTAACATCTATATACAGAATCCCATATCAAACCATACATTAATCATCATGTTTATCATAAGCATGTAACAAATGTAAATTAAACATAGTCTCCACATAAGTATATACTTCATCACGATTCCATTTTCAAACACTTAAGCATAGATCATGGTTCACATACATAAAAAAAATTCAGCCTACACCTCAAGGAATACCATAAAAATCATAATTACATGAAGAGAATTTCATAAACAAGGTTTCGAGAAATCACACAATAAAACCCTAGTTTTTAAGCATATAATTGACAAAAACTCGATATTATTGTAATTGGGCTTAAAAGGAAATCCTCACCTTTCGGATTGGATGGTTGGAGATGTTTATTAGAGTCGTGAAACCTCCCTTAGATCAAACCTCTCTCGTCAGCAGCGTAACTCAGAAAAACTCAACCAAGTCGACTCGGTTTAATGAAATTCTTCATCTTTCTCTCTCTTTTCTTCCTTTCTCTTCCTTCTTCTTCTTCTCTCTCTCCTTCTTCTTCTCTTTCTTCTTCTTTAGATCTGGAATGAGAACTCAAGAACAGCAGGGGGTGTGCCTCATCTCAGCAGCCACCCTCTCTCTCTCTCTCTCTCTCTCTCTCTCTCTTTCCAATGTTTTTTTTTCTCTCTCTCTCCTTCACGATCTCTCTCTCTCTCTGACGTTATCTGAAGGAGGAAGAAGCGGACGGACGGGTTTATAGTTGTTTATAGTCGGTGGGGGGTTCACGACGTCCTTGACTAACTTGGAGAGGGAGATCGACTGATTTATGGAGATTGTTGCGCATGCAATCTGTTGGGAAGCTAGGTGGGGTCCACAATAAGCTTTGGGAGCAATCTAGGTGGTTCATGCAAGGTGAAAAGGTGCAGATGAAGTTGATTTTGGCTTTCTTGGGTTTGAAACGACGGTTTGGAGCGGTTTGTACGGTCAACAAATGGGCAAACGCCTTGAACAAAAAGTTCTTGAGTCACTCATAGATCTGATGGATGGCTTGGATTACAGAATTGGGGCCCATAGGAGGAACGGTGTGGATCGACTGTGTCGGCAGAGGTGACGTTGTTGTAACGCTGGAGAAGGAGACAGACTCGTCTCTATTACCGCGTCCTCACGGTTTGATCATGCACGACTTGCACACACAGTGGACACGGGTCCCACCATGCTGCATGTGACAAATCCAGTCCATCCACTAGCTCAGTCATAAGATTTTAGGTCATGACACCAAAATGAGATAGATCTGAGATAAGGTTGGCCGTATATATGTTAATTTTTTATCGGGCCATTTGTAGGATAATTGAAGGGTTGAAATTTGATGTGTATGGCTAAAATATGGCCAAAAGCTTATATAGTTTTGCGTGAATTGATC
Organism: Liriodendron chinense; assembly: GCA_003013855.2. Lineage (NCBI taxonomy): Eukaryota > Viridiplantae > Streptophyta > Magnoliopsida > Magnoliales > Magnoliaceae > Liriodendron > Liriodendron chinense. Next base: position 9,033,920 of record ML058333.1, read on the forward strand.
GTCAGAAACTATACTACTTAAAAATGATAGTTTAACTTAAGTTTAACTAATGACATTTTCATAATTATCTGAAAATTACGAGATTTTAGAAATCCAATCTTTCTAAGATATTTATGAGATTATTCTAAGCAATTTTTGTAAAGGGTCGCCCATCAAAACTCTCACGGATTGTCCGTCGTTTTTAAAACAAGGTGAATGCTTAATATTTTAATTGAAATAAAATCAATTTAAATTTTAGAAAAATTCAAATAAATCCGAGGAATCCGAGTGTTACAGCCTTGGAGGGAACTGTCAACTGAGTTTTTTGATGGTGCTTAATTCAACGGTTCATAGCCGTCATTCTAGGATATTATTTGACGGCTTATAACCGCCATTCTAGTTTGAAATATTTAAGCATTCAAGGGCTTTGACAATCTAATTTTGTTTAAATATTGAAAAAAGAAAAAAAACAGTTGAATTTTGGAGCCTTAGGGCTATGGTTATGCTCATATACCTGAGAAGCACATAATTTTATATTATCTAAAATAACCACAATCCACCGATTTCAACCTAAAAGTCATCCATATCCGAAACTTAGGTGGGCCACATATGGTAGGTAACAACACATGTTGAACTCAGGCCTTTTAAACCATCACGGGCCACACAATTTTAGATCAGGGCCAAAACTGGTGGTTACATTCAACCCACAGGGAGTGACATTCTGAATGGTTGAGAATGCCATTCGAACGGTTTGAATGGCGTAAAAATATACAAATTGGACCATTGATAGTTTAAATAGTGGTAAGCTGTAGACCTATATCATGGGATTCAACTTCACATTATTGGATTAGCCCCCTAAAATGAGATGGCAAAAGCAGTGGACAGTCCAGATTTGCAATAAGTATAGGAAAGTGAGGTCCAACAAAATTAATGTTTCATCATGAAGTGAAGTTTATGATACAGTGTTCTAAGTGGATGGTGCTCTGACAATGCGCCCATTGTGTTCTTTGAAAAAAATATGAGCCATCCACCATTTCCTCATATGATTTTAGGGCTTGGATACAAAAATGATTCAGATATGAAGCTAAGTTAGCCACACGGTAGGGAAGAGTGCACATCGAACCCGGGTCCTTCAAATCGTTATGGGGTCACGAAAATTTAGATCAAGAGCAAATACCGGTAGTTATGTTTAGCCCATTGGAAATGACATTTTGAATGGTTGAAAATGTCATTTTAACGGTTTGGATGGCCTAAACTTAGTAAAACTGGACCATTGATAGTTTCAACGGTAGTAAGCCGTGTACTCACATTTTCATGTTGTGGCTGGGACCCACCTTTACATTGAATTTGCTTGGGTTTTGGGCGCACACTCTACAATGAGAAGGTGAAAATGGTGGATGGTTAGGATTTATGAAGGTGGCCCCCACCAAAATTAATGGTTGCATGAAAACATTATTGGATAGAAACTTGTGTCAGATATGGGTCATTGTGTTCCTTGCAATAGATCCCAGTTATCCACATTTTCCTCATATGATTTAGGGCCTGGGTCAAAAAATGATCTTTATCCGAAGCTTAAGTGGGCCACAAGGCAGATAACAGTGTATGCTGAACCCATGTCTTCCAAGCCTTTATAGTGCCACAAAAATTTTAGATAATAAGGGTAAAAATGGGGGGTTTACGTTGTATGGGAATGACATTCTAAATAGGTGGGAATGCCATTTTAACCGTTTGATTGTCTAAAAGTATTAAAAATGGACCATTGATAATTTCAACGGTAGTAAGCAATGACCCCCACTTTTTCCTGTCATATATAGGACCCATATGTGCAGAGGAGCCGAATGAATATTTCGCCCCCACCCTAAAATCAGATGGTGAAAATGATCTTTCAAACCATTGGGAATGCCATTTTAACAACTTGGTTGGCCTAAAAGCATTTAAAATGGACCATTGATAATTTCAACGGTGGTAAGCAATGACCCACTTTTTTCCTACCGTGGGATCCACTTGTGCACAAGATCATCCTGAATTTTTCAGCCCCCACCCTAAAATGCGATGGAGAAAATGGTGAATGGTTCAGAAAAGCATCACTAAAGTTGGCCCCATCTCATTTTTGGAACTTTTTAAAGTACAAAAAATAGAGGGGTAATTTCATCAATACAAAAATACTATAGCCAAGGTATACAATAAACTGACGACAAACATTTTTAAGGCTAACAGTGCAAACAAAAGGCTGTTTCGAATAAATAATTTAAAAGTAGCAGTTTTTTTTTTTTGTCCCATAGAACAAAATAGGGGAAAATTCCAAGAAGATTAAAAGTTTATGGACACCCCATCCATGCCAACTGTCAGGGCTGAGCATGGGCCTGGTGTAAACATTCGGCTCAGCTCAGGCTGAACTATCTTGGGTCAGGCAGGCTTTCGGCCTATGTTGTACAATACAGGCCAGACTTGGACAGAGCCTGGCCCAGCCCTAACTCATCCCATTGCCTGGATCACCTAACCATGGACCACACGTATCGAACTGAAAACCGAGGACATAATGCATATATCTCTTCGCTGAGCCCACACGTGTGTGTACAAGGCAGTCATGTACAAGCCAGCACATCTGGTACGGCTGACATATACAATATCCAAGCCGTCCATCAGGTTGTTATGATCGCTTAGATGTACTTAGCCAAAAATAAATCGAATCCGTTCAGGAGATGTGCCACAATGTTAAAAACAGTTGGACGGGTAGGACTACTTCAGCGGATATTTTCCTTCAGCCCCACGCATGTTTTGTTAACGACCTGAATCTTGGGCAAGGGCATCTAAATCATGGTACACACGTAGCGTATACAGGCAGGGGCTATGTGGGGGCTCACCGTGATGCATAGGTTTTATCCATGCCGTAATGTGTGTATTAGCTGCCTCATGAACGCTTTCATGTGTTCAGTAATAACTATGCTTCATTTTAGAAAGGACGATATTTTCTAATATGACATCCTAACAGGCCATGCATGGCAACATGCCTTCTCTAAAGTCTAAACTCTGCTCTTTCCACACAACTCTCAACATCACAACCCGTCATTCTTTCTGCATGAAAACTTCCAAAACACCCACTACATCTAGAAAAGATTTCATCAGCCTCTGTTCCGAAGGAAGCTTGAAAGAAGTCTTTGAAAGATTCAAATCTGAAATATGGTCAGACTCATCTCTCTTCTCCCACCTCTTGCAAGCATGCATCCCCAAACAGTCCCTTTCACTAGCCGAACAGCTCCATTCAATCATAATTACATCTGGGTCCTCTTCCGACTGGTTCATCTCCAACCATCTTCTCAATGTATTTGCCAAATGTGGTCAGTTGCCCATGGCAGCCACACTGTTCGATGTGACGATATGATGGCGAGGAAGAATGTCATGTCTTTTAATATTTTCATTGTAGGTTTATCCAAAATGGATATTTGGAGATTGCCCGGAAGATTCTTGACTATATGCCTGAGAGAAACGTTGCGACATGGAATGCTATGGTCATGGGACTGATCCAATTCGGGTTAAATGAAGATTTTTGGATTTGTTCTTTCAGATGCAGTGGTTGGGATTGCGGCCAGACGAATTCACTTTGAGAAGTGTATTGAGGAGCTCTGCGGGTTTGAAGGGAATAGAATCAGGCCAGCAGATTCAAACCTACGTCATCAAATCCGGGTTTCATTCAAATTTATGAGTTGGGAGCTCTCTCACTTAATGCACATGAAACGTGGGTGCGTCAAAGAAGGAGAACGGTTATTCGCAGGGATGGCCGTCCATAATGTCGTTGCCTGTAATGGAACTTTCGATTAATTTAATCTGATGAAGATGGCTGGATTCAGGCTATATCAAATCACTTTCGTGAGCATTATCAGCTCATGTTTTGAATTACCAAAGCTTGGGCAAGGCCAACAAGTTCGTGCACAAGCCGTCAAAGCAGGCACAGTAATTGTCTGTGAGAAGTTCCCTTGTTAACATGTATTTGAAATGTGTGTTGGGGTTCTCCTCATGTTGAGTGGGACCCGCATGTGTGGCTTAAGTAGTCTTTTTAAGACCACATGTATGTGAGGGTGTTTTGGTCTTTTGGCCATATAAGTAAATGTGAGAGAAAAATGTCTTTTGCTAGAGAGTGTTAGAAAGCAAAAGAGGGGTTTTCTTCCTTGGAGAAAAAGAGGAGAAGGGTTATTAGAGGAAGAGGAGCAAGGAGTCTTCTTTCTTCAAGCTTCTTATTGATTACAAGAGAGATTTTCATTTCTGGATTCGTGAGAGTCCATACACAACGTCGGTTTCTTCAATTGTCTTCTCCAAGGGTTATTTTGGAGATTTTTCATTATCCCTAGTTGGCGAGCATTTCATTTCTTTTATGTTGATTGTAATCCACCTTTGGATGATGCAGTTTGGGTATCCAAGAGAGGTCTCTTGATGATTGTAATTCCTTTATTTTCATTATAGTGGATTTGTGCTAGACTAGGTACCGTGGTTTTTTCCTTCACATCGGAGGGTTTTCCACGTAAAAAATCTTGGTGTCTCTTGCATCCTACAAGTTTGATAATTTGCTTTTTTGTGTTGTAAGTGATCAACATCCATTAATATTTCCATATAGTTAATCCCATTGATTTGCACATAGAAGGGAAAGGTGTGTGGTTTCCCAACAAGTGGTATTAGAATTCCGGGTTTGGTTCTAATTATTTCGTGTGTGAATCATGGAGGCAAGCACAACTCGAATGATTAATTTGAATGGAAACAATTGGATGATTTGGAAAGCCAAGATAGAAGATTTATTATATTGCAAGGATTTGTACACACCCGTTGAAGGTGTTGTGGCAAAACTGAAAGATATGGCCAATGATGGTGGAAGAAATTAGACCGGAAAGTCGTTGGGTTTATTTGGCAATGGTTGGGTGATAGTGTCTTTCATCATGTTTCTACAGAAACTTCAGCACAATCACTTTGGAAGAAATTGGAAGGGTAGTATGAAAGAAAGACCGTGGGCTACAAGGCTTTCTTAATTAGGAAGCTTGTGAATTTAAAGTATAAAGAAGAAAGCTCCATTGCGGAGCATTTAAATGAAATTCAAAGTATTGTGAATCAACTCTCTTCTATGAAGATGGTGTTGGATGACGAATTGCAGGCTTATTACTTTTCAGTTCTTTGTTCGACAGTTAGGAGACCTTGGTGGTGTCTCTAAGTAACTCCGCTCTAGATGGAGTTGTTACAATGAGCCAACTACCAAGTAGTTTGTTGAATGAAGAAACAAAAAGAAAATCCTCGAGTTCGACTCAGTTAGAAGCACTTGCCACAGAAAATAGAGGGAGAAGCAAAGGCAGAAAACCTCACTACCGTGAGAAGTCAAAAGGCAAATCCAAGTCAAGAAAGGATGTTGATTGTTATAATTGTGGCAAGCTAGGCCACTATCCAAATGAGTGCCGAAAGCTCAAGAAGGAGGAGAAGAAAAAAAAAGGGGAAGGAAAAGCAAGAAGAGAAAGACACGATTGCAGTTGTGTCAGAAGGTGATATTATTATCTTCTCGGGTTGTGACACTCGGGAGAAGCTTGAACCAGAATTTGTGCGGTCAGAGGTTGCACGTGGACGAGCTATTATCCCTTCCAACAAGAAGCACTTGGAACTGGAGCCTATGATTGTTGGGAGAAATTTCTTGGTCAAAGTCAATGCAAATATTGGAAACTCTGCTGTCTTGAGCTCCATAGAGGAAGAGGTGCATAAGCTTCAATGGGCGACGATGTGGGGTGCTGATACTGCCATGGATCTCTCAACAGGTCGCCATATCCATGAGACTCGTGAATGGATCCTTCGTAACTCTGCTGTACCAGTGGGGACGGTGCCCATCTATCAAGCTCTTGAGAAAGTGAATGGCATCGCAGAGGATCTTAGCTGGGATGTTTTCAGAGATACCCTGATTGAACAAGCTGAGCAGGGTGTGGATTACTTCACCATCCATGCTGGGGTGCTGCTTCGCTACATCCCTTTGACAGCGAAGCGTATGACCGGCATTGTTTCCCGCGGAGGATCCATTCATGCAAAATGGTGCTTAGCTTATCACAAGGAAAATTTTGCTTATGAACATTGGGATGACATCCTTGACATCTGTAATCAATATGATGTGGCACTATCAATTGGTGATGGGCTGAGGCCTGGGTCAATATATGATGCCAATGACAGTGCTCAGTTTGCTGAGCTTTTGACTCAAGGGGAGCTGACCCGCCGAGCATGGGAAAAGGACGTTCAGGTAATAACCCATTATACATGATTTGGTGCCCAAATGATTGATTGCAGTTTCCATTAGTTAACTATTAATAAATTTCTTTGATTGTTTAGTGATTTAACATCGAAAAAATTGTAATGAATGTGAATTCAATAATTTTTCTTTTTTGAAGATTTTGCTATTCAATAGTTATAAAATTTGGGGGTATAGAGAATTTCATAATATTTTATTTGTTTATGGAAATGCATTGAGTATTACATATAGTTAGGTGTTACAGATTTCTCTCCCTGGCGTTGGCTTCTTTCTATCATGGTAATGAATTGTGATCTTTATGTTAGCTATTTAACCCTGGGGACATGCAACAACTGAAATTCCTCGGTTATTACAACGATTGAAGATTCAATGTTGTTGATTAGGGACGCATTTTTCTGTTCTGGATTTTTTTAGTAAGCATCATCTTTTTAGTTAAGCATCATTGATCTAAGTTCCCTATACTACTAGGCGAAACTGAGCCATAGTGGATGATTTTTATACCATTTTTTTGAGCTTTTATCCGGTAAATGAAATAGTCTTGAGACTTCAAACGGGCTTTGGATTCCACCTTCTGATCAATAACATTGTGTGACTTATCTAGGTAATGAACGAAGGACCTGGCCACATTCCGATGCATAAAATTCCTGAAAACATGGAGAAACAGCTTGAGTGGTGCAATGAGGCACCTTTCTATACACTTGGGCCATTAACCACTGATATCGCACCAGGGTATGACCATATCACCTCAGCAATCGGTGCTGCCAATATCGGAGCACTTGGTACTGCACTGCTGTGTTATGTTACGCCTAAGGAACACCTTGGGCTGCCAAATCGGGATGATGTGAAGGCTGGTGTCATAGCATATAAGATAGCTGCTCATGCAGCTGATCTGGCAAAAGGCCACCCACATGCCCAAGAGTGGGATGATGCACTGAGCAAGGCTCGTTTTGAGTTCCGATGGATGGATCAATTTGCATTGTCTCTGGATCCCATGACTGCCATGGCCTTCCATGATGAGACCTTGCCATCAGATGGTGCCAAGGTGGCGCATTTCTGTTCTATGTGTGGGCCCAAGTTCTGTTCCATGAAAATAACGGAAGACGTACGTAAGTATGCTGAAGAGCATGGGTATGGGAATGCTGAAGAAGCTGTGCAACATGGGATGGATGCTATGAGTGCTGAGTTCTTAGCTGCCAAGAAAACTGTCAGTGGTGAACAACATGGTGAAGTTGGTGGGGAGATCTACTTGCCAGAAAGTTATGTCACGCGCACATTGGACAGATGAAGGTCAGTGCTTCTGAACCTAAAAATTCTTGGATATGGCACTTTCTATTCATCAAGTAAATTTAGGATCTGTTTGGTCACGCTTCCTCAAAAGGGGGTTTCTGTAGAAGGGGTTTTCAAGCCTCCTTTTGCAGTCTCTACTCAGGATTGGTTTTTGCCTATTTAGCACTCTGGTGCTTATTTTGTTGAGCCAGGCATGAGATGTGGGTTTGCAAAGTGCATCCAAATGGACGACATCAACCGCCTTTTGGATCAAAACTGCGTTTGGGCCTCAAACACCCCTTCAGAGGGTGCATTTGCAAATATATCGCAAATTGCTATATTTGCATTGGACGAGTTTGCAAGACTTTCCCTCTCTGCTCAATGCAGAATGGGGTTTCTGCACTTCCCAAACGACGTGCCATGCCACATTAAAATGATGACTGTTTAACTTTGGAGAGATTGCCATTTTATCCAGATGGCCACTCAGTCTGCCATCAGTATTTGCAGCTAAACCGACTAATATAGTTGTGCAGACTTGTTTCCTTTTGTCTACTTATTTTTTAATATGCTGATTTTCTGACAGGAATAACTTCATGAACTGATCATGTGGTCATGGAGAGCCTTGGAAGACTGTGCTGGGCTTGAGTTATCTGCACTGTTTTTTTATGGTTTTGGTGAGTAGGTAGCTTAGTTAAATAAACCGAACAACTCCTATGTTCTGGTTGAGTATCTATGCTGATAATAAAATGTCTTTCTATTTATCATTTATCTGGGGTTCTTTTCATTGATGTAGAAACTGCACCGGGGGTGCCTGTATCTGCTGCAGTCTGGGCCATCTGGTCTGGATATGGCAGGACAGGCTGAGAAAGTCCCTTCGAACCTGAACAGGATAATGCCTGCGTAGGGAGTGTGCATTTTGTTTTTCTGTTTTTGTTCTTGCACAGGGGCCTGTCCAGAGTTCCAGCTATCTGATTCATGTGGGATGGGTCTGGCGTTGCGGACTGGCTAATCCGTCTTATTGCTGGGAAGTAACTGAAACTGCTATTTATTTATTTTTCGTTTTGAGGGACACACACACACACACACACACACTTGTATGTATATACATCCAGATGTATCTTTTAAGCATGGCTTTCATAACTTCATGCTATTTCTAATAGAGTCAGAGAATTTACATTAAACCGTATAGGAAGCTACACATTTTCAAACGCCCATTTCAAAATGCATAGCTGTGAGTGAATTTTCAATCATTATTAGATAGTGTCGGGGACATGCACCTACTTACTTTTGGGGCAATAACATGCAGAGGTATCTTTTGCCCATCTGTTATAACTTAAGCAATGACATCAAACGTGCCATTCCATCGTTGGGAATGGCTGATTTATTATTGAAACCACGTTGCTTTTTCTGTTCAGTGTGATAATGTTGCTGAGATTTGTAAATCGCACAACATCATTGCAATTATGTTGTCAGATTTTCAAAATCTCTCCAGTTTTTTATTTTTTATGATTTTTTCATGAAATTCTCATGATTTTAGTGAAAATTTTATTTGAGAATGAAAATAAATCATTTTAGGGATTTTTAGTGGAAAATTCCTTATAAATCCCAAATTTGCTAAAGGATTCCTTCACGAATCAGAATACCCGAGTAGTGCTTTTTGAGAAGGGAAATTACAGAACTATCCTCAGATATTAATTTTTCCCTGGAAAGTAATAAAGTCAGAAAGTTTTGGGGCACACGTGCTATGTGTATGATGTCCAGCCTGTCAAGCATTTGTATCCTACCATAATAATCACGCAGACCAAAACTCTTTCTGATAGAATCACTGGCTGGGCTGCACGTGCATTTTGATGGCTTTCAAGTGCTGCATATTATTTTTTATGGCGTGGCTCACCTTTCTGTTTTGGTAGACCTAATTTTTGGTTCTTCTAAACGTCAAGGCAGATTACATCTCTATCGAATGGGCTGTATATCATAAAAATGTCATGTGGGCCCCACATTATCCACTTTACCTCTTTTGAAAGAAAAAAAAGTGCATGGTAATTTCACTGCTCAAAAAGCACTTCCCTTAGTGCTAAAATTCCCATCATTTTGTACCTATATTTTCTATACTTAAAATCATTTATTAAATTATAATAAATATTTTAAATATTATATTTTCAGTGAGATTTTCCTAATAATTTCATGAGAAAAATATAAAATTTTGGAAACCTCCCAAGAAATTCTCGGGCTGAAAAATTGCTGAGAATGAGATTTCTCACTATGTTGCCACTGTCTGAAATAAGCAAGAACAAATCAGTCTATCCTCTGTTGCGTAAAAAATAAAAAATAAAAAGAAAATAAAAAAGGGAATGTAATAAATTAAAAAAGGGAATGTACTGCTTGTTGGCATGCAATTCTTTTTTCTTTTTTTTTTTGAAAGATGAGAAATTTTATTAAGAAAAAGAACACAAAAACAAACAAACAAAGCAAAGACAGCGAAAGAACAAAAACAGAGAAAACCTAACACAAAAAAACTAAAATACAAGCACAGCCCCTAGGCTGACAGAGAACCCCACAGACCCAAAAAAGAAAAAAGAAAACACCCCTGAGCAAACCCGAAGGATTGAAGAAGCCAGTGATTATGGGGCCCAATCTTTGAAAAGAGAGAACTTTGGAGAGCACTCCAGAAAGAGAGGAAGACTGATTTCTGAAACAACGGCTATTTCTCTCCGCCCACATTGCCCAGACAAGTGCTAGGAAGATGATTCTCCATTTCCTTCTTCCTAACACTCCACCGTGGTCGTTGTGCCAAACTCGAAAAAGGTCAGCTATATCTCCTGGCTTGACCCAAGAAACCCCTGCCAGTCTCAGAATGCTCCACCATAAATCCGCAGTGAAAGAACAATGGATGAAAAGGTGATTGACTGTCTCTTCCAGGAACTGATATAAATCCAGCACCAGCAGTGTTTCCTCTCTCCACTACCTTCAAAATTTAGCTAACGTCGAAGACAGATGCAGGCTGAGAAAGTCCCTTTGAACCTCACCAGGATAATTCCTGCACAGAGAGTGAGCTGCTTGTTTTCTTTCTTTTCTTTTTCTTTTTCTTTTTTCGCAGCAAGATGGAGCCCTGAATGGATGACTTAATCTAGGCTCGAGTCTCATCTGCTTTTTGGAGGCTTGCATCTGCCTCATTAGGGCGCGATTCCCTTGTTCAATTAACTGCTCTGCCTAAAAATCCATGGGTGGTTTTCGGCAGTGTATGAATGCAGGGATGGGCAAGTGCAGCATGTGTGCAAACCCATATCCTTATGAGTTTCATGATGCACTTAGATGCTAAAACTGGATTCAAGCACAGTTCATTCAATTGTGAAGCAAATGTCCTAAATGCGAACAAAGCCAAATTTCCATTCAATGTGATTAAAGGTAGACTTAATTGCAGTTTGGTTTAGTTCCTCATTATGATTCGAGACGGACTTTGCTTATTCTGTTCATTTGTTCTTTTACTAATCGAATAGTTCCAATTCAGTTTGTTATAACATTCTTTGTATTGCGACTTTGAATCTGTACTGCTACAAGTTTTGAATATTATGTATATTGCAGCATATCTGAATGGCTGTTTCAAACATGTAAAAGTAAAAAATAAAAAGCTTGGGGAAAATGGGATGAAAAGGTTGGAGGTGTAATTTCATATTTCAATTTAATCTATGGCTGGTGAGAATGAAAGTCAAGGACTATATTACAGGAGTTCATCTTATTGGGCTACTGGTTTCTTCCACACATCAATGAGAGATGTTTGGGGTGGACCCAGTTGCTAGATTAGATGTCTAAATCCAGGGGTGCCCCAGTTTTAAATTAGAGATCTGAACCCAGGATAGTGTACTCTTTGAGTTCAATGGTAAAAGCATCAATCTTAACATAGCCTGTCTTGTACGATAGTGATCTTCCAAGTATGGGCCAGGCGAGATTAGATGTCTAAATCCAGGTGTGCCCCAGTTTTAAATTAGAGATCTGAATCCAGGATGGTGTAGTCTTTTGGTTTGGCGAATGGTAAAAGCATCAATCTTAACATAGCCTGCCTTGTCCCATAGTGATCTTCCAAGTATGGGCCAGGTAGCGCCGAATCCAGACCATGAATTGTTCAGATCATCCTTTAAGATGCACTGGGGTTGATGCTGTACAGTACCCTACCAAAACCCATTAACCATATAACCCAGACTGTGAACTGTTCTGATCATCATTTAAGATGCACTTGGGATGGAAAGAAGCCATGGCACTGTACCTTGTTGAAACCCATTCAACCCTTCTATGCACTTACAGACGGGCGGATCGTGTTGTCTGATTTTGGTAGCCATTAGGCTTGAATTTGGTGACCTATCAGCAATTGCTTGGATCAGGCCTAATTTTCCAGCCAGATTAGTAACGGGCTACCTCATTTATGCGGCTGCAACCATCGTAGAGCACAAGGGATCATTTGACTGTTGCTAATACATGGCGTGGTTGTAGGATAAACGGTGTTGATCTTTTGAGAGTAGTAATAATTGACCAGCATCTCCTCTATCAAAGAATGGGTGTTCCTCGTGCTAAATACTGTATGCTTGGTATTTTATGGATGGATGGATTGGCAGCATCGCCAATACAATTGCAAAACTGATTGGGTTGTTGAGATGCGGGTCCCACCTATAACCTGGGCAGACGACCAATGTTATTGCCTGTGTACTATGAATCTCGTTGTATGAGTCTCTTGATTGACCCAAAAAGTCTACAGCGGTCCACTTTTTGGTAACTGTAGGTATGCTCTGATTGGTCAGACCATAGGAAATTGTGGAGCACATTTGCATCTCCCTATGTTTAAAATTACATCGACTGGACATTCTAACCATCCAATTGATGGCTTTAAAAGTAAAGCTGTGGTAATCCAATTTCCTGCAAAATCAGGTAGCTACTTTCATCTTCACATTCAGAACAGCGTGAAATCTTTGTCATATTTATGGTTGAAGAGTGTTGAAGATTTTTAGAGTGGTTGTATGCTATCACACTAATCTAGCTCAATTGGTAATTGAGACTGTTCATGAATGTGTTGAAACATGCAATTAGCTGTGTCCCAATATCTTTACCTTCACATTTAGGATAGCAATTGCGATATGGTCTGTAATTGCCCTGAATTTTGGCACACTTAATTAGGAATTAATTGAAATGAAAATTAAATTTTGTGGGAGGAGATGATGGATCGATTCCTACCACCTCAAGAAATAACTTTTTTGGCAAATCTGATTTTTTTTTTTTTTACTTTATTTGGAAAACTCTCTTTTAAAAAGGTATTCGTGAGAGCTCCGTAGGAAACCCTGGAGAAAAGAAAAAGGAAAAACTAAAAGAATTAGAGAGGTAGAGAGAGGGAGAGAGAGACTGAGGGGAGCTCAGTTTTGGTAAGTTAATCTTCATTTAATTTTTTTTGTGCATTCAATCTCTTTTTGCCAAATCCATGCAATGAACGGTGTGGATTGGCCACTCGTTCATTACATTGACCTATGGAAGATACGACAATAAAATGATTTGAAAAGACTTAGATTTAGGCAAGATCTTTTGCTATAGTGATCCATTTGGTGTTCTATAATGGTTCTAGATCAGATATGTATGGATCATTTAATCCCAAAGGCCAAAATAGGCAAGGACCCTAAATTACAGATTGATCTAATCATCGGATGGCCCATAACAATCAGATCTAGTCCTAGCCTTTTGTTTGTATAAGTGATCTTATGATGGATCATCAGATGTATCGGATTTGATTTGTATCATCTGCCTGGATTCTGGGGTCGATCGAAACTATCACCCAATGTTTTGGATGGACCTGATCATTTGACAGGCCTCAACGATCATATGACAGATGGATGTTAAAGACAATCTAGAAATAAATGCCTCAAATTTAACGATTTATTGGCCGTCTCCTAATTTAATCGTGTGGGAGCCAATGGATGGTTTATATATCACCCGTTGGAGTAAGAAAATCCTTGAAAGTAAGAAAGTATGAAAATCTCCAAAAAATTATAATATCGAATCATCATGATAATAATAGATATCTTATTTGTAATTAAATTTAACATTTTTTTTCTATCTTTATATTTTATTAGTAAATGTAAATTTATTATTAAACCATTATTGTATAAAAATATGGATATATTCATGCAAATTTTGAAATTTTAGGATTAATATAAAAATTATAGCTAAGTCAGGGGGTTTTGGCATAAATTTCAGAATTTCGCAGAATACCATCCAAACCTTTGGGAAAAATTCAAATTACAGACTGTTACTGAAAACAACCCGAATTTGCAGAAATTCTAACAACACCTTAATTTCTGCAATATTATTTATTAATTCATGAATTCACTTTAATTTTATTTAAATAAAATATCTTGTTGTAAAATTTTATAATTATATAATTGTGATGCAATAGACAACCCTTAATCATCCTAAGAACACTAGAATACTTTGGTTTAATTTAGTGAGCCCCCATAAAAGAATAACCATCCATAAACTATATGTTAAGAATAAAATATGAAGGAATTCAAATAAGAAGGTTAGATCCTCCATGTGGACCATAAATTGGGACTTGATTAATCAAAGGTGGGTTGATTATACAAGTTTACTCAGATAGAAAAATGATTTGATTGTGCCATGTATTTAAGAGATTGTTAGTTGATTTAATTTAGGGTAACATATCAAAATCCACTTCACCAAGATACAAGTAAGTGAATCCAACATGTTTCCTCTTTGTTATGAACTGTGTCCTTCCTAACTAAACGATACCTAGATTTCATCTTCCTTAGACTGTGTCTTTACTAGCGGCCATACCCATATGAGCATGGGCTCAACTTGTCTTTGGACGTGCTCGATCCATTCAAGGTTGACAGGAGCATCTTAGTTTATGGTGGTCTTGAATTTCATTAAGCCTTCGCAATCTTTTAGCAATATTGATGTATTGTTGAGCTGTACTTAGCATGCACGTCGCATCGAGGATGCCAGAAAATGGAGTTGTTTCGAATTCGGTTGCATGTGTTATATATGTATGTGTGTGTGTGTGTTGGGTGTGCCAGAGTCAATATTGGCTCAACTCAAGCCGACCGCCTTATGACCCCAGGTGTCAAATAGATTGAGAAAGCTAGGTTCAGGAGAACCAGGTTGTCTATCTAGCCACCTATTACGAAAAGATAAGTTGAATTCATGAATGGGAGGGTTTGGCTTTCTAATGAGTTCTTTTTGCCTTGTGCAAAGACTTTAAATTAAGCCTATGATAACTCACTCAGTTATAACTATAACTCAATCTTATTAAAAGAAGTACTTTAGCCCAATTGATAAAGCAATAAATATAAGTCACTACACTTGACTAAAATCACCTGTTTTGTATTATATAACAAATAACATATAAGCTGTCTGTTGGTGGAAGCTGCTTGTCACTTTTAAATGAGAATACCACCCACCAACAAGAGATACAAGTGATAACTTTGATTTTGGAAATCTGAGATAATCTGACTTTTCAAGGAATAGGACTGAAAATTTGATTTTCTTTGGGTTGTATTTGTGGAAATCACTTTCACCTATGGTTGTTTTTGCGTTATTTTTTTTGGTGGGATGCATCTTCGTTGCACTTTTTCAAAAAACTCCATACTATTCCTACTATGGATTAATGGCAATATTTATTCATGTTGAGAGGATTATCAACTCCAATTGGTTTGGAAATGACTGCCTTTCCACATCTCTCTTTTGAATAGGGCAACCAAATGTTTGCACCCGTGTGAAAAAAAAAACCCATTGCTTGAGATATTATGCATGATATTCAATGCTCTGTTAGTTGGTTATTTCTTAGTTTTGATTATACAATAGTTAAAAACCCTTTTGGTTGGGTTGACTCGATAATTTAATCATTATAAAGTGAAAAATTATTTGTTAACACTAATACCTCACTTAAGGTTGATTTACCTCAGTTGGGTTTGAATTGATAACAGAGATAAATCAAAGTTGTGGAGAATTCTCCTTTTGATTTTTGTGTATAAACTAACCACAATGGGGGGAATATATAGAGATGTACAACCTAGCATATTATTTAGACAAGAAAAACTAATAAACAAAAAGAGTCAATCAAGGAAGCTATACAAGGCAAACCACAACCAATCAAGGAATCTATACAAGGCAAACTAGTAGGACCAGTGGGCCCCACCACAATGGCCGTATAACCATGTATAACACCCCTTCAAACTGATGCAAGTCATCGACAACCAACAGTTTACCAACCAGGAAAGAGGGACGAACAAAAGTGAGTAAGACTATCTGTAATTTGATTATGGGATGCCACGCATGGGAGGAAAATAAGGCTAAATTGATATTTTTATCGAATGAAGTGATAGTCGATCTCTATATGCTTCATCCTCTTATGAAAGACAGGATCTCTGTCTTGACATCAATTTTTAATTAAATCCTTCCATTTATGACGAGCAACCTTGGTTTGAGTTGTGCCAAAGGAGTGTTGAGTCAACCGAACCATCAGGTCGATTCGACCAGTCTCTCAGAGTCCAGGCCAAGTCTGGCCTGTTACCAAGTTTGCCCGAGACTGCTCTAAATCAGTCAACTTGGCAGAGCTTTGAGACGAAATTTTCAGCTATGTTTCAAAGGTTTACCATCACATTCACCTGCCTATTCATTGACAGAGAGAATAGCAACCCACCTCATATATGGGTGCGGATTGCCTTGATACTCAGTCCCTGGTGACTTTACCGTCGGTCCACCGTGATGTATGTATTTTATCCATGCCCATCCATTTTTCTGGACCATTTTAGCGCATGATCCCAAAATTGACGCAGATCCTCAGCTCAAGTCAAGTGGACCACACCACAGGGAACGGTAGGAGAAGAAAACAATATCTTACATTACAATCCCTTTGCAAGAATCTCTCGGAGGTAATGAATGCAAAATCGTAACAACATAGTTTATTCTTTTTCTTTTTCTGTTTTCTTTCTTCGCTCTTTTTTTTTTTTTTTGGCCGAAAAGCGGGAACACACCACATGTAATTTTATTGATGCGGAAACGAAATCCATATACATTCCAAAGGGTTGCCAAACTGACTAACCCCTCCACTACACAACCACAAAGCAAAGCAAATTCATAACCAAAACCACAAAGAAGATGAAAACACAGAAAAACACAACCCAACACCATGATACCTCATCCGAAAGGCAACAGGGGACTGGGATAGCTGCTAGAAGCATACGAACTTCGCCCAACCCTCAGCTGGATGAGCATCTTAACCCACACCTACATATCTTCCATTTCTTGACTAGCCACGCCTGGTTAATAATAACTAAGATAAGATGAACCCTGGCCCAACAATCGTGCCCCATTTTGCTGATCTTGGTGAATCCCAACCCCAAGATATAAGTCCCTGATTGCATGCATTTCTGTGGCAATATCTCTGATTTGCATCCGGTCGTTTGGAGATTCTACAGAACATGCAATGCCAATTTTGGCCACAAAAGCCAAGCACTCTCTCATTCTAGTTCTTGCGATGCGACGCTGTTCTCCATTGTTCAGAACTTGAACTTCTTCTAAGAGTAGTTGTGGGTCTACAATCTCCATCACTCGATTGGGTAAAGCCATCTTAACAAATTGATGGAGGCTTAGACCGTCTTTAAACACGTCATCGGTTGGCCTCTTTCCTGTGAACATCTCCAAAAGAAGAATACCATAGCTGTAGACATCTCCATGTGCAGACGCCTTTCCACCCGTTCCATACTCTGTCATTTATACATCTCGAATTTTCGAGATATTAAGATTTCATTCCAGTGATTAGATCAAAATAAGGATTGATTTTTGCCCTTAAAGAAGTGACAATCATTAAAAGTATAAGAAATAATATCATATTAATTTTAAACTGTTGAAGCACGAAGTTATCACGGTATAACTAACAAAAGGGTCCTACTATAAACATAAGCATCAGAAAAAAGAAAAGATTATAATGCAATTACTACTAATTTCTCATCCATTGACCTTGCATGCGCAACCATTGGATGCATTTTTAGACGATATTTATCTTATCCAAAAATGAAAAAGAAAAAAAAAAGCATCTTCCATCCTCCAATCATATTCTCTCTGAAAGTTTCTTTTGATTTACCATTCAGTTAGTTCAGTTGCAGGTAATGGAAGCATAACTTTTACAAAATGATTTATTTTGAGAGTTTAGGACATGTTTGGTTGCCACTGAAAAATGAGTTCATCTCACTCTAGTTATTAATAACTATGCATTAGAAATCAATTATTTTGGTAGGATTTAAAAACGAATCCGGATCAATTATTTTGAGTACCTGATCATTTCTAATTGTGTTTTCTTATGGTTGCAACTGTAACAACAGTACAACACGAGCAACAAAGAGAAGTGACAATTCAAGCTTCATATTTAAGAACTACTGCAACATTTATAAAAGATAAAAGAAGAAAGGAAACGCATGAAATTGTTACCTGGAGGAACATAGCCAACAGATCCCTTGATACCTGTTGAGCTGGTTTGATCTTCAGAAGTATTACTGGCAGCATTAGGAAGGAACCTTGCTAATCCAAAATCACCCACGTGGGCACACATTTCATTGTCCAGTAGAACATTGCTCGGTTTCAGATCACGGTGAACGACTGCTACTGTGCCGCAATGGTGATGAAGATACTCCAATGCAGAGGCCACATCAATGGCTATATCTAGCCTTTGAATAAGGTTCAAACTCCTCACCTCTTGCTGCCCATGTACATTTGGATGCAACCACTCCTCGAGACTCCCATTAGCCATGTACTCAAACACTAGAGCTTTGAAATCATTGCCTTTAAAATCAATGCTTGAGCAAGCAGTTATGATTTTAACCAGATTCCGGTGCCGGGTATTTCTCAAGGCTTCACATTCAGCAAGGAAACTCCTTGAAGCTCCGCATCGCTGAAGATCGAGAACCTTCACCGCAACAAGTGTTTCATTCCCATCTAGAATTCCTTTGTATACTGAACCATAACTTCCCATGCCAATCAAATTGTCTGAAGAGAACTCGCCAGTTGCTTTAAAGAGATCCGCATAAGAAACATTTAAACATTGGCCGTGCAAGAAAGAGTCAGGCAAAGGCTTCTTGCTGGCCTTTCTTCTTGCCCAATAAAGAGTGGCAAAGAGAAATGATAGAAGTATCAGACCTAAAACTGCACCGACCACCGAGCATATTACAGTAATAGAAATAGACCTTCCTCGTTTCTTTGAAGCTTTCTTCGGGCATGCAGGCAGCTGTAATTGTGGGATACCTCCACAAAGCCTCTTGTTTCCACGCACTGAAAATGCACTGGCGTTTTTGAAAACACCTTGAGTTGGGACTTGGCCATCGAGATCATTGGATGACAAATCCAAGTACTCGAGAAATGGAAATTTCTCCAGAGCTACTGGAATATGCCCAGAAAAGTTATTATGAGAAAGATTTAGCAGTTTAATACCTTTTAAGTTGTTCAAACCTGGAGGAATGGCTCCTTGAAAGAAGTTATTGCTCAAATCAAGATTTTCCAGACTCCAACAATTGCCCAGAGTGATGGGAATTTCACCTGTCAATTTATTGTGACCAACATCCAAATTTTGAAGTAGTTTCAAGTTGCCAACTTCCGATGGTAGAGATCCGATCAAAAAATTATCGCTCATATGAAGTTCGACCAGCGAAGTAATAATTGAAACTTGTTTGGGTATGGTACCGTACAGCTTGTTTCTATTTAGAGCTAATGCCTCAAGACGACGGCAGTTTCCAAGACTCGAAGGGATACTTCCCTGCAAGTGATTTCCAAATAAAGAGAGCACAGACAATCCAGTGATGTTGCCAATTGAGGATGGGATTCGTCCTGAGAGTTTGTTCTTGTACAAATACAAGCCCTCCAAATTTGGAAGCTTCCCAATACCATTAGGAATAGTATCCGAGATAAAGCACTCAGATATAGCCAACGTATTTAAGTTGAAGAGATTGCTAATATCTGTTGGGATGCTTCCAGATATCGGGTTTCCTCCTAACGCTAGTTCTTTTAGGTGGGTAGAGAGATTGACGATGGTGGCGGGCAGTGTTCCTCTCAGCTGATTGGTATATAGTGACAATCTTTCCAAACGGGTACAATTGGTCAAAGAAGTGAGGAAACTCAAGTCATCGTCTCCTTCTCCACCTCCTAGCTTATTATAAGGTATATTTAGGACACGGAGATACCGTAGTCTTCCCAAATTTACAGGCACGGTTCCACTAAAATTATTAGCAGCAAAACTAACCATAGAAAGTCCTGAAGCATTGGGTAATGAAACTGGTATCAGTCCCATAAATTCATTTCCTCCAAGGAAAAGTTGTTTGAGATTAGGAAGGGTGAGACCTAGATTGGCTGGAAGGTTTCCTTGAAGTCGGTTATCTGTCACAGAGAAAGCAACGATGGATGAGAGGTTGTAAAGTGATGGTGGGATCAGACCGGACAGCTTATTGGTAGAGATGGAAAGAATTTCTAGCTTCACTAGCCGTCCTAGATCATCTGGAATGCTTCCTTCCAAACTGTTACCATTTAGAAAGAAATAAACAAGAGATGAGAGGTTCCCGAGTGGTGGTGGGATGTTGCCAGTGAGATTGTTATAGCCGAGATGCAACATCATGAGCTTTGGCAGGGAGCTAAGCTCGACAGGAATTCTTCCCACGAGCTTGTTACCACGTAAATGGATGGATCTGATTTCCGAGCAGTTGGACAGATCGTCGGGGATTCCTCCTTGCAGTCCATTAGACCTCAGATCAAGATCCCGAAGCCGGAAGAGCCGGCCGATTTCACCTGGGATTTCGCCATGGAAGCCGTTTCCTGAGAGGTTGATGCTCCGAAGGAAGGTGAGGTTTGCTACGAGAGGTGATATGGGCCCCACCAATCTTCTGGAACCAAGATTCAAGGCGGTGACCCTTTGAGGATGCCGGCGACCGCATGTGACTCCTTCCCATTTGCAGAAATGGAGGGAATCATTCCATGAGCTGAAGACCCTGAAAGGATCATTCCACATCAGATCCTTGAATGCGATCAAGGCGAGTCGATCTGTCTCGTTTCCTAAGGCTAAGACGGAGGACCCGATTCCTATGCAGTTCATGCATGGGAGAAGGAAGGCCATGAGAAGTAATGACCAAAACGCCCTTACACGTAAAAGTCCAACCACCATCCTTCTTAGTTCTTATCAATGAGAGGGCTATAGAAAAAGAAAGCAAAAACAAACTCAATGGCATTTCGTGGGGAGTTGCGTTCTAACAATCCTATATTTATAATAGAAGTTGGTTTTGCCTCCGTCGCGACTCAGGATTTAGCATCCGTCGCCCCCACACAAGGATCCATTTGCTGAGATGGTCTGGTGATTTGAGCCGTCCATGTTTCAGGTACTGTACGCTGATTAAGCTGTTACGTACATTATAGTTAACATTTCAGAGTGCGTACACACGACTTGTCATGGGCAGCTGCGGCCAATAGAATGCTACCACATGTCGGCCCCCCCTTGTATGGATAGCGTAGTTCCACCGTATGTATGGTTGAGAAGAATTTTGCTACACCCACGGCTTGCGTACGCTGCATACGCTGCAATCCCGGCCGTGGGTGGGATCCGAATCTCCAGGGGCATAGAAGGTGGAGAGGGCGAGTCTCTCTCCTCTCCCTTCTCCGCAAGTCTATCCAGTTTGTCAAGAATTGGAAGTCCATTTCGTGTAGACGATGGAACCAGGTGAGTCCCACGGCTGATGTTTGTGAGAAATCCACCCCGTCCATTCATTTTGTGAGCTCATTTTAGGACATGAGACAAAAAAAAAGGGGGGGCTGCATACGTGAACCAAGTGGGCCGCACTAAAGGTAAAGGTGGATAGGGAAGGAAGCAGATTGTGTTGTGAGTAATTCAGTGGGGCCCACTGTGATTTATATATTTTATCCACTCAGTGCATCCATTTTACTAGATAATCTTAGGTTTTGATACAAAAAAATGAAGCATATCTGAAGTTCAAGTGTATCACACGACAGGAAACCGTGTGAATTGAACATTTACCATTGAAAAATTCTTAAGGGCCACAAAAGCTTTGGATCAAGCTGATATATATATATATATATATATATATATATATATATATATATATATATATATATTTTACCATCATCCATATCCGTGTGATATTATCAACAGGTCAATGACAAATAAATATCAACCTTAGGAAGGTTTCAACGGTGGAAATCATTATTCCCACAATTTCCCGAGTTATAGTCCACTTGATCTTTTGACGGTGAAGCCCTTCTCATTGATGGTTTGGATCACTGGACAATGGGCTCATTTGAACAAGTTGCTCAATGGGCCCATTTGAACAACGACTGCAAGCCTGCAACTTATGGAGGCCTCCAAAAGCCTTTTTGAGTTGTTATGGAAGCTTATGTGGGGCTCACCATGATGTTTGCGAGAGATCCACCATCTATTTGTTTTGTGATCTCATTTTAGAACGTGTGACAAAAAATGAGCATGATCAAAGACTTGAGTGGGCTGAAAACATGATGATTGAACGTCCACAATTGAAATATTCATGAGGCCGCTGAAGTGTTGAATTAGGCTAATATTTGCGTTTCAGTTCATCCCAGTAGGAATGAAATTATGAACGGTATGGATGGCATATAAACAACAGTGTGGATCCTAAAGAGGTTTCAACGGTAGGAGTTTCCCTGCCCACTTTTCCTCTAGTGAAGCCCACTAGGTTCACGGATGCAGCCCATTTTTTTTGTCTCATGTCCTAAGATGAGCTCACAAAATGGATGGACGGGGTGGATTTCTCACAAACATCAGCCGGGGACCCCACCTGCGTTCCCAGCGTCCAAAAGCCTCCAAAGGCTTTCGCACGAAACCAACTTCCGATTCTTGGAGGCTGGGTAGATTCTCGGACGGAGAGAGGAGAGAGACTCGCCCTCTCCGCCTTCTATGGCCCTGGAGATTCGGATCCAACCCACGGCTGCGATTGGCGCGTATGCAGCGTACGCAAGCCGTGGGTGTAGCAAAATTCTTCTCTGTATGGTTGCAATGATTGAATTACCTAGCATGTGGGCCCCGGTGATCACCAGTGCTCTCTAGATCGTGACTCCTAAACGAACCTGGATTACGTACCGCCTCCACCGGAAGGTAGCCATGGACGGATGATCTTGTCAAGGTCTTTCTGGGTCCCACCATGATATATGTTTTATCTAAGCTGCCCATCTATTTTTTAATATCATTTTACGGCATGAATCCAGAAAGGAGACAGATCAAAGGCTTAGAGTGGACCACACCACAGGAAGCAACAATGGCATTGACCCCACCATTGAAACCTTCCTAAGGCTCACTGTGATATTTATTTTCCATCTAACCTGTTGATAAGGTCATGTAGACCTGGATGAAGGGAAAACATAAATATCAACTTGATCCAAAATTTCTGTGGCCCCCCAAAGGTTTTCAGTTGTTGACTTTCAATCCCCACTATTTCATGTCATGTGGTCTACTTTAAAATTTGATCTGCCTCATTTGTTAGCTCACCACATTAATTGATTTTTTCAGGATGGATGAACAGCATGGATAATATATCATAGTGGCCCCATAAATCCCCTAATAAGACCGTCCGTCTCTAGCCAGGTCCTAGTTGGAGTAGCACCTAATCCCCTACAGCAGTAGAGGCCTACTTGTGGAAGATTTACGTGGAATGAGTAGGTCCAATAATGCCTAAGCAGCAGGCTACTTGGAGATTACGGGAAGTAGGGTTCTCCAATAATTGCCCTACAGCAGCAGAGGCCTACTTGTGGAAGATTTACGTGGAACATAAGTTAGGGTTCTCCAATAATTGCCCTACAGCAGTAGAGGCCTACCTGTGGAAGATTTACGTGGAACATAAGATAGGGATCTCCAATAATTGCCACATAGTAGACAATTAATATTAACTAATGGATTGACAGAGAATCAAATGGACGACCGCAGTTTCAGTGGATTCCCCGGATTCACCGAGGTGGGTGGATCCCTGAACGTGGGGTCCACCGTGATGCATGTTCCTTATATCTAGGCCATCCATCTGTTCTGAAAACTCATTTTACAACATTATACAAAAAAAAAAGAAAAAAAGAGAGAAGCAAATCCAAATCTCAGGTGGACCATAATACAGGAAACAGTGGTAATCGACCATTAAAAACTTCTCATAGGATGCAAAAGCTTTGGATCAACCTAATATTTATGTGGTCTCTTCATCCAGGTCTTTGTGACCTTTTCAACAGGTTGGATGGAAAATAAACATTCTAGTGGCCCCCATGAAGTTTTTAATGGTGAGGATTCAATCAAGACTGTTTCCTGTGGTACGGTCTCCTAAGATTTGGATAAGCTTCATTTTTGGGGCCATGTCCTTAAATGAGCAGTAAAAATGGATGGATGGTGTGGATTTATGGAACATACTTCACAGTGAGCCCCACAGATAGGGATCCACCGACCTCAGTGGATCGGGGGATCCACCCAAACCGCGCCCCAAATGGACGGTGAAAAGGACTTTTGTTTGCTCTTTTTATAATAAATCTTTCGTTCATTTATTTATTTCCACAAAAGTCCAGTGACAAAACAATCGGAGCTCTCAAAACAATCTACTTCCTTCTAATGTCTTACGCTCAAGATCTTTTGCTCGTGTACCGCGATGGCAATCAAAAGAACTATATATAACTTTCATGCTCCAGACTAGGGTCGTCTGCTTGCGTAACACGATAGTAATCAAAAAAACTTTGAGTCCGATTTATTACAAGCACTTGTAGGTTAACGTAAATACTCAGGGAGGTTAATTTCGTCTTTTCACAAAGGCCTCAAAAAAAAGATAAAAAGTTGTGAATTTAATCGCGCCAGTTGTCTAAATTGACACTGCTACCCTTGTGGTGTTACTTTATTACAACTTTACTTGAAATTGTCAATTACGTTAAATCTTTGAAATGGGGCCCACATAAATTTAATTTGTTGATCGATACCGTTCAGTAGTTTTCTCATCTTCTTTTATATCATTAGAAAAAAAAATGAGGTAGATCTGAGTGGAAGGTGGGCTGTAAAAAGTATTAGTAGTGTGTTAAGTATGTACCATTAAATGTAAATGAAGATGATGTGGACCACTTGATTATTTGATCTGCCACATTTTTTAGTATCGGAACCAAAAAAACCTTTAAATTTGAATGAACAACATGGATCATTGCTAACAACATCAATAAATGAAGGTGTGGCCCATTACTATAACAAGGCAATCAAAGTCGGGGTGAACCGTTACTATTTTGGGAATTCGGTGTGTGTCCGTGTTCGATAGTGTGTGGTTAGAGTGGTTCTTGAGTCTCGATATCGTAATGCAGCGTCTTCTTGAGTGGTTACGAACCCAGTTATAGTTCGGTGAAAGCGTTCGGCATGCCACCGAAGGGCTGCAGTGCAAGTTGGTGTGGATCGATATTATTTTAACGGTACAATGTGCGTCAATCCTTTTCGGTATGATGTTAGAGTGCTTCCGTAGTCTTGATACCATGATGCAGCGTCTTCCTAATTTGTTATGCACCCACTCCTACTTTGGTAAAAGAATTCGAGTTGCGACCGCATGGGCTGCAGTGCAAGTCGGAAGGAACCGTTACTATTTTGGATGTCCCGTGTGTATCCGTGGTCGTTGGTGCATGGTTAAAGTGATTCTTGAGTCTCGGTACCCTAACACAGCGTCTTCTTGAGTGGTTACGAACCCACTCGTAGCTTGGTGAAAGTGTTTGGCGTGTCAGTGAAGGGCCGCAGTGCAAGTCGGTGTGGATCGATGCTATTTTAGGGGTATAGTATGCGTCAATATTTTACGGTATGATCTTAGAGTGCTTCCATAGTCTCGGTACCATGATGCAGCGTCTTCCTAGTTGGTTACGCACCCACTCGTACTTCAGTAAAAGAATTCGAGTTGTGACCGCATGGGCTGCAGTGCAAGTCGGAGGGAACCATACTATTTTGGAAGTCTTGTGTGTATTTGTGTGCGTCAGTGCGTGGTTAGAGTGATTCTTGAGTCTCGGTACCCTAACCCAGCATCTTCTTGAGTGTTTACGTACCCACTCGTAGTTCGGTGAAAGCGTTCGGCGTGCCACGGAAGGGCTGGTGTGCAAGTCGAAGTGTATCAATGCTATTTTAGGGGTACGATATGTGTCAGTGTTTTTCGGTGTGTGGTTAGAGTGCTTTTGTAGTGTTAGTATCATGATGGAGAGTCTTTCCAGGTGGATACGCACCCACTCGTAGTTCAGTGAAAGCGTTCGACGTGCGATTGTATGGGTTGCAGTACAAATCAGAGTGAGCCTTACTATTTTGGGAATCCCGTGAGTGTCCGTGTTCGTCGGTGTGTGGTTAGAGTGATTCTTGAGTCTCGGTACCCTAATACAGCGTCTTCTTTGGTGGTTATCCACCCACTCATAGTTCGGTGTAAGCGTTCGGCGTGCCATCAAAAGGCTACAGTGCAAGTCAAAGTGGATCGATGCTATTTTAGAGGTACAGTACGGTATGCATCAATGTTAGTTGTTGTCGATGTAGAATGGTTCTGTAGTCTCAATACTATGATAGAGAGTCTTCGCAGGTGGATACATATACACTCATAGTTCAATGAAAGCGTTCGACGTATGATCGCATTTGTTGCAGTGCAAGTCGGAGGGAACCGTTAACATTTAGGGGGTCTAGTGTGTGTCCGTATTTGTCGGTGCGTGGTTAGAGTGATTCTTAAGTTTCAGTTCCCTAACGTAGCGTCTTCTTGAGTGGTTATGCACCCACTCGTAGTTCGGTAAAAACATTCGGCGTGCCATTGAAGGAATGCTGTAGAAGTCGGAGTGGGTTGATGTTATTTTAGGGGTACAGTGTACGTCAATGTTTTTTAGTATGTGGTTAGAGTACTTTTGTAGTCTCGGTACTATGATGCAGCATCTTCCTAGTTGGTTACGCACACATTGGTACTTCAGTAAAAGCATTCGAGATGCAACCGCATGTGCGACAGTGCAAGTCGAAGGGAACTGTTACTATTTTGGGAGTCCGGTGTGTGTCCGTGTTCATTGGTGCATGATTAGAGTGATTCTTGAGTCTCGGTACCCAAATGTAGCATCTTCTTGAGTGGTTACGCACCCACTCGTAGTTCGGTGAAAGAATTCGGTGTGCCACAGAAGTGCTGGTGTGTAAGTCGGAGTGAATCGATGCTATTTTAAGGGTATGGTATGCGTCAGTGTTTTTCGATATATGGTTAAAGTGCTTCTGTAGTCTCGATACCATGATGCATCTTCTTCCTAGTTGTTTACGCACCCACTCGTAGTTCAGTAAAAGCAATCGAGATGCGACCGCATGTACTGTAGTACAAGTCGGAGGGAACCGTTACTATTTTGGAGGTCCGATGTATGTCCGTGTTCGTCGGTGCGTGTCAGAGTGATTATTGAATCTCGGTACCCTAATGTAGGGTCTTCTTGAGTGGTTATGCACCCACTCGAAATTCGGTGAAACCACTCGGCGTGCCACTGAAGGGCTGCTGTGTAAGTCGGACTGGATCGATACTATTTTAGGGGTACAGTGTGCGTCAATATTTTTTGATATTTGGTTAAAGTGCTTTCATAGTCCTGGTACCATGATGCATCTTCTTCCTAGGTGTTTACTCACCCACTTGTAGTTCAGTAAAAGCATTCGAGATGCGACCGCATGTGCTGCAGTACAAGTCGGAGGGAACCATTACTATTTTTGGGGTCCGGTGTATATCCGTGTTCGTCGATGCAGTGTCAGAGTGATTCTTGAGTCTCGGTACCCTAACGTAGCGTCTTCTTGAGTGGTTACGCACCCACTCAAAGTTCGGTGAAAGCGTTCGGCGTGCCACCGAAGGGCTGCTGTGTAAGTCGGAGTGATCGATGTCATTATAGGGATACAGTATGTGTCAATGTTTTTCGATATTTGGTTAGAGTGCTTCCGTCATCTCGGTACCATTATGCATCTTCTTCCTAGTTGTTTACACACCCACTCATAGTTCAGTAAAAGCATTCGAGATGCGACCGCATGTGCTGCGGTACAAGTCGGAGGGAACCGTTACTATTTTGGAAGTCCGGTGTATGTCCGTGTTCGTCGGTACATGTCAGAGTGATTCTTGAGTCTCAGTACCCTAATGTAACGTCTTCTTGAGTGGTTACGCACCCACTCGAAGTTCGGTGAAAGCGTTCGGCGTGCCACCGAAGGGCTGCTGTGTAAGTCAGAGTGGTTCGACGCTATTTTAGGGGTATGGTGTGCGTCAATATTTTTCAGTTTTTGGTTAGAGTGCTCTCGTAGTTTCGGTACCATAATGCATTTTCTTCCTAGGTGTTTATGCACCCACTCATAGTTCAGTAAAAGCATTCGAGATAAGACGCACGTGCTGCAGTACAAGTCGGAGGAAACCGTTACTATTTTGGAGGTCCAGTGTATGTCCGTGTTTGTCGGCGCGTGTCAGAGTGATTTTTGAGTCTCGGTACCCTAACGTAGTGTCTTCTTGAGTGGTTACGCACCTACTCAAAGTTCAGTGAAAGCGTTCGACGTGCCACCGAAGGGCTGCTGTGTAAGTCGGAGTGAATCGATGCTATTTTAGGGGTACGGTATGTGTCAATGTTTTTCGATATTTGGTTAGAGTGCTTCCGTCGTCTCGGTACCATTATGCATTTTCTTCCTAGTTGTTTACGCACCCACTCGTAATTCAGTAAAAGCATTCGAGATGCGACCGCATGTGCTGCAGTACAAGTTGGAGGGAACCATTACTATTTGGAGGTCTGGTGTATATCCATGTTCGTCGGTGCGTGTCAGAGTGATTCTTGAATCTCGGTACCCTAACGTAGGGTCTTCTTGAGTGGTTACGCACCTACTCGAAATTTGGTGAAAGCACTCGGCGTGCCACCGAAGGGCTGCTGTGTAAGTCGGAGTGGATCGATGTTATTTTAAGGGTACGGTGTGCGTCAATATTTTTCGGTATTTGGTTAGAGTGCTTTCATAGTCTTGGTATCATGATGCATCTTCTTCCTAGTTGGTTACGCACCCACTCGTATTTCGGTAACAGAGGAAGCGGATTCACTTGTGTACGTGGACCACTTTAAGCGTACTGGGTAAACTCCATGGGGTCCACCATCATTTATGTATTTCATCCACTCCATTCATCCATTTTAAAATAAAATTTTATGGGTTTATACAAAAAATAAAGGCTATAAAAAGTTGAAGTGGACTACACCACACGAAACAATGTGAATTGAACCTATATTGTTGAAAAATTCTTGGGGCCATATAATTTTTGGATCAAGCTGATATATATATATATATATATATATATATATATATATATATATATATATATATATATATATATATATATATATATATTCCCTTCATCAATGGCTGTGTGATCTTGTGAACAGGTTGGATGACAAATAAACATTAATGCGAGTCGTAAGAAAGCTTTCAACGGTGGAAATCATTATACCTACTGTTTCTTGTGGTATGGTCTGCCTGAGTTTTGGATATGCTTCAATTTTAGTTTCAACCCCTTAAATAATCTAGAAAAGTGGATGGACGGTGTAGATGAACTACATACATTTACACTAGGCCCAACAGTGGCTCACCATCAACACGCTTTTAAAAAGAAAACCTTTGGAATATTTCCTGCTAAAAAAATATTATGTTGGGCGGGAAACAGATGCATGTATGAAAGGCGTGTATGAAAGGCTGATATATGTGTTAGCAACCAACTTTTTGAAATGATGAAAATGCCCCTTCAAAGGTAGAAGGGTGGTCAGGATGTTCTTTCCTGTTGAGTGGCTCACCTGAGTTTTGGATTGAAATGAATTTTGGCCACAAAGGAAAGCATCATTAGATGTATGTGATGGACGGATTAGATTGCATACAAGCAACAATATGGGCCTCATAAATTGCATTGTATGTTTACGTTAACCTACAAGTGCTTATAATAGATCCAGCCTCAAGAACTTTTGGTTGCATACTCCAGTGTCTGATCCGCTGCCAGTGTACGAGCATGTCAATAAAAAGATCCTTTGTTTAAATTCTTCAGTGTAAGGTCTTCCACTCATGTATCACGATGGAAATTAAAATAACTTTTGTTCGCATGATCTTGCCTAAGGCCTTCCTCTCTCAATCAAAGGAACTTTTAAGTCAAGGTCTTCGGCTAGCGTACAACGATGGCAATCAAAACAATTTTTAAGTCAAGGTCTTCTACTAGTTCACGACAATGGCAATAAAAAAAACTTTTATTTACTTATTCCAACCTAATGTCTTCTGTGTTGGGGAGTCTTCAAACTTGCTCGGATGGGTGCTCTGACCAGCCGGCCGACCGGCCGGAGAGCGTGACCCAGATGCTGTGAAGAACCCCCCTCCCATGTGCAGATTGTGCCCAGACCGGTCGGGCGACCGGTCGTCAGTGGGCTCCGACAGGTCGAGCGACCGGTCGGCTGTGAGGCAGGTCGGATGGCAATCTCCCTGGACAGTTTTTTGTGAAGGCCGACCGGTCGGCTGTGTACGCGGTTTCCTTACGCAGTCCGCAGTACTGCGCAAGGTGTTTCTATTTTCGGATTTCTTCCTATTTAAGGTGTTGTAATCCGACCTAGAGAGGTATCCTAAGGTGTCCAAGGTTTCCTATTCGTACTAGGAAGAGGGGAGAGGTGTGTGTGAGAGAGAATTTGGGATTTTCTCTATGTTTCCTTGCTTCGTGGGCTGTCAATCTCTGTAATCTCTGATATTCATAGTGGATCGCTTTGTGCCGTGGTTTTTTACCCGTTTTGGGGTTTTTTCCACGTAAAATTCGAAGTCTCTTGTGGTGTGCTTGTGTGTGATTGATTGCATCTTGTGTACTCAGTTTGATTGCACATTGCTTCACGTGTTCGGCGCTACGCTTCCGCTGCTGGCTTCTATCCTAACAAGTGGTATCAGAGCTAAAGTTGGGGTGAAGTAGATTCAAATCTGAGACGAGAAGATGGGATCGAGCGCAAGGTTCGATATAGAGAAGTTCTCTGGGAAAAATAATTTTGAGCTATGGAAGGTGAAGATTGAATCCTTCCTGGTTCAGCAAGGGCTTGATGGAGCTCTTGGAAAGCGACCTGAGGCTATGAAAGACAATGAGTGGACAAGGCTCGACAAGAAGGCAAGAACCTCAATTCTGTTAAACCTTACAGATGATGTTCTCTATCATGTCATGAAGGAGAAGACTGCGGCTGAAACGATGGCGAAGCTAGAGAAGGTTTATGCCAAGAAATCTCTAGAGAATCGCATGTACGTGTTGATGCAGTTGTTCACCTTGAGGATGGCTGAGGGAACTGAGGTGGAGGACCACCTGAGCACGTTCAATAGGCTGGTTTACAAGTTGGTGGAGATCGATGAGCCGATGAAGGATGAGTATCAAGCATGCATCCTGTTAAACTCTCTTCCAGATTCATATGAGTCGTTTAGGGACTCTGTGTGCGTAGGGAGGGAAACCATAAGCGTCGAGACCGTTATCTCAGCCCTCCAGTCAAAGGCGATGAGAAAGAAAAGCGGTGACGTGGCTTCCCGTTATTCCTCAGAGGCACTGGTTATGAGAGGAAGAAGTTCTGAGCATGGATGATATTCCAAATCGGGATCGAGGGCCAAGGGCAAAGGTAAGTCTAAGGTTAAGTGCTGGAATTGTGGCCAGGAGGGCCACATGAGAAGAGATTGTCAGAATCCCAGGTTGAGGCAAGAGAAGTATGAAAATTCTTCTGGAGAAGGAACCAATACTATAGAGGACGGTAGTGACGGTTGTGATGTTCTGACTGTATCTGGCAAGGGATCTCACGGTAGTGAGTGGATCCTTGATTCAGGGGCTTCATGTCACGTTTGTCCTAACCGGAGTTCATTCACGACATACAGGGAGTATGGTGGAGAATCGGTGTTTGTGGGCGATGGAGTCGCTCATAAGGTTGTGGGTATTGGTACTGTGCGCATCAGGATGTTCGATGGAGTCGAACGAGTCCTAGAAGATGTGAAGCACGTTCCCAAGATGAAGATGAATGTGATTTCTCTTGGTGCACTCGAGGCGAAAGGGTGCGTATTTATCGGCCGCGATCGTTGTTGTGAAGTGATGAAGGGGGCACTTGTGTGTATGAAGGCACGGAGGTGCGGCCATCTTTACATGTTGATCGGGAGCACAATTCACGGTGGAGCTGTGATAAAGGCAGCTAGATCTACGGTTGCTCGTATGTGGCAAGTGCCCAAGGGCCACATGAGAAGAGCTGTAAAGGGCGTGAATTTGCAAGGATAGGGTCGATGGTGGCACGAGAAGCGGTGGAGCTATGATTGAAGATGAGATGACGTTGCAAGGATGTGTTGATTCGACGTTTGAAGTCTCGGTGTAGTTTATTGGGGAGTCTTCAAACTTGCTCGGATGGGTGCTCTGACCGGCCGGAGAGTGTGACCCAGATGCTGTGAAGAACCCCCCTCCCATGTGCAGATTGTGCCCAGACCGGTCAGCCGACCGGTCGTCAGTGGGCTCCTACCGGTCGGGCGACCGGTCGACTGTGAGGTAGGTCGGATGGCAATCTCCCTGGACAGTTTTTTGTGAAGGCCGACCGGTCGGCTGTGTACGCGGTTTCCTTGCACAGTCCGCAGTACTGCTTAAGGTGTTTCTATTTTCGGATTTCTTCCTATTTAAGGTGTTGTAATCCGGCCTAGAGAGGTATCCTAAGGTGTCCAAGGTTTCCTATTCGTACTAGGAAGAGGGGAGAGGTGTGTGTGAGAGAGAATTTGGGATTTTCTCTGTGTTTCCTTGCTTTGTGGGCTGTCAATATCTGTAATCTCTGATATTCATAGTGGATCGCTTTGTGCCGTGGTTTTTTACACGTTTTGAGGTTTTTTCCACGTAAAATTCAGAGTCTCTTATGGTGTGCTTGTGTGTGATTGATTGCATCTTGTGTACTCGTTTGATTGCGCATTGCTTCAAGTGTTCGGCGTTCCGCTTCCGCTACCGGCTTCTATCCCAACATTCTGCTCATGTACCACGATGGTAATCAAAAGAACTTTTGTCTGTGTACTCCAACCTTAAGGTCTTCAACTCATGTACAATGGAGGCAATGAAAAGAATTTTTTTTATTTTTTGTATACTTTAGATTAAAGTCTTTTGCTCGCGCAAGTACACTGCTTTTTTTTTTATTATTTAGTTTACACACACAAACTCACACGTGTGGCTTTTTAATTTATACCACAATAGATACTAGAACCCATGACCTCAGGTTGAAACTCTTGCAAGTCTACCACCGAGGCATGAATATGAGAGGCAATCGAAAAGGACTTTAATTTGCACACTCCAATCTAAGGGTTTATTTGGATTTGGGTGTTGCATTGTGTAGGTTTGTTTTACAAATACTTGTAGAATACGTCTGACGGCCTCTGACATCAACCATTTTCAGTCTTGTGCCTTCGTATGTTTGGATATGACCCTATACAATATATACTGACTCTAAAGAAGTGTGTCACACTGTTTGGATTAGAATTATAGTCGTCTAATGCGCCCACATCTTCCATCATCAGAAGAGTCTTTTTCCGCTCTCGGCAACTCATCATGAGACCTTCGTTCATAATGTGGGCCCAACACCACTTTCAGCTCTATCATTGGGTCATCATCATTATTTGATCATGCATTTTTAAAAAATACATAAAATTTGTACGAAAAATCTGTTTTCATTCAACTTCAACACGTTCATATTCAATAACACAAACCAAAGCATCAATTATTGTAAGGAAAATCAAAACCATACGAAATAAGAAAAGAAATAAAAAAAAATGACCACATGGCCCCTAAAGAGAACTACAGTATTAACGAAGCACACAAACAGTTTGTTGATCGGAACCAACCCTCTCGCCAGCCTAGTCCATCTTTCTCATTACTTCTTCAGTGACCATATGAAGAGAGTAATGGATGCATAAATAATAAACACACCAAAAATAATAGGGAGTAAGCTATGCGGTTGACCGTCATCATTCATTGCATTTTCCATCACTGCATTCTTAGCAAGGTCGTCAACGTAGGCCAGGATCCTTAATGAAGAGCCATATTGAGTGAAACGATGGACAAGTCCACCGTCCAAACTCGAAGCCACCTGATACTTCCATCGGCTTACAGCTTCAGCCATACATTGACTCGATTTTGCCTCATGCTAATGCCGTCTTGGAAGTTCGGAACAAACAGTTGCTATGTTGGACGTCCTCCGTGATTCCTCCTGATTGTAAATGATAGCATTATTAGTAATTGTGGAGTAATGGGGTGTCAGAAATATGAACAAATCTATTATCATGAAATAGGAACCACTCACCTGAAACTTCCTCCATGCTTCAAGGGTATCATCGTACTTCTTAAATGACCGATGCCAAGCACCACTGAATCCATCCACTTGCTGCTTGCATTGCTCGCAATTATTATAAATCTCGGGAATTCTTCCAACAAACACTACATAGTGCTTTCCCATTGCAACCTGCAAGAGAAGATTACAACAAGCTATCAGATCACAAATCACACCAATGACAAATTCATATAATAGCACATACCAAAACCAGATATAAGCTTCATTAAAGTTGAAGTTTTGTGAGAGGTCCTACCTACTTCAGATTTCATAAGCGAAAATATTCAATAGCAATGTGCCTACAAGGGAAATAGACTTCGGACAAGAATTCCACTTATTTATCGAATAAGTTAGATGGAAATATTTTACAATTCACCACTAATCTTGGCCAAAGATCATCAACAACAACATTATGGGAAGGTTCTCCTGAAATCTTCACTCAGCATATACCTGTAGTCAGTTACAACATATACACCAACAAATATTAATGTTCTAGGCACATACAGCTAGAGAGACACTTACCAATTACAATTAAAACCTATCAACCACAGGTAGAGCTGGGCACAAACCAAGCCAGCTTGAAAGCTTGGCTTGGATTGATATGAAAAGGCTCGGCTTGGATTGGTTTGAATAGAAGTTCAAACCAAACCATGTCGTGGAGTTAAGCTCGTTTGAAAAAACAAACCAAGCTCAAACTAAGGCAGTACTGGCTCGGCTCAGCTTGAAGCTCGGTTTGATTCTCGATTTGGCTCGTAGATTGTGAGCGCACTGTTTCTTGTGGTGTGATCCACTTGAGCTTTGAATATGATTCCTTTTTGGGATCATGTCCAAAATGATATGTAAAAATGGATGGACAACATGGATAATACATATACATGATGACGTGGATAATACATAATACATATACATGGATGCATACTGTTTTGTTGCTATTGGAACTAGGATAACATGTTTTTTACAATGGTCTAAGAGTATAGGTGTGTACGCTATGAAAATCATAACTACCTGTCGTTGGGTTGGTCTAGAGACTTGTGCATGCATATTCAATGAAAAATGAACCATTGTATAAACATGGTAGTGTTCAACGGCTTAGAATTTGGATAAGCGGTCGATGAGATCTTGACCATCGATTCGTGATCATTGAATTTAAAACTAAGCCTACAAGAATGTAAATGGATGATTGGGATCCTAATCACTACGTGAAAAAGGCCTTAATTTGCGGCTGGTAACCATTGAATGTTAGGCAAATCGACGAAAATGGGCGTCGAGAATGGCTGTAAAAAATTTCAATCTCGAAAACGAAATTTGACAGGTCAAAACCACCCAATACTTCTCATCGATCTGATTGAGAAATCGAACAAGAGTTTTGGTAGAGTACTTTGGCAATTTATAACTACTGAATAAAATGCCAAAAATTTTTCAGCGCCTTTGTAACACCCCGAAATTTTGGCTCTCGTAGACAATGTCATGGGCTGAGTTTTCAGGTGTTAACTTGAATATGTTAAGGACATATTTCCACATACTCATCTTTAATTCCCATATTTATGGCATTCGGAGCACAATGACAGAAATCAAGGTTCTTATTCCATGTTTTTCTACTTTACATTATCAACATAATGTCTTTAAATCATACCAAATATATAATATTCCACTTTTCGTCTCCATGGGAGACTTAATTCGATTTACATGAAGATAAATCTATTTTATGAAAATGAAAATAATAAACATAATTCATTTTCAAGCTGATACGGCTTTATCAGTCCGTCATTAACCGCTATGAAATTACTTGATTCCTTTCATATTTCAATTCATCTATTGGATTGTCACCTACAATAGTTAGGGTGGTGTTTTGAAACACAGTCCCAGGAGGGTGTGAGTTGCTTGTAATAAACTCAACGAGGGTTGCCCCATAAGGCTAGCACAATAATATCCAAATATAATAATCATATCAAAAAAAAATATCCACAAGAAATTCTTATTTAATGCAATGCGTGATATGTATGCTCTCGCTAAGGCACCCTAATTAAATGAGACGAGATCACTCCACTCTTCTCACTAGCCACTAGTCACCAGAGGTTTTAGTTAGGATGAGATCACTCCACTCTTCCCATACACAAAAACTCAACTAGTGAAACGGGCCCATACACACTTTCTCTAACCCCCGAGGGGCTGACTTACCAAGTCGGGTCCAGTGAATGAATGATTAGTTTCACCTTTAATTAAGTAAGTTTAGCATTCAGCCCATTAAACGATGTACATGACTAATGACCACTCATTACCTCAATCAGTTCAAGAAACTTCTTATATACATCAATTCCATTCCTCAATGGATCCATCACAGGTAACGTATCAAACAAGGATCTCTTCACACCTATTAGACAAAGCACACATGGTAGTGCCAAAATTCACAACAGGGCATATACAACCAATAATACATATACGGTAATGCCATCACTTTTTTTTTAATTATAATATATTGATAGAGAAAAGATGTACATTTGAGTGTGGGCTACGAAAGGGAAGCAACCACACTTATCATAAACGGTAATGCCAACACTTAATACTCAACATGAAGGCATATCCATACAATAATACACATGATAATGCCAACTCTTACTACAAAACGATAAGGCATATTCATCCAAAAATATCCACATGGTAATGCCAACATAACAAGGCCTCATACGGGCTTCGTCTCTTTACATCAAACGGTTACATCAATATGGGGTTAAGGGGTGTTCATTAATGTAACATCTATATACAGAATCCCATTTCAAACCATACATTAATCATCATGTTTATCATGAGCATGTAACAAATGTAAATTAAGCATAGTCTCCACATAAGCATGTACATCATCACGATTTCATTTTCAAACACTTAAGCATAGATCATGGTTCACATATATAAAAAAATTCAGCCTACACCTCAAGAAATACCATAAAAATCATAATTACATGAAGAGAATTTTATAAACAAGGTTTCGAGAAATCATACAACAAAACCCTAGTTTCTAAGCATATAATTGACAAAAACTCGATATTATTGTAACTGGGCTTAAAAGGAAATCCTCACCTTTCAGATTGGATGGTTAGAGATGTTGATTAGAGCCGTGAAACCTCCCTTAGATCAAACCTCTCTCGTCAGCAGCGTAACTCAGAAAAACTCAACCAGGTCTACTCGGTTCAATGAATTCTTCATCTTTCTCTCTCTTTTCTTCCTTTCTCTTCCTTCTTCTTCTCTCTCTCTTCTCTTTCTTCTTCTCTAGATCTGGAATGAGAACTCAACAACAGCAGGGGGTGTTCCTCATCTCAGCAGCCACCCTCTCTCTCTCTCTCTCTCTCTCTCTCTCTCTCTCTCTCTGACGTTATCTGAAGGAGGAAGAAGCGGACGGACGGGTTTATAGTTGTTTATAGTCAGTGGGGGGTTCACGGCGTCCTTTACTAACTTGGAGAGGGAGATCGACTGATTTGTGGAGATTCTTGCGCATGCAATCCGTTGGGAAGCTAGGTAGGTCCACAATAAGCTTTGGGAGCAATCT
This sequence comes from Liriodendron chinense, assembly GCA_003013855.2. NCBI lineage: Eukaryota > Viridiplantae > Streptophyta > Magnoliopsida > Magnoliales > Magnoliaceae > Liriodendron > Liriodendron chinense. The sequence continues at coordinate 9,071,350 of ML058333.1, forward strand.
ACTTGGTTCATGCAAGGTGAAAAGGTGCGGATGAAGCTGATCTTGGCTTTCTTGGGTTTGAAATGACGGTTTGGAGCGGTTTGCACGGTTAACAAACGGGCGAATGCCTTAAACGAAAAGTTCTTGAGTCACTCATAGATTTGATGGACGGCTTGGATTACAGAATTGGGGCCCATCGGAGGAACGGTGTGGATCGACTGTGTCGGTAGCGGCGACGTTGTCGTAACGCTGGAGAAGGAGACAGACTCGTCTCTGTTACCGCGTCCTCACGGTTTGACCATACACGACTAGCACACGCAGTGGACACGGGTCCCACCATGCTGCATGTAACAAATCCAGTCCATCCACTAGATCAGTCATAAGATTTTAGGTCATGACACCAAAAATGAGATAGATTTGAGATAAGGTTGGCCGTATATATGTTGATTTTTTATCGGGCCATTTGTAGGATGATTGAAGGGTTGAAATTTGATGTGTATAGCTAAAATATGGCCAAAAGCTTATATAGTTTTGCGTGAATTGACCGTCAGAAACTATAATACTTCAAAATGACAGTTTAACTTAAGTTTAACTAATAACATTTTCGTAATTATCTGAAAATTACGAGATTTTCGAAATCCGATCTTTCTAAGATATTTGTGAGACTATTCTAAGCAATTTTGTAAAGGGTTGCCTATCAAAACTCTCACGGATGGTCCGTCGTTTTTAAAACAAGGTGAATGCTTAATATTTTAATTGAAATAAAATCAATTTAAATTTTAGAAAAATTCAAATAAATCCGAGGAATCCGAGCGTTACAACCTTGGAGGGAACTGTCAACTGAGTTTTTTAATGGTGCTTAATTCTACGATTCATAGCTGTCATTCTAGGATATTATTTGACGGCTCATAACCTGCCATTCTAGTTTGAAATATTTAAGCATTCAAGGGCTTTGACAATCGAATTTTGTTTTGATAATGAAAAAAAAAAAGTAGCCTTAAGGCTATGGTTATGCTCATATACCTGATAAACACATAATTTTATATTATCTAAAATAACCACAATCCACCGATTTCAACCTAAAAGTCATCCATATCCGAAACTTAGGTGGGCCACATATGGTAGGTAACAACACATGTTGAACTCAGGCCTTTTAAACCATCACGGGCCACACAATTTTAGGTCAGGGCCAAAAACTGGTGGTTACATTCAACCCACAAGGAGTGACATTCTGAACGGTTGAGAATGCCATTAGAATGGTTTGAATGGCAAAAAAATATACAAATTGGACCATTGATAGTTTAAATAGTGGTAAGCTGTAGACCTATATCATGGGATTCAACTTCGCATTATTGGATTAGCCCCCTAAAATGAGATGGCAAAAGCAGTGGACAGTCCAGATTTGCAATAAGTATAGGAAAGTGAGGTCCACCAAAATTAATGTTTCATCATGAAGTGAAGTCTATGATACAGTGTTCTAAGTGGATGGTGCTCTGAGAATGCGCCCATTGTGTTCTTTGAAAAAAATCTGAGCCATCCACCATTTCCTCATATGATTTTAGGGCTTGGATACAAAAATGATTCAGATCTGAAGCTTAGGTTAGCCACACGGTAGGGAAGAGTGCACATTGAGCCCAGGTCCTTCAAATCGTCATGGGGTCACGAAAATTTAGATCAAGAGCAAATACCGGTAGTTATGTTTAGCCCATTGGAAATGACATTTGAATGGTTGAAAATGTCATTTTAATGGTTTGGATGGCCTAAACTTAGTAAAACTGGACCATTGATAGTTTCAACGGTAGTAAGCCGTGTACTCACATTTTCATGTTGTGGCTGGGACCCACCTTTACATTGAATTTGCTTGGGTTTTGGGCGCACACTCTACAATGAGATGGTGAAAATGGTGGATGGTTAGGATTTATGAAGGTGGCCCCCACCAAAATTAATGGTTGCATGAAAACATTATTGGATAGAAACTTGTGTTAGATATAAGTCATTGTGTTCCTTGCAATAGATCCGAGTTGTCCACCATTGTCCTCCTATGATTTAGGGCCTGGGTCAGAAAGTGATCTTTATCCGAAGCTTAAGTGGGCCACAAGGCAGATAATAGTGTATACTGAACCCATGCCTTTATAGTGCCACAAAAATTTTAGATAATAAGGGTAAAAATCGGTGGTTTACGTTGTATAGGAATGACATTCTAAATGGGTGGGAATGCCATTTTAACCTTTTGATTGTCTAAAAGTACTAAAAATGGACCATTGATAATTTCAACGGTAGTAAGCAATGACCCCCACTTTTTCCTGTCATAGGACCCATATGTGCAGAGGAGCGGAATGAATATTTCACCCCACCCTAAAATCAGATGGTGAAAATGACATTTTAAACCATAGGGAATGCCATTTTAACAACTTGATTGGCCTAAAAGCATTCAAAATGGACCATTGATAATTTCAACGGTAGTAAGCAATGACCCACTTTTTTCCTACCGTGGGATTCACTTGTGCACAAGATCCTCCTGAATTTTTTGGCCCCCACCCTAAAATGCGATGGTGAAAATGGTGGATGGTTCAGAAAAGCATCACCAAAGTTGGCCCCATCCCATTTTCGGAACTTTTTAAAGTATAAAAAAGAAGGGTAATTTCATCAATACAGAAAAACTATGGCCAAGGTATACAATAAACTCACGACAAACATTTTTAGGGCTAATAGTGCAAACAAAAGGTTGTTTGGAATAAATAGTTTAAAAGTAGCAGTTTTTATCCCATAGAACAAAATAGGGGCAGCTTACTGGCCGAAAATTCACACCATCCATGCCAACTCTCAGGGACTGAGCATGGGCCTCGTGTAAAGATTCGGCCCAGCTCAGGCTGAACTATTTTGGCTCAGGCAGGCTTCAGGCCTATGTTGTACAATACAGGCCAGGCTTGGACAGAGCCTGGCCCAGCCCTAACTCATCCCATTGCCTGGATCACCCAACCATGGACCCCTAAGTATCGAACTGAAAACCAAGGACATAACGCATATATCTCTTCGCTGAACCCACACGTGTGTACAAGCCAGCATATTTGGTATGGCTGACAGATGCAATATCCAAGCCGTCCATCAGGTTGTTATGATCGCTTAGATCTACTTAGCCAAAAATAAATCCAATCCGTCCAGGAGATGTGCTACAATCTTAGAAACAGTTCGACAGATAAGACTACTTCAGTGGATATTTTCCTTCGGCCCCACGCATGTTTTCTTAACGACCTGAATCTTGGGCAAGAGCATCTAAATCATGTTACACACATAGCGTCTCCAGGCAGGGGCTATGTGGGGGCTCAACGTGATGCATAGGTTTTATCCATGCCGTCCATCCATTTTTACAGATCAATTTCGATTACCAATCCAAAAATGAAGTGCATCCAAAGCTCATGTAGACCACACCACAGGAAGCAGTGGTGATAATGATGCCCTACTGTTGAAGCCTTCCTATAGACCACCGTGATGTTTATTTTCAATCCAACATGTTCATAAGGTCACATAGAACTGGATATAGGTAAAATACAAGTATCAGCTTGATCCAAATCTTCGGTGGCCCCCAACAAGTTTTTAAATGTGGGTATTCGATCACCACTTTGTGGCCACTTGAGCCTTGTATCTATCTCATTTTTGAGCTTAAAGCCTAAAATTAACTGGAAAAATCGATGGACGGAATGGATAAAACCTACACATCATGGTCGGTTCCACAGAGCCCTTGCCTGGGCCGGGGCAGGATGCTGTCGCTTTCTTGTATCAATGTACTAAGCTGGGAATTGGGATGCGTAATGTGTATATAAGCTGCCTCATGAGCGCTTTCATGTCCTTGGCAAAGTTCAGTAAGAGCTATCCTTCATTTTAAAAAGGACGATATTTTCTAATATGACATCCAAACAGGCCACGCATGGCAACATGCCTTCTCTAAACTCTGCTCTTTCCACACAACTCTCAACATCACAACCCTCCATTCTTTCGATCTGCATGAAAACTTCCAAAACACTCTCTACATCTAGAAAAGATTTCATCAGTCTCTGTTCCGAAGGAAGCTTGAAAGAAGTCTTTGAAAGATTCAAATCTGAAATATGGTCAGACTCATCTCTCTTCTCCCACCTCTTGCAAGCATGCATCCCCAAACAGTCCCTTTCACTAGCCAAACAGCTCCATTCAATCATAATTACATCTGGGTCCTCTTCCGACTGGTTCATCTCCAACCATCTTCTCAATGTATTTGCCAAATGTGGTCAGTTGCCCATGGCAGCCACACTGTTCGATGTGACGATATGATGGTGAGGAAGAATGTCATGTCTTTTAATATTTTCATTGTAGGTTTATCCAAAATGGATATTTGGAGATTGCCCGGAAGATTCTTGACGATATGCCTGAGAGAAACGTTGCGACATGGAATGCTATGGTCATGGGACTGATCCAATTCGGGTTAAATGAAGATTTTTGGATTTGTTCTTTCAGATGCAGTGGTTGGGATTGCGGCCAGACGAATTCGCTTTGAGAAGTGTATTGAGGAGCTCTGGGGGTTTGAAGGGAATAGAATTAGGCCAGCAGATTCACACCTACGTCATCAAATCCGGGTTTCATTCAAATTTATGAGTTGGGAGCTCTCTCACTTAATGCACATGAAACGTGGGTGCGTCAAAGAAGGAGAACGGTTATTCGCAGGGATGGCCGTCCATAATGTCGTTGCCTGTAATGCTGTTAGTGCAGGCAGGGCTCAAAATGGGTATGCTGAGGGAACTTTCGATTAATTTAATCTGATGAAGATGGCTGGATTCAGGCTAGATCAAATCACTTTCGTGAGCATTATCAGCTCATGTTTTGAATTACCAACGCATGGGCAAGGCCAACAAGTTCGTGCACAAGCCGTCAAAGCAGGCACAGTAATTGTCTGTGAGAAGTTCCCTTGTTAACATGTATTTGAAATGTGTGTTGGGGTTCTCCTCATGTTGAGTGGGACCCACATGTGTGGCTTAAGTAGTCTTTTTAAGACCACATGTGTGTGAGGGGTGTTTTGGTCTTTTGGCCATATAAGTAAATGTGAGAGAAAAATGTCTTTTGCTAGAGTGTTAGAAAGCAAAAGAGGGGTTTTCTTCCTTGGAGAAAAAGAGGAGAAGGGTTATTGGAGGAAGAGGAGCAAGGAGTCTTCTTTCTTCAAGCTTCTTATTGATTACAAGAGAGATTTTCATTTCCGGATTCGTGAGAGTCCATCCACAACGCCGGTTTCTTCAATTGTCTTTTCCAAGGGTTGTTTTGGAGATTTTTCACAATCCCTAGTTGGCGAGAATTTCATTTCTTTTATGTTGATTGTAATCCACCTTTGGATGATGCAGTTTGAGTATCCAAGAGAGGTCTCTTGATGATTGTACTTCCTTTATTTTCATTATAGTGGATTTGTGCTAGACTAGGTACCGTGGTTTTTTCCTTCGCATCGGAGGGTTTTCCACGTAAAAAATCTTGGTGTCTCTTGCATCCTACAAGTTTGATGATTTGCTTTTTTGTGTTGTAAGTGATCAACATCCATTAATATTTCCATATAGTTAATCCCATTGATTTGCACATGGAAGGGAAAGGTGTGTGGTTTCCCAACAAGTGGTATCAGAGTTCCGGGTTTGGTTCTAATTATTTCGTGTGTGAATTATGGAGGCAAGCACAAGTCGAATGATTAATTTGAATGGAAACAATTGGATGATTTGGAAAGCCAAGATAGAAGATTTATTGTATTGCAAGGATTTGTATACACCCGTTGAAGGTGTTGTGGCAAAACTGAAAGATATGGCCAATGATGGTGGAAGAAATTAGACCGGAAAGTCGTTGGGTTTATTTGGCAATGGTTGGGTGATAGTGTCTTTCATCATGTTTCTACAGAAACTTCAGCACAATCACTTTGGAAGAAATTGGAAGGGTAGTATGAAAGAAAGACCGTGGGCTACAAGGCTTTCTTAATTAGGAAGCTTGTGAATTTAAAGTATAAAGAAGAAAGCTCCATTGCGGAGCATTTAAATGAAATTCAAAGTATTGTGAATCAACTCTCTTCTATGAAGATGGCGTTGGATGACGAATTGCAGGCTTATTACTTCTCAGTTCTTTGTTCGACATTTAGGAGACCTTGGTGGTGTCTCTAAGTAACTCCGCTCCAGATGGAGTTGTTACAATGAGCCAACTACCAAGTAGTTTGTTGAATGAAGAAACAAAAAGAAAATCCTCTAGTTCGACTCAGTTAGAAGCACTTGCCACAGAAAATAGGGGGAGAAGCAAAGGCAGAAAACCTCACTACAGTGAGAAGTCAAAAGGCAAATCCAAGTGAAGAAAGGATGTTGATTGTTATAATTGTGGCAAGCTAGGCCACTATCCAAATGAGTGCCGAAAGCTCAAGAAGGAGAAGAAGGAAAAAAAAGGGGAAGGAAAAGCAAGAAGAGAATGACACTGATTGCGGTTGTGTCAGAAGGTGATATCTTCTCTGGTTGTGACACTCGGGAGAAGCTTGACCCAGAATTTTTATGTTAGAGGTTGCACATGGACGAGCTATCCCTTCCAACAAGAAGCACTTGGAACTGGAGCCAGTGATTGTTGGGAGAAATTTCTTGGTCGAAAGTCAATGCAAATATTGGAAACTCTGCCATCTTAAGCTCCATAGAGGAAGAGGTTCTTCAGCTTCAATGGGCGACTATGTGCGGTGCCGATACTGCCATGGATCTCTCAACAGGTCGCCATATCCATGAGACTCGTGAATGGATCCTTCGTAACTCTGCCGTACCAGTAGGGACGGTGCCCATCTATCAAGCTCTTGAGAAAGTGAATGGCATCGCAGAGGATCTTAGCTGGGATGTTTTCAGAGATACCCTGATTGAACAAGCTGAGCAGGGTGTGGATTACTTCATCATCCATGCTGGGGTGCTGCTTCACTACATCCCTTTGACAGCGAAGCACATGACGGGCATTGTTTCCCTGCGGAGGATCCATTCATGCAAAATGGTACTTGGCTTCTCACAAGGAAAATTTTGCTTATGAACATTGGGATGACATCCTTGACATCTGTAATCAATATGATGTGGCACTATCAATTGGCGATGGGCTGAGGCCTGGATCAATATATGATGCCAATGACAGTGCTCAGTTTGCTGAGCTTTTGACTCAAGGGGAGCTGACCCGCCGAGCATGGGAAAAGGACGTTCAGGTAATGTACCATTATACATGGTTTGGTGCCCAAATGATTGATTGCAGTTTCCATTAATTTATTATTAATGTATTTCTTTGATTGTTTTGTGATTTAGCATCGAAAAATTTGTAGATAATGTCAATTCAATAATTTTTATTTTGAAGATTATGCTATTCTATAGTTAGAAATTTTGGGGGTATAGAGAATCTCATCATGTTTTATTTGTTCATGGAAATGCATTGAGTATTACATATAGTTAGGTGTTTACAGATTTCTCACCCTGGCATTGGCTTCTTTTTATCATGGTAATGAATTGTGAGCTTTATGTTAGCTATTTAACCCTGGGGACATGCAACAACTGAAATTCCTCAGTTATTACAACAATTGAAGATTCGATGTTGTTGATTAGGGACACATTCTTCTGTTCTGGATTTTTTTAGTAAGCATCATCTTTTTAGTTAAGCATCATTGATCTAAGTTCCCTATACTACTAGGCGAAACTGAGCCATAGTGGATGATTTTTATACCATTTTTTGAGCTTTTATCATGTAAATGAAATATTCTTGAGACTTCAAAACGGGCTTTGGATTCCACCTTCTGGTCAATAACATTGTGTGACTTATCTAGGTAATGAAAGAAGGACCTGGCCACATTCTGATGCATAAAATTCCCGAAAACGTGGAGAAACATCTTGAGTGGTGCAATGAGGCACCTTTCTATACACTTGGGCCATTAACCACTGATATCGCACCAGGGTATGACCATATCACCTCAGCAATCGGTGCTGCCAATACCGGAGCACTTGGTACTGCACTGCTGTGTTATGTTACGCCTAAGGAACACCTTGGGCTGCCAAATCGGGATGATGTGAAGGCTGGCGTCATAGCATATAAGATAGCTGCTCATGCAGCTGATCTAGCAAAAGGCCACCCACATGCCCAAGAGTGGGATGATGCACTGAGCAAGGCTCGTTTTGAGTTGCCATGGATGGATCAATTTGCATTGTCTCTGGATCTCATGACTGCCATGGCCTTCCATGATGAGACCTTGCCATCAGATGGTCCCAAGGTGGCGCATTTCTGTTCTATGTGTGGGCCCAAGTTCTGTTCCATGAAAATAATGGAAGACTTAAGTATGCTGAAGAGCATGGGTATGGGAATGTTGAAGATGCTTTGCAACATGGGATGGATGCTATGAGTGCTGAGTTCTTAGCTGCCAAGAAAACTGTCAGTGACGAACAACACGGTGAAGTTGGTGGGGAGATCTACTTGCCAGAAAGTTATGTCACGCACACATTGGACAGATGAAGGTCAGTGCTTCTGAATCTAAAAAATCTTGGATATGGCACTTTCTATTCATCAAGTAAATTTAGGAGCTGTTTGGTCACGCTTCCTCAAAAGGGGGTTTCTGTAGAAGGGGTTTTCAAGCCTCCTTTTGCAGTCTCTACTCAGGATTGGTTTTTACCGATTTAGCACTTTGGTGCTTATTTCGTTGAGCCAGGCATGAGATGTGGGTTTGCAAAGTGCATCCAAATGGACGACATCAACCTGCCTTTTGGATCAAAACTGCGTTTGGGCCTCAAACACCCCTTCAGAGGGTGCATTTGTAAATATATCGCCAATTGCTGTATTTGCATTGGACGAGTTTGCAAGACTTACCCTCTCTGCTCAATGCTAGAATGGGGTTTCTGCACTTCCCAAACGACGTGCCATTCCACATTAAAGTGATGACTGTTTAACTTTGGAGAGATTGCCATTTTATCCAGATGGCCACTCAGTCTGCCCTCAGCATTTGCAGCTAAACTGACTAATTTAGTTGTGCAGACTTGTTTCCTTTTGTCTACTCATTTTTTAATATGCTGATTTTCTAACAGGAATAACTTCATGAACTGATCATGTGGTCATGGAGAGCCTTGGAAGACTGTGCTGGGCTCGAGTTATCTGCACTGTTGTTTTATGGTTTTGGTGAGTAGGTAGCTTAGTTAAATAAACCGGACAACTCCTATGTTCTGCTTGAGTATCTATGCTGATAATAAAATGTCTATCTATTTATCATTTATCTGGGGTTCTTTTCATTGACGTAGAAACTGCACCGGGGGTGCCTGTATCTGCTGCAGTCTGGGCCGTCTGGTCTGGATATGGCAGGACAGGCTGAGAAAGTCCCTTCGAACCTGAACGGGATAATGCCTGCATAGGGAGTGTGCATATTGTTTTTCTGTTTTTGTTCTTGCACAGGGGCCTTTCCAGAGTTCCAGCTATCTGATTCATGTCGGATGGGTCTGGCGTTGCGGACTGGCTAATCCGTCTTATTGCTGGGAAGTAACTGAAACTGCTATTTATTTATTTTTCGTTTTGACGGACACACACACACACACACACACACACACACACACACACACACACTCTTGTATGTATATACATCCAGATGTATCTTTTAAGCATGGCTTTCATAACTTCGTGCTATTTCTAATTGAGTCAGAGAATTTACATTAAACCGTATAGGAAGCTATGCATTTTCAAACGCCCATTTGAAAATGAATAGCTGTGAGTGAATTTTCAATCGTTATTAGATAGTGTCAGGGACATGCACCTACTTTTGGGGCAATAACATGCAGGGGTATCAGAATACCCGAGTAGTGCTTTTTGAGAAGGGAAATTATAGAACTATCCTCAGATATTAATTTTTCCTTGGAAAGTAACAAGGTCAGAAAGTTTTGGGGCACACATTCTATGTGTGTGATGTCCGGCCTGTCAAGCATATGCATCCAACCATAATAATTACGCAGACCAAAACTCTTTCTGATAGAATCACTGGATGGGCTGCACGTGCATTTTGATGTCTTTCAAGTACTGTATATTATTTTTTATGTCGTGGCTCACCTTTCTGTTTTGATGGACCTAATTTTTGGTTCTTCTAAACATTATGGCAGATTACATCTCTATCGAATGGGTTGTATATCATAAAAATGTCATGCGGCCCCACATTTATCCACTTTACCACTTTTGAATGAAAAAAAAGTGCACAGTAATTTCACTGCTCAAAAAGCACTTCCCTTGGTGCTAAAATTCCCATCATTTTGTACCTATATTTTCTATACTTAAAATCATTTACTAAATTGTAATAAATATTTTTAATATTATATTTCCAGTGAGATTTTCCTAATCTCTGAAAAGAGAAAGAACTTTGAGAGCACTCCAGAAAGAGAGGAAGACTGATTTCTGAAACAACGGCTATTTCTCTCTGCCCACATTGCCCAGACAACTGCTAGGAAGATGATTCTCCATTTCCTTCTTCCTAACGCTCCACCGTGGTCGTTGTGCCAAACTCGAAAAAGGTCAGCTATATCTCCTTGCATGACCCAAGAAACCCCTGCCAGTCTCTGAATGCTCCACCATAAATCCGCAGTGAAAGAACAATGGATGAAAAGGTGATTGACTGTCTCTTCCAGGAACTGATACAAATCCAGCACCAGCAGTGTTTCCCTCTGTCTCTCCACTACCTTAAAATTTTAGCTAATGTTGAAAGACAGATGCAGGCTGAGAGTCCCCTTGAAACTCACCGGGATAATTCCTGCACAGAGAGTGAGCTGCTTGTTTTCTTTTTTGCTTCTTTTTTTTATTTTTGCTCTCTTTTTTCGCAGCAAGATGGAGCCCTGAATGGATGACTTGATCTAGGCTTGAGTCTCATCTGCTTTTTGGAGGCTTGCATCTGCCTCATTAGGCGCGATTCTCTTGTTCAATTAACTGCTCTGCCTAAAAATCCATGGGTGGTTTTCAGTAGTGTATGAATGCTGGGATGGGTAAATGCAGCATGTGTGCAAACCCATATCCTTATGAGTTTCATGATGCACTTAGATGCTAAAACTGGATTCAAGCACAGTTCATTCAATTATGAAGCAAATGTCCTAAATGCGAACAAAGCCAAATTTCCATTCAATGTGATTAAAGGTAGACTTAATTGCAGTTTGGTTTAGTTCCTCATTATTATTCGAGACGGACTTTGCTTATTCTGTTCATTTGTTCTTTTATGAATCGAATAATTCCAATTCAGTTTGTTAGAACATTCTTTGTATTGCGACTTTGAATTTGTACTGCTGCAAGTTTTGAATATTATGTATATTGCAGCATATCTGAATGGCTGTTTCAAACATGTAATAGTAAAAAATAAAAAGCTAGGGGAAAAATTGAATGAAAAGGTTGGTGGTGTAGTTTTATCTGTCAATTTAATCTAATGGCTGGTGAAAATGCAAGTGGTATAAGGACTATATTACAGGAGTTCATCTGATTGGGCTGCTGGTTTCCTTCACACATCAATGAGAGATGTTTGGGGTGGAGCCAGTTGCTAGATTAGATGTCTAATTCCAGGTGTGCCCCACTTTAAATAAAAATAAAAAAAATAAAAAAATATAGAGATCTGAACCCAGGGTTGTGTACTCAAGTTCTGTGAATGGTAAAACCATAAATCTTAGCATAGCCTGTCTTGTACAGTAGCGATCTTCCAAGTATGGGCCAGGTAGCGTGGAATCCAGACCATGAATTGTTCAGGTCATCCTTTAAGATGCACTGGGGGTGGATACTGTACAGTACCCTATCAAAACCCATTAAGCATATAACCCAGACTATGAACTGTTCAGATCATCATTTAAGATGCACTTGGGGATGGAAAGAGGCCATGGTACTGTACCTCATCAAAACCTATTCAATCCTTCTATGCGCTTACAGAAGGGCGGATAGTGTTGTCTGATGTTGGTAGCCATCAGGCTTGAATTTGGTGACCTATCAGCAATTTGCTTGGATCAGGCCTAATTTTCCAGCCAGATTACTAAACGGGCTAACCCCATTTATGCAGCTGCAACCATCATAGAGCACAAGCGATCATTAGACCGTTGCTAACACATGGCGTGGTTGTAGGATAAACGGTTTTGATCTTTTGAGAGTAGTAATAATGGACCAGCATTCCTCTATCAAAGAATGGGTGTTCCTCATGCGAAATACTGTATGCTAGGTATTTTCTGGATGGATGGATTCGCAGCATCGCCAATCCAATTGCAAAACCGTTTGGGTTGTTGAGATGCGGGTCCCACCTATAACCTGGGCAGACGACCAATGTTATTGCCTTTGTACTATGAATCTCGTTGTATGAGTCTCTTGATTGACCCAAAAAGTCTACAGCGGTCCACTTTTTGGTAACTGTAGGTATGCTCTGATTGGTCAGACCATCGGAAATCGTGGAGCACATTTGCATCTCCCTATGTTTAAAATCACGTCGACCGGACATTCTAACCCTCCGATTGATGACTTTAAAAGTAAAGCTGTGGTAATCCAATTTCCTTGCAAATTCAGGTAGCTACTTTCATCTTCACATTCAGCACAGCGTGCAATCTCTGTCATATTTATGGTTAAAGAGTGTTGAAGGTTTTTAAAGTGGTTGTATGCTATCACACTAATCTAGCCCAATTGGTAATTGAGACTGTTCATGAATGTGTTGAAACAAGCAATGAGCTATGTCCCAGTATCTTTACCTTCACATTTAGTATAGCAGTTGCGATATGGTATGTAATGGCCCTGAATTTTGGCACACTTAATTAGGAATTAATTGAAATAAAAATTTAATTTCAATTAAATTTTTTTGCAAATTTGAATAAAAATTTTAACTACCTTATTTGGAAAATCTTTTAAAAAGGGATATGTGAGAGATCCGTAGGAAAACCCTGGAGAAAAGAAAAAGGAAAAACTTAAGAGAGAGAGAGAGAGAGAGAGAGAGAGGAGCTCAGATTTGGGGATGCAGATTGCGTCCGACCAGATCTGTACGAGGGCCCACCATGATGTATCGGTTTATCCACGCCGTCTATTCTATTTCGGATATCATATTAAGGGATGGGCCCAAAACTGAGGCAGATCCAACAGTGTTATGGACCACACCAGAGACGACTCTTGTATTTAATGCAACTTGAATTTTTTATCCGTACATTTAATGCAACCCAAGCTTACTGTTTGGTGTGGTCGAGTGCAGCATTGGATCTGACTAATTGTTGGGCTCATACCTTAACATGATCTTATAAGAGGGATGGACGGGTTGGATAAACTGATACATCACAGTGGGTCCCCAAATAGTTATGGTCGGACGCTTAAAAGGTTCGGACGCAATCCGCGTCCCAGATTTGGTAAGTTAATCTTCATTAATTTTGTGTGCATTCAATCTCCTTTTGCCAAATCGATGCAGTGAATGGTGTGGATTGGCCACACGTTCATTACATTGACCTATGGAAGATATGACAATAAAACGATCCGAAAAGACTTAGATTTAGGCAAGATCTTTTGCCATAGTGATCGATTTGGTGTTCTTTAATGGTTCTAGATTAGATATGTATGGATCATTTAATCCCAAAGGCCAAAATAGATAAGGACCCTAAATTACAGGTTGATCTGATCATTGGATGGGCCACAACAATCAAATCTAGTCTTAGTTTTTTATTTGTATTAAGTGATCTTAGGATGGATCATCATATGTATCGGATTTGATCTGTATTATTTGCATGGATTCTAGGGTGGATCGAAACTATCACCCAATGTTTTGGATGAACCTGATCATCTGGTGGGCCTCAATGCCAATCTATATGACAAATGGATGTTAAAGACAATCTATAAATAAATACAAAGATTGAATAACTCAAATTTAACGATCTATTGGCCGTCTCCTAATTTGATCGTGTTGGAGCCAATGAATGGTTTATATATCACCCATTGGAATAAGAAAATCCTTGAGAGTAAGAAAGTATGAAAATCTCCAAAAATTGTAATATCGAATCATCATGATAATAAAAATATCTTATTTTTAATTAAATTTAACATTCTTTTTATCTTTAAATTTTATTAGTAAATGTAAATTTATTATTAAAGTAATATTATTGAATAAAAATATGGATATATTCATGCAAAATTTGAAATTTTAGGACTAAAATAAAAATTCTAGCTAAGTTAGGAGGTTTTGGTATAAATTTCAGAATTTCACAAAATACCATCCAAACCTTTAGGAAAAATTCAAATTACAAACTGTTACTGAAAACAGCCCGAATCTGCAGAAATTCAAAGGGTAAAATTCTAACAACACCTTAATTTCTGCAATATTGTTTATTAATTCATGAATTCACTTTAATTTTATTTAAATAAAATATCTTGTTGTAAAATTATAAAATTATATAATTGTGATGCAAAAGACAACCTTTAATCATCCTAAGAGCACTAGAATACATTGGTCTAATTCAGTGAGCCCCCATTGAAGAATAACCATCCATAAACTATATGTTAAGAATAAAATATGAAGGAATTCAAATTAGAAGGTTACCTCCTCTATATAGACCCTAAATTGGAACTTGATCAATCAAAGGTGGGCTGATTATATAAGTTCACTTAGATAGAAAAATGATTTGATTGTGTCATGTATTTAGGAGTTGTTAGTTGATTGAATTTAGGATAACATATCAAAATCCACTTCACCAAGATACAAGTGAGTGAATCCAACATGTTTCCCCTTCATCTTTCCTAGCTAAACGATACCTAGATTTCATCTTCTTTAGACTGTGTCTTTACTAGCGACCTAGCCCATATGAGCATGGGCTCAACTTGTCTTTGGATGTGCTCGATCTATTAAGGGTTGACTGGGGCATCTTAGTTTATTGGCCATCTTGAATTTCATCAAGCCTTTGCAATCTTTTAGTATATATTGTTGAGTTGTACTTAGCATGCATGTCTCACCGAGCATGCCAGAAAATGGTGTTGTTTTGTATTTGGTTGCATGAGTTATATATTTATGTGTGTATGTGTCGGGTGTGCCAGAGTTAATATTGGCTCAACTTTGAACCGACTACCTTATGACCCTAGGTGTCAAATAGATTGAGAAAGCTGGGTTCAGGAGAACCATGTTGTTTATCTAGCCACCGATTACGAAAAGATAAGGCGAATTCACGAATGGGAGGGTTTGGCTTTCTAATGAGTTCTTTTTGCCTTGTGCAAAGACTTTCAATTAAGCCTGTGATAACTCACTTAGTTTTAACTATAACTCAATCTTATTAAAAGAATTACTTTGGCCCAATCAATAAAACAATAAATATAAGTCACTACATTTGGCTAATATCACCTGTTTTGTATTATATAACGAACAACATATAAAATGTCTGTTGGTGGAAGCTGCTTGTCGCTTTTAAATGAGAATACCACCCACCAATAAAAGATACAAGTGATAAGTTGATTTTGAAAATATGAGATAATCTGATTCTTCAAGGAATAGGACTGAAAATTGGATTTTCTTTGGGTTGTATTTGTGGAAATCACTTTCACCTATAGTCGTCTTTGCGTTATTTTTTTTGGTGGTATGCACCTTCGTTGCACATTTTCAAACAACTTCATACTATGCCTACTATGGATTAATGGCAATATTTTTTCATGCTGAGAGGATTATCAACTCCAATTGGTTTGGAAATGATTACCTTTCCACATCTCTCTTTTGAATAGGGCAACCAATGTATGTACCCATGTGATAAAAAAAACCTATTGCTTGAGATATTATGCATGATATTCAATGCTCTGTTAGTTGGTTATTTCTTAGTTTTGATTATACAATCAAAAGTTAAAAACCCTATTGGTTGGGTTGACTCGATAGTTTAATCATTATAAAGTGAAATATTATTTGTTGATTATTATAAATAGTTAGATTGTGTAACCAATATAAAATGTGACTTAAATCAATGACCACACTAATACCTCACTTAAGGTTGATTTACATCAGTTGGGTTTGAATTGATAACAGAGACAAATCAAAGATGTGGAGAATTCTCCTTTTGTTTTTTTTTTGTATAAATTAACCACAATGGGAGGAATATATAGAGATGTACAACCTAACATATCATCTAGACAAGGAAAACTAATTAATAAACAAAGAGAGTTAATCAAGGAAGCTATACAAGGTAAACCACAGCCAATCAAGGAATCTATACAAGGCAAACCAGCAAGGCCAGTGGGCCCCACTACCATGTCAAACACCCCCTCGAACTGATGTACGTTATTGACAAGCAACAGTTTGACAACCAGGAAGGAGTGATGAGCAAAAGTGAGTAAGACTATCTTCACTTTGATTATGAAATGCCACGCGTGGAAGGAAAATAAGGCTAAATTGATATTTTTCTCGAATGAAGTGATAGTTGATTTCTATATGCTTCATTCATGAAACACATGATCTCTGTCTTGACATCAATTTTTAATTAAATCCTTCCATTTATGACGAGCAACCCTGGTTCGACCAGACTCTCAGAGTCCAGGCCAAGTCTGACCTGTTACCAAGTTTACCCAAGACTGCTCTAAATCAGTCAACATGGCAGAGTTTTGAGTCAAAATTTTGCAGCTATGTTTCAAAGGTTTACCATCACATTCACCTGTCTATTCATTGACAGAGAGGAAATAGCAATCCACCTCATATATATAGGTGTGGATTGCCTTCATACTCGGTCCCTGGTGACTTAACCGTGGGCCCACCGTGATGTATGTATTTTATCCATGCCCATCCATTTTTCTGGACCATTTTAGTGCATGATCCCAAAATTGAGGCAGATCCTAAGCTCAAGTCAAGTGGACCACACCACAAGGAACGGTAGGAGAACAAAACAATATCTTACATTACAATCCTTTTGCAAGAATCTCTCGGAGGTAATGAATACCAAATCGTAACAACATAGTTTACTCCTTTCCTTTTTTCCTTCTCCTTTCTTTTATGTTTTCTTTCTTCGCTCTTTTTTTTTTTTTTTTTTTTTTTTTTTTGGCCGAAAAGTGGGAACACACTACATGTAATTTTATTGATGCGGAAACAAAATCCATATACATTCCAAAGGGTTGCCAAACTGACTAACCCCTCCACTACACAACCACAAAGCAAAGCAAATTCATAACCAAGACCACAAAGAAGACAAAAACACAGAAAAACACAACCCAACACCATGATACCTCATCCAAAAGGCAACAGGGGACTGGGATAGCTGCTAGATGCATACGAACTTCGCCCAACCCTCAGCTGGATGAGCATCTTAACCCACACCTACATATCTTCCATTTCTTGCTTAGCCACGCCTGGTTAATAATAACTAAGATAAGATGAACCCTGTCCCAACAATCGTGCCCCATTTGGCTGATCTTGGTGAATCCCAACCCCAAGATATAAGTCCCTGATTGCATGCATTTCTGTGGAAATATCTCTGATTTGCATCCGTTCGTTTGGAGATTCTACAGAACATGCAATGCCAATTTTGGCCACAGAAGCCAAGCACTCTCTCATTTTAGTTCTTGCGATGCGACGCTGTTCTCCATTGTTCAGAACTTGAACTTCTTTTAAGAGTAGTTGTGGGTCTACAATCTCCATCACTCGATCGGGTAAAGCCATCTTAACAAATTGATGGAGGCTTGGACCGTCTTTAAACACGTCATCTGTTGGCCTCTTTCCTGTGAACATCTCCAAAAGAAGAATACCATAGCTGTAGACATCTCCATGTGCAGACGCCTTTCCACCCGTTCCATACTCTGTCATTTATACATCTCGAATTTTTGAGATATTAAGATTTCATTCCAGTGATTAGATCAAAATAAGGATTGATTTTTGACCTTAAAGAAGTGACAATCATTAAAAGTATAGGAAACAATATCGTATTAATTTGAAACTGTTGAAGCATAAAGTTATCAAGGTATAACTAACAAAAGGGTCCTACTATAAACATAAGCATCAGAAAAAAGAAAAGATTATAATGCAATTACTACTAATTTCTCATCCATTGACCTTGCATGCGCAACCGTTGGATGCATTTTTAGATGATATTTATCTTATCCAAAAATGAAAAAAAAAAAAAAATCTAAAAAGCTTCTTCCATCCTCCAATCATATTCTCTCTGAAAGTTTCTTTTGATTTACCATTCAGTTAGCTTAGTTGCAGGTAATGGAAGCATAACTTTTACAAAATGATTTATTTTGAGAGTTTAGAACATGTTTGGTGGCCACTGAAAAATGAGTTCATCTCACTCTAGTTAATAATAACTATGCATTAGAAATCAATTATTTTGGTAGGATTTAAAAACGAATCCGGATCTTCTGTTTGCTGTAAACTGTAAATTACTGTTTGCAGCTTTTTGATTGGTCCACGTCATCACATAAGTTTGCAACCACATCACATCCTCAGTGAAACCTCATCATATCCTCAGTGCAACCTCATCACACTGAAGCTACAAACAGTGATTTTCTGTTTGTAGAAAACAGAGGATCTGGACTCCATTTTCAGTGGCTACCAAACAGGTCAATACTGCTGTTGTTGTGGTTGCTATTTAAGAGAAATGATTCAGTCGTCTCAGAAGCAACAGTGGTACTAGTTGCATTAAGACCTTGGATAGTCCAATAGATTGATCCAGATTGACCATTATGTCCTCTACCTATTTCATGGGCTGCTGTGAAAGAAAAAAAAAAAAAAATACAACAATTGGCCATCCATTTTAAGTCATTCATATTTGGAAGACATGGATGGGATGGCCAGGATTGCCCAATGAAGGTGATACGCTAGTACCATAACCGATCCAAGATAGGCTTCAACAAATGGATGGCCAAAAATTTTTGTTGGCACTATTTTTACATAAATGATAGGCTATTGATTGAATGTTCTGACTCATCCGATTGTATGATTTTTACATGGCATACCGTGGTGTATTCTTATGGTTGCAACTGTAACAACAGTACAGCACGAGCAACGAAGAGAAGTGACAATTCAAGCTTCATATTTAAGAACTACTGCAGCATTTATAAAAGATAAAAGAAGAAAGGAAACGCATGAAATTGTTACCTGGAGGAACATAGCCAACAGATCCCTTGATACCAGTTGAGCTGGTTTGATCTTCAGAAGTATTACTGGCAGCATTAGGAAGGAACCTTGCTAATCCAAAATCACCCATGTGGGCGCACATTTCATCGTCCAATAGAACATTGCTCGGTTTTAGATCATGATGAACGACTGGTACTGTGCCACAATGATGATGAAGATACTCCAATGCAGAGGCCACATCGATGGCTATATCTAGCCTTTGAATAAGGTTCAAACTCAGCTCTTGCTGCCCATGTACATTTGGATGCAACCACTCCTCGAGACTCCCATTAGGCATGTACTCGAACACTATGAGCTTTGAAATCATTGCCTTTAAAATCAATGCTTGAGCAAGCAGTTATGATTTTAACCAGATTCCGGTGCCGGGTATTTCTCAAGGCTTCACATTCAGCAAGGAAACTCCTTAAAGCTCCTCGTTGGTGAAGATTGAGAACTTTCACTGCAATAGGTGTTTCATTCTGATCTAGAATTCCTTTGTATACTGAACCATAACTTCCCATGCCAATCAAATTGTCTGAAGAGAACTCGCCAGTTGCTTTAAAGAGATCCGCATAAGAAACATTTAAACATTGGCCGTGCAAGAAAGAGTTAGGCAAAGGCTTCTTGCTGGCCTTTCTTCTTGCCCAATAAAGAGTGGTAAAGAGAAATGATAGGAGTATCAGACCTAAAACTGCACTGACCACCAAGCATATTACTGTAATAGAAATAGACCTTCTGCGTTTCTTAGAAGCTTTCTTCGGGCATGCAGGCAGCTGTAATTGTGGGATACCTCCACAAAGCCTCTTGTTTCCATGCACTGAAAATGCACTGGCATTTTTGAAAACACCTTGAGTTGGGACTTGGCCACTGAGATCATTGGATGACAAATCCAAGTACTCGAGAAATGGAAAGTTCTCCAGAGCTACTGGAATATGCCCAGAAAAGTTATTATGAGAAAGGTTTAGCAGTTTAATACCTTTTAAGTTATTCAAACCCGAAGGAATGGCTCCTTGAAAGAAGTTATTGCTCAAATTAAGAATTTCCAGACTCCAACAATTGCCCAGAGTGATGGGAATTTCACCTGTCAATTTATTGTGACCAACATCCAAATATTGAAGTAGTTTCAAGTTACCAACTTCCGATGGTAGAGATCCGATCAAAAAATTCTCATATATATCAACTCTGACCAGCGAAGGACTACTTAAAACTTCTTTGGGTATGGTGCCATTTAGCTTGTTTCTATCAAGACTTAAGGCCCGAAGACGACGGCAGTTTCCTAGACTCGAAGGGATATTTCCCTGCAAGCGATTTCTGTCTAAAGAGAGCACAGACAATCCAGTGATGTTGCCAATTGAGGATGGGATTCGTCCTGAGAGTTTGTTCTTGTACAAATACAATCCCTGCAAGTTTCGAAGCTTCTCAACACCAATAGGGATGGTACCCATGACAGAGCTCTCTACTATACCAAAAGTATTTAAGTTAAAGAGATTGCTAATATCGGTTGGGATGCTTCCAGATAGCGGACTTCCTCCTAATGCTAGATAGGTTAGGTGGGTAGAGAGATTGACGATGATGGCGGGCAGTGTTCCTCTCAGCTGATTGGTATATAGTGACAATCTTTCCAAACGGGTACAATTGGTCAAAGAAGTGAGGAAACTCAAGTCATTGTCTCCTTCTCCACCTCCTAGCTTATTATCAGGTATATTTAGGACACGGAGATGCTGTAGTCTTCCCAAATTTACTGGCACGGTTCCATTAAAATTATTATGACTAAAATCAACCCTAGAAAGTCCTGAAGCATTGGGTAATGAAACTGGTATTGGTCCCGTAAATTCATTTGTTCCGAGTAAAAGTTGTTTGAGATTTGGAAGGGTGAAACCTAGATTGAATGGAAGGTTTCCGTTAAGTCGGTTATCTGACAAAGAGATAACAACTATGGATGAGAGGTTGTAAAGTGACGGTGGGATCATACCGGACAGCTTATTGGAAGAGATGGCAAGAATTTCTAACTTCAGTAGCCTTCCTAGTTCATCTGGAATGCTTCCTTCCAAAGGATTACCAAGTAGAAAGAGGGAAACCAGAGACGAGAGATTCCCGAGTGATGGTGGGATGTCGCCAATAAGATTGTTATGGCCGAGATTCAACATCATGAGCTTTCGCAGGGAGCTAAGCTGGACGGGAATTCTTCCCACGAGCTTGTTACGACGGAAACGGATGGATTTGATTTCCGAGCAGTGGGACAGATCATCGGGGATTCCTCCTTGCAGCCCATTACCACCAAGATCAAGATCCCGAAGCCGGAAAAGCCGGCCGATTTCGCGTGGAATTTCGCCATCGAAGCCGTTGTCTGAGAGGTTGATGCTCCGGAGGAAGGTGAGATTTGCTACGCAAGGTGATATCGGCCCCACCAATCTTCTAGACGCAAGATTCAAGGCGGTGACCCTTTGAGGATGCCGGTGACCACCGCATGTGACTCCTTCCCAGTTGCAGAAATGGAGGGAATCATTCCATGAGCTGAAGACCCCGAATGGGTCATTCCACATCCGATCCTTGAATGCGATCAAGGCAAGTCGATCTGTCTCGTTTCCGAAGGCTAAGGCGGAGGACCCGATTCCTATGCAGTTCATGCATGGGAGAAGGAAGGCAAGGACGAGTAATGACCAAAACACCCTCGGACGTAAATGTCCAACCACCATCCTTCTAATTTAATGGGAGGACTATCGAAAGAGAAAGCAAAAACAAACTCAATAGCATTTGGTGGGGAGTTGCATTCTAAATAGCAGATGGTAATAAAAAAGAGAAACTTTCTAGTCAAGGTCTTCCGCTAGCTAGTGCACGACAATGGCAATCAAAAGAACTTTCATTCACGTATTCAGCCTAAGGTCTTCCACTCATGTACCACGATGGTAATCAAAAGAACTTTTGTCTGCATACTCCAAACTAAGGTCTTCCACTCATGTACCACGGCAGCAATCAAAACAATTTTTTTTTTTTTTTGGTGCGTAGTTTAGCTTAAAGTCTTTTGCTTGTGCAATACACTTTTTTTTTACCGACACAAACTCACAGATGTGGCTTTTTAATGTATACCATAACAGATACTCTAAACCCGTGACCTCATGTTGAAACTCTTGCAAATCTACCATTGAGGCACGAGTAAGAGAGGCAATCAAAAGAACTTTTGTTTGCACACTCCAATCTAAAGTCTTCCACTTGTGAATTACAATGGCAATTAAAAGAACTTTCTTTAATTTGCATATTCCAGCCCAAGGCCTTTTGCTCGTGTACCATGACGTCAATCGAAAAAACTTTTATTTGGCAGTCTAAGGTCTTCCACTCGCGTACCACGATGGTGATTAAAAAAGCTTTGGAAGGCATATTCCAGTCCAAGGTCTCAGCTCATGTACCACGCATGGCAGGTATAAGATGACCATGCCCGTAAACCGAGCAGAGGAGGCAGCGTATACTCATGCACTTGAGCCTGTCATTGGCGATCCCTACAACTGCTTGGTCATACGGGTGCATTGAATGTGGGCCGTTGTTCATAAGAAAATCATCTTGGTCGGACAATCCTGACTGTTGATTTGCAGACAAATGTTTGCTGAATTCGAATAATTGGTTATTTATCATCTCAGCCATCTACTGAATTGGCCACCAATCGTATAGATAGGCAATCAAGTACCGTACATCTAAGTCAAGTCTGACAATTCCGATGGCTTGATTTGAGTTATTTTGATGCTGTGTACGTTTTCCATGCCTGCATGTTTGCCATTACACTGTTGTAGGATTAAAGTTCACATGTTATTGTTTACTTGACTCGTGATGCGGTTTTCTAGACTTGGTAATCATCTGAGATACTCAGTGTAACTCGGGCTTTTATTCTTGGGGAATTAGACTGTACTCCGGGCTGCCTAGGAGGCCTTTTTTTTTTTTCCCGCCTAGGAGCCTTTGTAGGCAGGCGCTTAAAGATGGTATAACCGTATAAGTGCCATACTTTAACCCTTTTTTTTTAAAACCTAACTTATAATCTATCATTTGGATATGTTGCTTAATTTTATGCTTTGAAATGTGGACACTTGTACCAAAACATAACCATTGGATATTTTGAAGAGGGCGACCAATCTCTTTGCGCCTATTGCTTGAGATATTATGCGTGATGAGTTATTTCTCAATTTGGATTAAGCCATACTTATAAACCTGACTTGATGTTCAGATCAGTTGGGTTGACTTGACACTATTTAATTATTTTGCATCATCATTTTAGCGCATGAAACCCAAAATTCAGGAAGATACTTAGGTGTGGGTTAAGATACTCATCCCGCTAAGGGTTAAGAGAAGTTTGCATGTATGCAACCAGAGTTGTCCTAGTCCCATGTTGCCCTTCGAATGAGGTAACAAGGTGTTGGGTTGGGTTTTTCTATAGTTTTGTCCTCTTTATAGTTTTGGTTAGAGTCTGCTTCGCTTTGTTGTTGTGTAGTGGTTGGGTTTGTTTGTTTTGCAGCCCTTTGGAATGTAAATGGATTTTGTTTTCACATCAATAAAATTACAAGTACTGTTTTCCCAAATTTAAGCCAAAAAGGAAAAAAAAAAAAATTGAAAACAAACAAAACGAAAAAGAAGGTATTTTGTTGCATTCATTAACTCCTTGAGATGATTGCAAAAGGATCAATGCTTATTAGGTAGGTATGAAACTGTGCGATCAGTTTTGAGGACGGACTATCACATTGGAAAAAATTGCATGATGAACGGAGGGGGTGTGAGCATTGGGATGAATGCAAGGGAGAATATACACTTCATTTAATACCAAAGGATTTTCCTAAAGTTCCTCTAAAGTCTGATGATCCTGGAAACTTGTTTAAACACAATCTATTTTAAAAAGTAAACAGATGATTGCATGACCCTTGGCTAGGGGATTTATTCCTCTTTAATCGAATGGGAATCAGGGCCATCCAAGATCTTAGTTTATGTACTAACATCCATGTTAGTAATATAATCCAAGACACGGAATGTAAATTCCTATATCCTAGCTCTCCTACACTAGCTCAATTGTTTCAGAAGATTAGATCGCACCAAATTATCCCGGTTAATAATGAGATTGTCTGGACCCTCTCCCCAAATAGTACATTCACCTTCGCCTTTGCTATTAAGGCCTGCAGAACTGGTCACCCAAATCCCCCTTGGTGCGACCTCATTTGATTTAGTGGTTTCATTCCTAGGCACTCAATTACGTCATGGATGATTTTCCTAGGAAGGTTAAAAACTAAAGACCTGCTTGCCAACCGTGGGATTATTGATGACATCTCTTATGCTTTCTGTCATGGTATTGAATCTATAAATCATCTGTTCTTTTCTTGTAGGTACATGAACTGGATTTGAGAAAACCTTCACTCTAAGCTTCTTATCCCTTGGATTTCCCATCCAACAATTGTCCTATTTCATATATAGTGGATAATGTTAATGATATGATTTCTATTTTTCTTGCTAGGCTATCTTTCCTTGCCTTTGCATGGCCTATTTAGAGAGAGAGAGAGAGAGAGAGAGAGAAATAACTGTACCTTTAATTCCAAGTCTCTCCAAAAGGAAACCATCTTTAGAAATATTATCTCAAACATGAGAGCTAGAGTTGTACTTCTTTTTGGGCCTTCTATTGCAAACATAACTTCTAATGCAATATCTGCGGCTTGGAATATTCCCATAGCCTACTCCATTGTGTGCACCACCACTGTCAGATTAACCCATATGCATAGAACCATAGCAAACCTGACTTTAGCATGTATTGAGATATATAGATCTAAAGTTGGCCTCTTATGCTTTTCCTCCTAAGCTCGTCCTACTTGGGGTATTGTCACTGATACTGTCATGCAAGGGACCTCGGACAAATGCCCTCAAATGCTTTACCAATGCATTACTAATTGTTTGGATACGTTATTGCAGGTGCAAATATCTTGGTGCCTAATAGTCAGAGTCTTGTAGCTATCATGGACCCCCACTCCTATTCCTGGGAGATGCGCCTTTTTGCTTGTGGTCTGCACTCTTACATTGTTACATCTAGTAGTCATGCTGATATTGCCCCGGGGCGCCATGGTATGACTCTCCTGAAGCTAGCTGTTATTCCTATGCATGCGCTATTCTATTTTCATCACAGAGATTGAGATTGCTAGATTGCTTTAATTGCCTCGCCCAGGTTGTGGGTTTTCTTTAGTCTTTTGTAGCTTCACTCCTCCTCCCTCTCTTTTTTTGTTTTTTTTTTTTTACTTTCCCTTCTCCCTTGTACTTGGTGTGTGGGTTGCACCTTTTTTTTTTAACTTTCTTCCTAGGGGTTCACCTCGCTAGTTGTATTTTTTAGGCCTTTGCCTTGGGTTAGTAATAAAAGACTGTTGGTCGCTTGCTTTCCAAATAAAAAAAGTAAATCGACGGAGATTGATGGAAAAAATAAGAGAACCACATTAGTAATTATAGTTCAGTGATTGGGCCAGGCCGATTATTAAGGAGATATGGGATAAATTTTTGATTGATGGTCAAATTCTAGGATCCATGCATGGAGATCATAGGTGTACACTTCAGATAAGTCAAGTGAAGCTTGGTTGAAATTTTGTTGCAATTGGACCTACGAAAACATGCTTTTGACAATGGCCTAAGAGTATAGGTGTGTAAACCATGGAAATCATAACTACTTGTCGTTAGGCGGGTCTAAAGACTTGTGCACGTATATTCAATGAAAAATGAACGATAAAAATCAATGTTTATACAAGATCTACAATGGTGCTCAACGGTTTGGATTTTGGATAAGCGGTCGATGAGATCTTGACCCTTGATTCATGATCGATGAATTTAAAGCTAAGCCTACAAGAAAGTAAATGGATGATTGTGATCCTAATCACTATGTAAAAGGCCGTAATTCGACGACCCGTAACTAGAGCTGTACACAATTAAGACAGCTTGAAAAGCTCGCTCGACTCAGCCCGAAAAAGCTCGGTTCGGCTTAGTTTGTAGGGTGGATCAAGCCAAGCCTAGCCTATTTTATGAGCTCATTGAAAATTCGCGCAAAGCTCGCCTGAGCTCGATTTTGCTTGGCTCGAAGTTTGGCTTAGTTTGGCTTGAATCAGGCAAAGGTTAATTTTATATATATATATATATATATATATATATATATATATATATATATATATATATATATATATATATATATATATATATATATATATATATATATGGGAAATAGTACTATGCGGTGGAGCGTATGCAATGCTACCATGAGGTCAAGGCGTGTCTTGTCTTCCTCCTTTAGATGACAGGTTTGCAAATTTTACAGCACAGATGCTTTCGCTGATATAAAGAAGGAAACTGGCTAAATCAGTTCTACTCGGACGCGGTTTTCGGCTAATGTCTTTCGCAGGATGTTCCACACTGTAAGCGAGGTGGGGTCCACTGTGATGTTTGTGAGAAATTCACTCCGTTCATCTGTTTTTAGAGCTCATTTTCTAGCATGCAATAAGAAATGAGACAAATCCAAAACTCAAGTGGCCCACACTAGAGGAAACAATGGGGATCGAAGTTCCAGTTATATGGTCCACCTGAGATATGGATCTGCTTAAGTTTTATGATCACTACCTAAAATAATATGGGAAAGCAGATGGACTACGTGGATATACGAAAAACTCAGGGCCCCACATGGTAATCCGCTTCCATATGAGAAAGTGGATTTGGTTCTGTGCCACGTCCACCAACTTTGTTGGTGCGTTTCTGTGGGCCCCACCATAATGTATGTGTTATATCCACAACGTCCATCCATTTTACGAGATCTTTTTGGATCATGAGCCCAAAAATTATGCTGATCCAATCCTCAAGTGGACCTTAAGAAGTACGGGGACAGTGACGCCCACCTTTGAAACCTGCCTAGGCCCACCATGATGTTTATTTGCAATCCCAATTGTTGATAAGTTCATCCAAACCTGAATGATATGAAAAAATTCAATATTACCTTGATCCAAAACTTCTATGCCCCTCAAAAGTTTTCAATGGTACTAAGCATTCAAATCCCTAATGCTTTCTTTGGTGTGGCCCACTTGAACTTTGGATCTATGAACTATGCTCTTAAATGATCTCGCCAAATGGACGGATGGTTTGGATATAACACATACATTATGGTAGGGCCCACAGAACATGGTGATTTCAACACACCACCAAGGTCGTGTGCACATTACGGAATCCACTTCCATCTACGATTCGGCGTAGTTAGGCCTGCACACAGGTCGGGTTAGGGTCGAGTGGGCCCAATCCTGGACCGAACCCAAATATATTTTAAAGGTTTTGGTTTCGGTCTGGGTCATGACCAGGTTGGGCTGACCCAACCCTAACCCTACCTTACTTGTAAAAGGGTCAACCCCAACCCTACCCTACCCTATATGCTAAACCGGGTCGGGTCAGGTCGGGTTATGACTATGTTTCTATGATGTGGTCCACCTAAGATTTGAGTCAGCTTCATTTTTGATATCATATCCTAAAATGATCTTTCAAAATAGTTGGACGGTGCGGATTTAAGACACATAGTCAAGGGCCACCCACCTTAGTGGATCCCGGATGTCACTTAATCCGCCCCCTGTGAGTGTGAGATGAGCGTAGCTTGGGTGAGAGTCGATGAGACCCTGGAACCAGCCATGTGGGTGAAAGCTTGACCATGAGGCTCACGTCGATGTATATATTGTAAATCCATGTCGTCCATCTATGTTTCCAGATTATTATAAGAAATGGTCCCAAGAAAAAGGAAGCAGATAAAAGCTTTAGGTAGACCACACCATAAAAATCAGTGGTCATTGAACTCCCACCATTCAAAAATTCTAGAGTCCACCCTAATGTTTATTGACCATTAAACCTATTGATAATGTCATACAGATATTTCTAAAACCAATAAACAAGTATAAATCGGGTGGTTCGGGTCGGGTGGAACTGGTCGGGTATACGTGGGTCGGGGTACGAGTTGGGCGGGTTTGGCATGTACCCTAAATCGTACCTAAATTAAAAATGGTCCAGCTGCATCCACTTGTGACCAGACCATTTTCTCAGCCGGGTCGGGATGGATCAGGTTTCTACCGGGTCAAGTCGGGCGGGTTAACCGAGCAGATGTGCAGCCCTAGGCATAGTAGGCATAGTAGGGATGCGGATTTCGTGACAAAGGCTTCCACGAAAGTACCTGCTTGCAAGCAAGGTGGGGCCGACCATGATGTTTGTGAGAAATCCACCCCCATTTACTCATTCTTCAATCTCATTTTAGAATATATGACAACAAATGAGGTGATCCAAAACTCAAGTGTGCCACATGAGAGGAAAAATTAGGAAAAGAAATGCATATATACCGTCAAAACTTTCTTGAGGTTCCATCTTGTTGTTTATATGCAATCCAAACCGTTTATAAGGTCATTCCCACATGCATGAACTGAAAACATTAAGATCTTAGCTTGATATAAAACATTTGTAGCCATATGAATGTTTCAACGATGATGGTCGTTTAATTCCAACTGTTTCCTCTCATGTGGCCCACATGAATTTTAAATCTGCCTCATTTTTTGTCACATGTCCTAAAAGGAGCTCGCAAAACGGATGGACGGGTCAGATTCTCATGAACAACATCATGGTGAGCCCACCTACTTCCAGTGTGAAAACTTCTTGGAAAAGGCTTTAGCCGGTTTCTTCGGTTTTAGCTTTAGTTACAGTGCTGGTATATGCACTCTATATTTTTTTTTAATTTGTCATCCAATGGCCGAAGACAAGACACGCCTTGACCTCACGATATCATTGAATGCGCTCTACTGCATAGTACTATTTCCATACATATATATATATATATATATATATATATATATATATATATATATATATTAAAATATAATATTATATAATATTTTTTCATAGAATCGAGTGCCCTTCCCTAGACCTAATCATTTTTTTTCATTCGAGCGCCCATGCACGCACCCCCTCAAACCCTAGTCGTAGACTCGCCCTTGCCCGACTTGACCAGTGCCTCTGGCCGTTCGACTTCCACTCTCTCTCTCTCTCTCTCTCTCTCTCTCTCTCTCAACTCATCTCATCTCATCTCTGATCTCTCTCATCTCATCTCTGATCTCTCCCCTCATCGCTGATCTCTCTCCTCATCACCTGGCCAACCAATGCCCAACCTGACCTGCATGGCTCTCTCTCTCTCTCTCTCTCTCTCTCTCCCCCCCCCAGTCGCCTGGCTAGTCAACGGCCAGTTCTCAGACGACCAGACCGACAAAGCCGCCCCCTCGACCCTCCATGTCCGAAAGTTCGAATTTACGTTCAAAAGCTCGTCTAAACCAAGCTAAGCTGCCTAGTTTGGCTCGATGACCAAGCTGAGCCAAGCTTGTGCCCAACCACTTTGCTGGTCGAGCCAAGCTGAGCTTGGCAAAGCTCGATTCAATTTGGCTCGTATACACCTCTACCTATAACCATTGAATGTTAGGCAAGTTGACGGACATGGGCATTGAGAACGGCCATCGAAAATTTCAATGTTGAAAACAAAATTCCACGGGTCAAAACCGCCCAATGCTTTTCGTCGGTCCGATCGAGAAGCCGAATATGAGTTTTGGTGGAGAAGTAATTTGGCGGTCGAAAACCGCCAAACAAGATGCCGAAAACTTTTCGGCGGCTTGGAGGCAACCGCGTCGTATGAGTTTGTCAGCGGTACTTAATTCAACAGTTCTCAGTTGTCGTTCTGGGATATTATTTGACGCCTCATAACCGACATTCTAGGCCGAAATATTTAAGCATTTCCAGGGCTTTGGCCGTCGAATTTGGTTTCGATATAGAAAAAAAAAACAAAAAACAAAAACAAAAACAAAAAAACAGCTGAATTTTGGACCCTTAGGGCTATGCCGGTATACCTGATAAACATATTTTATATTATCTAAAATAACCACAATCTACCGATTTCAACCTAAAAATCATCCATATCCGAAGCTTATGCGGGCCACACGATAGGTAATAACGCATATTGAACTCATAAACTATCATGGGGTACACAATTTTAGATTAGGGACAAAAACGGGTGGTTACATTCAGTCCACTGGGAGTGACATTCTGAATGGTTGAAAATGCCATTCGAACAGTTTGAATGGCATAAAAATATCAAAATTGGACGATTGATAGTTTCAACGGTGGTAAGCCATAGACCTATATCATGGGATTAAACTTTGCATTGGATTAGCCATGATTTTGGGTCCACACCCTAAAATGACGTGGCAAAAGAAGTGAATATTTCAGATTTGCAATAAGTACCAAGAAAGTGAGGTCGACCAAAATTAACGTTTCATCAAGAAGTCATGTTTATGATATGGTGTTCCAAGTAGATGGTGCTCTAACAATGGGCCCATTGTGGTCTTTGAAAAAAAAAATTGAGCCATGCACCATTTCCTCGTAGGATTTTAGGGCTTGGCCGCAAAAATGATTCAGATCCGAAGCTTAGGTTGGCAACACGGTAGTATATAAGAGTCAACAGTGAACCCGGGCCCTTCAAATCGTCATGGGCCACAAAAATTTAGATCAAGAGCAAATACCAATAGTTATGTTTAGCCCACTGAAATGACATTTTTGAATAGTTGAAAGCATTTTAATGGTTTGGATGGTCTAAACTTATTAAAACTGGACCATAATTAATAGTTTCAATGGTCACAAAAATTTAGATCAAGAGCAAATACGAATAGTTATGTTTAGCCCACTGAAATGACATTTTGAATAGTTGAAAACATTTTAATGGTCTGGCTGGCCTAAACTTATTAAAACTGGACCATTAATAGTTTCAACGGTAGTAAGCCGTGTACCCACTTTTTCATGTTTTGAGACCCAACTTTACATTGAATTTGCTTGGGTTTTGGGCCCACACTCTAAAATGAGATGGTGAAAATGGTTGATGGCTTGGGATTTACGAAGGTGGCCCCCACCAAAATAAATGGTTGCATGAAAACATTATTGGATAGAGACTTGTGTCAATTATGGGTGTGAGATGGTCTGGCCTCATTGTATTCTTTGCAAAAGATCAGTTGTCAACCATTTTCTTCATATGATTTTAGGGCCTGGGTCAAAATGTGATCCAGATCCGAAGCTCAGGTGGGCCACACGGCAGATAACAATGTAGATTGAACCCAGGCGTTTCAAGCCTTTATGGTGCCACAAAATTTTTAGATAAAGAGAAAAAATTGTTGGTTATGTTCAAACCACTGGGAATGCCATTTTAACGGTTTGAATTGCCTAAAAGTATTAAAAATGGACCATTGATAATTTCAATGGTAGTAAGCAATGACCCACCTTTTCCTGTTATGGGACCCACTTTTTTTTTTTTTTTTTTTTTTTTTTTTTTTTTTTTTTTTTTTTTCTTGAAGTGATCGCAAATGTAGCGACCTTTTTTTATTTTTTGGAAATAAATTCTTATTCATAAGGAAACACGCAAACATTCGGGTGGGTCCCTATAAAAAGGCCAGGGGCCACCTATCATAAGCAAACATATATAAAACCTATGCCCTTCCTATGCGTTGAAGGGCCTAACGATTCCAACCCCCGCAAACATATATAAAACCTATGACCTACACCAGTTTTGTACAGGGCCTGCAACACCATGCTAGTGGCCCCACCATGTTGTATATGTAAAACCTATTTTGGACATCAAGTTATATCCTTATTCTAGAACTGAGGCATAAAATTGGTGAGATGTACAACTCAAGTGGGCCACACGATGACAAACAATCGGGATGAGATGCCAACAATAGGTTTCTATCTTGGGCCACCATCTTGTATGATGAAATCTCTCGGTCCATCAGGTTTCATCCTTGATTCTAGGAGAGGCAAAAATTTTCTCTTGGCCGAGCTTCACGTCAAGCCACCAAGTTTTGGAACTATGGTAACTGTTCTGTCTCAGGTTCATCGGCTTTTTTTTTTTTTTTTTTTTTTTTTTAAAAGAAAAAAAAAAGCTAGCAATTGACTGGCCCAGTCGACTCAACAAGTCTTGTCGAGTCCTGACTGAGTGGCTCACAAGCCAGTTTCAAATAGACCTCGCGGCGAGATTTTTCTCTGTGACAGGTTTCACTTCAAGCCACCAAGTTTTGGAACCATGATGTCCGTTTTTCGCGTTTCTCTTTGATCCGGAATGAGCTACGTTTTTGTTAGTAAATTCCAAGCTGCGTTGATCTTTCTGCGTTCCAAAACTCACCATCTGGTGAGCCCACCATTGATGGGACAATGTGGCAAAACACTCCCCCTTATCATGCCATCATAGCCATCTAAATGGTTGGCCTGCAAATGGATGTTTTGTTAAAAGGACGTTCTGTGGTCTAAAAGGTCTAGAAGGTGCCTTCTTCAACCAATTGAGAGATTTTTGATCTATTGGCCATTCATGGTCATTGGAAGGTGCGACCCGCCTAAATGGAGCGCTTGCCGAACACAAACAATCATTAATTCATGTATAACATTTAATGATGCCTCTTAGGAAATGAAAGAAAGTCCTTGAGAAAAAGAAAGAAAATTGCAAAGGAAAGCAAATATTTTCTTGCTTTTCATTCTCAGTCATAAAGAGAACAAAACACCTTAATCTGATGGTGGATCAAGTCCAAGGCCTTGTTTCAATTCCTTGGAAATTTTATACAAATTGGCTACTTGAAAACTAGTCCCCACTTGAGCTATAGGGACCGAATTGCAGCCTAGTTCTCAATACCCACATGCATCACTAATAGTCTCTCCTCATTTCCACCGTGAACTCTTTTGGACGAACCATGTCAGTGTGTCAGTTGAGTACATGACCCTTGTCTTTGTTTGGCAGAAAAAACAGAGTGCCTTGATCTCTTGACACGGATTTGAACTCAATTATGTATTTGTGTAGACTGTATCTAGCTCCTACCAACAAAAGGAAAGATGCTAATTAGGCTAAAAATTGTGGCAATTCATCTGCTATGCAGGCATAGCAATCTAGTGCTTCCAAAACATGATAATTAGACTGATCAGATTGTCTGAACCGTCTAATTTGCTGGCTGGATTTGGACCGCTGTCCAACTTGTGGGCACAAGTTGGATGGTTGGATCATTCAATCAGTGTAATTTTCAGACAATGATGCATCATAATGGGCCCCACAATTTGGAACTTCTTGCTTGATATGCATGTATGCTACATATAACAAGCATTTAGAAATTGTGGTGAATAGCGAATGCAAACCATTGTCGTGTAGTCGGCATGAAGTTAGAAGCTAAGGCAATTGGAACTCATCTGAGGAATGTATTAGGAAATGATGAGTAAGAAGAATTTAAGATAATGCATACCTTACGAGCCGTATGATCCAACTCTAGCTAGTTTCCAGCTTGTGAAAATTTTCCTCACTTGTTCGAATGCCATCATGAAGAGGCCAAAGAAATATACAAAGCCAATCTGTATCTTTGCTAGGACATCAAAGATACATGCGAGACGATCTTGTCCCTCGCCATTGCTTCTGCTCAATGACAATCTCACCCCCATTGCCGACAAAGAAAGAACTAACAATATGAGAAATCTGATCTGCAACGAGTGATGGGACTGACGACAGCTTACCCAAGTGAAAAGAGGGGGAAGAAAACATAGAATGATTGTACCAAAAAAGGCATACATACAAACACTTTTCTTGGCCAAGTTTGACCACTCCTGCAGATTCAAATTTGATTCTGATGCCTTGATGAGATCCATAAGAGCTTGATTGACCTGAAAGTCCCACATTAAGATACATGTCCAATAGCCATGAAATGTTAGTCCATGAAAGAATTCTAATTCACAATCTATTAGCTGCCATGTTCTGGCTTCTGCATGCCAGAGATGATCCAATCATAGACATGCTGAAGCCACTAAAACTAGGGGTGCAACTCGAGTGAGTTGGGTTGAGGATCAAAATGAGCCCAACCCTCGACAGAACCCGACCCGACCCAATTTCTAACCCGGTGTGCCAAACCCAAAGTTCTTTTTACTTGACCCAACACAACCCCAATACATGTGACTATTGCCAGCTTGACCAAACCCGACCCGAATTTGCTCAACCCAAACCCAACCCAATCCAAACCCAATGCGAGTACCTTGACAACCTGGCCCAAACTTTGGATCATAATTACTTGTATGAACACCTAACTGCATATTTTATTTACAAGTTTTAATTACTAATATTGTAGTTGTTTTATTTTGCAGATTGTTTGTTGGTGATAGTGGGGATGTTCGTGCTGATTGATTTTTTTTTTTTTTTTTTTTGTATTGGTTGTATGTACCGGTGGGATTGACATTTCGATTTTATTCAAAACATTATTATGGTTGAATGGTCATTTTGATTGGTATACAATTGAATGTTCAATCAGGTGATTGGGATATTGAATATTGAATGTTCTATCAGGTGATTGGGATATATTGAATGTTCCAAAGAGATTGAATATTGAATGCTTTCAAGTGGAAGGGATATTGAATCTTCCAAAGAAATATTGAATGCCCTCAGGTGGTAGGGATATTAAATGTTCCAAAGAAATATTGAATGGTAGGGATATTGGATGTTCCAAAGAAATATTTGTATGTACCGGTGGAATTGACATTTCGATTTTATTCAAAGCATTATATCGAATGGTAGGGATATTGGATGTTCCAAAGAAATATTTGTATGTACTGGTGGGATTGACATTTCGATTTTATTCAAAGCATTATTACGGTTGAATGGTCATTTTGATTGGTATACGATTAAATGTTCAATCAAGTGATTGGGATATTGAACATTGAATGTTCTATCAGGTGGTAGGGATATTGAATATTGAATGATTTTAGGTGGTAGGCATATTGAATATTGAATGCTTTCAGGTGGTAGGGATATTGAATGTTCCAAAGAAATATTGAATGCTTTCAAGTGGCAGGGATAGTGGATGTTCCAAAGAAATATTTCGTTGGCAATGAAAAGGTAATTCTAATACCTTTTCCTAGGAAACATTCCTTGGTCATAGAGTTTTTCCAAGGAAAATTTTCTTCAGTAAAAGTCGCAAAATTACCGATGAATTAAACAATAGCCATGAAATTGTTAACTTTTACCGAGGAAATTTTTTGTTGGAAATGGTCAACTTTTTATCGGTAAATCTTTTTCCCGAGCGTGATATTTTGATGAAAACAGCGACGAACATTTTCGTTGGGAATAACTTTTATCGAGGAAATTATGACATTTAGCCAGGAAAAATTTCCTCAGTAAAAGTCATATTTCTTGTAGTGCTAACGATTCCAACCCCCGCATTGCGGAGGACAAGAGAATCCCAAATTAGTCTGGGAAGCTATGTGCAGTTAGTAAAGACTTTGTTCATGCACCTTTTGCTAGCAAGTTTCGCCAAACCATCTGCTAGTGTGTTCCTTTCTTGTACGGTGAGTGTGCACAAACTGAAGGTTAAGAGGATGGAACTTTGGAACTGTTATGAGACCCACATATGCATATGATCGCATGAATATTTCGATCCCCGACCCTAAAATGAGATGGTGAAAATGACATTAAAAGAAGGGGGAATGCCATTTTAATGATTTGAATGGCCTAAAAGTAATCAAAATGGACCATTGATCATAGTAAGCAATGACCCACTTTTTCCTATCATGGGATCCACATGTGCACAAGATCCTCCTGAATTTTTCGACCCCCACCTTAAAATGGGATGGTGAAAATGGTAGATGGTTCAAAAAAGTATCACGAAAGTTGGCCCCATCTTATTTCCGGGATCTTTTAAAGTACAAAAAGAGGAGGGTAATTTCGTCGCTGCAAAAATGCTCTAGCAAAAGTGTACAATAAGCTCACGCAAGCGGTTTTAGGGCTAGCAGAGCAATTGAAAGGCTGTTTGAAGAAATAGTGTGGAAGTAACAGTTTTTGGTCAATGGAACAAAATAGGGGCAACTTAATTACGGGGAAATTCCAAGAAAAAAAGTATGTGCACACACCATCCATGACAACTCTCAGGGCTGGGCTTGGGCCTAGACTAAAATTTGACCCAGCTCAAGCTGAACTATTTTGGCTAGGGCCTATGTTGTGCAATACAGGCTAGGCTCGTACAGAGCCTGGTCCAACCCTAACCCATCCATTGACACCCCCTAATAAACAGTCCACCCATTAGGTGGGCAACACATTGCATTTGGATCATTCTCATAATTTTTCTAATTGGCACTTTTAGCACTTGTGTACAGCTCACCTGACAAGTGGGCTATGCCCAGGACTCCGACATAACCCACTTAGTAAGGCAAGCCGAACTTTTGGACGCCGAGGACTGGGTTATCTGAATTGGTTCAAGTAGTATTTGAGGAAAAGAAAACCACCCATCTAATGGGTCGGGTCCGGCCATAGGAAGACTAAGACTATCTTCCAGTCAAGGGATTCCGAAGCAAGGCTCACCTGCAGTGCGGCCCTTCAGATTAATTGCCTGGATCATCCAACCATGAACCCCACGTATAGAACTGAAAACCCAAGGACAATGCATACATCGCTTACCTAAGCCAACAAGTGCATGTGTACAAGGCAGCTCATGCACAAGCCAGCCAGCATTTGGTAGGGCTGACAGGCGCAATATCCAAGCTATCCATCAGGTTAATATGATCGTGCAGATGTCCTTACCCAAAAATAAATCCAATCCATTCATGAGATGGGCCACCCTAGAGACTCTGCTCTATATGCGTTGCTTTCAAGCATCCATAATTCTGTGAGGGGGGATGTTACTCAGGTGGAGCCTGGAATTAGTTGGTTTGGAACCAGTTCTGTTCGATGGTCAATGGGAATCAGGTTCAGATAACCGTTTGTGGGATGATTGCAGCAACCACAGGGATCATGAAAGGGTTGATAGAGTAAATGACGAAGAAAGGTATGATAGGAATGATAACTCGCCGTCTCATGATTTGCAGTCCAACACTGGTGGACGGCAAGGGGGGAATCCTAATGATAAGATTTACAATGCTTATGGTGGACAAGGCATGCACGATGCTCGCCTCCGATATACCTCTGCCTGTGTTGATTCCCGTTTCTAGTAATGGGTAGGTTGACTGTTTTTTCTGTTCCATATTTCCATGGGCACATCTTTGCTAGTATTTTTGCTATTGTCAAATCTTATTTTCATCCTGCTTTTGGTAGTCCACTGGGACCTTTTGTTCCAGCTCCCCCCTGAAGTTGCTATGCGCATGTTGAGGGAGCAGGGTGGATCGGCTCCATATTAAGGCAATGGTGGTCCATGTGGTAGGAAAGAGAGGTCTGGCCCTCAAGTTGGCGGTCTGATGCCAATCCTTGCTGTATCTCCAGCATTCCATTGGGATCCTAGATGCATTCGGGGGTTAGTGTTGTTCCAAAGGAATAATGACCTAAATCTGTTTATGGTTGTTTGAAGGTTAAAAAAGCGTGCCAGTCAATGGATTGAAATTAATTTGTTTTGGCCTGATTTCAAATGCCAATCCCAACTCCAAATTTGAAAGAAGTTATCTAACGGAGCTAGCATCATATAGAAACTAATTTTAGGAATTAGGGATTTACGTATTAGACATCTTGGTCTCTAATGCATAATGAGTTCAACCGAGATCTCTAATACAGTAATTGAATTACTGTGAACTAAAATGTGATCAATTCATTTTAAGATGTCTATCCTATAGGGCCTAATTTTTCAAGTTGACCTAGTTTTTGAACATCTTGACTAAGCTGCTGATTGTCCTCTACTTCTTCAACTTCCTGCTCAACCATACCTTCCACTTTCTTAAGGCCTTTTAAATTTGAATCAACCAACCATTGTTTGACGCTTGCATTTTTACTCGTGGGTGCAAGCGCGTGTGTTCTTGACTTGTTAAGAAATAACTGTGCTCGGTGCAAGACATTTATGAAATTCCCTTTAACTAACATATTCCCACTAGGGGCACACTCCAATTGTACCGGTACCTCTGTTTATCTACGGTCGTACTAGGAAGATGTGGGGCCCACACGATACGTGCATGAAATCCAACCCGTCCATCATGGCGTCATAGCATGTTATCCACAGTGCAATAAAATAATGCTTCTTCATGGATTACATGGATCACACTACGAGGAACAAGTTGTGAGTGAACGTCCGCCCTTGATTTGAGTGGAATTCCCACTGTTGTGCGTATGGAATCCTGTCCATTCAATCCCTTCATCAGGTCTGGATGAAGGGTCAGGTAGAAAATCATGCTGTTTTGAAACTCAGGTGGGCCCCTGCGTAAATCGAGGCTGGGCATCCCCTCTCATATTGTTTCCTTGGTGGTGGTCCCAGTTAGTGTTTGATCATCTACTATGGCTAGATTTGTGGGTTTATTTTCATCAATTGTGTTGTTGTGCTCGGTTTTACTTTCTATCTAGTACCGGATTAGGACTTTCCTGTACATGAAACTTATGTCCGTGAGATGACAATATTCATCTTCTATTCTTCCCCATTACTTATGTTGATTTTGTGGACTCTTCAAAGTTGCCGATGGCAGAATTTAGCTATATTTATGGAGATTTCTGGTGGTTTGACTCGGTAGATTCTTTCTCGAGCTGATAAACAATACTGCATTTTTTAATATTTTCTATTCAGATTAGTTTGCTAATCCCTGTTATGATTAATCTTCTGATTCCCACTGAAAGAATGACTTCTTGGTTAATCCTTTTTTTTTTTTTTTAAATTATTTTAGCCGTCAAAGTTCAGATCTGTTTTTTTGTGGGTGCTTCACCTGTTTAATGATTTCTTTAAGTACTGTGTCTTTCCTGGCTAAACCATACCTAGATTTCTTAAATCTTATTCAACGGTCTGTCTTCAATTATTGATGGCTATCCTTGAGTAAATAAAGGTCTCCGATTCTTTTAACTTTTTGCTCATTCAAATGTTTGATTGTTTTCAGTAATCTGGGTGCAGTTATCAAGATCTTGATGCCCCAGGAGATGAACTGTTGTTGATTACAGGAGTTTGTAGACAGGTCTCGTTTCCACTGCAAGCCATGACAAGAACTTAGGTGACTATTTAAGATGGGGAAAGAAATTGAAACATGCACCTCTGGTTTGGGTTTCTACAACTATTGGATCCTCATTTTCATTGCTGGAAGAAAATATCACCTGTTTTGTATTATATAGCGAACAACATATAAACTCTGTTGCCGGAAGCTTTTTGTCATGCTTTTGAATGAGAATACCACCCATCAACAAGAGATACAGGCGATAACGTAATTTTGGAAATATGAGATAACCGACTCTTCAAGGAATAGGAGTGAAAATTGGATTTTCTTTGTATTGTATTTGTGGAAATCACTTTCAGCGGTGGTCATTTTTGCGTTGTTGTCTTGGTGGGATGCATCTTCATTGCACATTTTCAGACTTCCATACTATTCCTATTATGGATTGATGGCAATGTTTATTCATGTTGAGAGGATTATCAACTCCAATTGGTTTGGAAATGATTGCCTTTGCATCTCTCTTTCGAAGAGGGTGACCATTGTTTTGTTGGGTTTGTCTCACATCGGTTAGAGGCTGGGGAGATTACTGGGCTATATATTGGGAAGAGGCCCCTTAACAATGACTAGTCATTTTGAGGTGGAACCGGCCCAACAAGTGGTATCAGAGCTAGCCCAGCCAAGCCGGTATGTGGTGGCGCCCGTGAGCGAGGGGGGCAGTGCTCAAGAGTCCAGAGAGGGCAGTGCTCGGGAGCCCCTATCCGCCCACACCCAGAGCCCACGAGCGAGGGGGGCAGTGCCCGAGAGCCCAGTGCCCAAAAACCCGGGAGGGCAGTGCTCGGGAGCCCCTATCCGCTATGGAGGGGGGGATTGTTGGGTTTGTCCCACATCGGTTAGAGGCTGGGGAGATTACTGGGCTATATATTGGGAAGAGGCCCCTTAACAATGACTAGTCATTTTGAGGTGGAACCGGCCCAACATGTTTTACGTCTGTGTGAAAAAAAAAAAAAAGCTTATTGCTTGAGATATAATGCGTGATATTCAATGTTCTGTTGGTTGGTTATTTCCTTAGTTTAGATTAAACCATAGTTAAAAGCCTTTTCAGATCAGTTGGGTTGACTTGACACTATTTAATTATTTTAAATTGAAATATTAGTTGTTGATTATTATAAATGGTTAGATTTTGTAAGCAGCATAAAATGCTACTTAAATCAACAACAGCACTGCCACCTCACTTAAGGTTGATTTACTTGGGCGAGGCTGGGGTTTGAATCTCTCTCCGACAGTAATTTTTAATAAAATCCTTCCATTTATGGCAAGTGACCCAAGTTCCAGTCACGCTAAGGTGTGTTGAGTCAACTGAGCCATTGGGTCAATTCAACAAGTCTCTTGGAGTCCAGTCAAGTCTGGCTTGTCACC
The DNA here is from genome assembly GCA_003013855.2 of Liriodendron chinense. Lineage (NCBI taxonomy): Eukaryota > Viridiplantae > Streptophyta > Magnoliopsida > Magnoliales > Magnoliaceae > Liriodendron > Liriodendron chinense. The sequence continues at coordinate 9,111,743 of ML058333.1, forward strand.
AAGTTACCCTGTAACTGCTCTAAATGAGTCTAACTTGGCCAGGTTTTGAGTCAAAATTTTCAGTAGTTTCAAAGGTTTATTTTGCCACTTGACGCCCACCATCATATTCACCGGTTTATTCATTGATAGACATTGAATGGTACCCCCCTTATATACTAGGTGTGGATTGCCTGGATACCTGGTCCCTAGTGACTTCATTGTGGGGTCCATGGTGATGTATGTGTTTTATGCACGTGGTCCATCCATTTCATCGGATCATTATAGTGAATGAACTCAAAATTGAGTCAGATTCATTTTAGTTCATGAACCCAAAATTGAGGAAGATCCAAAGCAGTGGAGCACACCATTGGAAATTAATAGTAGGGAAATTGTTTCTTGCAAAAACAGTATCTTACAATACAGTCCTTCTGCAAGCATCTCTAGGAGAAAGAGTGGAACATGGTATCTTCTTCTTCTTCTTCTTCTTCTTCTTCTTCTTCTCCTTTCTTTCTGTTCGCTTTTTTTTTTTTTTTTTGTTCTCTTTTTTTCCTTTCTTTTTAGCTGAAAATAGGGAACGCACTACTTGTAATTTTATTGAAGTGGAAACAAAATCCATTTACATTCGGAAAGGGTTGCCAAATCCACTAACCCCTCCACTACACAACAACAAAGCGAAGCAAATTCATAACCAAAACCACTAAGAGGACAAAAACACAGAAAAACACAACCTAACACCATGTTACCTCATCCGAAGGGCAACGGGGGACTGGGACAGCCTGTGGATGCATACAAACTTGGTTAAGGAGGATGAGCATCTTAACCCACACCTAAGTATCTTCCATTCCATGACTGGCCACAACTTGTTAATCATAACTAAGATAAGATGAACCTTGGCCCAACAATCATGCCCCACTTTGCTGATCTTTGTGAATCCCAACCCCAAGATATAAGTCCCTGATTGCATGCATTTCTGCAGCAATATCTCTGATATGCATACGCTCATTTGGAGAGTCTACAGAACATGCAATGCCAATTTTGACCACAGAAGATAAGCACTCTTGAATTCTACTTCTTGCAATGCTTTGTTGTTCTCCTCTGTTCAGAGCTTGAACTTCTTCTGAGAGCAGTTGTGGGTCTACAATCCTCATCACTCGATCAGGCAAAGCCTTCTTAGCGAATTGATGAATACTGAGGCTGTCGTTGAACATGTCATCAGTTGGTCTCTTTCCCGTGAACATCTCTAAAAGAAGGATCCCATAACTGTAGACGTCTCCATGTGTAGATGTATTTCCGCCCATTCCATACTCTGTCATTTAGGTATCTCAAAATTTTCCATTATTGTGGATTCATTCCAATAATTAGATAACAATAGGGAATAGTTTTTGACATAGAAGGAGCGGCAATAATTGTAATGTAGGAAAGATTATCCTATTAATTTCAAACTTTTGAAACATGAAATTGTGAAGGTATGTTGACCAACAACAAATGAGTCCAACCAAAATCATAACACTTGAAAAAGAAAAAAATAGAAAAACAAAAACAAAAAAATATGCAGCTCAGTATAAAACAATTAGCATTCATCCAACATTGCATGGCAACTGTTCAGTGCATTTTCAGGTGAAAATTATCTTTAAAATGTAAAAAAGAATTTCTTAAACACATTTAATTACTGCTTAGAGAAATCATTCCATTATCTCCTTCATTCTTATTGAGAGTTTCTTTCTAATTACCACTGCAGCTGGTTTTCGTTTTGGTAGTGGAAGTATGAGTTTTATGTAACCATTTATTTTGAGAGCTTTGTTGTTTGTAGCATTTATGAGAAATGATGCAATGCTCTTAGACCATCATAAGTTACAGTGCTTCTAATTTTATTTAGAAACTTGGGTAGTGCAATCGATCGATCTGGATTGTCCATTAGGTATCTTGCCCATTTCATGGGCTACCATGAGAGAAATCACACCAATTGGATGATCCACCCGTCCATATGTCAGTAGTTTTTTTAGCCATTCATTTTCCTAAGACATGGATGGGATAATAAAAAATGATGCCTTCTGATCTGATACATGGTTGGCTTCAGCGAGTAGATGTCCCCAGTTTTTTGTGTGTGCAGAAGTTTCTATATAAATGATCTTGACCATCCATATAGGCTATTGATTGGATGGTTAGGCTCATCCGGGTCCTTACTCATGGCTTAGTGGTAGAGTCACAAGAGTTTCAACACTAAGGTCATGGGTTTGAGTACCCATTATGGTGTGTGTGTGAGTGTGAGGGTGTGTGTGCTAAAATAAATAAATAAATGAAAATAAAACTCATCCAATGACGTGATTATGGCATGATATACCATGAAATGTGTGCTACACTAATGGCCATTCCTGGTCAATTGATTGGATTGTCCATGTGTATTGAATGGGGCATCATGACTTATGGATTATCCATGTGTACGTGTTGAAGCAACTCAAGCAGATGAAAATTGTGCGACCACCTCACAATTTAAATTGAATGGTCTTTACACGTTTTTACATTCATTGCTCCTACGTGGCCTACCTGCATTTTGGATTAGAATTAGGAAAGATAATTTTATTAATAAACGGAACCAGGAACAAGGGGATTCGGTTGGGTCCATTAAAAAGCACGTACGGACCACACCTATCATATAGACTGGCGCTGTACAAAGGAACTCAAAAGCGCTAAAGCCCTCAAAGAGGAGGTTAGGGCCCCCGCCACCCAAAAGGAGCAAAATCAACACTTTTCCATTCTAATGGTCCCAATTCCTGCATTATCCAAAGCTAGGAGCCTAGGAATCATCATAGTAGGGAGGTCCATACTAGAGAAGAAGAGTCTCTCTCGATTATCACTGCTTCCCATTTCGGCAAGGGCATCCACAACACCGTTACCTTCCCGAAAGACATGCAAGAACTTCAAATTCATGGCTCGATGCTTGTGCTTGATCTCGCCAATCATATACCAAATATTCCAAGGGCACAGCCTGTTTGCCCTTGGAATATTGGTATGTAACCGTTTTCGCAATGGGAGAGGAGTCCGTTTCGACAATGATATTTGAATAGCCCCTCTCCCAGAATAAATGAATGCTGTCTACCATAGCCCCTCTCCCAACAATGATATTTGAATAGCCCCTCTCCCATATTAGAACCTTATTTCTAGTAAATAAGATGAACTATAAAACAAATGACAGATAAAGCAATCCAGATCGGTCATCGTACCTGTTCCATTAGGTCGTTTCTTATTGTGTATTCTCATAGGAGCATTTGAAACAACAGTACAAACAATAACCAAAAGTGACAACAATAGTAGAGCATTAAAAGCTGGAGAATATGTGAATTCAAGATAGATATCTCAAAACTTTTGAGAAACATGCATCTAAAGAACATAAAAGAAGAAAGAAAAAAAGGCAAGAAATTGTTACCTAGAGGAACATAACCAATAGACCCTTTCATCCCAGTTGAGCTGGTTTGATCTTGAGAGGTATTACTAGCAACATTAGACAGGAACCTTGCTAATCCGAAATCACCCACGTGGGCGCACATGTCATCGTCCAGTAGAACATTGCCTGGTTTTAGATCACGATGAATGACCGGTGTGCCACAATGGTGATGAAGATACTCCAATGCAGAGGTGACATCAATGGCTATATCTAGCCTTTGAATAAGGTTCAAGCTCCTCAATTCTTGCTGCCCACATACACTCGGATGCAACCACTTCTCTAGGCTCCCATTAGGCATGTACTCAAACACTAGAGCTTTGAAATCATTCCCATTAAAATCAATACTTGAGCAAGCAGTAATGATTTTAAGTAGATTCCGATGCCGGATATTTCTCAAGGCTTCACATTCGGCAAGGAAACTCCTTAAAGCTCCTTGTTGTTGAAGATTGAAAACTTTCACTGCAACAAGTGTTTCATCGGGCTCTAGAATTCCTTTGTATACAGAGCCATAACCTCCCACACCGATTAAACTGTCCGTAGAGAACCCACCAGTCGCTTTGAAGAGATCCGCATAAGAAACATTTAAAAATTGTCCCTCCAAGAAAGTCTCCTGTAAAGGCTTCTTGTTGTCTTTTCTTCTCGCCCGATAAAGAGTAGCAAAGAGAAATGACAAAAGAATCAAACCTAAAACTGCACCGACCACAGAGAATATTACTCTTAGAGAAATCGACCTTCTGCGTTTTTTAGGAGCTTTCTTTGGGCAGGCTGGCAGCCGTAATTGTGGGATACCTCCACAAAGCTTCTTGTTTCCAAGGATAAAAAATGTGCTTGAATTTTTAAAAACCCCTTGAGTTGGGACTTCACCATCCAGATCATTAGATGACAAATCCAAGTACTCTAGAAATGGAAATTTCTCCAAAGCTACTGGAATATGCCCGGACAAGTTATTATGAGAAAGATCAAGAAATACAATACTTTTCAAGTTGTTCAATCCTGGAGGAATGGCTCCTTGAAAGAAGTTATTGCTTAAATTAAGGAGTCCCAGGCTCCGAACATTGCCTAGTTGGCTAGGAATTTCACCCATCAATCTGTTGTGAGCAGCAGACAATTTTTGAAGTTGTTCCATGTTACCAACTTGGGATGGTAGAGATCCAACCAAAGAATTCTCATCCATAAAAAGTTCGACGAGTGAAGGAATACTTAGAACTTCTTTTGGAATGGTGCCATTAAGTTCATTCCGACTTAGGCCTAACAGTTGAAGGCGACCACAGTTTCCAAGACTCGAAGGGATACTTCCCTGCAAACGATTATCAAATAAATTGAGTATAGACAATTGAGTGATGTTGCCGATGGAGGATGGGATTTGTCCTGAGAGTTTGTTGTTGTACAAAAACAAGCCCTCCAAATTTTGAAGATTCCCAACACCAATAGGAATGGTACCCGTTACAGAGCTCTCAAATATACCTAAACTATTTAAGTTGAAGAGATTGCTAATATCTGTTGGTATGATTCCAGAGATTGGGTTTCCTCCTAACCCTAGTATTCTTAGGTGGATAGAGAGATTGGTGATGGTGGCGGGCAGTGTACCTTTCAGCTGATTGATATGTAGTTCTAATCGTTCCAGATAACTACAATTGATCAAAGAAGCCAGGAAACCCCAGTCATCATCTCCTTCTCCACCTCCTAGCTGATTATAAGCTAAATTTAGTATACGGAGATTCTGTAGCCTTCCCAAATTAGCAGGCACGGGCCCACTAAATTTATTACCAACAAAACTAACATCAGCAAGTCCTGAAGCATTGGGCAATGAAACTGGTATGGGTCCCATAAATTCATTTCCTCCAAGGAAAAGTTGTTTGAGATTTGGAAGGGTGAGACCTAGATTGGCTGGAAGGTATCCGTGAAGTTGGTTAGCTGTCACAGAGAAAGCAACGATGGATGAGAGGTTGTAAAGCGATGGTGGGATCTGACCGGACAGTTTATTTGAAGACATAGAAAGAATTTCTAACTTCACTAGCTGTCCTAGCTCATCTGGAATGCTTCCTTCCAAACTGTTATCATTTAGAAAGAAAGAAACAAGAGACGAGAGGTTCCCAAGTGGTGGTGGGATGTTGCCAATAAGATTGTTACCAGCAAGATTCAACCATTCTAGCTTTGATAAAGTATGAAGCTGGACAGGAATGTTCCCTACCAGCTTGTTACCGTAGAAATTGATGGATCTGATTTCCAAACAGTGGGACAGGTTATCGGGGATTCTTCCTTGCAGCCCGTTACCACGCAGATCAAGATCCTGAAGCCGGAAGAGACGGCCGATTTCATGTGGGATTTCGCCATGGAAGCTGTTGATCGAGAGGTTCATGCTCCTCAGGAAGGTGAGATTTGCAAGGCGAGGTGATATGGGCCCCACCAATCTGTAGGACCCAAGATTCAAGGCGGTGACCCTTTGAGGATGCCGGCGGCCGCACGTAACTCCTTCCCAGTTGCAGAAATGGAGGGAATCGTTCCATGAGTCGAAGACCCGGAAAGGATCGTTGGATATCCGATCCTTGAATGCGATCAAGGCGAGTCTATCCGTCTCGTTTCCGAAGGTGGGAGACTCGATTCCTATGCAGTTCATGTATGGAAGAAGGAAGGCCAGGAGGAGTAATGACCAAAATGCCCTTGTACGTAAAAATCCATGCTCCATCCTTCTTTTCGTCTGAAGGGCTACAGGAAAAGAAATTCAGATAAAAATCCGGATTCGATAATCAAAAGCCAGTAGTATCTGGCCAGTGTGGCGTTGCATTCTGACCTTCGTATATTTATAATAGGAGTCGGTTTTGCCTCCGTCGCAACTCAGGAACCACCATGTGTCGCGACACACAGGGACCCATTTACTGAGATGGTCTGATGATTTGAACCCTCCATATTCTAGGTACTACGCTAATTAAGCTGTTGCATTATAGTCTACACTTCAAAGATGATACTAACCTGTGCTTTTATAGTTGAATGCAAGCCATTGAAAAATCTCTTTTCATTATTCTAAATTCATCCATGGTCGGTGGTGGTTGCAGTTGGAGAGAGATCATACATTGGACTCGACATATCCAATAATTCACACTTATCGAAATGGAAATCTGATTGCGTGCGGAGTTACTCCGCACGCTCTTATCGTGCGGAGTAAACTCTGTTGGGCCCACCTAGAATGTATGTGCTTTATCTATTCCATCCATATGTTTTTACACCTCATTTTAGGGGTTGAGCCCAAAATTTAAGCATATCTAAATCTCAAGTAGACCAGGCCACAGGAAACAGTGGGAATAATGATTTCCACCGTTGAAACCTTCCCAGGCCCCACGGTGATGTTTATTTGTCATCCAACCTGTTCATAAGATCACATGGATATGAATGAAGGGAAAAATCAAATATCAGCTTGATCCAAAACTTCTGTGTCCTCCGAGAATTTTTCAATGGTAGACATTCAGTTCACATGTTTCCTGTGGTGTGATCCACTTTAGATTCTGATATCCTTCATTTTTAGGCATCATACCTAATATTATCTGTTAAGATAGATGGACGGAGTGGATAAAATAAATAAATCACGGTGGACCCCACAGAGCGTACGGAGTTACTCACTACGCAATCCGCTTCCATGGAAATAGGCAACCTATCCTCGGATTAGTGTACGTTTTTCCTTTTTTTTTTTTTTTTTTTCCTTTTTTTTTTTTCGCTCTATTTACATGTGTGGGTACAAAAACTATTGGAACGATTCCCTCCACTTCTGCAGCCGGAAAGAGTCACCCCATATATCTTGTGCCCTTTGGCAGGAAGATAGGAAGCTAGGTGGTCCCTCTGTGACGTTTGTGAGAAATCCACCACATCTATCCATTTGGAGATCATTTTAAGACATTGGCCAAAAAAATGAAACATCCAAAATTCAAGTAGGCCTCATGACAGCAAATAATGACTGATTGTCAACTATTGAAACATTAGTAAGGTCACAAAAGTTTTGGATCAGGCTAATATTTTTCTGCTTTCGGTTAATCCAAGTAGAAATGACCTTATGAATGGTATGGATTGGCATAAAAATATCAAAGTGGACTCCACGAAAATTTCAATGATAAGTATTTCCCTACCCACTTTTTCTTATGGTGCAGCCCACTTCAATTTTGGATCCGCCTCTTTTTCTTAGACATATTTTAACATGATATGGTAAAACAGATGGACAGGATAGATTTCCTACTGTGGCCCCACCTAGCTTCTTGTTGCAAGAAGTTCCTACCAACACGCATCCCCCTTTGATTGGCCTGGCCATCTCCAATAACTGCCGTACATTAAATGCCCCTAATTAACCATTCCATTGAATTGGACATTAGATGCTCCTAACCATTCCATTGAATTGGTGTTTTCTTATGTCCTTTTTTTTATTATTATTATCATTATACTTATGAATGAAATGGACGTTTAAAACATTTTTTTTTTCTGCTATTTTTATAACCTTATATTATTATTTTTCTCACAAAAGGCCAACAATCAGAACTATTTTTGTGTATGGCCTACTTGGTGAGCTAGAAACAGCCTGTTATCCAGCCGGTTCTTTCCGCGAAGGTAACCAGGGTCTTTCCGCTCGTGTACCACAATAGCACGTGTAAGAAGCACATGCTCCCAATTGATGCGAATGGTATAAGTAGGACCAAGGAGACACACCAGCTCAACAGCCTGTTATCCAGCCGGTTGAGTACCTAATGGTGAGGCTCCCATTAGGCGATCTCTACACTTTAGATGCCTTGTCAAGAAGATCTGGGTGATCCTGATGGGCAGTCATGCTCACATGACCATATGATCAGCCTGATCTTTTAAAGAAGACATCCACTCGGTGGAGCTTACCTAACGGGCAGTCATATGAACCAAAAGAAGATGGACCGTAAATCGGCCATAACTTTATATTTGGGAGGAGTTACGAGACGCATAGTATATAGATTCTATCTAAATTTTCATTTTAAGGTGAACTGACCAACAATAGTAGGCTGCGTCTATCCGTTTCGTTAGAAAACGCACGGTTACAATAAAAAATGAAATTTTAGAAAAATTAGTTTATCTTAATAATTTCGATTTTTAATTTGTTTCATTCTTTGTAGAGTTTTGTTTATTTAAGAGTCTTAATTCAAGGGAATTTAACGCAAGAAAGATCCCGTAATAATAAAAATTAAGAAGTTTACCATTTTCCTCAAGTAATTAAAACCTTGAATCCACGAAGGTATTTTCTTGAATCCACAGGAAAAAAGAGATAAAACTCGAAGTTTTATTATTAAAAAAAAATATCTAATTGGTATGATTCTCGATTACACAATTAATAAAAGAAAATAAACCTTATTTTATAATTACTATAAGTATTAACTTTCTAACCTTAATTAAGAATCTTAATTCTACTAAAATAAAATTTACCAAAAATAGTAAACTTAGTCAAAATAGAAAGTCTTGATAAATCCTAGCATGATTAAGAGTAATCTTACTTTAAAAATAAAGAAATCCTACAAGAATTAAAATTACTAAAAATAGAAAATTTTCCTAAAATCTCTTTTTGAAGTGGAAGCGTGTATTTTCTTGCGAAACGGACTGATGTGACCAACTTTATGGGTTAGTTGGCCTCAAATGGCCAATTCTACTCAAAATTCGGCGCTTATTTTTCCCATAACGATGCCCGGAGTAAAAGTGCCAATTTATAGTTTACACTTCAAACGATAATTTCTCTCTATCGGTATTGAATTTCTTCGATTCGAACATGCCTGGGCCCAATTATGTCATGTCCTATGAATGATTGGGCATGAATTTGACAAACTACTTACTCTTCCATTTGGCCTTCTTTTGGTTTAACCACGCTAGTAATGTACTTGTGCCACGCCCTACATCAAAATTGGAGTAGTGACAGTATTTGAACCGACTTCATAGATGATTTTTGAGTCCGAATGACATTTTTTTTAAATAAAAATTATATTCATTAAAGCAAGAGGTAGCTATGCAGGGGTATGCACGTTCGGGCAGCCTTTGGGAGAACAAAAAAGAACCTGGAGGCTGCCTACCATAAGAAAATCTCTAAGGCTCAATTTGGAAAGGACGGAGCTAACTGAGACCATCAGCTTCTCTAATACTACGCAGCCCTGCCTTGTCCAACAACAGATTTCCTCTAATAGAGTAGGGAGATCCCTGGTTGAGGAGATAACACTTTGAGCAATGGGAAGAGCTGCCTAATCGAGCTAGCCCGTCCACTACCTAATTAGCTTCACTGTGACATAGCTTAGACCTATTTCTCCACATTTTCAAATCCCATCCAACATAGCCCGAGCCTGTATTGAAATTGGTTATTTGGCATTTCAACCATCTACTGAAATGTCCACCGAATGAAATAGATAGGTTATCAAATACTGTATCTTTTGGTTGATGAACCATATAAGTCGGGAGCGGATTAGGTGTGGCCCGAGCCTCACCTAGACAGTGTGGCAATTACTGAGCAGTCCACCTTGATATATGTATTCTACATCCACTTGGTCTGGCCATCCATTTTGCCAGATCGCTAAAAATTGAAACAAATCCAAATCTCAGGCAGACCACACAATTGGAAACAATGGTGATTGGCCGTTTAAACACTTTTTCCAGTTGAAAAAGTTTTGGATCAAGCAGATATTTGTTGTCTCCCTCCATCCAGGTTTGTGCGATTTTATCAACAGGCAAATGGCAAATAAACATTACAGTGGGCCCTAGAAAGATTTTAATGGTGAGGTGTTTATTCAACATTTTTTTAGGCGTTCATTCACCATTGTCTCCTAGAGGATGGAGCAAAATGGGTGGACAGTAAAGATGTAAAGATATAGAATACATACATCAAGGTGGGCCCCACTTAAGGGCCGTGCCATCTTGGGTATGGTCACATCTTTGTCGGACAATTTGGCTTGATTTGAATTATTTTATTGCCATTTACAGAATTTTTCAACCCAGCGTATCAACCACCGCACTTTCAGGCTATACAAATTTATCTGTTGTTGTTGACTTGAGCATTGTTTGGAACTCGTGACCATGGAAGATACACAATAACTCAGTATTATTTTCAGTAGGGGTGTCATGGGCTGGGCTCATGCCTGAAAAATCAGAATTTTGAATAGGCCAGCCCAAGACAGTTCAAAATCAGGGCTGAGACCTACCCCAGGTCCCCATGCCTAGCCCGTTGACAGCCCTAATTATGGGGATAGTTGATACTCTGGATGTGTATCCTAGGTTTGATATGCGGGCGATCAAATTGGTACACGTGACATACATTAACTCAAGTTAAACTGGCTAAATTGTGGAACCTGCGGTCGCCAACTTATAATCTACAAATTAGATTGGTTGCACAATTTTACCCTCTGATTCATGGAAACCTGTGATGAGATATTGCCATTTGATATTTTCATTATCATTTTGAACGGTCCAATAAATGTCAATTAATCTTATATTTAGGTAATCAAATAAGTGTAATTTTTTGGTTCATGATACATCTAAACTATAATACACAAGTCGAGCAGTTAATTTGTGCTACTTACATGTTAAACATGCAATATGTAAGTAATTTACAAGTGCCTGCAATTCATCCGTCAAACTTGGCCATGTATCTAAGCTTTTATCTTTATTATCTCACAAAAGATGCCATTGGCCGCCTAACACACGTCATGGTTATTCGATGCTGTCAATCTGGTGGGCCCATGAAAACCCTTAGTCACAAAAGGATGAAGTAACCTTGTCGTGTGCATTTGGATGGAAGCCCAACGGATGGAAGATGCTCAAGTTTTCAATTTCATGAAAGAGACTGGCTACTCTGCGGTCATGATACGCTGCCATTTGCCACCCAACAGGCGACCTGGTGATCATTGATGCAGTCAATGTGATGGGCCCCTCCCCGGAAGCCTTAGTCGGAGAAGGGTTCTCATTGTATGATGTTAGCTTTAAGGTCAATGGACTTTATGGAAGTCCAGATTGTGGAATAGCTGCAAGTGGACGACTATTTTATTCTTGTGCCGGCAAATTCTATGGAAGGCCCAATGGATGAGCGTTTACGGCTTCTCAGCTATGATCCGTTCATATCAGCAAAGAAATTCAACAATTTTTTAGGCATTCATTCACCATTGTTTCCTACAGGATGGAGCAAAATGGGTGGACAGTAAAGATGTAAAGATATTGAATACATACATCAAGGTGGGTCCCACTTAAGGGACGTGCCATATTGGGTATGGTCACATCTAAGTCGGACAATTTGGCTTGATTTGAATTATTTTATTGCCATTTACAGAGTTTTTCAACCCAGCGTATCAACCACCGCACTTTCAGGCTATACAAATTTATCTGTTGTTGTTGACTTGACTAGCAGCATTGTTTGGAACTCGTGACCGTGGAAGATACGCAATAACTCAATATTATTTTCGGTAGGGGTGTGGTGGGCCGGGCTCATGCCTGAAAAATCAGAATTTTGAATAGGCCAGCCCAAAACAGTTTAAAATCAGGGCTGAGACCTACCCCAAGTCCCCATGCCTGGCCCGTTGACAGCCCTAATTATGGGGGTAGTTGATACTCTGGATGTGTATCCTAGGTTTGATACGCGGGCGATCAAATTGGTACACATGACATACATTAACTCAAGTTAAATTGGCTAAATCGTGGAACCTGCAGTCGCCAACTTATAATCTACCAATTAGATTGGTTGCACAATTTTACCCTCTAATTCGTGGAGCTGTGATGAGATATTGCCATTTGATATTTTCATTATCATTTTGAACGGTCCAATAAATATCAATTAATCTTATATTTAGGTAATCAAATAAGTGTAATTTTTTGGTTCATGATACACCTAAACTATAATACACAATTCGAACAGTTAATTTGTGCTACTTATATGTTAAACATGCAATATGTAAGTAATTTACAAGTGCCTGCAATTCATCCTTCAAACTCGGCCATGTATTGAAGTTTTTGTCTTTATTATCTCACAAAAGATGCCACTGGCCGCCTAACACACGTCATGGTTATTCATGCTGTCAATCCGGTGGGCCCATGAAAAACCTTAGTCACAAAAGGATGAAGTAACCTTGTCATGATACGCTGCCATTTGCCACCAAACAGGCGACCTGGTGATCATTGATGCAGTCAATGTGATGGGCCCCTCCCCGGAAGCCTTAGTCGGAGAAGGGTTCTCATTGTATGACCTTAGCTTTAAGGTCAATGGACTTTATGGAAGTCCAGATTGTGGAATAGCTGCAAGTGGACGACTATTTTATTCTTGCGCCGGCAAATTCTATGGAAGGCCCAATGGATGAGCGTTTACAGCTTCTCAGCTATGATCCGTTCATATCAGCAAAGAAATTCGGTCTTTCAGTGTCTAAATATTGAAAGCATTTAACAAAAACAACGTTTACAACCCAACTGCGTAGTATGTGGTATTTATCAAATAACGGTATTAACTTACTTGGATGACTTATAGAGAGCAAATGATAGATTCATAGTTCCAAAACATTAGGAAATCTTGGAGCAATCAGAAAGGATCGGTAGACATTTGTGCTTTCATTGTCTGGAAAATCTGGTTGAGCCGAAATGCTTGCATGTTCCAGGGAAGAAAAGCTAAGGCCAATGGAGGTAATTTAGAAGGTGAAGAGGTGGTTGTTGGAGATAGGTAATGGTGCAGCCACAGGCGGGACGAGATCGAGCACCATCTCTCTTATATGATAATCGATCCAAATCCATGCATCTATCGAGAAGAACACTCGATCTTCTTTGATTTCTCAAGGGGCGTTCGAAGAACACGAGTAAACAGAGTATAAAGTCAATAATTTTTCATTAATCGAAAGATAGAATGTTAACAATGAAATAAAAAATCTATATTTATAATAAAATTAAGTCTTAGATAAGTATAGAAAATTCTAATCACATATCTAGATGAACCGTAAACACTAAGAAAATATCAACAAAAATCTGCGCAAACTGTACAATACTTGTTGGGTGTCGTCTTCCTTCCACTAGTACAAGCAATCCACATATTTGATTGACAAGAAACTTTTTGATCTTGCTAACAGGGATGTACTCTACAAGAAGGTTGGTTTAGATTCTTCGCATCAATAGTGGTGGGCCACTTGAACCATCTCCAAATTAAATCGACGAAATTCGGAACTTTCTGGATAATTCATGCTATTTCAGACATTATGGTCAATCCGTAGCTCTAATCGACGTGAAACTTGTTAGTTTTCTCAGCATCGAGTAGCTTTAGAAGATGGACGAAACGAATCACCATACATAATCAAGATGGGCCACATGAATGGGGCCGAAAATCCAAAAACAGGAATAACACTTTCCTTCTAGTTGAAACTCCAAAATCGGAAACTACCGCAAAACCCGCGCGTCTCATGATCGATCAGCTGTGGGCCATGGTCAGTCAAACAGAGTCCAAAATAGTCCAGAGATTTTGGACTGACTTCCATCCGAAATTAGACCGATCGGATGACCGGTCCTCGAGTGTGTACGACCGGTCGTTAGATGACATTTCTTTACGTTTTCTCATATTCTTCCTCCGGTCCATCTCCATCATGAAGGCCATTGATCCTCGCCCTTGATCATGAAATTCACTCCTTACATCAGGTAAGCATATGACTGATAGGGGAAGAATCTCCTTCTCTGATTCTATTTCCCTAAAAGCCATCAGAGTGGAAGCGTCTGGTCTGCAAGTGGTCAAATGGCTCAGGTCGGGAGTTAATTGGTTCAAGCTTAACATTGATGAATCCTCGAAGGGCAATCCGGGAGATAGTGGAGGGGTATGTCTAGACCACCATGGGTCGATGCTTTTGCCGTTTCACAAATACTATGGTCATGCTTCCAACAATATCACAAAAGCCCAAGCTATGGTAGATGGTATCAAGCTGTGTCAGGAGAGAGGATACTCGAATATTATTGTTGAAACGGACTCTCAAGTCATTGCTAAGGCGACTTCCTCTCATGGTAGTGATGGTCCTTGGAATATCTTGTACAGGATGGGAGAAATCAAGCGGTTTGCAACAATTTATGAATCTCATCATTGTTCATATTTTGTGGGAGGGTGATTCGGTAGCTAATTTACTTGGCAAAATGGGTAGTCATAGACTTCCATACAAAATTTTCTATCTAGAACAGAATTGTCGATGCCTATTCGTGGCCAATTGGCTATGGATAATGCTGGGATTGGTTCTATGAGGAAGGGGAAGGGCTGATTGATGGGTTGTGTGGTGGGACGGTGTAACGCCTCGGATCTCCGAGTTTATTTCAGAATTTTAAAAAAAATTATTTTGATTTTATATCGAGCGTTTACCTTGTTTTGAAAACAACGGACCATCCATAGGAGATTCGATAGGGGACCATTTACAAAAGTTGCTTAAAATGATCCCATAAATGTCATAGAAAGATCAAATTTTGAAAATCTCACAGTTTTTAAATAATTACAAAAATGCCATTAACCAAACTTAAGTGAAATTGTCATTTTTAAGTATCATGTTTTTTTACGATCACTTTCATGCAAAACTTCGTATATGAGCTTTTGGGCACATTTTAGCCGTACGCGTTGAATTTCAACCCTCCGATCATCCTACAAATGTCCTAATCAGAAATTGGGTCATAAGTGGCCCACCTTATCTTGGATCTACCTCATTTTTCTTGTCAACGGTTATTTTTATATTTCCCACCTATTGGACGGAGGGAATTGTCCAGATCCACCTCAGTGGACCCCACCCGTTCGAACCCATGCTTAACGCACGGGTTCCATACGTGACTAAAAAGAAAAAAAAAAAAAAAGAGTTTTCTTATTCCGTCTTCTCCGTTTTCCTCGTGGCAACAGCAGCTTTCGCTGCCGACCGTGAGCTCCACACCGTCCATCATCATGGACCCGCTGCCACATCCAAGTCGTCTGTTCTACTCCCCCTCGTCTGTAACCCATTCCATTCAAACCTTTTAAGTAAAACTCGGTCGTACAACCCGCTCCAAATCACCGTCTAAACCAAGATTCATCAAAATCTTCCGATACGCCTTGCATGGATGGCCCATCTTTCTCTCAAACCTCTATGTGGACCCAACCTATCACCCCAACGGTCCCCATACGACATGGATCGCAGGATATCGTATTTACACGTCTCCTTCTTAAATCGGGAAGATCGGATCTATCGCACTCACTGCCCATGCTAGTTATAAACCCTACCATTCGTCCACGCCTGCTCTCTCCAGAAAACCCAACGCCAGAGAGAGAGAGAGAGAAAGAGAGAGAGAGAGAGGAGAGAGAGAAAGTGAAAGTTGTTTGGGAGAGAGAAAGAGGAAGAAAGAGGGCCACTGTTTTTCTGTTGCTGCTGAGAATTCCTCTAGTGAAGGAAAAGAAAGAAGAAGAAGGAAGAAGGAGAAAGAAGAAGAGGGAGAAGACGAAAGAGAAGAAGGAGAGAGAAAGAATAAGAAAGTGAGTCAAACTGAGTCGACTCGATTGGGTTCCCACGTTGAACCGTTGTTGGAAGAGGTAAGACCCATTTAACCATGATTTTTGTTTCCTAGATCTAGCCTAAACCCTAGCCTAGGTGTAGATCTAACCCTAGTTGGTCGTGGCGATAAAAATCGTATTGATCTACACATTAATTTCGTGTTTTCTGTTAAACATGTTGGGTTTTGGATCCAAGAGATACTTCACGGCCCTAGCAACGTCTCAAACCAACCAAACATTAGAGGTAGGGATTTCCTTTAAGCCATCTACGATGATATTAAATTGTATGTTGATTTTATGCTTGAAAGTAGGATTTTGTTACGTGACTTCTTAAAACAGTGCTTGTTGAAATCTTTCCATGTAAATATAAATTGTATGATGTTCCTTGTTGCGTATGTTGAATTTTGATGTATGAACTATGCTTAAGTGGTTGGAAAATGAATTGTGATGATATACATGCTTATAAGGAGAGTATGCTCGATTTACGTTGTCACATGCTTATGATGATTGATGTATTATTTGCTATGAGATATTGCACATGGATGTTACGTTAATGAAAACTCATTGGCCCCATACTGATGTAACTGTTGATGTAAAGAGATGAATCCTGTGCAAGGCCTTGTTACGTTGGCATTACCATGTGGAGATTTTGGATAAATATGCCTTATTGTGAAAGTTAGCATTACCGTGTGTCTTATTGAATGAATGTGCCTTGACGTTGGGAATTAAATAGTAGCATTACCGTATATGTGTTGTTGGTTGTATAAGCTATGATGTTGAGTTTGGCACTACCGTGTGCACATTGTTGGATATGTGCCAATAGATCCTTATTGATTCGCTACCTGTGATGGATCTATTGAAGCATGGAATTGATGAATGCGAGGACTCTTAAACTGATTGGGGTAAGGAGTGATCATTAGATGTGTCCATCGTTTAATGGGCTGAATGCTAAACTGACTTAATTAAAGGTGAAACTAATCATGCATTCGCTGGACCCGTCTTAGTGGGTCAGCCCCTCGGGCGTTAGAGAAAGTGTGCATGGGCACGTTTCTCTCTCGCTATATAGTGAAAGTGTGCATGGGCCCGTTTCACTAGTTGGGTTTTGGTGCATGGGAAGAGTAGAGTGATCCCGTCCTAGCTAGAACCTCTGGTGACTAGTGGTTGGTGAGAATAGTGGAGTGATCCCGTCTCATTTGATTAGGGTGCCTATGCCAGAGCATGCATGTCATGCATTACATTAATAAAGATCTTTTATTGGGTTGTTTTGATTTGATTAAATGATAATATCCTACTTGCGTTTACTCTGTGTCACTATTATTATTAGGATTGTCTTGAAGGGATATTCCCCACTATGATAGCGTTTAACGTTATCCAACCACATCTTAGATAATCCAGGTGAAGATCCAGTAAGAGAATCGAACACTACGATGAGGTACTCGAAGGCTCGTGGCAGCAAGTGACGGACGATGAAACCGAAGCGACTTGAAAATGGATTATGTTTATTGTCTTTTGTAGAGTAGGTTTATTTTTTTTGTAACTTGTAATAAGCCTCTCATGAAGACTAGAAGGTAGACTATTATGTAATTTGCATGATTTAAGGACATTATCTTGATAACGTAGAGTGAGTAGAAAAACTTTGAATAAGAACTTAAATTTCCGTCATTATGCTATGTATGCCATGAATGTATGGAATTACAGGTAAGTGTGTGGAAACGTAACCCTGATACACACGAGTTAACACCCGGAAGCTCGACCCATCGTGTTGTTCACGAGAGTCGAAATTTAGGGGCGTTACAGACGGTGGGCCTTGTGTTGTTCAGATTGATTAGAGTATATGATAGGTATATGATAGGCATGGCCTAGGGTTTTTTGTGGGTCAGCCTGAACAAGCTTGTATTTAGCCTTTTTTATCAATAATATTTTGGTGGAATGCTCCCACCTTAAAAAAAAGAAGGAAAGGATCGGTAGAAGGCAGCATGTTGGAGTTGGCAGCGATGATTTCAAGAATATGATTAATCGTGTTGGCCAGGTGGATGCGGGCTATTCAGGGAATCGATTCACCTGGAGCAACAATCAGGCAGGCATAGCTCAGGTTTGGGCAAGGTTAGACTGGGTTCTATGCAATGTAGATTGGCTTAACAAATTCTCTACGTTCCATGTAATGCCTATGCCCAAGGTTGGTTCAGATCATGCCCTCTCTTTCTCTCCCCTAGGCAACTCCTTTTCAGAAACCTTCTCGTTTAGCAAAGTATGTGGCTTTTGCATGATAGATTCAGGCAGTTGATGAAGTCTGTCTAGGAGTCTCCAGTGGCTGGTAGCTGGGAGAATCCTTTGTTCTCCCCTCTTGCCAAGCTAAAGCATCTTAAACAGGCAATCAAAACATGGAATAAAGATGTTTTTTGGAATGTATCCCAACAGATGAAAGGGCTTTACAAGAGGTGATTCAAGCTGAAGAGAGAGTTTGAGCTGATCCTGAGGTGCAAAATTTATCCACTCTTAACGTTGCTAAGGACGATCTAGCTAAACTAGAGCTCATGGAGGAGATTTTCTAGAAGCAGAAATCTAGAAATAAGTGGCTAGAAGAAGGCGATCGAAGCACAATTTTTCTTCAATTCTTCTTGTGAGCGAGCTAGGAAAGCTTCCATTCATGAGATTCAACTCAATAACAGTGAGAAAACTTCATATCTGGACCGGATTAAAACGGTGCTATTAGGTACTTCTCTTCTTATGTTCGAAGCTGAAGCCTGAGAGACTGTGGGGCATTTTTATGACTCGTTCCTGAATGTGCGTCGGCGGAGGATAATTTGCGTCTTCTTGTGAAGCCCAATTTGGATGAGGTTAGGCAAGCGATGGAGGCTATTCCAAAGACATCATGCTAGGTCCTGATGGGTTCTCAGGACCTTTTTACTCTTCTTATTGGGATATAGTGGGCATTGATATCCTCAAAACGGTATAGTTTCTTTTCACAGGAGGGGATATTCCTTGAGCTTTTACTTCGTCCCTCATTTGTCTTGTACCAAAGACCACATCCCCAGCAAAGTTTTTTTACTATCGACCTATTAGCTTATGTATTTGTATATATAAGATTTTTTCTGAAGTTATTTCGATTAGGTTGAACCTGTTACTTCCTAAGATCATCTCAGAAGAGCAGGGAGCTTTCGTTTAGGGGCATTCAATAGCAGAAAACATAGCTCTTGTCCAAGAGTTGTATAGGGATATTAGTAGAAAAGTAAGAGGTAGCAACATTATACTGAATCTCGACTTGGAAAAGGCATATGATCCGGTGACTTGGGACTTTCTCCAAGCGGTCCTACTTAAATTAGACTTCAAAAGGGAGCCGGTGCAGCTAGTGGAAAAGTGTTGGTCCAATAACTGATTTTTTGTGCTCATCAATGGAGCCGTTTGTGGCTATTTTAAATCATCACGTGGCTGAGAAGGGGGAATCGATCCCATCTCGCCTGGGCTTTTCATCATTGCTGCAGAAGTATTTAGCAGAGGTTTAAGGAGGCTGTTTGAAAGAAGGTTCTGCCAGTCATTTATGGTGAATAGGAGTTGTCCTTTGGTCACCCACTTGCTGTACACTCACGACACTATTATCTTTTCGAATGGCAGCAGCAGTTCTTTGTGGGTGCTGAATGATTTCTTGACCAAATTTCAAGCCATCTCTGGTCAAAGGATCAACAAGACGAAGAGTGCGTGCTTCACCTCCGACAAGCTATCTGCAGCTAGAGGCAGGAACATTGAAAGGGCTGTTGGGATTTCCAGATCATTGTCTCAGCTGTTGTATATTCCAATGTTGGAATCCAAAATTGCATAAACTAGAGTGGAACCCAGGTTTCATCCAGAACTTGCTGTTTGGTTGAAATTGGTGCAATTCAGATTCATTTCCAACCGTTGCTTGTGGTATGGCCACTTGGGCTTCAGATCCACCTGAGAACCTTACCCATGGCCTATTGTAGTCCCGCAAGACAGACGGCCAGGTTGGATGGCAAATAAACATTATAGTGGGCCCTAGGAAGCTTTTAATGGTGGACATTCAATCAACACTTTTTTCCTATGGTGCGGCCTACTTGAGATTTAGAACTGCCTCATTTTTTTGTCCATTGCCTTCAATTGAGCTCTCAAAACTGATGGACAGTGTGAATATAAAACACATACATTATAAAAATACAACGCATAGATGGAGGTGGTGACGCTCACTTCCACCTCTTTTACCTTCCGTAGAAACAGTTGCCCACACCATTTCCACTGATTCCAGTTCCGGTCAATTTATGGCCCGTTCGGCACCATGGATTTGAGGAGAAGTAAGGAGAAGTGGATTCCATAATATGAATTCTCATCAATTCCACATTTTCTGTTTGGCAGCCAAGATTTGGAGAGAAATCAAACATGAAGGAATGGATGGTGTAAATTTTAATCCCACCATATGCCCACCGTATTAGCCTCGATTTTTAAATCCATGCCGTTCATCCATTTTTACAGATCATTTATGCCAAGATCCAAAATATAAAGCAAATCAGCATCTAAAGTGGACCATAAAACAAGAAAAAAATGGAGAGTGAGACCTTTATGATGCACAAAAGTTTTGGATTAAACTGAAATTTGTGTGGTCCCTTCATCCAGGTCTTTGTGACCTTATCAACAAGTTGGATGGAAAATATACATCATGTTGGGTCCCATAGTTAGGGACACATTACAGTGGGTCCCACGCTGGGGAGGATTTCTCCTCAAATCTCACCATTTTTTGAGGATTTGAAAAATGGCTAAAAGTGCATTTTCGAGTTCTCCTGGATTGCTCTCAAATCCACTCTCATCAAATCCATGGTGCCAAACAGAATAAAGCAACCAGTTTCTTCTCCTTTCTCCTCAAATCCATGGTGCCAAACGGGCCAGGTTTCCAGACGGAATCCCGTTTGACTGGAATTTGCCACCAAACACACAAGTTAAAATCGAATTCCACTGGAATCCAGATTTTAAGTTGGAAACGGGTTTCCAGATGCCAACCAAACGGGCCCAAGAATTTCCAGTAGGAGCTTCATCATGCGCGGGTAACAAGTGATTGTAGGTACACTTGCTCTCAGAAATTGTATGCATGTAATGTATTTAACTCCAAAAAAAAAAAAAAAAAAAAACTATCCCAATTATGGGAGCCTATGTGTTAATAAGTCATCATTGAAATGAGAGACGTGCATGAGCTGAGCCAATCGATGTTTGACCCAAATTTGCTTTACACAAGACAAGTTTTGAGCCTATCTCTACTATTTGAGCTTGATTTGGTCTAAATTACACCAACTTGGTTTTGTTAGGTCCAAATATCCAAGCCAAGTCAAGCCAAAACACATATCTCATGGTGGGACCTACAGAGCTTTGACACCAGCCACACAGGGTGTTGAGGTCATCAGCCCAATTCGAATCCCAATTTAGTGTACTTTAGTGTACAAAGTAAACTCTGTGGGCCTACTGTCATGTATATGTATCATCCATGTCATCCATGGGTTTTTACGTATCATTTTAAGACATGATCCAAAATTAAATCATATCCAAAGGTCAGGTGGACCAAACCACAACAAACTGTGTGCATTCATGTATATGTATTATGTATTATCTACATCGTCATGTGTATGTACTCCCCAGGCTGTCCATCTGCTTTTACATGTCATTTTAGGACATGATCTCAAAATTAAATGATATCCAAAGTAGGGCTGTCAATGGCACGGATCTTGATCCGTATCCGATCCGTATCGATCCGATTTAACCGGATTTGGATCATTAATCGGATCAACGGATCGGATACGGATCAAAATCTGTGATCTGTTTATTAATCGGGTCGGATTCGGAGCGACCCCGCTCCGATCCGATAATGATCTGATTAGATTTAAAATAAATATAAAAAAAACCCAGCTACCTGTCGCACTGGGAGAATGAGAGAGAGAGAGAGAGAGAGAGAGAGAGGGGGGGCGTCCACCAGGTACGTCTTCTTCTTCGTTTTTTTTTCTGTTTTTTTTTTTTTTTAAACCACATATCCAGCTGCTGTCGCACTGGGAGAACGAGAGAGAGAGAGAGAGAGAGAGAGAGAGAGAGAGAGAGGGGCATCCACCAACAGCAAACCAGGTACGTCACTCTGATGCAAACCATCAGTTCAGTAGGGCCCATGGTGGACGGACGGATCGGGTCGGATCAGAGTCGGATCGGCTGAATCTCTGTCGGGTCGGATTTCGGATAGAAGTTTAGAGATCCGTCGGATTTCGGGTCGGATACGGATCACCCGGATCACAAATCGGATCGGATTCAGATCAGCTACTATCCGCTCCGAATCCGACCCATTGATAGCCCTGATCCAAAGATCAAGTGGATAACAGTATACATCTATGAGCCCAATCAAATTGAGCTTCAAGCTTCAAGCTGAGCCGAGTCTAGCCACTACAACCCTGGTTGGAGCTTGGTTTGTTTCTTTAAACGAGCTTCACTCAAGCCGAGCTTTTCAAGCTGGCTTGGTTTGCGTCCAGCTCTAATTGAAGTCACACTGTTGGAAACATTCTGACAGCCGATTCACAGATAAATTTTGTGGAATTCGGACCTACCCATCATGGTCTCGGAAAAGGACATCTTTAAAATAAAAGTTTAACTAATGGATAGGATGATCATCCTTTTTTGTTTTAGAAGAATCTAGGGTATTCCTTAGGTGGGACCTTTTTAGATTGTGAAGTAGATGCTGAGCTGAATAGACGGTTCAGATTGATCAGTTGGATTTTGCAAGTAACCCAATGTAAATTGGATCATGTAGCTTATAATGCTCTCTAGAGCACTGGCCATTTCTCCATAAGGAAAGCTTTTGCTCCATGACCTAGTCATTTTTTTATTTTTTTTACTCTTGACGAAGTCCTTATCAGGCTATATTAATTAAAGAGAAGGTCTCAATTGCAACTGGCTGGGCCATAAGTAACCCAACACCCAGTGGGTATCTTCCAACTTGTAACGACGTGTGTGAGACAATGAAGGACAGCTTATGTAAAAATCAAGCCCCAATACTCATTAACCGGACTACACATGTATTTTCATTTCTCAACTGCTATACATTTTTCTATGGTGTGGCCAACTGATCAGTGGATTGGGATGATTTGAGTATGAGGTGATCATCATGATGTGGCTCACCAATGGGACATGTTGGATGTCATACACACATGATAGTTTGAAAGTTATCTGCTGGGCGATGGTAACTTTTGGTCCAATCGGTTGGAGTATAATTCTTCTCTTAATTAAATAAAGAAGTAAAAAAAAGTAAAAATGATAGTCCATTTGTAGCAGGTGAACGGATAGCTTAGATTGCTCAGTCATCTTTGACTTTCAAGTCATGATACTCCACAGCAAAATTAAATAAAGTAAAGGAAAAAAAAAAAAAGGAAAAAAAATGATAGTCCATTCATAGCAGGTGAACCTATGGCTTAGATTAATGCTCAATCATCTTTGACTTTTTTAAGTCATGAAACTCCACAGGAAAATTAAATAAAGAAGTAATAAAAAAAAAATGACAGTCCATTTGTAGCAGGTGACCAAATGACAGATTGCAATCATCCTTGAATTTTTAAGTCATGAAACTCCACACCAAAGCTAACCTATTTGGTTATGGCTCAGTGGTATACTCACAAGAGTTTCAAGACGAGGTTATGGGTTCGAGTTCCCATTGTAGGGCAACCCCACTGTTGTGTGAGTAATTGTGTACCAAAAAAAAAAAAAAAGAAACTAACCAATCTAGTCAGATTGTTCACATGCATGGATCACCTTTAGGATCAAAAGAATAGCCTTTGGTGTCAGGCAAGGATAAAAAGACTTGGTTAGTGGAGAAAATATAGTGCAGGTGAGGCCCATAGCTCTTGTTGATCACAAATCTTCACCAATTAATCCAATAGGTAGACGATCAAATAAGAGCAAGTTTTGGTCAATGCCGCATTTAAAATGTGGCCCATAGTTTGAACGGTCATATCTAAATTACTTGCATTTCAAGTATGTAATATCTGCATGATTTCAAAATATCTGTACCATCCATCAAACTCTGCTAGAATCTCAAAGATATTTTCTAATTACTCCTTTTTTTTCTTTGGAAGGTGATAATTTTATTGGAAGAACAGCAAAGCACAGGGAAACAAAACTATACAAGCATAGCAGAAAAAAATAAAAAGCAGAAAACTGAAGAGCCCACAAAACCGTAGAGCCAACACTGGCCGATCTCAAGGAGCCCAATCTCTGAAGAGAACCAGAACTCTGGAGAACACCCTCGGCAACCGAAGAATAAGAATTCCTAAAACAGCGGTTGTTTCTCTCTAGCCAGATTGCTAAAAGAGCTGCGAAGAAGATAATTCTACACTTCTTACTACCCAGCAAACCTCCTGCATCACCATGCCATTCTGTGAGAAGGGATTCAATCGAGTTCGGCATGACCCAAGCGTCCCCCCCCCCCCCCCCCCCAGCACACACACACAACCACAAAAGGAAGCAAATTCGTGACCAAAACCACAAAGAAGACTAAAAAAAAAAAAAAAAAAAAAACCACAACACCATGTTACCACATCCGAAGGGCAACAGGGGACTAGGATAGCTGTTGGATGCATACAAACTTTGCCCGACCCTCAGCGGGATGAGCATCTTAACCCGCACATTCCATGATTTGCCACAACTAATTAATAATAACTAAGACGAACCTTGGGCCAACAATCGTGCCCCATTTTGCTGATCTCGGTGAATCTCAACACCAAGATATAATTCCCTGATTGCATGCATTTCTGCGGCAATATCTCTCATTTGCATCCGCTCATTTGGAGAGTCTACAGAACATGCGATGCCAATTTTGAGCACAGAAGATAAACACCCTTGCATTTTACTTCTTGTAATGTGGTGTTGTTCTGAGTCTTTCAGAGCATGAACTTCTTCTGAGAGCAGTTGTGGGTCTACAATCCTCATCACTCCATCAGGCAAAGCCTTCTTAGCAAATTGATGAATGCTGAGGCTGTCTTTGAACATGTCATCGGTTGGTCTCTTTCCCGTGAATATCTCTAATAAAAGGATCCCATAACTGTAGACATCTCCATGTGTAGATGCCTTTCCGCCAATTCCATACTCTGTCATTTAAGCATGCCGAAAATTTTCCATTATTGAGGATTCATTCTAATAATCAGATAACTATAGAGAAATAGTTTTTGACATGGAAGAAGCGGCACTCTCGCAAGCGTAGGAAACAATATTGTCCTATTAATTTTAAACTTTTGAAGCATGAAGTTCTGAAGGTAGATTGACTAACAACAAATGAGCCCTCCTACAAGCATTACACTGAAAAAAAAAAAAAAAAAAAAAAGGAAAAACATGTGCAGCTCAATATAAAACAATTGGCATCTATCCAACGTTGCATGGGCAACTGTTTGGTACATTTTCAGGTGAAATTTATCTTTAAAACATGGGGGAAAAAAAAAAAAAAGAATTACCAGTGCAGCTGGTTTTAGTTTTGGTTGTGGAAGTATAAGTTTCATGGAAGATATTTTTTTTGAGAGTTTTGTTGTTTCTATCATTTATGAGAAATGATGCGATGCTCTTTGAGCGTTGTCAGTTATAGGGCTTCTAATTTCATTCGGAAACTTGGATAGTGCAATCGATTAATCCGATTGTCAATTAGATATCCTGCCCATGTGGGTTACTATGAGAAAAATCACACCAATTGGAGGATGCACCTGTCTATAAGTTGATTTTTTTTAGCCATTCATTTTCTTAAGAAATGGATGAAATGATAAAAATTGATTCCTCAGTCCCAGAGCAGATGCATGGTGAGCTACAACAAATAGATGGTCCCAATTTTATTTTATTTTTCCTTTTTCTTTGCTGTTTTTACTTGACCATCCATTTTGTAGGCTATTAATCAGATTGTTAGGTTCATCTAGTATACCATGAAATGGGTGCTACACTAATGGCCACTCCTGATCAGTTGATTGGATTGGAGTGCAGATCGTCTATGTTGAAAGCACAGGAAATTATTCCAGTGATTCTGATTCGCCCACGTCATTTCCGATATCTCCAGCACACAAAATACCCCCAATTTGTGTCTTCGCAGTACATTGTGTGCTACATAGTACAACTTTCAACGTGTGGAACTTCACTGTCCCTCACCATGACCTTTGTGTTACATCCACACCGTCCATCAATTTTTCCAGATAGGTTTAGATCATGATTCCAAAAATGAGGTACATCCAGAGTTCAAGTGGACCGCACCAAAGAAAGTAGTAGGGATTACACAAACTGCGGTTGAAACCTTCCTAGGGAAAAGCGTGAGGCTTTATTTGACATCTAACCTGTTCATAAGGCCATGCATGCCTGAATGAAGGTTCAAAACAAATATCTACTTGATTAGAGCGTCTGTGACTCTAAGAGGTTTCCAATAGTAGCATCAATTCCACGGTTTTCTATGGAGTGTTCCACTTGAGCTTTGGATCTTCCTCATTTTTAGGCTTATAATCTGGTAGATCTGAAAAAAATATCTACGGTGTGGATCTAAGAAATAAATTATCAATGACCTTATGAAGAGGTTATATGGCAAACAAACCTCACAGTGGTGTGGATCTAAGAAATAAATTTTTTCAATCCCTTGCTTTATGATATGCCGTCCACTTGAGCTTTGGATGTGCCTCATTTTTTATCTTATGCTTTAAAATAATCTGAAAAAATTGATGGATGGTGCAGATATATATAACTATACGCGAGAGAGAAAATCGGCTATGTGAGCTGCCTTCATTAGCTATGAGGTGGATCAATGAGAATATACGGCACAATTTTTCTTTGCCTCCAACAGAGACGAGCCTCACTCATTGGATTGTCAATGTGTATTGAAGCAACTAGAGAGCGGATTGCCTGTGACCCTCTGTGCCCGGAGCTGCGTGGGGCCCATAGGGATTTCCGTGACAAATCCACTCCGTCCATCTGTTTTACAGGACCACGTTAGGATCGGATTCTAAAAATCATGAATATAGAAAACTAAGGTGGGCCATACCATACGAAAAAGTGGGTATTGAACACTTAAGGGTGACAAAAGTTGGGAATCAGGATGATTTTTTTACTACAGTTTATCTGAGTGTTAATAATTCTATGAATGGTTTGGATGGACATAAACATCATGATCAACTCCAGGGAGGTTTCAATGGTGGACGTTGGTGTTCCCACTGTTTTGTTGGTGTGGCCCACCTGAGTTTGAATCTGCCTAATTTTTATAATCATGTCCTATTTTTGTCTTTAAAAATAGATGGACGTAGTGGATTTGTCACCGACATCTCTGTGGACCCCACACAACCCTGGGCACAGAGATATCTCTGTGCCCCGGTCACAGGCAATCCGCTCGCAGCAACTACGGGCATCGTGACTTACTGTGCTGTTCATGCAATAGGTTGTCTCGTATTGAAGCAACTCAAGCAGATGAAATATATGTGTGGGCCTCACAACTTAAATTGAATGGTCTGAACACATTTTTATCTTGATTGCTCCTACGTCGCCTACCTAAGTTTTGGATTAGAACCTCTTATCTAGTAAATAAATACAAAACTATAACAAAATGATAGATACAGCAATCCAGACCGTTCAGCCTACCTGTTCCACTAGGTTATTTCTTATTATGTATTGTCATAGCAGCAATTATAACGACAGTAGCGACAGCACAAACAATAGCTAGAAGTGACAACAATAATAGAATATTGAGAGCTGGAGAATTTGTGAATTCAAACTAGATATCTCAAAACTTTTGCAAAACATTTCAAAAAAAAAATAAATAAATAAATAAAAGAAAAAAGAAAAAGCTTGAAACTGTTACCTGGAGGAACATAACCAATAGATCCTTTTATCCCAGTGGAGCTAGTTTGATCTTGAGAAGTATTACTGGCAGCATTAGAAAGGAACCTTGCTAACCCGAAATCACCCACATGAGCACACATGTCACCGTCCAATAGAACATTGCTTGGCTTCAGATCGCGATGCATCACTGGTCTGTGGCAATGATGATGAAGATACTCCAATGCAGAGGCGACATCAATGGCTATATCTAGTCTTCGAATAAGGTTCAAGCTCTTCAACTCATGCTGCCCATGTGCATTTGGATGCAACCACTTCTCTAAACTCCCATTAGGCATGTACTCAAACACTAGAGCTTTGAAATCATTGCCTTTAAAATCAATGCTCGAGCAAGCAGTTATGATTTTGACAAGATTCCGATGCCGGATATTTCTCAAGGCTTCACATTCTGCGAGGAAACTCCTTGAAGCTCCTGGTTCTTGAAGATTGAGAACTTTTACTGCAACAAGTGTTTCATCGTGATCTAGAATTCCTTTGAATACAGAACCATAACTTCCCTCACCAATCAAATTGTCTGAAGAGAACTCGCCGGTTGCTTTAAAGAGATCGAGGTAAGAAACATTTAAAAATCGGCCCTCCAATAAAGATGCAGGCAAAGTCTTCTTGTTGGTCTTTCTTCTCGCCCAATAAAGAGTAGCAAAAAGGAATGATAAAAGAATCATACCCAAAACTGCACCAACCCCTGAGAATATTACTCTTAGAGAAATCGATCTTCCATGTTTCCAAGGAGCTTTCTTCGGGCAGGCTGGCAGCCGTAATTGTGGGATACCTCCACAAAGCTTGTTGTTTCCACTGATAAAAAATGAACTTGAATTTTTGAAAACCCCTTGAGTTGGGACTTGACCATCGAGATCATTTGATGACAAATCCAAGTACTCCAGAAATGGAAATTTCTCCAGGGCTACTGGAATCTGCCCAGACAAATTATTATGAGAAAGATCTATCTGTTTAATACCTTTTAGGTTGTTCAAAGCCGGTGAAATGGCTCCTTGAAGGAAATTATGACTCAAATCAAGGACATCCAAGCTCTGGCAATTGCCCAGCGCACTAGGAATTTCACCCATCAATTTGTTGTGAGCAGCAAATAAATATTGAAGTTGCTCCAAGTTACCAACTTCAGACGGTAGAGATCCAGCCAGAGAATTGTTGTTTAAATAAATTTGAACCAGCGAAGGAATACTTAAAACATCTTTTGGAATTGTACAGTTAAGCTCATTTTCATGGATGAATAATGCACCAAGACGACGGCAGTTTCCAAGACTCGAAGGGATACTTCCCTGCAAGCGATTTCCCTGTAAAGCAAGTACAGCCAATCCAGTGATGTTGCCAATGGAGGATGGGATTCCTCCCGAGAGTTTGTTTCTGGACAAATACAAGCCCTCCAAATTTTGAAGCTTCCCAACACCAGTTGGAATGGTACCCATGACAGAGCTCCCAAATATACCCAGCTTATTTAAGTTGAAGAGATTGCTAATATCTGTTGGGATGCTTCCAGATAACGTGCTTCCTCCTATCCCTATTAGTTTTAGGTGGGTAGAGAGATTGACGATGGCAGCGGGTAGTCTTCCTATCAGCTGATTGGAATGTATATTTAATACTTCCAAACGGGTACAATTGGTCAAGGAAGTGAGGAAACTCAAGTCATCGCCTCCTTCTCCACCTCCTAGCTGATTACTAGGTATATTTAGGGAACGAAGATCCTGCAATCTTCCCAGATTCGCAGGCACGGGTCCACTAAAATTGTTCTCAGGAAAAGAAACCACAGCAAGTCCTGAAGCGTTTGATAATGAAGTTGGTATTGGTCCGGTAAATGCATTTAGTCCAAGGAAAAGATGTTTGAGATTAGGAAGTGTGAGACCTAGATTCAGCGGAAGATTTCCGTGAAGTTGGTTAACTGACACAGAGAGAATAACGATGGATGAGAGGTTGTAAAGCGATGGAGGAATCACACCAGACAGTTTATTTGAACTAATCGAAAGAATTTGTAATTTCGCTAGCTGTCCTAGCTCATCTGGAATGCTTCCTTCCAAACTGTTCTCATATAGATAGAGAGAAACAAGAGATGAGAGGTTCCCAAGTGGTGGTGGAATGTTGCTGATGAGATTGTTACCGCTGAGACTCAACCACGTAAGCTTTGGCAGAGAGCTAAGATCGACGGGAATTCTCCCCGCTAGATTGTTCCGTCGTAAATGGATGAATCTGATTTCCAAACAGTGGGACAGGTTGTCGGGGATTCTTCCTTGCAGCCCATTATCACTCAGATCAAGAATCTGGAGCCGGAAGAGACGACCGATTTCACGTGGGATTTCTCCGTGGAAGTTGTTGCTCGAGAGGTTGATGCTCCCGAGGAAGCTGAGGTTTGCTATCTGAGGTGATATGGGCCCCACCAATCTGTGGGACGCAAGATTCAAGGCGGTGATCCCTTTGACGATGCCGGCGGCCGCACGTGACTCCTTCCCAGTTGCAGAAATGGAGGGAATCGTTCCATGAGCTGAAGACCTGGAAAGGATCGTTGGATATCAAATCCTTGAATGCGATCAAGGCGAGTCGATCCGTCTCGTTTCCCGGGGACCCGATTCCTATGCTGTTCATGCATGGGAGAAAGAAGGCAAAGAAGGGTAATGACCAAAATACCCTTAAACGTACAAGTCCAAGCACCATCCTTCGTGTCAGTTACAGGGCTTCTGACAAAAAAAGACAAACGCCAGAAGCCGGTGGGGGGCAGTGCGTTCTAACCTTCGTATATATAGAGTGCAGATCGTCTGTGTTGAAGGCACACGCAAATAAGAGCGGATTACGTGAGACCCCGGCCTCACCCAAGACCGTGCGGCCCTTACCGTGTGGTGACTGTGGGCCCACCTTGATGTATCTATTATGCATCCATGCCATTCATCCGTTTTTCCGAGATCATTTTTCGGGCACTATACAAAAAACGAAGCAGATCCAATCATCAGGCGGACCATACCATAAGAAACAGTGGTGATTGACCATTAATGGGCCATACAAGTTTTGGATCAAGCTGATATTCGTTTTTTCCCCTTCATCCAGGCTTATGTGACCTTATCAACAAATTGGATTGTCAATAAACACTAAGGAAACATTAAGATGCCCCTAAGAAGTTTTTAATGGTAACACTGTCAATCACCATTGTTTCTTATGGTATGGTCCACCTGATAATTGGATATGCTTCATTTTTGAGATATATAATAGCTAAAATGATCTCGAAAAATGGATGGACGGCGTAGATAATACATACGTCAATGTGAGCCCATGGTAACCCCACAGTAAGGGCCGCACTGACACCCACACCTTTGAGAAAGTGGTAGACGGAGTGAAGATAACCTCGTCTCAACACTGAGGTCAAAGGTATCAAATCCCAATGTGGGGGTGGCTAACATTGAAGGGTGACTAACAGTCTGGTTGTGTGTAGGGCTGCACATCTGCCTAGTTAACCTGCTTGACCCACCCAAGTAGAAACCCGATCCGTCCTGACCCGGCAGAGAAAATGGTGTGGTCCTAAGTAGACGCAGCTGGACCGTTTTAATTTAGGTACAATTTAGGGTACCCACCCAACACAACCCGTGTATACTCAACCCGTTCTGCCCGACTTGAACCGCCTCGAAAATTGAAACTTTGGATGGTAATTTCCAAGAAACGAATGGACATGGTGGATTTCTAACAAACATCACGGTGGGCCCACAATTCTCATCCCACGGGACAGTAACTTTGGTGAGACTCTGGAACTAGCAATGTGGGTGAGACCCTGCATGGACCCACCTCAATGTATGAATTATAGATCCATGCCGTCCATCTTCTTTTACAGATTATGTTGGGCCATGGTACCAAAAATGAAGCATATACAAATATCATGTGGACCACACCACAGGATTAATTTCCAATGAAAACCTTTTGTGGGTCAAAAATGTTTTAGATCTAACCCGACCCGACCCGACCTGATTTAGCATATAGGGTAGGGTAGAGTTAGGGTTGAACCTTTTGCAAGTAGGGTAGGGTTAGGGTTGGGTCAGCCCAACCCGGTCACGACCTAGACCGAAACCTAAACTTTTAAAATATATTTAGGTTCCACGATTGGGCCCAACCCGACCCTAACCAGCCCCATGTGCGGGCCTAGTTGTGTAATAACAGTGGGATGTGCGAACTACCCAAAAAAACTAAAAAGATAAAAAAAAAAAAAAAAAAAAAAAAAAAAAAAAAAAAAAAAAAAGAAAAAAAAAAGAAAGAAAAAATGAAAAGAAAAAAGAGGGCTGCACTGTCTCGTGTGAGGCCTCAAGGCAAGTAGAGTGTTGCGCTTCTTAGCGGTCCATGTCATCGCATATGACTCACCTCACAAAACTCACCCATTTTCTCTCCCATTCCACACAACACAATTTTTAATGTAGAGAAATTCTTTGGGCCCACCATCAGGTGGACCAAACCATAGGAAACAGTGGTGATTGCCCATTAATGGGCTAAAAAAGTTTAGGATACTGCTGATATTGGTTTTTTCCCCTTCATCAAGGTTTATTTGACCTTATCAACCGATTGGATGGAAAATAAACACTACAGAAACATCAAGGTGCACCCTAAGAAGTTTTTAACGGTAGTGCATTCAATCACCCCTGTTTCCTAGAGTTGGTCCACCTGAGATTTGGATCTTCTTTAGTTTTGGGATCATTCACTAAAAGTATCTGAAAATATGGATGGACAGCATGGATACATAATATATATATATATATATATATATATATATATATATATATATATATATATATATATATATATATAAGTGGGCCCCACGCTAAGGGCCGCACTGTCTTGTGTGAGGCCCGGTCTCACCTAATCCGCTCACCCGGAGTGGATAAAATAAGTAAATCACGGTGGGCCCCACATAGTTTACTACGCACGCTTAGGGTGCAGAGTTACTCACTACGCAATCGGCTTCCGGGTATGGAAATCGGATTTCCTGTGGACTTACTCCGCACGCTCTTATCATGCGGAGTAAACCTTGTTGGGCCCACCTAGAATGTATGTGCTTTATCTGTTCCGTTCATATGTTTTTCCAGCTCATTTTAGGGGTTGAGCCCAAAATTTAAGCATATCCAAATCTCAAGTGGACCATGCCACAGGAAACAGTGGGAATAATGATTTCCACTGTTGAAACCTTCCCAGGCCCCACAGTAATGTTTATTTGTCATCCAACCTGTTCATAAGATCACATGGACATGGATGAAGGGAAAACACAAATATCAACTTGACCCAAAACTTCTGTGTCCCCCAAATTTTTTTCAATGGTAGACATTCAGTTCACACTTTTCCTGTAGTGTGGTCCACTTTAGATTTTGATATGCTTCATTTTTGGCACCATACCTAAAATTATCTGTTAAGATGGATGGATGGAGTGGATAAAATAAGTAAATCATGGTGGGCCCTACAGAGTTTTACTCCGCACCCTTAGGATGGGGAGTTACTCACTACGTCATCCGCTTCCAGGTATGGAAATCGGATTGTGGTGGGCCCACCTAGAATGTATGTGCTTTATCTGTTCCGTCCATATATTTTTCCAGCTCAGTTTTTGGGTTGAGCCCAATTAAAATTTAAGCATATCCAAATCTCAAGTGGACCATGCCACAGGAAACCATGGGAATAATGATTTCCACCGTTGAAAGCTTCCCAGCCCCACAGTGATGTTTATTTGTCATCCAACCTGTTCATAAGATCGCATGGACATGGATGAAGGGAAAACACAAATATCAGCTTGATCCAAAACTTCTGTGTACCCCAAAAAAATTTTCAATAGTAGACATTCAGTTCACATTTTTCCTGTGGTGTGGTCCACTTTAGATTTTGATATGCTTCGTTTTTTGGCACCATACCAAAAAGTATCTGTTAAGATGGATGGACGGAGTGGATAAAATATGTAAATCACGGTGGCCCCACAGAGTTTACTCGGCACACTGAGGGTGCGGAGATACTCACTACGCAATCCGCTTCCCAAGGTATGGTCTTCTGTAAGAACGGTTAGTCACACTTCAGCTATGATCCTAACCTCTTATTGTAGACCTCTTATTGTAGAGTTGAATGAGATCCGTTGGAGTCCTCTTTGCAATGTTCTAAATCCATATAGGCACGGTGATGGTTGCAACCGTCTGTTACATATAAATTTGTTAAGGTAGACCGTGTAGCATAGAATAAACAATATGAACGGTTCTGATCATCAAGCCACTTAGCATACTGACATGGATTGCATCCTACCCCTGCCAGGGTGGACCTAAGTTGGGGCCCTGTGGAGCCTACTATGATGTATGTGTTTTATTCATGACGTCCATCCATTTTAATTCACTATTTTATGGCATGAGACCAAAAAAGGAAGATGGAAGGCTCAAGTGGGCCACATCATAGCTATGATAATAACCTAATTGTTTAAACCTTCCTAGTGCCTATGATACTTATTTGCCATCAGGTCACGTAGAACTGGATGAAGGGTAAAACACAAATATAAGATTGATCAAAAACTTCCATGCTCCTCATGAAGCTTTCAACAGTAGGCCTTCAATACCCCGTATTTCCTGTGGTGTGGCCCACTTGATCCTTCGATCGGCCTACCTTTTGGGCTCATGCCTTAAAATTATCTCTTAAAATGGATGGAAGATTGACATATATAGTACAAAACACATACATCACGGTAGGCCCCACAGAAGCCATCCAAGGACCCAGTCGTCTTAGCAAGGTAGGATGCCATCTGTGTCCGTTAATTACCTGCCGGCCAACTTAAAAAATATAATAAAATAGAAACTCTTTCCTGCATGACCTATGAGTAATGGCCAATAATGTTTCAATATTTTTGTAGGAATTTTTCCACGGCAATTCTTTCAGTGTTATTTACCAAAGCCTCTTACTTTAAAACTACTTTTCAAGAGTACCCATAGGTAAACCAAACTGTCAGCACTATAAAAGTCCAACTACTAATAGACTTGCCACCCAAATGCTTATATTGAAGTGTGACCCCACCAGCCACCGTAGTTGGAGCGCAATTTCTTCTGTTCATCAGGTTTGCTACCTCATGTTTTTCTAGATGATCTAAGCCTTTGATTGTAGAGTTGAATGAAATTCATTAGAGCTCTCTTTCACTGTTCTAAAGTCATTCTGACCTTCAAACCACTTACCATGTCCTCTCTAATGAGCGGCAAGGTAAGATAGGTCCTGAGTAGCTATATAGGAGGAATCATGGGTAACCCTAGCATCCTCTCACATCAACGGTTCTAGTGTTTTCCACGTGGCATGTACCTCAACTACCAGCCGGCCAAATTAAAAAAATATAATGAAATAAAAACTCCTACAGAGGACCTGTGAGTCATGTACAATACAGGATTTTATATTTTTGTAGGGGAAGCCTCCAACTTTAAAAATCCACCAATAGTGAGGGCGTAGATTAGGTGTTACCCGGGTAACAGATTAGCGGGTGTTACCCTACAGTGTAGGGGCCACCTTGATGATTTGTTGGTATATCCACTCTGTCCATTCGTTTTTTCAGTCCAATTTTAGATTGCACTTCCAAAAATTAACCACATCTAAATCTCAAGTAACACTGATGATTGAAAGCTTACCATTGAAAAGTTCCCAAGGTCCATTGTAAGTAGATATGTAGTGTTTATTTTTCATCCAACCTGTTGATAAGGTCAACCAGAACAGGATGAAGGGGAAAATAAAAAATTAGCTTGATCCAAAACTTTTGTGGCCTACAAAAAGCTTTTAATGGTCATTCATCGCCTTTTCCAGTGATGTGGTCCCCTGAGATTTCTTTTCCAGTGATGTGGTCCACCCGGGATTTGCATCTTCTTGAATTTTTTGGATAACGTCCTTAAATGAGCTGAAAAAACAGATGGGTAGTGTGGAAATGAAACACACTCATCAAGGTGGGCCCACGCTGTAAGGGTGACACCCACTGAGTTGTTACCCGGGTAACAGCTAATCCACTCCCAGTTAGTTATCACCGTTAATCTAAGTCCCCTGCCGTTAGGTACCCATTCAAAACTGTTTTTATATTTTCATATTGACAAAACTATCATGGATATGAAGTTCAACTACCAGCCGGCATGCTACCCAAAAGCTTGATTGACGTCCATCCCCACCCGCACCACAGGTGGCGCCCACCAAGATGTTTGGGAGAAATCTACCATTCTATTCCTTTCCCTACCTCATTTGTGGATATGAGATAGATCCAAAACTCAAGTGAGCCACGCAACTGGAAACAATGAGAAAGGAAATGCCTACCGTGGAAACATTTTTGGAGTCCAATATAATGTTTATATGCCAACCAAACCGGTCACAAGGTAATTCCCACTGGGATGAATAAAAAATACAAAAATACTAGCTTAATCCAAACCTTATGCACTCCAAGAGTGTTTGGACAGTGTGCATTCAATCTCCACTGTTTCTGATTGAGTGGTCCAATTGAGTTTTAGATGTGCCTCATTTTTTGGGTCATGTCCAAACATGAGGTGGCAAATCGATGGACAGGGTAGATTTCTCGTAAACATCATGGTGGCCCCAAATGTTTGAATGATAATCGTTCGATATTCTCCACTTTTTCCTGCTGTGTGGTCCACTTGAGTTTTGGATCTCCCTCATTTTTGGGATCTCCAATAACATGAGCTGGAAAAACTGATGGACAATGTGGATTTTTGATACATCACGATGGGCCCCATGAATGATTAAAGAATGATTGAACAGTTGATGTTCAATACGCATCATATGGCACACTTCAGTTTTGGAACTCCCTCATTTTTGGGCCCACCACTTAAAATGATCTGACCTAAATGGTGGACCAAGTTGATTTTTAGAAGCATCACGGTGGTAACGAGTGTTTCAAGGGCTGCCTGTTCAATCTAATGCATGAATGCATGCATGATATTAACATATAGGATTGCTACCAACCATGCCACAACTCCATGGGACCCACGTGATGTATCCGTTTATCCGAGCAGTCCATCCGTTTTATCCGGCTAATTTTAAGACATAAGCCAAAAAAAATGTGAGGCAGATCCAAAGGACAAGTCGACCACGCCAACAAAAACAGTGAGGGTAATGACACCGACTGTTGAAGCCTACCTAAAGCCTACTGTGATTTTTTTGAAAAATTATTAATCTATTAAAATTGTCAGCTTGAAGCCTTACATGTTCAAAAAAAAAAAATTCATAATGTTTATTTTTTTTTTTTTAATTTTTTTTCCAAGCCAAATATTTATTCATGTATAAACAGAGGTGGCAATGGGTCAGGTCGGGTTGGTTCGGGTTCGGTCAGGTAAAGTTCGAGTCGGGTTGTTCCCACCTCAACCCTAACCCGACCCAAATTAAATTCGGGTTAGATTTTTCCAACCTTTACCCAACCCAAAGTAAATCGGGTTGGCCCGGTTGACTCTCATTTTAATGATCAACTAACTAATTTGTAAATTAAACTAAATGCCTATAATACTAGCATTCAATTGAAAACCAAACCATCTATATATATATATATATATATATATAGCGAAAAGGTACTATGCAGTCGACCTCATGGGAACTTCCCATGAGGTCGAGCTGTGTGGGCCCCACTGTGATGTATATCAGAAATCCACACCATGCATTTGGTGGGTCCCCTATTGGTTATGGTATATCCCAAAAAGCAGCTGTTTCCGGAACTTAGGTAGGCCATACCAACTGAAACAATGTAAAATCATGCCTACAACATTTAAAAACACTTGTTGGGGCCCACCTGAGTTTTGGATACAGTTGAAACTTGGTGTGACCTCTTGTTTAAGTGGGACACACATAATGGATGGGCTGGATTTCTTAACCACATCTCATTTCATCCTATCAACAGTCATGAAGGTTTCAATGGGTGGATATCCACTCCTAACTGTTGTCTTCAGTGTGGCCCACCTAAGTCATGGATTGGTTTGAGTTTTAAGCCCGTGGCCCACCACGGAATGGTGCATCTTCCTAATGGTGTGGATGTCCATCAAACATCACAGTGGGGCCCACACAGCTCGACATCATGGGAACGACATAGTACCTTTTCCCTATATATATATATATATATATATATATATATATATATATATATATATATATATATATATATATATCAACCTCATATAACTTCCCATGAGATCGAGTTGTGTGAGCCCCACTACTGTGATATGTGATAGGCATCCACACCATCAGTCAGATGCACCATTCCCTAGTGGGCCATGGGCCTAAAACTCAGGCCAATCCATGACTTGGGTGGGCCACAACATAGATAATAGTTAAGAGTGGATATCCACCCATCGAAACTTTTATGATCGTTTATAAGATCGACTGAGATGTGGTTGAGAAATTCAGCCCATCCATTGTGCGTATCCCACTTAAACAAGAGGTCACACCAAGTTTCAATCGTATCTAAAACTAAGATGAGCCAGCAAGTACTTTTAGAAGTTATAGGCATGATTTTACACTCTTTCAGTTCGTATGGCCCACTTGAGTTTCCGAATACAACTGATTTTTGGGATATCCCATAACTAATAGGGGACCCACCAAATTCACAGTGTGGATACCCATCACACATCACAGTGGGGCCCACACAGCTCGAGCTCATGGGAATTTCCCATGAGGTCGAGCGCATAGTACCTTTTCATATATATATATATATATATATATATATATATATATATATATATATATATATATATATATATAACCAAGCGTTTTTTTTTTTTATCGAATATTTCTATTACTCAAATACTGAAAGAGAAAAATAAATTGATAGAATGGAGTGTAGATTTAAATCATACCTCTTTCATCCGAACCATCCAATTAATGTCCAGCAATTCTATTAATCTATTTTATAGACCATTAGCTACCATTTCAGTTCTCCAATAAATGAACACCAGAAGAAGAAGAAGAAAAAAAAAATCTCATGATATTTTAGTTCTATATATCATAAAATGTGATCATTGGTGTGCACATGTTTATTAAATTGACCGACCTATGTATTTTTTAACTAATAAAAAAAATCAATATATAATAGTCTATTTAACCCCTATATGATTCGGGTCGGGTCAAGTCGGGTCGGGTCACCTTTAACCCTAACCCGACCCATAAAAATCCGGATCAGGTCAGGTCAACCCAAAAATTGAATTCGGATCAAAATTTCCAACCTTAAACTAGAAAAAACTGGGTCGGGTCGGGTCAGGTTAGCGAGTCGGGTTGAATTTTGCCAGGTCTATATAAACTGTCTACAGAATTCGGGCAGAGCCCTGACAAAAAAAAAAAACATCAGACCTCGCCTATCATAAACCGAAAGGAGAAATTACCTGTGCTATCCAGCATAATGTCCCCACAGACTGTATCCGGCAGGTCTGCCTTGGATGTGAAACACCGCTTAATCTGATTGGTGGTACAGCTGCCACAGTGAGCCAAACCGTCCGCCACTCTGTTAGCTTCTCTCGGTGCCTTGACCACCTTAACCTCGATTTGCTGCTTGAAATTTTCCACCAGGTGCCACCAGTACCAAAGTCTCCACGCATTAGGCTTCTTAGCGTTAAACATCATCACAGCAATAGAGAAATCACTTTCCACAATCACTTTCCTGAAGCCCCGGGCAACATACATAGCTAGCAGCTTCGCTATGCCCTTAATTTTCAGGGCCTACCATGATTATTACGTCAAATCCACTCCAACCACTAGATTTTTTATGAAAAATTATTCTTGGGGCAAAAAACGAAGACTTATTATGGTTTATATGGGCTATACCAAGGGAAAGAGGGTGGACGTTTTCCTATACACTTTCCAATGGCCTAGTCAACCTGAATCATGGATGGGGCTCATCTTTGGACCCTTAGCTTAGCATACTGTGGCGGACCTGATGGTCAGGGTAGAGTTTACATATACATCATGGTGGGACCCACCCGAGCTGCCCCTCTTTACTCACACGTTTAATATATTTCCTTTGGAAACCAAACAGGCAGGCAGGGCCAGGCGGGCGTTTGTACATCTAGTCCAAGCATTGTCCGTCTAATGAAGGAGCCTCATTTTTAAGCCCTAGATCGGCCCTCGGGCATGATCCTCCAGCCCAACACCAGCCCAAACCCTAACGGTCCAGCCCAGCCCAGCCCATTGCCCTCTTTATAGATTGGAGCATGATGGCAAGCAGTTTTCGAGCTAATGATGGAAACACCATGTGATTTTGGGGAAATAATTTAGAAGTGACAGTTTTTCTGTCCATAGCCAAAAAGGCAGGCGGCTTGTGGGAAAAAATTCCTTATTTTAAGTATTTTACATAATTTAAATTTTGTCTACTATATATATTTATTCATGTAATGCAAATAGCTTGGGGTAAAATTTTCCCTTGGTTAGTTATTTGAGATGATTCGCGAGGATTTGGTGTCATAATTGGTGATCCAAGCCATTGATTTGAAGAGATATAGTGGTGATGATTCCTTGGATTATATCTAAGATGGGAAGACCCAAACAATCTATATATGTCCCAGAAATTAATCCTGATCGAGATGATCAATATTCAAAGGAAAATTGTCAAAGGGTTGAAATTATGTCCAGCTGAAAGCTTAGGCGCCCTTGGACGCCAAGGACCATAATGTGAACGGTTCAGGTCATTCAAACATGACGCCAAATTCAACAACTGTACTCTCCGTGTATCCCGTGACAATAAGTGAGGATCTATTGGGCAAACCACTTGAAACAGACGTACTTTTTTAACTTCTTATCCTTCCCTTCAACGTCCCGTGAACCACATCCTCTGTCTACATGCACCGCTTGTACGAAATCTATTAGTTTCATTAATCATCAGTAATAATTTTCAAGTTGCCAAGTCAGACGATAGCTCAAGTAGCAGGCTGAGTGTAGATAGCCTCGTTTCAACAATGAGATCATGGTATCAATTCCCAAAGTGAAGGTGGCTAACATTGTGATGTGACTAACAGGGGTGGGTGGCTGTAATAACAATGGGGTGTGTGAACTAACACAAAAAGAGAGAGAGAGAGAGAGAGAGAGAGAGAGAGAGAGAGAGAGACCTGGATGAAGGGGAAACACAAATCAGTTTGATCCTGTTTTCTGTGGTGTGGTCCACTTGAACTTTGGATGTGCCTCATTTTTTGTCTCATGCTCTTAAGTGATCTCACAAAATGGATGGATTGTGTGGATCTAACATATACATCATGATAGAGTCCATTGAAGTTCCACCCCATCAAAACATGTCCTTTGTCCTTCCATGTGCAATCCACCCCCACTCCCCCAACCGTCTTGGATGTGGATTGCCTGCAAAAAGCCTTTGGCAGCAACTTCTCCCAGCAGGAAGCTAGGTGCACCCATTATAATGATTGTGAGCAATCCACCCTCTTAGTTTTGCCAGGTCATTTTAGGGCATGAGCCCAAAAATGTGGCTGATCCAAAACTCAATTGGGCTGCCCAATAGAAAAAAGTGGGTAGAGAAATGCCTATGTTGAAATCTCCCCGGGTATGTTTTTACACGCCATGCATACCATTCATAAGTTCATTCATATTGGGATGAACCATTATTTTTTTTTATTACTTGTGTGAAGCACACGACAACTCTAATTAGCCTACTTTTTGGGAGGCCTTACTAGTCCTCACTACTCCCACACCAGCATTTTCCAAGACCAGGGAACCTCTAATAGCAGGGGATGAGCCGAAAGCATAGAAATATTAACTTGAACCAAAAGTTTTGTGGCCCAATAAATGTTTCGACGGTGGAAATTCAGTCCTCACTATTTCCTATTGTGCGGCCCACTTAAGTCTTGTATCTGCCTTATTTTTGGGTCCTTGTCCTCATATGATCTGGTAAAATGGATGGATAAGGTGGATTTCGCACAAACATTAGTGGACCCCACTTATCTTGCAGTCGCAGGAAATGCTTGCGAAATACTTACGCAAGCAATCCGGGTCCATACAATTGGGATAGAGAGGGGGCCAGGGTTTCTAGACAATTTGCATGAACTTCCATTGCACCGGAAAGCTAGGTGATCATGTCATTGTGATGTTTGTGAGAAATTCACCCAGTCCATCTGTTTTGACAAATCACGTTAGGACATAGGCCCAAAATTGAAGCTGATCCAACACTGAAGTGGGCTTAACGAAGGGGCCAAAAAAAAAAAATGTTTGAGAAAGGGAAATGCCTACAATTGAAACCTCCTGGGGTTACCATGATGTTTATACATAATCCATACTGTATATAAAGTCATTCCTCCAATGATGAACTGGAAATATTACCCTGATCCAAAACTTCTATGGCGCATGAATGTTTCAACGATGGACCTTCAATACTCACTTTTTCAATCATGCGGCCTGCTACAGTTTTTTTTTTTTTTTTTCTTTTCTTTCCTTATTAGTGGGCAATGTCCTAACTTGATATGGATAGATCCACATTGTCCATCCAATTTGCGAGAAAATTTTACGGCATGAGACAAAAAATGAGACAGACGTAAAGCTCAAGTGGACCCATGTATGTGTTAGATCCACACTGTCCATCCAATTTATATGCACCGAACCAAGCACGTGTGGGATCTGGTACCTGAGCTGTGCACAATGTGGAAGAATTACTTATTAGGTGGGCCACACATGCTGGACAGAAAAGACCAGTTACTCTTTAACTAGGTGGGACATGCATTTATGCTTAACGTGGATGGAATGCTAAGCCTGACATAATTTGGATCATCTATCTCATCATTTATTTTTAATTTGATCAATCATACTGTGGACATGTTGAGACCATGCTATCAATTCCACGCACACGTATCTATTTACTTATTTATTTTTCTTTCTTTCTTTCTTTTCTTGGGGAAAGGTGGCACATTACCTGTTATTTTATTGAAGTTGAAGTAAAAACCATTTACATCTCCGAAGGGGTGCCAAACTAACTAACCCCTCCACTCCATAACCACTAATCCAAGAAAACAAAACCAAAACTACAGAGAATGGCAAAATGCAGAAAAGAACTGACTAAACACAACCCAACACCATGTTACCTCATCCAAAGGGCAATAGGGAACCAAGACAGCTGCTGGACGCATATACACTTCGCTTAACCCTCAGCTGGAAGAGCATCTTAACCCGCACCAACTTATCTTCCATTCCATGACTAACCAAACTTGTTAATAATGAGTAAGATAAGATGAACCTTGGCCCAACAATTGTACCCCATTTTGCTGATCTCAGTGAATCCCATCCCCAAGATGTAAGTCCCTGATTGCATGTATTTCTGCGGCAACTTCTCTCATTTGCAACCGCTCCTTTGGAGATTCTACAGAACATGCGATGCCAATTTTGGCCACAGAAGCCAAAGACTCTCGCATTTTAGTCCTTGCAATGGGGTTTTGTTCTCCATTCCTCAGAACTTGAACTTCTTCTAAGAGCAGTCGAGGGTCTACAATCTCCATCACTTGATCAGGTAAAGACATCTTAACAAATTGATGGAGGCTTAGACCGTCTTTAAACATGTCATTGGTTGGACTTTTCCCTGTGAACATCTCTAAAAGAAGGATACCAAAACTGTAGGCATCTCCATGTGTAGACGGCTTTCCACCCATTCCATACTCTGTCATTTACACCGCAAATGTTCGAGATATCAAGGTTTCATTCCAACAATCAAATAAAAATAGGGATTAGCTTTCACATGAAAGAAGTGATAATCATTACAATCATAGGAAACAATTATCTTAATAATTTTAAAATATTGAAGCATGACGTTGATGCAGGTGCATCTCAACAGTGGGGTGGGGTGGCCCAAGAGGTGGGGTCTAAATGATACAGAATGGCCATGAGGTGGGGTCTGTGTGATGTAGAATGGCCACTGGGTGGGCCCCATTGTGGGACCTGTGAGATCGGAGTAGCCCACGGGGAGATCTCGGTCGGTGTGACGGGGAGGGCCTGGATCGATAAAGGGACATTCTGGTGCTTCCCCAACAGCTCTAGAGCTTTTGGTGGACTGGCCGTTACTCCCTGCATCAGAAGTCATCAGAGTCATTGCTGTGACTCTGCCGTCCCAAGTTGTTGGATATGGGGGGTTGCTGATGGAGCATGCTGTTTGAGGGAGGGCTGCTGTGTGGCTAGCTGTTGGTTAAGGCTGTTCTTGCTGTTTGTGGTGGTCTTGTCGCTGTTTGGTGGGCTAGATGCTGATGTCCTATCCAACGAGGCTATGGATGGTGTATGTTGGATTAGTGGTGGTTCTGTTTTCATGGGTCACCTCGAGATGGAGAGTTTGGTGGAGTGTCGTTGCAATTGTAAGTGGCCTAAGGCTGGCCGTTGGTTCTGTCTTCGGCCTGTATAAGTTTCGAGCGGCTGTAGTCTTTTTTGTGTTTACTTTGTGGGGGCACTGTAGAAATCCTTTGTAAAAGGTGTTTCTTTGTGGGGGTATATGATAGGAGTGGCTCTCTTCTTTTGATGTAGTGCCCGCTTGAAGTTTGTAAATCTTTTTTACAAAAAAATAATAATAATAATGCTTTCTTTAAATAATAATTAAAAAAAAAGGTATAACTAACAAATGACAAGCTATAACTAATAAATGACTCGTCCTCCGACAAACATAAATCTAGGAAAAAGAAAAACTTTGCAACTCATGTGGAAAACAGTTAGTACTAAATGCTCAGCCATTAAGTGTCAGATGGATTTTTAGTTGAAATCTATATTCAGCAAAATTGGGGAAAAATAATAAAAAGAATCTTCCATCCTCCATTCCTTCAGTCTTATTGAGAGTTTATTTCAAGTTATGATTGCAGTGTTGGGGACCCATAGAAGCGAGAACTCATAGCGAAATCAAACTAAACAATCACAATGACAACAAGCAAATCAATACACGTGATATAATTCAAAGTTTACATGGAAAAATCCTTGTAGGAAAAAAACCATGGCACAAAGCGAATCACCATAAAGAAAAAAAAAAAAAAAAAAAAAAAAGTTACAAGAGATGAAGAACAACTTACCCAGATTTAAGCCCCACAAGAAAAAAACCCTAGCTTTTTCTCTCACCCTAAAACTATCTAGCCTTGTGTGATT
This sequence comes from Liriodendron chinense, assembly GCA_003013855.2. Lineage (NCBI taxonomy): Eukaryota > Viridiplantae > Streptophyta > Magnoliopsida > Magnoliales > Magnoliaceae > Liriodendron > Liriodendron chinense. Next base: position 9,156,562 of record ML058333.1, read on the forward strand.
AAGTGATTTCGTTCGACCGAAGATGGCCTAATCTGTCTAAAGAGTTCGCTAACAGTCTCAAAGAGTTTCGGGCGACCGAGCCAGCCCCATCGGCCAACTGAACATCCCTTGATCACATATTGAAGATAACACCAACATGCAGTTGGTCTAGTTGTGGCAGTGGAAGTATAACTTTTACAAAATGATTTATTTTGAGAGTTTTAGGGCATCTTTGGTGGCCTATGAAAAATGGGTTCATCTCTTCTTTTATTTTATTTTCAATTGAGTTAATCGTAACTATGCATTAGAGATCAATTATTTTGGTAAGGATTAACAATAATTCTCATAGCCAACAGTTTATATAATCTCTAATACATAATTAATATTAACCAAAATGAGACGAGCACATTTTCAGTGCTACGAAACAGGACCATATTTTTGTTGTTCTTGTCGTTATTTATAAGAAATGACTCAGTGCTCCCAGAGAAATAGTGGTATTAGTTGCATTGACCTTGGATAGTCCAGTAGATTGATCTAGACTGTCCGTTACTTCTTATACTTTTTTTTTAATTTATGGAAATGATTTTATTATCAAGCAAAAGAGGCTATACAGCAAAGGGAGACATTCGGTATCCCCGGTGAAAAAAACAAACAACAGGCATCTTATCGTATAGCTATCACCTAAGAGATACCTCCCTCACATTCCCCAGACCCGTACGGTCCAAACAGAGCACCTCTAGCAATCCTTGGTAACTCCGAGACTCGACCGAAGTCCTTTCTAGCTTGACATTCATTCCCTAACCTTATGTCTTATACCTATTTTGTGGGCTGCTGTGGAAAAAAGAAAGAAAAATCACAACGACTCGATGATTCAACCGCAGTTTTTTTTTTTTTTTTTTTTTTTTTTTTTTTTTTTTTTTTTTATGCAGGTTGTAAATTTATTCAATGCCAGGTATTATTATTATTTTTTAATCATTCAACAGGTAATAATTGATCAGGATCATCTGTTTGAGAGTTACAAAAGTAGCTAGCCATCTATTCTCAGGACCTCTAGATGGACGGTCTGGAACCACTGCTCAACATAGATATTCATCAAAATACCATCTTAAAAGAAAATGTTACAACATGGTCCACTCCCCAACCAAAATCCTTGACGAAGATAAAGGTCCATTTGGTTGGCATTTGGAAACCCGTTTCCAGCCTAAAATTTGGATTCCAGTAGAATGCGATTTTAACTGGTGTGTTTGGTTGCAAGTTCCAGCTAAATAGGATTCCGTCTGGAAACCTAAATTGAGTGGAACCGGAATTAGTGGAAACGGGGTGGGGGACCGTATTCTATGGAAGGGAAAAGAGGCGGAAGTGAGCGTCACCACCTCCATGTATGTGTTGTACATCTATGTTGTATGTGTTTTATATCCCCACCGTCCATTAGTTTTGAAATCTCAATTAAGTGCATTGGACAAAAAAATGAGGCAGATCTGAATCTCAAGTGGGCCACACCACAAGAAAACAGTGTTGATTGAACGTCCACCATTAAAAACTGCCTAGGGCCCAATATAATGTTTATTTGTCATCCAACCTGGCCATCTGTCTTACTAGACTACAATAGGCCAGGGGTAAGGTTCTCAGGCAGATCTGATGCCCAAGTGGGCCATGCCACAAGCAACAGTTGGAACAGAATCTCCATTGCACCATTTTGAACCAAAGAGCAAGTTACGGATGAAACCTGAGTTCCACTTTAAAATCTGCAATTTTGGATTCCAACCGTGGAAACTAAATTTTCTCTAGAATCTAAGTTCTACAAACCCCAGGAAAGTTTTTTTTTTTTTTTTTTTCAACCCCAGGTGTGTGTGTGTCTATATATATATATATATATATATATATATATATATATATATATATATATATATATATATATATATATATATATATATATAGATATGCTACCTGACCCGAACCCGACCTGAACCTGAATTGGATTGTCCACTTGGTTAGAAGTAGGGCTGTTAACAGGCCCGGCTTGGGTAGGACACAGTCCGGATTTTGAACTGTTTTAGGCCGGGCCGTCGGGCCAGACCTATTCAAAATTCTGACTTTCCAGGCCAGAGCCCGGGCCATTGACATCCCTAATTAGAAGCAACCAGGAGCACCATAACTTGGCCTGCTGTGGAGCACTGGATCGTTTCTTATTCTGTATTCTTATGGCAACAACTGTAATAACAGTAGCAACACAAGCAATAAAAAGCAGTGACGTACAACAGAAGCTTCATATTCAAGAACTTTTGCGAAACATTTAAAAAGAATAAAATAACAAAGAAAAAGCATGATGTTACCTGGAGGAATATAGCCAATAGATCCCTTGATCCCAGTTGAGCGGGTTTGATCTTGAAAGGTATCACTGGAAGCATTAGAAAGGAACCTTGCTAATCCAAAATCACCCACATGGGCGCACATGTCATCGTCCAGTAGAACATTGCTTGGTTTTAGATCGCGATGAATGACCGGTGTGCTGCAATGGTGATGAAGATACTCCAAGGCAGAAGCGACATCAATGGCTATGTCTAGTCTTTGAGTAAGGTTCAAGCTCTGCATTTCATATTGCCCATGTACATTTGGATGCAACCACTTCTCTAGACTCCCGTTTGGCATGTACTCAAACACTAGAGCTTTGAAATCATTGCCTTTAAAATCAATGCTAGAGCAAGCAGTTATGATTTTAACTAGATTCCGATGCCGGATATTTCTCAAGGCTTCACATTCGGCAAGGAAACTCCTTGAAGCTCCATGTCGTTGAAGATGGAGAACTTTCACTGCAACAAGTGTTTCATTCCAATCTAGAATTCCTTTGTAGACAGAACCATAACTTCCCTCGCCAATCAAATTTTCTGAAGAGAACTCACATGTAGCTTTAACAAGATCCGCATAAGAAACATTTAAGCATTTACCCTCTGGAAACGGTGCAGGCAATGGTTTCTTGCTGGCCTTTCTTCTCACCCGATAAAGAGTAGCGAAGAAAAATGATAAAAGAATCAAACATAGAACCGCACCCGTCACTGAAAATATCAGTACAAGAGAAATAGACCTTCCATGTTTCTTAGAAGCTTTCTTTGGGCATGCTGGCAATCGTAATTGTGAGATACCTGCACAAAGCCTCTTGTTTCCAAGAACTGAAAATGCACTCACATTTTTTAAAATCCCTTGATGTGGGACTTCGCCTTCAAGATCATTGAATGACAAATCCAAGTACTGAAGAAATGAAAATTTCTCCAGAGCAACTGGAATATGCCCAGACAAGTTATTATGAGAAAGATCAAGCAGTTTAATACCTGTCAAGTTGTTCAAAGATGGAGGAATGGTTCCCTGAATTAAGTTATTGCTCAAATTAAGACTTTCTAGACTCCGACATTTGCCTAGCGTGCTGGGAATTTCGCCCGTCAGTTTGTTGTGAGCAGCAGAGAATTCTTGAAGTTGTTCCAAGTTACCGATTTCCAACGGTAGAGATCCGACCAAAGAATTCTCTTCTACATCAATTCCGACCAGTGACGGAATGCTTAAAACTTCTCCGGGAATGGTACCGTTAGGCTCATTTCTACGAAGCACTAGGTTTTGAAGACGAGGACAGTTTTCAAGACTCGAAGGGATACTTCCCTGCAAATGATTTTCGTATAAAGAGAGTATAGTCAATCCAGTGATGTTGCCAATGGAGGATGGTATTCGTCCTGAGAGCTTGTTGCCGTACAAATACAATCCCTCCAAGTTCTGAAGCTTCGCAACACCAATGGGAATGGTACCCATGACAGAGCTCTCAAATATACCTAGCTTATTTAGGCTGACGAGATTACTAATATCTGTTGGAATGCTTCCAGATATCGGGCTTCCTCCTAACTGTAGTTGGCTTAGATGGGTAGAGAGATTGACGATGGTAGGTGGCAAAGCTCCTCTCAGCTGATTGGAACTTAGTACTAAGTTTTCCAAACGGCTACAATTGGTCAGAGAAGTGAGGATACTCAAGTCATTGTCTCCTTCTCTACCTCCAAGCTGATTGTGAGGTAAATTTAGGAAACGAAGATCCTGTAGTCTTCCCAAATTCGTAGGAATGGATCCGCTAAAATTATTAAAAGCAAAATCAACCACAGCAAGTCCTGAAGCATTGGGTAATGAAACTGGTATTGGTCCGCTAAATCCATAATTTCCTCCAAGGTAAAGTAGTTTGAGATTAGGAAGGGTGAGACCTAGATTGGCTGGAAGGTTCCCGTGAAGTTGGTTACCTGACACAGAGAAAGTAATGATGGATGAGAGGTTGTAAATCGATGGTGGGATCCGACCGGACAGTTTATTTGAAGAGATGGCAAGAGATTCTAACTTCACTAACTGTCCTAGCTCATCTGGAATGCTTCCATCCAAATCGTTATAATATAGACCGAGAGAAACAAGAGACGAGAGGTTACCGAGTGGTGGTGGGATGTTGCCGATGAGCTTGTTATAGCCAAGACGCAACACCACAAGATTTGACAGAGTGCTAAGATCGACGGGAATTCTCCCCACGAGCATGTTTTTTTCTAAAAGGATGGATCTGATTCTTGAGCAGTGGGACAGGTTCTCAGGGATTCCTCCTTGGAGCCCATTATTTCTCAGATCAAGAACCCGAAGCCGGAAGAGCCGGCCGATTTCACTTGGGATTTTGCCTTGGAAGTTGTTGCTTGAGAGGTTGATACTCCTGAGGAAGGTGAGGTTTGCCATGTGAGATGAGATGGGCCCCACCAATCTGTGGGACCCAAGATTTAAGGCGTTGACCCTTTGAGGATGCCGGCGACCGCATGTGACTCCTTCCCAGTTGCAGAAATGGAGCGAATCGTTCCATGAGCTCAAGACCCGAAAAGGATCGTTGGATATCTGATCCTTGAATGCGATCAAGGCGAGTCTATCCGTCTCATTTCCTAAGGCGGGGGACCCGATTCCTATGCAGTTCATGCATGCGAGGAGGAAGGCCAATAGGAGTAATGACCAAAATACCTTTGGATGTGCGAGTCCAAGCTCCATCCTTCTGGTCGATGGGAAGGCCACAAGGAAAACCAGAAAAAGCCAGTAGCTTCTAGTGGGGTGTTGCGTTCTAAACCTTCCTACATTTATCGACTGCGGATCATCCGTGTTGAAGGCGAGAAAAATTTTGCTACACCCGCGAGTTAGCTACGCTATCTATAGAGTGTAGCAATGACCGTAGCATGATATATTGGTTATATCCACACCTTCCATCCATTTGGCGAGATCATTTTAGCATATGATACAAAAAATAGGCAGATCCGAAGCTCAAGTGGAGCCCAATAATTTTTTAATGGTTAGCGTTCAATTCCCACTATTTTCTGTTCTGGGTCCACTTAAGCTTTGGATCTGCCTGATTTTTGTTGTCAGGCCATAAAATGATCATTCTAAATGGATGGACGTAGTGGATATAACCAATACATCATGGTGGGTCATTACTACTCCCGGTGTAGCTAGCTTACCTAACTCGTGGGTGTAGCAAAAATTTTCGAGGGCTTGCATACGCCAAATATCAGCCGGGGGTTAGGTCCGTTATCCCAAGGGAAATTTATTGCAGCTAGAGCGATCCTTTCTCCTCATTTCTCTCTCTTTCGATAACCTTCCTAATTACAAGCAAAGCAAGGCGGATTATTTGCGGAACCCTTTCGCAGGAAGTTACTGTCCTGGAACCTAGGTGGGCCCACCATGATCTTTGTGATAAATCCACTCCGTCCATCCTCTTTGTGAGCTCATTTTAGGACGTGACACAAAAAAATTAGCTGAATTCAAGACTCAAGTGGGCCGCACTAAAGGAAAAGGTGGGTAGGAAAATTCTTACCATTAAAACATCCCTGGCGTCCACAGTGATGTTTATATGCAATCCATACCGATCATAATGTCATTCCTACTGGGATGAACTGAAAACACAAATATTAGCCTGATTCAAAACTGCTGTGGCCCCACGAATATTTCAACTGTAGATGTTTAATCCTCATGTTTTCAGCCCACTTGAATCTTGGATCCGGCTATTTTTGGTCGCACGTTCTAAAAATGAGGAGGAAAAGCATATGGACGGCGTGGATTTCTCAAAAGTATCATGTTGGGCCCCACCTAAGTTCCCAGCACAGGAACTTCCACTTTCGCAAAAAATCGTGTCCGTTGCTTGCAAATGGGTATGCTTTTATTGTACGGAGTAAAATCAGTTGGGCCCACTGTGAATGTATGTGGTTTATCCACACCGTACATCCGGCTTTCCCGCTCATTTTAGGGGTTGAGCCCAAAATTGAAGCATATCCAAAGCTCAAGTGGATCATACCACAAGAAAGTGAGAATAATGATTTCCACCGTTAAAACCTTCCTAAGGCCCACAGTGATGTTTATTTGTCATACAAACCGTTCATGACATCACAAAGAAACGGATGAATAGAAAAAACAAATATCAACTTGATCCAAAATTTCTATGGCCTTCATGAATTTTACCATTTCAATGATAGATGTTCAATTCACACGGTTTCCAGTGGTGTGGTCCACTTGAGCTTTTGATATGCTTCATCTTTTGGCTCGAGCATTAAAATTCAGTAGAAAAATCTTAGTTGGTAATACACGGTTGGAATTATTCAATCCATGTGACTTTTTCTTATGTGGGCCATAATCCATAGAGCCCAACTGATGGATGCCTCGGATTCATTGATACAACCATGTGTACACGGGTGAGTAACAATGAACGAACATTTGTTATTTTTGTTTTGTAACCCGTCGGTGAAACTAATAGGATGGTGCAGCAACACTGTGGCCCATCCAAAGTGGGGCCCACAAACTTAAGTAACGCAGTGATGCCTTCATGGACGGGAGGAAACGACTTTTTTATTTTTATTTTTCGGTACCCTTGGAAGCATGATACAATACTCAAGCCCTGTGTTTGTGCAGTTCTATTCAATCTCAGTTCATATAAGTGGGGTCCATGATTCAGTTATCCAAACCATTGATATGGTTCAGAGATCTCTTGGTTAACCTGTTTTCTTCCTTAGCCGTCTATTTCTTGGCCACCTATGGAATGGTTAAGGTCATTCAAATCCACTGATCATTTAGTGCAACTGTGCAAGGGCCATCCAAGGTGAGGAGCATCATTTCAACTGTTTGGATGGAATATCATTTCAACGGGTTGGATTACTGAACAATGAACCCTAGCATTCTGATCAATGATTTTCGAAAATTAACATGAGTGATGATCATCTACAACCTAGCATATAGACCCATCCATGTGCCAACGTCTCAAGTGGGCATCGCATTTCAGCCATGAGAAATGGTGGCCTCATCATGAAAAAGTCCCGTCCAATCTTCAGGCAGACCACTCTGTACAGAAACAAAGGATGGTTTAAATCAGACCGACCAACACTTTCATCCGGCCTACAAATGCAGCCCCACCTTATAATGGTACTGGCTTGATCTAATTGGTGCACCCAACATCTTGCATGTCACAAATGCCTCGTACACATTAGCATATATGATTAGGAGAAAATTCAATCGTAGGAATTTCACTACCCACACCTTTCCCTTTAGTGCGGCCCACTTGAGTCTTGAATCTGGCTCATTTTTTATCTCACGTCCTAAAATGAGCTCACATGGAAGGTGGTGGACAAGGTGGATTTCTTACAAACACCCCAGTGGGCCCCACTTAGTTTCCCATACAGTAACTTAGTGCCTAAGGCTTTGGCCAAAAATCTGCATCCCTTTACTGCCATTTGGAATTACGGAGAGACTATGGAAAGTTAGAGAAACGAGGAGAGAGGCTGGCTCTCATAGCAGTAAATTTCTCTTGAGATACGGACCTCACTCACAGTTGAGATTTGCGCGTACCTAGCGTACCTAAGCCACAGGTGTAGCAAAATTTTTCTACTTGAAGGCACGGATATTCCTGCATGGTCGCTTCTCATTTGTCCAAGTCACCCTGATGACTACAACTAGTTGGCATGTGGGGCTACTATGGTGTTTGTATGATATTTCGTTGGGCACAGAAAGATTGTCTCACTATAAAAATAGGATGCACAAAAATTCAGGACAATCCAACCATAAAAATGTGATGAACCATGTGAATGTGGAGTTTATAGGTGTTCTTTCATGGCTTCCTATGGTGTACCCCACTTAATAGTTGGATCAACCTGATTTTTGGGTCATCTCATTTTCGTGTTGGGATAATCTTAATAGACGGGCAAGATATTGTACAACCACCATGGTGGGCCCCAAACGCCAATTAGCTAGATGTACAACTAATTGCACATGAGCATTTCTCTCTCTCTCTCTCTCTCTCTCTCTCTCTCTCTATATATATATATATATATATATATATATATATATATATATATATATATATATATATATATATATATATATATGCACACACACACACACACTTTAGGACACCATTGGGGAAATGCATCTGGTGTAGTGGCTAATCCGATGTTGTTAGAAGCGTGTGTACAAGCTTGTAATGAAGGATGTGATCTTGCTAGTCAAGGTAATGAAATGATCCGTGAAGCTAGCAAATAGAGCCTTGAACTAGCTGTTGCTTATAAGGTACGAAAGGAGATCAAATTCGACAGTTTCAAAGCAATGGATACCTTATAATTCGATAATTCCTGCTCATTTACCTAATTGCAATTAAACTCAACCCAATCTTTCCCTCTCAAGTCCAACCGGTTGGACTATACCTCAGGTCCAACCAATGTGGATGCCGTTCATATATGCCTGCTAGTTAATGTAATTAAGTTCCAATAAATATGAGAGAGAAGTTTTTAATGATGTACTATTACATTTATTGCAATTATGGTTTAAGGTAGAGAGGAATACCATTGCGGGGCTGCTTTGGAAGGAAAGAAGGATTGAGCTTGCGTTGTCAACTTTGGTGGATACATGGCTGTTGGGCCGTTGTGATGGATGTGCCTTATATCCAAACCGTTCATCCGTATTGACAGTTCATTTTAGTGCATGATCCAAAAATGAAGCAGATCCAAAGGTTCAAAGGTAGCACGATCAATGTAAGAGCGATAGTAATTAAGATTCACAAATGGTTGCGCGTGGATCGTCGCCTTCCCGCTGCCCAGCCCAAGGTGGGATCGGAGAATAATTTCCTTCCTCCAAGTGCCGGGAGGTATGGCGAGTTGACGGGTCATCCGATTGGGGCGGTCATTAGAGCTGGGCACAAACCAAGCTAGCTCGAAAGCCCGGCTCAAATTGGTTTTAAAAGCTCGGCTTGGATTGGATCGAATGGAAGTTCAAACCAAGCCAAGCTCCGAAGCCGAGCTTGTTTGAAAAAACAAACCAAGCTCAAATTAGGGCAGTACTAGCTTGGCTCGGTTCGAAGCTCGATTTGCTTCAGCTCGGTTTGATTTGGCTTGTAGATTGTAAGCACACTATTTCCTATAGTGTGATCCATTTGAGCTTTGGATAGAGATCCATTTTAGGATCATGTCCTAAAATGACATGTAAAACAGATGGACAACATGGATAATGCATATACATAATGACATAGATAATTCATAATACATATACATGAATGCATATTGTTTCCTTGCACTTATAAAATTATGCTCATATACTTTTGTTTGGAAAATGCTGTTACATATCTATTTTGAAGCTGCACTCCTTTGGAGGATGTTAAACATCATATAGTAATATATGTTTGTACTTTTTTTTCCAACTTTTTAAATTATCTTCTATTTAAATAAACAAGCAAAAAAAGAGCCGTCACTTGTTTGAACTCAGCCTGGCCCCGGCTCAATTCGAAATTTTCGACCAAACTGATCCTGGCTCGAATTAGATTTTTCTAGAGCAAACCAAACTCGGGCCGCATGGGTCATTCTGAAATCCAAACCAAGCCGATCCATAAACTGAGGTGGCACAAAAACAAGCCAAACCAAACTAAGGTTAACTCCGCTCAGCCCGGATCATTGCCCACCTCTAGCAGTCGTGAAGTGGAAGAAACCAGAAGCTAGCTAGCTGGTGTGCCCTAAATGTGGACGTGTCGTCTCTGTGAAATACAAGGAAGTCCAGGGTTGGAGGCATCTGACAAAATAGCAAGAGGGAGGTCGCGCGTCATCGCATTTTCTGTTGGTTTTGGGAGATGCTCCAACAATTTGGCTGAGTTCAACGCAGTGACCGAGGGGTTGAAAATGTGTATTAACCGTGGTGTCTCCAAGGTGGATATTTTAACTAACTTCAAGCTAGTGGTGGACGCCTTTCCTGCCGCTCGTGGTCCACTTGAGATTTGGATCTGCATAACTTTTGGAACTACATCCAAAAATGGGATGGAGAAACGGATGAACGGTGTGGATATACAAAATACCATCCATGTGGGCCACACGGTAGGGGTAACACCCACTAAGCTGTTCCCGAAGTAACGCCTAATTAATAACTTAGTGGGTGTTACCATGTGGGGCCTACCTTGATGCATTTGTTGTATATCCATTCCGTCCATCTGTTTATATGTCTAATTTTAGTATGTTGTCCAAAATTATAAGAACATCCAATTCTCAGGTGGACCAAATCAATAGAAAAAGTGATAAAGAACCATTAAAAATAATTTCAAGCTACAAAAGTTTTATATCAAGCTGATATTTTTATTTTCCTTTCATCCAGGCCTTCTTGACATTATCAAGAGTTTGGATTGAAAATAAACATTAAAAAACCTTACGATGGGCTCTTTGGAATTTTTAATGTTGGGGCGCTCAATCAACACTGTTTCTAGTGCCATGGTCCACTTGAGATTTGGATCTGCATAAGTTTTGGAACCCCATCCTCACATGGGAGAAACGGATGAACAGCGTGGATATACAAAATACCAGCCACGCAGTAACTCAACTTAAACTGGCTAAATCGTGCAACCTGCTGATGCTAAGTTACAATCTAGCAATCAGATTGGTTGCACAATTTTATTCTCTGATTTGTGGACACTTGTACTGAGATATTGCCATTTGATATTTTCATTATCATCAATTAATCTTATATTTAGATAATCAAATAAGCGTATTTTTTCAGTTCATGATACATCTAACTTATAATACACAATTTGAACAGTTAATTTCTATTACTTATATGTCAATCATATAAATCAAAGTTTTTCTCTATATTATCTCACGAAAGAGGGTTTCCATTTGCATATATGCCATTGGCCACCTAACACACGTCTTCGTTATCCGATGTAGTCAATCTGGTGGGCCCATGAAAAACTTTAGTCACGAAAGGCCTCCCAACTGGACGAAGTAACCTTGTCGTGTGGGTTGGGATGGAAGCCCATCGGATGGAAGATGCACAGCTATTAAATTTCATGAAAGCTACGGCTACTTGTGTAGTTGCGGTCCTGATACGCTGCCATTTGCCACCTAACAGGCGACTTGGTGAATTAATGCAGTCAATGTGGTCGGCCCATCCATGAAAGCCCTTATAGAAGGGGTTCTCGTTGGATGATGTTAGACTGAAGGTCAATGGACTTTATGGAAGTCAGGCCAGATTGTCGAATGGCTGCAATTGGATGACTGGTTCATTGTCTTTGCACCGGCAAATTCTACTAAGGCCTAATGGATGAGCGGTTACAGCTCCTCAGCTGCTCACAGCGGCTATGAAATTCAGTCTTTCTGTGTGTAAATGAAAGCATTTAACAAAAATAAGTTTCAAGTACCCAACTGTGTAGCATGTAGTATTTATCAAATAACCGTGTTTACTTGGATGACTTATTACAGAGCAAATGATAGGATTCATAGTTCCAAAACATTCGCACACACATGCACAACTATACATCCGTATGCTGTACTCTAGCTAACAGGACAAAACAATCTACTTGTTGTGTATGACCCATCCAAGGCATGGCCTAGTTGATTATTGGTTCGGATCTTCTATGCGCCTGCAGCGCTAGCAATAATAAAGTTTAGTGAAACAAAGTGACAAACACCATAGTCCTACGCATAAGATTTTCCGCTCGTGTGATAAGATAGTATGTGACAGGCACCATGCTGCCAATGATGGGAACTTAGGTAGGACCCAATGGAACACGTGTGTGCCACGGGAGCCTCTCATCAGGTGATTCCAACTATTAAAATATCCGCTTGATCCAAAACTTTTGTTGAGCTCGGATTAGGTACTACCCGAGCTTTGTCCAAGCTCAGGACAGGTTAGATGTGGTACATAAGTGTGGACGTTTGGACTGGGAGAACGGATCAGGTGAGACCCCGGCCTCACCTAAGACGGTGAGGCACTTACTTATGTTCACCGTGGGGCCACCTTGATGTATTTATTATGTATCCACGCCGTCCAACCGTTTATACAAATAATTTTAGGGCATTACACCAAAAATTAAGGAGATCCAATTATCAGGTAGGCCATATCATAAGAAACAGTGGTGATTGACCATTAATGAGCCACAAGAGTTTTGGATCAAGCTTATATTTGTTTTTTACTTTCATCCAGTCTTATTTAACCTTATCCACAGATTGGATGGTAAATAAACATTACGGAAACAATAAGGAGAGCCTAAGAATTTTTTTAATGGTAAGATGAGCAATCACCACTGTTTCTCATGGTATGGTTCACTTGATAATTGGATCTGCTCACTTTTTGGTATAATGCCTTACAATGATGTGAAAAAACCGACTGATCAGAGTGGATACAAAATACATACATCAAGGTGGGCCTCATGGTAAACCCATGGTAAGGACCGCACCGCCTTAGGTGAGGCCGGGGTCTTGCCTAATCGGCTCTCTTGTATCGGTGGAGAGCACATTGTAGAGACCTGCCACATCAGAAAGCCTGAAATAAGCATGTCACGTCTAGCCTCCCCAATGCCCACACACCATGTGCTAGCCTGTTAGTACCTAATCCTCACTCTTCGTCATGTGCTGAAGGCACAAAAAATTCCAGTGCCGGCTATTCTCATTAGTAAACGGGTTCCCATGGACTCCATAATTACCCGAATTTCTCTCACAGGAAAAGGAGTAGATTGCCTGTCACCTGATAGAAATTTTAAGGTGTGAACTTCTCCGGGCCTATCATGATATTTTTTTTAGATCCACACTGTCTATGAATTTTCCCAAATAAGTTTAGAGCATAATCCCAAAAATGAGTTAAATCCAAAACTCAAGTGGACCACACCACAAAAAGCAATGGGATTAAACAAACTGCCCACGAAACCTTACTATGGCCAACCATGAAGCTTATTTCCATCTAACCTGTTCATAAGGCCACCAATACCTGAATGAAAGTAAAACACAAATATCTGCTTAGACCAGAGCTGTCTGCCACCCCCAAGAAGTTTTCAATGGTGGCATCAATTCCTACTGTTTCTTGCTGTGTATTCCTACTGTCTGCCACCCCAACCTTGACATGTATGTATGTATTGGATCAAGCTGATATTTGTGTTTTCCCTTCGTCCAGGGACACTTGTATTGAGATATTACCGTCTTCGTTTTCATTTTGAACCGTCCAATAAATGTCAACTAATCTGATATTTAGGCAAGAATCCTGATCTTCTGTTGGCTCCAATGAAAAGGCTCCAAGCTGCTTGGAGACCAACAGAGGATCCGGATTCTTTAGGTAATCAGATAAGCATATTCTTGGGCTCATGATACATCTAAACTATAATACACAATTTCGACAGTTGCTATTATTATTATTTTACAAAAAAGGTGGAAGCACGCTACCAGTAACATTGTGGATCAAAGCAGGCTAAGTAATTTACAAGTGACTCCAAATCACCCTCACAATATTTATTATCAGAGGAAACGGATGGTTACTATTGGTGTAGATACCATCGACCAGTTAATGCACGATAACATGCGGTCAGTCTGGTGGGCCCATGAAAACCCTTAGCCACAAAAGGGTTCTCAACTGGATGATGCCAACCCTATCGTTAATGGATTACGATGGAAGCCCATTGGACAGAAGACGATTCATGAAAGAGACGGCTACTTGTCTAGTTGTGGTCCTGACCCACTGCCATTTGCCACAATCAGGCATGGGTGACTTAGTGAAACGATAAAGTCACCGGGTGGGCCCAACCAAGAAGGCCCTTAGTTAGAGAAGGGTTCTCATTGGATGACCATAGCCATAAGGTTAATGGACTTCATTAAAGTCCATATTGTTGAATAGCTTTAACTTGTTGAGAAGGTTGCACAAACTTTAAAATCTCGCAATTACCAACTATAATGAATTATGGAACATAAATGCGAAACAATGAATAAATAATCACCGCATATGAGACAAAACACTTTTTACATTGAAAATTAACGTAGGATACATATATAGATGTCATGTTTCACAGGAGATTATTCAAAGGAGAATTCAAAGCACACAAATCCTAGGACCTATGTGTTATGGGCCAAGCCCACTAAATAATAATTTCAGCAGAACAATTTACCAAACAGTAATTTCAGTAAGCAAAAATTTATGTCTTTTCATTAGAAATCATCCCTACATGCATACAATCATATAAAGATTAATGAAATGACATGTCAAGGTTGTAGGAACAACCCTTTAGCACAGAATATCAACAGAATACCCATTGTTCCCTTTAGCACAGAATATCAACAAAATATTCATGGGCAGATTCATACGCACATAGAATTTACCATACTCATTCACTACATAAACTATGTTTAGATGAAATGAAGATCACATGGGATATGGGGTGGGATAAATTTGTAATTTGGGAATTAAGGGTTGTGGAAGGAAATTGGGAGAGATTCTAGGGTAGGTTTTATGTGGGAGGCAGTGGCATAGGGTGTCGAGGTTTTGGGCGCAATGGATTGAAGGATTTAGGCTAGATAGGATCAAATATGTTTCTTTAAAGGAGTAGTAGAAGGAGAAGGAAAGATTGCACCTTGTAGAAGATAACAGGTGAGCAAGTCGCACGCCCCCAAAAAGATGGAATCTCACCACCTTGCTCCAAGTCTCATGGAGGGTTCTTCCAAGTCACATGGAAGAAAAAAATGGTTCTTTTTAAAAAAACAAATGTGTACTCTTCATCCGGCTAGGGTTGGACGTTTCCCCCCTTAAATAGAGTTTTTACACTAAAAGTAAAATGACCAACATGCCTCTTTTAAAATCTAGCAAAGTAGGGGCCCACTAAGAAATTCAAACCAACCAAAATGTGCAGAAAAATAACAAAACATAAATGGATACTAAAAACTGAAAAAAGGACTTGATCCAACGGTCGGATATCAACCAAAACTCCCTAAAACTATCCTAGCACTCCAAATAATGTAGCCCATGTGCATCCTCCCAGTCTGAGGCCTTCATGATGCACATCTTATGCACATGGGATCTTTAAAGTGGCCCACGGGCCAGGCCCAAGTAGTGATCACCCAAATAAAGTGTGGGCTGGGTTGGGCCGAGGCTTGGGGCTCTCCTACGGTGACGCTGATACACTCTGATGTTCGCATAAAAAACTCTCTAATAAAGCTAAAAACCATAGGGATCTCATCTAGCCAAACAATTCACTATGTAAGAATGTGTTACACACCAATTACTAGTTTCACACACTCGGATCCAACATACTTCACCCCAAAAGCTGATTAATTATAATAAAAGAGAATAGATAATAGAGGGATCCCACTAACTTGAAGAGGCTTTGAATGAGAACTAATATTATGGATGAACGTCACGAGCACTCTTATTCTCTCTTCGAACTTCCTCTCTCTTCTCTCTCTCTCTCTCTCTCTCTCTTTCTTTTTCTCCCTCTCTATTACTCTAGACATGTAGGATCTTTCTCCTAACATAATTCTGCATCAACATGTGCTTATATAGCACTTACACTTGGAAACAAAACAGGAAGCTGCACAAAGCTGTCTCATGGTCATCAGTCGACCGACCCGACTCTATCGGTCGCCCAACAATGGCCAAAAGTGTCCAGAGAGCACAGAGGAAAAACACCTAGAGTTTCGGACGCTCGAACTCTTAAATTCGGTCGCCTGACATTCTCCAAAATAGTCTAGCAAGCAACTGCCACTATTCGGGGAGTTTCGGTCGCCCGTCAGCCCCGGAACTACACTTCTCTGCTCACATTCTGAGTAGAAACACCCCACCAAATCTCTCATTTCCAACTCAGGAGTGAGACTTCACTACCTTCAAGCCCTCCAGGCTTCTACAAGCCTCGAATATTCCCTTAGACAATGCCTTGGTCATCATATCTGACCCATTATCATCAGTATGGGTCTTCTCAAGTTGTAGCACATTGTTCTCCAACGTATCCCTGATCTAGTGATACCAAACCTCTATGTGCTTCAACTTGGAATGCTGACTTGGATTCTTATTCAAGTGTATCACACTTTAGTTATCACAATAGACTAGGTGCTTATCTTGCTTTAGGCTAAGTTCCTTTAGGAACCTCTTCATCCAAAGCATCTCCTTGTATGCTTTATGACTGATATGTACTCGGTCTTTATCATAGACAATGCTACACACTGTATCTTTCTCTGCCATAACACTGCTCCCCTATGAGTGTAAACATGTACCCCGATGTAGATTTTCTAGAGTTTATGTCGCCTTGTCATTCTACATTTGTATAGCCCTCTAACATAAGTTTTCCTTCACGAAGCATATGTTTAACTTTGAAGAGCCCATTAGATATAGTAGTATCCACTTTAATATTGCATAGTCTCTTTGCAGGATTGACAAGATATCATTTCACAACACTAACCACATATGTTATGTCTAGTCACGTATACACCATAGCATAAATCAAACTTTCTACCACTGAGTAGTAGGGAATCTTCTGCATCTCTTCTACCTCTTTCTTGGTCTTAGGACAATGCCTGTCGCTCAATTTGAAGTGACCATTGAGTAGAGAACTAACCGACTTCGATGCCTTCATGTTGAATCTTTCTATGACCTTTTCAACATACCGCTCTTTATTCTGTTAATCTTCTTGATGTCATTTCCCATGATGAGCATATCATCAACGTATAGCAAAAGGATGAGAAAGTCACTGTTGAGCTCTTGATTGTGCATATTCTGACCCCAATTCATCACTCATTATGCATGATTTTCATGTTTAAAAACTAATCTAATGCATGAATTTGTGATTGTAGGAAAGAGAGGGAGAGTTCACTAATTCATGGTTAAAAGAGTCACTTTGTATGCATTGAAGATCAATAGAACAAGTGACAAAAGGTGGAGGAAAGAAGCAAGAAAGAAAGAGAAGAGAAAAAGAAGAAAATCTGAAAATTTTGTCTTAGACTGCCAGACCGGTCGACAGACAGGTCTACAGCTAAAAATTGGACTGTTTTTTCTTGCTTAGACCGATCTCCAGATCGGTCGCCAGACAGGTCTAAGGTACTCCAAAAACTTCGATTTTCAAGGCCAAGTTTTCAAATTGCGAAAAGACTCCGTTGATTCTCGAAGTTTTCCAAGTTGGTGCGGGATTTCTCTTATAAAATGCCACCTCCACTCTCTTCCTAAGCTATCTAACAAAGTAGGGAGCAAAGAGATCAAGACCTAGGAGGCTTCCTAGCTTCCTACAACTAGTTTTCTTCTTCTTCTAGTTCTACTTCTAGTTTTGTTTTTAATATACTTTTCATTAGCTAATCTCTTAGCTAGAGCTAAGAGGTGAACCTTATAGTTTTCTTAGATTGTTTAATTCGTTTTATTAGTTTTAAGTTGGATTTATTGAAGAACAATGATTTTTAGAAGTTTGAATAAAGTTCTAAGTAGTTTTTCTTAATCTTATGATGGCTCATGAATGTTTGGAAGAATTGCTTTAGTTCTTAACTATTTTGCATAGTTCTCGACCTGTACGCTCCGAGGAATTAGATTCAATACGCTCTAGACATGAATTTCCATGTGGGAACTGTTCGCTTCCCCAAATGTAGGGTTGCGATGTAGTAATAATCTCGGTAAGACTGAGGTTGATACACAGGGAAGGAAGTAAACCATTCCAACTATCCTAATTACTAGAATCTTAAGAGGTTGTGAAATCGGTTTTGAACATAACATAGAAAATCTGATAATGAAAAGATAACTAGAGCATCAAGGATCCACTTATAGCTCTCCTTAGATGCATAATTCGCTATGGTTTCTCACTTTCTCAACTAGAATCGAAATTAAGTCCTATCTAGCCGGATGATAGAGCGGTTGTATTATCAAATCAATCTGTCATATGTGTTGTTCATCAACATGATTCCCTCAATTCAAGTTAGGACTTGAGCACACTCAATTGCATAGGTCAATCCTAATTTCAATAGATTAAGATCATAACCATAATAATCATCAAACCTTGTCACAAGACTTGACTATATTATGATTTGAACTTCATTCAAATCATATGAACAATCAACACAATATTCAGATTTTAGAATAAAAAGGTAGAACTTTGGTTTAAGTTCCCACATGGAAATCCAAGTCTAGAGCGTATTGAATCTGATTCCTCGGAGCGTACAGGTCTAGAACTATGTAAAATAGTTAAGCACTAAAGCAATTCTTCCAAACATCCACGAGCCATCATAAGATTAAGAAAAATTACTTAGAACTTTATTTAAACTTTAACCCATTGTTCTTCAATAGAAATCCAACTTGAAACATATAAAACGAATCAAACAATCTAAGAAAACTATAAGGTTCACCTCTTAGCTTTAGTTAAGAGATTAGTTAATGAAAAACATATTAAAAACTATAACTAGAACTAAGAAAAGGAAGAAAAACTAGCTGGAGGAGGCTAGGAAGCCTCCTATGACTTGAACTTCTTGTTGAAATTCTTCTTCTTCATTTTTGTATTGGACCATTCAAGATTTTTGACATTTGTGGGGAGGGGAATCTTTTCTAGCCCACATGCTTAGGTCAATGTAAATGAAGTGTGGACAAGGTGATGCCAAAGTTTTCTTTTGATTTTGATTGATGGGGTCTCTCAAGGATTTCCTTATTCAAGTTTTCAAGGCCAATGGCAACTTTCTTGTTTATTATGAATATGATTTTTCTTTTGTTATATATACATGATGAATCCATTGTTGTACAGAAAAATGAAATAAATTATTAAAAACCATCGACAGATACAGATTGCCCGATATATACTGAGGATTAGATTGCCTCCAACCACCTAAACCTGCAATACCTTTCCTGCGTAGGTTAATCCAGCATGACAGACATGGAGCTGAGCGCATACACATTTTATACATGCATGCATGCTCATACCCCCCACATGTAGAAGAGGATGATTGCCACATAGCTTCTAGTATTTTTCAGTCTCCCTTCCCATACTTTAGTTTGTCAAATGTTATGGGTTAATTCCCATACACTGTTGGTTAATTTGAATTAAAGGTTGTGCTATGCCACTAGCACTGCAAGAGCAGCAGGCTGTAGCATGCCTTTAAGCAAGCTTCTTCCATTGATTTGCTCAAATCTTTTATCATCATTCAATTGCTGATTGGCTATTTTATTTGCATATCTACGGTTGTCCATTCAAATACAATCCCCCCAAGAGAACAGCTGACTTTCGCTTCATGCAAAGATTGGTTAGTCCTAGAAGAGTGATGCAAGAACTCTAGGGACAGAGATGCATTGGCTGGTCATCTATCAAGAACTTCAAAAGCACCTTAGCAGATCCCACTAGGTATGTATGATTCCCCTTTTTGAAGGATATTTCCACTTGTTCTATTCTAGAGGGGAATGAAATATCAGGTTTTGATCCTCTAGGTGCAAGATTCTCTAAAATGTAAGTTTGTTGAGGTGTAAATTCCATGTGGGGCTTGTAGTTCAGTTATATTATATGAATGGTCATTTTGGTTGGGATAGGAATTGAATGTTTTATCAGGTGATTGGGATATTGAATGCTTTATCAGGTTATTATAATATTTAAAAATTTACATATGCTTCATCAGTAAAACTCTTCCAAGGAAATATTTCGTTGGCAATAATACCTTTTGCAAGGAAATCTTTGTTGGTATTTGATTGGTCGGTATACTTCCTTTTCAGTAGGTAATAGTACTACTGTACTTTTTCCCAGGAAACTTTTCATTGGTAATACTACCATTTCCTAGGTAATTTTCGTCATCAGTAATATATCATAATTAGCGACGAATTAATCAATAGCCACGATTCGTCGGTAAAAATCAACCTTTTACCGACAAAAGTTAAGATTTCGTTGGTAATTGTCTTCCCTAACCTTATCATGATGAAAATTTTCGTTGGTAATAACATTTACCAAGGATATTCTACCTTCTAATTTCTTGATAAAAGTGATGTGGTAATTGGATGAAGGGAAAACACAAATATCAACTTGATTCAAAACTTTTCATTGCCTCCAATGATAAGAGTTCAATCCCCAGTGTTTCCTATGGTGTGATGGACCTGAGATTTGGATTTGCCTCATTTTTTGACACATGCCCTAAAACGAGCTGACCACATGATAGACAACATGGATAAAACACATACATAGTAGGTGGGGTCCACAGAGCTTTGACGCTAGCTAGCTAGCGAGTTAGTGTTGTAGCCAAACCTATGTCCGCTTGTCACATGTGCCACTTTGATTGTTGGGAGGGCCGAGTGTTTGGCATATGCATGGGCCCAACTGGAAATGAGTCACATCTGTCCACGCTTAATAAAGCACTTTATTAAAAGTCTTAGTTATTTGATCCTGATTTTGCCTCACTTTAATAAATTCTCCATTATTTGATTTGATTTTGCCTCACTTTAATAAAGTACTCCATTATTTGATCTGATTTTGAGTCACTTTATTAAGGACTCAGATTTTGTAGCAACCCTTTGGTGCTGATTGGTTCTTGTGGGCCTCACCATAATGTATGTATTTCATCCACACCATCCATTCCATTTTTCTAACTCACTGTGGACCACACCATAGCAAAGACTAGTGATGAAACGCCAATCGTTAAAAACTTCATGAAGGCCACAAAAGTTTTGGATTAGGCTGATATTTGTGTTTTCCACTCATCCAAGTCTTTGTGACCTAATCAGCATTTTGATGGCAAATAAACCTTAAAGCAGGCCCTAAGAAATTTTTAATAGTGGCTAAATTACCACTATTTCCTTGGTCTACCAGAGATTTTGATATGCCTGGTTGTTTGACTCATGCCATAAAATGAACTGGAAATGTGAATGGACAGTGGATAAAACACATACATCATAGTGGGTCCCCCAAAGCTTTTCCAGATGGCAAACACCGAGCTCGTTATAGGAATGGCCACTGCCTAATACGAGTCCTTTATCATTAGTAACCCCTCCAGTACTGAGGTTGGTGATGGTGGGTGGTTTTCTTCTTTTTTTTTTTTTTTTTTTTTTTTTTTTTTTTTTTTTTTTTTTTTTTTTTTTTTTAAAGAAAGGCTATATATTAAAGGAGGAAAAAAAAATACACAGACATTCGGGAGGAGTCCACAAAAAGGCCAGACTCCGCCTATCATATGAATAGGAACACAACCCTACCCTATACTCTTATCATAGGTCATCCTGATATTACCAATTCCTGTTTTGTTAAGGACAACCGAGCCCCGAATCAGCCTAGGAAGGTCTCCTTGAGCGTTATAGATTCTATCAGGATGACCGGCACTAGCTAATCTTGCTAGCCCATCCGCAACTGAGTTCCCTCCACGAAAAGTGTGCGAGAAACTCACTATGATGTATGTTTTATCCACACCGACTATCCATTTTTCCAACTCATTTAAAGGCACGAGTCCAAAAATGAGGTAGATACAAATCTCTAGTGGAACACACCACAAGAAATAGCAGTGATTGACTATCCACCTTTGAAAACTTCATAACTTCGTAATGTCTATTTTTCCTCCAACCTGTTGATTAGGTCACATAGACCTCCACAAAGGGAAATCACAAATATTAGCTTGATCCAAAACTTTTGTACTCCAAAGAAGCTGGATGTGTGACCTTACCAACAAGTTTGATGGAAAATAAACATTACTGTGGGCCTATGAAGTTTTTATGGTGGATGTTCGATCAATATTACTTTCATGCGACGTGGTCCACATGTGATTTGGATCTGCATCACTTTTGGGTTCTTGCCCTAACATAAGATGGAAAAATGGCTGGACGGCATGGATAAAACACATACACCATGGGGGACCCACAGAACTTTGACACCAGCTAGCTGACAAGGGCCTATCATCAGGTTGGCCCAGAATGAATTTTCTCCTTAGTCTAAATTATGTTATATATGTTTGACTCAACCATCCAATGAAGTATATGCACTAAAGTGCACGGTTACAAAGTATAATCAACGGTTGACATTAAATAAACATGCTTGGCAAGCTGGGATCGCCTGGATTTCTTAGTCCAGGCCACGTCCACACTCGAAAGTTCCTGTAGAATCAGCTTTAACCGTCCTTACTCCTCCGAAGTTCATGTGGAATCAGCTTTAACTTTATTAAAAGAAAGAAAAGAATCAGCTTAATTAACTTCTAAGTTATTCACATTCACCTGTCCATTCACATGAATAGCACTCCCCTATGTACTAATGGATTTGCAGGGGCCACCGTTTTATGTGTGTGCCGTCCAACCTGTGCATTAAGCGAGTCCCACCATGATCATGGGATGCCCAAAAAGAGGCTTATCGGACCATTAAGCGGGTCAAACCTAGAGAAGACACATGCCCTAAAATGAGCTGACCACATGGATAGACAATGCATGTGGATAAAACACATACATAGTGGTGGGGCTCACAGAGCTTTGACGCTAGCTAGCTAGCGAGTTAGTGTTGTAGCCAAACCATGTCCGCTTGTCACATGTGCCACTTTGATTGTTGGGAGGCCGAGTGTTTGGCATATGCATGGGCCCAGCTGGAAATGAGTCACATCTGTTCACACTAAATAAAGCACTTTAGTAAAAGTCTCGTTATTTGATCTGATTTTGCCTCACTTTAATAAATTCTCCATTATTTGATTTGATTTTGCCTCACTTTAATAAAGTCTCCATTATTTGATCTGATTCTGAGTCACTTTATTAAGGACTCAGATTTTGTAGCAACCCTTCGGTGCTGATTGGTTCTTGTGGGCCTCACCATAATGTATGTATTTAATCCACACCATCCATCCATCCATTTTTCTAACTCACTTTGGACCACACCGCGGCAAAGACTAGTGATGAAACACCATCGTTAAAAACTTCATGAAGGCCACACAAGTTTTGGATTAGGCTGATATTTGTGTTTTCCACTCATCGAAGTCTTTGTGACCTAATTAGCATTTTGATGGCAAATAAACCTTAAAGCACGCCCTAAGAAATTTTTAATAGTGGCTAAATTACCACCATTTCCTTGGTCTACCAGAGATTTTGATATTTGGCTCATGCCATAAAATGAACTGGAAATGTGAATGGACACCGTGGATAAAACACATACATCATAGTGGGTCCCTCAAAGCTTTTCCAGACTTGACAAACACCGAGCTCGTTATTGGAATGGCCCCTGCCTAATACGAGTCCTTTATCATTAGTAACCCCTCCGGTACTGAGGTTGGTGATGGTGGGTTGTTTGTGAACCCACTATGATGCATGTTTTATCCACACCGACTATCCATTTTTCCAGCTCATTTAAAGGCACGAGTCCAAAAATGAGGTAGATACAAATCTCTAGTGGAACACACCACAAGAAATAGCGGTGATTGAATATCCACCTTGAAAACTTCATAACTCCGTAATGTCTATTTTTCCTCCAACCTATTGATTAGGTCACATAGACCTCCACAAAGGGAAATCACAAATATTAGCTTGATCCAAAACTTTTGTACTCCAAAGAAGCTGGATGTGTGACCTTACCAACAAGTTTGATAGAAAATAAACATTACTGTGGGCCTATGAAGCTTTTAATGGTGGATGTTCGATCAATATTGCTTTCATGTGACGTGGTCCGCATGTGATTTGGATCTGCATCACTTTTGGGTTCATGCCCTAACATAAGATGGAAAAATGGATGGACGGCATGGATAAAACACATACACCATGGGGGGACCCACAGAATTTTAACACCAGCTAGCTGACAAGGGCCTATCATCAGGTTGGCCTAGAATGAATTTTCTCCTTCGTCTAAATTATGTTATATATGTTTGACTCAACTATATCCAATGAACTATATGCACTAAATTGCACGGTTACAAAGTATAATCAATGGCTGACATTAAATAAACATGCTTGGCAAGCTGGGCCCGCCGATTTCTTAGTCCAGGCCACTTCCACACTCAGAAAGTTCCTTTAGAATCAGCTTTAACCGTCCTTACTCCTCCGAAGTTCATGTGGAATCAGCTTTAACTTTATTAAAAGAAAGAAAAGAATCAGCTTAATTAACTTCTAAGTTATTCACATTCACCTGTCTATTCACATGAATAGCACTCCCCTATGTACTAATGGATTTGCGGTGCCACCGTTTTATGTGTGTGCCATCCAACCTGTGCATTAAGCGAGTCCTACCATGATCATGGGATGCCCAAAAAGAGGCTTATCGGACCATTAAGCGGGTCAAACCAGAGAAGACAATTTACAAACACTCAAAAACCTCCGCATCACTTGATGTCCCACCCGATTGTTGGACCGGCATGACGTTTGGGGCTTCTAACTTTCACAGTAGGCTCACCCTTCTGGACAGGCTGGACGCTGTACGACAATCAGGACAGTAGGCCTACACACAACCCTTTTAGAATAAGTTTATTCTATGAGGACGTGTAGAGAAACAAGCCTCCCTCTATCCTATAGTGTTAATCAGCCTCCTCTACATGCGTATTTTCGTGAAGCATAGGCACCAAACTAAGCACATGTGGGTGTACCTAAGCCCTGCACAGTGTGGGAGAGTTATTTATTAGGTGGGCTACACATGTCGGACACACACCCAGGCCAGGCATTTACGTTTAATATGGACTGTTTGCTAGACCAATGAGTCGTATTGATGCATGATTGATGGAATGCTATCTGAGCCAGACAACAACCAATTGCTTATGGAGGTGCAACTCGGGGAGATTGGGTCATCGGATTCAGGCTCAACCTGAGCCCAACCAGGCCTCACGGGTACCTTATACGCAACTCTACCCGATGGATATTCCACAACGTGGCCTCACCAGTATAGCACATGAAACTTTATTAAGACAAATAAAAAATAAAAATAAAATAGAGAACCGATGTGCCACAAAAAGATGGGAAACGGATGGGCTGGTGTGGGTATGTGGCGAATGCAGATGAGCACGTAAAAGGATTAAGGTTTTGTGAACCCCACAATAATGTATTTAGTATATCCACACCATTCGTCCATTTGGCGAGATCATTTTAGGTTATGAACCCAAAATGAGTCATATCCAAGCTAATGTGGACCACACCACAAAAGGCAGTGGGGAAAATGATTCTCACCGTTAAGACATCCCTAGAGCCTGCCCGTGATGTTTATTTGCCATCCAAACTGTTCATAAGGTCACACGGACCTGGATGAAGTATAGAAACAAATATCAGATTGATATAAAACTTCTGTTACTCCCAAGAAGATTTCAATGGCAGAGGTTCACTCTCCACTGCTTTCTGTAAATCTGTTAATAGGTCCACTTGAACTTTGGATCCATCTCATTTTTTGTATGTAGCCTTACAACAATCTTGCAAAATGAACAGATAGTTTGGATATAACACGTACCTCTTTTTGATGGGGCACACACAGAATTTGCTGGCGTCGATACACCAGCCAAGTTGGTGGTGTGTGGTACACCACACAATCCGCTTCAAAAAAGATGGGCGTCCCAGGCCCTCCCTATTGGATGACACAACCCGGCTACCAGCACAAGGCCCAACAAAAATAATAGTACTTTAAATCGAAACCAATAAAAATAGACCAAACAGAACAACCAGCTTCCCCATCCAAAAACTGCGATCCATACCAGGCTTCTGGCGAATCCAGCGGACCAAATAAAGGGGAAAAAAAAAAAAAAAAAAAACATCTGAACCACCATCCACATAGGATAGTTGCGATCAGGTACGGTCACGTCTAGAATTTCGTAAATGTTTTAGAGTAGTTTAGTATTTTTTCATGTAATTAGTTAGGGAATTGGATGGTTGGTTAGGATACATAAGATTAGTTGAGGATTAATTATGATTAGCATGCTAATCTTAGAGAAAAAGATAGATTGTGGACGCAGATTTCGTCCTCCCCGAGTAGGGAGGCAAAGCGTCCATACTGAGCTGTGGAGGGGCCCACCATGATGTATCTGTTTATCCATGCCTTCCATCCATTTTCTATGATCATTTTATGACATGAAAAAAAGAACGAGGCAGATCCAATGCTCAGGTCGGCCACACCAAATAGCAAACTTGGTTGCATTAAATGCTCCTCAGCAATAAATGAAAGAGTCATCTTTGGTGTGGTCGACCTGAAAGCTGGATCTACCTCGTTCTCGGTCTATCGGCTTAAAATGGTTAGTAGAAAAGGGATGGACAGCACAGATAAACATATACATCACGGTGGGCCCCTCCACAGCTCAGTATGGACGGAAGGACGCAACCCGCTTGGTTCTGACAGAGCAACTGAAACAAACAGTGTCAATCGGGAAAGTAAAATAAAGAAGAAGTATGCCGTGAGTAAAGATGTCTCGTTACCGAAACCCACAACCATCTGAATCTAGTTTAAAGAAAGCTCCCTGCAGCCAAAATAACAAGATGGCTTCGTCCAGTCAGTCTGTAATACCTAGGATTCCGGATGAGGACTTGTTTAAAATCGATGAACGTTTTGCAGTGTTGGATATTAGTGTGCATGTGTTACCTCGCAAGTGGAACGACAATGATCTCAAGGAAGTAGTCATCTTTAACGGAGTTCAGTTGTCAGAACAAGAGTGCCTGTCTTATGGTATGGTTTGGGTGGAGCAGATGATGTCTGGACGGATATCCAATGAGATGGCTTCTCATAGGGCTTAGACTGGCATGTAGCTTGCCTAACCCTGATGAAACCGGCTGGTCATATGTATGGGATCGGAAGCCTCAAAGTGATACCACAAAGCCTCTCCCTGTGTTGAGTCTCTCCGTTCCCATTGTACATCAGGCAAGTGGAGGAGGACAGCGGATCGATGATAAAACATCTGCAGCTGCATATACTTTCTTGTCAGCTTACTGCATGAGACTTATTACGAAGCCAGAGTCCAATCTGGTTAATTCTCTTGACAATATGAAGAGCCGCTATCAAAGTTTCTTTCCAGTACAGTTCCATTGTTGAGAACTTTGTTGTCGCTCTGGATGTGGCAAGGATGTATAAGGCACTGTTGTACGATGACATCAATAACACCTATTTGATGTGGGTCATTGCCTCCAGGGTAGCAGATAGGAGTGTGGGGAGGAGGGCTGATCGATTGATGAACTACATCGCGTACCAGGTATTTGAGTACTCCGGAATGCATGCATACAAGCTTCTGAATGACGTGATGTCAAAAGCAGGAGTCACTGCCACGACACTGATGGAAAACATTCGTTCCGACCTGTGGAAGGAGGCAACAGAGGATATTTGGGAGATCATCAATAATCATGAGAAAACAGATGCTCATCCCGACCGCACCGTTGCATTCCGATACGCAAGACTTCTCAGTCCTTGCTATTTCTCAGCTCTGCAGACCAAATCGTGCCGTGAGTTGTGTTACCTTCTTGCTGCTCTGTATAACAAGTATGTGACACCCACAGAGAAAGCTAACCCTATGAATATTGTGGGGGTTGGGAACGTAGGAGAGGCATATAAGGGGAATCTGGATGAGAGGGCTACAATCCTGTTTACAAAATTCAAAGACATGGAGAAGACCAACGCATCGGCAAGCCAAGATTAGTATTTTTTTATATTCCGTTTCTCTCTCTCTCTCTCTCTCTCTCTCTCTCTCTCTCTCTCTCTCTCTCTCTCTCTATATATATATATATATATATAGGTGTCTGTGCATGGCGTATTTTAGTTCGTTTCAATAATTAGATTTTCATAAGTTGGATGTATCATCCTAGCATTCCATTTCATTACCGAATATGTAGAGAGATGATGCTTGTTTCGGGTTGATGTCATTTCTTCAAGATCATAAATGTCTTTTCCATTTTCCTTGTAAAAAGATTAAAAAAAAAAAAAAATGTATGCCAACAGGCAACAATAGCCGCTTGTTGCAAGCTATTATCATGTAGAGAGAGAGGGGTTTCTGATTACTGGCGGGATGTTATCGATGAGATTATTTATTTACGTTAGCTAAAGAAACGTTGGCCGACTCACACCGTTGCATATTTACTACAGTATTTTCAATAAGACAATGCTACCGTCAAAGAAAATCCTCAACTCCACCCCCACTTCCGGAATGGCCAAACCTTGCAACCCGCCCCCCTCTCTTCCACACAAATTGCAAATTGTCGCAACCTGCCCGTCTCCCTCTCTCTCTCCCACCCACAACAAAAAATAGGAAGATCCAAGGCTCAGGTGGGCCCACCATGATGCGTGTATTATGTATCCATGTCATCCATCCACTTTTACAGATTATTTTAAGGCATTATCCAAAAAACGAAGCAGATCCAATAAACAGTATTTACTGAACATCGTACCATTAAAATCTTTGTAGGGCACAATTTAATGTTTCCATAGTATTTATTTTCCATCCAATCTGTTGATAAGTTGATATTCGCCTGGATGAAGTGTAAAACAACTATCAGCTTCATCTAAAACTTTTTGGCTCATTAATGGACAATCATCAAAGTATCAAAGGTGGTCACTGAATTCCCACTGTTTCCTCTCGTACGGCTACTTTGAGTTTTGAATCTAGCTAATTTTTTATTTCTTGTCCTTAAAACATCTAGAAAAATGGATGGACGCGGTGAGCCCCGCCTAATACCAGCACAAGAATTGCCCTGCACTTCCCGCGAAAAGGCTCTGGTAGGAAATCCGTCCACGGTTCATTCAAGGTTGTACATGAGCAGCGAAATTCACTACTGAAATGATGGGCCCCACAATAATGTATAAGTTGTATCCACACCGTCCATCCATTTGGAGAGATCATTTTAGGGCATGAACTAAAGAATGAGGCAAATCCAAAACTTAAATAGAACCCCACCACAGAAAACAATGGGGGACAGAAGTTTTTTTACAATCCATGTCTGTGTTTACTTACAAACATGTTGGATCTCAAAAAGACATCATAGTGGGCCCTAGGAATTTCAATGGTGAGTGTCATTGTCCCAACTATTTTCTATAGTAATGTCTAGTTGAGCTTTGGATCTGCCTCATTCTTTGGTTAATGCCTTAAAATGATCTCTACAAATAGATGAACGGTGTGGATACAACTCATACTTCATGGTGGGGCCCACAAACTTGGTGACATCAGTAGCGAATCTCACTGCTCGGGCTGTCACTAGCTAATCTGCATCCTTTGGTAGCAGCCACGTGGAGCACCTCCAATCCACTTGTTAGGCCCCATTATGATACATGTGGTACATCCACACCGTCATTTCATTTTGTAAGGTAAATATGAGGTAGATTCAAATCTCAAGTGGACCACATCATAGGAAAGAGAAAAGGATTAAACGCCTACCCTTGATAATTGCTTGGGTGCCGAACACATGGGATGAATATATAAAAAAAAAAAAAAACAATTATAATAGGCCTTAATTTAGGTCTTCATTACCCAACCTGTTGACAAGCATCTCAACAGGTTGGATGACAAAAAAATAATTACAGTGGGCCCTAGCATTTTTTAGTTGTAGGAATTAATTGGCACCGTTAATTCTTGTCGAGTCCACATGAAATTTCAATCTTTTTCATTTTTGGACTCATGACTTGAAATCATGATTAATGAAGAGTGGACAATGTGGATCAAACAAACCCATTATCGTTGGGCCCACGACGCAGTCACCTCTCAAGTGGATTTCAGAAGCTTTGCGGAGAGAACAAAAGAGAGGGCATGATGGTCATTTTCAAATACAGTAAATAGAATGTTAAAACCACTGTTGGTCAAAGTATATTTTTGGCTCTATTTTAAAATCTTAGGCGGGTTTTAGGAAATAGTTTAAAAGCAAGTGTTTCTTTGAAATTTCACCCAAATGTAAGCATATGTACCACACTACTCTTTATTTAATATTATTAGGGATTTTAACCAAAATAGCCTTTGTATGACAAAACGCCTCAAAAGAAAAGCCTTTCTAAAATAATTTTTGCATGTCCATGAATACCTTTTTAAATTTTTAAAGGGATGAAACTGCCTTTGTGCATAGGGTGCCACGCTTGTCATACCATTAAAGCAGGAGAGAAGCAGATTGCGTATACTGGGTAAACTTTGTGGGGCCCACTATGGTGTTTGTGAGAAATCTACCTCATCCACATGTTTTGCCAAATCATTTTATGGCATGAGCTAAAAAATGAGGTAGATCCAAGCTAAAGTGGGCCAGACAACCAAAAACAATGGATATTGTACGCCCACAATTAAAACATTTGTGGGGCTGCAGAAGCTTTGGAATAGGCTAATGTTTTTATTTTTTCAATTTATCCTAGTAATGAATGGTTTTGATCCGCAGAAGCTTTAGATTGGGCTATTGCTTTTGTTTTTTCAATTTATCCTAGTTATGAATTGTTTGGATTACATATAAACATCACATTTTAACACGAGGTCTAGGTTCGAGTCCCATAGGTGGTGAAATCCCACTACGACATGTGTGGGAGTGTGTGCGCGTGGGTGGGTGTGGGGTGCTTGTGTAATAAAAAAGAGAAGAGTGGAGCCCAAAAAGGTTTGAATGGTAGGCAACCCCTTTTTACTATTTCCATCATATGATCCACTTGAGTTTCAGATCTGCTTAAGTTTTGTCTCATGACTTAACATGATCTGACAAAATGGATGGATAAAGTAGGTTTCTCACAAACATCACAGTGGGCCCAACATAAGTTCTGATGCAGGAACTTCTTGTCAAAGGCATTCCTTGAAAATCCAAGTCCATGTGATGGGACGTGACATGGATTGGGTATAGTAGGATATGTCAGGTACTTTGTGGGGTCCACTATGATATATATATATATATATATATATATATATATATATATATATATATATATATATATATATATATATATATATATATCCACGCCATCCATCCATCCATTTTGAAAGATTATTTTAGGGCATGAGCCCAAAAACATATCAAAGGCTCAAGTGGATCACCCCATAGAAAGCAATGAGATTGAAAACCTACAATTGAAAACTTCTTGGGGGCCACAAAATTTTTGGATGTAATTCATTCTTTGGCCCATGGAGTTAAATTAAATTTTAAATCCAATGTATGGAGTAAATTCGACACATAACCTATGGTGGGCCCCAAACGCTTATACTTGACAACCTAATTAACCCTTAACACATGACAGTCACGACCCAGACCCTTAACACATGTCAACCTTGACCCGTAACACATACTCAACGGTGGGCCCAACAGACGGTGTCCTTGTAGTGTTAAGGGTCAGGGTCGAGGTTGTCATATGTTAAGGCCTGGTCGAGGTTGATAGGGTTGAGGTTGTCATGTGTTAAGGGTCTAGGTTGTCAGGGTCAAGGTTTTCATGTGTTAAGGGTTTAGGTTTTCAAGTCGAGATTGTCATGTGTTAAAGGTTTAGGTTGTCAAGGTCGAGCTCGCTATGTGTTAATGGTCGAGGTTATGTGTCTAGGTTACTAGGGTCGAGGATGTCATTGTTAAGGGTCGTGGGGCTTTGGACACTCGAATTTCGAATGGATACTAATGAACTAATGCTCAATGTAAGTAGAAGATCTAAGTATCAGACTCAAATCTACTTGAAACGTTCACCCGTGATGTTAACACTATACAAACCGCATTTGTGAGTTAGCTTGGGGATAATTGCGCATTCTCTTGAGATAACTGTATGTGTGTTTTTCATGTAATGACTAGAGCAAAATAGACGTGTAAACAACCGTAGGGCATAAAAACTAAGCTGCTTAGACCTTAATATGTGTTAAATCACGGTACTCCTAGTCTCACCTTTGCGTCGCACCTTTAGCCATTCAACGACCATTGATGATATCTCATTCGCTTAGTTATCCGCTCGTTTATCTACTCTTTCGCTTGACCATTTGATCATGCCTACCTAATCAAACTCAGATCTATCATCTAAACTCTCGATCAATCATCTCATTAGTGATCAAACATCCCTGATAATTATCTAACCTAATCATCCTCTTAGATCGTTGACTATATCAGCACTCCCAGACCCGAGAAATATTAAGACGTTAGATGATTGATTAATTTAAGGGACCCATCGATATATAGAGAACCATCTACGAATCTGAGTGCGCTGTAGAAGCACGCCAAGCCAGAAATTTGGAAAACCAATCTCAAGGTTGGAACCTTATTTTAAGGGGGGGTGGAGCGTGATCGCAACTAACTCCGAATAGGATAAGGATAGCTAGAAACGTGGAGAATAGAGGGAGATTGCCCACAATTGACGCCTAGGAAATTTCAGAGGCGAAGTTTATTTTTAAGGAGTGTGGATTGTACGCCCCGAATTTTCGGAATTATTAATTAAATTAATGATTTAATTATTTATTTAGTAATTTATTTAATTGTTAACATGATTAGTTTATAATAAATCATCTATAGAGCAAGTTTTCCTCGGTAATAGTATCATAAATTAATTTATATAGCACGAAATTCTGGACTTCTACCAACAATCTTGTTCGTCGGTAAAAGTCAACTTTGTACTGACTTTGTTGGTAATTGTTTTTTCTCAGGGTCTTATTATGACAATAGTCATAATGAAACCTTTCGTTGGTAATAACATTTACCTAGGAAATTCTAAAATTCCTTGTTAAAAGCCCTATTTGATGTAGTGATAATTGGATGAAGGGAAAGCACAAATATCAAATTGATCCAAAACCTTTATTGCCTCCAAAAGTTTTCAATGATAAGAGTTCAATCTCCACGTGTTTTCTATGGTGTGATCAACTTGAGATTTGGATTTGCCCCATTTTTTTACACATGCCCTAAAATGAGCTGACCACATGGATAGACAACGTGGATAAAACACATACATCGTGGTGGGGCCCATCGAGCTTTGACGCTAGCTAGCTAGCAAGTTAGTGTTGTATGTCCGCTTGTCACATGTGCCACTGGCCCTCCCAACAATTGAAGTGGCACATGTGACAAGCGGACATGGATGGGCCCAGCTGGAAATGAATCACATCTGTCCACGCTAAATAAAGCACTTTATCAAAAGTCTCCCTTATTTGATCTGATTTTGCCTTTAATAAAGTCTCCATTATTTGATTTGATTTGCCTCACTTTAATAAAGACTCCATTATTTGATCTGATTTTGAGTCACTTTATTAAGGACACAGATTTTGTACTAACCCTTTGGTGCTGACGGGTTCTCTGTGGGCCCCAACATAATGTATGTATTTCATCCACACCATCCATCCATTTTTCTAACTCACTATGGACCACACCACGGCAAAGACTAGTGATCAAACACCACCGTTAAAAACTTCATGAAGGCCACAAAAGTTTTGGATTAGGTTGATATTTGTGTTTTCCACTCATCCAAGTCTTTGTGACCTAATCAGCATTTTGATGGAAGATAAGCCTTAAAGCAGGCCATAAGAAATTTTTAGCAGTGGCTAAATTACCACTATTTCCTTGGTCTACCAGAGATTTTAATATGCCTGGTTGTTTGGCTCATGCCATAAAATGAGCTGGAAATGTGAATGGAGACAGTGGATAAAGCACACACATCATAGTGGGTCCCTCAAAGCTTTTCCAGACGACAAACACCGATCTCGTTATTGGAATGGCCACTGTCTAATAAGAGTCCTTTATCATTAGTAACCCCTCCAGTACTGAGGTTGGTGATGGTGGGTGGTTTGTGAACCCACTATGATGCATATATTTTATCCACACCGACTATCCATTTTTGCAGATCATTTAAAGGCAGAGTCCAAAAAATGGCAGATGCAAATCTCTAGTGGACCACACCACAAGAAATAGCGGTGATTGAATATCCACCTTTGAAAACTTCATAACTCTATAATGTCTATTTTCCCTCCAACCTGTTGATTAGGTCACACAGACCTCCACAAAGGGAAATCACAAATATTAGCTTGATCCAAAACTTTTGTACTCCAAAGAAGCTAGATGTGTGACCTTATTAACAAGTTTGATAGAAAATAAACATTACTGTGGGCCCCATGAAGTTTTTAATGGTGGATGTTCGATCAATATTGCTTTCATGTGACGTGGTCCACATGTGATTTGGATCTGCATCACTTTTGGGTTCATGCCCTAACATAAGATGGAAAAATGGATGGACGGCACGGATAAAACACATATGCACCATGGGGGAACCCACACTTTGACACCAGCTAGCTGACAAGGGCCTATCATCAGGTTGGCCCCAGAATGAATTTTCTCCTTAGTCTAAATTATGTTATATATGTTTGACTCAATCATCCAATGAACTATATGCACTAAATTGCACGGTTACAAAGTATAATCAACGGCGGACATTAAATAAACATGCTTGGCAAGCTGGGCCCGCCGGATTTCTTAGTCCAAGCCACGTCCACACTCGAAAGTTCCTGTAGAATCAGCTTTAACCGTCCTTACTCCGAAGTTCCTGTGGAATCAGCTTTAACTTTATTGAAAGAAAGAAAAGAATCAGCTTAACTTCTAAGTTATTCACATTCACTTGTCTATTCACATGAAT
Source organism: Liriodendron chinense (assembly GCA_003013855.2). Lineage (NCBI taxonomy): Eukaryota > Viridiplantae > Streptophyta > Magnoliopsida > Magnoliales > Magnoliaceae > Liriodendron > Liriodendron chinense. The sequence goes on from ML058333.1 coordinate 9,191,213, forward strand.
AACACTCCCCTATGAACTAATGGATTTGCGGGGCCACCGTTTTATGTGTGTGCCATCCAACTTGTGCATTAATCGAGTCCCACCATGATCTTGGGATGCCCAAAAAGAGACTTATCGGACCATTAAGCGGGTCAAACTAGAGAAGAGCCCCACCATTAAGCCGGTCAAGCGGGTCTAACTGGTGTCAAAGCTCTGGGAGCCCCACCATGATGTATGTCTTTTATCTACTTTGTCCATCCACGTTCTCAGCTCACTTTAGGGCATGAGCCCAAAAATGAGGCAGATCCAAATCTCAGGTGGATGACACCATAGGAAATGGTTGGGATTGAATGCTCATCGTTAACAACTTTTTGGAGGCAACAAAAGTTTTGGATCAAATTCATATTTGTGTTTTCCTTCTATCCAAGTCTGCGTGACTTTATCAGCAAGTTTGATGGCAAATAAACATTACAGTGGACCTACGAAGTTTTTAATGGTAGATGTTCAATCAATACTGTTTTCATGTGATGTAGTCCACCTGTGATTTGGATCTGCCTCACTTTTGGGTTCATGCCCTAAAATAGGATGGAAAAATGGATGGACGGCATGGATAAAACACATACATCATGGGAGACCCATTGACACCAGCTAGCTGTCTATTCGCATGAATAGCACTCCCTTATGTACTATTGAATCACCGTTTTATGTGTGTGCATGCCATCCAACCCATGCATTAAGCGAGTTCTGCCATGATCATGGGATGCCCAAAAAGAGGCTTATCCACCTATTAAGCGGGTCAAACCAGAGAAGACAATTTACAAACACTCAAAAGGCTTCACATCACTTAATGTCCCACCTGATTGTTGGACCGGCAGGAGGTTGGGGGCTTCCAACATTTAGCCTCACCCTTCTTGAGAGGCTAGACACCGTACGCAATCACGACAGTGAGCCCACGCACAACCCCTCTAGAATGGGCTTATTCCAAGTGTAGAGAAACCAGCCTCCTCTATCCTATAGTGTTAATCAGCCAGTGGCTCCCACACAGCAATATTCCAACGATTGGCACCCTCTCTGTGATGCACACTGGCAAGAAAAGATCATCGGTGGCTGAGTCAAAAAGTTAAAAACCAAACAATCATAATTCACATTTAATGTGAACCAAAAAAAAAAAAAAAAAAAAACAAAAAGAAAAAGAAAAAGGAACTGAGTTGATGTTTAGGATTGTAGCATTTTTCAGACAATGGCCACGTCATGGTAGTGCCTACGTGGACTCCTTGCCTAGGTGGTAGACTCTCAGGAGTTTCAACATGAAGACTGGGGTTCGAGTCCCATAGGTGGTGAAATCCTACTGTGGGGATAGTGTGTGTGTAAAAGAAAAATGATAAAAATAAAAAAATGTGATGCCTATGTGGACGCGCTGATCAGCTTTTCTGCATATTGAGACTACAGGAGAACCCTTCATTGAACGTGTCCTCTTTCCAAGTGTAGAGGAAGGCGTCCTGATCTCGAGAACCACTACTGTCTGAATCTAGTATATATGAAACTCCCTGCACGCCAAAACAAGAAGATGGCTTCGTCCGGTAAGACTGTAATACCGGGGTTTCTGGCGGACAAGTCAGAAATCGATGAATATTTTGTGCGGTCGGTTGTCCATGGGCATCATGTGTTACCTCGCAAGTGGAACGACAATGATCTCAATGAAGTAGTCATCTTTAGCGGAGTTCAGTTGTCAGAACAAGAGTGTCTGTCTTATGGTAAGGTTTGGGTGGAGCAAATGATGTCTGGACGGATATCCAATGAGACGGTTCTCATAGGGCGTAGACTGGCATGTAGCTTGCCTAACCCTGATCAAACCGGCTGGTCATATGTATGGGATCGGAAGCCTCAAAGCGATACCACAAAGCCCCTCCCTCAGTTGAGTCTCTCCGTTCCCATTGTTCATCAGGCGACTGGAGGAGGACAGCAGATCGGTGATAAAACGTCTACAGCTGCATATACTTTCTTGGCAGCTTACTGCATGAGACTTATTACGAAGCCAGAGTCGAATCTTGTTAATTCACTAGATAGTATGAAGAGCCGTTATCGAAGTTTCTTTCCGTACAGTTCTATAGTTGAGAACTTTGATGTCTCTCGGGATGTGGCGGAGAGGTATAGGATGGCGATTCGGGATGATATCAAGAACACCTATTTGATGTGGGTCATTGCCTCCAAGGTAGCAGATAGGAATGTGGGGAGGAGGGCCGATCCATTGATGAACTATACCACCTACCAGGTATTTGAGTACTCCGGAATGCATGCATACAAGCTTGTGAATGACGTGATGTCAAAAGCAGGAGTCCCTCCCCGACACTGGTTGTTGAAATATTTTTGTTTAAAAATATTTTTGAAAAAGTTGAAAAGCGATACTTTGTTTTTGTATCATATCTGATGGGAGGAATAATTTTTTCTTCTTTATAAGTAGGGTGTTGTGCACCTTACTTATTTATAGTGGGAGGGAGGAGTGTAGTGGCTTGCGTGTTCCGAAGCACTGGAACACCGCGCATGGGCTCGGTGCGAGGGCATGGGCATGTGAGGCAGTGTGGTTGTAGTGGCACACTTGGCACTTCGCACGTGCGCATCGTGTCGCAGATTGGTCGCAGTGCAACATAGCCTAGATAGTAGGTCAGGTGGCTGGGTTCGGAATAAAGGAGGTGGTATGGGTAGGAAGTCTGATAGAGAGCTGCATGATTATTTAGAAAGACTTGTGTAACTGCTCATGCAGTAACGGTTCAGACCATGCAATAACAGCTGCATGTGGTTAGTCCAACAGTTAGAAAATGGCTAGTCACTGAGTCTAAACAGCCAGCATGTAGGTGTAACTTCTACATGCACAACAGTCAGAAACTGACAGAAAACGACTAGTTTCTCCCAACAGCCAAAAAACGGCTAGTGCGATTATGGGTCTGAACCAAAACTGCTAGCCACCCTTGCGTATATGAACCGGACAGGTCAGGTTCATTTCACAACAACAATCACAAACATCTAGACTCTTCAACTGAACTAGCACCTTCCAAGCAAATTAGCCTCTCGGTTTGGTTCATACAAACTGACCCACTAAGACTAGAGAAGTGGTCTACTCGCTGCTAGAAGAACACCGCCACTCTTTTCTCTCTTTTTTTTCATTATCTGCCAGATTGTGTTACTGAGTTCCATAGTAGTTTATTCGTTTCTTGCTAAACGCAGAACTACATAAGTCTCGTCGTATCTTGGAAGCAATTCGCCTAACAGCAGACTCAAAGTAATTTGAGTATGGACAATTACGCTTGAAGGATAGCGTGTTTTCACGTGCTTCAGCCTATCCTATATTTCAGTTTTTCCTATTAATTTATTTTTTGAGATCAGAAATTTTCAATAATCTTAAAGCTTAATTATTTCTGATATGGAAACTGAAGGGGTATTATCAATCAAACTGATGAACCAGGATTTGATTTGTCTGGACTGGTTCGATGGAACTAATTTCACCAAATGACAGGATAAGATAAAGTTCCTACTTACGGCGTTGAAGATATTCTATATTTTAGACCGAAACTTGAAGCCGCTTTTTCCAGCAACCGAAGAAGACACAACTGACACTAAGCCAAAACAGCGACAAAATGACACAAAAACGCTTGGTTTAACGACGAACTATATCCGTCGTTAATATTAACAACGGACTGTATTCGTCGTTACATCGAAAACAGTCCGTCGCTAACTACTACCACCTCCGGCTTTGGCGTGTTTAATCGACAAAATTGTACGACGGACCAGAATCCGTCGATAACTGTGAATTAACGACGAATATAAGCCGTCGTTAATATTACGACGAATCTAATCCATCGTAAAGTAATGTATTCTAAGGGGATTTCCTGCGTCGTTAAATTCTGCGTCGGGAGACGGGACGTTGGGATTTATCGACGGACCTTCTAGGATTTCACGACGAATATAGTCCGTCGTAAATTGAAAATTATACATGTCGCAATTCATTATAAATAAATTTTTCTGTGATAAGTTTTTAAAAAAATTTAGATTTTTAGAAAAAAAGTTGACAAGTTTAATAAAAATTAACAATATTTAAGAAAAAATGGGATTTGGAAAAATTCGAGATTTTGAAAATAATATTCAAAATTTAAAAAAGATTTAGAATTTTGAAAGAAATTGACATTTTGACATAAATTGAGACGTTTGAATGAAGAGTATAAGTTTGAAATAATGTAGACTTTGAGAAAGATTGAGGTTTTGCATTTTGAAAGATATTGACATATTTGGATTAAAAAAAAAAAAGATTTTCAAAAAATTGGCATTTTGAAAACGAACATCGGAAAGTTTAAAAAATTGTGATTTTGAAAAAATGTTGAGTTAATCTTGAATAAAATTTGTAAGTTTGAAAAAAAATGTAATAAAATTAATAATGTTTAAGAAAAATTGAAATGTAGAAAAAATCAAAATTTTGAAAATAATTAGTATTAAAAAAGAACAAAAAATCTGAAAGAATTTTGACATAAATTAGGATTTAAAAGGATTTAAAAAAAGTTGGCATTTTGACATAAATCAAGAATTTTGAATAAAATTTATCGGTTTGAAAAAATAGATTTTCAAAAAAGAAATTGTGATTTTTAAAATGAAATTTAGATTTTGTATTTTGTAAAAAAAATTGAGAAATTTGATAGAAAATGAAATGTTGAAAAAACAATTGACATTTTGAAAAAAGTGTTTATGTATTGAATTGCGATTTTGAGAACAAATTAAAAAGTTTGAAAAGAAAATTGTAATAAAATTAATAATGTTTAAGAAAAATTAAGATTTAAAATAACGAGATTTTGAAAAGAAATTCAGGATTTACAAAGAACCAAAAAGAAATTCTCATTCTTAAAAAAATTAAGATTTTGAAAAAAACTGCGAAGATAGAATAAAATTTATAAGTGTGAAAAAAAAATTGAAAAAAATTACAATTTTTAAGAATAAAATAGGATTTTGTATTTTGAAATTTTTTGAGACATTTGATAAAAAAAAAAATTTGACATTTTGAATTCTGAAAGTTGACAAGTTTATTAAAAAATGTGATTTTAAAAAATAAAATTGTATTGTTTAAAAAAATTAACAATTTTAGGACATTAGGACATTATACCAAAATTGATATTTTGATAAATTTAAACCGGTCTATCCACTTTGTGAGATAATTTTAGGACATTATAAAAAAAAAGGTGAGAACTCGGATCCTGGTGGGTGGGAACCCTGACCGTGGGGTCACTCTGATGAATGTGACTACATCCACGCCGTACATCCATATTGAAAGTTCATTTTAGGGTGTGTTCCAAAAAATGAAGCAATTCCAAGTCCCAGATGGGACATAGTAGAGGAAACAGTGTTGATTGACCATTAAAGACTTCCTGTGGGGCCACAAAAGCTTTGGATCAAGATGATATTTTTGTGGTCTATTCATCTAGGTGTTTGTGACCTTACAAACAGGTTGGATGGAAAATAATGGCAAATAAACATTCCGGTGAAATCCATGAAGTTTTCAGGTGTAGAGATTCAATCACGACTGTTTCTATGGTGTGGTCCACCTAATATTTGACTAGGCTTCATTTTTGGTATCATACCCTAAAATGATATTTCAAAATGGTTGGATGGTGTGGATTTAAGACACATACATCACTATAAGCCCCACAATCAAGGTGTGGACCCCATAGAGTTTACTTAATACGCAAACCTTTTATCCAGGCGCGGTTTGGGTGGATCCCTGGATCCGCTAAGGTTGGTGGATCCCCAATTGTGGGGCCACCGTGATGTATGTACCTTACATCTACACCGTCCATGCATTTTGAAAGCTCATTTTAGGGCATTACCCAAAAAATGAGGAAGATCCAAATCTTAGGTTGACCATACCACATGAAATAGTAGCAATTGAATCCCCACCATTAAAAAATTCATGGGGACCACTGGAATGTTTATTTTCCATCCAATTTGTTGAAAAGGTCACAAAGACCTGGATGAAGATACCAAACAAATATCAGCTTGACCCAAAACTTTTGTGACCCACTATAAGCTTTTAATGGTTGAGTAGCATTGTTTATTGTATTATGGTCCACCTGAGATTTGGATGTACTTTATTTTTTTTTAATAATGCTCTAAAATGTGTTTTCAAAATGAATGGACGACGTGGATGTAACACACACACATCACACAGTGGACGGCACGGTAAGGGATCCACCCACCTCGGTGGATACGGGGTTCAGCGAAGCCGCGCCCCTTCCAAAGGGGGCACGGATTTCCTGCGAAAGCCTTGCGCAGGAAGTTCCTGCACTTGGAACCAAGGTGGGGCCCACAGTGATGTTTTTCGATAAATCCACCTCGTCCATCCGTTTTGGGAGCTCATTTTAGTACAGGAAAACAAAAATGAACCGGATCCAAGACTCAAGTGGGCCTCACTAAAGGAAAAGGTGGGTAGGTAAATTACTACCATTGAAACCTCCCTGGGGTCCACAGTGATGTTTATATGACATCCATACCATTCATAACGTCACTACTACTGGGATGAACATGAAACATAAATATTATCCTGATTCGAAACACCTGTGGCTCTACAAATATTTCAACTGTGGACGTTCAATCCTCACGTTTTCGGCCCACTTGAGTCTTGGATCGGGTTCATTTTTGTTCTCATGTCCTAAAATGAGCTCCCAAAACGGATGGACGGGGTGGATTTATCAAAATAATCACTGTGGGCCCCACCTTGGTTCCCAGCGCAGGAACTTCCTGCGCAAGGCTTTCGCTGGAAATCCGCGCCCTTCCAAAGGGTGGGCGAATTAGGTGTTACCCCGGGAACAACACCGTGGTTATTACCCCTACCGGCCCACATGGATAGTATTTTGTATATCCACGCCGTCCATCCGCTTCTCCGGCCCATTTTAGGATGGTCTTCCAAAAATTATGCAAATCCAAATCTCAAGTGGACCATACCACTGGAAACAGTGCTGATTGAGTGCCAAACATTAAAAATTCCAAAGAGCCCATGGTAATGTTTCCGTAATGTTTATTTGCAATCCAAGCTCTTCATAATGTCAGGAAGATCTGGATGAATGGAAATTTTGAAGATCAGCATGATCTAAAACTTTTGTGGCCCGTGAAAAGCTTTTAATGATTATTCATCATTCTTTCTATTGGTATGGTCCACCTGAGATCTGGAACTTCTTATAATTTTGGATTTCGTCTTAAAATTAGACATAACAACAGATGAATGACATGGATATATAAAAGATACATCAATCTAGGTCCCACACAGTAGAGGTAATTAACACCCACTAAGGTGTTACCAAGGTAACATCTAATTCGCTCCCGCCCAAGAAGCGGACTGGCGCGACTTGGGTGAGACCGCCGAACTAGTGATGTGGGTGGGACCCTGAACTTAGGGCCCACGTGGATGTATTCTTTGTAGATCCATGCCGTCCATCTGTTCTTCGTATTATTTTAGGATGAAGTACCAAAAATGAAACAGATGCAAATTTTAGGTGGACCACAACCCAAGAAACAGTTATCATTCAACTATGACCATTAAAAACTTCCTGGAGTCCACCGTAATGTTTATTGACCATCCAATCTGTTGATAAGGGCACGTAGATAGGGATGAAAGGAAACAACAAATATCAGGTTGATAGAAAACTTTTGTGGCTCACAAAAGGTTTTTAATGGTCATTAACCAATGTTTCTTATGTTGTAGTCCACTCAAAATTTTAATCTTCTTCATTTTTGGTACCATAGTACAAAATAATCTGGAAAAGCAGTTTAACTGCATGGATCTACAAGGAATACATCGAGGTGGGCCCTAGGTTCAGGGTCCCACCCACATTACTGGTTCGGCGGTCTCACCCAAGTTGCGCCCAGAAGCGGACTGTGTAGTGAGCAACTCTGCACGCTTAGCGTGCAGAGTAAACTTTGAGGGGCCCACTGTGATTTCTTATTTTATCCACTCCGTCCATCCATCTTAAAAGATAATTTTAAGTATGGAACCAAAATTGAAGCATATCAAGTTCTAAAGTGGACCACACCACAGGAAAAGTGTGAACTGAATGTCTACCATTGAAAAATTCTTGGGAGGAAAAAGAAGTTTATGATCAAGCTGATATTTTTGTTTTCTCTTCATCCATGTCCATGTGATCTTATGAACAGGTTGGATGACAAATAAACATCACTGTGGGGCATGGAAAGGTTTCAACGGTGGAAATCATTATTCCCACTGTTTCTAGTGGCATGGTACACTTGAGATTTGGATATGCTTAAATTTTGGGCTCAACCCCTAAAATGATCTGTAAAAACATATGGACAGAATAGATGAAGCACATACATTCTAGGTGGGCCGAACAGAGTTTACTCTGTACGATAAGAGCGTCGGAGTTAGGTGTTACCTATTCTCCGCAAAAGAGAGGGGCGCGAATTAGGTGTTACCCCGGGAACGGCTTAGTGGGTGTTGCCCCTACCGTATGGCCCACGTGGATGATATTTTGTATATCCACTCCGTCCATCCGTTTATACAGATCATTTTAGGATAAGGTTCCAAAAATTATCCAGATCCAAATCTCAAGTGGACCATACCACTGGAAACAGTGTGATTGAGTGCTCCACCATTAAAAATTCTAAAGAGCCCATGATAAGGTTTTGGTAATGTTTGTTTGCAATCCAAGCTCTTGATAATGTCAATAAGGTCTTGATGAAGGGAAAATATAAATATGAGATTGATCCAAAACTTTTATGGCCCACAAAACGTTTTTAATGGTTATTAATCACTGTTTCTAGTGGTATGGTCCACCTGAGATTTGGATCTTCTTAAGATTTTAGATCATATCCTAAAATGATATGAGAAAACAGATAGACAACATAGATATATAAAAAATGCATCACGATGGGCCCCACACGGTAGGGGTAACACCCACCAGGGTAACATCTAATTCGTTCCAAAAGGGAGGGGCGACCTCTCTCTCTCTCTCTCTCTCTCTCTCTCTCTCACGCAGGCTTTCTCTCTCTCTCTCTCTCTCTCTCTCTCTCTCTCACGCACGCTCTCTCTCTGTCTCACCCCCCCCCCCCATTCTCTCTCTCTGTCACTCACGACCCTCCCCCCCTCTCTCTCACTCACGACCCTCTCTCTCTCTCTCTCTCGCCCCAATCCTCTCTCTCTCTCTCTCTCTCTCTCTCTCTCTCTCCTCTCTCCCTCTCTTTCCCTCCCTCTCGATCTCGTTCTTTGTTCCAGCGTGTGGGTGTATAGCAACTGCTCCCACTCTCTCTCTCCTCTACTTCCTCCACTAGGTAAAAAACCCTAACCCTAACCTTGCTTTCTTTTCTTTTTTGGATTTTTATTGTCGAATCCCAAATTAGGGATTTGTATTGTTGAATCCCAAATTAGGGATTTGTAAAGTCTATGCTCATAAAAAATTGTAAATGAAGACAACTAAGGTCATTGAAGAGCTAGGAGGTGTAATTTGTTATTTTTAGGTGTAATTTGTGTCCGTTTTACTTCGACGGTGGGCTTGTGTTTGGCTAGTAAAGATTTCTGTGTGTGATGGACACGTGTATGGCGGATAAGTCATGGATGTTTTGAAAATGGTGGCAAATATCTCAATTGGTGTCGTTTCCTCATGTATGAAGTTTGGATTATGAGCTGGTGTTAATGCCACGTCATGGCTCATCACAACCGTCCAAAATTCACATGATTTTTCCGTTGACGTGCTAATACCAGTAGTGATTGTACGGACGCGGATTGGGTACTATCCACACCGTCCATCCATTTTTCCACATCATTTTAGGGCACAAGCCTAAAAACGAGGCAGTCCCAAGGCTCAAGTGGACTACACGGTGGGGATTAAATACCTACTGTTGAAAAAAAATTCGATGCTACAGAAGTTTTGGATTGAGCTTATATTTGTGTTTTCCCTTCATCAATGTATATGTGAACTTATGAACAAGTGGGAAGAGCTCTGTCCATCATTCTTCACCTGTTTGTGCTCTCCACCATACACGTAGCAAGTCGATTTATCAATCACTACCTTCCTTCTAGTGGGCCCCACTTTGGATGTATAACTTTCTACCACTGGATTTCATGCACCCTAAAGGAATTGCTTGTGAGTCGTTGCTGGATTTGTAGTGTTCCATCTGAATGTACATCTGCTAGTTTTCTATTGGTTGCCAATCCATGGGCCATTTGCTAAGTTTGAACATTTTGCATGGGATTGCTTTCTATTGGCTAACAGAACCATTGTAAGTGTTTGATGGTGCTTTTCGTTTCCTTAACATTATCTAATATATGATTTTGTCGCTGGTTTCCACTTTAATCTAGATGCCCATGATTTAAGCATGTCCATCTGATAAATGCAGGATATCAACTGAACTTGCTAACTCGTCTAGTCAGTAACATGCATGAGGCCTTGTTTCAAAACAAAAGCAGCAATGATAACTTATTTCGACAAGGCATGGAAACCACTTTGTTGTATTTGCTTGTCTAGACTCAGTCAGGACTTTTACAGACTTCATTTGATGCTTGATTTATGGCCTTCACTGCGACTTGTAGGCTAGGAGATTGATGAAATAGTAAGTGGAACTTCTGCTTTATATTGTTTAATAGAATTGCTTGTTGATGTGGGCTCCACCAAGATGTGTTGATGACATCCATTTCAACCATCATGCATGTTGTCTCTTGTTTGGCATGGGCCCAAAAATCAGGCCAATCCATGACTCAGGGGAACCACCATTAGCAAAAGCAGTCTCTTGGGTATATACCCAACTTAAAACATGCTCCATTGTCTTTGCATGAAAATAATTTAAAAGAAATTGAAGGTGGAGTTGTCTTAGAAAGCTTGGTAATTTTAGAGTCCTACAACATACCTATGAGATCTCTGTCTAACCATTCAATAATTAGCCTAAGCAAGGTACTAGATTTTAGTACCTTGCTTTAGATATCCTTAGGTATACATAAAATTTACAAACAATTTTTAACTGACAGAAGCAAATTCATCCTTTCTACATATATTGTAATAACCTGATTTTTTTTTCTCTTTTTTCTTGCAGTTCATATCTGTAGACACCCCACCTTCGGCTACACTGTTGGTAGAGATAGCTGGTTGAACGGAGGACCATACCCCCAAATCCCAAGTCCAAACTCAGCCAAACTCACCCTTGTAAGCCCCATTCCATAGCCCAGTTCAAGCCTGAACCCAGTCAACCCAGTCCTAAACACCACCCAGAAAAACCCCCCATAAAAAAAGGCCAGTCAAAAAATCCCAAAAAAGTCAAACTCACTGAGTCAACCCGCTGAGTCAACCCGCTGAGTTAACCCGCTGAGTCAACCCGTCGAGTCAACCCGTCGAGTCAAAACACCGAGTCAACCCGTCGAGTCAACCCGTCGAGTCAAACCACCGAGTCGACCCGCTGAGTCAACTCACTGAGTCAACCAGCGAGTCCAACAGCAGCCCCGAGGGAACGGCCGTACTCGCTGGAAACCGAGGAGCGGCAGTACGGGCGGCCCATGGCAGGCCGCCCGGACAAAATTACGCAATCTGCCACTCTCTGCTGCTATAAATACCCCCCTCCCCTTCTCATTTCAACAATCTATTCAAATCAATTCGAAGCCCATTCAGCCCGAGTGCGATCCAAGTCCCCTTTCCCCTTTAGCCCATTTTTCCACCAAGGAGAGCCCGAGTGAGGAGAGTCTAGCCCTGGTCCAGCCCAGCCTGACCACTGGTCCAAGTCTCCCAAGCCATCCAAGTCTTGATCCAGCCACTCAAAGCCAATCCTTGCGACACTTCCGTCCATCCAGCTACTCTTTTCCAGCACCATCTCATTTGCATCTAGCATAAGTGCAACATTTACTTTTCTTCCAACCCCCCTGCTTCACTGCAAACACTTTGATTATTCAAACACACCGCATGCATCTCGCATAAAGCACCTGTCAGTTCGAGCGTATGCTCTGGGCTTGCCCGTTGTTGGAACCTGCCCATCAGAAACTCTTACTGTTCAGACCTGCATTCACATACATATCACTATAAACACTTTGAATATTCAAGCACACAGCATGCATCATCTCGCATAAAGCACCTGTCAGTTCGAGCGTACGCTCTGGGCTTGGCCGTTGTTGGAACCTGCCCATCAGAAACTCTTACTGTTCAGACCCGCATTCATGCATCATGTCATCCATGAGAATATACGAGGATTAAACTAGACTTTCAAGTATCCGATCGATTCTGTGAAGTAGAGACCGTACTTCGGTACGGGCAGTGTGTGGGGTGCTTAACCTCTTCCCACCCTGTAACCGTGATCCCTTACCTTGAATCTCTGGCCGCAGATCAACAGGAGTCATTTTAGAGGAAGGAATCTTCGGATTCCCTTCTCTAACGTTTCTACAGGGTCTAGCCGACTGTAGATTCGAAGTAACTGGCTAGTGGCGACTCTGGTCTTATATAAATTCACTTAAACACATCTAGCTCAATACGACAATCAAACGAAGCCCTCGAGAACGAGGCAAGCCAGTGGCACAAACGACGATTTCGCACTCACGCATCCTCATCTCCTTCTTTTCCGAAAGGAAAGGGGAAGGGAGAACGACGTCTTGTGGGAGCGCGGAGAAATCGGCGAGGGTCCACAGAATGGCGACTCTGCTGGGGATTAGCTAGTCCCACTAGTCGTGATCCGACTTGAAAACAGAATCCTTCCCGTACTTGAAAGTCATTGATCCTCATACAATCTCATCTGCATAGCATTCTACCCAAACCCAAACACAAAAAAAAAATATAGAAAATTCCAAAACCAAAAAAAAAAAAATAGAAAATCCCAAAACCCAAAAAGAGTAGAGTACAGTCCTCACCATTGCGCCTCCTCGGGCTCAACGTACGCGGAGACAACTTCCCTTCCGCAGCATAATCCGCACTCGAGCTCAGCAAGCCATGTCCGACCACGAAGAAGAAACTTATCACTTCCCTGCTCTCGAAATAACCGAAGCGCAACCTCCAGCGCAACAGCCCGTTGACAATACGCCAATCATACAAGAATTGGCACAAGGAATGAGAGCAATGCAAGAAATGCTCTTGCAATTCATGCAAGCACAAACCACCGCAGCAGCCAACAATCAGGTTGGCCCAGTTCAGCAAGCTCAGCAGCCATGCCGGGTCCTCCCGGCCTCCAGTTCAAATCAAGCACAACCATCGGAGTCTGCCCAAGACTACCGACAGCAGCCATCTCAGCCCTTCGCTGTGGGGCATCCTTCTCAATATCTTCCTGCAACGACAAGGCCATCTCAGAGCACCTCCGTTGCAGGAACATCCAGTCAGCTTCCAGTCAATCTTGCAAACAACAATCTCAGTAGATCTCAGCATGTCCCCGCCGATGGGACACCTTTTCAATTCCAGCACATCGCCGCCGATGGGATTTCAATTCAATTTCCAGCAACAGGGACAGCACTGGCGAATGCCCACAATGGGGGTCAGTGTCAAGCCCACATCAATCAGCGGACAGTGGCGAATACCCAACAAGGGGGTCACTTCCCAGCATCTCAGCCTCCTGCAAACAGGAGCACTTTTCAATTCCAGCACATCCCCGCCGATGGGATCCCAGTTAATTTTCAGCAATCTTCAATTCAGCAAAATCCAGTTAATTTCCAGCAATCTTCAATTCAGCAAAATCCAGTTAATTTCCAGCAAGTTCCAGTTCAACCTTCAATACAGTCTCCAGTTCAGTTACCATCATTTCAAGCTCAAGTTCATCAGAATCCAGTTCAATCATCAAACCAATTTCAGCAACCCGCGGTTGCTTTTCAGCAAGCCCATAGGGTCGAAGACATCGACCACTATGCCGAAGAAGAACGTGCCTTACTCCAGGAGGCACCAGTCGCTCGAACAGATCACTCAAGACTGGACGAGTTGCGGGAGCAGTTCCAGATCTTGCAAAATCAGCTTCAGCGACAGCAAGGAATCGACCTACCTTCGACCAAGTTCAGAGACTTGTGTCCTTTCCCAGATGCTCAGGTACCTCAAAACTTTGAGGTTCCAAAGTTCAAAAGATACGACGGCAGCGGTTGTCCCACAGCACATCTCAAGGCCTTCTGTGGAGAGCTGAGTGCAATCTCAGGAAATGAAGGGGCCCTCATTCGTTTGTTCCAAAAATCTCTGAAGGGCGATGCCCTCGATTGGTACACTTCATTGGATTGCCACCGCATCAGGACGTGGGAACAGCTTTCCCAGGCTTTCGTCGACAGATTCGCGTACAATCTCAACATGGCACCCAGAAGAGCCGACCTCGCAGCTCTCAGGCAAAGGAGTGATGAAACACTATCAGCTTATGTGGGTCGCTGGCGAGCTATGGCAGCTCGGATGCGAACGCCTATCGACGACGAAGAACAAATCTCCATGATTGTTCATTCAACATACCCAGGCATATCCGGGTATTTCATCTCGCATCCATATGCGAATTTCTCATAGTTGATCCGTGCTGGAGAGCAAGTTGAAGCAGGAATCCGGGCCGGGACAATCTCCCCATGGCCTCATCAAGCCACTACAGTCAAGAGGAACAGAGTGGAAGGAAGACCTATCGGGCACGGGAATGGAAACCGCAGTGGTTCTCCTCCTCGCCCAACGGAGGTAAACAATATCAACACCACTGCTCAAGGAAATCAACATGCTCCCCCACAGGGACGTCAACAGTATCAGCAGAATCAAGTTCAGCATCAGCCTCAGCGGTATCAGCCACAACCGAACCCTCAGCCACAACCACCTCGACAACAGCAGGAGTTCAGAGGAAACGGCCAATACTCATATCAAAATAGGCAAAACTACAGGGAGTCCAGGAAATTTACTCCCCTCTCTCAACCACTTAGTCAAATCATGACTACGTTGGTACAAAAGCAGTTACTCACTCTGATGACACCTAGGCCTCCGCCTCATCCTCTGCCTCCAAATTACCGAGAAAATGAGTACTGTGCCTACCATCAAGGGCGTGGCCACGCCACTGACCGATGCTATACTTTGAAGAATGCCATACAGGATCTGATCGACGACCGAAAGATCGTCATCTCGGTTCCTGGAACTTCTCCAGCAGCTTCCACCAACATCCTTCAGAATCCTCTGCCTCAGCATCCAACAGACCCCAGTTCGTCTCGTGGCCCTGCCGTCAATAGTATAGAAGAAGGGGACCATATCGATCGCTTCTTCTCCCCTATTCAGTCCATTCATACCTACACCTATGAGCCAACAAATCCTCCTCCAGTCTTGCAAGGGGCAAGTCCCTTTCTTCCTTCAGTCTCCGAGCCAGTAGTGCTTGAAGGAGCACCTCCATATGATATACCAGTTGTTCAAGGGGCACCTTACAACCATTCAAGGTGGGAACCAGTCGTCCTGGAAAGAGCACAATCATACATTGAGCCCACATACGAACCTGTCATCTTGCAAGGGGCAACTCCAGAACAATCCAATCCGCAATGGAAGGATTATACTCATCAACAGCAAGAGCCCGTTGTCTTGGAAGGATCTCTTCCAGTCAAGCCTGTCATATTGCAAGGGGCAAGTCCCGGAGGCATATCAATCACGCTACGGCAGCTCGGACAAACAGAGAAACCTCCTGCCATATCAAGAGGACCAGTATTCATTCCATGGGAGCCTCCTGCCCCAGGAACAGTCAAGCCAGGACCACGACCTTATGTGGTCTATGAAGACAAGCCTCGATACTACCCCTTCAGCACAGGCAACAATGCAGTTCTCAAGGCAAAAGCTCTATACGAGGAAGATCTGGTACCCACACCAGCACCGTTGCAAGAACCAGTGGTCCTAGAAGGCAAAAGGGAGGAAAACTACAAAGAGGTTCCATGGCACTATCCAGAATGTGCGGAAGTGGGAAACATGAATCCCAACGGGCGTTGCATCCGAAGAGATAATCAAAACAGAGGAGATCCCAAAGGCGTCCTCTCAGGCCTCGGCAGCAAAAATGAAGCCGCATACGATGTAGCAACTCAGCTCAAGTCAATCCCTGCACAAATCTCAGTATGGGAGCTACTCTGCACATCTCGCATACACAGAGAAATGTTTGCCAAGACCTTGAATGATGCTCATGTCTCCTCCGATACGGCACCAGAGATGATTGCATTGATGATTGGACAGCTACTGGCTCCGCGCGCCATCACCTTCACCGATAATGAGTTGCCACCAGAGGGACGCTATCATGGCCGATCCCTCAACATAGCCTTACGATACAAAGACCTCTGTGTTCCGCTGGTCCTTATCGATAATGGCTCAAGCTTAAATGTCTGCCCACTCAAGACTGCGGAACGTTTGGGAATCAGTCCCTCTTCATTTCGACCCAGCACCATATGTGTCAGAGCATTCGACAACACCCGCCGATCAGTGGAAGGGGAAGTCGACATAGAGGTACAGATAGGCCCGGAAGTCTCCACCATCACATTCCAAATATTGGATATATCAGCCTCTTTCAACATGTTGCTCGGACGGCCATGGCTGCACAAGGTTGGAGCTGTGCCATCAACCTTACATCAACGGGTGAAGTACATCTGTGGAAATCAAGTGATCTCTATCCACGCAGAGAAGCTCATCATTCCTTCCAATGCTGCTGCCACTGAACCAGACATCCCGGTCATCGATATCCAACACTCTGAAGAAGACATCCCGTTTCACAGTTTCGAATTCGAGACTGTGAACTCTATCGCCAATCCAGAACCGATAAGGGTGGACCGTGTCTTTTCACCGGCAGAGCGTCTGAGCCTCAAATACCGAATGAAGAATCACTTTAAGTCCAGAAAGGTATCGCTAGTATATAACCAACGCAAGTGGGGACTCGGATACAGGGCAACCTTCATGGACAAAAGGAGGAAGAAATTTCGGTGCTCACCCATCCAATTCGTCAAGCCAGGAGAACCTTGCAAAGATCCAGGAGGGAATCAACCGACTGCACTACACAAAGGCCTTCCGATGAGCCTAGCTTGGGCCACGTGGCCCCCCATTCGATGGGATCAGATTCTCGAACCATCTAAGCCTCCAGAAGAAGAAGAAAATGATAAAGACGAAGAAGGAAGACAAATACAGCAGCTTCAGGACCAGGTTACTCTGACACCTGCTCCCAACCAGGGGCACAACTTGCCCACTTCTCTCAACCAGGGGCACAACCTGCCCACTTCAATCAACCAGGGGCACAACCTGCCCACTTCAAACAGCCAGGGGCACAACCTGCCCACTTCAATCAGCAAGGGGCACGACTCGCCCATCTCATCACCAATTAGCAAGGGGCACGACTTGCCCATCTCTGCAAAGTCAACATCATCAATCATCAGCCAAGGACAGAAGCAGCCCATCCATTGGACCAAGAAAGGGAAGTGGCCAGCCCTAGATTGGTCTGATGTCCAGGTTCCAAACTTGTGTCTCACTGTGGAACCAGACGAACTGCAATGCGAGGTAAGTGATCCGGGAGAGACTGAGTGCGACTCAGATCCCGAACCCGACCAGCAAGAAGTCATGGTCATTGGGCCAGACCATGATTCTTCGCCCAAAACATCAACCCCCACCTCTTCAGGGGAGGAAGTGTGGGGTCCTGAATGGTCATCTGTTCCCCTCACTTTTGAATCAGCCAAAGAGCCATCTGAGGGCTCTGGCTTCCAAAAAAAAACGCCTGTTTAAGCAGCAGCCGGAACTTTGGAACAAGTTGGGCTCAATCATGGTCTGCAATGCCCGCTTGTTCAAAGTCCCGTGAATTTCAAAAAGCCAAAAAAATCAAAAACTTTCAAAAGCCAAAAACATCTAGTATTTCCATTTCAGAAAAATCTCAAAAACCAAAAAATATTTCTTTTCCTGCATTCAATAGTGTGCCAAGTTCGTCTAAAGAGTCATATGAGTTTGAAGTCGAATCATATGATTTCGACATCGAATTAGACTTCGAACTCATGGGTCTGGACGAAGCTCGGGATGAGGAAGATGATGATCCTGCTCCCGAACTTGAGGATCTCCTCAAAAAGTTCGAATCTAAAGCCAATGTTGTAGCCGATGATTTCGAGATAGTAAACTTGGGGACGCCTGAGATCCCTAGGGAAGTACGCATTGGAAAATCGTTGCCACCTGAGATGAAACGGAAAATGATAGAGTTCCTAGCTCCAAGATTGTCCAACTTCGCGTTCTCATATGAAGACATGCCGGGGCTCGATGAAGAGCTCGTTGTACACCATCTGCCAACCAAGGCAGATATGAAGCCCGTGAAGCAAAAACTCCGAAGAATGAAGCCAGAATGGGCTCTGAAAGTCCGAGATGAAGTCATCAAGCAATACAACGCGGGATTCTTGGTAGTCTCCAACTACCCTGAATGGCTCGCTAACATCGTACCAGTACCGAAGAAGGACGGCAAGGTTCGAATGTGCATCGACTTCCGAGATCTCAACAAAGCCAGTCCAAAAGATGACTTCCCTTTGCCACATATCGACACTCTAGTCGACAACACTGCAGGATACAAGATCTTCTCATTCATGGACGGGTTCTCAGGTTACAATCAGATCAAGATGGCCGTCGAAGATCGCGAGAAGACATCGTTCATCACTCCCTGGGGAACCTTCTATTACAGGGTAATGCCGTTCGGTCTGAAGAACGCAGGAGCAACATATCAGCGAGCAATGACAGCACTATTCCACGACATGATGAACAAAGAGCTCGAAGTATATGTGGACGACATGATCGTCAAATCTCGCACAATTGAAGGACACTTTGAAGATCTGAAGAAGTTATTCAACAGATTAGAAAAGTACAAGCTTCGCCTCAACCCTCAGAAATGTGTCTTCGGTGCAGTGGGAGGTAAGCTCCTCGGCTTTATGGTGAGCGAAGATGGCATCAGGGTCGACGAGACCAAAACCAGAGCAATCATCGAGATGCCCCCTCCTAGAACAGAGAAAGAAATTCGTGGCTTCCTCGGCAGAATTCAATACATCAGTCGCTTCATCGCACAGCTCACACCTATCTGTGAGCCCATATTCAAGCTCCTTCGGAAGAACGTCCCAAAAGAATGGAATGATGATTGCCAAGTCGCCTTCGACCGCATCAAGAAATATCTCATGAATCCTCCAGTCCTAGTGCCTCCCACTCCTGGACGACCACTATTGTTATACATCTCGGTAGCAGCAGAAGCCATAGGCTGTGTCCTCGGCCAGCACGACGAAACCGGGAAGAAAGAACAAGCAATATACTATTTGAGTCGAAAGTTCACCGACTACGAGACCAGGTATTCCCCGATCGAGAAGACTTGCCTCGCCCTAGTCTGGGCAACTCAGCGACTCCGTCAATACATGATTGCATTCCCTATTCTCCTCCTCGCTCACATGGATCCGCTCAAGTACCTGTTCGAGAAGCCGGCACTCACTGGAAGGATAGCTAAATGGCAGCTACTCTTGTCTGAGTTTGACATCACCTATGTCACTCAAAAGGCAATCAAGGGACAGGCCCTCGCCGATCATCTTGCGGCTCACTCTCTCCTAGATTATCAACCACTCAAGACGTTCTTTCCTGATGAAGATCTCTTGCTCATTGAAGAGGATGAAAAGAAGAAGAAAGATGAATGGACATTATTCTTCGACGGCGCAGCAAATTCTAAAGGGAGTGGTATTGGAGCAATCCTCTACTCTCCAGATGATGTCCCTATTCCTATCTCGAGGCGCGTCGCATTCGAGTGCACCAACAACATGGCAGAGTACGAAGCATGCATCGCTGGCTTAAGGGAAGCCATAATCTTGGGCGTCAAGAAGCTACGAGTATTTGGAGACTCACAGCTTATCATCAATCAGACCAATGGCGAATGGAAGACCAAAGACGAGAAGTTGATACCATATCATGTGTATCTTGACAATCTGATCGAAGAATTCAAGGAAATCACCTTCTCATACATGCCCAGAGCCAAGAACCAGTTTGCAGATGCTCTCGCCACACTTGCATCAATGCTCGAGATCCCAAAAGGAGCTTCAGAATGGGAGCTCACAGTCGAAATTCAAGAAGAACCTGCTTTTTGCCTGCAAATAGAAGAAGCCGAAGCTGTCCCTGACAAACCCTGGTATGCCGACATCAAGCAATATCTCGAAACCCAGGAGTATCCAGAATCAGCAACAGCAACAGATCGCCGAACCATCCAACGTTTGGCCGGCCAGTTCACCATCAGTGGCGAAGTTCTCTACAAGCGATCCTATAATCACATCCTCCTCCGATGCGTCGATGAAACAGAAGCTGCAAAGATCATGAAAGAAATACACGAAGGAATCTGTGGCCCACACATGAATGGGCACATGATGGCAAAGAAGATTCTACGACTCGGCTACTATTGGCTCACCATGGAGACAGACTGTTGCCAGCACGTCAGAAAATGCTTCAAGTGTCAAGAGCATGCGAATCAAATCCATGCCCCATCATCAGAGTTATACAACCTGACCACCCCCTGGCCCTTCTCCATGTGGGGACTCGACATCATCGGCAAGATCAGTCCCAAAGCATCAGATGGTCACGAGTACATACTTGTGGCAGTCGACTACTTCACCAAGTGGGTAGAGGCAGCCTCATACACCACGATTGCAGCATCTCAGGTGATCAAATTCGTGAAGAACAACATCATATGCCGGTATGGAATCCCCAATGCTATCATCACAGATAATGGAACCCCGTTCGTCAACAAGAAGATGGATGACTTCCTCAGTAAGTTCAAGATCCAACGTCATCGATCAAGCCCCTACCGTCCCCAGATGAATGGTGGGGTAGAAGCCGCAAACAAGACAATCGTCAGGATACTCGAGAAGATGGTCGTGACATATCGAGATTGGTCGGATATGCTCCCATATGCACTTTGGGCCTATCGAACGTCTGTACGGTCTGCTACGGGCGTTACTCCTTTCGAGCTTACTTACGGAATGGAAGCAGTCCTACCAGTCGAGGTGGAAATACCATCACTCCGAGTGTTACTCGAAAGCGGAATTGAAGAAGGAGAATGGCAACGGGCCAGATTCGATCAGTTGCAGCTAGCAGATGAAAAACGCATGCGTGCACTAAGTCATTCACAGTGCTATCAGAAAAGGATCGCTCGGGCTTACAACAAGAGAGTCCGAAAAAGAAGCTTCAAGGTAGGCGACATGGTCATGAAGAAGATTCTACCGTCGCACCTTCCAGATCCCAGAGGAAAGTTCAAACCCTCGTGGGACGGGCCACTGATCATCAGAGAAGTACTTCCTGGAGGCGCCCTCAGACTCACCAGCATGAGAGGAGTGGATCTTCCTGAGCCAACCAACGCCGACAACGTGAAAATCTTTCACGGGTAAGTCATTCTGACCTTATCAAGAGTTACTTTAATAGAGCTGAAGTCAAGAGGTCGAAGCTAAGACCTCTGAGAAATCGTTCCCGTCCACCAATAAGTGTTTCAAATAAGGGGATTCAAAAAGAGAAAAATATATATAAAAAAAAAAGGGGATTCAAAAGGAAAAGACAAAAAAGAAGAAGAGAAAAAGAATACAAAAGAAAAAAAAAGAGAAAAAAGAAAAAGAAAAAGGGAAGCCAAAGAAAGGCACTCAAGAAAAAAAAAAATCAATCCAAGAAACACAGTCATCCATCCATCCATCTCAGAGGGGTCTTTAGCAAAGACCGACAGCTCTATTATCGTAACTCAGGAAAAGGGCTGAAGGACTGCCATCAGCCGGCAACGACGGATTCCCGACCTCTAGCCGCCGCAGTTATCCAGAGATCCAGAAAAGAAAAAGAAAAAAAAAAGAAAAAAGAAAATGTGTGCCTAAACAAAGAGGGCGGAGTGAAAACCCGAAAGGGCGCTCCGAGTAAAAACAGTGGGCATACAGCGGACTTGGTGAAAACCTGAAAGGGCGCCAAGGGTAAAAACAGCACAGCTGCCAAGGGGCAGGCAAGATCAAACACCCGGGACGTGGTGAAAACCCGAAAGGGGGCCACGGGCAAAAATGACGGGAAAAAGCCGGCTGTGGTGAAAACTCGAAAGAGCGCTGCAGGCAAAAATGGCAAATGAAAAAAAAAAAAGAAAAAAAAATAAAAGTGCAGGTACCAAGAAATCAGACAGTCCAGATCGGTTCAAGCAGTGAAAGTGCAAGAACAAGGGGAAGTACAGTCAGGAGCAAAGAACTCTACAAACTCTGACAATTTCAGGAAGCGAGAGTTTCCATTGCCTACATCTCTAGGGAACCAAAGGATCAAGCAAGTCGAATCTCGAGACATCGGTCAAATCATTGACCGAGCCCCAGTTCTGATTCCTATATCCTGACACAAAGTCCAGAAACACTCACAAGACAACTCATGGCACAGTAGATTTTCAAACAGTTTTTTCTCTTTTCAATTACATGCATTATATTTCTCTTACACATATCATCTTTTTCAAAAATACAAAAAAATGCATCATCATCAATCATATATGCAAAAATCAGTGTGCAGGTGGCCAACTCAATCAATCTCTACCCTCCTCCTCGGCCACATCAGGTGAGTCCTCTGACTCATAAAAAGATAGTCTCGCTCTCAACCTGCTCACCTCCATACGCAGGTAATGAACCTCATCGCGCTCAAGGGTACGGATCGCTGTCTCCTCATCAGACAACCTCCGATCGGCAGCCAATCTCCTCGACATCATCTCAAAATGATACCGAAGTGCAGAGATCTCAGACAGCAGATGACCATGAGTGGCCAAGAGGAAGCCAGGATCGATAAACGGGCGCTCCTCAAAAGGTTCATATGAACCAGATGAAGAGCCAGCATCTCCAAGAATATCCTGCTCATCCTCATCAGCAGTCTGGTGCCAACAAGGGATACGTCGATACAAAGACTGCTCAGCAACCCAATACTGATATGGGGCGGTCGTCATCGGAAAAGTCCGCAGCTCGAATCCCAACAAATCAGCTGTCAAATAACTCGCCCAGGAACAATCAATCCGGGTCCTGAAGTCAGAAGATCTAGAGGGGAGTACTCGACGCCCGATACCCGTGAAAGCGAAATGAGGAACATCCTGCTCATACCCAAACTGCCGCAGGAACCGGATGGGATGGTAAGAGAAGTATGATCGAAAGCCTACCAACATCAGAGGATGGCGGTGTGCATCGCAAAGCACTGGAGGAAGTGAAAGCCAAGATGACCCCCAACAAACGTTCCAGTCACGAAGTTCAGCGAACATCCTGCGATACAAGGGCTCACTCATCCTGGCTGTATGAGGAAGGAACTCGATGATATAACGCATGATGTCAGAGCTAGGAATGCCAGGAAGAGGTACAGGAACGGTCAGAGAAAGACGCTCCCATAGCCATACCTGATCACAGAAAGTAAAAGAAGTTCAGCTAAAGCAAAACAATTCCTAGCAAAGCAAGAAGAAAAAAAGGTGCAGAAAAGATACCTGAAGGAAAGCACAACAGCCGCGAAGGACACGAGTGCGGCCTAGGGCACAGTCGGTCAGCCCATCAAATAGCTCGGCCAAGATGAGAGAAATGATCCCCTGCCGACGGACAGCTCGGCTCATCACCTCAAAAAGCAAAGGAGTCTGGGACCTGCGCCATCCCGAGAACAGCACCTCAGCAATCAAGCAAAACATCAGTGCGTTCCGAGCAAAGGTAGAACCAGCCGTACTCTGGGGACCCGAAAAAAGATCATACAGCAGGTCCAAAGAGAACACTACAGCATCCTGGCCACTAGCTGCAGGCCGAACAAGATAGGGGATCCCAAACCAGTTCTGCGGTGTAGCAGTCTTCGGCGATGTCTTCGGCGAGAAGTACTGAGTATAATCCAAGGGTAAGCCTGTCAAGCGTGCAAGCTCCTCCAAAGAAGGCCCCATCTCCATATCGTTGAACGCAAACAAGTTCAACGAAGGGACCCAGTCAATCAAGGCAGCTCCGAGCATCCTCCAGTCAATGTCAACTCTAGCCATATGAATCAGACTGCCAAAGCCATAAGACTCCAAATCTCGAATCTCATAAGCTGACAAGCTGTCAAGCCAAGCAAGCAGTCGTGGCGAGCAAGAAGAACGAGGAAGCAGCTGACAAGTCCTCACCGGTATCCCCTCCAGCACAAAAGGCCCAGAAATCAATAATGACTCATCAAGGATCGGAAGGTCAACGGGCGAAGGAGAAGGAAAAGCTGGAACCTCTGCCGACTCGACAGCCCCTGACCTGTCCTCAGTGGCGGCTATGTCTGATATAGTCACATCACTATCTGAAACTGTCACAACCTCAGCCGCATAAGAAGACTCGCCCACCTCATGAACAGAGTGCGCAAAAGACCGACGACCAAGGGAAGGACAATGCTCCCCATCAGTGAAGATCACACCACACATCGTGGCACCCTGGCTAATCTGACCGTCAAAGAATGCATCTGAACCATCCAAAAGGGTCCCGGCTACCCCGATCGAAGAATCAACGGCCAGATCCGGACATGCGGCCCTCTCCAGTAGGAAATCATGAATCCAATCATCATCCTGGCCGATCAAAGGGATCATCGAGGCATCCACACCGTCCATCATCAAGGGGACATCATCAATGATCACATCAAGTCCACCCAAAGAAGTATACCGTACATCCTGGCCCTCATCCAGAGCATCCAAACCGTCAAAGGTACCATCTGAGCCATCCATACCATCCAGACATGAGATCAGCCCATCTATGTCCCTCATAGTCCCATCATCACCGTCCATCACATCATCCATGGGACCCACACTCAAGGGATGCATAGCCTCACCTATGTCCCATCCCATCATCTCATCCATACCATCCATTCCTCCCATAATGAGGGACCCATTCAAATCAGAAAATCCAGCCATCCCACCATTAATGGAGCCATTCAAAGCTCCACCAACCACCATCCCTAGCCCCTCATCAATGCCCCCTCTTAATGCCCCATCTACCCCATCCATTAAAGGCATTTCCCCATTATCAAAGCTCAGTTGAAGATCGGAAGTGTGGGACCCATCTTGGACAGCCCCCACAGCCCATAAATCTCCACCATCCATTGCCCAAGAAAGGACAAACCAAGAAAAAGACAAAAGGAGAATGAAAGAAGAGACAAGGAAGTGATTCATGGATGAATCGAAGAATCGGATGCAGAGAATGTGGGGGACAGGAAAAAGGGACAGCAGAGGATGTCCGAACCAGGGCCAGCCCAGGCCGCTCAAGAGGCGAGCCTTGGGCGGCCTGCCCTGGGCCGCCCGTACGGACGCAGATCCCCTCTCTCCGCGGGATTGGCTCCAGGGCTTTTGGTAGGTGAGGCTGACAGTCCACGTCAGCAGATGGCGCTCCGTGGGCCGCCCAAGGCTCCGGTCCACCCCAGATTTCGACTGAAGATGATCAAGATCATACAAAAGGTGCCCCACTGGTCCAATCATGAAGCAATGTGACCGGAATAGGGCTGATCAAGCCAAAGAGAAGAAAAAGTGATCAAGTGGGGGCCACAAGCAATCCAAGCCATTCAAAGACTAGATCATCATGATCTAAACCATTGAAGAACCTACATGAGCCGTCAAACAACAAGATCAAAGGTTTGATCATCACAAGAAGGGCCAGAATCCAAGATCTAATCATCAAGTGGGCCCACAAAGCCAAATCAAGTGATCAGAGACGTTCAAGCCATCACCCACACCATGAGAAGCATTCCTAGCCTCACGAATCATCAAAAAGAAGTGCCCCAAAGTAAAGCTAAGGTCTCAAGTGGGCCCACAGGGCCAAATCCATCAGTCTGAACCATTCAAGGGCCAAATCATCAAGATCCGAACCATTGGAAAGCTTATACAAGTCATGGAGTGGCGAGATCAAAAGACCAATCATCAAAAGAAGGGCTAAAATCCAAGATCCAATCATCAAGTGGGCCCGCAGGGCCTAAACAAGCGATCTGAACCGTTCAAGTCATTGTCCATGCAGTTGGGGAATCACAAATCATCAAGGAACAAGTCATAAATCAAAGCATCCAGATATCATCAAGAAATTTGAGACAAAACAAAGACCATATATATTCATTCAAAAGAGCTTGATACAAAGATAGAGGTAAAAGTACAAAGCCATACAAAGCAGAGCCAGCTACAAGTCACCAACATAATCATCATCGCCCCTCCTCGCGTCCCGCTCCCGACGATAAAGATCCATCAAAGGAGCAGTCACTGAACCTCCAGCATACCTGCGACGGCCACCTGGAACATAAAGCGAAGGAAGCAAAGGCCCCTGGCCAAATAGCAGATACCACTCGTCATAATCACGATCCGGGATCGTGAAACGGAAGCCAGGCTGGCCCACCAGAGCCTCAACTCTCTCATCAGCTGGCATCCGAGCAGCCGGAGGAGGTGCAGAATAGGGGACCCGAGCTACCCCAGTGACTTGCCGAAGCAATCTCTCTCCCAAGTACCATTGGAAGGACTCAGCGTCAGAAAGCATAATACGGAGACATGAAGCATCATATGCCTCCACGCGCTGGGGTGTGTAGTAGAGAGGGAAACTAGCGTACGGCATCCGGGCAAACTGCAGCAGAAGAGGTTACCACGATCAGTTACAAGTACAGCACAAGGACAAAGACAAGCAAGATACTTACGTCCTCGACGGTCAGCCCGTCTATATCAGCACGCCAATTGTCCCCGGGAACTCGGGAGTTCCGCTGACGATTCTGCTGATGCCAGTACATGTGGCGATACTGAGCGGGTTCAATGTCATCTCGCATCCTCGGCGCAAGATGCGGAAAATGGTCATAAAAGCAGGTCTGGATGAAAGTACATTTAATGATCAGAGAGAGAAAGGAGGCAAACGGCTCCAAAGAGGATGAAAGAAGAGGTACCTCAACAACAGGCCAGAAGCCTGTGAAGGACCGGCTATGCCGACAGGTCTTGTCCAGACCTTGAAAGAGACGGGTCAGGATGGCCCCATTCCAGTTATAGGGGTGATGAAGATCCTCGACTAAACGAAGAAATTTAGGATCAACTCTCTCATTCGCATGGCAAAAAAGAAAGGATCCAAAAGCATAAGTGATCATGGCCCGCGCCTTGTGGAGGGCCTCTCGCTCGGTGGTAGGGACGACAGAAGCAAAATTGTTATAAAACCATCGCATCTTCACTTGATGGCCTTGGAATTCACCCTCAGGAGGGACGTCACCAACAAGCCGTAGCCAATCAGTGGAAGAGAGGGGAGCTAAAGAGCTAACTTGAGGGACAATTGCCCCATGAAAAGGGAAGCCTATCTGCATGTAAATATCCAAGGGGGTTATTCCCCACTCCCCACAAGGGAGTTGAAAGGTGTGGGTCTCATCCCGCCACCTCTCACAAAGGGCCGCAAGCATCATACGGTTGGCGTCGTTATTATGGAAGCGTAGGGTGAGGAGGCCCGCAAAAGGAGTACCATCTAGTACTCGCTCAAGCAAGGGCTGTGGCTCCTTCATCCAATTGTCCCAGCGATCCCTGGTACCTCGACCCTTGATAGCAGGAAGAGGTTGATGCTCCATAGCTAGGGAACACATGTGGTCCCCTCGGCGGACAATGAAAGCAGGATCATCCTCGTCAACCACTTGGTGGCCCCTAGTACCATCCGCCATGGAATCCTACAAGCTTGGCAAGGTAAGTCCCTATCCTTTACCCATTAAAATCCAAATTCTCATCCAAGAAACCCATGGGATTGGACTCACATTCAAATGCAAAATCTAAAGTCCAACTCCATGTGTCACTTAGGATATGTGTTGGGCCTATTGGAAAAAGTAAGGCCCACCTTAAAGAAGGTGGCATGGCATGCCTTAGGTAAGAAAAGTCCATTATCCAAGGACACATTTTGGACAACAAATGCACTCAAGTGCCATGAGATCAACAAAGAACAAGAATCCTACTTCACATGAGAAATCCCTTTTCAAAGTCCATATGTGGCCAAGGATTGGTCCATCTTTTATGCCAAGGTCATGATTCCCACTTAGGATGTCTCCATCTTTTTACACATATGCATGGACAAGTGGGGAATAGAAAGGAAACGGGTCCCCAAGAGCAACCCAAATGCCTCATCTCAATGGATTGAAGAGAGCACATAGCCCATTTGAAGAACATGAGGACCCATTCATGGGTTAACCATGGGCAACCTTATGTGCCTCATCTTAATGAAAATTTTGACCACGAAAATGCAACAAGGAGGTCTACCCACAAACATATGAATCAAAGAAGCTAAGGGTAGAAAGTCGATGCACATAGCCCACATGAAGAATCAAAGTTGAAAATACCCATGAAAAGGCAAGTTTGGGCAACTTATGTGCACCAACTTTTTCACCAAAAGGGAGACCATTTGAGCACAAAAGAGCATGGCTTGATAAGTTACCCAACCATCATGAAAATGGATAAGAATGTTACACATAGCCCACTTGAATATCAAAATCCAAAATGTCCCAAGGCATGGGACAAAAATGGGCAACCTATGGGTATCATTCTTTCCCACAAATGGAAAGAAAAACCACTCATACTTGAGAATGATAGTGGATGACCCACCAAGTCCCCAAAGAAAAGATCAAGGACCCATGGTTGTATGGGTAACTCACTTGAGAATCATCCATTTGAGGTTGATAACATCTAAGGGAAACTCTTGAAAACCACAATCCTACCACAAAGAAAACCATTTGAACTTAGTGAGATTGTGGGAACAACTCACTCATGGGACTTGTAGATGGTCAAGTAACTCAAGTCCTCCATCCATCAAGAAAAAGCATGAAAAAAAAAATCCACATGGACAAAGTGTAGTGGGGCACACATGGTTCAAAGAAGTGCCCAAGTTTCAATGAAGGCCCAAAAGCCCATCCACATGAAAAACTCCAAGGAGCCCACTACACCTTGTACAAGGATTTACATCATAATCAAGAGATAGTGGAAGACTTGAGCCACTTGTCCATGTAAGCCCACCTAGGAAAACTAGCCCACTTGAAATCCAAAATGAAGAATGGGCTAGCCACCTTGATCCATACACATGTAAAGAAAGATGGGGTCACCCAAAGTGAGCCCCATGAGCCCAAAACTTGAGATGGGCCCTACCATGCCCATGGGCCCAAATCTTGAAAAGAAGAGGGAAAAGAAAGGATAGTTCCAAAGGAAAAATGACAAAGGCAAGAAAGCATGAGGGAGCCCAAAATGAAGCATTGGGCCCATCAAATACACCAAGGGCCATGACTTCACTTTGAGTCCATTTGATACACATGAAAAGAGGCCCAACTCCCATGAAAAAGATAGAGTATTTTGCCATGCACACTTAATGACATGGCAAAATTACTCCTTACATGCACATGGAGGGAGTGTGAAAAAGGAAAAAATGATGAAGTGGAGAGCTTGTAATGTCCTTCTCCATGCACCACCTTTGAAAGACTTGAGATCTAAGAAAAGATCAAGAATGCTTGGGCCCACCTTCACACCCCTTTGAATAGCTACATGAAAAAGAAAAAGGATCATGAGAAGAGACAATGAAGATGGAAAAGGACAAGAAAGAGAAAGGAAGTGGTCCATACCTTTACCACTCACCAAAGAAGGACCACCTTGCTGTCCCAAGACTTCTCTAAGGCCCACCACTTGAAAAGAGCAAAGGATCACCAAAGAAGAGAGAGGAAACTTGAAGAAAGAAAGAGTATGAGAGAGAGAAGAGAGAGATTGCACGTTTGAGGGGGGGAGGGTGCCCCATGTTATATAGAAAAGGGGAGGGCACCCTTTTACCCAGCCCCCTGAAAAGACCAGGAGGCAGAGACCGGGCGGGCGGCCCATGGGAGGCCGTCCTAGCCCCTACCTAGGTGAAACGACCTCCCTCTCCCTCTCCTTGGGAAGAACTCCTCCTTGGGAAGGGTGGTTGCAAGTGAATCTTGTACCTTCATGTAAGAATGAAGTGATGGAAGAGAATGGTGAGAAAAAAGAGGAAATCTCACCAAAATCTCATCTCATGAGAAATGGGTGAGAAATTGGGTGGATGATGTGGAAAAGTTCCATGGAATTTCCAAGAAAAAGAAAGGAAAATTTGACTTGGTCAAACAATGATCTCAACCATCCAAAGGCATGACCAGATGATCCAAACCATTCCAAGAAGAATCCCAAGAATCTCCGCCCTTGATTACTGTTCACATGTATGAGTTTCGTGGTCCGAAGACCTTAAACTACGTCGGGATCAAGATCCCGAGGGATTGTCAATAAAACCGGCACCAGTCTTCTTCAAGATCTGGTGGCTCCGGATATTTTCAGAAAATCAAAAAAATATATACATCACTTGTAAAGTTTTGGTCCGAAGACCTTAAACTACGTCGGGATCAAGATCCCGAGGGATTTTTAATAAAAATGGGTATCGATCTCGACCATCAAAATCAGAATCGATGACCCAGATTTTTTCCAAAAAAAGAAAACAAAAAAAATGTCTTTCCTCTTTTAAAGTTTTGGGTCCGAAGACCTTAAACTACGTCGGGATCAACTTCCCGAGAGATTCTTAATAAAAACCAACATCGATCCCAGCCTTTCAGGCCAAGATCTGATGATCTGGATCATTTTGAAGAAAAAAATGTGTTTGCCCCCCCTTTACTAAGTCTGGGTCCGAAGACTTTAACCTACGTCAGGATCGACATCCCGAGAGATTTTCAATAAAAGCCGGCGTCGGTCTTGTTTGCTCAAGATCAATGACTCCGGACATTTTCAAAAATCATAAAAATATATTACCAGCCCCGCTTTTAAAGTTTTGGTCCGAAGACCTTAAACTACGTCAGGATCGACATCCCGAGAGATTTTCAATAAAAACCAGCATCAGTCTGGATTGTCCATCCGTTGACAGCGGACATTTTTCCAAAAACAAAAAAAAACATGTTTGCCCCTCTTTTGTACAGTTTCATGGTCCGAAGACCTTAAACTACACTGGGATTAATTTCTCGGGGGACCTTTCTCGCTTTCAACTAAAAACCGGCATCGGCCTCGACCGTTGGGATCATGGTTCGATAACCCGGATCATCTCAAAAATACCAAAAATATTTTAAAGCTTTCCATAAAAACCAGTGTCAATCTCGATTACTCGAGTTGAAGTCTGGAACTTTTTCAAAACAAAAAAATATATATACAATATAAAACAAAAAAAGTTTTCATCACCAGTTTTGATCCATCAATTTATCCCCAGTGGTCCGAAGACCTAAAACTACACTGGGATTAACTTCTCGGGGGCTTTCTTTCCTAACCTGTCCCAGACATGGCTGACACTTGATCGTACGGGTGTCTGGAATCTTTTAAACAGGTAAAGGCTGAGGCGGGCAGAACTCCACAATCCTGTTCGTGTTGAACGCACCGTGATAGACAACCTTGAGTTGGAAGTCGCTGTTGAAGCTGACGGATGTTCCCTGTTCCTAGAACTCATGAAGGGGATTAAGGCTGTTGGGAGGTGAAGCTCACCCTCACGGAATTGTGAGCAACGTAAGACCCCAAACTGGATTGACTAAGGGAAATGTGAGGATGTGGCTCATCTTGTGGCCGAAGGAGTCCGTCGGACGATACGTGGTCTATGTGCATTGCACATGAGGAACAGGCAACTTTGTGGGTGTGTTGACTGAAAACCCTCAAAATCCCCTCATCCGAAGATGTAAAACTAGGGCACTTAACTGTGTGAGACTCGTCTTGCTCGCTGACGTAAAATGGATCGGGTGCCTTACCAGCAGTAGAAGCTGGAAGTGGATGGAAATTCCATATCTTTTCCCTGCATTTCAGAAAAATCACAAAATACAAAAACATTGCAAAATCATCTCTTCAAAAATCACAAAAATATTTCCATCAAATATCTGCAAAAATCACAAAAATATTTCCCTTGCTTTCAATCAAAATATTTCAAAAATCACAAAAATATTTCCTGTGTTTTCAATAACCAATCTCTATCCTGATCGCTCAGGTAAAGATTCGGACCACATATCTACAAAAAAAATCACAAAAATTAGCATCCCCAGCACTACAATTCAGGAGTCTTGAACTCCGCTCACTTCACAGTATGGGATGACGGATCCAATCGCCCGCAAATTGGAATCTTGACCAAAACGGGCAACCAAACACCATCTCAATCACGTGTATGCCCAGAAGAACATCTTGAAATCGAATGATATCCTCGTACATTCTCATTAGCAAAGAAACAGCATCTTGGGACGATGGACCTGATCGACCACGGGTCGGGATCTTGACCAATCCGCTGTCCAAATCTCCGTATCAAAAAGAAAAATCCCCAAGGGAGTACAACCCTGTAAGCAATAAGCTCAAAATTCTCTGCATCTCCAGCAAAAGCAAAATATCAGACCAGAAGAGAATGAGCCAAGCCATGCATTCATCATGCATCTCCATGCATCAGCATCCATCGCATCAATCATCATGTTTACCTACTTTCAAAATAAAAGTCGGTTAGCTAAAGACCCCACAGGCATCCCTAGTGGAGGCACATGCAAACCAGATTTTCATTTCAAAAAGACAAAAAATATTTCTATTTGTAAATAAAAACCCCACGGAGTATCACTCCCCAGAGTGGGTGCCTTTTCAAAAATCCAAAAAGGTTTTCCAGTAGAGCGTTCTGCCTCCAACACACCAGGAGATCTTCCATATCTCTGGGTAGGAGCCAACGCAAAAATCAAATAAGATCCGATGTCTCGCGGTTTCCCCGGAGACCATCGGATCCAATGCACTCAAAGTACGGTCGAACTGAACTCCAGTGTCAGTGCGGTCGTACCACATGCCAAGATACAAAAAGATGAAAGCCAAAAGGCTCGGTCACAGAAACCATTTGAACAGGTGGAAACGATGAATTGTAACCCAAGTATCCAAATCAGCAGATTGGGTGGAAAGAATTCACCCGCACATACCTAGGCGTGGATGCCTGAAGTACCTTAACTGAGTCCAAGTCGGCGTAGTAGAATCCCGTAAGACTATCGGACGCAGGGCGTCTAACCACTTTGACAGTCAAGCGAAACAAGTACTCCTGGAGTGATCTGGGAAAACATCAAACATCACACAATCAGTCTCAGGGTCAGCATCCTCGTAAGACTAACGGACGCAGAGGCTCTGCTGTACCTTTCCGATGTTAGTACCGATCGGGAATGGAAGGGTTGCGATTGGGTACCCAGGTTGCAGCAAACTGCAGGGACAATCGCAACGTTTTCTCCAAACTCTCGCGGTATGTGCGAGTTATCAATTTCCAGACAATCAACTGACTCAGATACAAAGGACAACAAAGATTCCAGACCACAATCAAGGAAAGAATGAATTGCAAACCAAGCATCAAAACCAGCAGATCGGGTGGAAAAGCCCACCCGCACATACCTAGGCGTGGATGCCTGAAGTACCTTGACTGAGTCCAAGTCGGCGTAGTAGAATCCCGTAAGACTATCGGACGCAGGGCGTCTAACCACTTTGACAGTCAAGCGAAACAAGTACTCCTGGAGTGATCTGGGAAAACATCAAACATACAATCAATCACAGGGTCAGTAACCTCGTAAGACTGTCGACGCAGAGGCTCTGCTGTACCTTTCCGATGTTAGTACCGGTCGGGAATGGAAGGGTTGCGATTGGGTACCCAGGTTGCAGCAAACTGCAGGGACAATCGCAACGTTTTCTCCAAACTCTCGCGGTATGTGCAAGTGAGCGATCTCCAAACGATCAACTGGCACAGATGCAAAAGCAAGCAAAGATTTCAGACCATGATCTATGAATGACCGGGTCAGAAGTGGGGTGTCCACTCGCTTTGGCATTCGGTTGCACGCAACCTCTGCCAAAGAGGGGCATCTGTAGACACCCCACCTTCGGCTACACTGTTGGTAGAGATAGCTGGTTGAACGGAGGACCATACCCCCAAATCCCAAGTCCAAACTCAGCTAAACTCACCCTTGTAAGCCCCATTCCATAGCCCAGTTCAAGCCTGAACCCAGTCAACCCAGTCCTAAACACCACCCAGAAAACCCCCCCATAAAAAAAGGCCAGTCAAAAAATCCCAAAAAAGTCAAACTCACTGAGTCAACCCGCTGAGTCAACCCGCTGAGTTAACCCGCTGAGTCAACCCGTCGAGTCAACCCGTCGAGTCAAAACACCGAGTCAACCCGTCGAGTCAAACCACCGAGTCGACCCGCTGAGTCAACTCACTGAGTCAACCAGCGAGTCCAACAGCAGCCCCGAGGGAACGGCCGTACTCGCTGGAAACCGAGGAGCGGCAGTACGGGCGGCCCATGGCAGGCCGCCCGGACAAAATTACGCAATCTGCCACTCTCTGCTGCTATAAATACCCCCCTCCCCTTCTCATTTCAACAATCTATTCAAATCAATTCGAAGCCCATTCAGCCCGAGTGCGATCCAAGTCCCCTTTCCCCTTTAGCCCATTTTTCCACCAAGGAGAGCCCGAGTGAGGAGAGTCTAGCCCTGGTCCAGCCCAGCCTGACCACTGGTCCAAGTCTCCCAAGCCATCCAAGTCTTGATCCAGCCACTCAAAGCCAATCCTTGCGACACTTCCGTCCATCCAGCTACTCTTTTCCAGCACCATCTCATTTGCATCTAGCATAAGTGCAACATTTACTTTTCTTCCAACCCCCCTGCTTCACTGCAAACACTTTGATTATTCAAACACACCGCATGCATCTCGCATAAAGCACCTGTCAGTTCGAGCGTATGCTCTGGGCTTGCCCGTTGTTGGAACCTGCCCATCAGAAACTCTTACTGTTCAGACCTGCATTCACATACATATCACTATAAACACTTTGAATATTCAAGCACACAGCATGCATCATCTCGCATAAAGCACCTGTCAGTTCGAGCGTACGCTCTGGGCTTGCCCGTTGTTGGAACCTGCCCATCAGAAACTCTTACTGTTCAGACCCGCATTCATGCATCATGTCATCCATGAGAATATACGAGGATTAAACTAGACTTTCAAGTATCCGATCGATTCTGTGAAGTAGAGACCGTACTTCGGTACGGGCAGTGTGTGGGGTGCTTAACCTCTTCCCACCCTGTAACCGTGATCCCTTACCTTGAATCTCTGGCCGCAGATCAACAGGAGTCATTTTAGAGGAAGGAATCTTCGGATTCCCTTCTCTAACGTTTCTACAGGGTCTAGCCGACTGTAGATTCGAAGTAACTGGCTAGTGGCGACTCTGGTCTTATATAAATTCACTTAAACACATCCAGCTCAATACGACAATCAAACGAAGCCCTCGAGAACGAGGCAAGCCAGTGGCACAAACGACGATTTCGCACTCACGCATCCTCATCTCCTTCTTTTCCGAAAGGAAAGGGGAAGGGAGAAGAACGTCGTGTGGGAGCGCGGGAAAATCGGCGAGGGTCCACAATATCACACCAGGGTCACTAGCCAAGAGCCTTCACACCCTTAACTTATCAAGGAACAAGATCTCTACAATCGAGAGTCTGAAAGAACTAACGTGATTGCGAGTTCTTGATCTTAGCTAAAACAGAATCTCCTGTATAGGCATGGTAACATCTTTGATGCTAACATTTCATTCTTCTTGTAGTTGCATTTTTGTACAACATCTATACCTAACATAGGCACCGTTTGGATGTATCTGAAATCACCATTTGAAAGAACATTTGTTTATTTTGATTAACAACTTTTCAGAAACTATGCCCAAAATGGGCATGTTCCTTGGCCAAACAGCCATCTAGAAGACTTTGGATCAGATTTGCATTTGCCTAGATGGATATTTCAGCATGAATTTTTGAAGTGCTGAAAAAGAATTCATGCATGGATTTTTTTTCCTTTACTATTAATGAAGTGCTTTAATAGTCGCTTTCTTGCAGGATAAAACTAAGTCCTTACAAAATAAGTTGGACAATGGTCCAAATCAAGCCAGAAAAATCAGCTGGTTCAGGAAATCTTAGCATCAGAGGCATGGATCTGCTTGGAAACAAGATGCAGACAGACTTGGGATCTCTAGATCGGGAGCTTGTTGACACATGAATCATACATATGTATCATGCTAAAATGCAAATCCCAAGTTCGTGAGCGTGAAATACAAATCGACTTCAGACGAGAAATGTTTCAGCGGCCACTCCATTGATGTCTTTTAGTTGGTTTGGGAGAATCTACACAACAACTTATATCCTTATGCATTAAGAATGTAGGCTCATTGATATGGTTTTGAATGTTTGTAAAATAATCGCTCTTCTTTTTTTCATTCTTGGGCTGAATCTTGTGGTGTTTGTAGGTTGGACGCAGAAGATTTGTCCAAGACAATGATAGTTCAAAGCTGTCTTCACCTAACCAGATATATTCACCCAATAGAAAAAAGGTAAAAATCATCAACGTACAGCAACAAGAAACATTACAAATTAACCTTTTCATCTCAAATTTTGAACTTTGCCTTTTGGATTTGGTTTGAATTGCTAACGTTTCAACTGAAATATAGGAATTTGAATGTGTGAACTATTAATGAGTGAACTGTTTCTTGACACCTTTTTCTGTTAAACAGTTGTTCCATCAATGTATTCTTCTTGACACCTTTTTTCTGTTAATGAGTGAACTATTTCTCCGTTTGGTTTTTAGTGTTGTCTGTTACTTCCTGGAACAGAGATAAATATATCCAAATGTAAAGATTTTATCAAAATGGAGAAACATACA
The DNA here is from genome assembly GCA_003013855.2 of Liriodendron chinense. NCBI lineage: Eukaryota > Viridiplantae > Streptophyta > Magnoliopsida > Magnoliales > Magnoliaceae > Liriodendron > Liriodendron chinense. The sequence goes on from ML058333.1 coordinate 9,227,781, forward strand.
ATAGCATGCATCATGGCTTAGTTTTGTTTCTTGCAAAATTGTCATTTCTTTAGGTCCGTTTAGCTCGATTTTCGAAATCTTGTGCATTTTCTGAAGGTTTTGGATCTATTGCTGGTTTCAATCTACCATTTATGTTAGCTTTTGCCATTGATTTGCTCACAGAGATGTATGTGCCTTAAATCCACACCATCCAACCATTTTGAAAGCTCATTTTTGGGTGCATTCTCATCCCTCAGGAGTCTTGATCTAAGCATGAATGAATTGGAGGGTTCCTTGTCCTCTGAAGGTAATTGTTGATTAATTTTACAGAAATTAAACCAAAATTGATAGCATCAATCACATTTACAAACTCCCCCTTTAATGCTTTTATTATTTTTCAAATTTAACAGAATTGGCAATTTTGAGCAAGCTGGAGGCTTTGGATTTGGGAGATAATTGGCTCAATGGGTCCCTAAATCTCAAAGGTAAGAGCACTTTGATATTACTGAGATTTTGATAATATTTTACCTTCATAGCGATGATTTTGTTCTCCTTATCTTTGATGGTGAGGAGATGTTAAAGCAGGACACTAGTTGCGCACAACCTTCTTACATGGTGCTCGTGTAAGCCAAAATTCTCAAGTGGACTCCACAAAAGAAAACAGTGGGGACAGTAACGCTGAGCGTTGAAACCTTCCTAGGGCCCACCATGATTTTTATTTGAGATCCAACCTGTTCATAAGTTCACACAAACATGGAAGATGGGAAAATTTAAATATCAGCTTGATCGAAAACTCCTATGGCCCCAAGAAGTTTTTAATGGTAAGAGATCAATCCCCGTTGTTTTCTTTGGTGAGGTCCACTGGAGCTTTGGATTTGCTTCATTCTTTGGTTCCTGTCCTAAAATGATCTCTCCAAATGGATAGACGGTGTGGATACAAAACATAAATCATGGTGGGGCCCACATAGGTTGGTGTAGGGAGGTAGCTACTCAACCTGTCAGTAGCTAATCCGCGTCCCTCGTGTAAGCTAAAACTCTGTGGGGCCCACCACATGTCTGTGTAACATTCAAAACTCAGTAGGCCATGCCACAAGAATTGCTGGGAATTGAACATCCACCATCAAAACTTCATTGGGGCCCATAGAAGTTTTGGATCAGGAATGGATGGTATTTAAGGATGATCGTGGGCCTCAGGAAATTTTCAATGGTTGGTGTTTCCATTCCTATTGTTTTCTATGGTGTGGCTTACTCGAATTTTGGATCTCCCAAAAATGATGGAAGGATCGGATGTCAGGTGGACATCATGCTGGTCCTCACTGAGTTTTCGACTGCACAGCCATGTGATAAGGATTGATAGGATGGATCTCACCTTGTGACCCGGTGTTAGGATTCGTGGCACCCACCATGACATTTGTGTTAGGATCTGAGCCCAAACACGATGGAGATCCCAAATTCAAGTTGGGCACACTTCACAAAACAGTGGGGATAGAAATGCCGACCATTGAAACCTTCTATGCAAGCATTTGTTGCTATTTTACTAATTGTTTGCTTCATGTACTGAAACTGCAGGATCTGAGTTCCACTAGTTTATATCATTGCTATCATAATACCAGCTATACAGCCTTTAGTTTTTCAATCATAGCATAGCTTCACAGCTGGCTCAACCGGAGGTAGTTCAATATGAAAAACTCGCCTGCTTATCATTATGACATTTTATTTCTTGGGTTCATGGTATATGTCTGGTTTTGAATATCACCAATTCATTTATGTAAACTCCATCCTTGTCGTTATCTTATCAATAGCTTAATTAGTTCTTTCAAAATCATGATTTCAGGTTTTGCTTTGTGGTTTGCTTGGAATTCCTCATTTGAATGGGATCGTCCCACAATTTTCCCATACACACTAAAAGCCTTGCTGTTTTAGAATGATAGCTTAACTGGAAGGTTTCAAAAGATTTTGTTGCTGCATTGTTAATTGAAAGACTAATATAGTTTCTTGTTGATGTAATCGGATATTTAAGATGTCCACAGCTAGTTCGCAAGATGTAAGAAATTTAATATGCAATAAATGATGGATGTGTGAATTAGAAATGGTTAGTTTAGTTTATGTATTGAATTGGTTTGTACTGCTTCGTTGATATCAAGCGTAAGAAATTCAAAATGCAACAAATGCGTGCTGATTTTTTTTATTTTTTAAACATTAATGACGGACCAGATCCGTCGACGATGTAATAAGAAAACTGACACATCCTAGTATTATCGACGGATTTGGTCCGTCGTTCTTTTTACAACGACGAATAGAATCCGTTGCTGGAACGATGATGGTTTTGGAGGTTACGACAGATAAGGTCCGTCGTTTATTTAACGACGAACTATATCCGTTGTAATCCACCGACGGATTTAGTCCGTCGTTTATTATTAACGACTTGCAAAAGAACGTGTGACCATGCGACGGACGAAGTCCGTCGTTAATAACAATTAACGACGGACTTAGCCCGTCGTTTTTTTTGCGATATTGGCATAGTGTGAGCAGATCAATGCACGTATCAAAAGAGAAGAAGATAATTTGCTGTGTCGAGGACACATCCCGGATACGCTATCTGATCGTTTATATGATCAATACATCAGAACTGAATCTGCCAAAGAAATTTGGACTGCTCTCGAGTTCAAATTCAAGGCCGAATAAGAAGGTACGAGTAAATATCTCATAGCTAGCTATTTCGACTACAACATGGTAGGTAACAAATTATTGTTAGCACAAATAAGAGAACTACAGCTAATTGTTAGCAAAATCAGTGCCCTAAAGATTGATATCCCTGAATCTTTTCAAGTCGGGGCTATAATCGCAAAATTGCTCCTGAGTTGGACAGAATACTGGAAGAAACTGCTAATAAAATTGAGGACTATTCACTGGAACAAATCCAGAAACATCTCAAAATAGAGGAAGAATCCCGAAACCGTGAAAAAAAATGGAAACGGAAATTCCTCGTCCAATGTGCAAGTAGTAGAAAGTACCTAAAACAAGAATTTTGATAAGAACGGTTCCTTGAAACCTAATAAAGGAAAATTTAAGAAACCATAGAAGAAGAACGAAAAGTTCAAAGGCTCTTGCCATGTCTGTGGAAAAACCGGGCATTATGCTCGAGTATGCCGACTTCGAAAATATAAGAATGAGGCAAGTGCAGTTGAAGAAGACATAGTAGTCATGATCACTGAGGTAAACATGATCCAAGACAAAGTACCCGGTTGGTGGTATGATACAGCTGCTACAGTCCATGTAAGTTATGACAGGTCAGCCTTTAAAACTTATAAGAACGTGATCAATGGTCAAGAGGTCCAAATGGGTAATGAAGTCGGATCGAAGGTCGTAGGCAAGGGAACTGTGGAACTAATCTTTACCTCTGGAAATAAAGTGGTCCTAACTAATGTACTGCATGTTCCTGACATGAGGTGAAACTTAGTTTCCAGGGATCTTCTGAAAAAATCTGGAATACAGGTAGTATTTGATTTAAAAAAAACTGATTCTGTCGAAGAATGAGAACTTCGTTAGTAAGGGATATGCTTGTAATGGGATGATTAAGTTTTCTTTGAATGAAAGTAGCTCTTCTGCTTATATGATTGAATCTTTAGCATTGTGGTATAGTAGATTAGCACATATATGTTATAGTACCTTAAAATTCATGTCTAAGAATGGCTTAATCTCATACACAGATAGTCAAAATAACAAATGTGAAGTGTGCACAAGGTCTAAATTTACAAAGAAATCTTTTCCTAGTGTTGAGAGATTATCTCAAATATTGGACCTAATACACACTGATATCTGTGAGTTAAATGACATTCTTATACGTGGAGGAAGAAGATACTTTATAACCTTTACTGATAATTGCTCCAGATATGTATATGTATACCTTCTAAAGAATAAAGATGAAACATTCAACATGTTCAAGATATATAAAGCAGAAGTGAAAAATCAACTAAACAAGAAAATAAAATTTCTTTGTAGCGACAGATGAGGAAAGTATTTTTCAAATGAGTTCTTCAACTTCTGTGAAGAATATGGAATAATACATCAATGCATTGCACTGTACACACCACAACAGAACGGTATAACTAAACGGAAAAATAGAACCTTAGTAGAGATGATCAACTCAATGCTAATACAAGCAAAGTTGCCACTAGGACTTTAGAGTAAAGCATTACTAGCAGCGTGCCACATCCTAAATAGGGTTCCTTCTAAAAAGTATAAGATTTCATTATACGAGGTATGGAAAGGTAGAAAACCTAATATAAAATACATTAAAGTGTGGGAGTGTCTCGCATATTGTAGAAAGCCTGATTCCAAAAGAACTAAATTAGGATCCAGAGCTATCAAGTGTGCATTTGTAGGATATGCACAAAATAGCAAAGCCTATAGACTCCTAGACTTAAAGTTTAATACCATCATACAGTCTAGAGATGTTGAGTTATTTGAAAACTCACTATCCTTCGAGTTAAAGGATAATGAAATCCAAATTCTAATAGAGAAACCTATGATAGAAGCTCAACAAAAAGTTGAAGCTCCAATCGAGCCACGTATGAGTCAAAGGGTAAGAGTAAAAAAGAGTCTTGATCCTGAACAGATAGACTCTCAGCGTATCTCTTTTCATCTCATTGAAGGAGATAGAGAGAATGTTATTAGAAGGATACCTATAGTTTTGATTATATAAACCGGACAGGCTTGTTTCATTTCACAACAACAATCACAACCATCTCGACTCTTCAACTGAACTAGCACATTTCAAGCAAATTAGCCTCTCGGTTTGGTTCATACGTACCGAGCCACTCAGACCAGAGAAGTGGTCTACTCGGTACTAGAAGAACACCGCCACTCTTTTCTCTCTTTCTTTTCATTATCTGTCAAATTGTGTTACTGAGTTTCATAGTGGTTTGTTCATTTCTTGCTGAACGCAGAACCACATAAGGCTCATCGTATCCTGGAAGCAATCCGCCTGCAATCTAACAGCAGACTCAAAGTAATTTGAGTAGGGACGAATTACGCTTTAAGGACAGCGTGTTTTCATGTACTTCAGCCTGTCCTATATTTCGATTTTTCTTATTAATTTATTTTCTGAGATCAGAAATTTTCAACAATAGTGTGGAACATTTGTTGCCAACTATGAACGGAAGCACTGGAGGCTATTTGGGAGATCATCAATAATCATGAGAGAACAGAGGCTTACCCCAACCGCACCGTTGCATTCAGATATGCAAGACTTCTCAGTCCAGGCTATTTCTCAGCTCTGCAGACCAAATCGTGCCCTGAGTTGTGTTCCCAGCTTGCTGCTCTGTATAATAAGTATGTGCCACACGCACAGAGAACGCTAACCCTATGAATATTGCAGGTATTGGGAACATAGGAACGGCTGTAAAGAAGAATCTAGATAAGGTGGCTAGAATCCTGTTTACAATGTTCAAAGACATGGAGAAGACTGACGCAACGGCAAGCTAAGATTTGCATTCCCGTTTCTCCTCTTAATTGCTATATAGGCGTCTGTGTCCTATTTTATTTAGTTTCAATAATTAGAATTACTCAAGGTGGTATGTAGCATCCTAGCATTCCATTTCATCATCGAATATGTAATTGCATGGATTTTCTACTCGGGATGATCTCTCTCTTGTTTCGGACTGTTGTGATTTCTTCAAGATCATGAATGTCGTTGGCCTTTCCCTAAAAAAAAAAAAAAGGCATGGTAACAATAGCGGCATTTAGAGTTGATGAATTTGTTAATTCAAGCTACAGGTTTAGAAATTGTTCAAAACCTTCATTAAAGTTAAGAGAGCACAGAAATATCATGAAATCTAGGATGCGTTTGGTTGCAAACTGTTATCATGGAGAGAGAGATGAGAGGTTTCCTATTTCTGGCGGGATGTTGCTGATGAAATTTTTTTTTATTAATTATTATTATTATTATTTTGCATTTTTGGAGAAGGGGTGAGACTACATCTGTAACTTTTTTTTTGTTTTTGGAGAAAGGTGGTCCAGAGAATGCTTTACAATGATTCAGGCGGGCACCACCCAAAAAAAAAAAAAAAAGGAGGCCATGCCTATCGTATAACTATGCTTTTCTCTCATCTACAGCCAATCCAGAGGGCCCACCAAGATGAGCTGAACCCCAGCTCCCAAAAACCTAGCAAAAAACAGACAATATACAAAAACAGCCGGCCCCCCTACCACAAACCTGGCCTCCAAACACCAAAACACCCCTGCACCAGCAGTATACCAAAAAAAAAAAAGAAAGCCCCAAATCCCACATCACAGTACCTGGAATCAATCCCACATCACAGTACCCGGCTGCGGTATTTGAAGAATCAGATACCGCAGCTGGAACAGCCGGCTTATTTCACGTGGGATTTCACCGTGGAAGTCCTTGTTCGAGAGGAATATTTTCCTGGGGAAGGCGAAGTTTGCTGTGTGAGGGGAGATGTGCCCCACCGATACGTGGGACCCAAGGTTCAAGGTGGTGAGTGGTGACCCTCTGAGGACGCCAGCGACTGCTTGTGATTCCAGTCTAGTGGAGGGGGTGGCTTCGGTGGATCCCCGGATCCACCCTGGTGCGTGGGACCTCTGGTTGTGGGGCCCACCTTGATGTATGTGACTACATCATCACTGTCCATCTGTATTGAAAACTCATTTTAGGGCATGATCCAAAAAATGAAGCAGATCCAAATCTCAGATGGACCATAGTACCGGACACAGTAGTAACTGACCATTAAAAACTTGTTGTGGGCCACAAAAGCTTTGGATCAAGATGATATTTATGTTGTCTCTTCATATAGGTCTTTGTGACCTTATTAACAGGTTGGATGGTAAATAAACATTCCGGTGACTCCATGAAGTTTTTAATGGTGAGCATTCAATCACGACTGTTTCCTGTGGTGTGGTCCACCTAAGATTTTTGCATGCTTCATTTTTTGTTTCATGCCATAAAATGAACTTTGAAATTGGTTGGACAGTGTGGATTTAAGGCACATACATCACTGTGAGCCCACAGTCAGCTGTGTGACTGTGTCACCCATCCCGGGGGATCCGGGGTCTCACCTAACCCGCTCCCGCTAGTGGAGCCCTTATTTGAACATACATACAAAAGATCAACCCCTTACCTGATTTGATGAAAGATACACAGCATAGTAGGTCCACACACACCTATGATTAGCATCCCATCTCCATTTTTCCGTCTGGTATGGATCACCTGAATTGTATATCAGGCGATTTTTTGGCTAGGCTCTAGAGTCTAGGTTAGAACATGGTAGACGGGTGGATTTTTCATAGACAACTGGTGTGCCCCACCGTGGGTGTCAAAACAGAGGATTCCGGTCCTGGTGTTTCGTCTTCGTGTGTTTATACTTTATGGCAGGAGTTCGTTTTGCCTCTGTACCCACTCACGCTCAAGCGGGCCAAGATCCTGTCATGGTCCGGTGATTTGAACCGTCCATTCTTCGACAATGGGTATCATGCTGCTGGTGTTTCCACGTGATATGCACCTCAGTTAAGAATCGTCCAAATAGTGGGGCCCAGATTAGGGATATCATATCCACAAATCAGATGAATTGGATAATCCTTAGTCATGTAGCGTGGATAGAAGTGACTCATTTGTCCATTGTGCATGTGCACACGCGAAATACATGCGCTTTACATGAGTTGAAGCAGCAAACGCGTGCATGACAAGGGACGTTTTTATTTTATTTTTTGATGACAAGGGACGTTCATGCACGCCCTTCATAAAAATCTGTTATGTTTTACTCATCAAACCCACTAAATACGTACGAAAATAGCACGGTTAAGAAAGATAACCGATGGTCGACATTCAATGAACATGTTTGACAGGGGAGGACCACCTGATGAACGTTAATCTTTATCTGGCTCATTCTCAGCGATATTCCGATGATCGGCACCATATGTTGCAGCTTGAAGGAAAACAAGTCTAAGCAGTTGAAACTAAATATAGTCCACATTCAAAGTGAAGTAGTTATCTCAACGGTCAGGATTTCTCAGACAATGCACGTGTAATGGGTTGATCACCTTTTCTGCCTATGGACTGCATGAAGGACTTTGATTGCATAGCGTGGCGGGTGGCACACAGCACCAATGTGGGTGTTGTATGCCGCTAAAAATTCACCATGGGCCCCACAATTATGTGTGTTTTATCCGCACTGTCTATCCATTTTTCCACATCCTTTAATGGCATGAACTAAAAAATAAGGAGATACAAATCTCAGGTGGACCACACCACTACAGAAAATGGTGGTGACTGAACGCATGCACACCATTAAAAACTTCATAGGGCCCACTGTAATGTTTATGCATCCAACCTATTGATTAGATTGGGAAAGCACAAATATCAAATTGGTCCAAAATTTAACTTTAGTAGTCCCTATGAAGTTTTTATAGTACAAAATTTCACTCCCCTAGGAAGCCAACTCGGTCACGGACAGGCTAGCCCGTTGGGGCAGCTCTTTGCAGGTCCGCCGTGTCATTGCCTCTGCTGCTGATTTACCCTTTTTCTTTTTCTTTTTTTCTTAACACGACCCAGCCCAAACACTCGAACATAACCCACATGACTTGGCTTGAACACCCGAACCAGTACCCGAACCCGACCCTGGCCCGACCGAAAGCACCCAAAGGTGCTGCTGGTGTGTCTCGAACTTGAGACCAGCTGGTTGATAAACTCAGACTCAACCAGCTGGGCTACAGGCCTTTGCACTGCTGCTGATTTACCTCCCGTGATCTGCGGCCTCATCTTCCTTGACAAGGTGGGCCTAGGTTATATTAGGAAAAAAATAGTGGGCTTTGGAAACACCTAGGTTATATTAGGAAAAAAATAGTGGGCTTTGGAGATGTTTCCTTATATGATAGGTGGGGTGCCCCCCCCCCCCACAATGTAAGCTGCTCTTTCTGTTAATTAAAAAAAAGAAAAATAAAGGAAGGTGGAAGGGCCTATAACCCAGCTGGTTGAGTCCGAGTTTATCAACCAGCTGGTCTCAGGTTCAAGACACACCAATAGCACCTTTGGTTGCTTTCGGTTGGGTCAAGTTGGGTTATGTTCGGGTTTAGGCCGGGTCAGGATTGTGGAGATGATGATAGTGGACGGGGTCCAGATACTTCCTCACCAATATGTGATTCTCCCTGTTGACGCTAGAATTCAATCAAGGGGCATACTACTAGCGTCGAAATGTGTTTACTGCGACCTCTAGTATGCGTCAACTCATCAGGTGGAGACCATTGACCATCTATTTTCTCACAACACAGTTGCTAACCAGGTATGGAACCATTTCGAAAATATTTTTGAAATTTCCGCCCACCATTCTCCTGTAATTGTAAATAGGATTGATAGATGGTGGAGGACTGCAACGTCAGTGAATCTGTTTAGTCTGTTTAGAGGCATTGTACCCTCCATCATTCTATGGGAGCTATGGCTAGCCAGAAATGAGGCTCGCTTCAACGTTAATATTTGCATGTGTTCCTTGAAGGTTATAAGCCATGTAAGCCGTTGGATCCATTTGATTGGTCAAGGCATTTCATCAGACATGAAACTAATGGCGTCCAGGTATGTAAAGCTTAAAGATTTGGGAGTAGTGATGCCTGTGTCCACTGTCAAACATGTGTTGGTGGTGAAGTGGACAAGGACGCAGCAGAATTTGGTCAAGATTAATGTGGATGGGTTGGCTAAGGGTAACCTGGGTCCGTCCGGGGGGGGGGGGGGGGGGGGGGGGGTGGTGGTGGTATGGCATCGGGTTGAACACCAGGGCAGAGATGAGAGCGGTGGTGGAGGGCTTGTCCATCTGTGCTGAGCGCGGTTTCACCATGGTCGAAGTGGTGAGTGACTCGAAGACTGTGGTGAACCTTCTCTCGTCGAACTCCCACATCCCTGGGTTTTTGTGGTATTAGCGCGTGAGAGTAGTAACTCTCAGCGGTAGATTAAAAGTTAATTTCTCATACGTATAGAGAGGCCAATGGTGTGGCTGACGGTCTTGTGTGTTGGGGGAGTGCCTTCCAGACTCATCGGATCTTCCTTTCGGTGTGGGAGTTACCGCACATCTGCAGGGGGCAATTGGTCCTGGATAGGTCAGGTTTGGGTGGCCTTAGGGAAGGAGGTGACCAGGCGAATGACAAGCGGCTTTGTGCATAGTGCTTGGTTTTTGCTGGAGGTTTTTCTGTTGTCAGTTTCTCTGAGCAGTAGAAGCCAACATGGTGTCATAGCACAGGCTTCAGCTATGGTTTGTTTTTCAGGGTGTTGTCAAGCGTTGTTGGCCCAATTTGCTAGGTCAGTTGTTTGCTTATTGTCTTCTTCTTTTGTGGGGTTGTGTCCTCTTTGTGGAGGCTAGTCTGGGGGTTCATGATAGGTGGGTCTGTGCTCTTTTTGTTGGTGGGCTTGCCCGAATGTATAGCTTCCATCCTGTTAATGAAGATTTACTTAAAAAAATAAAAAATAAGTAAAAAAATAATGATGGGCATTTGTGCCGTTGCCCTGAAGAGTTTTCTTGCGTTCAACTGGTGCCGTTGGCCTGAAGAGTTTTATCTACCTCACTTTTTGGCTCATGCTTTAAATGAGCTGAAAAAAATAAATGGACAGTGTGGATAAAACACATACATCATGGTGGGCTACAAAGCTTTTCCACCATCACATAATTTGCCTTGCTTCAGTTACAATGGGTAATCCGAGTCCATGCACCAAAGTGTTCTCTTTTCGTAAACTTTACGTCACATTGGGAGAAGGCTTCATGAAGGAGTTGATCCTCTGTGTTCACTATTCTCAATTTAACTCAACTATTGAGAAAGTGTTTTATGCCATGTCAACAGTGCATAAACAATTTTTTAGTGGCCACGCCCAAAGGCCCTTCAATTTAAATGGCAATAGAGCATGTGGTTGAAGACGATGTTAAGCAGCATTCAGAGTCAGCCTTGAAGTGAATGAATTAGAAAGAACGAAGAAGTAAGAAAATGCGAGGTATGCTGGGGTTGGATCTCAGCTGGTGGAGCATCATTGGGTTTTGGTTGAAGGGACCAAACCGATTAAGCAAAACCGAGAAGATTAAGACTAAACTTTGAAATAACAGTTAATTAAGAAAAGTGGGCCACATTAAAAGTTGTAGTGTTTATGTCTCCCTCTTCCAATATTGGGCGGGGATTAGATGAGTCTGGGATAACAGCCATGGGGCCACGTCAATGTATTTATTCTACATCCGTGTGCCGTTTACCAATTTTTCCAATACATTCTCGGACATTGTCCATAAAATAAAGCAGATACAAATCTCAGGTCGAACACACTGTGGGAAACAGTGATGCATCACCTACCATTAGAAACTTCGACTCATTGTAATGCTTATTTGCCATACAACCTATTAATTAGGTGATGCAGACATGGATGAAAGGAAAACACAAATATCAGTTTGATCCAAAACGTTAAATTTTAGCCCCCAAAGTTTTTATTGGTGGGCATTCAACCACCATTATTTCCTATGGCGTAGACCACTTGAGACTTTTGTCTACCTCATTTTTGTGCTTATGCCCTAAAATGAGCAGGTAGAAATGGATGGATGGCATGGATAAAAAGCATACATTATGGTGGGCTCACGGGAGATTTTGGTAGCACATAATGATTGTCATGTTGTCTTCTACACTATGCCGTACAATCTGTGTCTCTTACGTGAAAGCATTCTTTTCTTATAAAGGAAAGAATGCTTTCATGTAAGAGACACAGATTGTACGGCATAGTGTAGAAGACAACATTGGCAACCCGGGTCAGATTGGTGGTGGTGGAGTTTGTAGAGACTCTAATGGAAATTTCATCAGCGCTTTCTACAGCGGCTACGGCACGGGGACTAATTTCATTGCAGAAGTCAGAGCCTTGGTGGAAGGTTTAACCAACTGTATGGAAGACGGCCTTACCAAAATAGTCATAGAGACAGACTCTCGATTCGCGGCAAACATGTTTAAGAACGGCTTCCCTCGACCGTGGCAGATGAGGTTTTGGCTAGCCAAATTCGAAAACTTGATAGCTTCTGCCGATGTCAGAATCGTCCATGTCTTCAGAGAAGCCAACAAGGTTGCGGACGATTTGGCCAAGATGGGCAGCAACCTTCAACGCTGCTCCCGTTTCTTTTCGGTCAGTGATCTTCCTCCTCCTATTATAGGAAACTTTGTGTTAGACAAAACGGGTTTGGGTTCCATTAGAAGGGATATAGGTCCCTTCTAGGCCCTTTCCTTTCTTTTTCTTTTGGCCTTTGGGGGCTTATGATAGGTAGCCTCCGGGCAGGGTTCCGGGGTGCTACCCGAATCTGTATGCTTTGTATATTCCCCTTGGCTCAATAAAATTCTTTTTAAAAAAAAAAAAAAATTCTTTTCTTATAAAGGAAGTTTATATCTCGTCGATAGAAGTGCTTTATGACCGGGTTGATCCCCCTTTTTCCTTATTCCCGCATTGATACAAATTTTAATGTACTTCATGCCTTGTCGATAGAAGTGGGTCCTCATTGAATGTTTTCGTGTTTACATTTCACTCATCCAACAGCCAAGATTAGGTGAGTTACGTAACAACTTAATGGATGAGTGCCTAACCATGGGGCCCACCTCAGTGTATATATTGTATATCCATATTGCATGTCCATCCCTTTTTCATGCTCATTTTAAGGCATTATCCAAAAAATGAAGGAACCTTAAAAATTTCAATTATGGGCATTCAACTACCATTGTTTCCCGTGGTGTGGTCAACCTAAGATTTTTATCAACCTCATTTTTGGGCTCATGCCCTAAAATGAGCTTGAAAAAATGGATGGATGGTGTGGATAAAACACATAGATCATGGTGGACCACAAAGCTTTTCCTGCAACACATAAATTGTGCTTCTAGTACGCTAAGCAACTCTAGATCATGGTGGACCACAGAGATGGGTTGAATGCTTCCTCGGATCGGTACTCCCAATGAATTGAGTAGCGAAGGCCCTACTCAATTGGGCGAACGAGCTGATCGACTTTGGTTTTAGATTTCAAAACCAAGTCCAGGCCGTGCTCGTTAATGACAAAGGAAAGGCTTTGCACATGATGTGCTCGTTGACTTTGAGGAGTTCCATTTGAATCTTGAAATTCTCCATATGCTCCGTCGGGTCTCCTATCCCAGAATATTCTTTGAGCTGAGGGATTTTAAACCCTTTAGGAAGCGGTTCCTCTCGGATCTCTTCAGTGAATGGTGATTCGGATGAATCGACCAATGCATCTACTGCAATGGGTGCTCGGGCGCGCTGCGCTCTTTGGATATCGCCTACCCATTCATGAAGTTCCTTTAGCTTGGCCTTTGGCGAATTTATATTATCGTCCACTTGGTCACGATCCAGACGAGCCTACCTTTTCTCTTCGAGTTTGTGGTGTAAATCATTTGCGGGCAATTTTGCTGCCGATTGAGTTTTCTCTCTTGTTGCTTGGCTGGTAACTTCGTCATCTTCAACACGTCTTTGATTCGGAGTCGACAGAGAATGTTGTGGTAGGGGAGCTTGATGCGACTGTCGAGGCTCACCATCATCCCTATAGATTGGGGACGGTTGGGCTAAACTGGCTAGGAAATCCTTGATATCATCAGGTTGTTAGTCGAAGTGTCCGAATTGTTCGTCCACACCTCCTAACCGTTCGACGACACCTCCCACTCGTTCTTCGAGTGGTGTGCCCCACTCATGTATTCTATATTAAATCCACTCCCTTCATCATGCGAGAACCCTTATTTGAACTGTACATACAAAAGATCAATCCCTCATCTAATTAACAGATTTGATGAAAGCTATACAGCATGGTGGATCCACACACAAAGCTATGGTTGGCATCCCATCCCCATTGTTCCATGTGGTGTGGCCTTTGTATATCTAGAACCTGATAGTCGGGTGAATTTTATATGGACAACAGGTGTGCCCCACCGTGGGTGTTTAAACAGAGGATTCCGGCCCTGTCGTTGCATCTTCGTGTGTTTATAGCAGGAGTTCGTTTTGCCTCCGTATCCATTCACAATCGAGCGGGCCAAGATCCTTAGATGGTCTGGTGATTTGAACCGTCCATTCGAGACACCATCGATAAATAAGCTAAGTTATTGCTCACTTATATCCAAGTATTCTATTTCTAAGCGCCTGTGTATAATCTATGGTCCTCTCCCAGTGTATCAAAGTCTCTCACTCAAAGTGTTCGCATTGCCTGCATTGCGACTTAGGATCCTGCCTTTTGACCTTCAGTAATGATCCTAACCTTCAATTGTTAGATTTGAATACGAGCAGCTGAATATTCTCATATCATTACTCTAAATTCAACTAAAGGTAGTAATGATCCCAATCATGCATCCATTCAGCTTAAATTTGGATGGTTCTGATCATAAAAAACACACCGCATGTGGGCTTCACTGGCCCGGCAATACACGCTGGATTGTTAATCGCGACCAAGGAAAAACAATCCCTCACCCGCGAGCGAGGAATACTGGACACTGGGTATCATTCCAGGGCCATGCTGCTCGTGTTTCCACGTGGTATGCACCTCAGTTAACAATTGTCCAGATAGTGGGACCCACATTAGGGATCTCGTATCGTTCAAATCAGATCAATTGGGTAATCCTTAGTCATGTAGCGTGGATAGAAGCGACGCATGACTGGGTGGGTGTGTTGCGCGATTGACTGGGTGATTGCGTTGCATGACTGACCAAAAAAAAAGTGTCGCATTTGTCTGTTGTACATGTGCATCCGCCAAACACAAGCGCTTTACGTGAGTTGAAGTGGCACGCGTGTACACGACAACGGATGTTAAAGGGCGCGAATTAGGTGTTACCCCTGCCTTGTGGCCCACACGGGTAATATTTTGTATATCCACTCCGTCCATCCGTTTCTCCAGCCCATATTTGGATGGTGTTACAAAAATCATGCAGATCCGAATCTCAGGTGGACCATACCATTGAAAACAGTGTTGATCAGTGCTTCTCCATTAAAAATTGCAAAGAGCCCATCCTAAGGTTTTATTAATTTCTTATTTGTAATCCAACCTTTTGATAATGTCAATAATATCTGGATTAAGGGAAAATATAAATATCAGATTAATCCAAAACTTTAGTGGCCCACAAAAAGATTTTAAAAATCATCCAAATGGGCCTCGCACAGTTAGCGTAATACCGCTGTTTCCCGGTTACACCTAATTCGCTCCCGTTCATAAGGCACGCCCCTCGTAAATATCTTTTATGTTTTACTCATCCAACCCGTTAAAATATGTACGAAAATATCACGGTTAAAAAAAGATAACCGGTAGTTGACATGATTCAATGAACATGTTTGACAAGTGGGGCCGACCTGATGAACGTTAATCTTAACGAGGCCCTTGATATCTGTTTCAAACTCGAAGGAAAACAAATCTAAGCAGTTGAAACTAATACAAGTCCACATTCAATGTAAAGAAGTGATCTGATGAACAAACGGAGAGGATTTTTCAGACCATTGGCTGGTTGGGGTTGTGTGCAGCACGTGGACGGGGTTGATCGCCTTTTCTGAGTGTGGACTGCATGAAGGACTTGGATTACATGGTGTAGCATACAACACCATGTTTTTGGTGTTCCAGCCACATTGTTCATCGATCTTGCCAGTTCATTTTAGTGCATGAGCTGAAAATTGAGGCAGATTCAACTATCAGTGATCCTCAATAGGAAACAGTGATGAAATGCTCACCAATGAAAATTTCTCAGAGCCCATTGTAATGTTTATTGCCATCCAACTTGTTAATTAGGTGACGAAGAGAAAATACAACTATCAGCTTGATCCAGAACTTTTGTAGCCCCGAGAGAAGTTTTTAATGGTGGTCCTTCAACCTCACTCTTTCATGTGGTGTGGTCCACTTGATATATTTTTTCTTCCTCATTGTTGTGTTCATGCCTTAAAATGAGATGGAAAAATGGATGGACAATGCAGATGAAACACGTACATCTTGGTGGGGGCTCACGGAGTTTTTCCAACAGCACATATTATCATGCTGTCGGCCACACAAAGCAGTACGAGCGCCTGCACGAAAGCTTTCTCTTTTCCTAAAGAAAAAAAAAATTTCCTTTACCTTTTCCTAAAGAAGGTTTACGCATGAATAGATGTGCTTTATGACGTGGATGATTCGATTGCTTGAAAGCGTTCTCTTCTCTTTTCAGAAAGAAGGTTTTCGGTGCTGATGGAAGTGATTTATGAGGTGGCTAATCCTCTCTTTGAAAACGTTGTCCTTTAATAAAGGAATCGGGATCACGCTGTGTCGAGGAAGCGGATTGTGTACATCTCATCCACGCCATTGATGCATGCATCTCATCCACGCCATCATTCATTTTTGCAGATTATTTTCGGGCATGGGCCCAAAACTGAAGTATATGCAAATCTCAAGTGGGCCACACGATAGGAAACAGTGGGAATAATGATGTACACCGTTGAAACCTTCCTAACATTCACAGTGATGTTTATTTGTATCCAACCTATCTACAGTGATGTTTATTTGTCATCCAACCTGTCCATAAGATCACAGACATGGATGAAGGGAAAACACAAATATCAGCTTGATCTAAATCTTCTGTGTCCTCAAGAATTTTTCAACGGTAGTCCTGTAGTTCACACTCTTTCCTGTTAGCTTGAGCTTTGGATATGCATCAATTTTGGGTTAATCCGCCAAAGTTCTCTCTTGAAATAGATGGACGGAGTGGATAAAAGACATAAATCACGGCGGGCACTCTATAAAGTTCACTGATTACGCTTAGCTTACTGGGTTACTCACTTCGGAATCTGCTTCCTTGTGCCGGTAGAAGTTCCTTCGTCACCGGTGAATATTCTTTTGCTGGGAAAAGGCTTAAGCCACAAGGCGAGCTCTCTTGATCTGTTTGGGAGAGCTGAGGCTGTTTTAGTAGGTCACTGGTGGCTGGTGTCGATTGTGTTTTTTGAGTTCTTTCTGCCTTATCCAGCTAATGTAAGTTTTTTATATAGTGGGCCGACTGATCAATGGTCCAGATTTGACTATAGATGCAGATTCATGTGTGTACTGATTAGTGGACCCCACTACAGTCGTGATCTACAGAATTAAGAGGGGTTGCGCGTCTACACTGCCTGTGGCAGTATTGTAGTTGAACATGGATTCCTGATAGCCAAATTCGTGTGGAGCAAGGGTGGCAGTGTTTTGGTGGGTTTCAAATACTGCCACACCCACTACAAACCCTATTTAAAGGGTGCTGGGTCCCCTAATCCGGGATTACACTGAAAACAACCCCCATCTAAGGTTTTCTCTACAGCAATCCCAGGAGAGGAAGATCCAGATTTCTAATTCGAGATGGCCCACCAGACAAGTATGTCTTCATTCAGTTTATTAGATCTACATATCCGATGCACTGCACGGTCCTATGAATTCCGCACTATAAGATTTCTTACAGTTGGTATCAGAGCCTACTGTGCATCGCTTATGGTGGATCAATCAGATTGTTAAATCCGCTTCCTCACCCATCTCCCGCATCTAGCAACAACAACGGCATAGGCCACCATTGTTGTCAGATTGAGAATTTGTCCATGGGACAAGGGTTTAAGAGAAGTAACGACAACCATTGGGATTGGTATACAGCTGTCGGATTCCGACGAATCGAAAGGGGAAAACCTATGGGGATTTCCCATCTGGCATATAAAAAAATAAATAAATAATATTCAATTAAAGGTTTCGCACCTTCCAAACAACTATGGCTGGCAACGGCGACCCCACCTCTACCCATCCTCCTCTTCCGGCCTCCTCTGGTCATACAGCCACTAAGAACCCACCATTCTGTTTGCTCTGCCAGAGGGAGCTGTCTTCCATTAAGGGCAGCTGAGAACCTAATGCCTTGCAATCAAATCGGCACAATACAGCAGTCGCTGGCTTTGGAGAGAAGACAACATCTTCTTCATCTCCGTCAGCGGCTGTCCAGGGCATCTAGATTTGGCAACGGTGGAGTTGGCGCTGTGGTTGGTGACCGGATTAAGCAGCGGCATCATCGTCCTGATACCAACGCCAGATTCATGGTGGCAGAGACGAATTTGGGAAGTTGATTGGCGCAGCAAAGGTTTTTTTGGCTGTATGAGGAGGCGGCGGCTGTTGTATTTAGGCTAGGGTTTTCTTAAAACTTTTTTGTTTTAAGAACCCTTTAAGAACACGTGCTTGGACCTCTCTATGGGTCACCGATTCAGATGATGGGGTCGCCTATCAGACATTGCATGTGGGACCCATCTTATTAGTATTTTTTTTTTAAACTGTAATGGGCCAGTGCCCTTTTCTGTTATACGGGTTGCTATTAGCCTCTATGTGGGGCCCTGTTCACAATTTTTTTTTTCTGGACCATCGTCCATTCCAGATAGTATATGCCTTGTTTATTGGCCCAACACATCACAGATCCTCAGTGGGCCAATTTTTTTTTTTTTTTTTTGGGTCGGGCGTCTTGGGCCTGTCCTTGGGCGTCTTGTCCAGTGGACTTGTCAAGCTGGTCCTGTCCAATGGACCTATTTTTTGGCGTGATATCTTTCAGTGGGCCTTATACTAGGTCCGATTTATAGCTGTTTCTGGGCCTATTTTGGCCAAGTTTCAAAGCTTATCTTGGGCCAGATTTTGCTGGTCTTTTGGGCCTGCTTTAAGGCTGATTTTAGGCCTATCTTTTGCCAGACCCTTGGGCTCGATTTTAGCCTGAATTTGGGATTGTCTTGGCCTATAATTTGAGCCTGATTTGTGGCTAGTTTTGGGCTTGGTGTTGGGCCTAATTTTAGCATGTTATGGGGCTCAATTTTGGCCTGATTTTTAGCCAGATTCTGGGCTTATTTTGGGCTAGATTAAGGGTTGCTTTCAAGCCAGACTTTGGGCAGATTTAAGGCCTAAATTTAATGCTCTTTTGGGACCTATTTTGGCTCATATTATGACCATTTTTTATTTTTTTTTTTGCTGTTTTCTAGGCCAAATTTGAGCTAATTTGTGGGCATATTTTTAGCATATTTTGGGCCAGATCTATGGGCCTGATCTTAACATGTTTTAGGCCAGATGTATGGGCCTGATTTTGGCATGTTTTAGGCCAGATCTATGGGCTTGATTTTAGCATTCTTTTGGCCCTCCCTTTTGAGCAGCTACATAGGCATTTACCTTGGAACTGGACTATCTATTTAGTTTACTATGAGTGTACAGTCTGGATCATTCACTAGATAAATGATTTAGCATCTAAACTTTTCATCATGTAGATGTTAAGCATCAGAATTGAACCGTCCATTATATGGACCTTAATATAAGGATTTGACTGTCCACATGAATTACGATAAATGTTCTATTTAGGACTATTCATTCATGTGAATGTTAAGTGTCAAACTTGGAATGCTCATTGTGATGTTCAAATCATATAGAGTCTTGATTCGGCTTAGTTGTGGGCACATTACCTATACTTTAGAGCTAACTTGATCCGTTGATTTAAAAGGAAATGGGTGAATGAAACTCAAATGTTGGTTTCTTTTCAGTTTCACCATCTTTCAATGGTCAATGTCAACCGCTAATTGAGGCCAAATCGGACTAATTTTTTATTGATCCGTTGAAGGCAGGATTAAATCGCAATCCTAAGTCTAAATTTGTGGGATTGAATCTGATTGTGTTAGCCACCACAGTGACCTCAATCAGTGAAGATTTTTCACAATTTTGGACTTGTAATATTGGGTTTAAAAGGATTGCATACAGTTGCGTTTGTTTTCCACGCAGATGGTGACGAAAACACAGACGTTCACCACTTTAGTAGGGATATGAACACATGATTGCAGTCCTGAGTCGAAAATCATGGAGTTGGATCTGGTAGTGTTAGCCACCACAGTGACCACTATCAGTGAAGATTTGCACGAATTCAGACTTGTAATGTTGGGATTAAGTTAAAGGATTGCATACAGTTGCGTTCACGTCCAATATAGACGGTGACGAAAATACAGACATTCACCACTTTAGTAAGGACATGAACACATGCAGACGGTGACGAAAACACAGACGATCACCGTTGAATTCAAGTTCAGGAGAACCGTCTGCATGTTATGACTACCACCCACAGGTAGAGTCATGATGATCTGACCGATTCTCGCTAGGATTGATTATTTAGGCCCACATTCATCCTGGATAATTCAATTGAAGGCCCTCAATCAATTGAATGTTTATTCGCCTGAAACTTTATAATATAAAGTCTAATGTGAGTTTATTTTTCAGTTAACATTCCAAACAGCTATAATACAGTACCCCTTCTGACTGGCTCCCAACTACAACACATGAAGGAGTCCATTGAGATTGTCCTGACGTGTATGAAGTTGGACATTGCCCTGAGAAAGCCAGAACCTCCTAAGCCTTCATCTGAAAGCAAAGAAGAGGAAAAAGCTCACTATAAGGCCTGGACAGAGTCCAATATAATGTGCCTCAAAATCATGAAGTACGCGATTTCAGAGGCCATGAAGGGTGCCATGCTTAATACAGATAAGGCCAAAGATTTCCTAACCGAGATAGGCAAGCGATTCACGAAATCAGAAAAGGTTGAACTATGTTCATTACTAAGCAAACTGATCCGTGAAACCTATAACGGTAAAGGAAATATAAGGGAATTCATTATAGAACAGATCCAAGTAGTATCCAAGATACGCAACTTAGGATTGAAATTTGATGATGATCAGCTTGTCTATCTGATCATGATTTCCCTGCCTCCTCAATACAGTACGTTCGAGGTGAATTTCAATACTATTAAGGACAAATGGACGTTGGACGAACTGATTTCTCAGTGTATCCAAGAGGAGGAAAGGTTGGCTAAGCAAGGCATCGTACATAATGTAAATTTCGTAACCCCAGGACAAGGGAGAAAATGGAAGAATAAGAAAAGGAAGCAAAATTCAGAAAAATGTTCTTTGGATCCTACAGGTGGCAATCAGCCACAATCTAAAGGCAAAGCAAAGAAGAAAAGACGGGGTCCTGATGGTGGATGTTTCTTCAGCAATAAGCCAGGACATCAGAAAAAGGACTGTGAAGGCTTTAAAGCATGGTTGGTAAAGAAAGGTAATCATCATGATCTTGTTTGTTTTGAAAGCAATCTGACTGGAGTATCTACAGATTCCTGATGGATAGACTATAGCACTTCTATTCACATATCCACTTCCATGCAAGATATACTGCAAAGCCAAATGCCAACTGACACAAAGCAATCAGTGTGCGTTGGCAATAGGCGTAAAAGTGAACGTTGCGGCAGTAGGAGTCTACAGACTTAGATTAGCAAATGGCCATTATTAGACCTAATAGATATTTTTTATGTGCCTTTTATAAGGCGAAATTTAATTTTTCAATTTCTCTTTTCAGTCAAATGAGGATGCCCTTTTAAATTTAAGAATGAAAGTTTTAATATTTACTTTGGTTTTGAATTTAGTTGGCTATAATTTTTGTGAATGAGCTATATCAGTTGAACCTACATACCGCAAATGTTCTAACATAAACCTGCAGTATAATAGAGCAGGAATAAAGAGAATAAAGAGGAATGAAGTTTTCTCCATTTTATAGCATAGGCAATTAGGCCATATCTCTTGTGAGATAATGGAAAGGCTTGTGCGGGATGAAATACTTCAATCCTTGAATTTTTCTTATTTTAAAGATTGCACAGATTGCATTAAGGAAAAACAGACTAGAATTAGGAAAAATGAACCAATCAGAAATGTAGGACTACTAGAAGTAATATATACAGATATTTGTGGTCCATTTCTTATAGTCTCATGGAGTGGACACAAATAATTTATCATTTTTATAAACGTCTACTTTCATTACAGATCCATAAACCTAATAAATGAGAAATCAGATTCTTCCTTTTGTGATACTTTCTTTATCATAGGCATCGAGATTCACAGGAATAGATCTCGAAGACTGCTTGATTTGTCACAGAGATCCTACATTGGTAGGATACTCGAGCGATTTGGCATACAAAGTTGTTTTCATGCTTGATGACCTATAACTAAAGGTGACAAGTTCAGAAGTTTTTTCAGTGCCTCAAGAATGATTTAGAAAAGGATCGCATAAAGTAAATTTCGTACGCGTCAGCAGTGGGAGTATAATGTATGCTCAGTTCTACACGCGCCCGAATGTTACTTTTATTGTTTGAAATATTGGGCAGGTAACTGCAGAAAGCGTTGCGCTACCTGCAATGGACGAAAGACTTTAAACTCACCTACAGAAAGCCGACCTTTTGGATTTGGTCGATTATTTATACACAGATTATGCTGGCTGCTTCGACACAAGAAAGTCCGCGTCCGGTTACATTTCTTTCTTATGAGTGGAGGAACTGTCTCTTGAAAAGTGCAAAACAATCCACCATAGCTTCATCCACTATAAAGGCAGAATTTATCGCATGTCACGAAGCTACAAATCAGGCGGTGTGACTACAAAGTTTTCTCATTAGTTTATGGGTCTTGGAGCATATCCCAAATGTAACGCCCCGGATTTTTGAGTTTATTTCAGAATTTTTAAAAAATTTTATTTTGATTTTATGTCGAGCATTTACTTTGTTTTGAAAACAACGGACCATCCGTAGAATATTCGATAGGGGACCCTTTACAAAAGTAGATTAAAGTGATCCTATAAACATTGTAGAAAGACCGGATTTCAAAAAATCTTAATGTTTGTAGTTAATTTCGAAAATGCCATTAGATAAAGTTAAGTTAACGTACCTATTTTAAATATTATGATTTCTGACGATCTATTTCACACAAAACTTTGTATATGATCTTTTGGATACATTATAGCCGTACACGTCGAATTTCAACCCTCCGATCATCCTACAAATGCCCTAATCAGAAATTGGTCCATAAGTGGCCCACCTTAACTCGGATCTGCCTCATTTTTCTTATCAACGGTTAGTTTTATATTTCCCACCTATTGGACGGAGGAAATTGTCCAGATCCACCTTAGTGGACCCCGCTCGTTGAGCCCATGCGTAATGCACGGGTTACGTACATGACTTAACAAAAAAGAGAGTTTTTCTTTTTTCTTCATCTTCTCCGGCGGCAACAGCGTGGTTCGCTATCCATCCATGCACCCCATGTTCTCCATCATGATGGACCCCACTGGTCAATCCAACTCGTCCATTAAATCCTCGCACACCTAAACTCAGTCCATCCGATTCCCACAACCAACCGATGACATAGTGGCCCGCTCCAAACCGCCGTCCAAATCTAAGAAAGCCAAGATCTTTCAATCCGTTGCGTATGGCCTCTCCAAATTTCATCCATAGCTTCGTGTGGACCCCACCTAGCACTCAATGGTCCTCATGCCATGTAAAACCCTCTTCACAATCCGTTTCCAACTCCAACTCCCGGATCCGACGTTGCTTTCCCCATCAACCTAACCATTTATAGAACCGTCCATCCGTTTCTCCTTTCTTCAGAGAACGCCAGAGAGAGAAAGAGAGAGAGAGAGAGAGAGGAGAGAGAGAGAGAGAGATCGTGGAAGGAGAGAGAGAGAGAGAGAGAGAGAGAGAGAGAGAGAGAGAGAGAGAGATCGTGGAAGGAGAGAAAGAAGGAGAGAGAGAGAGAGAGAGAGAGAGAGAGTTTGTGTAGAGAAAGAGAGTGCCGTGCGGGAGGGATCTCTTACCCCTATATTGCTGCTGCTGAAGTTTCATAACAGACCAATAGAAGAAAGAAGAAGAAGAAAGAAAGAGAAGAAAGAAGGAGAAAGAAGAAGAGGGAAAAGAAGAAAAAGGAAAGAAGGAGAGAGAGAAAGAGATGAGTCAAACTGAGTTGACTCGGTTGGGTTCCCACATCGAGCCGTTGTTGGAAGAGGTAAGACCCATTTAACCTTGGTTTTTATTTGCTAGATCTAATCTAAACCCTAACCCTAGGTGTAGATTTAACCCTAGTTGGTCGTGGCGATGAAAATCGTACTAATCTACACATTAATCTCGTGTTCTCTGTTAAACATGTTAGGTTTTGGGTCTAAGAGATACTTCACGGCCCTAGCAACGTCTCAAACTAACCAAACTCAGAGGTGGGGATTTCCTTTAAGCCCATCCACAATAATATTAAATTATATGTTGATTTATGCTTATAAATTAAGATTTTGTTACGTGACTTCTTGAAATCGTGCTTATTGAAATCTTTCCATGTAATTATGAATTGTATGATGTTCCTTATGGTGTATATTGAATTTTGATATATGAACTATGCTTAAGTAGTTGGAAAAGTAATTGTTACGATGTACATGCTCATATGGAAACCATGCTCGATTTACGTTGTCACATGCTTATGATGATTGATGTATTGTTTGCTATAAGATTTGCATATGGATGTTACGTTAATGAAAACTCCTTGGCCCCATACTGATGTAACCGTTGATGTAAGAGATGAAGCCTGTGCGAGGCCTTGTTACGTTGGCATTACCATGTAGAGATTTTAGATGAATATGCCTTATTGTGAAAGTCGGCATTACCGTGTGTCTTATTGAATGAATGTGCCTTGACGTTGGAAATTAAATAATGGCATTACCGTGCATGTGTTGTTGATTGCATAAGCCATGATATTGAGTTTGGCACTACCGTGTGCACATTGTTGGATACGTGCCAATAGATCCTTATTGATTCGCTACCTGTGATGGATCTACTGAAGTATGGAATTGATGAATGTGAGGACTCTTAAATTGATTGGGGTAAGGAGTGATCATTAGATGTGCACATCAATTAATGGGCTGAATGCTAAACTGACTTAATTAAAGGCGAAACTAATCATGCATTCACTGGACCCGTCTTGGTGGGTCATCCCCTTGGGTTCTAGAGGAAGTGTGCATGGGCCCGTTTCTCTCTCGCTATCTAGTGAAAGTATGCATGGGCCCGTTTCACTAGTTAGGTTTTGGTGCATGGGAAGAGTGGAGTGATCCCGTCCTAGTTAGAACCTCTGGTTACTAGTGGCTAGTAAGAAGAGTGGAGTTATCCCGTCTCATTTGGTCAGGGTGCCTTTGCCAGAGCATGCATGTCATGCATTGCATTAACAAAGACTTTTACTAAATTGTTTTGATTTGATTAAATGATAATATGCTGCTTGTGCTTACTCTGTATTTACTGTGCCATTATTATCATGATTGTCTTAAAGGGATATTCCCCACTATGATAGTGTTTAATGCTATCCAACCACATCTCAGATAATTTAGGTGAAGATCCAGTAAGAGAATCGAACATTACGATGAGGTGCTCGAAGGCTTGTGGCAGCAAGTGATGGACGATGAAATCGAAGCGGCTTGGAGATGGATTATGTTTATTATATTTGTAGAGTAGATTTATTTTTCCTTTGAACATGAAATAAGTCTCTCATAGAGACAATAAGTAAAAATGTTTGGTTAAACATGTTTTATTACGTTGATTTAGAACTTAGAATAGAATATTTATGGAATAAGAACTTAAATTTCCGTCATTATGCTATGCATGCCATGAATGTATGAAATTACAGGTAAGTGTGTGGAAACGTAACCCTGACACACATGAGTTAACACCTGGAAGCTCGACCCATCGTCTTGTCCACGAGAGTCGAAATTTCGAGGCGTTACACCAAAACCTATGAAAATATTTTTGTGACAGTTCAGTTGCGATATATTTCTCGTACAACAGCGAGCACTCATCAAGGTCGAGGCATATCGACATAAAGTATCATATTGTAAATGATAGAGTGCGGGATCATCAAGTGTCTATTAAGCTTTATCGGTACTAAAGAGATCATAACTGATCCTCTCACTAAAGGGCTTCCTGTGGTGCTATTTCAGGAGTATGTAGTGTCTATGGGAGTCATGACCTCGTAGATACATTCAGTTAGTGGGAGTTTTCAGATTCAGTACAGATCTATTTTGTTCAGACACTCGTGGAGATCTCATATACTTTGATGATTCCATCTTTTGGTTTATACTATTTCTCTCATTTGGTGTGCACAATATATTTTGAGAATAGTAGAATTTCAGTATTGTCTCATTGGAGACATCTTAAAAAAGCTCCTAGGACCTCTTGAAGGTAGGCACTTTCAATCACACTTGAGTGTAACCTTCATACCACACGACCATGTTCACAATCTACGTCATTAAGATTGATGATACTAGTGACCGTGATTCATCTCACTTCGCCTCAATTAATGTTGTGTAGACTACCACGATCCAGTATTAGTAGTCTTGATGGACTAGATTAGAAAAGACGTTGTCCACAGAATCTGACATATTGGTTAACCACTTAAATATAATTAAAATCCGTGACATTGAACAGTATGGCCCAAGTGGGAGAATGTAAGTTTTCTATATAGTGGGCCGACTGATCAATGGTCCAGATTTGACTATAGATGCAGATTCATGTGTGGACTGATCAGTGGACCTCACTACAGTCGTGATCTACAAAATTAAGAGGGGTTGTGCGTCTACACTGCCTGTGGCAGTATTGTAGTTGAACATGGATTCCTGATAGCCAAATTCGTGTAGAGCAAGGGTGGCAGTGTTTTGGTGGGTTTCAAACTACTGCCATACCCACTACAAACCCTATTTAAAGGGTGCTGGGTCTCCAATCCGAGATTACACTGAAAACAACCCCCATCTAAGGTTTTCTCTACAGCAATCCCAGGAGAGGAAGATCCAGATTTCTAATTCGAGATAGCCCACCAGACAGGTATGTCTTCATTCAGTTTATTAGATCTACATATCCGATGCACTACACGGTCCTATGAATTCCACACTATAAGATTTCTTACAGCTAGTGCTAGTTTCCATTCTACACTTGTATAGTTTTTGTTTGGTTTGGCATATGATAGGTGGGGCCCGAAATTTTTCTGTGGTACTCGCCCGAACATTCTTTTCTCATTGAACAAAGTTTCACGTGGTGTGCTCCCCCATTATTTTAAAAAAGGAGTTCTTTTATTAGGGTTGATCCTCTCTTGCTTCATTATTATTGCTTTTACTCTAGCTTTTAATAAAGTGCTTTGTGTGGTGTCGGTAGAGGTGGCCCTCATTGGTGTTTATGTTTCCCTCACCCAAGGGCACAAATCAGATGAGCTCATGGTTAGCTCGGTTAACTTGCTCAATTCAGCTCGAAAGCTGAGTTCGGGTTGAGCTGAGCTGTTTATTAATCTCGAAAAAAATTTCCAGCTAAGCTTGAGCTGCCTAAGCTCAACTCGACTTGGCTCGAAGCTCGACCCCAACTCGACTCAATTCAGCTCGGCTTGATTTAATACCTTAGTTAATTATATTTATATATTTCATATATATAATACATACTTTCTTTTTATATATAAAAAAAAAGCTTCAAGCTTGGTCCGAGTTGTTGATGGAACCTAACTAAGCTAGACAGTATAGCTTGAGGACCAAGCCAAGCTGAATTCGGGCAAGGTAAGCTCCTGGACGAACCGAGTCTAGCAAGATAAGCTACTAGACAAACTGAGTTGAGCTTAGCATAGATCGGCTCAGAACAGCTTGGTGTCCAGCTCTATGACTATGGTAACTGCTTACATGGTGAGTCCCTCACCTTGGGGCCCACCTCAATGTATGTATTGTATATCCACATCCATTGGTTTTTGGACATGCATTTCCTATGATCAGATGGGTCCCATTATGATGTTTGTGAGAAATTTACCATTTTCATCAGTTTTGCCGTATGACATGGGCAAGAAAAAATGAGGCAAATCCAAAACATAACTCACTACGTGAAAAATGCAAATTTGCGACGGATTTTGCGACGGGTATTAACCGTCTCAAAAATTGCTTGGTTTAACGACGAACCTTGTTCGTCGTATTTGAAAATATTCCGTCGCTTTTGCGAAATTAAGGCAAGACTTTCGTCGCGGGATTTACCGACGGATGTAGTTCGTCGCAAAATTATAATTTCCTACGGACTTAGCCCGTCGCTATTTAACGACGAATTTGGTTCGTCGTTAATCCCAACCCGAAAAGATGCACCCGAATAAGGTCCGTCGGAAAATAAAATTTAAGAAAAATGAGATACTGAAAAAAACTGATATTTTTTAAAAATTAAAAAATTTGATATTTAAAATAACAGATTTAGTAATTTGAAAGAAAAAGTTCAGAGATTTTAAAAACAAAATTGAGAAATTTGAATAAAATTAATATGTTTGAAATTTCTTTTCAAATTTTCACGAAATTAAACATTTTGAAAAAGAAAATTGTGAAGTTAAAAAAGAAATTTGTGATTTTCAAACAAAAAAAGTTGAGAGGTTTGAAAATAAATTAACAATTTTTTAGTAAAATTGAGATTTAGAAAAATAATAAGATTCAAAAAATTGAGATTTAAAAAAAAAAAAATGGCCATTTGAAAAAAGTTGAGAAGTTCGAATAAAATTGATAAGTTTGTAAAAAAATTGAAATTTTTATAAAGAAATTAAGATTTTATATTTCGAAAAAATTAAGAAGTTTGATTAAAAAAATGATATTTTGAAAAGAAATAAAAGTTGAGATATTTGATAAAAAAAAAAAAAAGAAGAAGAGATTTTATCAGTTTTGAAAGAAAGTGTTGGAAAAAAATTGTGGTTTAATTAAAAGCGAGAAATTTGAAATGAGTGGGCCAAATTTATTGGTGGACATTTATTAGATAGTTGAAAATGAAAAATTACACTCATTCAGTTAACTGGTTATCAGATTGGTTTATGCATACATACATGTTCATTGGTGCAAAAAATGAAGGCGCTAATATAATGATGTTAATTAATTGCAAGGAAAATTTATAATGATGAGATTGATCAAATTCTATGATCAAGTCATCCTAAACTTGATCTGAATGGTCAGATATGTTTAGAACGTGGTAATTATTATTGAAAACAAAATTAAGCCCGAATCATATCCGTATAAAAGACTCTTTAAATGTGCACAATTAGTTTGTCTAGAGCTAGACAAATTTTGGACAATCTGATTGGTCCAAATTGAAAAGTAAATGACTTAGATGTTTAGATTAAATTTCACTCAAATCTAATGGTTAGGTTACAAGATATGGCCCATCATTGATCAATTTTATCTATTTAGTATCTTTCTCATCTTAAACTTGATCAGGGCAAGTGACCAGTCAAATCAAAGTTATTGATGAATATAATAGAGTGAATGGATTAGATTTCTAAATTAGGCCAAATTTTTAGGTCCAAATTGCGCTGCAACTTGTTGACCTCGTGAAAACCTAATAAATGTATAGTCATTGGACCCCAAACTCTAATCTAGCCATTGAGAATTTGATCTTTTGTAATATTTGCTATTGCATCCTAAAATGATATAAAAGAACAGATGGATGGATTAGATATACATAAAATATATCAACTTGGGGTCATACCGTTGGGATAACGGATGCGAATTGGTTAGTGACCTTGCCACCCGTCAATGCCAAGTGATCGGTGCTCTGTGGGCCCCACCATGATGAATGTGTTTCATCCACTCTATCCATACATTTTCGTAGATCATTTTATGGTGTGAGCCCAAATTTGAGGTAGATCCAAATCTCAAGTGGACCACATCACAAGAAACAATTTTAATTGAACACCCATTGTTAAAAACTTATTGAGGGCCACGGAAGTTTTGGAACAAGCTGATATTTGTTTTTTACCTACATCCAGGTCTGTATGATCTAATTAAGAGGTTGGATGTCAAATAATTAATATAGTGGGCCCTACGAGGTTTTTAATGGTGGACATTCAATCAATACTATTTTCCTGTGGTGTGGTCCACCTGAGATTTAGATTTGACTCATTTATTGGATCAAGCACTAAAACAATCTTCAGAAATGGCTCGACAGCGTGGATAAAACACATACGTCATGGAGGGGCCCACAAAGCACCGGCTAGTGGCCTCATAGCCAAGGGGTGCGAATTAGGTGTTACCCTAGGAACAGCTTAGTGGGTGTTACCCTAATCGTGTGGGGCCCATCTTGTTGTAGTTTTTATATATCAACACCGTCTATCTCTTTTTTCATATCATTTTAGGATGTGATCCAAAATCCTAAGAAGATCCAAATCTTAGGTGGACCATATCACTAGAAACAGTGATGTATAACCATTAAAAATGTTTTGTGGGCCACAAAAGTTTTAGATCAATCTGATCTTTATATTTTCCCTTCATCAAGACTTTATTGACATTATCAAGAGCTTGGATTGCAAATAAACATTACAAAAACCTTACGATGGGCTCTTTGGAATTTTTAATGGTGGGGCACTCAATTAGACTATTTCTAGTGTTATGGTCCACTTGAAATTTGGATCTACATAATTTTTGGAAAGTCATCCTAAAATGGGCTGTAGAAACAGATGGACTGGCATGGATATACAAAATATCATCCATGTGGGCCATACGGTGGGGGTAACACCCACTCAGCTGTTCCCGGGTAACACCTAATTCACGCCTCTGGCGCAGATTGCGTACTGAGTACTCAAGCACATGCGGAGTAAACTCTGTGGGGCCCACCGTGATTTATGTATTTTATCCACTCCGTTCATCCATCTTAACAGATAATTTTAGGTATGGTGCCAAAAAACGAAGCATATCAAAATCTAAAGTGGACCACACCACAGGGAAAGTGTGAACTGAATGTATACCATTGAAAAATTATAGGGGGACACAGAAGTTTTGGATCAAGCTGATATTTGTGTTTTTCCCTTCATCCATGTTCATGTGATCTTATGAACAGGTTGGATGACAAATAAACATCAATGTGGGGCCTGGGAAGGTTTCAATGGTGGAAATCATTATTCCCACTGTTTCATGTGGCATGGTCCACTTGAGATTTTGGATATGCTTAAATTTCGGGCTCAACCAGTAAAATGAGCTGGAAAAACATATGGACGGAATAGATAAAGCACATGCATTCTAGGTGGGCCCAACTGAGTTTACTCCGCACGTGCAGACCGTGCAATCCGATTAACCCATCCCCTTACCCTAAAAAAAAACCCCAAATCCCTCATTCCCTCCTCTCAGTCGTCTCCCGCCCCTCCTCTCTCTCTCTCTCTCTCTCTCTCTCTCTCTCTCTCTCTCCAAAAATATCCATTGCAGCTTTCAAGCTTCGACGCCTCCCATCCCCGCTCCCAGTTGCCTGCTGGTATGAAATCTCTCTCTTCTCTCTCTCTCTCTCTCTCTCTCTCTCTCTCTCTCCAACATTGAATGTTGAAACCCTAATACGGATCAAGACCTTTCAATCAGTGCGATTTTTGATCTGTGCCACATCGCAGTGGGCTCCATACGTGGACGGTAGGGATTGACGGACATGTATGTCCCCAGCCCAAGGAGGAACTATTAGTTTCTCGGCGCGTGTATAATCGCATCACATTCGCATTTTCAGTTTGTGAAAGTGGGCCAATGGTTCAGTGATCCAGACCATTGGTGGATGACCATGCGATGAAAACATCCTCAAGAGGGAAATCTAACCTTCCAATTAATGGCATAGATACAGATTATCAAGAAATACAAAAAACTGTCCACATTCATTTGAAAAAAGAGGCCCGAAATTGGTGGCAAGGATCTTGTGATCTGGGAAATTTTCTGGGCATGACTAATCCAATGTGGAATCCGACAGATCTACGGTCTGGATCACTGTGCTATCCCTCCACGTGTACAGGAAAACCCGAATATTTTATTTTCATATTCTAGGGTCAATCTCCCATGTGAAGATACGCAGATATCATCCGTCACTCCGCCAGAGTATCAAAGCATTTCTCCCATTTTCACCGAGAGAGAATTAGGTGAGACCCCGGCCTCACCCAAGACGTGCGGCCCTTATAATGGGGCTCATCTTGATGTATGTATTATGTATCCATGCCGTCCATATGTTTTCCCAGATCATTTTAAGGTATTATCCAAAAACTGAAGGAGATTCAATTATCAGGTGGACCATACCATAAGAAACAGTTGCGATTGCCCGTCCTACCATTACAAAAGAAAACTTGGGTTTGGTTGCAGCAATCATCATTTTAACATGGGTTTGGTTGCAGCAATGTATATGGGAATAGACTGAGTGGAACCATTCCACGTGCATTCCAAAAGCTTGAGAGCATGACAAACTTGTGAGTCCGATCCTGTCTCATTGGAATTTACATTTTTCATTATATTTTCTTGTGTTTTCAATGTAGCTAAAAATGTGTGCATTTTTGTGCATGCTTGCATTTTCAATGTAGCAAAAAAAAGCTTCATTGCATTTCTTGATTCAGCGATTGTGCTGCCGACTATTGGATTTTTGCTAGTTCCAATTGCTTGGAAAGATCTCATGGTGTTTTCAATTGCCTCATACCCAACACCTTTATTGATTGGGAACACTAAATATATGTGATCTTTATTTCTGAAATTGAGTTTGCAAGAACTGGCATTCCTCTGCCGTGGCTTTGCTGCAAGTGATCTTTATTTCTGATACATCATTGGTTTTTGTTCAATCAGGACTTGCGTGTGAAAGTTTTGATGTACTCTGTTATTGCTTTGATGTTCCTTTTTTCTTCTGTTATGCCTCTCTATAATTCATGTTTTTATTTTATCTCCGCTGTTCAATAGAAAATATCTTGCTACTATTACTAGGGAGTATTTCTGCATTTATAGGACTGCTCACTAAGTTATTTATGCAGGTCCTCGAAGGTGTCATTAAGTATCGATGGAATGCATTGCCTGTTGAACAACGAGATGGAATTAAAAATTACATATCAGATATTATTGTACAGGTATATATACAATCTTGATTTATTGTAATATTGCCACCAGCATATAAACATTCTTGATATTTATTCATAGTAAAAAAAGAAAAGAAAAAGCAATATAGCCACTTCAGTTAGTTGCATTTTCTGTTTCTTTAATTTACACTCCATATACTGTTGCGAGTTATGACTGTTATTGGTGTTTCTCTTGCATAGCTTTCAAGTAATGAAGTCTCTTTTCGGCGGGAAAGGCTTTATGTCAACAAACTTAATATTATATTGGTTCAAGTAAAAATCAAAATGGCTCAGATCTAGCACATCTGAGCAGACATGAACACTTCCCATCTATCTCTGTTTTGGAACGTGGTTTCTTGCCTTGGATTGGAAGTATGAAAATCCTGTGGGCCTGTTTGGATGGTTAGAAAAAGAAAAGGAAAGAGATGACTTCTGGAATGAGAATTTTTCCGAAGTCACCGTTAGGTAATCAGTACAGTTGAATTCTTTTCTTTTCTTTTCCTTTACCACCCCCAAACAGGCCAATGATTTATAATTCTTAGGCATTTTCCAACTCTGCCCTGTCCCCCCACACGTAGAAACACTTACCACTGTAGAACGCACGTGCTTGATCAGATCTGTATATCAGGTGGGCTACACTGTTAGATCTTTTGGCCTAAAATCAAAATTCCACATCTCAGGTGAGCCTCAACTTGTAAAACAAATGATAAATGAACTTTGAAAGCTTTGACACTACATCGATGTGAGCCCAAAATTGAGGCATATCACCAAAGCTCAAATGGACCACACCACAGGAATGGAGTAGAGGGTCTAATGGAATGGAAAGCTGGCCTCTTATTAGCACAAGCTCTCATTGCCAGTTCTAGTCCGGATAGAGGCTTGCATCAGGTTGGCAGCCAATGTCAAACTTATGCCACAATTTCCATCACTAAATCTCTTCGACAAAATATTTTCTAAGCTCTCTTAGTGTTCCTCTTGTTATATATATAGGAGGTTAGTTCAAGATGATTCAAGAGGTGTTGTAGAGGCACTGAATGAAACAGTTTACATCCTTGATGAATGCACAAGACTAATAG
Organism: Liriodendron chinense; assembly: GCA_003013855.2. Lineage (NCBI taxonomy): Eukaryota > Viridiplantae > Streptophyta > Magnoliopsida > Magnoliales > Magnoliaceae > Liriodendron > Liriodendron chinense. The sequence continues at coordinate 9,261,519 of ML058333.1, forward strand.
TAAGTACATCCTTCCTTTTCTTCAACATGAATGTTATCTCCAAGTTCTTGTGAAATTTTGGTCTTGTTAGTTGCTTGGGTTTGCCCTGAGGATAGCTCAAATTTCAGGTTTGGGCAGTTTTCAACCCATCCAATAGGATGGCCCCACCATTAGAAAGAAATCAGCCATTGTAAAATTTCAGGAAGGTTTTTCTTTCCTCTGATTTTTTATTACATTGGATGTTGTTTTCTTATTTTTCTATCGTCAGAGTCCAAACCCAAGTTAGACTAAATTTTTCTTCCACCAACGTCTTTTCAATTACTTGTTTGGCGGTTAAGCACTAGAATTCAATTACTCATTTGGTGGTTAAGGGTCTGAATAGACATTCTGCAGCAGTTGGATGTGATATTGAATTAATTTATAGTCCGACCTGGAACACATCTAATACCAATTTGGGGCCAGGGAATCATTAAAACTAAATCCTGCATGTCCTGGTCTGTTTGCACTTATTTCCAGCGAGACGCTTATAAAAATGGGCTGTGGGCGATCAGTTATCTTGGGTTATTTCTGAAGTTGTGTTGGAAGAATAGAGGTGCATCCATTTTTATTTTTTATTTTTTGTTAATAATGGATTGTTGGTTTGCTGATTTTTGCATTGTGGAGGTGAATTTGAAATTTATATCTTTTTCCACAACAAGGTGGGGACCAAGGTTTACTTATCCAGACTATTGGTCAATTGGGCCCCCAATAAGATTTAGCATTTGGGGAAAGCGAACTGGAATTGGTGAACAGATGGGCTATATTAACTATGTGTCTTATACCTCCTCTTACAAACATAAATTACTTGTGCTTGTTACAATCTAGATTTTGGTTAGGAGTGTTCAATTGTTTATTGCCCTTTACTTTTTCTTAACAATTGTGACTATTTTATTTTATTTCTATTTTTACTTTTTTAGATTTTCATATGTGATTTGCATTTGGTAAGTGTTTGGAGGCATTTTTAATATTAAACTTGGGCCTTTGACTCTCCTTGAATCTTGGCGGTTCTTAATGTATGTGCAAACAGGACTACATTTTTTATGGCTAACGTACTCACCACACCTTTCTAGCTTCTCCTGTAATTTTTCTATCTCATAGGAGCTAAGCCATTGTTTTAAAGTTAGGATCTTCATCATGTTCTTGACATGTGCATTAATACCATTTTTGCAGTTGCAAAAAGTGCAGATTGGGCTAAGGAAAGGTTCCTGCTCATTTGCTGAAGCACATGATGTTGGATTTACAGAGGCAAATGGGACTTTGGGTGATATTTGGGAAACAGTTTCAAGCAGCGATCTTTTATTGTTGTTGATTTCTAATGCTGCACAGGTTAGGAGATCATGCACCAATCTCCTAGAGATGATAGAGGAGTTAGTTCAGAGAGATGGGAAGGATGACCAATTTAATGTATTTCTGGGGCTTTAGTTAATGGATACATTTTCTTTGTTTTAAATTCATTAATGTTTTGTTACATACTGTTATTAATCGTCCTTCAAGTTTTTCAATGCAGGAAAAGAGGAAGTTGCTTACGTTGAGGAGCAATGAAGGGATTGAAGGATCCAATCCAGTACAGCCCAAGCTGCCTCAATTTAAGGAGCAGTTTACTTACCTTGATGAGCACTATGGAAAGTTGCCCCACTTGAGAGGCAACATGCCTCTTTACTCAGGTATGTATATTGTCATTTTATGGTTGATATGCTGTTCCCATTTGGATTACCGGACCATGAAAATCAGTCATGGTGCAAGCTGGTTATTGGTGGAATGCTTGGATTTATCCAGCAACTTCTTGTTTGGAGATATTCCGTGCTCAACGTCTAGGCTCAAACAGCTTGAGGAATTGTCAGTACCATTTCTGATTTATTTGGTAGATTGGTCATTTTTGGAAATGTTTCAATGTAGGACATTGAAGAACAATCAGTAAATAGGGCCGATCCCTTCAACTCTTCATGGAACTTTGTTTGGTTTTTTTTTTTCCATTTTGTTTCTCTTTTTTTTATCCCTCAGCATTTCTTGAGAGAGTATAAATTCATGTGTTCATGCATTGTCCTTCCATCTCAACTTCAACTCTTCTAATCTCCAATCCAGCCCAAAATCTGATCTGATGGCAGCATTAGAAAGTTGAAGTAATTGAAGGCAATGCATTGACTGGATTTTGTGATGTCTGTAATGGTGTGAACTTTGTTTTGAATATCAGAGAAAATGACTTATGATAATAAGCTACAAAGAAGTTGGAGAAAGTTCTCGATATCTCCTTAGCTGATTCCTTATTTTTATTATTTATTTGCAAATTTACATGAGAGGCATCGATTGGATCTAGAAAATTTGACATTAACAACACAACCATTCAAGACATTAAAGCTTTTCGCTTTGGTTGCAGTTCAATATCTGAAACGGTCAATTTTGTATATTCTTACAAGAGGTGGTTGGCTTATGCTATTTTGTACTGTACTTCTGGCATCTGGACTTCTGCTCATGGCTGTTGATGGGCCTCATGAGAAGGTATTCGGTATTCCATCAGTTAATGCAAATTATTTCATACCTCTATTTTTTGTAGTATATTACTGGTTTTCGATGCCAACCAACATAAATGTTTGGAAACTTCATTTATTGTCTTTATTGATGGCATTAGAAATTCATCATCACTTAGTTGTGACCTTCACTCTTCCCATGGTCAGCCATATGGTTTAGAAGATCAAAGCAATGGCTGTATGGGTAGTTTGACAAACTACTTGAAGATCGAAGTTACTTCTATTTTTGTGAAGTATATTGTTATAAATCATCAAGGATGATGAATTCATGCTGTAAACACCAGGGATTCTAAAGATTTTCCAAGTTGTTCTGAGCATTTTCTGCTATTGATTTCCTAATTTTTCATGGACACCCAGTTCTAGATTTTAAGTTAGAAACAGGTTTCTAGATGCCAACCAAACAGGCCCTAAGCAAACTTCCACCATCATAACTGAACCAGCTTAGCATGGGAAGCCGAAACAGCAGGCCCCACCACTATTTTGGGCCAGTCCTATTCAAAATTCTGTAACAGCAGACCCCACCACAAATGCTGGTGATGCTGCTAGGGGCTGATTTGGTCAGTCCAAGTTGTAATTGTAGCTCTGTTCAAAGGTGGCCTTGTGTATGCTATGAACTCTGCTTTGGCGGTCCTTTTACTAGTCAGCAGGCGGCTGCGCTAGATGTTGAAGTTGTTGATTTTGTGGATTTTCATTTTCATTTTCTTATTTTTTGAGTCCTTAAAGACATCTCTGATACTGAATTTGGAGAGTTGTCATGCATTTTTCTTTTTCTTTTTCTTTTTTTAGTCCAGTTAGCTCAAATGTCGAATTGGGAATGTTTTAGACTTTCATGACATCGATATTGGGGTGTGTGAGGGTGATAAGGAGAACCCTCTTTTCCATTCAATCTCTGTCATTGATTTTGCTTTTCTGATGGGTGGTTGGTAAGTTGTGTTGGAGTTGATAGAAGACAGGCAATGTCGGTTTGAGAGATCTGAACCCACAAACACTAGCTGCCACGTTGAAACTGAAAAAATTTTATGAAATCCCTACCCATTTGACACTTGCACATGGCCCTAAGGAACAAACCCGAAAATGTTGTGGGCAACAAAACGAGTCACTAGGACCAAACGAAAGAGAAACGAAATGAGTTGGGACAGGTAAACTGAAATTATGTTCATCGTTCAGTCATAAAAAAGTCATTGCATGCATATATACTTTTTTCTCAAGCAAACCCTGATTTAGTCCTAAACATTCATAAAAAAGTCGTTTGTGCTTGAATATTTTGTTTATGCTTGCTTAAATATGCTCGTTTGGTTGCTAATGTTCTTATCGATATGTTGTTTTGACTGGAGACCTTCTCGTTTGGTTGCTAATGTTCTTATCGATATTATGTTCAATTTTGACATAATATTCATCAATGTTTTGGGATGTAGAAATGATGACAGCACCTGCACCCATGTTCTTCAATTGAACTCAAAAGGGATTTTGTTGTTCAAAAACTTCTATGGCTTTCTCCCTAAGAATGGCAGAAAATTTTTATATGGCTTCTCTTCTACATGAGCTTGTGACAATAATAATCCTTTGGCATTGGCAATAACAGTATTTAAAGTTGGAAAACTGAGACCTGACTTGGCGGAGGATGGGACTGTTTGTTGTAGTTGGGAAGGAATCAAATGCAACAATGTGACAGGCGGCCGAGTGACTGAAATTTCTCTCAACCAGACGAGGGAATGGAAGTTGGGAGAATGGTATCTGAATGCTGACTTACTTCTTTCCTTTGGAGAACTGCGGAGCCTCGATTTGTCCTGGAATTACCTGGGTGGTTGGGTTGATCATGAAGGTACCTTTATCTCCTACAATCTTAACATTCTTCCTTCCTTGATGATTTGAAACAGGGCTGCATCCATTTGGCCAGGTAAATTGAATTGCAAACATCCCATGGAACTACAGTTACGTTTGCTCTTTTGGCCTTTTATGTAATTTATTCTTTGATGGTCTTAACTATCTAACCTTTATTGATGAAATCAAGGCTACCATAGGAAAGCCAAATGATTTTAGTTGTGAATTTTTTTTATCTAATTAAGGAGGAAATGATGGAAGTTAACTATGTTACCTTGAACTTGAAGCTAAGTAACATGAATACAAATGCTAACAGGGGAATCGAAATTTAATAATTGAAATTCGATGTGATAGTGCAGCCAAACGCACTCAATAGTGCAGCCACGCCCTGGCAGGCTTCTAAGCATGTGGGCTGGGTTGGACTGGACATGGCAAGTTAAAGATAAGACCAGCATCAGATCACCTGACAATCTCCCAGTTGCATACAGGCCATTTGACTTGATACAATCCGATCCAGTTTTCGTTTCCAGTGCTGAGAAGAATGGGATGCAATCAAACAGTGATGGGATGTGTGGCCAGCATATCCTATCACTTACTACAAATCAGTAGGGTAGGATGCTGGGCCCCACAAAACATCATGTCCATATGACGAAAACTTGATAGCTACGGAATATTGCATCCCATTTCAGGTGATTATGATATTCTTACCTTTTATCTTGATTAGGTGAATATCTTAATATGGATTAGAACATTGGGTTTTGGTTTGGCATTTACCACCCACAAGCCGTGCTTATTTTCATGGACTTAGACTAGTGACCAATCTATTAACACGTTACCTATTTGATGGGCCATGGCCTAGAAATCACACCAAGCAGTTGTTCTGAGTAGAATCCTCGTCAATCATAGATTTGTGATGCTAAAAAAGTGGATGGCTCACATATGCAGAACTCACCACCCTGTTAGCCCAGCTGCACCTAGGCGTTTCAACAGCAGGTCTCAGGTTTGAAATGCTAAGGAAACACACTAACCACCTGTGGGTGGGTGCATCGTGTAACTATCTGTGTGGGTGCAATGTGCAGCTAACAGAGTGTGGGTGCGTTGCATGACTAAAAAAAAAACTCTTATCTGTTTGATGCTTAGCACAAGATGTTGTAATTATTCCTCTTCGGCATGTTGCGTTTGAGGAAATTTATTTATTTTTCTAATGAAATATACATGGTGCTTCATTGTCTTTTGTTGTTGTTTTTCCTTTTTTGTTCTTACATTATAATACCGATACTCTTTATGTTTTATATTCTGGATTTTGCAGGTGGGCCAATTGATGGATTTGCTAACGTATGAGGTGGAAGTAGCTATAAAGGAAAGATTAGAAATGAAGGCTAGCTTCATGTATGGTCAAGAGATTGGTTTCAATATTGGGAACAAAATAAAGCCTAGTTGCTCATTCTATGGAGAATGGTTCACTACAATGTGTAGATTTGTAACAGATATTAATATTATTTTTCACTAGAAATGTAAGGACTTTAAGTTTCATATATGATATAATTATGATTTGTTAGGTTTTATTATTATTTTTTTTTTGTTTTAAATAATTTGGATGACTATTAGGTGCAATAGATTCAAAAATAAATTCAAACTTAATAGGTGTGCATTCAGAAAATTTAGCGACGGACCAAACCCGTCTCTAAAATTCCTAAATAAATGCAATCACGCTGTCGCCCATAATTTTGTACGACGGACCGATATCCGTCGCAACAATTTTGTACGACGGACCACTATCCGTCGCTAAATCCGTCGCTTTACATAATTTAGCGACGGACGTAATTCGTCGTTTAAAAGCGACGGACATAATTCGTCGTTTAAAATTTGCCACATAGTAAACTGCGACGGCCCATGCGACGAACCAAGTTCGTCGCTAATATCTATTTGCGACGGACTTGGTTCGTCGCAAAAATGAGATTTTGGCGTAGTGACTGGAACATCACAAGAAACAATGAGGATTGAAACATTTGTGGGCCTTAAGAGTTATGAATCAGCCTAATATGTGTGTTTTCGGTAGGAATAATCTTGTGAATGGTTTGGATGGCATAAAAACATCAAGGTGGACCCAGAGAGCTTTCAACTATGGACATTTTATTACTCACTTTTCCTATTGTGTAGCCCATTTGATTTTTGAATCTTCCTCATTTTTTGGCCCATTTCTTAAAATGAACGGGCAAAACAGATGGATGGTGTGGATTTCTCACAAACATCACGATGGGCCACGGTTAACTTCCTATCATAGGAAGTGTAGCAGGCAATTCATGTCGTTCATTTTTCAAGATTATTTTACAGCATACTCCAAAAATGAAGCTGATATTTGTGAGCAATGAGCACATGTCATTGGATCAAGCTAGTATCCTTGTTTTTCCTACGTACAAGTCTGCGTGACCTGATGCACATGTTGGCTGACAAATAAACATTATGATGGGCACTATGAAGTTTTCAAAGGCGGTCTTCTTTATTCCCGTTATCTTTGTGGTGTGATCCACTTTTCCTTAGAGTAAAAGTTGAGATTTACTTTTTTTTTCTGAGCACACCACCTGTAACTTTGTTAATAGAAATTAAGTATTAGTTGTGCATTTAAAAGAGTGGGCACCAACCAAAGGAAAAAGGCCTCAACTAAAATAAAAGCAATAAGTCTAAAGAAAACTCTACAACATGAACAATCAAAGGTCCACCCAAAGGAACCCAAGGCCTGGCAAGCACCGAAACAAAATAGTGGTGTTTTTTTTCCCCATAATAATGGCCCTAGGGTTTGATTTTTCCAAGGTTTTGGCCCAACCGTCAAACTCTTTTTTTTTTTTTTTCCTTGGGCAACTTTTGAACTTTTTTACCAAATTTTCCCTCATGCTAGTATGAGATTGCTTGTCTCAAAAAAGGAAAAAAAAAAAAGAAAAAGAGAAGTCTTCTTCTAAAAGGTGAGTGAATCCTACTAAATTAGGATTGAGCCTATTCCATAGGAAATCCAATCCACTCATTTTAATCAGCTAGCCATGAAATTATAGAAGAGAGTTTCTTCATTTTCTTTTAAAGCTCTTTATGTCCTACAACGACATTAACGTTGTTCATTTATTTTGAATTATTTCTCTAGTGCGGTCCATTTGTGATGATTTTTACCATCAAACTTGGGCTGATCGCATGAAATTAAAATCCTATCATCTAGATGAGGTGGATTTGCTTCATGATAAGCTAGTGAATTGCACATAAGTTGTCTGAAAGGTCCTTATTGTGGGGCCCTAGCGCGGGAGGGTCATTTACCCCTTTTCTCTTTGTTCTTTTCGTAGAGGGGACTACACACTCGCCGAAGCTTCCACATTGGTTGGAAAGGTTTTGCAGGGGAGCACCACACTATTCGGTGACTCTCCAATGATGCTCCGGTACTTCGGCATACTCACCACACTCCGGGTGAAAAATGAGCTTTTTCTAAGATTTTCAACCACGTTTTGACTCTCGAACAACATTTTGACTCTCCAACATACAAGTAATGGCGGCCAAAGGTAGGTTAATTTATGAAAGGAAAAGAGTGTGGTGGTCCTCCTCCATGAATTTTTTTAATTGTTTTTTTTTTTGTTGGGGTATTAATGGTGGAAGTTTTTGAAATGGAGGAGAGTGTGATGGTCCCCTTCTATGGAAGCTTGATGTTATTTTCACTATCAAATGAGTACTTTTTTAGCTCAAGCAGTGTGGATCGATGATGAGACATCGCAATTGTTGATGGTAGGGCCTAAAGTTCAACGACCGATGAAGAGAAAGATATCGGCCTCCAAAATGAAGAGATCTCCTTAAAAAGGCATAAAAAGTATGTTTAAATGATGCCATGTAATTCTTTGTAGTTGAATATTTGTGTACGTTGTTGGTGGATGTAAATTCATCTACACTTGTGTTCAATGAAAAAGGAAAATAATTCTTTTGTATATTTATAATTTTGTTTGTTAGTGATATTGGACCGGACGGAATTTTTTTTAATAAAATATGATTTCGTATATATTTCCAAAGATATAGAGGACAGCTGGCAAGCTACTGGCAAAGAACCCACTAGACATATTGGAGATCTGTTTAAAGCAGGCTCCATTAAGCCTATTGGAGACTTCCTGGATCCGATCCCAACTTTAGTCACTCAAGCAGAGAATGAGGCTCTGCTTGCGGAGCCATCAAAAGAGGTATGTGAGGGATGCGGTTTTTGCAATGCCGGCTGATGGTGCGCCTAGTCTTGATGGCCTATCTACAACGTTTTTCACTTCGTGCTCGGAGATCGTGAGGGAGGATTTGATTAGTGCGGTTAGGTTCTTCTTCAATGGGGGAGATCTTCCTCGTGCCTTTTCGGCCTCTCTGATTTGTCTCATTCCTAAGAACGATGCTCCCAAGGACTTTTCAGAATTCAGACCGATTAGTCTGTGCAACTGTGTATATAAGGTGTTCTTAAAAGTGATTGCTTCCAGGTTGGGAAGGTCGTTGGAAGAGCTGATTTCTTTGGAACAAGCAGTGTTTGTCCAAGGCAGATCCATCGCCAAGAGCATCGACCTCACACGAGATTTTTCGGGATATTGATAAGAAGGTGTGAGGGAGTAACATTATTCTGAAGCTCGATCTGAAGAAAGCCTACGACAAAGTTGATTGGAGCTTCCTCAAGGTTGTTCTCCTAAAATTTGGTTTCAGTCTGAAGTGGGTGGATTTAGCTGAGAAGTGTTGGTCTAGTGGTTGGTTCTCTACCCTCGTGAATGGCGAAGCATGTGGGTTCTTCAAAGCGGAGAGGGGTTTACGCTAGGGTGATCCGTTGTCACCTAGCCTTTTCATCCTAGTGGCAGAGGCCCTCAGCTGGGGATTGAAGAGGCTCGTAGACAGGGGTTTTTGCTCCTCGTACAAGACCAATAGAGGCAGCCCCCCATCTCCCATCTGTTGTATGCAGACGACACAATTATTTTCACGAATGGGAGTATGGAGCCGCTCAGAGTAGTGATGGATTTCCTGGCCAGGTTCCTAGACGTGTCGGGGCTGAAAATCAACAAGGAAAAGAGTAGGATTATAGTCTTCGAGGATATGTCCGAGGGTAGAATCAGAGTAGTTGAGAGAATTTTAGGGATTAAAAGAGCTAGCTCCAATTTGGTTTACCTGGGGGTTCCGCTGTTTAAAGGAAGGAGTAGAAGGTAGCATTCCAGTCCATGCTTGAAAAATTATTAAAGAGGATTGTAGGTTGGAGAGGGAGCTGTCTGAATCAGGCAGGTAAAGCGACGCTCATCGAGCACGTGTTATGCAGTGTCCCAGTTCACACGATGGCTGTGGCAGTAGTTCCAAAAGGGTTGATGGCAGCAGTGGAGAAAGGGTTTGCAGATTTTTTCTGGGGCTGGACTGAGGGCAAGAAAAATCTACATTGGATCAGCTGGAAGAAGATAACAATAGGGAAAGAAGAAGGTAGGCTAGGTATAAAGACTCCGCAAGAGGTGATGGAGGTGCTTAGAATGAAGACGGCTTGGACGGTGAGGTTCGGGCACAAGAAAAGCCTATGAGGGAGCTTCATGAGGGGCAAGTATGGGGTGGATTTTGACTTGCTAGATGGAAGACGGCATGCTTTGCTGACCTCTCCATTCTGGAAAGCGGTTCGGAAGATGTTTCCTCCAGTGGAGGACAATTCTGGCCTCATGCTGAGGGAAGGAGATTGCAGTTTTTGGAGGGTGTGGATACTCATTTAGTTGATTATTAAAATGCGGGTCAACCTGATTCGACTGGTTTAATTTAGGTTGGGTAAGGGTTGGGAAAATCCAACCTGAATTCAATTTGGCTCAGTTTAGGGTTGAGGTGGAAACGACCCGACCCGAACTTGACCCGACCCAACCCGAACCCAACCCAACCCGACCAGACCCGACCCGACCCATTGCCACCTCAACCTGCTAGGGGAGTAATTGCCAATCACGTCGTACATTTTATGCCCGGTTGAAATTACCGAGAGTGATTAGAGGGCTGATTTTCTTGGACAAAGTGGGGATGGAATGTATTAGAGAGTGGTAGTTTGTTATGTGCTTGTAAGATAGGTGGGCCTGCTGGTTTTTTTGTGGTGGGCCTGCCCGAAGGTTATAACATTTTGTTGTATGGCTTCCTTTGCTATTGAATAATAATAAAATAAAATAAAAAAACCTGTTGGTAAGGTACCAAAAAATAGCAGTTTAACTTTTGTAGCCCTCAATAAGTTTTTAATGGTAGTAATTTAATCCCTATTTATTTATTTGTTTTACTTGTTGATTATCTAGGAGGACACTTCATTTTTTTTAGGAAGGACACTTCATTAAATGTGTTCTCTATGGGCATACCGCATGCGTACCAAGTCAAGCACATGAGGGGTACCTGAGGCGTGAACAACGTGGAAGAACTCATTCGATGGGCCACACATGCTAGGCACACACCAGGACTGCTTGCTTATAAGTGGGCCATGCATTTATGTTTAATGTGACGGCCGTTAGCTAGACTGATGAGTCTTTAAATAAATAAATAAATAAAAACTGGAATTTATTGCTCTTATGGACAAAATACATTTCGCGTGGGCGCAACAGAAAAGACAGCGGCATCACATATTACATACCCAGTGCCCAAATATAGAGACAAACTCAAAAAGAGAAAACTGAGCCATGCCTAGAGGTAAAATGAAACAAACGTCAGTTCTAATGAGTTCAGCTCTATTTAAATATTTTGAATTAGGCCAACCACCACTCCCAAGCTTCGCTAGTGCATCCGCCACCACATTGGCTCCCCAGGGGATATAAGAGATCCAAAAGTTTACTGATTGAAGTAGGTACTGATGATCGTATTAGTGATGCATGATGAATGGAATGCTATGAACTGGACAACTGCACCATTTTATTTTTAACCATCCATTGAACAATCATGTGGACATATGAGGACCACTCTTCCAAGACGATCTTTAGTATGGGATCACACGACTACCATTTTTTTTTTTTTTTTTTATTAACATGACCCAGCCTGAACCCGGACATAACCCAACCCGAATGTTAGCCATTTCATTTTTCAACTCATTTCTTCCACAGTAGAACTATTTTCGGTAGGAAATTAGCTCTTACAAAAATAATATCTTGCAGTACAATCATTTTCCAAGCATTTCTAGGAGAAAAGGAATACAAAACTAAATAAAACTGATCGTGCATCTTTTTTGGTGTTTTTTTTTTTTTTTTGAGAGCACACTAATTGTAATTTTATTGATGTGGAAACAAAAACCATTTACATCTCGGAAGGGATGCCAAACCAATTAACCAGTCCACTACACAATCACTATGCAAAGTAAACACATAGCCCGACCACAGAGCAGACCAATACGTACAAAAGAAGGAACTAAACACAACCCAACACCCTGTTACCTCATCCAAATGGAAAAGGGGAACAGGACGACTACAGGATGCATACAAACTTTGTTTAACACTTAGCATCTTAACCCACACCTACAATTCCATGACCAGCCACAACTTCTTAATAATAGCTAAGATAAGACGAACCTTGGCCCAACAATCGTGCGCTGGTTTGATAATTTTTGTAAATCCCAACCCCAAGATATAAGTCCCTAATCGCATGCATTTCCATGGCAATATCTCTCATTTGCATCCGCTTGTTTGGAGATTTTACAGAACATGCAATGCCAATTTTAGCCACAGAAGCCAAGCACTCTCTCATTTTAGTTCTTGCAACGTGACGTTGTTCTCCATTGTTCAGACCTTGATCTTCTTCCAAGAGCAGTCGTGGGTCTGCAATCTCCATCACTTTATCAGGTAAAGCCATCCTAACAAATTGATGGAGGCTTAGACCATCTTTAAACATGTCATCGGTTGGTCTTTTTCCTGTGAACATCTCTAAAAGAAGGATACTGTAACTGTAGACATCTTCATGTGTAGAATCCTTTCCGCCCATTCCATACTCTGTCATTTAGACATCTCGAATTTTGAGATGTCATGATTTCGTTCCAACAAGTAAATAAAAATCGGGATTAGTTTTTGACATAAAAGAAATGACAATCATAGCAAACAATTATCTTATTAATTTTAAACTTTTGAAGCATGAAATCATCAAGATATATATATAAAAAAAAAAAAAGAAAATAAAAGAAAAGAAAAGAAAAAAAAAAAAGGGTCCTGCTACAAACATAAACCTAGGGGGCAAAAAAAAAAAAAAATTTAGTCTAGGAAAAAGAAAAACTTTGCAACTCAAAGAAAAACAGTTCTAACTGTTTATCGTTCGACCTTGCCTGTGCAACCATTTGATGCATTTTTAGTTGAATTCTTCTTAACTAAAATTGAAAAAAAAGAAATTACTAAGAAGAATTTTTCACCCTCCAATCTTTCACTCGTACTGGGAGTTTCTTTTGAGTTACCTGTGCAGTTGGTTCAATTTTATTATTATTATTATTTTTTTTGGTAAGGATTAAAAATATTTATTTTGACAGTTTTACGGGATGTTTGGTAGCTACTGAAAAATGAGTTCATCTCAATTCAGTTAATCTTAACTATGCATTAGAGATCAACTATTTTGGTAACGATTAAAAATAATTCTCATAGCCAACAAGTTATTGGCTCCTTTATCATGTAGAGACATCCAGACTGTCCATTAGGTCTTTTACCTATTTCATGGGCTACCGTGAAAACAAATCGCAACGAGTCGATGATTCACCCATTTATAAGTTGACCTAGATTTTTAGGCCATTCATATTTGGAAGACAGAGATCGGATGGTTAGGATTGCCTGATAAAAGTTGTTCGTTAGTACCAAAAAAAAAAGAAGAAGAAAAGATATTGACAGTCCATTTGATAGGCTATTGATCTATTGTGTGGTCTACGTAATGGCCGGTACAGATTATATTGCTCCCCTGGCTCCAAGTAAATAGGAGCATCATAAGTTGTGGTAATGTGGGAACACTGGATCGTTTCGTATTGTGTTTTCTTATGGCAGCAACCGTAGCATGCAACAGTAGCAACAACACAAGAAATAAAAAGAAGCGACAATTCAATCTCCATATTTAAGAACTTTTGCTAAACATTTATAAAAGAAAGAAAAACGATGAAATTGATACCTGGAGGAACATAGCCAACAGATCCATTGATACCAGTTGAGCTCGTTTGATCTTGAGAGGTATTACTGAAAGCATTAGAAAGGGACCTTGCTAATCCGAAATCACCCACGTGGGCGCACATGTCATCGTCCAGTAGTACATTGCTTGGTTTTAGATCACGATGAACGAGCGGCGTGCAGCTATGGTGATGAAGATACTCCAATGCAGAGGCTACGTCAATGGCTATATCTAGCCTTTGAATAAGGTTCAAACTCTGCATTTCATACTGCCCATGTGCATTTGGATGCAACCACTTCTCTAGACTCCCATTAGGCATGTACTCAAACACTAGAGCTTTGAAATCATCGCCTTTAAAATCAGTGCTTGAGCAAGCAGTTATAATTTTAACAAGATTTCGATGCCGGATATTTCTCAAAGCTTCACATTCGGCAAGGAAACTTCTTGAAGCTCCTGGTTGTTGAAGATTGAGAACTTTCACAGCAACAAGTGTTTTATTGGGATCAAGAATTCCTTTGTATACAGAACCATAACTTCCCATGCCAATCAAATTGTCCGAAGAGAACTTGCCAGTCGCTTTAAAGAGATCTCCATAAGAAACATTTAGAAATTGGCCCTCCAAGAAAGATGCGGGCAACGAAGGCTTCTTGTCGGACTTTTTTCTCTGTGGATAAAGAGTTACAAAGAGGAATGATAAAAGAATCAAACCCAAAACTGCACCAACCACAGAGAATATTACTCTTAGAGAAATGGACCTTCCATGTTCCTTAGGAGCTTTCTCTGGGCACGCAGGCAGCCGTAATTGTGGGATACCTCCACAAAGCTTCTTGTTTCCAGCGACAGAAAATGCACTCTCATTTTTGAAAATCCCTTGATGTGGGACTTGGCCATCGAGATCATTGGATGACAAATCCAAGTACTCCAAAAACGGAAATTCCTCCAGAGCTACTGGAATATGCCCAGACAAGTTATTATAAGAAAGATCTAGCCGTTTAATGCTTTTTATGTTCTTCAAGCTTTGAGGAATGGTTCCTTGAAAGAAGTTATTGCTCAAATTAAGAACTTCCAGGCTCAGACATTTGCCTAGCGTGCTGGGAATTTCTCCTTTCAATTTGTTGTGACCACCATGGAAACGCTGAAGTAGTTTCAGGTTATTAACTTCCGACGGTAGAGATCCGATCAAATAATTCTCTCCTATATAAAGTACAACCAATGGGGGAATACTTAAAACTTCTTTGGGAATGGCACCGTTCAGCTTATTTCTATCAAGGGCTAATGCTTCAAGATGACGACAGTTTCCAAGGCTCGAAGGGATACTTCCCTGCAGACGATTTCCATACAAAAAGAGTATAACCAATCGAGTGATGTTACCAATGGAAGATGGGATTTGTCCCGAGAGATTGTTCCTGTCCAAAATCAAGCCCTCCAAATTTTGAAGCTTCCCAACACCAATCGGAATAGTACCCATGACAAAGCTCTCCGATATTTGTAAATCATTCAAGTTGAAGAGATTGCTAATATCTGGTGGGATGCTTCCAGATATTGGGTTACTTCCTAACCCTAGTTGGGTTAGGTGGGTAGAGAGGTTGACGATGGTGGCGGGTAGTATTCCTCTGAGCTGATTGGAAAATAGAAGTAATATCTCCAAACTGCTACAATTGGTTAAAGACGTTATGAAACTCAAGTCATCGTCTCCTTCTCTGCCTCCCAGCTTATTACTACCTAAATGTAGGATACGGAGATCCTGCAATCTTCCCAAATTTGCAGGCACAGGTCCGCTAAAATTATTATAAGCAAAATCAACCACAGCAAGTCCTGAAGCATTGGGTAATGAAATTGGTATGGGTCCGGTGAATGCATTTCCTCCAAGGACAAGTTCTTTGAGATGAGGAAGGGAGAGACCTAGATTGGACGGAAGGTTTCCGTGAAGTCGGTTAAATGACACAGAGAAAGAAACAATGGATGAGAGATTGTAAAGCGATGCTTGGATCATACCAGACAATTTATTTAAAACGATCCAAAGAATTTCTAACTTCACCAGCCGTCCTAGCTCATCTGGAATGCTTCCTTCCAAGCTGTTCTCATCTAGAGCGAGAGAAACGAGAGACGAGATGTTCCCAAGTGGTGGTGGGATGATGCCGATAAGATTGTTACGGCCAAGATCCAACCACATAAGCTTTGACAGAGAGTTAAGCATGACGGGAATTTTCCCAACAAGCTTGTTTTGATACAAAAGGATGGATCTGATTTCTGAGCACTGGGACAGGTTGTCAGGGATTCCTCCTTGCAGCTCATTATAGCTTAGATGAAGATCCTGAAGGTGGAAGAGCTGGCCGATTTCAGGTGGGATTTCGCCATGGAAGCTGTTGCTCGAGAGGTTGATGCTCTTGAGGAAGGTGAGGTTTGCAACGCGAGGAGATATAGACCCCACCAGTCCGTGGGACCCAAGATTCATGGCGGTGACCCTTTGAGGATGCCGGCGACCACCGCATGTAACTCCTTCCCAGTTGCAGAAATGGAGGGAATCGTTCCATGAGTTGAAGACCCGGAAAGGATCGTAGGATATGCAATCCTTGAATGCGATCAAGGCGAGTCTATCCGTCTCGTTTCCTAATGCGGGGGCCCGATTCCTATGCAGTGGATGCATGGGAGAAGGAAGGCAAGGAGGAGTAATGACCAGAATGCCCTTGTACGTAAAGCTCTAAGCTCCATCCTTCTCGTCAATGGGAGGCCTACTGAAGGAAGAAAACCAAAAACCGCCTTCTGATGCGGCGTTGCCTTCTAATCTTCTTAGATCTCTTTATTTATTGGAGTTGGTTTTGCTTCCGTCGCGACTCAGGAACCAGCATGTGTCGCCATGAACAGGAAAATAAATACTCAACACTTCAACACTTCAGTTATGATACTGACTAGAGGTGGGCAACGATCCGGGCCGAGCCGAGTTAGCCCTAGTTTGGTTTGGCTTGTTTTTGTGCCACCTCAGTTTGTGGATTTGCTTGGTTTGGGTTTCGGGCCGACTCATGTGGCTTGAGTTTGGTTTGCTCCAAAAAAAATTGGTTCGAGCCAGGACCAGTTTGGTCGAAAATTTCGAATCGGGCCGGGCCGAGTTCAAACAGATGGCGGCTCTTTTTTTGCTTGCTTATTTAATAGAAAAGAATTTAAAAAGTAAGAAAAAAAAGTACAAATGTTTCTTACTGTATGATGTTTAATATCCTCCAAAGGAGTGCAGCTTCAAAATAGACAAGTAAGAGCATTTTCCAAACAAAAGTACATGAGTGTAATTTTACAAGTGCAAAGAAACAGTGTGCATTCATATATATGTATATGCATCAATGTCATCATGTATATGTATTATCCACACTGTCCATCTATTTTACATATCATTTTAGGACATGATCTCAAAATGGAATCATATCCAAAACTCAAGTGGATCACGCCACAGGAAACAGTGTGCTTACAATCTATGAACCGAATCAAGCCGAGCTGAATCAAATCGAGCTTCGAGCCGAGCCGAGCCGGTATTGCCCTAGTTTGAGCTTGGTTTGTTTTTTCAAACGAGCTTGACTCCGAGGCTTGGTTTGGTTTGAACTTCCATTCGAACCAATCCAATTCAAGCTTTTTCAAACCAATCCGAGCCGAGTTTTCGAGCTGGCTTGGTTTGTGCCCACCTCTAATACTGACCTTCGATTATTAAAGTTGAATGCAATCCATTGAAAAGTCTATTTTCGTTGGTGTAAGTTCATCTGGTCGTACTCAGAAAGAGAAACCTTGGAATGGACATATCCAATAATTCACGCATAGTGATGTTCGTTATTGAAATGGACTGTTAAAAATAATCTTCGTTAGCTCTTTTTGCAACCGTTGATTTTTGTGTTTTTTTCCAAAAACCTCTTGCAACACGACGACTAGGTTTTCAGAACAATCTATTTTTTGTGTATGTCTATCCAAGGTATGGCCCACTTGTTGTTTCTGTAAGAGGCGTCAGCAAACCACTGATATACATTGATATGCATTGTTCTGCTGCCCCTAAGGGCCTAAGCTTATATCACAAATGGGTATGGTAACATGGTATCACAGCAGAACATCTCATTTCCATATCACATAGTTTGCAAATTTAGTAGAGAGCCGCACATTAGGAAAGGTATTGGAGTCATCCTGATATACATTATGCCACCGTTCTCTAACAACTTAAGCTTTCAGCGTGACTAGGTAGTAACAGTTTCTGTGTGGTGCCACCAGAGGCTCTCATTTGGCAATCCCTACTATGTAGATGCCTTTTCTTGATGATTAGGCTGATCCGATCAGCTGGATGGCCACCAGTGTAAATTTAATGTGGGCCGTTATTTAATTTCTGTGGGCCATCTGTAGAGTAAAACCAATAGGAATCTGTGGGCCATCTGTAGAGTAAAAGAGATAAGCCGCTGAGTGTTAGGCCATCTATATCCACATTTTGAGAAATTTCCGTATGTGAACCTCAATTTTGATTGACCAGACAAAATAGACTTCTAAAACTTCACTTTTCATTTCTAAACTAGTACGGATGTGTTTTTTCGAACAGAAATACCCTTGGTGATCAATTGAACGGAGTGCTTTGGTGAATTGACAGTGGACTTTGGCGAATTTCAGTGATTTCATCGAGTCCACTGTTCAATTCACTAAATCTACTGCTCAATTCACCAAAGGTATTTCTGTCCGGAAGAATACATCTGTACAGCTGAAGTTTAGAAATGGAAAGTAATGTTTTGGGAGTCTATTTTGGCTGGTCAGTCAAAATTGAGGTTTACACACCTAAACTTTTCCCATATTTTCCTATGGTGTGCCTTAGGGATTTAGATCAAACTTGCTTTTACACTGAAGTCCTAAAATCAGCCAGCACAATAGACATTTGGTATGGATTTCACAACATCATAGTGTAGCACTTTGGTGCTACATACAAAGAAAAACAGAATCTCAGGCAAAAAAAAAAAACTCCTACAAGCTACTTTCATCAAAGAATTGAAAATATGAAATACTTAGATATGGGTAAAATGAAAGCCTAAGGCTTTTGTCGGTAAAATCAATTTCTAGAACGCCCTTCAATTAAAATGTCTTCCCTTTGGATAATTAAAATTTTGCCCAATTCATGACACTCACGGGTTCATTTCTCAATAAAGAATTGCTTTACTTACCTTTATCAAAAGGATTATACACTCACTCATTTCTAAATTAAAAAGAATCAAATATTTTTCTACACTTACTAAAAAGAATACGCACTAGCCTTTTTTTCTCGATTTATATAAAGAAAAGAATGCACTCTGGGTTTTCTCAATTAAAAAAATAATAATAATAAAAGCTTTTCCTCATGTTTACCAAAAAGCATGCACACTAACTCATTTCTTTATTTAAAAAAAAAAAAAAAAAAAAGAACTTTTCCTACGTTACCTGTGAGTCAAGGTCAAAAAGATGTGAAAGAATATAAAGATGTGAAAAAATGATAGAATGTGAACAGATGGCTAGGATTTCTGAATCAGCATCTTCCTCTTTTCTTTTTACACAATCAACTCGGCTTTTAAGTTACGAGGAAAAAAAAAAAACAGTTACAAAACCTCCATGTTTATACCTATTGTTTTGAATAAATAGATACTGCTTTGACGTCAGTTAACAGTATAAGTCTTGGTTAATGGTGTGCAAGAAGGACTTATAGGCTATTGATGTAGAGGATTGATCAAATGGTCCCCACCATGAATGGCAGATTAAACATCCCTTGATACCAAAGCTACAACCGGGACCATCTTGGGTTTACCAGAAGAAGTACAGATCAAATTCCATGCAACGATTGAATCGATACCATCTTCCCATGTGTTACTGGTGTACACATGCAATGGATACATACCATATAGTCACAAAGTCCAGCAATCTAGACAGTTCATTCATTAAATGGGCAACACATTTACATTGTATATAGGTCATTCTCATCATTTATCTAACAGGCTACTTTTGGCATTCATGTATGGCCCACCTAATGCGTGGGTTTGCGTTGGGTTGGGTCAAGGAAGGCCTTGGACTTAGAACCGACCCAACCTAGCATTGGACTTGGACCCGATGCAAACTATCTTCCAATTAAGGGATTCTAGAGCTCCACTTATCTACAGTGAGGCCCATATATCAGATCAACTACACTCAAACATGGACCCTAATTAAAGAACTGAAAACCTAAGGACATAATGCATAATAAGAAGTGGACTAAAAAGGATTGCAAGTGGTGAGAGTGAATCACATGTTCCACAGCAGGGAGGAACTCCCTCGTGAAATTCAGGGCTTGGTGGCCCTTGACGATAAAGGCTTCGGTATGATTAGATGGGTTAGGTCTGTAATAGATACTCAAGGGAGGATGAGTAATGATAGGGTTGGGGGTACATATTGATTTTGTATTTAGCCTTCTTTTTCTTCTTCTTTTTTTAAAAGAGTATATCACCTATATCTAATTTTGTTGAAAAAATTAAAGGGTTATATTGATTTTGTAAGTATTGATTTTGCATTTAGCCTTCTTTTTCTTTTGTTGGGGCTTTGTATTAAGGTCATATGATAGGCATGGCCTGTTCTTTTTTTGCAGCCCGCCTGTATCCCTATATAGGGTTTTTTTTTTTTTTTTTCCAACAAAGTTACTGGTGATGCACTCCCACCTTTCCAAAAGAAAACCGCATGTATCCTCACTTTGCTAAGTCTACACTTCTAGATGAGGGAGGCAAATTTCACCGCCCACTAGTGAAAACTTCCTAGGGCCCACCATGATGTTTATTTGCCATCCAACCTATTCATAAGGTGTCACAGACCTTAGGATTATGGGAAGAAACAAATATCAGTTTGAACCAAAACTTTTGTGGCCCTAAGAAGTTTTCAATGATAGGTGTTCAATCCTCACCCTTTTATTTTATTATTCTTCTCCTTTTTTTCTTTTATCTGCCTCATTTTTTGGGGCTCATGCCCTAAACTGGTATCACCAAATGGATCCATAAGGGAAGGAGCTGAGGATGAAGCAAACGGTAGTTCTACCTTTATGAAGGTCATTTTGGAGGTGCTTGTGTCTGGAACCTGAGACCTGCTGGTTGTCAAACTCAGACACAACCAGCGAGGTAACAGGCTGTTGACAGAAATCTCCCTGCGTAACTTGCCTCTATTCTCCCAGATCTTACATGACTTGAGCACGTTACCTTTTTGCTTGTGTTCTACAGGATCCAGTAGACCTTTGGTCCAGATCCTGTCCCCTGCTTAAGGAGATCAGAAGCCATCTTTCCCAGTGGAGATCTTATCATTGTAACCGTTGTCCAATATCTGAGGACAACAGCTACCTTCCTCCAAAGAAAATTACAAGAACAGCCACCACCAGCGCATGGTCATTTCCAGGATAAATCGTCACCCAAAATTTGTGCCTCCCAACAATAGACATTCCAAGCTTGTACATAGCGCTAGTTTGTGCCACAGTGGAATTCCCCTTGTGAACAGTGCATGCTCGATGAAAAGGGCTCCCTTGTACCTTAAAAGTTGATGGCATGTCTCCCCATTTTTGATCTACTAGGAACACATCTAGCTGAGTTCTCGACCACAAATGCACTGTTCTCTCCAACATAAAAATCAGATCCTTCATGTCACAGCTATCCCCTCTAAAACCTTGCCATGCACCACCATCCCTGTTCTGAACGATCGAGATGAGGGGGTTTCCGAAACTATTGATCGACCAGAATCTTCTTGCATTTGTACGGCGAAGTGAGGGCAGATCTGCCGTCCAGTTGGAAGACCAGGTTCCCATGTGCATCGGTGACCCTCAGCTTGCCATGTGTAACGCCAGGAATGCGCTTCGTCATTGTCAGATCGATCGGGATTTGCTGATTCGCCGGGATCTCGACGAGGGAGGAAGACGTATGCCATCGTGGCCCACCTTGTTGTATCTATTTTGTATCTACGCTGTCCATCCTTTTTCTCCAGATCATTTTAGCGCGTGATTGCAAAAAGAAAGCAGATCCAATTATCAGGTGGACCATACCATGGGAAACAGTAGTGATTGAGTAATGGACCACAAAAGTTTTGGATCAAGCTTATATATGTTCTTTCATCCAGGCTTATGTGACCTTATCAATGGAATAGATGGCAAGCGATTCCAAGGTGATTATGGATCTGATTAGTAAGGAGTATGATGGCCCCTAGAGGTTGTGGTACTAGCTTTCTGCTATTAGGGCACTGACAAGATCGGCGCAGGTTCGTTTTCTTTTTGTCCTGAGGGAGGCGAATGGGGTTACGGACGGGCTAGCGAAACTAGGCAGTTCATCTCAGGTTAGGAGGGTCTTCGATTCAGCTTCGACCATCCCTCAGTACTGCAGAGGAGCACTTTGCTTAGATAGAGTAGGGCTGGGTTGATTACGGTAGAAGAGGAATTAGTTGAGCTGTGCTCGTTACTGAGGGTGGAGGGGATTGCGATAGGTGGCATCTAGGGGAGGTGCAAAGAGCTTCAAGCGAGAGTCTGGCAGTTGTGCTGCAACAGATTCCTTATGTGGGCTGCCTTTGAATTGCAGCTCAGGGAGGCAGAGTATGCCCAGCAAAGTCAGCTTCTGGGATGAAAATAAAATCTGCGGTTTTTCAGTAAACAAAAAAAGGTTTGGAATCCTTCAGGGAGGATATTTTAGTTGTATTTAGGGGTATATGATAGTCTGGCCTAGGCTCTTTTTGTCTCGCAGGCCAGTCCGAACGTCCTTGTAGTTTTCTTCGCTGTTTGAATGAAATTTCCGCAAAAAAAGAAAAAAAAAGAATAGATGGTAAATAAACACTACCGAAACATTAAGGTGGCCCCTAAGAAGTTTTTAATGGTAGGAAATTCAATCACAACTGTTTCATAAAAAATAAAAATAAAAATAAAATAAAATAAGAAATCACAACTGTTTCATAGAGTATGGCCCACATGAGATTTGGATATTCTTCATTTTTTACATCATGACCTAAAATGATCTAGAAAAATGAATGGACGGAATGAACACTGAATAGATACATCGAGGGCTGCACCGTCTTGAGTTAGGCTGGTGTCTCACCTAACCCGCTCCCGAGGGAAGGATATTGACTAGATGAAGCAGAGACATGGGGTGCCGGTCACCATGAGTTCTATGGGTATGGGCATAACACATACATCCAGGTGGAGCTGACCGAACTCGGTGACAATAACACACCACCGAGGTGAACGGAATCCGATTCTTGCCCCCACGCAAATCATGCCAGCAGGTCCATCATTTTCAGTTTCAAAAGAATTTTTTGGAAAATTAGTTGTATACTGTTTATCACCCGACAACCATCTACGGTACCGGTGTTTCCACGTGGAATGTACCTCAGCTGATAGTCGACCAAATAATGGGACCCACTGTAGGTCGGTGGTGTCCTCAAAATCAGATATAAGTAATAAGGTGTGCTTTGTGTTGTGTGGACAGAAGTGACCTGTTTGGAATTGGGCACATGCGCATGCCTTTCATAATAGCTGATGTGGCACACGTGACAAGGGGCGTCCATCAGGTTGGCCTTGCAATGAATGTACTCCTTAGTCTTAACAAGGTATGTTTCACTCATGAGTGCGGATCGTCTGTGTTGAAGGCACAAAAAGTTCCAGCGCCGTTGATTCTCATTAGTCCACGTCATTTTCGATGACTCCACCGAATTTTTCTCTTCCACATACATTGCTAACTACACAACCGACTTTTAAAGTGTGAAACTTTTTCTGGGTCCCACCATGATTTTTTTGTTAAATCTATACCGTCCATCAATTTTTCCAGATAAATCTAGAGCACTATCACAAAAATGAGGTACATCCAAACGTCAAGTGGATCACATTACATAAAGCAGCCGGAATTGAACGAATTTCCGTTGAAACTTTTCTAGGGCCAACATCGAGGCTTATTTTCCATCTGACCTGTTCATAAGATCACACATCCCTAGATAAAGTTAAAATAAAAATATCAGCTTGATAAGAGCATTATGTGGCCCCAAGAAGTTTTCAATGGTAGCATTAATTCTTAGTGTCCTCAATGATGTGGTCCACTTTAACTTTAAATCTGCATTGTTTTTAGGTTTATAGCCTATAATGATATGAAAAAATGAATTGACGGTGTGGATCTAACAAATGCATCATTTTGGAGCCCACTTAAACGGTGCAACCGAGCATCACCCAAGACGGTGCAACCCTTACCGTGGGGCCCACCTCGATTTGTTTATTCTACATCCACTCCGTACATCCGAATTTTCAGATCATTTTAGAGCATTCTGCTAAAATTTAAGAATATCCAATCATCAGGTGGACCATACTCCAGGAAAAAGTTGTGATTGAACGCCCTACTATTAAAAACTTCTTGGGAATCACCTTAATGTTTCTATGGTTTTTTTTTTGACATCCAATCTGTTGATAAGTTCACATAAGCCTGGATGAAGAGGAAAAACATATATCAGCTTGATACAAAACTTTTGTGGCCCGTTATTGGTAAGTCACCACTGTTTCCTATGGCATAGGTAAGGGTAAGCCATTTCATTTTTTGGATAATTCTTTAAAATGATCCGGAAAAACGGATGAACGGGGTGGATATAGAATATACATGACAAGGTGGGCACCACTGTAAAGGCACCTAATATGCTCCCGCAGCACATTCTTGTGAGGGAAGAAGACGGAAAGTATTTATATGTGAAACTTCAGTGGGCCCTACTATGATGTATTTATCAGATCCACACCATCCAGCAATTTTCTCATATCATTTTATGGAACTAGACAAAAAATGAGGCAGAACCAAGCTCAACCGAGCCACCTTACAGAAATAGTCTGAATTGAACGCCTAATGTTGAAAACTTCTTGGGCCATACGAGGCTTTTATCAAACTTATATTTGTGTTTTCCCTTCACGAAGGTATGTGTAACATTATTAAAAGGCTAGATAGCAAATAAACGTAACAGTAGACCCTAGGAAGGTGTCAACGGTTTCCATTCAATCTTGGCTACTTTCTTTGACGTGGTTTACTCGAGTTTTGGATATGCCTCTATTTTGGACTCATGCTCTAGAAATCATCTTTAAAAATTGATGGGACGGTGTGGATATGAAACATAAATCATTGTGGGACCCAAAGAAGTTACACACGTTAAAAATGATGTTGTGTAGCACGCGTTGTACTTAGGAGAGAGAAATCCCGCATATCTCGTCAGCCAAAATCCTCTAATGTGGACCAATGAGAAGCAATGGCGCTGGAATTTCTTGTGCCTTCAGCACAGACGATCCGCACTCTTCACTCATCCATCCAACGGGCTATTATGAAAAATCACTAAATTACAAAAGATAATCGAATAACCATTCTTCGCAAGTGGGGCCTGGCTGATTGCTAAGCCCAAGAAAATCAAAATTTTAAATAGGCCCAACGCAAACAGATCAAAATCCGGGCCGAAGCCCATGTGAGGCCCGGCACGTTGATAACCCAATCTATACTCCTCCGAAGTTCCTGTAGATTGATTAGCACGAGTTCTCCACCCGCGTGTAAAACAGTACTAGCTAGCGTAAAAGAGATTCGCCAGCTTATTCACTAGTCTATTCCTACGAACAGCCCCAACTTAAATACTATGCAATTGTGGTGCCCACCATGTTATGTGTATGCCATCCAACCCGTGCATTAAGTGAACCACACCATGATTATGGGATGCCCCAAAAAGAAGCCTATCCAACCATTAGGGGGGCCAACTTATTGAAGACAATTTACAACCACCCAAAACCTTCACATCACGTAATGTTTAGCCAAATTATTGAAGACTATTTACAACCACCCAAAGCCTCCACATCACGTGATGGCGTAGATGATGATTGAATGGCTTGATGCTTGGGACTTCAAAATTTTACGGTAGGCTTTCCTGTTTTTTTTTTTTTTAAATAAAGATTTATTCCATTCCAAAGAAAAGGAAGAGAACGGGATCAAAGGGACCGGACAGGCCCATCGACCAAAGGAGAGGCCCGCCTAACAAACCGAAATAAAAAATAAAAAAAAAGAGAACTAGTCCACCTTGAGGTTTCCCAGCCCCACTCCATCCAAGAGCAAGTGGCCCTTAATCAAACAAGGCAGATCTGATGTTGAAGAGAAGACCTTATGCACCTGGGAATCGCTCCCCCAATGAGCAAGTCTATCTGCAACAAGGTTAGCCTCCCTCGGCAAGTGGGAAATTGAAAACTCCAGACGACTCTTAAGAGCATTGATCCTGTTTCTCCAATACCATGTGCACCAAAGAGAATGGGATTGCTTTGAGTGGAGCTCCACAACCACTTTTGAGTCTCTCACCACCTCCACTTTCGAGAAACCAAAGTCCACACACAAGAGGAGACGTTCAGCTATGGCCCTGATTTTCGCCCAGGTATTCGATCCAAAACCATAACCGGAAGCGAAGGCGAATAGCAGATCCCTTGCTATGTTTCTGCAGAGTCCCCCTCCACCTGAAGGGCCAGGGTTACCCCTAGCCGACCCATCAACATTTAGCGTTATCCAGTCATGCTGGAGTCTACTCCATTTCACCACTGATAGAATGGAATTCTTCGAAGTTTCAGCATCAATTCCCGTAGCTTTAAGAATTGCTGGGGAATGGTGCTATCAATCCAACCCAATGAAAAATTCTATCAATAATTCTTTGTGGCCCGATTGAGACCCTGTCGAATTGCCCCTTATTTCTAGCGAACCACAGATCCCAAAAATAAAGCTAGGAATGAGGCCCTTTAGACGGTAGACTGGCTGGATGCCATACAAACACACGGCAATGGGCCAACGCCCAACCTTTGTAGGATAGGCTTTTTTTTTTTTTTTTTTTTCAACCATCGTTTTGTTGAGGAACCGACCAACCCTATCCTATAGTGTTGTCGAGGAACGTCCGGCCGCCAACCCTATCCTATAGTGCTAATCAGGTAATGCGCCCCACGCAGCAATATTCCAATGATCGGCACTGTTCATGTGATGCAAACTAGCAAGAAAAGTCATGGTCCACCAGTGATCATTGTCGCGGAATCAATCAGTTGAAAACTAAAAGATCATAGTCCACATTCAATGTGAAGTGAACTGAGTTGATCATGGTCAGGATTATCATGTTGGCACAATTTTCAGACCATGGCCAAGTAAAAGTGGTGCCCACCATGTGGACAGTGCTGAACACCTTTCCTGCGTATTGACTCCACAGGAGAACCCTTCATTGAAAGTGTTCTCTTACCTTAGAGAAAGTTTGGCCCACTCACATGTCTCCTGTCCACATGCATATGAAAATATACAGATGCACCAACCCAAGCACATGTGGGTACCTAAGCCCGCATGTACAATGTGGGAGAGTTATTAATTAAGTGGGCCACAGATGTTAGACACAAACCATGATCCGTTAAGTGGACAGATTGCACCATATTTTAAACCTAAAGTTTTCGCATGCGTTAAGGGAAGCAAATGGTCCGGCAGACAGTCTCACCAAGTTGGGAAGTGAAGGTGCCCTCGATTGGATCTATCTGTCTAGAGTAGAACTTCCGGCTAAGATTTGGGGGCTGCTTACCTTGGACAATGGTGGGGTAGGTGCCATTAAGCAGGGCAAATCCTAGCTTACCATTTGTATGTTGGTTGTGGGCTGACTTAGGGGGGCATGGATTTTCTTTGTATTGAGCTAGTTTCAGGATAGGTGTGGCCCAATCCTTTTGTGGGCCTACCAGATTTTTCTTGTACCCTCTTCGCCCTTCTAATAATATTGGTGGCCTTGTCCCGTTTTTGAAAAAACAAAAAAAAACAAAAAAAGGCAAACCATGATCGGAAACTCATTAGGTGGGTGATGGATTCATGTTTAATATGGACCGTTAGATCGGTGAACCCTACTGATACATGATGGATGGAATGCTGTTTCTGCTGACATTGTTTCGACCATCTATCCCACCTTTAATTGTCCATGAATCTCAGCAATCACTATGAGCGAATTGGACAACCAACATTTTATTTTTAACCGTCCATTGATCAATCATGTGGACATATTGGGACCATGCCATCAACATGATTGTTAACATAGGATCACCCCACCAAGATCATTAGCCACATCCATTTCTGCTCATTTCTTTCCTGCCATAACTACTTTTGGTAGGAAAATCGTTTCTTACACACACACACACACACCAAAAAAAAAAAAAAAGAGAGAGAAGAAAATCGTTTCTTACTCAAACAACATCTTACAATAGATATAATCCCTTCACATGCATCTCTAGGAGATAAGGTACATGAAAGCGAAAACTTATTAAAACTCATCATGCCAAAGAGTCTGACCCCTCCACCACACCACTAAGCGAAGAATAAAGACCACTAGAAAAACCACATATAAGACTAAAACACAGAAAAGAACCCACTAAACACAGCCCAAGACCATGCGACCTCATCCCAAGGGCAACAGGGGACTGGGACAGCCGCTAGATGCATACAAACTTCACGTAACCCTCAGGGTGAGCATCTTAAACCAACACCTACATGTCTTCTATTCCTTGACCAGCCACAACTTGTTGATAATAACTAAGACAAGACGAACCCTGGCTAAAGGATTGTGCCTTATTTTACCGAGCACGGTGAATACCAACCCCAAGATATAAGTCCCTGATTGCATGCATTTCTGCAACAACATCTTTCATCTCCATCCGCTCGTTTGGAGATTCTACAGAACATGCGACCCCAATTTCGACCACAGAAGCCAAGCACTCTTGCATTTTTGTTCTTGCAGTGCGGTGTTGTTCTCCACTGTTTAGAGCTTGCACCTCTTCTAAGAGCAGTCGTGGGTCTACAATCTCCATCACTCGATCAGGTAAAGCCATCTTCACAAATTGATGGAGGCTGAGGCCATCTTTAAACATGTCATGGGTTGGTCTCTTTCCTGTGAACATCTCCAAAAGAAGGATGCCGTAACTGTAGACATCTCCACTTGTAGACGCCTTTCCGCCCATTCCATATTCTGTTAATTACATATCTCGAATTTTCAAGATATCAACGTTTCATTCCAACAATTAAACAAAAAATAGGTATTAGTTTTTCATCTAAAAAGTGACAATCGTTGCAAGAATAGGAAGAAATTATCTTATTAATTTTAAACTTTTGAAGCTTGAACTTCTCATGGTATATAACTAGCTAATGAATCCTACTATAAAAAATAAGAGTAGGAAAACAAAAAGTAATGCAACTTTGTGAAAAACAGTTAGTACAAATTGCTCATCCATCGACCTTGCATGCTGGATGCGTCTTTGGTTGACTTTTTTTTTCTTAGGAAAATCAGAAACTTTCTTAATGCTTGTTTGGTTGAAATTTATCTTTACTAAAATTGAAAAACTTAAAAGAATCTTCCATCCTCCAATCCTTCATTCTTACTGAGAGTTTGTTTCCGGTTACCAATGGAGTTGGTTTAGTTATGAGTAATGGGACTTTTACACAATGATTTATTGTGAGAGCTTTCGGTGAGAGACTTTTTTTTTTTTTTCCTTTTTTGAAAAGAGGGGAGGGGGAACGTAACTAATATTCACCAAAATGAGATGAACTCATTTGCCAGTGGCTAGCAAACAGGACCGCTTCATTGCTGTAGTGTTTTTTTTTTTTGTTTTTTGTTTTATTTTTTAAACGCTTCATTGTTATTGCAGCTGTTATCTATTTGAAATGATTCGGTGCTCTAGGAGCAATAGTGGTTCTAGTTGCATTGAGACGCTTGGAAAGTCCAATAAATTGATCCACTTCATTAGGTCCTCTACCCAGAAAAAATTCACAACCACCGAATGATTCACCCACCTGTTAGTTGACCTTGTTCTTTTTAGTTCATTGATATTTGGAAGACATGGATGGGATGGTCGGGATAGCCTGATCAAAGTTATTTGTTAGTGCCACTACCAATGGACGATGGGCCTCAACAAATAAATGGGCAAAATGTTTTATTGGCACTATTTTTATATAAATCATCCTCACAGTACCCATTTGATAGGCTTTTGATGGGGTGTCTAGAGTCATCCAATCGTGTAATTTTTAAATGGCATACCGTGAAATGTGCGCTTGACCTAATGGCTAGTCCAGATTGATGAATTGGACTGCCCCCTTGGCTCGAAGCAAGGCTTAAATAACTACAGGAGCAGCTGTAACAACGGGAGCAGCAAAAGCTGCCTCCTTGGCTCGAATTGTACTTAATGGATAACTTTCTTTTTTCCAGATAATTTCTCATTGTGTATTCTTTTAGTAGCAAATGTAACAACAGGAACAGCAACACTAGCAATAGAAAAAAGTGACAATTCATGACAAGTATTTTAAAACTTTTGCAAAACATATAGAAAAGATAAAAGAACGAAGAAAAAGCATGAAATTGTTACCTGGAGGAGCATAGCCAACTGTTCCCTTGATACCAGTTGAGCTGGTTGGATCTTGAGAGGTACTGCTGGCAGCATTGGTAAGGAACCTTGCTAATCCAAAATCACTCACATGTGCACACATGTCATCGTCCAGTAGAACATTACTTGGTTTTAGATCACGATGAACGACCGGGCTGTCGTAATGGTGGTGAAGATACTCCAATGCAAAGGAGACATCAATGGCTATATCTAGCCTTTGAATAAGGTTCAAGCTCCTTAACTCCTGCTGCCCATGTACACTTGGATCCAACCACTTCTCTAGACTCCCATTAGGCATGTGCTCAAACACCAGAGCTTTGAAATCATTGCCTTTAAAATCAATGCTTGAGCAAGCAGTTATGATTTTAACTAGATTCCGATGCCGCATATTTCTCAAGGCTTCACACTCGGCCATGAAACTCCTAGAAGCTCCTCGTCGTTGAAGATTGAAAACTTTCACTGCAACAAGTGTTTCATCGTGATCTAGAATTCCTTTGTATACAGAGCCATAACTTCCAACACCAAGCAAATTGTCAGACGCGAACCCACCAGTCGCTTTAAAGAGATCCGCATAAGAGACATTTAAAAATTGGCCCTCCATGAAAGACGCAGGCAAAGGCTTCTTGTTGGCCTTTCTTCTCTCCCGATGAATGGCAAAGAGGAATGATAAGAGAATCAAACCTAAAACTCCACCAACCACGGAGAATGTTATCTTTAGAGAAAGCAATCTTCCGTGGTTCTTAGGAGCTTTCTTTGGGCAGGCTGGCAGCCTTAATTGTGGGATACCTCCACAAAGCTTGTTATTTCCAAGGACCGAAAATGTGCTCGAATTTTTGAAAAACCCTTGAGTTGGGACTTGGCCAGAGAGATCATTGGATGACAAATCCAAGTACTCCAGAAATGGAAATTTCTGCAGAACTGCTGGAATATGCCCAGACAAGTTATTGTGGGAAAGATCGAGCAGTAGAATGCTTTTTAAGTTCTTCAAATCCGGAGGAATGGCTCCTTGAAAGAAGTTATTGCTCAAATTAAGGAATTCCAGGTTCCGACAATTGCTTAGCGTGCTCGGAATTTCACCTGTCATTTTGTTGTATGCAACAACCAAATTTTGAAGTTGTTCCAAGTTACCAACTTCCGATGGCAGAGATCCGACCAAAGAATTCTCACCTAGAGAAAGATCAAACAGGGAGGGGATACTTACCACTTCCTTGGGTATGGTATTGTTAAGCTCATTTCTATGGAGGGCTAATGATACAAGAAGACGGCAGTTTCCTAGACTCGAAGGGATACTTCCGTGCAAACGATTTTCAAATAAATCGAGTTCAACCAAGTGAGTGATGTTGCCAATTGAAGATGGGATTTGTCCCACGAGTTTGTTGCTGTTCAAATACAAGCCCTCTAAATTTTGAAGCTTCCCAACACCAATAGGAATGGTACCCGTGACAGAACTCTCAAATATACCTAAACGATTTAAGTTGAAGAGATTGCTAATATCTGTTGGGATGTTTCCAGATATTGGGTTTCCTCCTAACCCTAGTTCTGTTAGGTGAGTAGAGAGGTTGACGATGGCAGCAGGCAGTGTTCCTTTCAGCTGATTGGAATAAATTCCTAATACTTCCAAACGGCTACAATTAGTTAAAGAAATGAGGAAACGCAAGTCATCGTCTCCTTCTCCACCTCCTAGCTTATTACCAGGTATATTTAGGATACGAAGATCCTGTAGTCTTCCCAAATCTTGAGGCACGGGTCCACTAAAATTACTTAAAGAAAAATCAACCATAGCAAGTCCTGAAGCATTGGGTAATGAAAATGGCATCGGCCCCGTAAATGCATTTCGTCCAAAGAGAAGATATTTGAGATTAGGAAGGGTGAGACCTAGATTGGGTGGAAGGTTTCCGTGAAGTCGGTTTTCTACCACGGATATACCAAGGATGGATGAGAGGTTGTAAAGCGAAGGTGGAATCACACCGGACAGTTTATTTGTAAAGACTTCAAGAAATCGTAAGTTCACCAGCCGTCCTAGTTCAACTGGAATGCTTCCTTCCAAACTGTTATCTGCTAGAGAAAGAGTAACAAGAGAGGAGAGGTTCCCGAGTGGTGGTGGGATGTTGCCGATGAGATTGTTCCGGCCGAGCTCCAACCATGTAAGCTTTGACAGAGAACTAAGCTTGACGGGAATTCTCCCGCCGAGCTTGTTACTATATAAATAGATGGATCTGATTTCCGAGCAGTGGGACAGGTTGTCAGGGATTCCTCCTTGCAGCCCATTAAAGCTCAGATCAAGATTGCGAAGCCGGAAGAGCCGGCCAATTTCACGTGGGATTTCGCCATGAAAGCTATTCCTCGAGAGGTTGATACTCCTGAGGAAGGTGAGGTTTGCTAGGTGAAGTGATATGGACCCCACCAATCTGCTGGACGATAGATTCAACGCGGTTACCCTTTGAGGATGCCGGCGACCGCATGTGACTCCTTCCCAGTTGCAGAAATGGAGGGAATCATTCCACGAGCTGAAGACCCGGAAATGATCTTGGGATATCCGATCCTTGAATGCAATCAAGGCGAGTCTGTCCGTCTCATTTCCGAAGGCGGGGGACCGGAGTCCTTTGCAGTTGATGCATGGGAGAAGGAAGGCAAGGATGAGTAAGGACCAAAATGCCATTGGACGTACAAGTCCAACCTCCATACTTCTTGTGAATGGGAGGGCTACAGAAAAAGAAAACCAAAGAAAGGCCAGTTGCTTTCTTGTGTGGAGTTGTGTTAAAACCTTCCTATATTTGTAGGGAGTGCAGATCGTCTGTGTTAGACGTTAACGTCAGCGCAGATAACATCAACTGACATCACCGCAATGTTTTAACGTGGAGTGCGGACTGTGTTGAATGCACAAGCAGCTCCAGCGCCATTGCTTCTCATTAGTACACGTTCACTGCGAACTACACAACCAACTTTTAACGTGTGAAGATTTTTCTGAGTCCCACCATAATTTTTTTCATATAAATCTAGAGCACGGTCCCAAAAACGAGGTACGTCCAAACATCAAGTGGATCACACCACATAAAACATTGGGGATTGAACAAACTTCTGTTGAAACTTTTCTAGACCCAACATCGGGGCTTATTTTCCATCTGACCTCTTCATAAGATCACACATGGCTAGATGAAGTTAAAATAAAAATATCAGCTTAATAAGAGTATTCTGTCGCCCCAGGAAGTTTTCAATGGTAGCATCAATTCCTAATGTCCTCAATGATGTGGTCCACTTTAAATTTGAATTTGCATTGTTTTTGGGTTCATAGCCTATAATGATCTGAAAAAATGAACTGCCGGTGTGGATCTAACAAATATATCATGGCGGAGCCCACGTAAATTTACATCTCCCGTGCTTGCTGTGTGATGCAGGGGAGCGGATTAGGTGAGACTGGGCATCACCCAAGAAGGTGCAACCATTACCATGGGGCCTACCTTGATTTGTTTATTCTATACCCACTCCGTCCATCCAAATTAGATCATTCTACCAAAGTTTAAGAATATACAATTATCAGGTGGACCATACTCTAGAAAAAAGTGGTGATTGAATACTCTACTATTAAAAACTTCTTAGGGATCACTTTAATGTTTCCATGGTTTTTATTTGACATCCAATCTGTAAGTTCACATAAGCCTGGAACATATATCAGCTTGATACAAAACTTTTGTGGCCCGTTATTGGTAAGTCAGCACTGTTTAGTAGGGCATAGGTAATGGTAAGCCACCATTGTTTCATATTTTGGATAATTCTTTAAAATGTTCCGGAGAAACGGATGGACCGGGTGGATATAGAATACGCATGTCAAGGTGGGCATCACTGTAGGGGCCGCACGTCTTGGGTGAGGCCGGGTCTCACCTAATATGTTCCCACATTTTCGTGAGATAAGAGAAGGTAAAGTATTTACCCGTGAAACTTCAGTGGGCCCTATTATTATGTATTTATCAGATCCATGCCGTCCAGCCATTTTTTCATACCAATTTATGGAACTAGACAAAAATTGAGGCAGAACTAAGCTCAACCGGGCCACATTACAGAAATGGTCTGAATTGAATGCCTGCGGTTGAAAACTTCTTAGGGTCATAGGAGGCTCTAATCAAGCTTATATTTGTATTTTCCCTTCATGAAGGTATGTGTAACATTATTAAGAGGTTAGATAGCAAATAAATGTAACAGTAGACCTTAGGAAGGTGTCAACGGTTTCCATTCAATCTTGGCTACTTTCTTTGATCATGGTTTACTTAAGCTTTAGATATGCCTCGGTTTTGGGATCATGATCTAGAATCACCTGTAAAAATTGATGGATGGTGTGGATATGAAACATAAATCATTGTGGGACCCATAGAAGTTCCATACGTTAAAAGTGATGCTGTGTAGCACGCCCTGTATTTGGGAGAGAGAAATCGTGCGTATCTCATAAGCCAGAGTCATCTGAGATGACATGGACCAATGAGAAGCAATGGCGCTGGAATTTCTCGTGCCTTCAGCACACACGATCCGCACTCTTTAACGTGTGTAACTTCTGTGGCCCACTATAATATATGTGTTAGATCCAAACATTCCATCGATTTTACCTGTCCATTTTATGACATGAGCCCTAAAATGAGGCAGATTCAATGCTCAAGTGGACCACAAAATAGAATGAAGTGAAGATTAAACAACTACAGTTGAAACCTTTGTAGACCGAACTTGACCTTTGTTTTCCATGTTACCTATTTATAAAGCCACAAAGATCTGGACCAAGCAAAAAACACAAACATCAGCTTGATCGGAGCCGTCTTTAGCCCCAAGAAAGTTTCACCAGTAGACGTCCAGTTCCCACTGTTTCCTATGGCGTGGTCTACTTAAGCTTTGAACCTGCCTCGTTTTTAGAACATGTCCTAAATGTATTTAGAAAAATGAATGCACTGGATGGTTCTAACATGTACATCAGGTGGGGCCAATGAAGTTCCACCCGTCAAAACATAATGCTTTTCTTCTCTCTCCTGGAATCGTATTAAGTACTCTCAACTCAATTTTAGTGCATCTGACGCGGTATGGCTGGGACCCACCACCACCCAGCTAGTTGATGTGAATCCGGATCATTTGCTCAACAGCATTTTTCCATTAATCGAGGCCTGATTGGTCTAGTTGAGCACATGCTAATACTTACTACATTCTGAGCTGGACCAATCAAGTAGTTGGGATTCAGTTGATGTCAAAACTCTATGGTCCTTGCCATGATGTATGTGTTTCATCCTTGCCAGCCATATATTTTTGCAGCTCATTTTAGGACATGAACAAAAAAATAAGGCAGATTTAAATGTCAGGTAGACCACGCGAGAAAAATTAATGATTGAATTCCCACCATTAAAAACATCATAGGGCCCCATTGTAATGTTTATTTGCCATCCAACCTGTTGATTGGGTCACATGACCTTGGATGAAGGGAAAACATGAATATCAACTTGATCCAAAACTTCTGGGGCTGCCAAGAAGATTTCAACTTTAAGAATTCAATCCCCACAGTTTCCTGTGGTATGGTCTACTTGAGCTTTTAATCTACATCATTTTTTGGATCATGCACTCAAATGAGCTCAAAATAATGGATGAACGGCGTGGATAAAAAACGTACATTATGATGGCGCCCAGAGGTTTGACATCAGTAGCTGGCTAGTGCTGGTTACGGCCAAACCGCGTCTTCCGTTTTGGCGGTGTAAGGACTCACTGGAACGCACCGTGGGCGCATGGTTTAAGGACTATGTGAGACCCACCGTAGTGTATGTGTTTTCTCCACGCATTCATCGGTTTTTCCATTTTAGGCCATGATATCTCAAAATGGAAGGACATCGGAAGCTCAAGTGGACCGCACCATAGGATCCAGCATGTGCTGCCACAGACAGGGACCCATTTGCTGAGATGGTCCGGTGATCTAAACCATCCATGTTCCAGATATTACACTAGTTAAATGGTAGATTATAGTCAACATTTCAGAGATGGCACTAACCTCTGATTTTTATAGTTGAATGCACTCCATTGAAAATCTCTTTCATTGTTCTAAATTCATCTACGGATAGTGATGGCCACAATAATAGCGATGGCCGCAATAACCGTTCATTTTTTTATTTTCAAAAAAAAAAAAAAAAAAGTCATGTAATAGAATGGCTAGGATTGTCAGAACAATCTACTTTTTCTTATGGCCCATCCAAGGTATGGCCTACTGGATGATTGGTCTGGAACTTATCAGCGTCTGCTATGCCAGCACTCATGTGCTTAGTACGTACAATGAAACTAAGTGATAAACCGCATTCCAGCCCAAGGTCTTCCGCTCTGTAACAAAATAGCAAGTGTGAGGAGCCCGTGCCCACGAATGATGGGAACTTAGAGAGGAGTCAAGGAACATCTGTGGTACCACCAGAGCCCCTCAACAGGCTGTTGGACACCTGATCTAGAAGATTAGGCTGATCTGATCCACTGGATGGCTGTTGTTTGATTTGTAATAATGTATTCATTTGCCTTATACATGTTTACCCAACAAAATCATCGGTCGACCTAAGGTGTCTATTCAATGGGGATAGTGCGATCGACTGTCCTATCATTTTTTTTTTTTTTTTTTTACAAGCAAGCAACATAGTTCTGTGCATTTGAACATTTCAGATCTTTTCACGTGGACTAGCAATCAATGGTTGATGCCGTGTCGCCCACCTTTTCACATGGACTAGGAATTACTGGCTGATGTCGCGTGGGACACCTTCAAGAACTCCATCTGAGACTTTCCCTGTGGGCCCCTCGTCCTCATGTACAGCCTGTAGTCGAGGAGTTCTATCATGCACGTGAGTTCTCTTCATCAGGTGTGATGCTAGTGTCAAAACAAAAGTGACTTCACTGTGGTGTCGGTTGATAAGCTGGCTATGAGAAATTGTTTCTGTGTAATATATTAACTCAAGTTAAACAGTCAGATTTTAGGAGCCAGCATTGATAAGTCATTATATAATGAAATCATATTTGTTCGAACAATTCTAACGGCTGATTCATGGATATGTTTGTAAAATTCAGACCATACCATCCATGGTTTGAGAAATGGATGGCTATGAAATAGAAGTCTTGAGGCAGATCATCCGATCAGTGTGATTTAAACTATTTAGTCGGTGAAATAGATTTTGAACCAAATAGACAGTTGGGATGGATGGATTAGATTCTCTAGGTGTCCCAATGCATATCTAGGATCATAGAAAAAGTGGCAGAAATCTAAAAAGTGCATATCTATATATCCACGATTTAGTACATTGTGCCTACTCAAGCTTTAGATCTACCTTGTTCTTTGCCTAAACGTCCTAACATCCGCCAGCATATATAATAGTTATATCCGCTAGCATATATAATAGTTATCTATAGCTGTAAGCTATGGATTTTAGGTAATCATCATAATAGGTCTTTGCATGCTACACACAAAGTGGAAGAGAAGCTAAAGCGGGCTACTACCATCAAGAAATCGAAAAGACAAAATATGCTGGGCTGCCAGTAAAATCAAAGCCGTTAGCAGGCTTTTGTGCGTGAAAATGTAAGTTGTCTGCAAGTTAACAGAGGTACTTTTTTTCCCGTAAAGGTGAGAACACACCACCATCATATATATATATATATATATATATATATATATATATATATATATATATATATATATATATATATCAGAAATGGTACTATGAGGTCTACGTCATGGTAACTTTTCATGAGATCAAGCTGTGTGGCCCCAACATGATGTTTGTCAAAAATCTACCCCATCAATCAGATGCATCATTTCATGGTGGGCCAACGGCTTAAAAATCAAGTCAATCCATGACTTAGATGGGCCACACCACAGACAAAAGTTGAGAGGGGTAATCCGCCCATTAAAACCTTTATGAACGATTATTTGGCTTACTGAGACGTGGTTCACAAATCCAGCTCATCCATTGTATGTGTCCCACTTGGATGAGGGGTCAGACCAAGTTTCAGCCGCATCCAAAACTCAGGTGGGCCCCACCAAGTGCTTTTAGATGTTTTAGACATGTCTTCACATGTTTTAGATGGTATGGCCCACCTGAGTTCCATATATGGCTGATTTTTTGTATATCCCATGACCTAAAGGGGACCCATCAAATGCACGGTGTTAATGTTTGACACACATCAAGGTGGAGCCCACACGGCTCAACCTCATGGTAAGTTCCCATGAGGTCAACCTCATAGTATCATTTCCATATATATATATATATATATATATATATATATATATATATATATATATACATGCGCCCCTAGAAAGAACAAGCTACAGCTGTCATTCAAATCGGACTTTTTCCAAAAAGTGATATCCATATCCCATCCACGTATAAATAACCAGATCCATTTTCAATCCAAAAATCCATATAACTATCGAATTCAGGTCAGATCTAACTCCAAATCTTCCACATCACAAATCTAAAAAAATATATTTAATTTAACAGTAAATTGTGCAAATCCCAATGTTTGTTGTGGTATGGTCGACGTGAGATTGGAATATGTCCCATTTTTTGGATGTGGCCTTAAAATAATCTGAAAATTCAGATAGACGGCATAGATTTAGCATATATATTAAGGTGTCACTCACACCCCCGCCTCACTAACGCGGAAGCCAACTGCATATTGAGTAAACTCTGTGGGGTCCACCGTGATTTATGTATTTCATCCACTTCTTTCATTCATTTTATGGCTTGAGACAAAAAATTAAGTGTGTTAAAAGCTTAAGTGGACCACAGCTGTCACGCCCCGAAATCTGGACATAGAGTGTGCACCCTCAGGCCCAGTTTATGGGGTATGACTCGTGCACAAAAGCACTTAATTCAAAAGTGAAACTGTTATAGAGGCATGTGATCATATGTGTACCAAGTTCAAATTATCATTTGACAACAATTAAATACAAATACAATCCATATACAATGGTCCACCCATTTGGGACTTATTAATAATGTTATCAAACGAAAATAAAATAAAAAAATGATGGAAATAATCTAAATGTCTTGATTCGTAGCAGCCACTTCTTCCTTCGTTAAGATACTTGGTGGTTCCTCCACTTGTTCAGGTTCCTGCTCATGTATATCATATGTACCATCTGTATATATTTACTTCCGTCAGCAGGGAAGTCCAGTGAGTAAACCCATCATAGTTCACACCCGTCCAAATAAGTAGTACATCCAAATACAGCCTTACAATTAAATTTACACTATGGATGCAATAATGTTATGCAAGATGATATGATGCATCAAGTGGGCATTACTCAGTCTTCCACTTGCTTCGATTGGATCCCATCAATCGGCTCCCCCTTCCTTGTAGGGCGGACTTCCACATATTAGTGGGCTTCCAGGATGGTCCCTGGGTAACCGGGTACTTAAGTACCTACCGGTCTTCCAGAGCGATGCTCCAGGATAACAATGTATGAATATATGAAGCGTATGGCATGTCGTATTCAATAATCATCTCCCCATTGAGAGGCAACAGATAATTCATTCATCTCTTCTTTTGAGAGGCGCATATATATTAGTCAACCATCCCTCCTTTTGAGAGGCACATATATATTAGTCAATCATCCCTCCTTTTGAGAGGCATATATCATTCCTGTCATCTCTCATTTTGAAAGGTACATACATATTATTTGTCATTCATTTCATTCCACATGTATAAGTAATAAAATGCATTGGCATATATGCATAACACCATCATAATCAACACAAGTCACCCCAAGCATAGCATCACACCACAACAACCTACTTTATTCAAATGAATAGGAAACATGTTGGATTTACTCACCTTGATTCGGCGGAGATGATTTCGTACAATATATGTATCGGATCAATTTAGAAACCACTGATTTGAAAATAATTTGATGTGTGGCTGGGCTCCACTTGTGGACGGTTTGATATTCGGTTCCTCTTAAACTCAGTCTGATGCAATTAAACTATGCGCAACTCGATAAGTGTTTCCAACATAAAATGATGAAATCTCTACACAAGTTCACACCAGATGATTCATTAGGTCCTACACTAGTTTTCTTTTGGATTTTCCTGAATTTAAATACAGTATACCAACGTATCGAGTGAGTCATAGTGAGAAGAAATGGTAATTACGATTTATCTTTGAATCAAAAGAGTAGAGATGGAGACTTACTAAATGAATGGTGTATGCGGGGTCTGATTTAGTCCTAGGATCGATCGGCGGGTAGACTCAGTTATCAGTTCTCTTCTTCTTCTTTTTCTTCTTTTCTTTCTGATCTCTCTTTCTGAATCTCAGATTGTTTAGATCTCACACACTCCTCTCAATGCCTCTGGAACAAACTTAAGAAGAGACTCGTGGATAGCTTGAACATACATGATAGTTGCAGCATATAATTTGCTATTTATAAGAGTTTTCCATTCCTTAAATGCTAATCGCATCTTAACTTAATGTTGGTGCTTACTCGTTGATCAGATGGGCCTTACTGTGATTGGAGAGGATTTTGAATCGACGATTATACGAGATCCAACGGTTGAGACTTCTGACGGGAAGACCAGATGCTCTAATGTCAGATTTACAGTCTAGGTAAATCCTGTCAAGGAGTTTCTTTTGGACGGTTTAGATCTTTGTGATAGAGTTTGTGGACCATAGAAACTAGTGGTTTGGATCGGTTTACATGGTGGGTTCTTCGGTTGCAAGTTTCCACTAGGTGTAACTCCTCTCCGAGAAACCAGGAAATTTGAATGCAGAATTCATGTTTTAGACGTTGCAACGTAAATTCTAGGATTACTCTAATAGAGTTTGGATGCCCTAATTAGAAATTGACGGTTGGGATTACATGTCTAATAGAGGCACTTTTCTAAAGGAGTTTGAAAGATTTGATTAAAACCACACGCGTCCGAGAAAACAGGAAGGGAAATGCTTGCGGCAACTCTCTGATTGGTTGGTCGATGCAATAAGTTGTTGGAGTGTTAATGACCATCTAATGGAAAGGCTTAGAGGAGTTAATCTTAACCCAGATTTGCAAATTTGAATTTTGATTCATACATCGAGAGAAAACAGGAAGTTTCCTGTTTAGAACGAGATTTGCTCTTGAAATCCGGGAACACTATCTCGGTTCCAGTTGGATGAGGAACACAGCAAGTGCATGTACACGTGTTGTGCATGGGCTCATATGTGAGATTTATGATAAATCTATTCCGTTCAATTAGTTTGTTGGGTCTTGATATGGCACAAGTTCAAAGATGAGGTTCAGCCGAATTTTAAGTTGGCCGCATGACAGAAAATAATGGGGAATTGGATGATGGTTGTTGAGAATTTTATGAGATTGGTGAGAGGGGCTGGATCATTGTGATGGGTCATATAGAGCTGTGGAATTAAGATATGGAAGGTTTGGATTGATTCTTCTAGTGGTTTCAAACTTAGAATGTTGCTGTTGAAAAATGTTCTTTTCGAGGACTGGGAGAAGAACACGAAAGGACGAGGCTCTTTGATTGGTTGCAGGCTACGGGAAGGTGTTGGTGCCATACGGAGCGTTGGTTGAGAGGGTTTGAATGGCTGAGATCATCTGAGAACAGATCACATGGATTGCCTAGGTAGAAGCCGTGACGAGAAAGGAAAGAAGAAGATGGAGATATTCTAGGATTGCGGAAGAAGGCTTTGCACATAAATTATACATTTGCAATGGGCACGTGGGGTCCACATAAATGATTTGGAGTAATCTAAATGGTTCATCAGATTTGCTAGATCATATTTGGGCATGGGTTGAAGAATGAGGTGGTTCTGAATCTCAGGTAGGCCGCACAAAGGAAAACAGCGGGGATTTGATGATGTACGATGATGGTTGTTCCACTGATGACGAATGGTCCAGATCAGCAAGTTGGGTTCCAGTGGTGGCTAAATGGTTCAGAAAGAACGGAAAGGAAGAAAGAAGTTTGAGAAGGGAACTTGGGTTCATGATTGTACGCTGACGTGCGTTATTACTTTTTTTTATTCATTTTTTTTTGTTGTGGGCCCCACGGAGATGGTTATGCAAGATCCACACCATCCATCAATTTTTCCTGCCCATGATGACCTACAGGCTCGAATATGAAGCAGATCTATATCTTAAGTGGACCACACAACGATAGGTCAGGAGGCCTTGTAAATTTCAATTTAAAACACAATTTAATCTGAGTGTGTACCGAGATACGTCAGATGCTCAGAGACTGGTCTCCCTCATTTCTCTTATTTTACTAAAAATAATTAAATGCATGTGTAGTCCATTTGAACTGTTAGTTTGGGATAAAACTTCAGTATGACTTGCCAATTTGCATGCTCTATCAACGGACGAAATTTGGGCCTTGATCTCTCGAGGATGACCAAAATACCTTTTTAATGGCTTAGGCTAATCCGTAATTCAAAACAATGTTTATTAATTTTCTATGTGAAAACTAACCGGTAGATTAGAAATACACCCCGTGATCTCCTTAATTAACGGTTTACTTTGATTTTTGGGTGGCCCGTTTGACAGATACAATTTTGATGTATGGTCAGATGGTGTCCTAATATTAAAGTAATTGTATGGTTATAATATTAATAATGTATATGGTTTATTGTATGGTCAGTTTTGTAAATGAAAACATAGAAAGTGGTTTTTGGATGTGGTTTAGGTTACGATTGTACACCGTTAGAGTTTAGTGATGCGTTTAGTATGCAAACTTACTTAGATTGAAATTTTGACAATAGGTTAAGCCTATTTTTAGGTGATGAACGAGATGAACGAATCAGATTCTAATTGGGATACTTGTACGAACGGATATGAAGATCGAGTAGTTCGTTTGTTATGATCGGTTGGTCCAAATTCAAAATGGAAGGTCAGATGTCTTCACTTATGGTTGTAGGGTATTTCTACGGTTGGTTTTTACGTGAGGGTGAGAACATGAGGGTATTTAATGACATGTCTTAAGAATCGATGGTTGAATGGCTTGATCTACGAATGAAAAATACTCCCTATGTTTTAGATTCACGCTAGATTAGAGATGAACAGTTAAAATTGATCAATCTACATACTTATGGTTGAATAAGTGTTACTGTACCAACTCACGTACGTGTGAGCTTGCACTCAAAATTCTGGGTTGTTACAACAGCATAGGAAATAAAGTGAATTGAACCTGTATTGTTGAAAAAATCTTAGGGGTCGTGGAAGTTTTGGATCAAGCTGATATTTATTTTTTCCCTTCATCAATGTCAGTGTGATCTTGTGAACAGGTTGGATGACAAATGAACATCACTGTGGCCTAAGAAAGGTTTCAACGGTGGAAATCATTATACCCGATGTTTCTTGTGGTATGATCCACCTGAGTTTTGGATATGCAACGGATGGACGGTGTAGATAAACGCAATCCAATTTTCTCTTACACTGGGCAGTAGCGTCCTTTGACGCTGATTCCAGAGCCTAAAAGTCTTTATTATTATTATTTATTTTTATTTTTTTTGCCAAGTGGGGTCCAGTTACAAATGATCTGGTCCATTCATTAGCTCGGTCATCCGTGAAAGGCCCAAAAAGCCCTATAATGGATATCTTTTGGTGGTATATTCACATCATAGTAGGCCTATTAATGGTGGACACACAACTTCACTGTTCCTTGTTATACTGGATCTTCTCCAGATTCGGGCCCATGATCTTAAATGAACTATCAAGATGGATGGACAGCATGGATGTAACATATACATCATGATAGGCCTCTTGAGTAGGCCCTAGGATCACTTCTCTCAAAATGGTTTGGTTGAAGGCTTGAAGCATGCAATTGTGAAGATCCAATTGAATCTCACTGGTAGATCTAGATCCGACTCGAATATAATTCAATTTTTTTTTTTTTTTTGTGAACCCAAATCCTATCCATTTAATTATTCGGACTTATTTTAAAATCCAACTCCGCATTATACAAGTTCAGAGCGAATCGGACCTTGGATTTGACCCGCTTCATTGAGAGCCTTATGTCATATAAACTCCTGGCTAGGACCCACAATACATTACAACCTACGAAACTAACCATCCACTACCAATAATTAATAAAGGTAGACTTTTTTATTAATTAAAATTTTTCGTGTAAAACTAATTTATTTCCCCATAAAGACATCTTTTAGTACCCTTACCAAAAAGGATGGATGTGATTTAGCTATTGATAGTACCAAAATGGCTACCGGTGCTCTATGAGCCCTACCATGATGTATATGTTTTATCAATGTCATCCATCTATTTTTTCTAATCATTTTATGGCATGAGCTAAACAAAAGTGGTTGATCCAAATCTTAAGTGGACTACATCATAGGAAACAATGTTGATTAAGCGCCCACTATTAAAAACTTCTCAAGGGCCATGATCTCAAGGGCCATAAGAGTTTTGGATCAAGCTGATATATGTTTTTTTTTCCCCCTTTATCCCAATCTATATGACCTAATCAACAGATTACATGTCAAATAAAAATAACAGTGGGCTCTACGACATTTTTAATGATGGACATTCCATGGTTAGTACACATACCCACATTGTTAGTCACAATGCAATGTTAGCCACCCCCTACGTTGGGAATCGACAGCCGGGACCTCAGTGTTGAAATAAGGTTATCTTCACTCGGTCTTCCATTTTCCCAAAGGTATTGGTGTTCCATCACTACTGTGTTTCCTTCGATGTGCTTCACTTGAGATTTAGATATGCCTCAATTTTGGGATCAAGCCCTAAAATGACCTGCAAAAATGGATAGGCAATGTGGTTAGAACACATACATTAGGGAGGGGCCCAGAAAGCACTGACCAGCAGCCACTTGGCTAGGAAGTGGATTACCTGATGTGCGACACACCACTGACCTTGATGATGTGTCGATGTCACCAAGTTCTGTAGCCCTCACCATAATGTATGTGTTATATCCAAACCATCCTTCAATAAGGCAAGATTGTTTTGGACTTCAGCCCAAAAATGAGACAGATCCAAAGCTCAAATGACCACACCACAAAAGGCAGTGGGGATTGAACGTCTACCAAAGAAAAATGATT
This sequence comes from Liriodendron chinense, assembly GCA_003013855.2. Lineage (NCBI taxonomy): Eukaryota > Viridiplantae > Streptophyta > Magnoliopsida > Magnoliales > Magnoliaceae > Liriodendron > Liriodendron chinense. The sequence goes on from ML058333.1 coordinate 9,306,405, forward strand.
GGGGGTCATAGAAGTTTTGGGTTAATATGATATTAGTTTTTCACTTCATCCAGGTATGTGTGACCTTATGAACGGGTTAGATGGCAAATAAACATCATGGTAGGCCCTACGAAGGTTTCAACAGTGTGAATCATTGTCCTCGCGGCTTACTGTGGTGTGGTCCACTTGAGCTTTGGATCTGCCTCATTTTTTATTTTTTTTTTGGCACTGTATGATAGGTGAAGCCCAAACCGTTTTATGGCACCCTCCTGAATGTGTGTATAGATGTTTGAAAATAAAAGCAATACAGTTTATGGCAGACCACATAATCCGTTTGCAACTAGCTATTGGCAGCCTCACTAGCCCAAACTGGGCGGAGATCAGATACTACCCCCACCAAGACCTAGCTGGAGACAGACAATCCTGTCAAGGGCTGTGGGACCCACCATCATATATGTGTTTAATTTATCTAATCCGTCCATTCATTATGAAAGATCATCCTCCGACATGAGCCCAAAAGTAAGGCAGATCAAAGGATCGAGTAGACCACACCACGGGAAGTGGTGGTGACAATGACCCCACCATTGGAACTTTCCTAGGGCATATGTGATGTTTATTTTCCATCCAACCTGTTCATAGGTCACATAGGCCTAGATGAAGGGAAAACAAGAACATCAGCTTGATCAAAAACTTCTGTGGCCCTCGAGAGGTTTTCAGTGGTAGGCATTCAAACCCCAGGGTCTCCTAAGGTGTGGTCCACTTGAGCATTCGTTCTGCCTCACTGGGCTCATCACCTAAAATGGTTTTTCAAAATGGATGGACGGCACAGATGAAACACATACGTCACAGTGGCTCCCACACAGATATCAGTGTTGAGGTCACACCAAACCGCGTTCAAAAAGAATGCACCGCACTGTCTTACTTTTCCTGCATCAACTAAAGGAAATCCGTACTGCCTCATTTTAAAAGAATGATGTGAAATCGTTTCTCAACCAAGCGAAGCTTTTCCTCGTTGATAAAAAAGAACACGCACTCATTTCTCAATAACGAAAAGCTTTCTCAATAATGCATTCATTTTTTAATAATGAAATGCTTTTAGGACCATCCATTTCAAGGCTATATTAATCAAATTATAAAACATATAAACGTGTGAAAAGATAATAGAATACGTGGGCTAGGATTATTTATTTATTTATATAAAATCAACATATTTTGTTTTATTTAGTGTCCATTTGTGGGCAGCTGAATAAATGTCTAGGATTTCTCAATCAGCGTGTCTTCTTTTCTTTCTTTATTTCCTTAAACAATCAACGTGGCTTTTCAAGTTGCAAGACTTCCAATCTGGTTTTTCATAAAAAGTTGTTCCTTTGATGTCGGTCAACAGTAAAAAGTGTTAGTTAATGGAGTGACAGACAACCTTCCCTATATGCAAGTGGGACCTAAAGAAATTTAGATCAGATAGGTGTTCACACAATTTTATGAAGGTTTTCACACAAATAATCGTATGACCCTCTTGCACAATGAATTTATTTATAGAGTTTTATAAGAAATAGAGTCCAAGAGAGAGAAGGGGAAGAAATGAGAGAGGAGGAGTAGGTGGTATTGAAGTTAGGCTTGGGCTCTCTCTTTTTGGTAGGTAGTTCAAGTCCTTCCCCTTGTAATTTTCTTTTTCAATTTTGTCAATATTTTTTAGTGGTTTATATGATGGGTGTGGCTTGGGTTTTTTGAGGAGCTCACTAAAATGGGTGTATATGATTTTCTCATTATCAACAAAGTTTCAGGTGGTGTGTTCTCACCTTTTTGCTAAAAGAAAAAAGACAAAAAAAAAAGTAGAAAAGTAGAGGAGAAGTGGAAGAGTAGTTGTAGAATAGGAGTAGGAGTCTCTCATATGACTTCTATATGGGGGGCTTAAAGTGCTCATTTATTCCTCCCTCTCAAGCTAGAGGGTGGTGGTGCCAGCACACCCAACTTGGTGTATAATCTTTAGAAAACAACTTTTTAAATAGGCTCAGTGAAGGTATCGATAACCTGTTATGAAGAGAAGCGATGAACTATATAACGAGAGCACCTAATGTGACTTTTTCAATGACAAAATGATAGTCAATTTCAATGTACTTTGTACGCGCGTGAAACACAAGATTTATAGTGAGATATAGAGCGCTTAAATTATCAAAAAAAAAAAAGAAAGAAAGAATCGAAGGCTGATGTAGGTATATCCCGATGTCACATAAAACATATGTGATCCATATTAACTTGCCAATGGTAGATGTAAGGGCCTAATGCTCAGCCTTAGCACTAGATCGAGCAACTATGAGTTATTTCTTAGTGGCTCAAGATACATAGTTAGATCCAAAATAAATGCAATATCTTATAGTAGACTATCGAGTAAGGGCACATCCTGCATGCCCAATCTATATTTAAGAACCTATATGGACTAAAGGAAGATTTAGAGGCAATTTGAGTTCTATAATGTAACTCACCCTTGAGATATCAGAATCCTCGTAACTACTTGATAATAAATGAAGGTAGGTGCATTTTGACTTTGGATAAGAAATTAACGGCAAACTTAGAGTGATACAAAAAAGGATGACCACTAAATGGAATAACTTTAATACCAAGGAAATAATAAAGGGGGCTTAAATCTTTTATAGTAAATTCAAATGCTAAGTTTGATATCAAACGATATAAAAGAGAAAGATCATCACTAGTAATGATGATATCATTTAAATAAAGTATAATAAGAGGATGGTTTCATGAGAACAGTATGAAGAATGAATAGAGAATTATATATTATTAAAGGAATCCAACATGGAGAAGAAAAAGATTAAAATGATCAAACCAAGCTTGAGGAACCTGTATAAGACCACATATAGTATTCTTTAGGAAACAAACATGATTAGGAAGAAAAGGATTAACAAAATTAGGTCGTTGTTCTATATACACCGTTTCATGAAGAAAATTGAGGAAGGCATTATTAATATCAAGCTGATAAATAGATCAGTGCCAAACAATAGGAAGAGTAAGAACAACTTGAATAATAGTTAAGAACAACCCTAATAGTTGTAGGTTGAATGACAAAACTAAAAGTTTGATCAAAGTCAACACCTTCCTTTTGATTGTACCTTTTAGCAAACCAAAGGAGCTTTAAAACTGTTAATAGACCCATAAGCTAACTCGAGTTTTGTTTTGAACACCCATCTTGAGCCTACTACATTCATGTTTGCAGCGTGAGTAACAATTCTAAAGTTTGATATCGATCAAGTGTGATAGCTCTTCTTATATTGCAACATTCCACTTCGGACGGGCTAAGGCATGTTAAATGGTAATTGGTTCAGTAGCGTTATCAATAGAAACAACTGCATTAAGGACATAACTAGGTGAATGGTACTTTAGATTGGGCTTTGTGATACCAGCCTGAGCACTAGTGATCACTAGAGAACTCGGTGGAGGACTAAAAGAGATGATGCTAGACATGTGATCTAGTAAGTTTTTGCAATGACTTGTATAGATATTGCTAGATGTCACTACAACAAATATAAGTTTATACAACATCATTAATTTCAACCGCATTCGTTTAATGCACGTGGTTAGAAGTATAATTTATCGCGTTTGCTGTAAAAATGTCGTCATTTGAATTGTAATTGAGCCTTTTTTGTAGCAGTTGGAAAACGCTGTAAAAATAATTTACAACGGTAAAAAAACGTTGTTAAAAGAAATTTACAGCAATCGAAAAACACTATTAAAATTAATTCCACACTAAGAAATGCCTACTCAATGGGGTAGCAACACAGAGCATTCTTGTTCACTAGAAACAAGATAAACAAAAATATAAACATTGTTAAAAAAAATTTACAGCGATAAAAAAACGTCATTAAAATTAATTCCACACTAAAGAATACCTACTCCACGGGATAGCAACACAGAACATTTTTATTCACTAGTAACAAGACAAACAAAAATATAAGGCTTACCTCTCTCCCACCCATACAAAGAATCCCACACTAAGGAATAGCTTAAAAGATGAAAATAATGGAATAAAATATAATAGAATACCTCTCTCTACCTATGATCCTCCTTACATAGACCACACACCATGTGAGAGAGTATAGAACCAAGCCCATCCAACTAAGCTTCATCCTATACATGGCTTTACATGGGTGAATGAACAAGGGGGGGGGGGGGGGGGGGGGGGGGTAACACCATCGAATTCCATTGACTGTAAAGTTAGTATCATCAAATGACATCCATTTCGTAACTAAGGGTTTTCGTTTTGGATCCCATTTATAACTAAGGGCTCTCTTGGATGGGCCCACTTAATTCACAGCATCAATTCACCATGCCATTGGTAAGGCGGTGAATGACAAAGGATCTAGATTGCGTCTAAATTAACAAAGTATATAGTTGCTGTCACTTTCTTGAATTAAAGCTTGAGTATCTTCTATCAAATGGGCTACCATCAAAGTCCATTTGACCATAAGGTTAGCATCTTCCTATGAGGGTCATTTCGTAACTGACGTCTCCCACGGCACAACACCATCAAATTCTACACCGTAAGGTTAGTATCATCCAATGACATCCATTCCGTAACTAAGGGTTTTCATTTTGGAGCCCTTTTATAACTAAGGGTTCTCATGGATGGGCCCACTTAATTTACACCATCAATTCATGCATTCATCCATGCATGATTTACAGTAATGAAAGAACGGCCCACATTCAATGCACACATGTGGCCAGCCTCAGATCACCAGATCTTCTTGGCAAGGCATCTGGAGTATAGGGATCGCTAAGGAGAAGCTCTGGTGGCACCACACATGTACTCACCCTCCTCTCCACACGGGTACTCTCGTCTTCACGGTTCACATCATTTGCAGGCATGCGCTTTTCACACATGCCATCTTGTACATGAGCGGATGACCTTGGCTAGAGTGTTGTTTTTAACTTATTAGTCACCACCATTTTTAAAAGGGTGCAAAACTCACAAAGTTGTCCATTCACGGTAGACTAACGTGGATTGCGTCCTACTCCCGCTAGTCTCCAGCTTGGAAACGGGCAGGAGCTCTGAATGGCCACCACGATGTATTAGTTTTGTCCACACCCTCCATCCATTTCGTCATATCATTTCAGGAAATAGACCAAAAAAATAAGGCATATCCAAGATATAAGTGGACCACATAATGGGGATTAAATCCTCACTGTTGAAAAACTTCTTGGGGCCACAAAAGTTTTGGATCACAGTGATATTTATGTTTTCCCTTCATCGTGGTCTATGTAACTTTATGTATGGATGATGGCATAACTTTATGTATAGATGATGGCAAGTGAACATCACTGTGCTCCTTAGGAAGGTTTCGACGGTGGTAATCTTTACCACAACTGCTTCCTGTGTTGTGGTTCACTTGAGCCTTGGATTTACCAAAATTTTGGTGCTGCTGCATAAAATGGCACGGTGGAACGAATGAATGCTGTGGATAAAACCTGCACATTATGGTGGCCACTTGCAGAATGTGCCCGTATTAGAGATCCGATCTCCCGCTCGAAATGGGTAGGAGATCCGACTAGCCACCGTGATGTGTGGGTTTTACCCACACAGTCCACCTATTTGCCTATCATATCATGCTATTGGACAAAAATTGTGGCAGATCCAAGGCAAGTGGAATTTTGGTCCAGTTTCATAAAATAGATTTGACCATGTGGATAAAACCCATACATAACAGGTGGCCACCCGATCGTAACTCCTGCCCATTCACAGCTGGAGACGGGCGGGCGTAGGACGCAATCCGCGTAGTCAGCCTGCAAAGGCAACATATGCATACCAGACAGGTCAAAAAAAAAAAAAAAAAAAGATGATCCAAACCGGACATCATAAATTTACAAACATGCAAATCTACTTGCTGTGAAATTAACCGCATCAGATTGCTAGATTGCCGTCAATTTGAAGCCAACGGATGCAGGCATGTTGATATTAATTCTGCATCCATTGAATGCATATTCTCTGCGCCGCATCACTGTGGCATGCTTCACGTTAAGACCCACCTAATGTACGTTTCAGATCAGGCATACGTATAGGCTGAGGGAACACGAATGGAAAAATGTTACACGAGAGTACACTCACTGGTCATAATTAAAAGTGTAAACTGCCGTTTCTCATGCGGTATGGATAGAGAAAAGCCAGCTGTCCATCTTCCACTGTCTCCCGTTCTAGGCACTGCATCATGAGACAAGTCAGTACCGTAATTGTCACGCCCCGAAATCCAGGACTCAGAGTGTGCACCCTCCGGCCCAGTTTACGGGGTATAACTAGTGCACTAAGTGCATTTATAACGTTAAACAACTTTAAGAGGCATAAAATGATGAAATACTGAGTTCTCATTTATTCATGAAGTATTCAACTATAAACTAAGTCCACCCATTTGGGACTTTATTAAATGTCTACTAATTATTGAAAATAATAAAATAAAAGAAACTAGTCTAAACGTCTTGGTTCAGGGCCGCCACTTCTTCCTCGGTTAAATTAGGCCAATAGTCCTGCGGTTCCTCTAGTGGTCCCATCTCATTATCAAGGGGCATTCTCTGAAGGTTCAACGTCTACATCATCTGTATATTTTTAATCCACAACGTCAGCTGGAAAGCCCAGTGAGTAACCCAATACGGTTCACATGCATTTCAATTAAACAGGATAAACACATGCCATCAAATATAGGTAACATATAATTAATGCAATAGTGAATGAAATGATGCATCAAGTGGGCATATATTCAGTCTTCCACTTGCTTCGATTGGATCCCATCAATCGGCTCCCCCTTCCTTGTAGGGCGGACTTCCACATATTAGTGGGCTTCCAGGATGGTCCCTGGGTAACCGGGTACTTAAGTACCTACCGGTCTTCCAGAGTCGAACTCCAGGCACAATAATTCATAATGCATGCAATAATTTACGTCCGTACATTTCATCTCTCATTTTGAGAGGCAATCTTTCATGACATTTATAAATAGAAATTATTTAAATAATATTTAAACAAGCACAAATTAATCAATATCACATATTGCATCCATCACACAACTTACTTAATTAAAATGACTAGGAAACGTGTTGGGATGTACTCACCTGTTGATAGTGGCGATTACTTTGTTAATTGTGTCACGTCCTGAGCAGAATCGGTCCTGAATCTACAATAAATGTAATTTATATTTATAAACCACCAATCTAACCTTAATATACTTATTTTCAATTTGGATTATACTTTATTGAGTTTTGGTTCCTTAATGGACGGTCCAGATTTGATTATTGTGACCCACGTTTCCAAAAGGAATGGCCCCTTTTACAATTTTCTGATGGTACGGCCCACTTGACTGGTGGTCATCCTATACTTGGTCACAAGTTCCCCAATGGTACACTACCAAATATGATTGATTATATTTTGCAAGGATTTTGTCGTAGGATATCCTAAAATGGTCCATTTATGATAATCCATACCGTGCCTCCCCACTATTTCACTTGGCATGGCCCACCTGGAACTCTGATTGGGCTGATTTTTTGTCCCAAGACTAATAATTCATTACTCCAGAGATTGGGTGGATCGGATTTTTCAAAAACTACACAGTGGGGCCCACAATCTCCTAACCAGTGGACAGGTGTTGTCCCCACTGTTTATCTTGGTATGGCCCACTGGAATATCCTGTACGGGCCATTTTTGGTCCTTAACTAGAAAACTTGTTTATTAAGATATTGGACGGATTAGATTTCTTAAAATGTCATCAAATGGGTCCCAAAAGTGGACAGCAATCCAAAATCGGACTGCCTCAACCATGTGTGTTGTTATCATTAATATTTTAAGTGGTGTGGGCCACCTGAGATTCGGATTTATCTGATTTTTGGACCCAAGCTGTAAAACATTATACTAAAACATATGGTCGGCTTGGATCTACTGATTTCATCTCAGTGGGGTCCATGAGTGGACCGCTGTCCACGCCTAGAATTTCTACCTTTTTAAATTTTATTTTTATTTTATAAGTTTTCACCATTAGTTTGTTTCAGATGGTGTGGCCCATTCGGACCTCAGTTTTGGTCCAAATTCGAACCCCCATCCTAAAATGAAATAGGGAAATAAATGGGCGGAGTGGATGTACAAAATACATCAAGGTGGGTCCCATGAGTGGGGCCCCCAAGTCACCCTGTCAAAAGTCCAACGCTGGACGTTCCAGCGTCAGAGACGCTGGACGTCCAGCCACTTTTCCTTTTTTCTTTTTCTTTTTCTTTTTTTTTTTTAATATTATTATTATTATTATTATTATTATTATTATTATAACGATTAAAAAGTGTATGTGGGGTCTACGAGAGATCTGGTCCGACCATTGGGTCGGCCACCTCATTGTGGCCCAATAATGTTTTGGAATAATATAATTTATCAGAATTAATTTACTAATTAAATAAAACAATAACAAAACAAATTTTAAAGGCTATCATTCATTCAATTGATGTGGCCCATCTGAAGGTCCATTCGATCTGAATTTTGAGGCCCATGTACATTTTGGCCATATGGTCATTATGACCCATCCAGATCGATTCCTGGCCCACCCAAATGGTCCCCATCAATCGTGATCATATATTCAAGGGTTAAGATAAAGATAAGGTCCCTAGATCAGTACAATGAACGGACGGACGATCCGACCCGTTCATTGGCTGGATCTGGCCTACTTAAATAAAATAAAAAGAACACCTACTTGATCTAGCCGCAAGATCCCTCTATTCCTCCTTCCTTCTCTCCTTTCCTTTCCTTTCTTTTACGATGGATGAAAACCATCTCGTTCTTTCTCTTTTTAAAGAGACGTTCGTTGGAGATTTGTTGCGGATAAGATGGGTTGGTTGAGATAAGATAAGGTTAATTTTGAATTTCAAAATTCGTATTTAAAGCAAAAAAAAAAGAAAATTAAATTCTTGTTAGTGATAGGACTCGATACCTGGTCTTCCCTCTCGCTTAAGAGGGCTTTAACCAATCAGTCCATGCTTTTCTTTTCTTTATCATCTTAAATTTATTTAGCTAAACCCATTTTTGCTCCTAAAAGAAAATTTTTCCTACCGAAATTTTAGGGTCGTTACATTCTACCCCCCTAATAAAAATTTCGTCCTCGAAATTTACCTGGGTTCTTATTCGAATAGCAGAGGATATTTTTCGCGAATTTCCGACTCTTGCTCCCATGATGCTTCTTCTGTTCCATGATGGTTCCACAGCACTTTAACTAACAGCACAGTCTTGTTTCGTAGTACATGCTCCTTCCGGTCCAAGATACGAGTCGGTTTTTCTACATATGAGACGTCTTCTTGAAGTTCCAGGTCTTGCCAATCCATAGTATGCGAAGCATCTCTTTCATACTTTCGTAGCATAGACACATGGAATACATTGTGAACACTTGCAAGTTGAGGTGGTAACGCAAGTTTGTATGCTGCAGCTCCTATTCGCTCTATAATCTGGAATGGACCGATAAAACGGGGAGCTAGTTTGCCTTTCTTTCCGAATCGCATTAATCCCTTCATTGGTGAAACTTTGAGAAAAACATGATCTCCTTCCTGAAAATGTAAGTCTCGTCTTCTGTTGTCTGCATAACTCTTTTGACGGCTTTGAGCTGCTAATAGACGCTTCCGAATGAGTTCAACCTTTACTGAAGCTTCCTGAATAATGTCGGGACCGATCAAACTCTTCTCACCCACTTCTGTCCAGCAATTAGGTGCTCGGCAAGGTCGCCCATACAATGCTTCGTACGGTGCCATACAAATACTAGCTTGATAGCTGTTGTTGTAGGCGAACTCAGCAAAATGCAGATTATCGTCCCAACTGCCTTTTAAATCGAGAGCACATGCACGTAACAAGTCTTCGAGTATCTGGTTCACCCTTTCTGTCTGCCCATTTGATTGTGGATGATAAGCTGTACTAAAGTCCAAAGTCGTACCCATGGCTTCTTGTAAACTTGTCCAGAACCGTGATGTGAATCGAGGGTCACGATCTGAGACAATGGAACTTGGTACACCATGCAACCGTACGACTTCTTTGATGTATAGTCTGGCTAAGACATCCATCGAATAATTTATTCGAATGGGAATGAAATGAGCCGATTTCGTTAATCGATCAACAATCACCCAAATCGAATCGTGCTTCTTCTGAGTCATGGGTAGCCCAACTATAAAGTCCATGGATATACAATCCCACTTCCATTCAGGTATCTTCAACGGCTGAAGAAGTCCAGACGGATTTTGATGATCAGCCTTCACCTGCTGACAGATAAAACACCGTGACACGTATTCTGCGATATCCTTCTTCAAATTTGGCCACCAATACAGCTGCTTCACGTTTTGGTACATCTTTGTACTCCCAGGGTGAATCGTGAACTTTGTTCGGTGAGCTGTCTTCAGAATTTCTTCTTTTAATTCAGGTACATTCGGTACGCATAGTCGATTACGATACCGAATACCTTTGTCTTCCCATATCTTCCATTCAGAAGCTTCTTTCCCTTGATGTTTAACTATCACTTGTTGTAACCATTCACTACTTCCTTGGGCTTCTATGATCCTGTCAGCTAAGGTTGGTCTTATCCTGAGATTTCCCAATCGAACACACTCATGATCACGGAATAATAATTCTACATCGAATTCCTTTGCATCATCAAGCATTTTCCATTCGTGAACCATGAGATTTGCCATGATTTGCTGCTTATATTGCTTCCTGCTGAGAGCGTCTGCTACTAAATTTGCCTTTCCAGGGTGATATAATAATTCGAAATCGTAATCTTTCAGAAATTCCACCCACCTTCGCTGTCTCATATTTAGCTCCTTCTGAGAGAACAAATATCGTAGGCTTTTATGATCGGTGAATAAATCAAACCGCTCGCCATACAAATAATGCCTCCAAATCTTTAAGGCGAATACAATAGCGGCTAATTCCAAATCATGTGTAGGATAATTACGTTCATGATTCTTTAATTGCCTTGACGCATATGCTATCACCTTGCCTTCTTGCATTAAAACGCAACCTAGGCCTAGAATAGATGCATCGGTATAGAGTATAAACTTCGCACCCTCTTGTGGAAGGGTAAGAACAGGGGCAGTAGTTAGAAGTCTTTTCAACTCCTGAAATGCTTCTTCACAGCTTTCGGTCCATATAAAAGGTACACCCTTCCGAGTCAAGCTGGTTAACGAGCCAGAAATTTTGGAGAAGTCTTTAATGAATCTCCGGTAATATCCAGCCAGACCAAGGAAACTTCGTATTTCCGACACATTAGTGGGTTGTTCCCATTTGACTACTGCTTCAATCTTTGCCGGGTCCACTGCTACTCCTTCTCTGGAGATAACATGGCCGAGGAATTGAACTTTCTCTGCCCAGAATTCACACTTCGAAAATTTTGCATACAGTTGGTTATCCTTCAGAACTTGCAATGCTGTCCTCAAATGCGTCTCATGCTCTCTACTAGTCTTCGAGTAAATTAATATATCATCGATAAATACGATAACGAACTGATCTAGATATGGCTGGAATATTCTGTTCATCAAATCCATAAACACGGCTGGGGCATTGGTCAACCCAAAAGGCATAACCAAAAATTCATAATGCCCATATCGTGTTCGGAACGCCGTCTTGTATATATCTGCTTCCTTAATTCGTAGCTGATGATATCCCGACCTTAAATCGATTTTAGAGAAATAACAAGCACCCTTCAACTGATCGAATAAATCGTCGATACGAGGTAATGGATATTTGTTCTTGATGGTCACCTCATTCAGCCGACGGTAGTCAATACATAATCGCATACTACCATCCTTCTTCTTTACAAAAATTACTGGCGCACCCCACGGGGATGTGCTAGGTCTTATGAAACCTTGTTTTGTTAATTCACCCAGCTGATCTTTCAACTCCTTTAATTCCATTGTCGACATTCGGTATGGCTGAATAGAGATTGGTGCAGTACCTGGTAAGAGATCGATACCGAAATCGACGTCCCGTCGAGGTGGTAATCCAGGAATGTCCTGAAAAACCTCGGGATACTCACTCGCCACCGGAATTTGATCCAAGGTCTGCTCTTGTGACTCACCTTCCTTTAGCACCATGATATGTATAAATTCTTTACCCTTCTCTATGACCTGCATTTGGAATGGTTCTTTGCCAGGAATAGAAAAAGTAACTGACTTATCATGACAATCTATTTTAGCTCGATTCGAGGTAAGCCAGTCCATACCTAGGATTACATCATACCCTGGCATGTCCATCACAATCAAATCTGCTGGCATAAGTACACCACCAATATTGAGTTGACATGCTCTACACACTTGTTTCAAGACTACTGCCTTTCCTATAGGTGTCTCAACTGAGATTGTTTTTCTAAGGTGTTCTGGTTTAAGGCCTAAGTGTTCCACTACAGTAGTTGATATGAAAGATAAGCTAGCACCAGAGTCGAAAAGAATAGTAACAGATTTATCACGAACATTTGCCATACCTTCCACCACATTGTTGTCCACCTCTGGCTCAGCAGTTGGTGCAATCGCATATACTTTTCCTTGCATTAGGTTGTTGTTTAAATTGCTGTCCTCCTCGATTCTGAGAAGTCGTAGGTCGAGCTGGCTGCTGGGGCCGATTTTGTTGGAACTGTTGCGGCCTGGGAGGTAACAACTTTGAAGATTGAGGATAGGGATTTGCTGACCGCGATGCCTGAGATGTCATGCCTGACTGTTGAGTTGTAGCAGGGAACTGCGCACGGGAAGGTAAGGAAGGTAGTAAACCCATGTCGTGAAGTCGAGTCCGACAGTGTATTGCTTTGTGTCCATACTTATTGCAGTGAGCACAGTTTCCAGCAAAGAACTGGTCTTGATTGTTCGCCACGAAAGTTGGTACATTAACCCTTTGCCTCTTCTCTAATGATTGCTGCTGACTTGGTGCAGACCTAGACTGACTTCCAGTTATTTGAGTGCGAGATTTCTGGAACCGTTCATTATCCATTTCAGCCTTGAACGCTTTGTCCACTATCTCAGCATAGCTTTTAATAGTGTCGGTGCAGAATTTTGTTCGAATATTCTGACGAAGTCCTTCATCAAACTTAGAGATTTTATATTCTTCATCTTCCAAGATTTTCGGAACATATCTGGACAATTCTGCAAACTTAGCCTCATACTGAGCCACAGTCATTGAGCATTGTTCTAACTTAGTGAACTCGGCCATTTTCTGATTTCTGTAGGCCCGAGGAAAATACTTCTCACGAAATTTCTTCTCAAACTCTGCCCATGTCCACTCATGATTAGCTTCCACCACCCGCTTTGCCGCACGCCACCAAACATCTGCTTCGCCTTGGAGGATGAATGAGGCCAATCGAACCTTTTGATTATCAGGGCAGTTCATTGCTTCTAATACCTTCTCTACTTGGACCAACCAATCCTCCGCTATAGTTGGATTTGTGGCGCCCTGAAACACCGGAGGCCTGAGTTTGGTGAACTTCTCCAGCAAGTCCACCTCTCGTGGTTGTTCCGATCTTATTGGCATTGTCTGTCGATTTCCACGTGGTGCTTGAGTCATGTCAGCCCATTGTGCAGCAAACTGTTCCTGTTGTTGTTTCATCATTGCCGCCATTTGGTGAAGTAATCCGAATGCTGCATCCAAGGGTTGAATGTTGGGTCCCGTAGGATTCGCCTGCGTTGTCCTAGGAGACAATGGTAACCGAGTACTGGGCCCCGCTTCATTTTGATTTGCTGCCGGTAGAGGTGGTGCAAGATTCTGTTGTTCCTCAAAGTTTTCTTCTTCCTCCATATAATTTTCATCTTGTTCTCTATTTGACGCCTCTTCTTCTACCACCACTGTAGGATTCACTACTGGTCCTTGGGCCACAGTTACACTTGTTGATGGTCCTATATCACGAAGGCTTTTTGATTTCCTAGGAGCCATAATCACCTAAGAGGAATAACGAAATTTAGTCCCCATGAGCCACTAAGGGGTTTATATTTTTTTACAAATTTTATATTAAACTAAACTTACCCAGCTACGATCAGGCCTTTAAATCACACTGATCGGAGCTGTATATTAATAAATATGAATTTTACAAAAATCAATAATTCTGATGGACATTGCTGTCCAGCAGGTTTTGTGTGTTATAAAATCATCTAACAATACCTAATTGCTATAAAATGATCTATAATTCCATTATCAATAACAATAAGCACTTTGAGTCTATATTGGACTTCAGATGAGCAGTACTTTTCATTTTTATTTATTTATTTATTTATTTATTTATTTTTTTTATCCCTAATTTTGATTTCTAAGTTCTCTATATTTACCCCGATCATTTAGGGAATGTCCTAAGTTTGTTTTCTAATTTTCAGGGGTCTACCATTTATGTAGAAAAGTGGGGTCATAACCTACAGGTCAACTAGGTTTTTAAGAAAAGCCTCTCTCTGATACCATTCTGTCACGCCCCGAAATCCGGACTCAGAGTGTGCACCCTCCGGCCCAGTTTACGGGGTATAACTGGTGCACTAAGTGCATTTATAACGTTAAACAACTTTAAGAGGCATAAAATGATGAAATACTGAGTTCTCATTTATTCATGAAGTATTCAACTATAAACTAAGTCCACCCATTTGGGACTTTATTAAATGTCTACTAATTATTGAAAATAATAAAATAAAAGAAACTAGTCTAAACGTCTTGGTTCAGGGCCGCCACTTCTTCCTCGGTTAAATTAGGCCAATAGTCCTGCGGTTCCTCTAGTGGTCCCATCTCATTATCAGGGGCATTCTCTGAAGGTTCAACGTCTACATCATCTGTATATTTTTAATCCACAACGTCAGCTGGAAAGCCCAGTGAGTAACCCAATACGGTTCACATGCATTTCAATTAAACAGGATAAACACATGCCATCAAATATAGGTAACATATAATTAATGCAATAGTGAATGAAATGATGCATCAAGTGGGCATATATTCAGTCTTCCACTTGCTTCGATTGGATCCCATCAATCGGCTCCCCCTTCCTTGTAGGGCGGACTTCCACATATTAGTGGGCTTCCAGGATGGTCCCTGGGTAACCGGGTACTTAAGTACCTACCGGTCTTCCAGAGTCGAACTCCAGGCACAATAATTCATAATGCATGCAATAATTTACGTCCGTACATTTCATCTCTCATTTTGAGAGGCAATCTTTCATGACATTTATAAATAGAAATTATTTAAATAATATTTAAACAAGCACAAATTAATCAATATCACATATTGCATCCATCACACAACTTACTTAATTAAAATGACTAGGAAACGTGTTGGGATGTACTCACCTGTTGATAGTGGCGATTACTTTGTTAATTGTGTCACGTCCTGAGCAGAATCGGTCCTGAATCTACAATAAATGTAATTTATATTTATAAACCACCAATCTAACCTTAATATACTTATTTTCAATTTGGATTATACTTTATTGAGTTTTGGTTCCTTAATGGACGGTCCAGATTTGATTATTGTGACCCACGTTTCCAAAAGGAATGGCCCCTTTTACAATTTTCTGATGGTACGGCCCACTTGACTGGTGGTCATCCTATACTTGGTCACAAGTTCCCCAATGGTACACTACCAAATATGATTGATTATATTTTGCAAGGATTTTGTCGTAGGATATCCTAAAATGGTCCATTTATGATAATCCATACCGTGCCTCCCCACTATTTCACTTGGCATGGCCCACCTGGAACTCTGATTGGGCTGATTTTTTGTCCCAAGACTAATAATTCATTACTCCAGAGATTGGGTGGATCGGATTTTTCAAAAACTACACAGTGGGGCCCACAATCTCCTAACCAGTGGACAGGTGTTGTCCCCACTGTTTATCTTGGTATGGCCCACTGGAATATCCTGTACGGGCCATTTTTGGTCCTTAACTAGAAAACTTATTTATTAAGATATTGGACGGATTAGATTTCTTAAAATGTCATCAAATGGGTCCCAAAAGTGGACAGCAATCCAAAGTCGGACTGCCTCAACCATGTGTGTTGTTATCATTAATATTTTAAGTGGTGTGGGCCACCTGAGATTCGGATTTATCTGATTTTTGGACCCAAGCTGTAAAACATTATACTAAAACATATGGTCGGCTTGGATCTACTGATTTCATCTCAGTGGGGTCCATGAGTGGACCGTTGTCCACGCCCAGAATTTTTACCTTTTTAAATTTTATTTTTATTTTATAAGTTTTTACCATTAGTTTGTTTCAGATGGTGTGGCCCATTCGGACCTCAGTTTTGGTCCAAATTCGAACCCCCATCCTAAAATGAAATAGGGAAATAAATGGGCGGAGTGGATGTACAAAATACATCAAGGTGGGTCCTATGAGTGGGGCCCCCAAGTCACCCTGTCAAAAGTCCAACGCTGGACGTTCCAGCGTCAGAGACGCTGGACGTCCAGCCACTTTTCCTTTTTCTTTTTCTTTTTTTTTTTTAATATTATTATTATTATTATTATTATTATTATAACGATTAAAAAGTGTATGTGGGGTCTACGAGAGATCTGGTCCGACCATTGGGTCGGCCACCTCATTGTGGCCCAATAATGTTTTGGAATAATATAATTTATCAGAATTAATTTACTAATTAAATAAAACAATAACAAAACAAATTTTAAAGGCTATCATTCATTCAATTGATGTGGCCCATCTGAAGGTCCATTCGATCTGAATTTTGAGGCCCATGTACATTTTGGCCATATGGTCATTATGACCCATCCAGATCGATTCCTGGCCCACCCAAATGGTCCCCATCAATCGTGATCATATATTCAAGGGTTAAGATAAAGATAAGGTCCCTAGATCAGTACAATGAACGGACGGACGATCCGACCCGTTCATTGGCTGGATCTGGCCTACTTAAATAAAATAAAAAGAGCACCTACTTGATCTAGCCGCAAGATCCCTCTATTCCTCCTTCCTTCTCTCCTTTCCTTTCCTTTCTTTTACGATGGATGAAACCATCTCGTTCTTTCTCTTTTTAAAGAGACGTTCGTTGGAGATTTGTTGCGGATAAGATGGGTTGGTTGAGATAAGATAAGGTTAATTTTGAAGATACCTGGTCTTCCCTCTCGCTTAAGAGGGCTTTAACCAATCAGTCCATGCTTTTCTTTTCTTTATCATCTTAAATTTATTTAGCTAAACCCATTTTTGCTCCTAAAAGAAAATTTTTCCTACCGAAATTTTAGGGTCGTTACAGTAATGATTGATACTCCGGCGTAGTCCGATTGTTCACACTCAGGCTTTCCATCATGGTGGGCCCACCGTGAAAGTTGGAAGCTTTGATCCCCTTCTGTTGTGTCACCTTTCTTTATTAAGCTTTGGGGTTGTGAAAGCTCCAAACATTACATCACGCTAGTCCAACCATCAACCATGTGGGCCACCTCATGATGTGGATGTTTTGTGTGGTTGTAAATTGTTTTCCATGGCTTCACACGCCCAGTGATTAGATAGGCCTCTTTCTGGGGCCTCCCATGATCATGGTGGGCCTGCGTAATGCAGGTGAATCTCTTTTACTTCACAGGATTACCGAGTAACTTTATGTGGGGGGTATACCGTGATTTATGTATTTTATCCACTCTGTCCATTCATTTTACCAGATAATTTCAGAGCTTGAGCAAAAAAAATAAAGCATATCCATATCTCAAGTGGACCACACCACAGGAAATAGTGTCAATTGAACTTCCACTGGAAACATTCGTGGGGCTACAGAAGTTTTGGATCAAGCCGATATTTTGTTTTCCCTTCGTACATGTCTTTTTTGTCTTGTGAACAGGTTGGATGTCAAGTAAACATCATTGTGAGCCCTAGAAAGGTTTCAACGGTTGAAATCATTATTTTCACTGTTTTATGTGGTAGGGTCCATTGAGACTTGGATACATTTTAATTTTTGACTCAACCCCTAAAATGATATGGAAAAGCGGATGGACGGCATGGATAAACAACATACATTCACGGTGGGCCCAAATGGGTTTACTCATTACGATTACAGGGTACACAATCGGATTTCCGTTTCACAAGCCTTTTATGCAATTTGCTGAAATTTCTCCATCTTTTAGATTTCTATCACTTTTTCCATGATCTTTGTTGACAGTTGAAGGATCAAGCTTCTATTTCACGGACGCGGATTGCCTGCGAAAGCCTTTCGGCAGGCATCTCCTGTGCTTGGAATTTAGGTGGGTCTACTGTGATGTTTGTGAGAAATCTACGCCGTCCAACCATTTTGTGAAATCAATTTAGGCGTTGCGACCAAAAAAGAACGGGATCCAAGACTCAAGTGGGCCTAAAACGTGACGATTGAACTTCCACAGTTGAAATATTTGTGGGGCAACAGAAGTTTCGTATCAGGATAATATTTGTGTTTTCAGTTCATCTCTGTAGGAATGACATTATGAACGGTATGGATGGCATATAAACATCACTGTGAACCCCATAGAGGTTTCAACGGTAGGAATTTCCCTACCCACCTTTTGCTTTAGTGCGGCCCACTTGAGTCTTGGACCCCGTTCATTTTTGGTTGCAACGCCTAAAATGATCTCACAAAACGGTTGGACGGCATAGATTTCTCACAAACATCACGGTGGGCCCCACCTAGATTCCAAGCGCAGGAGATGCCTGCAGAAGGCTTTCGCAGGCAATCAGCGTCCCTATTTCATCAGCTAAATTGTCTAAATCACACTTATCAGATGACCTAATCATCCATTAGTTAGACTTTTATTTTATAACCATCTGTTTCTCAAAGCATGGATGGGATGGTTCGAAACTGCAAAGATGTCCCTGAATCAGCAGTCCGGATTGCTCAAACAAATATTATTTCATTATATGATGACTTACCAACACTGGGTCCAAAAATAGAGAGTGTAATAATTTCAGTTAATATATTACATGGGTGCAATTTCTCAGTGCCATCATATCACCCCTTCACTCTAGCATGAGAGGATTCAGTGAGACCCGGCCTAACCCAAGACCTTGTGGTCCTTACCATGGGCCCCACCTTGATGTATCTATTCTGTATCCACGTCGTGGATTGGTTTTTTTTTTTTTAGACCATTTTAGGGCATCAACCCAAAAATGAAGAAATCCAAATCTCAGGAGTCTTAGGTGGACCATAGTCTAGGATACAGTGGTGATTGACACCCTCACATTAAAAACTGCATAGGGCACAACTTAATGTTTCTATAGTGTTTATTCTCCATCGAATCCGTGGATAAGGTTGCATAAGCCTGGATGAAGAGAGAATAAATATCAGCTTGATCTAGAACTTTTATGGCCCATTAACGATCAATCACCATTGTTTCTTATGGTATGGTCCACCTGAAAATTGGATCTACTTCAGTTTTGGGATCATGCACTAAAATGATCTTGGAAAAAAAAAAGGATGGTTAGTGTGTATACAAAAATATAGATACGTTAAGGTGGGTGCCACAGTAAGGGCCACATGTTCTTGGGTGAGGCAGGGTCTCACTGAATCCCCTCCCCACTCTATGGAGGTCACTAGCATTGAAGATAACACATGGGCTTGATAAGATGTGCCCACAAGGCCATTCGCATTAAATAGATGCCTTAATTAAAAGATCAACCTGATCTACTGATCATGTGAGCTAAACATGTATAAGACAAATGGACGTTTAACAACAAGTCCATCCAGTAGATCACATTATCCTAACCCTCAAAACAAGGCATCAACACAGTAGGGATCACCTGATGAGAGAGCCTAAAATTGCGTGCTGTCCCAAAATCTGAAGGCTCCTGGGAGTTATAAGTTGCGCTGAAGTCATGTTCTCTGCTTACAACTGGCTTGGTCGGTGAGATTTGGAAATGGAAAGAGCAGATGGGTCACTTTCTCTCGGGCCAAATACAAGACATATTACACTATGGTGAATTAGGAAGCCCTGCTAGTGCAAAATCCCCCTTCTAAAAAGGTATTTTAAAGCTTTTTCATATACTTGGTAACCATGTTAGGGGGCTGCTGGGTAGTGGGAATTGAAATATTTGAAAAGAGGACTGGACCGGTCTGAATCCATTGCAAACCTGAGCCACACTACAAGATTTATGAGCTATAGCGGCAGATTTTGGCGGCGGATATAAAAATTCACCGCTATAGGGAGTATATAGCGACGGTTTATCATACTCCGCCGTTATATACCTTCTTCCAGCCACTATCGTAGGCGGAAAGTAATTTCTGCCACTATAGGAGTGGATCTTTAACGGTGGATCCTACAATCAGCTGTTGTACCCCATCTTCCCGCCATCACCACAATTCCCACCATATATTTTTTTGTTGTATTTGGCACATATAGCGGCGGAGAATATTATCCGCCACTAGATTACTATGAGTATTATATCCATAGTGGTAGATTTTTTGTTTCCGCCGTTATATCCCTTCTTCCCACTATATTTCCACCATTTATTTTTGGTAATATTTTACTCATTAGTAACGGGTGCGTGAATTAGGTGTTACCTAGGAATAGCTTAGAGGGTGTTACCCCTACCATATGGCCCACATGGATGATATTTTGTATATCCGCACCATCCATCCTTTTCTACAGCCTATTTAGAAAGTGGTTCCAAAAATTATGTAGATCTAAATCTCAAGTGGACCATACCACTAGAAACAGTGTGATTGAGTGCTCCACCATTAAAAATTCCAAAGATCCCATCTTAAGGTTTTGATAATCTTTATTTTCAATCCAAGGTCTTGATAATGTCAATAAGGTCTTGATGAAGGGAAAATATAAATATCAGATTGGTAAAAAACAATTGTCACCCACAAAACGATTTTAATGGTTTTTCAGTCACTGTTTCTAGTGGTGTGGTTCACCTAAGATTTGGATATTCTTAGGGTTTTGGATCACATCCTAAAATGATATGATAAAACAGATAGACGGTGTTGATATATTACAAATATATCAAGAAGCGCCCCACATAGTTAGGGTAACACCCACTAAGCTGTTCCCAGGACAACACCTAATTCGCGCCCTAGCAGCGGATGCTATTATCCGCCGCTATATTAATACAATTACGTATATTAACTTCCGTCGGCATACATCTCTTTTGACGCCCTTTATTGGCGGAAATTTAGCTCCATTGGAAAGTACTTTAATAAATGTTCTTAGAAGACCAATCGACTTCTATTTCGTACAGGTCCGAATCCGATTTTCATTTTCCCCCTTCTCTTTCTTCTCCCTTCTCAAAATCTTGCGGGAAATCCTCTCGCTTCGATTTTCCGGCGAAATCTTCCGTCAGATGGAAGGTCATGGTGCCGGAATCGGCCGAGTTCTGGTACTGGCCTTGTGCGTGGACGGAATCTGGTCGTATATAACGCAAGGCATTCTGCAGGAAACTCTGTGAGTTTTCAAAATTTCCTTTTCTTCCTTTGATTTTTGTCTTTTATTCCATTTTGTTTTGATTTTAAGAAGAGAAAACGAGTCCTCCTATTCAGTAGCTGTCGGAGAGATCGCATTCATTTGGGAATTTTTCTGATTTAGAATCGTTTTTTTTTTTTTTCTTTCCCTAGGGCATGAAATTTTGTATTTTTTGAAAATATATAGATTTTCCTTGGATGATTTTCTGATTGCTACGGCAGGATCGAGATTGGTTTGGGTGAATTTGGGTAGGGGAAGAGGTTTCAATTTAGGGAGGAGCAGGTAGGGGTTTCAATTTCGGGAGGGGTAGGGATGCAATGTGGGTTGCGATTTGGGTAGGGTGAGGAGCTATTATTTGAGGGGCGGATATGGGAGGGTGAGGGGCGGCGATTTTGGCAGGGGTTATCATCGGTGGCTGAACTACAGGGGTTGCAGCAGGTGGTGCGTATGGGGAGGATGACGTTATGGTGGCCATGAATCTATGATGGCTAGAATTCTGTACATGTGGAGCCCACTCTTTGGTGATCAAGTGTTGGGAATAGGAACGCCAGCAGCGGAAGCGAAAGCCAAACAACACACAGTAGAATATACGATCAAACGAGAAACACAATGCAATCACACCACACAAGCATTCAACCACAAGAGACAATCCGATTTTACGTGGAAAAACCCCTCAACAGGTAAAAAACCTGGCACAAAGCGATCCACTATGATTCCAGAAGATTACAGAGATTGACAGCCTACAAGCAAGGAAAAACAGAGAAAACCTAAGCTCTCTCTCTCTCTCTCTCCCTCTCTCTCTCTCTCTCAAAACACTCTCCCCTCTTCCAAACACACTTTGGAAACCTTGGACACCTTAGGATACCATGTAAGTTTGGGTTCATGCCATATATATAGCAACTAACCCGAAAATAGAAACACCTTACGCAAATCCGCATGACAGAGTAAGAAAACGCGTCATTGCGTAAGATACCACGTAAACCAGTAGGACCCCATGATCGACCAGTCGGACCGACCTAAAACAGTCCAAGGAGAAATCACACTGAAAATTCACGTTTGCCTCAACACACCCGACCAGTCATGACCGATCGGCTCTCACTGTCCGACCGATCATGATCGGTCGGTGACAGTCCAGGGACCCAGTTTGAAGGCTCATCCAACAAACTTCACCGAGGCTTCAAACGTCGAATCAAAACATTACCGCTTTCTTCGTCATCTCATCTTCATCATATCTCTACCGCTTCTCGTGCCTCCATTAACCCTAACTTTGCACTTTCACGCCCCTTTCCACGCTTCTCATGTGGCCCTTGGGCACTTGTCACATACGAGCAACCCTGGATCTCGCTGTCGATCCCACAGCTCCACCGTGAAACGTGCTCTCGATCAACTTGTAAAGATGGCTACACCTCCGTGCCTTCATCCACACGAGTGCTCCCTTCATTATTTTACAACAACGATTGCGGCCGATGAACACGCACCCTTTCGCCTCGAGTGCACCAAGAGAGATTACATTCATCTTCATCTTGGGGATATGCTTCATATCTTTCAGGACTCGTTCGATCCCATCGAACATCCTGATGCGTACCGTACCAATACCTACCACCTTATGAGCGTAGCCATCATCCACAAACACTGATTCACCACTATATTCCATGTATGTCGTGAATGAACTTCGGTCAGGACAAACGTGACATGAAGCCCCTGAATCCAGGATCCACTCTCTACCATGAGATCCCTTGCCGGATACAGTCAGAACTTCACAAAGATCGCCACCGTCCTCTACGATATTGGCTTCCTCTCTAGAAGAATTTCCATACTTCTCTTGCTTCAACTTGGGATTCTGACAATCCTCTCTCATGTGGCCTTCCTGACCACAACTCCAGCACCGCGCCTTGGTTTTAGATCTTGATCTTGAATATCCCCCACCGTGCTCTGAACTTCTTCCCTTCATAATCAGTGCCTCTGAGGAAGAACGAGAACCTACGTCACCGCTTTTCTTTTTCATCGCCTTCAACTGGAGGGCTGAGATAACGGTCTCGACGTTTATTGTCTCCCTCCCTGCGAACACAGAGTCCTTGAATGACTCATATGAATCTGGAGGAGAATTCAGCAGGATGCATGCTTGATATTCATCCTTCATCGGCTCATCTATCTCAACCAACTTGCAAACCAACCTATTAAACGTGCTTAAGTGGTCCTCCACATCTGTCCCCTCAGCCATCCTCAAGGTGAACAACTACATCAACAGATACATGCGATTCTCTAAAGACTTCTTGGCATAAACCTTCTTTAACTTCGCCATCGTATCCGCCGCAGTCTTCTCCTTCGTGACGTGATAGAGGACATCATCCGTAAGGTATAACAAGATCGAGGTTCTAACATTCTTGTCGAGCTTCGTCCACTCATCCTCTTTCATAGCCTCAGGTCGCTTTCCAAGAGCTTCATCAAGCCCTTGCTGAACTAGGAGAGATTCAATCTTCATTTTCCATAGTTTAAAGTTATTTTTGCTGGAGAACTTCTCTATATCGAACCTTGTTCTTGATCCCATTTTCTCGTCTCAGGTCCAAATTCTACTCCACCCCAACTTCGTGACATGATAGAGGATATCATCCGTAAGGTATAACAGGATCGAGGTTTTAGCCTTCTTGTTGAGCTTCATCCACTCATCCTCTTCCATAGCCTCACATTGCTTTCCAAAAGCTTCATCAAGCCCTTGCTGAACTAGGAGGGATTCAATCTTCACCTTTCATAATTCAAAGTTATTTTTTGTCGGAGAACTTCTCTACATCAAACCTTGTTCTTGATCCCATTCTCTCGTCTCAGATCCAAATTCTACTCCACCCCAACTTTATCTCTGATACCACTTGTTGGGAATAGGAACGCTAGCAGCGGAAGCAAAAGCTGAACAACACACAGTAGAATATACGATCAAACGAGAAACATAATGCAATCACACCACATAAGCATTCAACTACGAGACAATCCGATTTTACATGGAAAAACTCCTCAACGGGTAAAAAATCATGGACAAAGTGATCCACTATGATTCCAGAAGATTACAGAGATTGACAGCCTATAAGCAAGGAAAAACAGAGAAAACCCAAGCTCTCTCTCTTTTAAAACACTCTTCCCTCTTACAAACATAGTTTGGAAACCTTGGACACCTTAGGATACCATCTAAGTTAGAATTCATGCCATATATATAGCAACTAACCCCGAAAATAGAAACATCTTACGCAAATCTGCGTAACAGCACAAGAAAACGTGTCACTGCGTAAGATACCGTGTAACATGACCGACCGGTTGTGACCGGTCGGACCCCATGATCGATCGGTCGGACCGACCCAAAAAAAGTTGAGGGAGAAATCACAATGAAAATTCAGGTCTGCCTTAACACACCCGACCTGTCATGACTGGTCGGCTCCCACTGTCTGACCGGTCATGACCGGTCGGTGACAGTCCAGGGACCCAGTTTGAAGGCTCTTCCAACATCAAGATGATTTATCTGGTGGGCCCCACCACAGATGTGCAACCCTGAACAAAATCTCCCCAATTACACAATCATATCCATCTGATAGTGGGCTTGCAAATGGTGGTTAAAAAAAAGATCTAGCCAATGGTTTTTTTTTTTTTTTTCTTTTGCAATTGCAAGCTCTTCTCTGGTCAGATGGGTGGGTGTTCGCTGGAGGAGATTTTCAGTCCATCACCCATAAAATGTGGGGCTCCCAGATGAACGATCTAGATCATCATATGTTGGACCAATGCATTCTGGACTAATGAAATGTTGCACTAATTATTGGTTTATGTTCTTCAGGTATAGGTCTATGTGCATACACCTATTCAACTATATTTTTCTCATTTCTTCTGTTAGATTTTCTTCTTCTATTTACTTATCAATGAATATCAGGGTTAAGCATTTATTACCCTTTTCATTTCTTGCTGCACTTTAGTTGCATTTTATTGTCAATGAAGAGGAATCCTGAATATTTGGAATGAATATGAGTGAGGAAATTTGGCAAGGATTTTTTTTTTTATTTTTAATTTCTTCTTCTATACTTTTAAGTAACTTGGGTGAAACTTCATATTTCTATTTCCTGGGTTGGCTGTCTTTCCTTATTAATGAAGCGAATTTTCTTCATTATTTATCAGGTTTGGGTCGATTTCACTGTTACTTTATTTTTTTCAATATATAACTTGTAATGATTTGGGGTGAGATTTGCAGTCTTGATGGTAGATAACTCGAAAAGAATTTATAGAGATGGCTTGGCAAGCGATTGCTTGAAATCGTGGAGATGGACCATCTGATGCTCTATTGGTGCAGAAGAACAGGCTGGCTCGTCGTATATATTCCTCGGCAGGAATTGATAATACAAGTCTCCTCGAATCAATGGTTAAGTTCATTCAGCAGCAACCAAAGGTATTCTGTTGAGCCTTGAGTGTTTTTTTTTTTTACACAATTATACATTTTTTTTTTAATAGGAAGGAATCTATACATTCAGGCGGGACTGCCAACAAAAAGAGCACAGGCCCGCCTATCATAAACCCCCTAGCCTAGCCTCCACATAGAGGACCCAAACCCCACTCTTATCTCCCCAAGAGAGGAGATGCAACCGGGAGGCCCGACCTGACCAAAACAAATGGGCAACCTGTCTTGACTCTACAACCTATTCGCATTTCCCACCACATTCCCCAAGCCCACTCGATCCAGGACCACCGCACCCTGAGCCTCTTTGGGGAGCCCCGCCACATCCCTAAAAATCCAACGCGATTGCGATCCACTAGCTTGCTTAGCTAGGGTGTCCGCAACTGAATTGGCTTCCCTACGGGTAAAGTTGATTTTAACCTCAGCCACATTTTCAGATGATTGGCGCGAGCCCACCAGTACCAAACGGACCAGGAGGGGGGGCTCACCTGGTTCATCATGTCAACGACCACCTTGGAATCACTTTCGATCTCGATATTCCGGAACCCCAGATCCACCCCCAGCGCGAGCCCTTCAGCCAAAGCCCGAGCCTCAGCGCCCACATTGGTGCCTAACCCGTAGCCGGACGTGAACGCTTGAATGAATTTTTCGTTGCTGTCAAGACAAATGCCGCCCCCACCTGACAAGCTCGGATTGCCTTTACAAGAACCATCCACGTTGATCTTGATCCAACCACTGCCCGGGCAGACCCATTTCACAAAAGAAAAATGTTTACCCGACGGAGACGCTGGAAGAGGTAAGTTGAGAAACTCAATTCTTCTAGCGAGCTTGGAGTCCCTGCTAGGGAAGGAGAGGGCTGAGAAGCCTAAACCAGTTCTGCACCTAGTTAATTGCTCGGCTAGCGCTGGTCTTGGAGCCCTCATAATGATGGACATTCCTTTCAAGCCAAATCACCCAGAAAATAATCAAAGGGGCAATGACAATCAACGAAGCCGGACCGTCCCGGGCTGAAGCAATAGCCCACCATTGGATAGCTCTCCCCTGAGCCGATTGATCTTCCATGAAGGATACATCGAATGTGAAGCTAAAAAATTTCCAGACAAGTGTGGCCAACTCGCCCTCTACAAAGACTTGGTCTATGGTTTCAGTTTTCGGTCCTTTAATGCAACAACTGCACCTGGAGGCAAGGTAAACTCCTTTAGCCTGGATTTTGGCGTCCGCTGGAACTGCACTGGCAAAAATCTTCCACGTCAGCAGTGCCATCTTTGGGGGAAGTTTGGCATGCCAGACCCACTTGGCCCAACTCCGCCTCGAACCGGATGCTCTGCATATGTCCCAAGCCGACTTCACCAAGAACTTACCAGAGGGCTCTTTCATCTAGACGTATCGGTCCTCCAAGCTAGAGCTGCAGCAACCCATTTTTCTGATTAAATCCAAAACATGGGGAGGCAGCAGGCGGAAGCAAGGGGAGTTTGGGATCAGCCCCTACTCATTAAGGATATCTCAGATCTTGAGGTCCCTTAACTCTGGAGGAATATTACACATAGAAGATAATGGGCCCAGCCCCGTCCAGTTCATAGTCCAAGCATTGGAATCCCCCAGACCTACAAGCAGCTGCACATGGCCTTCAAGGAGAGGGAATTGGGATCTTATTTCCTTCCACAACAGCGAATCCACATGACTGGAGTTACTAGCTCCATTGCCAGCTACATCGTCGGGGTACTTGCTCCTCATGAGGGACACCCACAGGCTGTAGCCTTCGCGCGAGAACCGAACTGTCCAAGCCAGCTTCAATCTGAGGCTACGAAGGACGTCTTTCAGCTTCTTAACACCAAGACCACCTTCCGAATTAGGGAAAGTGATCTTCTGCCAGCTGACCCAGTGTTGCTTTCTCCTGCCATCAATCCAACCCCAGAAGAAGTTGGAGAATTCTCTCTCCAAACCAACAAGGACTGAAGAGGGGATGGCTGAGGCCGCCATCGCATGGATTGGGATGCTCCCCAACACGTGATTGATTAACTGGACTTTACCTGCCTGATTCAAAAACCTAGACTTCCACCCCGCTATCCTGCTAGAGACACGCTCGACTAGGGGCTAAAACTGAATCGCTTTCCTTCTCCCCTGGCAAATGGGGACACCGAGATATGTGAAATTAGAGACTGATCTAAATATGTCAAGCAGGGATTCGATCGATCTGGAGCGTGCTACCGGTAGCTTGTCCGAAGCGAACCAGCTACTCTTGGCTTTGTTAATTTTCTGCCCCGAGATAGCTTGATACTTATTGAGGAAATCATTAACTATACGTAGCGATTTGATGCCTCCATTGACAAAGAGAATGGTATCATCTGCAAATAAGAGGTGAGAAATAATTGGGCATCCTGCTTTCAGCTTAAAATTGTTGCAGAGATCGTTTTCCTGCAATTTATGGAATCCCCTGCTGAGGATTCCGCCATAAGGACGAAGAGGGCTGGGGAGATGGGGTCCCCTTGGCGGAGGCCTCTGGAGGATTTGAAATAGTCGCTTGCTTCCCCATTGATGAGCACCGACAACCAGGAGTTAGCCCAAAGCTTTTCCACCAAAGTAACCCAGGATTGGCTGAAACCAAACTTCAACAGCACTAGCTTAAGGAAGGGCCATTCGACTCTATCATAAGCCTTCTCCATGTCCAGCATGATCACGATATTGTTGCTGCGAACTTTTCTGTTAATCTCTCGAAACAGTTCTTGAGCAACCGCTGCATTTTCTGCAATTTGACGGCCCTGAACGAAAGCTCCCTACTCTAGGGAGATCAACCTGGGAAGCAACAAGGATAGTCTATTTGCAATTACTTTAGATAAGATTTTGAAGAGGCAATTGCAAAGACTAATAGGGCGGAAATCAGCAAACTTATCTGGGTTGGCGCGTTTCGGAATGAGGCATAACAGAGTCGATGAGAGCGCTCTAGGAATTTGAGCTCCCTGGAAGACGAACATGATTGCCTTCAGGATGTCTTCACTGATAAAGTCCCAGCCTGCCGTAAAAAAAGCCCCGGAAAAACCGTCAGGCCCAGGGGCCCCATCCTTCGGAATAGCCACAACTGCTTCGCGAACTTCGTCTAGGGTCAGGTTGGCTAGGAGACCTTCATTATCCTCTTCAGAGATGCAGGGCTCAAATGAATCCAGGAAATCTCCCACTTCGTGGCTTGGTTGAGATTGAAACAGGTCGGAGAAGTAGCTTATCGCTTTCGATTTAATAACATTTAGGTTTGTAGACATGCTCCCGTCTTGAAGTTTAATGCCCCGGATTGCTGATCTTCTATTGCGCTCTTTAACTGAGTTATAGAAGTAAGCGGTATTTTGGTCCCCTTCTAACCACCTATTGTGAGATTTCTGCTTCTAGAAGAGCTCCTCCATCAACTTCAGATTATCTAGCTTCTCTTTGGCCGCTGGCATAGAATTGGAAGAGTTGGGGTGAAGCTGCAACTCACCTTCCGCACGGACAATCTCCTCCTCTACCTTTTTGATGTTGCTAAAAATATCTCCGAAGCCATTCTTGTTCCAGATTTTGATCGCTAGTTAACTTACCCACGAGGTGACACATGGGGTCGGCAGCCTGGTTACTCTCCGAGGAATTCCAAGCAGCTTTCACCAGGGGAAGGAAGGAGTCGCTTAGGAGCCACATATGCTGGAATCTGAACGACCGTGGACGACTCTGCAGAGCCTGCGGAAATGACAACAGAAGGGGGGCATGATCGGAGTCCACCCGAGGGAGATGTGTCACTTGGAACGATGGGAACATGTTGAGCCATTCATTATTGCACGGAGTTCTGTCAAGTCTGGCCCAAACACGGGACAGGCCTGCGTGGTTGTTACACCAGGTGAAATTGTTTACAACAATGCCCGTGTCCAACAGGGCAGACCTGTTGATAGCTTCGACAAAGTCAGCAGATCCCTTGAGCGATCGCCTGTTACCTCCAATTCTTTCTGATGTTGAAATGACTTCATTAAAATCCCCACAGACCGCCCACACACCATTATTGGAAGATGCTAAATCAACCATCTCTGACCACAGGTCCCGTCTGAGAATCGTGGAACATTTAGCGAAGACCAGAGATAACAGAATTTTGTTTGAATGACCCTGCTCCTGGACGAGAATAGACAACATCTAGTTGGAAGATGAAACAATCTAGACCTGCAGTGATTCTGGGAAGAACACCCAAATTTTACCACCATCGTCATAATTAGAAGCTGACGCCTTGAATCCCAACTTAAGACCAATCTTGGTCCTTCTAGCTTCACCAGACATTGGTTCCAAAATAGCAACTATGATAGGATGAAAGCAACGAATGTAACCTTTCAGAGTTCTGAGGGTGGCCGAGTTACCCAGCCCTCGAGCATTCCAAGTGAGGATGCTATCCATCTGTCACACAGCCAGAATTCACGACCCTCTTATTCACTCTTCTCAGTCTTCCACACCAGTCTGCCTCATTCCCTAATTTCAGCCTCTTCTGTGCGTTCGTTTTCTGTTTTGCTTCAGACTCACATTCGAGGTGTCATCACCTGAAGTGGCTTGAACTTCGAGTTGCGAGAGCTCGATCCTCTGGGAGACGACCAGACCTGGAGGATCTCCTGGCCCTAAAACCTCAGGGGCAACACTGAATTGCAAAGTGTTGAACATGTTAACTCCTCGAATTTCACCTTCAACTTTACCTGTGTCGTCTTCCCTGCTAGCCTCACCTTCCCCCCTTCTATCTTCAAAGAAGGGGGAGAGGTCCACTGCTAGCTGCACTACTGGGGATGCAGAGCACCTGTCTTGGGCTGATGGGGAGCAATCTGAAGCTTTCGACGATACAGGAGAGAAATTACCATCCCTGAAATCAGCGCCTCCTTCAAGGAAGGAGTCCCAATTTCCTTGCGACGGGCTACACCTGACAGATTTGGCTCTGAGTTTATACCTGATAATAGGAGGAGATGACCATAGCTCTCCCCTCACTTCCACCACCATCTGCTCAGGAGTGACTCCTACAAGACCGGATTTTCTTTGCCTTCCCTCCTTCCCCCGGCTCGGCGGAGGATTACCAATCTGCATATTCCCCACACCTTCCTCTATATCTGCCTGTCCCCTCTCTTCCACACCTTCCTCTATCTCTGTCTCGAGAGTCTGAGTTCCCCAATCCCTGAGGATTGCCCTCTTTTCGAGAAACTGAGAGGAGGAATTATCCCCCTGGGCATGCGCTGCAATAGTTTGAGCCGCTGGCGAAGAGGCAATTGGCGTTCTAGCACGATAACCCTGGGTGTCCTTGAGAAGAATAGAAGAGAGGACTCCATTTGCTACTAAAGGACTGCTGCCTGCCTCCAGCCTGAGAACTACCTCAGCTGGATGATGCTCATCCTCACTCCCAGACGGGTATCTCCCTGGGTCGATTTCATCCCCTTCCTGCCTTGGGACTGGGGGAATTACCCCAAGAACCTACGAGCCTGGATCTTCTTTGCAACCAACCCGTCTGTCCACCATGGTGGGCACCCTAGTGTCCTACGTGCCAGGGGTAGCACCTCCCTCCTGAGCTGGGTCAATTTCGCTAGCAGCATGAAGAGGGGCTGGAGCACCCATCTCAGACGCTGGGGCTTGATTCTCTTGGATTCTAATGGGGCTGACCTCATGTTCCTTCATTGGCGCCGATCCACAAATACCATGAGAAACTACCGGGGGATTCATCACCTGAGCATCAACAGAAACACCTGGCGAGCCTGCAAGGGACTGCATAGGAGCTACAACACAAACATCTTGCTGGCTCTGTTGAGCCTTGAGTTTCTATTTTCTAGGATATAAGATTTTCTTTATGGAGAAATGGTCTTTGATGTGGTGCTCTCTATCTAATGATTCGACTGCTCTTGAGTTCTCCTCATCCTAGAAAAGATGTTTGCATTCCTTAAGGGCCCATTTGGGAGCTTGAAAATGAAGGTAAATGGGAAATGAAATTGTAGGTAAATGAATTGGAAGTAAATGGCTTACATAGTTGTGTTTGGATGGGAGTAAATGAAATGCATTTTAAGTCCAAATATTCTGTTTGGATGAGAGTAAATGAGATAGGAACATATGTGATATACCAAAGTAGCTTTAATATCCCAAATTAGTGTCCATATGTGATAGTTAACATAATGATTGTAATAAGCCCTATTTTTCATTAGAAGCAAGAGATTCTGAAGTATCTAGTATGGAATGACAGTTGTTCCTGTTACTTCTCATCTATATTCAAGATTTTCTAGTGATCATGTACAGTGTTTTCTTATGGGCAGTTGTCAGGCCGTTGTCTTGTGGTGTAGTTGCTGTTGTTCTTTTTTTTTTTTTTTTTGCTCTCACCGAATGAACTATCTTCATTATCTATAAAAAGCATTTGAGAGTAAGTATAATTTTCTTTTTCTTATAAAAAAACATTTGAGATTTAAGTGTAAATTATTAGGGCTTTGACGTTAATAACTTTCCACCTCTAAGCTATATGTTGTTTTTTAGAAAAATAAAAAAACTATCATGTTATGTATCCTTGTGTATTTATGCATTTGTGGATGTACACAACTGAAACAGAATTCATTCTGAGCAGACCTTTGTATTCGATTAATCCATTCATTCTATCTAATAATCTTATTTAGTATTGATATATTTATAGGGTTGAGGAGCTCAAAGTTTTTACTGAGGAACTGGCAGAAATAGCTTCAAAAGAAGCATTTAAGGTATTTTTTCTTGACAATCTTGCGATATTCTTGGCAGATCTGTGATAAGATACTCTTGACGGTCCATTTTATAGGCTATTATAGGCTATTTCAAACTGTTTTGTTAATTTTAGCCATTTCTGTTTTCTCCAAAGCTTTTAGAATTTCGCACAGCCGAACGCATACAAATAGCTCATGAGAACTACGAAGGTAGTGTAATTCCAGCCCTGTGATGCTGAACCCTTTCTATTCAGCTTCTTTGATCATTGAAAAGTAGCATGTGTTTCTGTTGTGACTGAAATGCTATCAACATTGGAAAAAGCGATCTCCATTTGGGAGCACAATGAGAACTAAAAACGTCCAGATTAATGAAGAGAACATGACAAAATGTAATGATGTTTCTTACAACTCATACTTAGGAAGTAGCCTCAAATTTTGGTTACATTTCTTTCAACTCAAAACTCAAAGTAGTGCTATCAGAACTCAGAGCTATTTGGTTACAAGTGAACCTTGTTAGCTGAACTTGCATCAATTCCTCCACTCCTTTTAGGCTTGGATGAAGGCTCAACAATGTTGAAGATGGCTTAAACGGCATGGCTTAACAATGTCGAAGATGGCTCAGCAATGCATACACCTATTCTGTTAGAATACATTTCATATGATTTTCATCTAGGCACTTGAAAAAAGGACACTTGTGTGGGAAACTTGTTACTGAACATGAAAATGCCTTAAAAAAGTTCCACGATGCCATATTTTCCATCTTTGGCTTTTTTGTTCTTGGTTTTCCAGCGCCATAATCAAAGTTGTCTTGATGACAGCATCAAGAGCATTGCCAAAGAGTTGCAGATATTAAAGATGAAAAATGCTCAGGTGGGCTATTTATATTTGTTTACTGTATGATTGCATATCATGTTATATGCTTTTGTTGTTACTATCGGCCGACGAATTCCTTCCAGTGCCTTCGAATTTTAAATCTTCTACAGCAGCGGTTATGCAAGGACTTTTTAAAGTAACATACTTAGTCTTCTGAGAGTAATATGGGTCGGCCTGTGCGACTAGGTTCTGTTGACTGTCCAACAGAGCCCAGAATAAGATATTTAGCGTATACTCTTTTTTTGTTCATGCAAGAAATTTTGTGACGGTTTCCGACCGTTGCTAATGTATTTAATAGCGACGGTTTATAGCCGTCGCTAATTTTATAATTACAGAAAATTACTGACAGTCCGTAGCTGTTACTATTTTTTTCACATACCGTACTGCAGCAGCGGATTTATATAACCGCAGCTATATGTATTGACCTAAATCCACCGCTGTAAATGTTTTCGTTAGATCTGTCGCTATATTTGGTAATAGCAGCGGACGATTTTATCAACAGCTAGTTATAACGGCACATTTAGCGGCGGCTGTAAATTTTTCGTTAGATCTGTCGCTACATCGTCTCTATTTCTTATAGCGATGGATATAGGACTTATAGCGATGGATGTATCCGCCGCTATAAGTGCCAACTATTGTAGTGCCAGCTTGTTGATTCTAGAAAATCTCTGTGATATGCAGGTTAAAAACATCCTCGAGCTAGCGGGTATCCTTCCTTCAAACCCTGTCTCATCCCTGCTGCCTCAGATTGTGTGGGAGCATTTCTCAGAAGAAGGACTTCATATGCCTGTTGGTGAGGACAAACGGATGTGGCCTTATTGAGGAAGGATGCACATTACGATCTTGCAACCCTAAACCAACTAAATTATAGACTATCTAAGTTGTATGAAACAAACTTGAATATCTAAGATAAAAAAAAAAAATTCAGCACACATGACTCAACGACTTTTTTCGTGAAAAAACCCACTAGGAATAAAGGTAAAAACCACGGGACCTCGTCTAGTCAATAAATCTACTATATAAGAATGTTAACACAACGATCACGAGCTTATAACAAACTTAAATCCAATATATTCACACTTGAGTGGATTACAATAAAAGAAAACAAGCTATAGAAAGATCTCACCAACGAGGTTTGACAAATCCTCACAACTGTTCTTGAAGAGGCTGTGAACTCGAGCCGACGACGTGAATCAAATTCACAAATTCGATCTTCTTTTATTTCTCTTCGATATGGACACTTTTCTCTTTCTCCAAACTGTCTCTCTCTTTCTCTAAGGACGTATTAGGTTGTGAACATTAGGATTCACGTTTTTTCCCTTTTGGGGGCGCGAATCATCGCTTCCACGGGTTTGCTTCTTTCGAAGGATTTTTCGAGGGTTTGATTGTTGGATATTTGATTAACTGGAGTCGCCACTAGCCAATTACTTCAAATCTACAGTCGGCTTTTTTTTTTTTTTTTAAATAAAACTACATACAGTCGGCTAGACCTTGTAGCAATGTTAGAGAATGAGATCTGAAGATTCCTTTCTCTAAAATGACTCATTGATCTGCGATCAGAGATTTGAGGTAAGGGACTATAGTTACAAAGAGGGAAGGTATTAGGAACCCACTCTGCCCGTACAGATGTACGGTCTCTACTTTGTTAAATTTGACTATCTTTGAATTCTCATATATTCTTACAGAAGATATATAATGCAATGAATATATATATATATATATATATATATATATATATATATATATATATATATATATATATATGCTGACCAGTAAGAGTTTTTTATGGGCAATGTCCAATTAAATTGACAAGTCGTAGAGCATACGCTCGAACTAACAGGTGCTATGAACAATATATGATAATGTCTTCGATCAGTCAGAGTTTCTGATGGGTAACATCCGATCAAATCGGTTGGCCGTAGAGCATACGCTAAGACTAATCAAGTGTTGAGGAGTATTATGATGTGATGAACAGTGGGGTTGGAGAAATAAAGAGTATTGCACTATGCTATATATGAATTTAGATGATGTTGATATATGAATAACTAGATGGTCGATGGAGTTGTCATGTAGGTTAGCTCGAGCAGATTTGGATTGGGACTTGGATGGATTGAGAGGCTTGGACCAGGGCTAAACTCTTTACTCACACTTGAGCTTTCTTCGGTGGAGGAATGGACAAAGGAAGGATGGAAAGTGAGTCGCTTCTCATAGAGGAGGACTCGAAGCTGCTGGATGATCAAAATAAATGGGAAAGTGGGTATTTATTGCTTGCTAAAGTGGCAATTTATGTAATTTTGGACGGGCGACCACCTGGGGGCCATCTGTACGGACGAACTCCTTCAGCTTTGGATAGTTGGAGCTCTGAACTTGGAGCATAAAAGCTCCAGGTTTGAGGCTCGAATTTGCTCCGAGGTTGCGGGTTGGAGTTTAGTTTGGGTTTAGGCTTGGTTTTGGCTCTAACTAGTTGATCTGGGTTAAAGTGCTGAGCTGATCGAGTGATCTAACTTAGTGAGTTGACTCATTGAGTTGACCCACCGAGTTGACCTACCGGGGAATTTCGACCTAGTTTTTCCTATAGGTAGTTTTTTGGGCTGATGTTTTAGGGTGAGTTGGCTGGGTTTAGACCTAGGGTTTCAGGTACGGACTAGGGTTTGGATAGCTGAGTTGACTGGGTTTGGACCTAGGGTTTTGGATATGGACTAGGGTTCGGTGGGTGAGCTAACTAGATTTGGACCATCCATCTAGCCATTCAAACATCTTTCTAACTTGGGGTGGGGTAACCCTAATCCTGCAAAGCCATGCTTATATAGCCGAAATTAGAAACAAATTATGCAAAAAAAAAAAAAAAAAAAACCTGTTAATCTGCACAAACCGACGGTTGATTGGTCGATCGATCGATATCGCCTGACTTATCGTCGATCGCCCGATGACCTTAAGTTCGGTCGCCCAAAAGTAGCAAAAAACGTCCAGAGAGTTTATTATCAAATTCCACGTTTTATCAGTCGCCCAACTAGGGGGGTCGATCGACTGATGACCCTAATCAAGCACTTCTCTCATCACTCTT
Source organism: Liriodendron chinense (assembly GCA_003013855.2). Classification (NCBI taxonomy): domain Eukaryota; kingdom Viridiplantae; phylum Streptophyta; class Magnoliopsida; order Magnoliales; family Magnoliaceae; genus Liriodendron; species Liriodendron chinense. Next base: position 9,342,812 of record ML058333.1, read on the forward strand.
GAGGAGGAACACACCCCATCAAATCTCTCCCTTCTGACTCAGGAGGGAGGGTTCCACTATCTTCAAGCCCGTTAGGCTTCTACAAGCCTTAAACTTGCCCTTGGCCAAAGCCTTGACCATTATATCTGACACATTGTCATCAGTATGAATATTCTCAAGCTGTAGCATCTTGTTCTCCAGAGTATCCCTAATTTAGTGATATTGAACTTCTATGTTTTTTAACTTGAAATGTTGGCTTGGATTCCTATTCAAGTGTATCGCACTCTGACTATCACAGTAGGCCACGTGCTTATCTTGCTTTAGGCTAAGTTCCTGTAAAAACTGTTTCATCCAAAGCATATCATTGCATGCTTCTATGACTAGTATATACTCGGCCTTTGTCGTAGACAACGCTACACACTTCTGTAGCTTGCTTTACCACAACAGTTCCTCTCCTATAAATGTCAACATGTACCCCGATGTAGATTTTCTGGAGTCTATGTCATCTGTCATGTCTTCATCTGTGTAGCCTTCCAACACAGGTTTTCCTTCCCCAAAGTATAAGCTCAAATTTGATAAGCCCCTTAGATATCATAGTATCGTTTCACTGCTGACGAGTGTTCTTTATCAAAATTGGCAAGATACCTGTTTACTATGCCAACTGCATATGCTATGTCTAGGTGTAAACACACCATAGCATACATAAAACTTCTTACTACTGAAGTGTAGGGCACCTTCTTCATCTCTTCTAAATTTTCATTGGTCTTAGGACATTGCATATTGCTCAATCTAAAGTGACCATCGAGTGGAAAACTGACCGGCTTCGTTGTTTTCATATTGAATCTTTTTTATAACATACCGCTCTTGTGAAAACCATAGCTTCCTGCCGCTTTTGTCACGGGTGCTAGAATTAGGATCCCCTCAATACGTATCTAGGAGCCTTTACTCAACTGCCATGTTGGGATTCCATGTTCTGACATTCGAAATTGCCATTTCCTGTAAGAGGACTTTATCTCTAAAGAAGGCAACAACTGCTTCTCTGGTTAATTTGCAAGGCCAACAAAATACGCTGATTTTAAAATTCTAGCAATGTTAATCCTGGAGGACTACATCGACAAAGATCTAAAAATCTTATAAAGCCAGCTTGTCAAATCTTCTATTGCTTCCATTTCCCCTACCACCGCATTGGCCAGATCTACCCTCCTTCTGTCCGAAATCTATTTGGGAACTATAATAGTCAAGCCATTCGGAATTGGGGGATGGCTGGGTTTTGAGAACGTCAGCATAGGACGTGGTTCCAATTCGGGGAGATAGTCTCTGTGGTTGCCTGTTACCATTCATTGTTCTTTTCTCCTGCATCAGCTCTTGTGAGATAGGGTGATGGCCATGCATTTTCCGAGCATTTTATACATGTGCATTCTGATGGGTACATCCCTTGCCCTGGTTACCTTCAGATGACTTCGTTTCTCTTTGACGGGCAATAGCCACTATCATCTTCCGCCCTCCCAGCAATCTCTCATCCTGCAGAACCATTGTAGCCATGGCGTCTTGCTCTTTATGGAATTTGCACAAAAGCATAGCTGCAAAGGCCGGAATGTACACATCTGAAAGACCTCCAAATTGGCCAAATCTTGCCTGAATATTATCTGCCTGGATGCCAAAAGAAAGTTTTCTCACTAAGGGCCTGTTTGTTAAATTTGAAGTCTTAAGCCTGAATTTGAAGTCTGAAGCCTGAATCTGAAATTTGAATCTGAAATCTGAAATCTGATTCTAAAATCTAAAATCCTGTTTGGTAACTGTTGTTGAAGTCTAAAAATTAGGTACTGGATCTGAAATAACCTATTTGTTAACAGACATCTGAAATGGCTGAAATATGTTAATTTGATATATTTGCCCCTATCTCCTGTTTGGAGATGTTTTGCATTATAAAGGGTTTATTTTTTTTTATTAAATGAAATTAAAATCATTAACTTAACATCCATTTAATTCAAATAAACTGAAGTACTCAATAGAAAATTAAAATATTATTGTCCATAAAAAAAAAAATTTATGTGATGTGTGTGTGTTAGATCCATGCCATACATCCATTTTACCATTTTTAAAACTCATTTTAAGGCATGATCTAAAAAATGAAGTAGATCCACAATAGTTTTGGAGTAAGCTGATTTTTTTTTTTCCCTTCATCCCTGCATATGTGACTTTATCAACATACTGAATGGTAAATAAACACTACAGAAACATTAAGGTACACCCCAAGAAATTTTTAATGGTAGGACGGTCAATCACCATTGTTTCTTATGGTATAGTCTACTAGATAATTGGAGCCACTTCATTTTTTGGATAATGCCCTAAAATGATCTAGAAAAAGGATGGACGAAGTAGATACATAATACATACATCAAGGTAACCCCACGGTAAAGGTCGTCTTAGGTGATGTCGTTGCTCTTGTCTGGATACGAGATCCACTGAAGCTGCACCTGCACCGGCAACCGCACCTAGCTAGTGACAGAGGTCCTGTCAGAGGCTTTGTGAGGCCTACTGTGAGATATATGTTTTATCCACACCATCTATCCATTTTTCCATACTATTTGAGGGAATAAGAAAAAAAATGAGGCAGATCTAAGGCTCAAGTGGGCCACACTAAAGAAAACAGTGGGAATTGGACGCCTAGCATTGAAAATTTATTGGACACCACAGAAGGCTATGATGAAGTTGGTATTTATGTTTTCCCATCATCCAGGTTTGTGTGACCTAATCAACAGGTTGGATGGTAAATATACATTACAATGGGTCGTATGAAGTTTTTAATGATGACGTTCAATCACCACCATTTTCTTGTGGTGTGGTCCAATTGAGATTTGGATCTGCCTCTTTTTTGGTCTTATACACTAAAAGGATCTCACAAAATGGATGGACAGTTTTGATATAACACATATGTCATGGTGGGGCCACATAACTTGGTGATGGCAAGCAGTGGTGTGTTGCATACCATGTAATCCGATTCCACGTTGATTTCCTGTTAAAGCCTTTGGCACAAACTTCGTGCATTAGGATGTTAAGTGGGACCACCTTGATTTTTGTGGGAAATCCATCGCATCCATTCTTTTTGTATGCTCATTTTAGGATAAAAACTAAAAAAATTAGATGGATCCAAAAGTCAAGTGGGCCACACTACAGGAAACAGTGGGAATTAGGTGCTTACCATTGAAAACTTATTAAGGCCAGAAAAGGCTATGAACAAGCTGATATTTGTGTTTTCCCTTCATCTAGGTTTGTGTGACCATATAAAGAGTTTAGATGGAAAATAAACCTCACAATAGACCTTAGAAATGTTGCAACGGTAGCCATTTAAATTCCGCTGCTTTCTGGAGGGTGGTCCACTTGAGATTTTAATGTTCTTCATTTTTTGGGCTCATGCTATAGAATTATCTGAAAAATTTGATGGACGGTGTGGATTGAACACATAAATCATGGAGGGGCATAATAGAAGGTTTGTATTACGAAATCTATTTTGAAGAGAAAATCTCTCGCAAGTATGGGTAAATTTGGAAGCAAAATTTTATTTCCTAAGAAGCATCGCGGAGCGCATTCTGTGTTTAGTGTTAAGTCAGACCTCTCTTGTCGAAATTTTTTTGTATAAAATTACCGAGGGCTTTTCAAATTCCTTGTTAACAAATATCACTTAACACCGAGTGCTTTCCCCATTTCATGTTCCTTGATTTTTTTTTCATTGTTAACAAACAGGCCCTAACAGACTATAGCAGCCCTCCTTTTGAGGTCTATTTCGAACCCTCTGCCAGCCCTTTCTCCATCGAGTCCAAGCATGCCAACCTCATGAGAGGAGGATCCAGTTGGTCTGTTTGAACGGCTCATATCATTCTATTGATGTGATATTAGTGATGCAGTTGATGATCATCAGTGTGCCATTGTACTGTAAATTAGTAGCCTAGCAATACTTATGCTACACATGAGACTCTTCTACATTAAAAAAATGAAAAAAAAACGGATATGAAAGGTAATCCAACCAAAAGAAAGGGATTGCAAAACTCAGCAAATTAAAGTGGGGATGGGCAATTCCTTGATTCGGATTGCCCTCCAATCCACTGCCAGATGACCACTGAATTTGCAATACCCTCCAACCCCCTAATCCACCGCGCCAAACCACCTCTAACGGTAGTCAACGGTTCAAACTACAGATGTGGTTCATTTGACGAACAGGCTAGCTTGATTTTAGTGCCATGTTGCACAACCTGACGATTGGTGGCACAGATTCTATTAACTTTTCTAGAAGGAGGTTTGCTAACCTACGCAGGTATAGATGACTTCAGCATCACGTGCCAATGAGACAATCCTGTGGAAACACAAATTGCCCATGGAGAAACTTTTTACTACACCCATGTGTTAGCTACGCTAGCTATGCCGGGTGTAGCAATGACCTCACCATGATGTATGTGTTGTATCCATGCCGTCCATCCATTTGGCGAGATCATTTTAGGGCATGATACAAAAAATGAAGCAGATCTGAAGCTCAAGTCGCCCCCAAGAATTTTTTTAATGGTTGGTGATCAATCCCCACTATTTTCTTTGCTGGGTTGGGTCCACTTGAGCTTCGGATCTGCCTCATTGTGGTGTCATGCCCTAAAATGATCTTTAGTGGGTTCATTGCTACAACCGGCGTAGCTAACGCTTGGGTGTAGCAAAAATTTTCTCTTGCCCGTAACACAACTTGCCGGCAGAGCTGGGAAAATGCGCTGACCAAAAATCTGTCACGACTCATTTAGCAAGTAAGCCACGGTGTATAAAACTAATATACAGCTGAACATCTTCCCCATATGGATACAAATGGATGAGAGTAAGGAGGCTGGCTATACAAATCCAGGTTTATCTTCTGGTGGGCCTTACTACAGAATACAGATAGCATATTATTTGGGCAATCTACGATCATTCCATAAGGGAAAATTTTCATCCATGCTGCTCATTTTGGGAAGGAATTAGTTCTACCCAATTGCATTCTCAAGGTGCCCAAAGACATGCTAAGTGCCTCAAACCTTTTTATTGCTCTCTCATTTCTGACTAAACATAATTGCCAATGTATCTCAACGATCACTTTGATTTAAATTGGACAGCGGACCATTTTATTTTTAACCGTTCATTGTTGGCCACCACTCAGATGGTTGGATCATCCCATCTGTATGATTTTCAGATGGGATGATATGAAAAAAAAAAAAGATCTTGTCTAGGATCATTAGCCACTTTGATTTTCTACACATTTCATTATTACCCTAACTAGTTTTTAATTGGAAATCATTTCTTGGAAAGATAATATCTTACAATACAATCCTTTCATAGGCATCACTGGAGAGAGGGAATTAAATGCTGAAAAACTAATTAAGTAAGACACTTGATGCAACTTTCCTTACCTTACATATCTTCCATCCTTAAACCACTCAAAATATGTCAAGAATTACCAAGAGAAGATGAACCTTGGCCCCTCAATCGTGCCCCATTTATCCTGTTGCGTAGCACGCCAACAACGTTGGTGAACCGATATCCAATATCCGGTCTCACCCCACAAACGATAAATAGGAAGAAATAACAGCTAGAAGAGAAATTCAAACAAACCAACAATCTAGAAGACAAAATTTACGTGGAAAAACTCCATGAAGGGTAAAAAACCACGGTGCAAACTTCCACTATGAAGAAAACGAAGTTACAAGCAATACACTTATCATATCCGATGCTCCCATGCACAGAGATAGCCCGTTTTGCTAACCCCTTCTCACTTTCTCACCTTAGACGTATAGAAGAACTAATTGCATACCCTAATTTCGAGTTACATCCCTTTTTATAGGAAAACTCAAAAATAGAATCCAAAATAAAAAAGCCCGCGAAACACTTCGCGTCCGATCGGGCACCCGACCAAGTTTGGTTGGGCGCTCGGGCGCCCGCCCAATATAGAATTCGTCTAGCGAGGAGCTTCAGGGGAAAACAACTGAATATCGGCACTTGATCAAACCTGGTCGGTCACCCGCCCTGAGCACCGAGCGCCCGTTCCACTAACCGTAGGGCGCCCAACCACCTCCTCGCTAGCTGGTGTGATTGGCTCCACACCTCAATGTATCCCAACTCCAAGATATAAATCTCTGATTGCATGCATCTCCACAGCAATATCTCTCATCTCCATCCGTTCATTTGGAGATTGTACAGAACACGCTACCCCAATTTTCACCACAGAAACCAAGGACACTTGCATTTACTCATGGTAAGGTTGTATTGTTCTACATTGTTCAGAGCTTGAACATCTTCTGAGAGCAATCGTGGGTCTACAATACTCATCACATGATCAGGCAAAGCCATTTTAGCAAACTGATGAAGGCTTAGACCGTCTTTAAACATGTCATCAGTTGGTCTCTTTCCCGTGAACATCTCCAAAAGAAAGATCCCATAACTGTAGACATCTCCTTGTGCAGACGCCTTTCCACCCATTCCATACTCTGTCATTTACACATTTCGAATTTTTCGGATGTTAAGGTCTCATTCCAATAATGAGATAAAAATAGAGATTACTTTTTGAGGTAGAAGTGACAATCATTACAAGAATAGGAAACAATTAACTTATTAATTTTAAACTTTTGAACATGAACTTCTGAAGGAGTATTAAGAAATGAGGCCTACTACAAACGTAAGTCTAGAGTACAACCTTGTGATGCTTAATAAAAACAATTTGTACTAATTGGTCATCCATTGAACGATGTAATGACAAAAATAGTAGTAGCATTAAGAGACGGAGAATTCATTAGTTTGCATTAAGTTATATATCTAGTTTTCAAAACATTTATAATGATAAAATTAGAACAAAGAAACAGCATGAAATTGTTACCTGGAGGAATGTAGCCAACAGATCCCTTGATCCCAGTTGAGCTGGTTTTCTCTTGAGGGATATTACCGGCAGCATTAGAAAGGAACCTTGCTAATCCGAAATCACACACATGGGCGCACATGTCATCATCCAGTAGAACATTGCTTGGTTTTAGATAGCGGTGGACAACTGGTTTGCCGCAGTGGGGATGAAGATACTCCAATGCGGAGGCAACATCAATGGCTACGCCTAGTCTTTGAACAAGGTTCAAACTCAACCCACGCTGCTCGCATACATTTGGATGCAACCACTTCTCTAGACTCTCATTAGGCATGTACTCAAACACTAGAGCTTTGAAATCATTGCCTTTAAAATCAATGCTTGAGCAAACAGTTATGATTCTAACTAGACTCCGATGCCGGATATTTCTCAATGCTTCACACTCGGCCATGAAACTCTTAGAAGCTCCGTGTTGTTGAAGATTGAGAACTTTCACTGCGACAAGTGATTCATTGCAATCTAGAAATCCTTTATATACAGAACCGTAACTTCCCACACCAATCAAATTGTCTGAAGAGAAGCCGCCAGTAGCTTTAGAGAGATCTGAGTAAGAAACATTCAAATATTGTCCCTCCAAGAAAGATGCATGCAAAGGCTTCTTCGTGTCATTTCTTCTTGCCCGATAAAGATTGGCAAAGAAAAATGATAAAAGAATCAAACATGAAACCACACCGATCACTGAGAATATCACTGTCCGAGAAACACGCCTTCCATGTTTCTGGGAAGCGTTCTTCGAGCATGTAGGTAGCTTTAATTGTTGGATACCTCCACAAAGCCTGTTGTTTCTAAGGACTGAAAATGCACTTGCATTTTTGAAAATCCCTTGATTTGGGACTTCGCCATCAAGATCATTAGAAGACAAATCCAAATGCTGCAGAAATGGAAATTGCTCCAAAGCTTCTGGTATATGCCCAGATAAGTTATTATGAGAAAGATCTATCAGTCGAATACTTTTCAAGTTCTTCAATGGTGGAAGAATGGCACCTTGAAGAAAGTTACTGCTCAAATTAAGCTCTTCCAGACTTGGACAATTGCTTAGCGTGATGGGAATTTCACCTGTCAATTTGTTGTGAGCAAAATTCAAATATTGAAGTTGTTTCAAGTTACCAACTTCCGAAGGTAGAGATCCTATCAAATGATTCTCAGGTATGTAAAGACTGACCAGAGTAGGGATACTTAAAATTTCAATGGGAATGGTACCGTTAAACTCATTTCTATCAAGGGCTACTAATTCAAGACGACAATTTCCAAGACTCGAAGGGATACTTCCCTGGAAACGATTTTCATATAAAGAGAGAATAGCCAATCCAGTGATGTTACCTAAGGAGGATGGGATTTGACCTGAGAGCTTGTTTCCGTACAAATACAAGCCCTCCAAATTTGGAAGCTTCCCAATACCATTGGGAATAGTATCCAAGATAAAGCTCTCAGATATATCCAACTTATTTAAGTTGAAGAGATTGCTAATATCTGTTGGGATGCTTCCAGATGTTGGGTTTCTTCCTAACAGTAGTTGGGTTAGGTGGGTAGAGAGATTGACGATGGTGGTGGGCAGAGTTCCTCTCAGCTGATTTGAATATACTGATAATACTTTCCAAACCGCTACAATTGGCCAAAGAAGTGAGGAAACCCCAGTCATCGGTTCCTTCTCCACCTCCAAGCTTATTAACACCTAAATTTAGGATGCGAAGAAGCTGTAGGCTTCCCAAATTCGTAGGCAAGGGTCCGCTAAAATTATTGAAATAAAAATCAACCACAGCAAGTCCTGAAGAATTGGGTAATGAAACTGGTATCGGTCCGCTGAAAGCATTTTTCCCAAGGAAAATATTTTTGAGATTAGGAAGGGTGAGACCTAGGTTGGCTGGAAGGTTTCCATGAAGTAGGTTATCTGTCACAGAGAGACTAATGATGGATGTGTTGTAATAAGAGGTTGAAAACAACTGACAGATATTAAAAAATAAAATTAAAAAAAATGTAAAGAACTTATTGATTTGAAGAACACTGAGTCGAGGCGTGACGAGTCACTGGGCTTGAAACCAAATCTGCCCTCCTTGGACCGCTTTCCAAATGCAACAGGAGTCACGGACAGTTGGCCTCCAGGATACAACGACTATCACCCTAGTCCCGGCTGTGCACTCGCCGTACAGGGCTCGAACCAGCAAGTATACCGCAAACTCGAGATGTAGTGACTCAGTGAGTCAGAAAAAACAGAAAATCAAACCAGAGTCCAGAGCTTTAGTAAAGTTGAGAGAGAAGATGATTTTTTCGAATTTTTTTAAAACGGATTAATCAGATCTATATATAGACTTGATTAGGTGCTTAATGCACCGTTTTGAATTGGGTTAGGTCCATTGGGTTTAAACCCAACTGATGCGACCATCCGAACAGACGCTTCTCTAGACATTTAAAACAAAAGACCGTTCGTGTAAGTACACTTTCAGTGTCCGTTGGAGCAAAATGAAGGTGTGCAAGTATACTCACAGTAGACCCAGACCCGGACCCGAGCCCGAGCCCGAGCCCGGCCCGGCCCGGCACCAGCAACGGCACCGGCGACGGCGCGGCGCGGCTCGGCTCGGCCGGCGGGAGGGCGGGCGGGCGCGCGCGTGCGTGTGGTTTTTGGCATAGTATGGTTCAATGTGCATAGCCCCCCACAAACTACAAAATTCACCTGCCCCCTGAGGTCCTAGCCCATGTGCAAAGCCTCTACTTTTATACTTGCTTTTTCCTTTAGTTCTTTCCGATGTGGGACAAAGAAAATGCACAAACTCCAAAAACAAACTTGTGGAGGGAAACCATTTTCAAAGGAAAATTTGAAATAAATATTTTAAAATTCTTTTTTTAAAATACAACAATCCCCCACATGTTTCAAATTTCAAAACATTTCGAGTTTAGAGTAGAACAGTTGTGTAATAGTGTTGATGTTTATCGGACTTTAATCAACATTTAGAGTAAACAAGACAGGTTTACAGGAATTAGGTGACTATCGGTCTTTAACCTAACCCTTTAACGTAAACGGCCATACATGCCACTCACACAACTATTCCGATACTGCTGGTTCTGCGGTTTGGTGCGTTTCGGCCATGCACCTTTACCTGGATTTTCATGAGCGCTCTAGAGAATAGCCTAATATCTCATAGGAAGCGGCCTCAACTTCCACACTCATATAGGTGAATTCCATCAAGTGTACACAGCAAAAGGATACACCACCAATCTTGGTTATGGATTCATTAAGAGTTCAGACTCATCCTCCCAAACATTGCTGTTTGCACTGCGTACATCTCAGGAAGGGGTAACTCACTGCAGTGCTTCCCAGTCTCCTAGTGTCTTGTTGTTTACCCATTGAACCTATCGCATGGGATCTCCACTTGTATAGGTTGGGTTGCCGACACTGGTAGCTCATAATGTTAGGCTCAACCCCATTCCCTTCGATGTTTCTATGACTAACCCTTTGGATAGTCCTTTGGTCAGAGGATCTGCCAAATTCTTTTCCGATCGTACGAAATCAATAGTAATAACACCATCAGTCAGCAGGTGTCTAACAATATTATGTCGAAGTCTGATATGTCTACTTTTACCATTGTAGATCTTACTATTAGCCCTGGCTATAGCTGCCTGGCAATCACAATGAATAGATACAGTCGATACAGGCTTTGGCCAAATGGGTATATCTGCCAAGAGATTTCTTAGCCACTCAGCTTCTGAACCTGCTTTTTCTAATGCAATGAATTCCGACTCCATTGTCGATCTAGCAATGCACGTTTGTTTTGTAGATTTCTAAGATACTGCTCCTCCACCAATTGTGAATACATATCCACTTGTGGATTTAGTTTCATCAGAGTCAGTTATCCAATTGGCATCAGTATATCCTTCTAATACTGGTGGATAACCTGTATAACATATACCATATGTAGCAGTACCTTTTAAATATCTTAATATTCTATTTAAAGCATTCCAGTGATCATAACTAGGGTTATGTGTATATCTACTCAGTCTATTTACAGCAAAAGCAATATCTGGTCTTGTACAGTTCATCAGATACATTAAACTACCAATTACTTGAGAATAAGCATGTTGAGATATACTACTTCCTGTATTCTTCTTGAGTTGCACAGAATGATCATATGGTGTACTGGCAGGTAAGCAATCGAAGTGTTCAAACTTCTTTAATATCTTTTCAACATAATGTGACTGAGATAATGTAATATTATCATCTTTCCTGATTACCTGAATACCTAGGATCATACTTGCTTCTCCTAAATCTTTCATATCAAAATTAGAAGACAGGAGTTGTTTAGTATTATTCACAAGTTTTACGTTAGTTCCAAAGATTAGCATATCATCTACATATAGACATATAATGACACCTTCATTATCAGAAAATTTACTGTAAACACATCTATCTACATCATTTACAATATAACCATTTGATTTTAAGACATTATCAAACTTTTCATTCCACTGTTTAGGGGCTTGTTTTAAACCATACAAGGACTTAACAAGTTTACATACTTTGTTTTCTTGTCCTATGATTTTATATCCCTCAGGTTGTTCCATATAGATTTCTTCTTCTAACTCACCGTTTAGAAATGCTGTCTTAACATCCATTTGGTGAACCACTAACTTATAAATAGATGCAATAGCTATTAATACTCTAATTGATGTAATTCTGGTTACAGGTGAATATGTGTCAAAATAATCATATCCTTCCTTCTGTCTAAAACCCTTTGCTACTAACCTGGCTTTGAACTTATCTATAGTTCCATCAGGTCTAAGTTTCTTTTTAAAAACCCATTTACAGCCTATAGGTTTGCTTCCAGGAGGAAGATCTACTAGTTCCCATGTGTTATTAGATATTATTGAATGTAATTCATCTTTTATAGCTTCCTTCCAAAAGGTAGCGTCTGAAGAATTTATAGCTTCTGAGTATGTTACAGGGTCATCTTCTAATAGGAATGTAAAAAACCCATCTCCCATATTAGTTTCTTTTCTAGCCCTTTTACTTCTTCTTGGTTCTTGATTTATTTCATTAGAAGCATTAGGTTCTTCCACTATTTCGTTAGTAGTTTCTATAGTTCTACTAGTTAAGTTCATATCCAAAGTATTATCATCTTTTGTTCCTTCCAAACATGATTTAAAAGGAAATACATGTTCAAAAAACTCTGCGTCCCTGGCTTCTATAATAGTGTTTGGATCTAAAACATTATTTTTTGAATTTAGAACCAGGAATCTATATGCAGCACTATGTTGTGCATAACCTATAAAGATACAGTCTGATGTTTTTGGACCTATCTTGGTTTTCTTGTTTTCAGGTAATCCTACCTTAGCAAGACACCCCCACACTTTTAGATATTTGTAACTAGGAGTATGACCTTTCCATTGTTCATATGGTGTCTTTCCAGACACCTTGTGAGGTATTCTATTTTGGACATAACAGGCTGATAGGATAGCTTCCCCCCACATGTTGAGAGGCAAACCTGAACTATTTAACATTGCGTTCATCATATCTTTTAGAGTTCTATTCTTACGTTCTGCTATTTCATTTTGTTCTGGTGTATAAGGTGCAGTGGTTTCATGAACTATGCCATATTTTTCACAAAACTCCTTAAACTGTGTTGACATATTTTCTCCACCTCTGTCTGATCTAAGCCTTTTAATTTTTCTACTTAGTTGGTTTTCAACTTCAGTCTTGTATTTGATAAAGGCTTCAAATGCATCATCTTTATTTCTAAGAAGGTAAATTATGGTATACCTAGAACAATCATCTACAAAAGTTATATAATATCTTTTACCACCTTTAGACATGTGATTTTTGAAATCACCTAGATCACTATGAATTAACTCTAGTAATTCAGAATTTCTAACTATAGATTTGAAATGTTTCTTATGGAATTTTGATTCTACACAAACCTCACATTTTTTTATATTTTCTTCTGATATATTAAGTAATAAACCTAACCTATTCATTCTTTTTATAGATGCTACATTAACATGACCTAATCTACTATGCCACAAAGAAGTAGACTCAACAATATAAGCACCTAAATGACATCTTATTATTATCAACGTTTACAATATAAAGACCATCATTACAATAACCCTTCCCAATGAAGGTACCATTCCTAGTCATTACAAGCTTGTATGAATCAAATACAAGTTTAACACCAGCCTTGTTGAGGAGTGAACCAGAGATCAAGTTTCGTCGAATATCAGGTACATGTAGGACATTGTTCAACATTAACGTCTTTCCCGACGTAAGCTTCAGAACTATCTTTCCTTTTCCAGCAACCGGAGAGGTCCGAGCATTTCCCATGAAGACTTGTTCATCATCCCTTATTTCTTGATAAGAGGTAAACATGCTACGGTCCTTACAAACATGCCGAGTTGCCCCGGTATCCAGTATCCATTCCAGGTTGTGTACAAGGAAGACTTCGGTCAGAACCGCAACAACCGTATCAGCTTCTGTTTCAGCAAGATTAACTTGTGGCTTATTGTTCTTTTTCTTCAGCCTACATACGTTTGCATAATGTCCTGGTTTTCCACAAAAATGACAATTGCCTTTCTTTTTGAACTGTTTGTTTGGCTTCTTTTTCAGCCGACACTCATTAGCATAGTGTCCAAACTTTTTACAATTGTGACATTGTATTTTACTTTTGTCCTTCTTTTCCTGACCTGATTCGATTAGGTTAGCCTTTGAAACAGACTCATTGGCGTCACCAATTTGATCTCTGATCCTATTTGCCTCCTCTATACGTATGTGTACAATTGTATTTTCCAAAGAGACGCCATTCTTTTTGTGTTTCATTTTATTTTTGTAATCTTTCCAAGAATGAGGTAATTTCTCAATTAACGCTCCAGAAAGAAATACCTCGTCTAACTTTATTCCTTCAATTGTTAATTCATGAGTCAGATTTTGATAATCATGAATTTGATTTGTGACAGGTTTATCATCTGTCATATTGAAGTGAAGGAAGTTCGATATTGCATGTTTTTTAGATCCAGCGTCTTCAAGAACATACTTCTTCTGAAGTGCATTCCATATCTCTTTCGCAGAATCATACAAAACATAAACATCATACAGTTCATTTGACAAGGTATTCAGAATGTAATGTTTGCAATTATTGGCATCTTGAACTTCAGTTTGGTTGGCTGGGTCAACTATAAATGTATCAGACAAGATGTAAAAGACTTTTAAGGTTTGTAAAGCAAAAGAGATTTTCTGTTTCCATCGTTTATAATTCTGTCCAGAGAAGGGTTCAATCTTGGACAGTTCAGTAGTAGGATTAACTGTGATAGTAGCCATGTGTGCTTCACTTTGGTTTGAAGAGAAAAGAGTAAAATTCTGTTCCGAATTAAGTTTGGAACAGACAGCACAAGAGGAACTGTAATCTGTTCCGAGTTGAAATTGGAACAGACAACAGAAGATCACAGAAATAAAATCTGTCTGTTGTTTTCAACTTGAATTTGGTTTCAAGATTGTTGTAATAAGAGGTTGAAAACAACTGACAGATATTAAAAAATAAAATTAAAAAAAATGTAAAGAACTTATTGATTTGAAGAACACTGAGTCGAGGCGTGACGAGTCACTGGGCTTGAAACCAAATCTGCCCTCCTTGGACCGCTTTCCAAATGCAACAGGAGTCACGGACAGTTGGCCTCCAGGATACAACGACTATCACCCTAGTCCCGGCTGTGCACTCGCCGTACAGGGCTCGAACCAGCAAGTATACCGCAAACTCGAGATGTAGTGACTCAGTGAGTCAGAAAAAACAGAAAATCAAACCAGAGTCCCGTTTGAATTGGGTTAGGTCCGTTGGGTTTAAACCCAACTGATGCGACCAACAGACGCTTCTCTGGACGTTTAAAACAAAAGACCGTTCATGCAAGTACACTTTCAGTGTCCGTTGGAGCAAAAGGAAGGTGTGCAAGTATACTCACAGTAGACCCGGACCCGGACCCGGACCCGAGCCCGGCACCGGCACCGGCGACGGCGACGGCTCGGCCGGCCGGCGGGCGCGCGCGCGTGTGTGGTTTTTGGCATAGTATGGTTCAGTGTGCATAGCCCCCCACAAACCACAAAATTCACCTGCCCCCTGAGGGCCTAGCCCATGTGCAAAGCCTCTACTTTTATACTTGCTTTTTCCTTTAGTTCTTTCCGATGTGGGACAAAGAAAATGCACAAACTCCAAAAACAAACTTGTGGAGGGAAACCATTTTCAAAGGAAAATTTGAAATAAATATTTTAAAATTCTTTTTTTAAAATACAACAGGATGAGAGGTTGTAAAGTGATGGAGGGATCACCCCGGATAGTTTATTTGAAGGGAACCGAAGAAACTGTAATTTCGCTAGCTGTCCAAGCTCATCTGGGATGCTTCCTTCCAAACTGTTGTCATGTAGATAGAGAGAAACAAGAGCTGAGAGGTTTCCGAGCGGTGCTGGGATGTTGCCGATGAGATTGTTGCTGCCGAGATTCAACGACATAAGCTTTGACAGAAAGCTAAGTTCGACGGGAATTCTCCCTAGCAACCCATTACCACTCAGATCAAGATCCTGAAGCCGGAAGAGCTGGCCGATTTCACTTGGGATTTCTCCATGGAAGCTGTTGCTCGAGAGCTTGGTACTCGTGAGGAAGGTGAGGTTTGCTAGGGCAGGTGATATAGGGCCCACCAATCTGCTGGACACAAGATTCAAGGCGGTGACCCTTTGAGGATGCCGGCGACCGCACGTGATTCCTTCCCAGTTGCAGAAATGGAGGGAATCGTTCCATGAGTCGAAGACCCGGAATGGATCTTCAGATATCTGATTCTTGAACGCAATCAAGGCCAGTCGATCCGTCTCGTTTCCTAAGGCGGGGAACCCGTTCCCCATGCAATTCATGCATGGGAGAAGGAAGGCATGGATGATTAATGCCCAAAATACCCTTGAACGTACAACTCCATGCTTCATCCCTGTCGTCAATGCTAGGGCGACGAAAGAAAACCAAAAACAATAGTGGAATATTGTCTGGCTTTGCACACTGATCTCGTGTTTATTTAGTTGAGACATTAATTTTTCATCCGTCGCGACTTAGGATACAGCGTGTGTCGCCAGCCACTGGGACCCAAATGCTGACACGGTATGGAAATTTTGAATCATCCATATTCTATATACTATGGTAAATTAGGTATTTCATCATAGCCATACTTCAGTGGTGATCTAACGTCCATTTATTTAGTGTTGAACGAGATCCATCGAAAATCTCATTAAGATATTAGAAGTCTAACTCGTGAATGGATATATCATCCATTCGGTGTAATTTAGACCATGTAATCAGCGAAATAAATTCTAAACCTAATAGACGGTACAGATTGGTTGATTGGATTTTCTGAGTGTCCCGATGCAGCTAGGATCACTAAGCACTGGCTGACTTCTTAATACAAACATTTAAAAAGGCTTTTTCCCATGCAAATAGTGAGTCACGGTGGAAGCGGTTAGCGTCCTTCCTTAGTGTGGACGCAAAGCGCACATGCAGATCTGTGGAAGGCCCACCTTTATCTATCTATTTGTCCACTCTGTCCATCCCTTTTCTAATATCATTTTAAGCATGAGAACAAGAATGAGGTGGATCCAACGCTCAAGTGGACCACACCAAATGTACATAGACCACTCTTGCATTTAATGCAACCCAATCTTCCTATTTTGTGTGGTCCACCTGAGAGTTAGATCTGTCTTATTATTGGTTTCATACCTTGAAAGGATCTTATAAAAGGCATGAACGGCATGGATAAACAGATGCATCATGGCGGCCCCTCCACAGATCTGCATAGACATTTTGCGTCCATACTGAGGAAGGATGCAATGCGCGCGCTCTCCAGGCAGTATCACCATATGGGTTCCATTTTTCATGTAAAAAGCCTTTATAGTGCCAATTAATTGAATCATAAAGTATATAAAAAAAAAACAAATCAAAACAAAAATATTATAGAATGTGAATATTATTGTCTTTATTTAGCATGGCTCGTAGATGAATGTATTATTAGTGGCATATTTGCTACTTTTAGGATTTAACCTGAATCTTTTGATCTAATACCATGTCAAATCACCACTTTCTCTAGGAGCCATTACCAAGGGACTTCGATAGGCAGCTGATGATTAGGATTTTTTCAGTCAAGAAACCACCTGAGTGTCCATTTGTAGGTAGCTGATGGCTAGGATTTTTTTTTTTAATTCAAGAAACTTCGTGAGAGTCCATTTGTAGGTAGCTGATGGCTAGGATTTTTAAGCCATTAAACTTCCTGTCTGGTATGTCCATTTGTAGGCAGCGGATGGCTAGGATTTTTGTTCTTTTCTTTTCTTTTAAAGTCACGAATCCTGTACGTATGGTTTTGGATGAAAAGAAAGGACGCGGATTAGCTACTGACAGGTCGAGTAGCTATATTGCTACTGAAGTGACCTCACCAACTTCTGTGGGCTCCACCCGTGATGTATGTGTTGTATCCACACCGTCCATTCATTTAGAGAGATCAGTTTAGGGCATAGGCTAAAGAATAAGATAGATCCAAAGCTCAAGTGGACCCCACCAAAGAAAACAGTGGAGACAGTGACTCAACCGCACGTTGAAACCTTCCTAGGGCCCACCATGATGTTTATTTGAGATCCAACTGTTCATAAGTTCACACAGACATGGAAGAAGGGAAAACACAAATATCAGCTTGATCGAAAACTTCTGTGGCCCCAAGAAGTTTTTAATGGTAGGAGATCAATCCCCACTGTTTTCTTTGGTGGGGTCCACTTGAGCTTTGGATCTGTCTTATTCTTTAGCTAATGCCCTAAAATGATATCTCCAAATGGATGGATGGTGTGGATACAACACATACATCACGGTGGAGCCCACAAAAGTTGGTGACGTCACTTCAGTAGCAAGATAGCTACTCAACCTGGAAGTAGGTAATCCGCGTCCGAAAAGAAACTGCTTACGTGTTAGTCTAAGGTACAAAGACTTAGTCTATGGAGGAACCGTATTACAATTCTTCAATCTGTGAAAGTCGAGGCCATAGCTTGTTGATCCTGACCATTGATCAAATAGGTCCCACCATGGTTGATCTCTTGATACAAAGCCTCAACTGGCAACCTTCAAATTCAATGTAATTATTTCATTCAATCTGTCTAAATCGTTGTGGCGACACATATGGGCTACCTAATTATTATAGGTATGCCGGCCAGATCAGGCAAATTCCTTGCGAGCTCAAGCAAGTGGATTTGATGAGGCAAGTCACATGTCTGGTGCCGCCCCAAGTGTTTTTTTATTCCTGTTAAACGTCAATGTGCATGGCCTATCGAATTGTGATAGTGACGCCGACCGAATCAGCATCATAAACGGCTTCAAAAGTCCTGCGAGCGCATGTTCACACGTTTCCTGTGGTGTGGTCCACCCGAGATTTGTATATGCTTCATTTTTTGGCTCATGACAGACAAAAGGAATGGATGGCGTAGATATATGATGCATACATCAAGGTGGGCCCAAGGTCAGATACTGCCCACGTCGCTGATCATTCCAGGTTACCAGCCAAGTGGCGCCCATTTTGAAGCTTGTAGATTTATAAAATAAAACAAACAAACACGACATAAGTCATTGTGAAGATGGGGTTCAATAATATTTTGTGACAAAATCATTCACAAAGTTAATATTGATTAAATTTTTAAGTATATAAATAAAAAAAAATGATAAAAATATGTACATTACTGTTTTTTATTAAGGGGCGTTACATTGGATAAGCTACTTATGCCATAAGTAACTTATCTTCATTTTCACTTATGTAGTCAGTGACCGTGCATGTTTGGTAAGCAACAAATTTATCGGCCAAAAGATAGAAAAGCATGATTAATTTTCAACAACATAAGTAATTATCCCTCAAGTTTGTTTAGTCCCCCACACTTCTACCATCCATCATGTGGGGCCAACTTTGATGTGTACCATTCATTGTGTGGGTCAGCCATCATACAGGGCCCACCTTGGATGTGGGCCACTCATCATTATGGCCTGACTTTTAATGTGCACCACCATTCATTATGAAGGGCCCTCTTCTGGTATACCCACACTTTGGGACAGCGGTAGACAAAGTGAAGATAACCTAGTTTAAACACTGAGGTCGTATCAATTCCCAACGTAGAGGTGGCTAACATTGAAGTGTAACCAACAGTGTGGCTGTGTGCACTAACATTGGGATGTGTATACTAACCCAAAGAAAAGGACATAAGTGTGGCCCAACATCAATGTTATCGACCATCATGTGGGGCCCACTTTCAATATTCACCACCCATCATGTGGAGCCCACCTTTGATGTGAACCATCCATCGTATGGGCCCCACCTTTGATGTGGGTTGTCCATCATGCAGGGCCCACCTTGGATATGGACTAGTTATCATTAAGGCCGACCTTTGACATGAATTGTCCATCATATGGAGCCTACCTTGACGTAGATCATCCATCATGTGGGGCCTAACATTATTCATTGCCCATCATGTGGATACCACCTTTGATGTGGACTGTCCATCATGTGGGCCCCACCTTCAATGTGGGTTGCCCATCATGCTGGGCGATGTGGGTCGTTCATCATTAGGAGCTAACCTTTGATGTGGACCGTCCATCATGTGGGGCTACCTGAGTATGGGCCATTCATCATGTGGGGCTCAGCTTTAATGTCCAATGTCCATCATGTGGAGCCCACCTTTGATGTGGACCATCCACATGTAAGCCCCACCTTGGAAGCGGGTAGTCCACAATACCAACCTGCTTTGGATTATGGGTCGACCTTTGATGGAGATCATCCATATGTGGGCCAACATTACTATGGGGTCATCCATCGTGTGGGGCCCACCTTTTATAAAATCAGGACATTTTCAAGACTCACTTGGGCCACCCCATGTAAATTTAGAGGTTCTAGGGATGATTTTACACCATTCCCTATGGCGTGGGCCATCTTTGTCTTAGATTGGACTGAATTTTAGCATTCATTATTAGAATGTGGCAAACCACTTGATGAACCAGATGGATTTGATGCATGCTCTGCGTTGTTGGAATCAGGTGACTCAAATTTATGTTGAATAGGACCGTCGAGCGATCGATGGGATTGGTCGATTGACCAACGTCAGTGAATTTTGCACAGTGAACTTTCTGGACGCTTTTGCGTGGTTTCGGGCAACTAAAGTGTGGTCATCAGACAACCAAAGGTAGTTCAAGCAATCTTGATCGACCGACTGATCATATGTCGATTTGCACGATCTTTTGCGATCTTGCGTAAGATGTTTCTAATTCTGATTATATTATTATATTAGCAGGGTATAAGCGGGATTAGGGTCCTAGACGTGTAAGAAGGGATTAAGAGATTTCTAGGGTGAAAGAAAGAGCTTGGAAAGCTTGGGTTTCTCTTGTGGGGCTTGGATCCGTAAGTGTTCTTCATTCTCTTATAACTTTGATTTCATAATAGATTCACTTTATGCCATGGTTTTTCCCGCAAGGGTTTTTTCACGTAAAATTTGAAATGTTTTCTTGTGTGTGTTGATTTGCCTGATTGTTGCCGTTGTGATTATCTCCTTTGATCTCTCGCTTCCGCCGCAGGCCGATTTTTTTTCAACAAGTGGTATCAGAGCTAACGTTAAGAGGTAGATTGGAATCTGAGATAAGGTTTCAATGTCGTCAAGTATGTGATTTGATATAAAGAAGTATTCCAAGAAAAATAACTCCGATCTGTAGAAGGTGAAGATGGAAAGCCTTCTAGTTCAGCAAGGGCTCGAAGAAGCACTACTTGGGAAGCAACTGAAGACTATAAAAGAAGAAGAGTGGAAGAATATGGATCAAATGGCCAAGGTCTCAATCTAATCGTGCTTGATGGATGAGGTCCTTTACATGTACAACGTCATGAGGGAGAAGATTGCAGCTAATACTTGGGCAAAGTTTGAGAATAGATCTACGCGAAAAAATCTCTTGAAAATCGTTTGTATCTGATGCTGCAGTTGTTCAATCAGGATCATGCTATCAATACCATCACACTAACAAGGTCATTAGCTAATTCAATTTTCTACTCATTTCTTTTGTGCCATAACTACTTGCGGGAAATCATTACTTAACAAAATAATATCTTACAATACAATCCTTTTTCCCAAGAATCTCTCGGACGTAAGGAATACCAAGCTGAAAAACTAAATAAATTCATTGTGCGTCTTTCAACACCTGAGCATTCTTTTCTTTTCTTTTTTCCAATAGGTGGGAGAATACTACCTGTTATTTTATTGATGCGGAAACAAAAACCATTTACATACCAAAAGGGGTGCAAAACCGACTGACCCCTCCACTACACAAATACTAAGCAAAGCAAACACATTACCAAAATCACAAAGAAGACCAAAACATATAAAAGAACGGACTAAACACAATCCAATACCATATTAGCTCATCCAGAAGGCAACAGGGGACCAGGACAGCCTCAGCAGATGTGCGTCTTAACCCACACCTATGCATCTTCCATTCTATGACAACTCGCAACTTGTTAATAATAAATTAGATAAGATGAACCTTCGCCCAACAATTTTGCCCTTGCTTATCTCAGTGAATTCCAACCCCAAGATATAAGTCCCTGATTGCATGCATTTCTGCAGAAATATCTCTCACTTGCATCCGCTCGTTTGGAGATTCCATAGAACATGCAACACCAATTTTCGCCACCGAAGCCAAGCACTCTAGCATTTTAGTACTTGGAATGTGTTGTTCTCCATTGTTGAGAGCCCGCATGTCTTCTAAGAGCAGCCGTGGGTCTACAATCTCCATCACTCCATCTGGTAAAGCCATCTCAACAAATTGATGGAGGCTTAGATTGTCTTTAAACATGACATCAGTTGGTCTCTTTCCAGTGAACATCTCTAAAAGAAGGATACCATAACTGTAGACATCTCCACTAGTAGATGCGTTTCTGCCCATTCCATACTCTGTCATTTACACATCTTGAATTATCCTCGAGATATCAAGGTTTCATTCCAACAATTAAATAAAAATAGATATTAGGATTTTACCTAAAAAAATGACAGTCATTATGAGCATAGGAATAATTTAGAACTTTTGAAGCATGAGTTACAAGGTATAGCTAACAAGTCTTACTATAAACATTAGGGTAGGAAAAAGAACTTTTTTTTTTGCAACTGGGTGTAAAACAATTAGTACTAATTGCTTTTCAATTGAAATCAGTAACTCAGTGAAAAAACAGTTAGTACTAATTGCTTATCCATTGACCTTGC
The DNA here is from genome assembly GCA_003013855.2 of Liriodendron chinense. Classification (NCBI taxonomy): domain Eukaryota; kingdom Viridiplantae; phylum Streptophyta; class Magnoliopsida; order Magnoliales; family Magnoliaceae; genus Liriodendron; species Liriodendron chinense. The sequence continues at coordinate 9,364,975 of ML058333.1, forward strand.
ATGTGCAAGCATTGGATGCATTTTTAGTTGAAATCTACCTTAATTAAAATTGAAAAAAAAAATACTAAAAAGAATTTTCTATTGCTCAATCTTTCATTCTTACTGTGAGTTTCTTTTGAGTTGCCATTGCAATTGGTTTAGTTGCGGTAATGGAAGTATAACTTTTATAAAATGATTTAGTTTGAGTGTTTTAGGGCGCGCTTGGTAGGTGTCACTAAAAAACAGGTTCATCTCATTTTAATTAATTGTAATTATGCATTAGAGATCTAGTATTTTAGTAAGGGTTAAAAATAATTCTCACAGCCAAAAATTTATATAATCTCCAATGCATAATTAATATTAACCAAAATGAAATAAACTCATTTTTCATAATTGGCTCGCAAACAGGTAGGTATTGTTGTTGTTATGGTATATGATTCAATGATCCCAAAGCAATAGTGGTCTTAGTTGTATTGAAATACTTGGACAATCTAATATTACACTCAATCATGGAAGAACGGATTGATCTATGGATCAATCGTAAATATCAAACAAATAAACTGCAAGAACAACTACCCACAAACAAGCCCATAATCTTCAGTCAATGCAATCGGTTCTTCCACTAGGTCATGGACCTTTCCAAACCAGCCAAGGGACAGTTTTTGCTGGACAGAGCTGGGCTCGAGTCCCTAAGGGAGGGGAGGGATTCAGTTGTTGATTAGCCCAGCTTGCTTCAGACTATTGGGCTCTTGCCAGGAGATCCTTCTGGGCTTACTAGGGAGGTTGTTTGGGGGCGGGTTAGAGTGATGGGGTTGGGGTGTTCTCATTGTTGGGTTCCAAAGGGTTTGCTGTTTTTCATTTGGTTTTGTTTTCTTGGGAATATATGATAGGCAGGGTTTGAATTTTTGTAGGGCCCGCCCGAAAGATTGTACAGCCCCTCTTTGCTTCAATAAAATTTCAGAGTCGCGTCCTTGAAAAAAAAAGAAAAAAAAGAAAAAAAAAAAAGCCCATAATCTTGAGAGAGAGAGAGAGAGAATCTAAAGATATAGGTCAACGAGGGCATAAAAAATTGAGCCTTGGCCCTTGATCAACAGGGAATGGGTCCAAAGACACGGCCCCAAATCAGTCAGCAAGTAGGCCGGAATTGAGCCGACTAAGACTTTTCGTCGGGCCCTCGACTCGGCTCGTGGCAACACAACTTGCAGGCCCGAATTTGGGCCCGATCCGAACGAAACGGCCACTCCGGGCCCAATAAAGAAAGGGTTCTCCGTTCGAAAAAGGGGAAGAAAACCGTAGCAGCTGCCCATTGATTTCCCCATTCGCAAAGCCGGCAAACGTACGCCGAAATCCATCTATTCAGTGGCCCGTACCTTTCTTCCAGCAGTCTTCCAGCACCGGCGCCGTAACCCTCTACAAAAGTCTCATCCAGCGGTCTTCCAGCTATCTTGGAAAGACCCGATTTCTTTATCTGCTGCAAAGGAAGCGGCCGGCCATCCTAGAAATCGGCAAGTTTCGGCGATCAATCTGATTGGGAAGGAACGCAGATGGGTTTAAAAACCCTCTCCATGTTCAGGCTGGAAAGACGACAATGGGGCTGGGTTGCCGTGAAAAAAAAATAAAATCACAACGATTGGATGATTCACCTGCCTATAAGCTGACCATGTTTTTAAGCCTTCATTGGAAGACATGAATGGGACGATTAGGATGGGCCTGGATTAGGTGAGGCAGGGGTAATAACTTAGCGGGCGAGGCCCTGACTTTGAGGCCCACCTTGATGTACGTGTTGTATGTCCATTTCATTCATCCATTTTGCCAGCTTCTTTTAATATGACCCAAAAACTGAGGTGGATCCCAGCCTCAGGTTGACCATAATAGAGGAAAACAGTGGTGATTGACCATGAAATGTTTATTTGCCATCCAACCTATTGACAAGGTGGCAATGGATGGAGGGAAAACACAAGTTAGATCTTCTTACAAAACTTTCGATCTCCTAAGAAGCTTTTAATGGTGGGAATTCAATCCCTACTGTGTGGTTCACCTAAGATTTGGATATGTCTTACCTAAAAAATTTTATTGTCATTAATTTTAATTAAATGATTTTGACTGTCCAATTGATAGGCTATTGATTGAGTGCTTAGATTCATCCAATCATGTGATCTTTACATGGCATAACATGAAATGTGTGCTCGATCTGATAGCTAGTCCAGATTAATGAATTGGATTGCCCCTTTGAGCGTTATAAGTGGTTCTGTGGAAGTATCGGTTCGTTTTTATTTTTTCTTAAGGTGGCTACTGTAACAACAGAAGCAACAAAACAAGCAATAAAAAGAAGTACAATTCAATCTTCATATTTAAAATCTTTTGCAAAACATTTAAAATAGATGAAAGAAAAGAAAAGACAAAAAAAACCAAATTGTTACCTGGAGGAATATAGCCAACGGATCCCTTGATACCAGTTGAGCTGGTTTGATCTTGAGAGTTATTACTGGCAGCATCAGAAAGGAACTTTGCTAACCCAAAATCACCAACGTGGGCACACATGTCATCGTCCAGTAGAACATTACTTGGTTTTAGATCACGATGAACGACTGGTGTGCCACAATGGTGATGAAGATACTCCAATGCAGAGGCGACATCAATGGCTATATCTAGTCTTTGAATAAGGTTCAAGCTCAGCGTTTCATATTGGCCATGTACAGTTGAATGCAACCACTTCTCTAGACTCCCATTAGGCATGTACGCAAACACTAGAGCTTTGAAATCGTTGCCTTTAAAATCAATGCTGGAGCAAGCAGTTATGATTTTAACTAGATTCCGATGCCGGATATTCCTCAAGGCTTCACATTCGGCAAGGAAACTCCTTGAAGCTCCATGTCGTTGAAGATTGAGAACTTTCACTGCAACAAGTATTGTTTTATCACGATCTAGAATTCCTTTGAATACAGAACCATAACTTCCCTCGCCAATCAAATTGTCTGAAGAGAACTCGCCGGTTGCTTTAAAGAGATCCGCATAAGAAACATTTAAAAATTGGCCCTCCAAGAAAGAGGCTGGCAAAGGCTTCTTGTTGGCTCTTCTTCTGGCCCAATAAAGAGTAGCAAAGAGAGATAATAAAAGAATCAGACCCAAAACTGTACCGACCACAGAGAATATTACTCTTCGAGAAATCGACCTTCCATGTTTCTTAGACGCTTTCTTTGGGCAAGCCGGCAGCCGTAGTTGTGGGATACCTCCGCAAAGCTTGTTGTTTCCAAGGACTGAAAATGCACTTGCATTTTTGAAAACACCTTGATCTGGTATTTCGCCTTCAAGATTATTGGAAGACAAGTCCAAATACCGCAGATATTGTAACTTCTCTAGAACTTTGGGTATATGCCCAGTCAAGTTATTATAAGAAAGATCTAGCCGTCTAATATCTTTTAAGTTGCTCAAAGACAGAGGAACGACTCCTTCAAAGAAGTTATCACTTAACAGGAGGAGGTTTAGAGCCACACAATTCCCTATCGTGCTGGGAATTTCGCCTGTCAATTTGTTGTGACCAACCCGCAGCTCATGAAGTTGTTTCAAGTTACCAACTTCTAACGGTAGAGATCCGACCAAAGAATTCTCAAATATAGAAAGTCCAACCAGCGAAGGAATACTGAAAACTTCTTTGGGTATGGTACCGTTCAGCTTGTTTCTAAAAAGACCCAATACATGAAGACGACGACAATTTCCAAGACTCGAAGGGATACTTCCCTGCAAACGATTTTGAAATAAAGTGAGTCTAACCAAGCCAGTGATGTTGCCAATGGAGGATGGGATTTCGCCTGAAAGTCTGTTGCTGTACAATACCAAGCCCTCCAAATTTTGAAGCTTCCCAAGACCAACAGGAATGGCACCCATTATAAAGGTCTCAAATATATATAGTCTATTTAAGCTGAAGAGATTGCTAACATCTGTTGGGATGCTTCCAGATATTGGGTTTGCTCCTAACCCGAGAGAGGTTAGGTGGGTAGAGAGATTGACGATGGTGGCGGGCAGAGTCCCTCTCAGCTGATTATAATGTACATCTAGTACTTCCAAACTGCTACAATTGGTCAGAGAAGTAAGAAAACTCAATTCATTGTCTCCTTCTCCGCCTCCAAGCTTATTGGTACCTAAATGTAGGAAAATAAGATCCTGTAGTCTTCCCAAATTTGCAGGCACGGGTCCGCTAAAATTATTAGAAGAAAAATCTATCTGAGCAAGTCCTGAAGCATTGGGTAATGAAACTGGTATAGGTCCCCTAAATGCATTTTGTCCAAGGAATAGATATTTGAGTTTAGGAAGGGTGAGACCTAGATTGGGTGGAAGGTTTCCATGAAGTTGGTTAACCGCCGCCGAGAAACCAACAATGGATGAGAGGTTGTAAAGTGATGGCGGGATCAGACCGGACAGTTTATTTAGAAAGATACGAAGATGTTGTAACTTCACTAGCCGTCCTAACTCATCTGGAATGCTTCCTTCCAAACTGTTATCATATAGATAGAGAGAAACAAGAGACGAGAGGTTACTGAGTGGTGGTGGGATGTTGCCGTTGAGATTGTTACGGCCAAGATTCAACGACACAAGCTTTGGTAGAGAGCTAAGCTGGACCGGAATTCTACCCACGAGCTTGTTTTGGTTTAAAAGGATGGATCTGACTTCTGAGCAGTGGGACAGGTTGTCGGGGATTACTCCCTGCAAACCATTATTACTCAGATCAAGAACCCGAAGCCGGAAGAGCCGGCCGATTTCATGTGGGATTTCGCTATGGAAGTTGTTACTCGAGAGGTTGATGCTCCTGAGGAAGGTGAGGTTTCCGACGCATGGTGATATGCGCCCCACCAATCTGTGGGATCCAAGATTCAAGGCGGTGACCCTTTGAGGATGCAGGCGACCGCATTTGACTCCTTCCCAGTTGCAGAAATGGAGGGAATCGTTCCATGAGCTGAAGACCCGGAATGGATCTTGGGATATTCGATCCTTGAATGAGATCAAGGCGAGTCGATCCGTCTCGTTTCCTAAGGCGGGGGACCCGATTCCTTGGCAGTTGATGCAGGGGAGAAGGATGGCAAGGAGAACTAATGACCAAAATACCCTTGGACGTAAATGTCCAAGCTCCATCCTCATGTGGGAGGGCTAAAGAGAGAACAAAAACAAATGCCTGTAGCATCTGGTGGGACGTTGCGTTCTAACCTACGTATATTTATCGTAGATATGGGTTTTGACTATGTCGCATGTGTTGCCACGCAGAGGGACACGTCTGCTGATATGGTCTGATCATCTAAACCGTACATATTCTAGATACTAAGTCATCCGTTTTCAACATCTCTGAGATGATGCTAACCTTTAATTCCTGGAGCGAATTAGGTGTTACCCCTGGCAACAGCTTAGTGGGTGTTACCCCTACCGTGGGGCCCACCTTGATGATTTTCTATATATCCACACTGTACATCTGTTTCTCCATACCATTTTAGGATGGGGTACCACAGTTTATGTAGGGCGCGGATTTCCTGCGAAAGCCTTGCGCAGGAATTTCCTGTGCTGGGAACCAAGGTGGGGCCCACAGTGATGATTTTTGATAAATCCACACCGTCCATCCGTTTTGGGAGCTCATTTTAGGACATGAAAACAAAAATGAACCGGATCCAAGACTCAAGTGGGCCGAACTAAAGGAAAAGGTGGGTAGGTAAATTACTACCGTTGAAACCTCCCTGGGGTCAACAGTGATGTTTATATGACATCCATACCGTTCATAACGTCACTACTACTGGGATGAACTGGAAAAACAAATATTATCCTGATTCGAAACTCCTGTGGGTCCACAAATATTTCAACTGTGGAAGTTTAAATCTCACGTTTTCGGCCCACTTGAGTCTTGGATCCTGTTCATTTTTGTTTTCATGTCCTAAAATGAGCTCCCAAAACGGATGAACGGTGTGGATTTATCAAAAATCATCACTGTGGGCCCAACCTTGGTTCCCAGTGCAGGAAATTCCTGCGCAAGGCTTTCGCAGGAAATCCGCGCCCGTTTATGTAGATCCAAATCTCAGGTGGACCACACCACAGGAAACAGAGTTGATTGAGTGCCTCATCATCAAAAATTTCAAAGGGCCCATCAAAAGTTTTCTTATTGTTTTTGCAATCCAACCAGGTAATAATGCCAAGAAGATAAGGTTGAAGGTAAATTATAAAAGTATCATATTGATCTAAAACTTTTGAGGCCACAAAATTTTTAATGGTTATTCATCATTGTTCCTACTGGTATGGCCCTTGACAGGACCATCCGTCTCTAGCTTTGTTCCTAGTGGGTAGTACCCAGTTCACGTTCAGGACCAAGAACGTGGATTGCATCCCACCCCCCAACCGTCTCCAGCTGGGAAGGCAGAGGCTCGAGTGATCATCGTGAGGTTTGGGTTTTATCCACACCATCCATACATTTAGAAATTTTCAACAACAAGAGTTTAATCCCCATTGTGTGGTCCACTTGTGTCTTTGATATGCCTCATTTTTTTGCCTATATCCTGAAATGCCACGGAAAAATGGATGGGCAGTGTGGATAAAACCCATATATCAGGGTGGCCTATAAGATCATTTTAAGGTATGACTCTAAAAAGTAGGAAGATCAAACGCTCAAGTGGGCCACGCTAAATAGTGATGGGACCCTGGACGTCATCACTACAGAGCGCATATAGTGATAACATCACCATGGTCCCATCACTATTTGGCATGGCCCACTTGATCGTTGGATTTGCCTCATTTTTTTGCCCATATCTTAGCATGATCGTATAAAATGGATGGATGGAGTGGATAAACGGATACATCACGATGGGCCCATCCACATGTCTGCCCCAACGGTAATGCGTCCCTGGCGAGGGGAGGATGCAATCCTCGGCCGTGCATGACTGCAAATGATAGTGACGTGGATGGCATCCTACCCCGCTTGGATGGATTACTATCTGGGCATACCTGTGGAGGGGCCCACCATGATGTATATGTTTATCTACTTCGTCCATCCATTTTATAAGATTTTAAGGTATGATTCTAAAAAGGAGGAAGATCTAATGTTACTTCCGCTCACTGTTTGGTGTGGCCCACTTGATATAATTGTCACAAAGGAATCTTTCCCATGCTTGCGATCCCGAATACTTATCGTCGTACCCGCCCTTTAGTAAGCTCCTTCCTTTCATGCTCGCTACCCCCCGAAGTGGCTATTCCTTAGCCCAAGACGACTATTCGCTATTGGCCATTCCTGCAACCAGGGAGAAAGTCCCAGCTTGAGTTCCATGGTGAACAAATGCTCTTCCTTCCATACCTGGCCCGACCTGACTGATGAAATTCTATATCCACCTTTCTATCCCTACCATGACGTGTTCGACCCGGCCCCTTCTAGTTCAAACCCTACCTCTGAGGGAGTTGAATCTGCTTTGGATCTGCCTTGTTTTTGGGCCCGAATCCTACCATGATCTTATAAAATAGATGGACGGAGTAGATAAACGGATACATCACGTTGGGCCCCTCTACAGGTCTACCCAGACGGTAATCCGTCCAAGCAGGGGCAGGACGCAATACGCGTCCAAATGACGGGAACTTGAGCAAAACCCCGGAGGAGTCAAAGCTTGTGGTACCACGAGAGATTTTAATCTTGCGATCCCTACTGGTTAGAAACCTTATCTTAAAGATAGGCTGATCCGATCTACTGGATTAATGTTTGGCTCATAGCCAACAGATCCCTTAATAGCAGTTGAGCTGGTTTGATCTTGAGAGGCATTACTGGTAGCATTCGAAATGAACCTTGCTAATCCAAAACCACCCACGTGGGCGCACATGTCATCATCCAGTAGAACATTGCTTGGTTTTAGATCGCGATGAACGACTGATGTGCCACAATGTTGATGAAGATACTCCAATGCAGAGGCAACATCAATGCCTATGTCTAGTCTTTGAATAAGGTTCAAAATCCTCAACTCAAGCTGCTCATATGCATTTGGATGCAGCCACTTCTCTAGACTCCCATTGGGCATGTATTCGAACACTAGAGCTTTGAACTCATTGTTGGGAAAACCGGCAGCGGAAGCGGAAGCCGAAACGCGCGGAGCAATGAAAGATCAAACGAGAAACACAATGAAATCAATCGCATACAAGCATTCACCACAAGAGACTCCGAATTTATGTAGAAAAACCCCTCAACGAGTAAAAAACCACAGCACAAAGCGATTCACTATGAATAACAGAAGATTACAGAGATTGACAGCCCACAAGCAAGCAATAAACAAAGAAAACCTTAAGTTCTCTCTCACACAACTCTCTCCCATCTTCCTAACATGATTAGGAAACCTTAGACACCTTAAGATTACATCTAAGTCCGGATTACAACTCCTTAAATAAGCAAAACACCGAAATTAGAAACATCTTACGCAGTACTACGTGCTGCGCAAGAAAGTCGCGCACACAGCTGACTGGTTGGCCAATGCACAAAACAGTCCAGGGAGATCCACGCCATTGCTGCCTCACTGCCGACCGGTTGGCTAACCGATCTAGGGCCACATGAAATCTGTCCAACGGCCTCCACGTGCATTTGGGTTACACAACCAGATCGGTTGCCCACCCAGTCTGAGCACCCAACACGTGAATAGTTTGAAGGCTACCCTAACAATCTCCACCGAGGCTTCAAACGACGAATCAACATCATCCTCGCAACATTATCTCATCTTCAATCATAGCTCTACCGCTTCTCATGCCACCATCGACCCTAACCTTGTAAATTCATGCCCTTTATCGCTCTTCTCATGTGGCCCTTGGGCACTTGCCACATACGAGCAACCGTGGATCTCGTTACCTTTTCTGAAGCTCCACCATGAATTGTGCTCCCGATCAACATGTAAAGATGGCCACACCTCCGTGCCTTCATACACACGAGTGTTCCCTTCAACACTTCACAACAACGATCACGGCCGATAAACACGCACCCTTTCGCCTCGAATGCACCAAGAAAAATCACATTCATCTTCATCTTGGGAACGTGCTTCACATCTTCCAGGACTCGTTCGATCACATCGAATATCTTGATGCGCACTGTACCAATACCCACAACCTTATAAGAGAATTCATCGTTCACAAACACCGATTCACCACCATACCCCTATATGTCGTGAATGAACTCCGGTCAGGACATACGTGACATGAAGCCCCTGAATCTAGGATCCACTCACTACCGTGAGATCCCTTACCAGATACAGTCAGAACTTCACACAGATCGTCACCGTCCTCTACGGTATTGGCTCCCTCTCTAGAAGAATTTACAAACCTCTCTTGCTTCAACATGGGATTCTGACAATCCCCTCTCATGTGGCCCTCCTGTCCACAATTCCAGCACTTCACCTTAGCCTTTCCTTTGCCCTTGGCCTTAGATCCCGATTTCGAATATCATCCATGCTCAGAATTTATTCTCATAACCAGTGCCTCTGAGGAATAACAGGAAACCACGTCACCGCTTTTCTTTCTCATCGCATTCGACTGGAGGGTTGAGATAACGGTCTCGACATTTATGGTTTCCCTCCCTGTGCACACAGAGTCCCTAAACAACTCATATGAATCTGGAAGAGAATTTAACAGGATGCATGCTTGATATTTATCCTTCATCGGTTCATCGATCTCCACCAACTTGCAAACTAGCCTATTGAACATGCTCAGGTGGTCCTCCATCTCAGTTCCCTCAGCCATCCTCAAGGTGAACAACTGCATCAACACATACATGCAATTCTCTATAGATTTATTGGCATAAACCTTCTCTAGCTTCGCCATTATTTCAACCGCAGTCTTCTCCTTCATGACATGATAGAAAACATCATCCGTAAGGTATAACAGGATTGAGGTTCTAGCCTTCTTGTCGAGCCTCGTCCACTCATAATCTTTCATAGCCTCGGGTTGCTTTCCAAGAGCTTCATCAAGCCTTTGCTGAACTAAGAAGGATTCAACATTCACCTTTCATAGTTCGAAGTTATTTTTCTCGGAGAACTTCTCTACCTCGAACCTTGCGCCCGACTTCATCTTCTTGTCTCAGATCTGAAATCTACTCCACCCAACTTTAGCTCTGATACCACCTGTTGGGAAAATCGACAGCAGAAGCAGAAGCCGAAACACGGGGAGCAATGCAAGATCAAACGAGAAACACAATGAAATCAATCACACACAAGCATTTACCACAAGAGACTCCCAATTTACATGGAAAAATCCCTCAACGAGTAAAAAACCACGGCACAAAAGCGATCCACTTTGAATAACAGAAGATTACAGAGATTGACAGCCCGCAAGCAAAGAATAAATAGAGAAAACCCCAAGTTCTCTCTCACACAACTCTCTCCCCTCTTCCTAACACGATTAGGAAACCTTAAACACCTTAGGATTACATCTAAGTCCGGATTACAACTCCTTAAATAAGCAAAACACCGAAATTAGAAACATCTTACACAGTACTGCGTGTTGCACAAGAAAGTTGCGCGCACAACCGACCGGTGGGCCGACCGGTCGGCCAGTGCACAAAACAGTCCAGGGAGATCCACGCCATCGCTGCCTCACTGCCGATTGGTCACCCGACCAGTCGAAGCCCCCTCCAAACCGGCCGGCCGACCGGTCTAGGGCCACATGAAATCTGTCCAGCGGCCTTTACGTGCATCTGGGTTACACAACTAGACCAGTTGCCCGACCGGTCTGAGCACACAACACGTGCACAGTTTGAAGGCTACCTTAACACTCATCACCTTTAAAATTGATGGTTAAGCATGCAATTATGATTTCAACTAGATTTCGGTGCCGGATATTTCTCAAGGCTTCACATTCAGCAAGGAAACTCCTCGTTGATGAAGATTGAGAACTTTCACTGCAACAAGTGTTTCACCTCGATCTAGAAATCCTTTGTACACTAAACCGTAACTTCCCATGCCAATCAAATTTTCTGAAGAGAACTCGCCAATTGCTTTAAAGAGATCCACATAAGAAACAATTATCCATGAGCCCTCCAGGAAAGATGCTAGTAAAGACTTCTTGTTGGCCTTTCTTCTCGCCCGATAAACAGTAGTAAAGAGAAATGATAAAAGAATCAAATCTACAGGAAATATGAGAGTGGTTTGGTGTTTCTAAGCGATGACTACGCCTGTAAAGTTACGGGCATTGGATCAGTGCACATCAAGATGTTCGATGGAATCGAACAAATCTTGACAGATGTAAGGCACGTTCCCAGGTTGAAGAAGAATCTGATTTCTCTTGGTGCACTCGAGGCGATGGGTGCAAGTTTGCCAATTTTGATCAGCATTGCAAGTCTTCAAAGGGGGTACTTGTTATTATGAAGGCACAAAGGCATGGAAACCTTTACATGTTGATTGGAAACACTTTATTAGGTGGAGCTGCAACGACTGTAGCGGATTCCACGTCTGCATGTATGTGGCATGTATGCTTAAGCCATATGAGCGAGCGAGGCATGAAGGTACTTTCTAATCGTTCGTTGATTCCTGCATTTAAAAGCTTTGATTTTAGTATATAAAAGCATTACATGCATGGTAAACAATCAAGGTTGTCATTTAAATCGAAAAAACATGTATGTAAATGTGTGTTAAAGTATGTGCATTCGGATGTATGGGGTCGTCACCCGTAGTTTCTGTTCGTGGGTTGTCAAGATTTGTGTCATTCATCAATGACCATAGCAGAAAAGTGTGGGTTTATTTTCTGAAAAATAAACCCGATGTCTTCACCATTTTCAAGCATTGAAAGACAATGGTAGAAAATCAGTTAGGGCAAAAGGTGGAAGTACCGAGAACCGATAACTATGAAGAGTTCACTTCAGTAGAGTTTAATCGGTATTGTAAAGATAAAGGGATCGTAAGGTACAACACAGTGCGCCACACACCAAAGAAGAACGGTATGGCAGAGCGAATGAATCAAACTCACTTAGAGAGAGCCCATTGCACGTTGAGTAACGCTAGGTTGGGCGATGAGTTATGGACTTAGGTCATTAACATGACTTCTTACCTGGTAAATCGTTCCCCTTCTACGACTATTGATTGTAAAATCTCAGAAGAAGTGTGGAGTGGTCATCCAATTAACTACTTGAGTCTGTGAGTTTTTTTTTTTTTTTTGTTATGAGGCTTACTCTCATATATCATCATTTGAGAGAGATAAGTTAGAGTAAAGGGCCATAAAGTGTATCTTTGTGGGCTACGGTGATGGTGTAAAGGGCTACAGACTATACGACCCTGTCACACCGAAGATCACATTAAGTACCGAGAGGTCAAGTTTGATGAGTGGTCCTTGTTCCGAAAGGATGTGCCAAAGGAACTGGAAAAATCAGAAGTTGCCGACATCCAGATATATAAGGATGAGACATGGCCGATACTAAGACGCAAACAAAGGTATAAGATCGGGTAGAGTAGCTGCTTGTGCGAAAAAATTCACATAGAGATTGCATGTTACCGGCGAGGTATAGGGATGATTTGAACGTCGCATTCGCCCTTATTACGGATGAGGGGGATCCGTCTAGTTTTCAAGAGGCACTTGATAATGTAGATGCCGAAAAGTGGAAGGCGACAATGCGGGATGAGATTGACTCATTGTTCAAGAACAAGACGTAGCAATTGGTAGAGCTTCTTGTGAGCCGAAAAGAAATTTGGTGTAAATGAATTTTTCAGAAGACACGGGATAGGTACAAGGTGAGATTGGTGTCGAAGGGATATGCTCAGCGAGAAGGTGTGGACTTCAGTGAGATTTTTACACCGGTTGTGAAGCAAGTATCTATTAAATCCGTGTTAGTGCTGGTTGCCCAATATGACCTCGAGTTGAAACAAATAGATGTAAAAACTGCTATCCTGCATGGGAAATTGGTTGACAGTCCAAGACAGAAATTAAGGTTGAGAGAGAGCTTTGGTGTGAGAGAGAGCTTGGGTTTTCTCTTGGGTCTTTGTTTTGGGTTGCTTATCTCTTGTAACTTCTGAGATTATAATGATATCGCTTTGTGCCGTGGTTTTTTCCTGTAAGAATTTTTCTATGTAAAAATCGAATTGTCTACGTGTGTGATTGCTTGTGGGTCATGTGATTTATTTGTTTAATTCTCCTCAGTGATTCTGCAAGATTCCCAACATTGCACACATGTCTTCTCATCACCACGTGTGAGTAAGGTGCCACAACAAACGTGACCTCGCTTGAACGACGGTTGATACGCTGGCACTAAGTGTAGACGTGTAATATGTTAACGTATGTTACACGGTGGACGTGTAATATGTTAACGTATGTTACACGGTGGCACTTAGTGTAGACGTGTAATATGTTAACGAATGTTACACGGTTTGAAATTGGGACCGAGTGTTGGTAAGTCAATTAAATCATCATAGAATGAAATCACATCCCCCAATCTTGACAGCTGATTCACGGACATTTTTAAATTAAAAGGACAAAAAGAAATCGCTTCCTACGTTTACCAAAAAAAATGTTATTTTTCAATTAAAAAAAAAAATCCCTACATTTGCGAAAAAGTCGCAGCCATCAAGTCTTAGGAATCTGGACAGTCCACCGGGCGCGAATTAGGTGTTACCCTGGGAACAGCAGCTTAGTGGGTGTTACCCCTACAACGTATATCCACTCCGTCCATCCATTTCTACAGACTATTTTAGGATGAAGTTCCAAAAATTATGCAGATCCAAATCTCAAGTGGACTATACCACTAGAAACAGTGTGATTGAGTGCCCCACCATTAAAATTCCAAAGAGCACATTGTAAGTTTTTGGTAATGTTTATTTGAAATCCAAGCTCTTGATAATGTCAATAAGTTCTTGATGAAGGGAAAATATAAATATCGGATTGATCCAAAACTTTTGTGGCCCACAAAACGTTTTTAATTGTTATTCATCACTGTTTCCAGTGGTATGGTCCACCTGAAATTTGGATCTTCTTGGGGTTTTGGATCACGTTCTAAAATGATATGAAAATATAGATAGACGGAATAGATATATAAAACAATACATCAAGATGGCCCCCACACGGTTAGAGTAACACTCATTAAGCTGTTCCCGGGGTAACACCTAATTGGCGCGCCAACACATTTACATTGCATATGGATCATTCTCATCATTTTTCTCGCTAGTGGTCGGTGCTCTGTGGGCCCCACCATGATGTATGTGTTCTATCCATTCATTATTTCAGATCATTTTAGTGGTAGACGGTAAAAAGAAATGAGGCAGATCTAAATCTCAGGTGAACCACACCACAGAAAACAGTAGTGAGTGAATGTCCACCATAAAAAACCTCCTAGGGCCCAATATAATGATTATTTGACATCCAACCTGATGATTAGGTCATACGGACCTCAATGAAGAGCAAAAACAAATATCAATTTGATCCAAAACTTTTGTGGCTCCCAAGAAGTTTTTAATAGTGGGACTTCAATCAACAATGTTTCCTTTGATGTGGTCCACGTGAGATTTGGATCTAACTCATTTTTCGGATCGTACCATAAACTGATCTTTAAAAATGGATAGACAGCATGGATGAAAAACATACGTCTTGGTACGGCCCATAGAGCACCGACCCAGGTCACAAGCCAATCCCCGTCAGTTGAATCAAGGGATGCCTAGGCCTTGGACCCGACCCATTTAGCAAGGCAAGTTGAACTTTTAGACACAGCGGATAGGTCCAAGTATAGATTAATAAAAAATAAAAATAAAAAACCATTTATTTAATGGTTGGGGTCCGGCCATAGAAGGACCTCAGACTCTCTTCCAGTCAAGAAGAGTCTGGAGCTATGCTCATCTACAGTGAGGCGCATGAAATCAACTGCGGATCACCCAACAGGACATACTTATAGAACTGAAAATCCAAGGACATAACCTATATATGTATACTCTGCTTTGCTAAGCCCACACGTGTGTACAAGGCAACTTATGTACAAGCCAACATCCAAGCCGTCCATCAGGTTGTTATGACCGTGCAGACGTTTTTTATCCAAAAACAAATCCTAACCGTTCAGCAGATGGGCCACAATGTTAGAAACAGTTGGACGAGTAAGAAAACCAGAAATAATTTTAAAAAAAAATCAGCCCCGCACTTGTTTTATCAACTCGTGGCCCACCTTCTTCTTCTTCTTCTTCTTTTTTTCTTCGGTTAGTCATACAACCCACCCACCCAGTCAGTAATGCAATGGACCCAATGGTGCTGTTAGCAGCGTGGATATTTCACCACTTACGGGTTTCGAAACCGAGACCTCTTGTTGAAACTCCACAGAGTCTACCAACTAGGCAAGGCCCCAAACCCATGAATAGATTATAGCTTGTACCAACTTGTGATGTAGAGCAAGAACCCACTCATGAAGGGCGAGGATCGAACACATTTCTATCCCACGACTGAAAAAGGATCAAGAAAAAGTGGCAGAAATTCAGCAAATTTCGGTCGCTCGATGGATTTCCGACGGATTACTCGACAGATCTGGTCTATCGCCTAAAGATTTATCCAGATTGCAAGCCTGAACTCTTTGGACAATTTTTGCCTGTTTCAACCAATCGACCGGTCAGCACTCAACTTCGACCAGTTGACGGATCGAGTTGACAGATCGGAGGGTTCCAATAGATTTGCGCAAACTAATTGCGTGATTTTTCTGATTTAGTTTCCTTATTTGATTAGGACTTCTCTAATGCTATCTAGGGTTTGTTAGGGTTGTTTAAGCTCGTTTATTTTCGTTGTTATTCATCTCTCTTCATAATATTAATCAAAACTTCGATTTATTCGATTTTGTCTTGTGGATTTGAGATTTTCTTTGTGGATTCGAGGAAGCCCTATTGAAGAGTCCAAAGAGCCTTATGGATTCAAGGTAGTTATCCTGTGAGGAAGACGGTCATCGACCTAACCACGTCCCTTCTTGTGTCAATTGGTATCAGAGCAATGACTCCCCTCGGGTTGATGGCAACTAGTGACGAGTTGGACAACAATCCCATGGGCGATGCTCCATGGATCAACTATCTAGCGCAAAGGATGAAAACTTTCCGACGGGAGAATCGGCAAGTTATACAAGGGTTGTAGGCTTCCGTCGACCGTGTAGCGGAGGCCATAGAACTCCGTGTTCATAGTAGAATCCTGCTTCCAGGGTCCATTGGATTTTACAATCAGGTGGATAAGAAAGATCGATCCTACAGGAGGACGATAAATCTCCTTATCTTTAACTGTCGAAGTTGCATCGACGAATGACTTTTTGAAGTTGAACGCTTCTTCGACTACTGACACAGCCATAGGCGAAGTGAGATCGAGCACCGTCTCTCCCACAAGATAACTGATCCAAATCCACGGATCTCCTGAGAATCCTCAAACTGGACTTCCTTGATTACTCAAGGGACACTCGAAGAACATGAGCAAACAGAGACAAATCTCAAGTGAAATTACTTAAAATTGATTAATGAATCCTTAACAACAAAAATAAAGTAGTTTAAATAGTCTAGCAACCACTTAGAAACCCTAAAATGAGATTACAAGGAATCCCAATAAAAAACAGAAAGAAATCGGTTCAAAATAGAAGGTTCGCGCGTCTTTCTACATGTCGGACGACCGGTCATCAGGGGTCGTCGACCGGTCATCAGAGGCCTCAGATAGTCCAACAAGCTGGGCTGTCTCCATGCTTAAATATGATCGGTCTAGGGACCGATCGTTAGATGGCACGACCGGTCATTGATGGTCTAGACAGTCCAGCAAGCCGGTCTGTCTTTCTGCTTAAATTCGACCGATCAGAGAAATAGTCGTGAGATGATGTGGATTTGAGATTCTTTTGACGTTTTTTCTCCTTCTTTTGATTCTTCCATTGATCATTCCTTTAGGCCATCTTCTCCATGTAGAGCTCAGCAACCTCCTCTACATTAGTCTCTCCTCCTTTGAAAGAACTCGACATCGAGTTCTCATTTGCCTCTGGTTCATGGTACTCAAACAAGTCAGTGACGTTGAAGGTGTGGGAAATTTCAAATTCTTTGGGAAGATTGATAACATAAGTATTGTTGTTGATCTTTTACAGTATTGGCATGGGTCCAACCTTCTTGTGCTTGAGCTTGTTTTACATGTCGGTAGGAAACTGTTCCTTGCACAAGTGGACCATCACTTGATCCCCGACTTCGAACACTTTCATCCGGCGATGCTTATCTGTGTCGTCTTTATACTTCTTTTTCGATTCCAACAATTTATTCCATACTTCGGCATGTACTTCAGTGATCCTCTTCGCCATGTTTTCAACGGCTATGCTCTTTCCCAAAATTTTGGGCAAGGGAACCAAGTTGAGCGTATGACGAGGACTTCGTCCATAAACGATCTCAAATGGTGACTTCCCTATTGATCTGTTCACCATGTTATTGAAGGAGAACTAGGCTTGAGACAGGTTCAAGTCTCACTGCTTTGGCTTGTTTCCAAAGATGAATCGAATGAGGTTACCATTGAAGGATGTAATGACAAAAATAGTAGTAGCATTAAGAGACGGAGAATTCATTAGTTATTATATATCTAAAAACTTTTTCAAATCATTTATAATGATAAAATTAGAACAAAGAAACAACATGAAATTGTTACCTGGAGGAATGTAGCCAACAAATCCCTTGATCCCAGTTGAGCTGATTTTCTCTTGAGGGATATTACCGGCAGCATTAGAAAGGAACCTTGCTAATCTGAAATCACACACATGGGCGCACATGTCATCATCCAGTAGAACATTGCTTGGTTTTAGATCGCGGTGGACAACTGGTGTGCCGCAGTGGTGATGAAGATACTCCAATGCGGAGGCAACATCAATGGCTATGCCTAGTCTTTGAACAAGGTTCAAACTCAACCCACGCTGCTCGCATACATTTGGATGCAACCGCTTCTCTAGACTCTCATTAGGCATGTACTCAAACACTAGAGCTTTGAAATCATTGCCTTTAAAATCAATGCTTGAGCAAACAGTTATGATTCTAACTAGACTCCAATGCCACATATTTCTCAATGCTTCACATTCGGCCATGAAATTCTTAGAAGCTCCGTGTTGTTGAAGATTGAGAACTTTCACTGCGACAAGTGATTCATTGCAATCTAGAAATCCTTTATATACAGAACCGTAACTTCCCACACCAATCAAATTGTCTGAAGAGAAGCCGCCAGTAGCTTTAGAATTCTAGCAATATCAATCCTGGAGGACTACATCGACAAAGATCTGAAAATCTTATAAAGCCAGCTTGTCGAATCTTCTATTGCTTCCATTTCCCCTACCACCGCATTGGCCAGATCTACCCTCCGTCTGTCCGAAATCTATTTGGGAACTATAATCGTCAAGCCGTTTGGAATTGGGGGACGACTGGGTTTTGAGAATGTCAGCATAGGACGTGGTTCCAGTTCGGGGAGATAGTCTCTGTGGTTGCCTGTTATCATTCACTGTTCTTTTCTCCTGCATCAGCTCTTGCGAGATAGGGTGACGGCCATGCATTTTCCGGGCATTTTGTACCTGTGCATTCTGATGGGTATGTCCCTTGCCCTCGTTACGTTCAGATGACTTTGTTTCTCTTTGATGGGCAATAGCCACTATCATCTTCCGCCCTCCCAACAATCTTCCATCCTGCAGATCCATTGTAGCCATGGCGTCTTGCTCTTTATGGAATCTGCACAAAAGCATAGCTGCAAAGGCCAGAATGTACACATCTGAAAGACCTCAAAATTGGCCAAATCTTGCCTGAATATTATCTGCCTGGATGCCAAAAGATAGTTTTCCCACTAAGGGCCCGTTTGCTAAATCTGAAGTCTTAAGCATGAATCTGAAGTTTGAAGCCTGAATCTGAAATCTGAAATCTGATTCTAAAATCTAAAAACCTGTATGATAACTGTTGTTGAAGTCTGAAAATTAAGTACTGGATTTGAAATAACCTATTTGTTAACAGACATCTGAAATGACCGAAATATGTTAATTTGACATATTTGCCCATATCTCTTGTTTGGAGATGTTTTGCATTATAAAGGGTTAATTTTTTTATTAAATGAAATTAAAATCATTAACTTAACATCCATTTAATTCAAATAAATTGAAGTACTCAATCAAAAATTAAAATATCATTGTCCATAAAAATATAAAAAAAATTAATTATGTGATGTGTGTGTGTTAGATCCATGCCGTACGTCCATTTTTAAAACTCATTTTAAGGCATGATCTAAAAAATGAAGTAGATCCACAAAAGTTTTCGATCAGGCTGATATATTTTTTTCCCTTCATCCATGCATATGTGACTTTATCAACATATTGGATGGTAAATAAATAATACAGAAACATTAAGGTACACCCCAAGAAATTTTTAATGGTAGGACAGTCAATCACCATTGTTTCTTATGGTATAGTCTACTAGATAATTGGAGCTGCTTCATTTTTTTGGATAATGCCCTAAAATGATCTAGAAAAAGGATGGATGACGTAGATACATAATACATACATCAAGGTAACCCCACGGTAAAGGTCGTCTTAGGTGATGCCGTTGCTTTCGTCTGGATAAGAGATCCACTAAAGCTGCGCCTACACCGGCAACCGCACCTAGCTAGTGATAGAGGTCCTGTCAGAGGCTTTGTGAGGCTTACTGTGAGGTATATGTTTTATCCACACCATCTATCCATTTTTCCATACTATTTTGGGGAATAAGAAAACAAATGAGACAGATCTAAGGCTCAAGTGGGCCACACTAAAGAAAACAGTGGGAATTGGATGCCTAGCGTTGAAACTTTATTGGACACCACAGAAGGCTATGATGAAGTTGGTGTTTATGTTTTCCCATCATTCAGGTTTGTGTGACCTAATCAACAGGTTGGATGGTAAATATACATTACAATGGGTCGTATAAAGTTTTTAATGACGACGTTCGATCACCACCATTTTCTTGTGGTGTGGTCCAATTGAGATTTGGATCTTCCTCTTTTTTTTTATCTTATGCACTAAAAGGATCTCACAAAATGGATGGACAGTTTTGATATAGCACAGACGTCATGGTGGGGCCACATAACTTGGTGATGGCAAGCAGTGGTGTGTTGCATACCATGCATCCGATTCCACGTTGATTTCTGTTAAAGCCTTTCGCACAAACTTTGTGCATTAGGATGTTAAGTGGGACCCACCGTGATTTTTGTGGAAATCCATCGCATCCATTCTTTTTATATGCTCATTTTAGGATAAAAACTAAAAAATTAGATGGACCCAAAAGTCAAGTGGGCCACACTACAGGAAACAGTGGGAATTAGGTGCTTACTGTTGAAAACTTATTCAGGCCGGAAAAGGCTATGAACAAGCTGATATTTGTGTTTCCCTTCATCCCGGTTTGTGTGACCATATAAAGAGTTTACATGGAAAATAAACCTCACAATAGACCTTAGAAATGTTGCAACGATGGCCATTTAAATTTCGTTGCTTTCTGTAGGGTGGTCCACTTGAGATTTTGATGTTCTTCATTTTTTGGGCTCATGCTATAGAATTATCTGAAAAAGTTGATGGACGGTGTGGATCGAACACATAAATCATAAAGGGGCCTAATAGAAGGTTTGTATTACGAAATCTATTTTGGAGAGAGAAAATCTCTCACAAGTACGGGTATTTTTGGAAGCGAAATTTTATTTCTTAAGAAGCATCGTGGAGAGCATTCCGTGTTTAGCGTTAAGTCAAACATCTCTCGTCGAAAAATTTCTGTATAAAATTACCAAGGGCTTTTCAAATTCCTTGTTAACAAACATCACTTAACATCGAGTGCTTTCCCCATGCCTTGTTCCTTGATTTTTTTTTCATTGTTAACAAACAGGCCCTAAGAGACTATAGCAGCCCTCCTTTTGAGGTCTATTTGGAACCCTCTGCCAACCCTTTCTCCATCGAGTCCAAGCATGCCAACCTCATGAGAGGAGAATCCAGTTGGTCTGTTTGAACTGCTCATGTTATTCTATTGATGTGATATTAGTGATGCAGTTGATAATCTTCAGTGTGCCATATGTACTGTAAATTAGCAGCCTCGCAATACTTATGCTACATATGAGACTTTTCTACATTAAAAAATGAAAAAAAAATTGGAGATGAAAGGTAATCCAACCAAAAGAAAGGGATTGCAAAACTCAGCAAATTAAAGTGGGGATGGGCAATTCCTTGATCCGGATTGCCCTCCAATCCACTGCCAGATGACCACTGAATTTGCAATACCCTCCAACCCCCTAATCCACCGCGCCAAACCACCTCTAACGGTAGTCAACGGACCAAACTACAGATGTGGTTCATTTGACGAACGGGCTAGCTTGATTTTAGTGCCATGTTGCACAACCTGACGATTGGTGGCACAGATTATATTAACTTTTCTAGAAGGAGGTTTGCTAACCTACGCAGGTATAGGTGCCTTCAGCATCACGTGCCAATGAGACAATCCCGTGGAAACACAAATTGCCCATGGAGAAACTTTTTACTACACTCATGTGTTAGCTACGCTAGCTATGCCGGGTGTAGCAATGACCTCAACATGATGTATGTGTTGTATCCATGCCGTCCATCCATTTGACGAGATCATTTTAGGGCATGATATAAAAAATGAGGCAGATCCGAAGCTCAAGTCGCCCCCAAGAATTTTTTTTAATGGTCGTTGTTCAATCCCCACTATTTTCTGTGCTGGCTTGGGTCCACTTGAGCTTCGGATCTGCCTCATTGTGGTGTCATGCCGTAAAATGATCTTATGGTGGGTTCATTGCTACACCCAGCGTAGCTAGCGCAGCTAACGCTGGGGTGTAGCAAAAATTTTCTCTTGCCGTAGCACAACTTGCCGGCAGAGCTGGGAAAATGCGCTGACCAAAAATCTGCCACGACATACAGCTGAACATCTTCCCCATATGGATACAAATGGATAAGAGTAAGGAGGCTGGCTATACAAATCCAGGTTTATCTTCTGGTGGGCCTTACTACAGAATACAGATAGCATATTATTTGGGCAATCTACTATCATTCCATAAGGGAAAATTTTCATCCACGCTACTCATTTTGGGAAGGAATTAGTTCTACCCAATTGCATTCTCAAGGTGCCCAAAGACATGCTAAGTGCCTCAAACCTTTTTATTGCTCTCTCATTTCTGACTAAACATAATTGCCAATGTATCTCAACGATCACTTTGATCTAAATTGGACAGCGGACCATTTTATTTTTAACCGTTCATTGTTGGCCACCACTCAGATGGTTGGATCATCCCATCTGTATGATTTTCAGATGGGATGATATGAAAAAAAAAAAGAAAAAAAAAAAAAAAGATCTTGTCTAGGATCATTAGCCACTTTGATTTTCTACGCATTTCATTATTACCATAACTAGCTTTTAATTGGAAATCATTTCATAGAAAGATAATATCTTACCATACAATCCTTTCATAGGCATCATTGGAGAGAAGGAATTAAATGCTGAAAAACTAATTAAGACACTTGATGCAACTTTCCTTACCTTACATATCTTCCATCCTTAAACCACTCAAAATATGTCAAGAATTACCAAGAGAAGATGAGCCTTGGCCCCTCAATCATGCCCCATTTATCCTGTTGCGCAGCACGCCAACAACGTTGGTGAGCCGATATCCAATTTCCGGTCTCATCCCACAAACGATAAATAAGAAAAAATAACAGCTAGATGAGAAATTCAAACAAACCAACAATCCACAAGACAAAATTTACGTGGAAAAACCCCAACAAGGGTAAAAAACCACGGTGGAAACTTCCACTATGAAGAAAACGAAGTTACAAGCAATACACTTATCATCTCCGATGCTCCCATGCACAGAGATAGCCCTTTTTGCTAACCCCTACTCACTTTCTCACCTTGGACGTATAGAAAAACTAATTGTATACGCTAATCCCGAGTTACATCCTTTTTATAGGAAAACCTAAAAATAAAACCCAAAATAAAAAAGCACGCGAAACACTTCGCGTCCGATCGGGCACCCAACCAAGTTTGGTTGGGCGCCCGGGCGCCCGCCCAATGTAGAAATCGTCCAGCGAGCTTCAGGGGAAAACAACTGAATATCGGCACTTTATCAAACCTGGTTGGTCACCCGCCTTGGGCACCGAGCGCCCGATCCACTAACCGTAGGGTGCCCGACCACCTCCTGGCTGGCTGGTGTGATTGGCTCCACACCTCAAAATATCCCAACTCCAGGATATAAATCTCTGATTGCATGCATCTCCACAGCAATATCTCTCATCTCCATCCGTTCATTTGGAGATTGTACAAAACACGCTACCCCAATTTTCACCACAGAAACCAAGGACACTTGCATTTTACTCATGGTAAGGTTGTATTGTTCTACATTGTTCAGAGCTTGAACATCTTCTGAGAGCAATCGTGGGTCTACAATACTCATCACATGATCAGGCAAAGCCATTTTAGCAAACTGATGAAGGCTTAGACCGTCTTTAAGCATGTCATCAGTTGGTCTCTTTCCCGTGAACATCTCCAAAAGAAGGATCCCATAACTGTAGACATCTCCTTGTGCAGACACCTTTCCACCCATTCCATACTCTGTCATTTACACATTTGGAATTTTTCGGATGTTAAGGTCTCATTCCAATAATGAGATAAAAATACAGTTTAGTTTTTGAGGTAGAAGTGACAATCATTACAAGAATAGAAAACAATTAACTTATTAATTTTAAACTTTTGAACATGAACTTCTGAAGGAGTATTAAGAAATGAGGCCTACTACAAACGTAAGTCTAGAATACAACCTTGTGATGCTTAATAAAAACAATTTGTACTAATTGGTCATCCATTGAACGATGTAATGACAAAAATAGTAGTAGCATTAAGAATCGGAGAATTCATTAGTTTGCATTAAGTTATATATCTAATTTTCAAAACATTTATAATGATAAAATTAGAACAAAGAAACAGCATGAAATTTACCTGGAGGAATGTAGCCAACAGATCCCTTGATCCCAGTTGAGCTGGTTTTCTCTCGAGGGATATTACCGGCAGCATTAGAAAGGAACCTTGCTAATCCGAAATCACACACATGGGCGCACATGTCATCATCCAGTAGAACACTTCTTGGTTTTAGATCGCGGTGGACAACTGGTGTGCCGCAGTGGTGATGAAGATACTCCAATGCGGAGGCAACATCAATGGCTATGCCTAGTCTTTGAACAAGTTTCAAATTCAACCCACGCTGCTCGCATACATTTGGATGCAACCACTTCTCTAGACTCTCATTAGGCATGTACTCAAACACTAGAGCTTTGAAATCATTGCCTTTAAAATCAATGCTTGAGCAAACAGTTATGATTCTAACTAGACTCCGATGCCGGATATTTCTCAATGCTTCACATTCGGCCATGAAACTCTTAGAAGCTCCGTGTTGTTGAAGATTGAGAACTTTCACTGCGACAAGTGATTCATTGCAATCTAGAAATCCTTTATATACAGAACCGTAACTTCCCACACCAATCAAATTGTCTGAAGAGAAGCCGCCAGTAGCTTTAGAGAGATCTGAGTAAGAAACATTCAAATATTGTCCCTCCAAGAAAGATGCATGCAAAGGCTTCTTCGTGTCATTTCTTCTTGCCCGATAAAGATTGGCAAAGAAAAATGATAAAAGAATCAAACATGAAACCACACCGATCACTGAGAATATCACTGTCCGAGAAACACGCCTTCCATGTTTCTGGGAAGCGTTCTTCGAGCATGTAGGTAGCTTTAATTGTTGGATACCTCCACAAAGCCTGTTGTTTCTAAGGACTGAAAATGCACTTGCATTTTTGAAAATCCCTTGATTTGGGACTTCGCCATCAAGATCATTAGAAGACAAATCCAAATGCTGCAGAAATGGAAATTGCTCCAAAGCTTCTGGTATATGCCCAGATAAGTTATTATGAGAAAGATCTATCAGTCGAATACTTTTCAAGTTCTTCAATGGTGGAAGAATGGCACCTTGAAGAAAGTTACTGCTCAAATTAAGCTCTTCCAGACTTGGACAATTGCTTAGCGTGATGGGAATTTCACCTGTCAATTTGTTGTGAGCAAAATTCAAATATTGAAGTTGTTTCAAGTTACCAACTTCCGAAGGTAGAGATCCTATCAAATGATTCTCAGGTATGTAAAGACTGACCAGAGTAGGGATACTTAAAATTTCAATGGGAATGGTACCGTTAAACTCATTTCTATCAAGGGCTACTAATTCAAGACGACAATTTCCAAGACTCGAAGGGATACTTCCCTGGAAACGATTTTCATATAAAGAGAGAATAGCCAATCCAGTGATGTTACCTAAGGAGGATGGGATTTGACCTGAGAGCTTGTTTCCGTACAAATACAAGCCCTCCAAATTTGGAAGCTTCCCAATACCATTGGGAATAGTATCCAAGATAAAGCTCTCAGATATATCCAACTTATTTAAGTTGAAGAGATTGCTAATATCTGTTGGGATGCTTCCAGATGTTGGGTTTCTTCCTAACAGTAGTTGGGTTAGGTGGGTAGAGAGATTGACGATGGTGGTGGGCAGAGTTCCTCTCAGCTGATTTGAATATACTGATAATACTTTCCAAACCGCTACAATTGGCCAAAGAAGTGAGGAAACCCCAGTCATCGGTTCCTTCTCCACCTCCAAGCTTATTAACACCTAAATTTAGGATGCGAAGAAGCTGTAGGCTTCCCAAATTCGTAGCCAAGGGTCCGCTAAAATTATTGAAATAAAAATCAACCACAGCAAGTCCTGAAGAATTGGGTAATGAAACTGGTATCGGTCCGCTGAAAGCATTTTTCCCAAGGAAAATATTTTTGAGATTAGGAAGGGTGAGACCTAGGTTGGCTGGAAGGTTTCCATGAAGTAGGTTATCTGTCACAGAGAGACTAATGATGGATGAGAGGTTGTAAAGTGATGGAGGGATCACCCCGGATAGTTTATTTGAAGGGAACCGAAGAAACTGTAATTTCGCTAGCTGTCCAAGCTCATCTGGGATGCTTCCTTCCAAACTGTTGTCATGTAGATAGAGAGAAACAAGAGCTGAGAGGTTTCCGAGCGGTGCTGGGATGTTGCCGATGAGATTGTTGCTGCCGAGATTCAACGACATAAGCTTTGACAGAAAGCTAAGTTCGACGGGAATTCTCCCTAGCAACCCATTACCACTCAGATCAAGATCCTGAAGCCGGAAGAGCTGGCCGATTTCACGTGGGATTTCTCCATGGAAGCTGTTGCTCGAGAGCTTGGTACTCGTGAGGAAGGTGAGGTTTGCTAGGGCAGGTGATATAGGGCCCACCAATCTGCTGGACACAAGATTCAAGACGGTGACCCTTTGAGGATGCCGGCGACCGCACGTGATTCCTTCCCAGTTGCAGAAATGGAGGGAATCGTTCCATGAGTCGAAGACCCGGAATGGATCTTCAGATATCTGATTCTTGAACGCAATCAAGGCCAGTCGATCCGTCTCGTTTCCTAAGGCGGGGAACCCGTTCCCCATGCAATTCATGCATGGGAGAAGGAAGGCATGGATGATTAATGCCCAAAATACCCTTGAACGTACAACTCCATGCTTCATCCCTGTCGTCAATGCTAGGGCGACGAAAGAAAACCAAAAACAATAGTGGAATATTGTCTGGCTTTGCACACTGATCTCGTGTTTATTTAGTTGAGACATTATTTTTTCATCCGTCGCGACTTAGGATACAGCGTGTGTCGCCAGCCACTGGGACCCAAATGCTGACACGGTATGGAAATTTTGAATCATCCATATTCTATATACTATGGTAAATTAGGTATTTCATCATAGCCATACTTCAGTGGTGATCTAACGTCCATTTATTTAGTGTTGAACGAGATCCATCGAAAATCTCATTAAGATATTAGAAGTCTAACTCGTGAATGGATATATCATCCATTCGGTGTAATTTAGACCATGTAATCAGCGAAATAAATTCTAAACCTAATAGACGGTACAGATTGGTTGATTGGATTTTCTGAGTGTCCCGATGCAGCTAGGATCACTAAGCACTGGCTGACTTCTTAATACAAACATTTAAAAAGGCTTTTTCCCATGCAAATAGTGAGTCACGGTGGAAGCGGTTAGCGTCCTTCCTTAGTGTGGACGCAAAGCGCACATGCAGATCTGTGGAAGGCCCACCTTTATCTATCTATTTGTCCACTCTGTCCATCCCTTTTCTAATATCATTTTAAGCATGAGAACAAGAATGAGGTGGATCCAACGCTCAAGTGGACCACACCAAATGTACATAGACCACTCTTGCATTTAATGCAACCCAATCTTCCTATTTTGTGTGGTCCACCTGAGAGTTAGATCTGTCTTATTATTGGTTTCATACCTTGAAAGGATCTTATAAAAGGCATGAACGGCATGGATAAACAGATGCATCATGGCGGCCCCTCCACAGATCTGCATAGACATTTTGCGTCCATACTGAGGAAGGATGCAATGCGCGCGCTCTCCAGGCAGTATCACCATATGGGTTCCATTTTTCATGTAAAAAGCCTTTATAGTGCCAATTAATTGAATCATAAAGTATATAAAAAAAAAACAAATCAAAACAAAAATATTATAGAATGTGAATATTATTGTCTTTATTTAGCATGGCTCGTAGATGAATGTATTATTAGTGGCATATTTGCTACTTTTAGGATTTAACCTGAATCTTTTGATCTAATACCATGTCAAATCACCACTTTCTCTAGGAGCCATTACCAAGGGACTTCGATAGGCAGCTGATGATTAGGATTTTTTCAGTCAAGAAACCACCTGAGTGTCCATTTGTAGGTAGCTGATGGCTAGGATTTTTTTTTTTAATTCAAGAAACTTCGTGAGAGTCCATTTGTAGGTAGCTGATGGCTAGGATTTTTAAGCCATTAAACTTCCTGTCTGGTATGTCCATTTGTAGGCAGCGGATGGCTAGGATTTTTGTTCTTTTCTTTTCTTTTAAAGTCACGAATCCTGTACGTATGGTTTTGGATGAAAAGAAAGGACGCGGATTAGCTACTGACAGGTCGAGTAGCTATATTGCTACTGAAGTGACCTCACCAACTTCTGTGGGCTCCACCCGTGATGTATGTGTTGTATCCACACCGTCCATTCATTTAGAGAGATCAGTTTAGGGCATAGGCTAAAGAATAAGATAGATCCAAAGCTCAAGTGGACCCCACCAAAGAAAACAGTGGAGACAGTGACTCAACCGCACGTTGAAACCTTCCTAGGGCCCACCATGATGTTTATTTGAGATCCAACTGTTCATAAGTTCACACAGACATGGAAGAAGGGAAAACACAAATATCAGCTTGATCGAAAACTTCTGTGGCCCCAAGAAGTTTTTAATGGTAGGAGATCAATCCCCACTGTTTTCTTTGGTGGGGTCCACTTGAGCTTTGGATCTGTCTTATTCTTTAGCTAATGCCCTAAAATGATATCTCCAAATGGATGGATGGTGTGGATACAACACATACATCACGGTGGAGCCCACAAAAGTTGGTGACGTCACTTCAGTAGCAAGATAGCTACTCAACCTGGAAGTAGGTAATCCGCGTCCGAAAAGAAACTGCTTACGTGTTAGTCTAAGGTACAAAGACTTAGTCTATGGAGGAACCGTATTACAATTCTTCAATCTGTGAAAGTCGAGGCCATAGCTTGTTGATCCTGACCATTGATCAAATAGGTCCCACCATGGTTGATCTCTTGATACAAAGCCTCAACTGGCAACCTTCAAATTCAATGTAATTATTTCATTCAATCTGTCTAAATCGTTGTGGCGACACATATGGGCTACCTAATTATTATAGGTATGCCGGCCAGATCAGGCAAATTCCTTGCGAGCTCAAGCAAGTGGATTTGATGAGGCAAGTCACATGTCTGGTGCCGCCCCAAGTGTTTTTTTATTCCTGTTAAACGTCAATGTGCATGGCCTATCGAATTGTGATAGTGACGCCGACCGAATCAGCATCATAAACGGCTTCAAAAGTCCTGCGAGCGCATGTTCACACGTTTCCTGTGGTGTGGTCCACCCGAGATTTGTATATGCTTCATTTTTTGGCTCATGACAGACAAAAGGAATGGATGGCGTAGATATATGATGCATACATCAAGGTGGGCCCAAGGTCAGATACTGCCCACGTCGCTGATCATTCCAGGTTACCAGCCAAGTGGCGCCCATTTTGAAGCTTGTAGATTTATAAAATAAAACAAACAAACACGACATAAGTCATTGTGAAGATGGGGTTCAATAATATTTTGTGACAAAATCATTCACAAAGTTAATATTGATTAAATTTTTAAGTATATAAATAAAAAAAAATGATAAAAATATGTACATTACTGTTTTTTATTAAGGGGCGTTACATTGGATAAGCTACTTATGCCATAAGTAACTTATCTTCATTTTCACTTATGTAGTCAGTGACCGTGCATGTTTGGTAAGCAACAAATTTATCGGCCAAAAGATAGAAAAGCATGATTAATTTTCAACAACATAAGTAATTATCCCTCAAGTTTGTTTAGTCCCCCACACTTCTACCATCCATCATGTGGGGCCAACTTTGATGTGTACCATTCATTGTGTGGGTCAGCCATCATACAGGGCCCACCTTGGATGTGGGCCACTCATCATTATGGCCTGACTTTTAATGTGCACCACCATTCATTATGAAGGGCCCTCTTATGGTATACCCACACCTTTGGGACAGCGGTAGACAAAGTGAAGATAACCTAGTTTAAACACTGAGGTCGTATCAATTCCCAACGTAGAGGTGGCTAACATTGAAGTGTAACCAACAGTGTGGCTGTGTGCACTAACATTGGGATGTGTATACTAACCCAAAGAAAAGGACATAAGTGTGGCCCAACATCAATGTTATCGACCATCATGTGGGGCCCACTTTCAATATTCACCACCCATCATGTGGAGCCCACCTTTGATGTGAACCATCCATCGTATGGGCCCCACCTTTGATGTGGGTTGTCCATCATGCAGGGCCCACCTTGGATATGGACTAGTTATCATTAAGGCCGACCTTTGACATGAATTGTCCATCATATGGAGCCTACCTTAACGTAGATCATCCATCATGTGGGGCCTAACATTATTCATTGCCCATCATGTGGATACCACCTTTGATGTGGACTGTCCATCATGTGGGCCCCACCTTCAATGTGGGTTGCCCATCATGCTGGGCGATGTGGGTCGTTCATCATTAGGAGCTAACCTTTGATGTGGACCGTCCATCATGTGGGGCTACCTGAGTATGGGCCATTCATCATGTGGGGCTCAGCTTTAATGTCCAATGTCCATCATGTGGAGCCCACCTTTGATGTGGACCATCCACATGTAAGCCCCACCTTGGAAGCGGGTAGTCCACAATACCAACCTGCTTTGGATTATGGGTCGACCTTTGATGGAGATCATCCATATGTGGGCCAACATTACTATGGGGTCATCCATCGTGTGGGGCCCACCTTTTATAAAATCAGGACATTTTCAAGACTCACTTGGGCCACCCCATGTAAATTTAGAGGTTCTAGGGATGATTTTACACCATTCCCTATGGCGTGGGCCATCTTTGTCTTAGATTGGACTGAATTTTAGCATTCATTATTAGAATGTGGCAAACCACTTGATGAACCAGATGGATTTGATGCATGCTCTGCGTTGTTGGAATCAGGTGACTCAAATTTATGTTGAATAGGACCGTCGAGCGATCGATGGGATTGGTCGATTGACCAACGTCAGTGAATTTTGCACAGTGAACTTTCTGGACGCTTTTGCGTGGTTTCGGGCAACTAAAGTGTGGTCATCAGACAACCAAAGGTAGTTCAAGCAATCTTGATCGACCGACCGATCATATGTCGATTTGCACGATCTTTTGCGATCTTGCGTAAGATGTTTCTAATTCTGATTATATTATTATATTAGCAGGGTATAAGCGGGATTAGGGTCCTAGACGTGTAAGAAGGGATTAAGAGATTTCTAGGGTGAAAGAAAGAGCTTGGAAAGCTTGGGTTTCTCTTGTGGGGCTTGGATCCGTAAGTGTTCTTCATTCTCTTATAACTTTGATTTCATAATAGATTCACTTTATGCCATGGTTTTTCCCGCAAGGGTTTTTTCACGTAAAATTTGAAATGTTTTCTTGTGTGTGTTGATTTGCCTGATTGTTGCCGTTGTGATTATCTCCTTTGATCTCTCGCTTCCGCCGCAGGCCGATTTTTTTTCAACAAGTGGTATCAGAGCTAACGTTAAGAGGTAGATTGGAATCTGAGATAAGGTTTCAATGTCGTCAAGTATGTGATTTGATATAAAGAAGTATTCCAAGAAAAATAACTCCGATCTGTAGAAGGTGAAGATGGAAAGCCTTCTAGTTCAGCAAGGGCTCGAAGAAGCACTACTTGGGAAGCAACTGAAGACTATAAAAGAAGAAGAGTGGAAGAATATGGATCAAATGGCCAAGGTCTCAATCTAATCGTGCTTGATGGATGAGGTCCTTTACATGTACAACGTCATGAGGGAGAAGAT
Source organism: Liriodendron chinense (assembly GCA_003013855.2). NCBI lineage: Eukaryota > Viridiplantae > Streptophyta > Magnoliopsida > Magnoliales > Magnoliaceae > Liriodendron > Liriodendron chinense. The sequence continues at coordinate 9,396,471 of ML058333.1, forward strand.
TGCAGCTAATACTTGGGCAAAGTTTGAGAATAGATCTACGCGAAAAAATCTCTTGAAAATCGTTTGTATCTGATGCTGCAGTTGTTCAATCAGGATCATGCTATCAATACCATCACACTAACAAGGTCATTAGCTAATTCAATTTTCTACTCATTTCTTTTGTGCCATAACTACTTGCGGGAAATCATTACTTAACAAAATAATATCTTACAATACAATCCTTTTTCCCAAGAATCTCTCGGACGTAAGGAATACCAAGCTGAAAAACTAAATAAATTCATTGTGCGTCTTTCAACACCTGAGCATTCTTTTCTTTTCTTTTTTCCAATAGGTGGGAGAATACTACCTGTTATTTTATTGATGCGGAAACAAAAACCATTTACATACCAAAAGGGGTGCAAAACCGACTGACCCCTCCACTACACAAATACTAAGCAAAGCAAACACATTACCAAAATCACAAAGAAGACCAAAACATATAAAAGAACGGACTAAACACAATCCAATACCATATTAGCTCATCCAGAAGGCAACAGGGGACCAGGACAGCCTCAGCAGATGTGCGTCTTAACCCACACCTATGCATCTTCCATTCTATGACAACTCGCAACTTGTTAATAATAAATTAGATAAGATGAACCTTCGCCCAACAATTTTGCCCTTGCTTATCTCAGTGAATTCCAACCCCAAGATATAAGTCCCTGATTGCATGCATTTCTGCAGAAATATCTCTCACTTGCATCCGCTCGTTTGGAGATTCCATAGAACATGCAACACCAATTTTCGCCACCGAAGCCAAGCACTCTAGCATTTTAGTACTTGGAATGTGTTGTTCTCCATTGTTGAGAGCCCGCATGTCTTCTAAGAGCAGCCGTGGGTCTACAATCTCCATCACTCCATCTGGTAAAGCCATCTCAACAAATTGATGGAGGCTTAGATTGTCTTTAAACATGACATCAGTTGGTCTCTTTCCAGTGAACATCTCTAAAAGAAGGATACCATAACTGTAGACATCTCCACTAGTAGATGCGTTTCTGCCCATTCCATACTCTGTCATTTACACATCTTGAATTATCCTCGAGATATCAAGGTTTCATTCCAACAATTAAATAAAAATAGATATTAGGATTTTACCTAAAAAAATGACAGTCATTATGAGCATAGGAATAATTTAGAACTTTTGAAGCATGAGTTACAAGGTATAGCTAACAAGTCTTACTATAAACATTAGGGTAGGAAAAAGAACTTTTTTTTTTGCAACTGGGTGTAAAACAATTAGTACTAATTGCTTTTCAATTGAAATCAGTAACTCAGTGAAAAAACAGTTAGTACTAATTGCTTATCCATTGACCTTGCATGTGCAAGCATTGGATGCATTTTTAGTTGAAATCTACCTTAATTAAAATTGAAAAAAAAAATACTAAAAAGAATTTTCTATTGCTCAATCTTTCATTCTTACTGTGAGTTTCTTTTGAGTTGCCATTGCAATTGGTTTAGTTGCGGTAATGGAAGTATAACTTTTATAAAATGATTTAGTTTGAGTGTTTTAGGGCGCGCTTGGTAGGTGTCACTAAAAAACAGGTTCATCTCATTTTAATTAATTGTAATTATGCATTAGAGATCTAGTATTTTAGTAAGGGTTAAAAATAATTCTCACAGCCAAAAATTTATATAATCTCCAATGCATAATTAATATTAACCAAAATGAAATAAACTCATTTTTCATAATTGGCTCGCAAACAGGTAGGTATTGTTGTTGTTATGGTATATGATTCAATGATCCCAAAGCAATAGTGGTCTTAGTTGTATTGAAATACTTGGACAATCTAATATTACACTCAATCATGGAAGAACGGATTGATCTATGGATCAATCGTAAATATCAAACAAATAAACTGCAAGAACAACTACCCACAAACAAGCCCATAATCTTCAGTCAATGCAATCGGTTCTTCCACTAGGTCATGGACCTTTCCAAACCAGCCAAGGGACAGTTTTTGCTGGACAGAGCTGGGCTCGAGTCCCTAAGGGAGGGGAGGGATTCAGTTGTTGATTAGCCCAGCTTGCTTCAGACTATTGGGCTCTTGCCAGGAGATCCTTCTGGGCTTACTAGGGAGGTTGTTTGGGGGCGGGTTAGAGTGATGGGGTTGGGGTGTTCTCATTGTTGGGTTCCAAAGGGTTTGCTGTTTTTCATTTGGTTTTGTTTTCTTGGGAATATATGATAGGCAGGGTTTGAATTTTTGTAGGGCCCGCCCGAAAGATTGTACAGCCCCTCTTTGCTTCAATAAAATTTCAGAGTCGCGTCCTTGAAAAAAAAAGAAAAAAAAGAAAAAAAAAAAAGCCCATAATCTTGAGAGAGAGAGAGAGAGAATCTAAAGATATAGGTCAACGAGGGCATAAAAAATTGAGCCTTGGCCCTTGATCAACAGGGAATGGGTCCAAAGACACGGCCCCAAATCAGTCAGCAAGTAGGCCGGAATTGAGCCGACTAAGACTTTTCGTCGGGCCCTCGACTCGGCTCGTGGCAACACAACTTGCAGGCCCGAATTTGGGCCCGATCCGAACGAAACGGCCACTCCGGGCCCAATAAAGAAAGGGTTCTCCGTTCGAAAAAGGGGAAGAAAACCGTAGCAGCTGCCCATTGATTTCCCCATTCGCAAAGCCGGCAAACGTACGCCGAAATCCATCTATTCAGTGGCCCGTACCTTTCTTCCAGCAGTCTTCCAGCACCGGCGCCGTAACCCTCTACAAAAGTCTCATCCAGCGGTCTTCCAGCTATCTTGGAAAGACCCGATTTCTTTATCTGCTGCAAAGGAAGCGGCCGGCCATCCTAGAAATCGGCAAGTTTCGGCGATCAATCTGATTGGGAAGGAACGCAGATGGGTTTAAAAACCCTCTCCATGTTCAGGCTGGAAAGACGACAATGGGGCTGGGTTGCCGTGAAAAAAAAATAAAATCACAACGATTGGATGATTCACCTGCCTATAAGCTGACCATGTTTTTAAGCCTTCATTGGAAGACATGAATGGGACGATTAGGATGGGCCTGGATTAGGTGAGGCAGGGGTAATAACTTAGCGGGCGAGGCCCTGACTTTGAGGCCCACCTTGATGTACGTGTTGTATGTCCATTTCATTCATCCATTTTGCCAGCTTCTTTTAATATGACCCAAAAACTGAGGCGGATCCCAGCCTCAGGTTGACCATAATAGAGGAAAACAGTGGTGATTGACCATGAAATGTTTATTTGCCATCCAACCTATTGACAAGGTGGCAATGGATGGAGGGAAAACACAAGTTAGATCTTCTTACAAAACTTTCGATCTCCTAAGAAGCTTTTAATGGTGGGAATTCAATCCCTACTGTGTGGTTCACCTAAGATTTGGATATGTCTTACCTAAAAAATTTTATTGTCATTAATTTTAATTAAATGATTTTGACTGTCCAATTGATAGGCTATTGATTGAGTGCTTAGATTCATCCAATCATGTGATCTTTACATGGCATAACATGAAATGTGTGCTCGATCTGATAGCTAGTCCAGATTAATGAATTGGATTGCCCCTTTGAGCGTTATAAGTGGTTCTGTGGAAGTATCGGTTCGTTTTTATTTTTTCTTAAGGTGGCTACTGTAACAACAGAAGCAACAAAACAAGCAATAAAAAGAAGTACAATTCAATCTTCATATTTAAAATCTTTTGCAAAACATTTAAAATAGATGAAAGAAAAGAAAAGACAAAAAAAACCAAATTGTTACCTGGAGGAATATAGCCAACGGATCCCTTGATACCAGTTGAGCTGGTTTGATCTTGAGAGTTATTACTGGCAGCATCAGAAAGGAACTTTGCTAACCCAAAATCACCAACGTGGGCACACATGTCATCGTCCAGTAGAACATTACTTGGTTTTAGATCACGATGAACGACTGGTGTGCCACAATGGTGATGAAGATACTCCAATGCAGAGGCGACATCAATGGCTATATCTAGTCTTTGAATAAGGTTCAAGCTCAGCGTTTCATATTGGCCATGTACAGTTGAATGCAACCACTTCTCTAGACTCCCATTAGGCATGTACGCAAACACTAGAGCTTTGAAATCGTTGCCTTTAAAATCAATGCTGGAGCAAGCAGTTATGATTTTAACTAGATTCCGATGCCGGATATTCCTCAAGGCTTCACATTCGGCAAGGAAACTCCTTGAAGCTCCATGTCGTTGAAGATTGAGAACTTTCACTGCAACAAGTATTGTTTTATCACGATCTAGAATTCCTTTGAATACAGAACCATAACTTCCCTCGCCAATCAAATTGTCTGAAGAGAACTCGCCGGTTGCTTTAAAGAGATCCGCATAAGAAACATTTAAAAATTGGCCCTCCAAGAAAGAGGCTGGCAAAGGCTTCTTGTTGGCTCTTCTTCTGGCCCAATAAAGAGTAGCAAAGAGAGATAATAAAAGAATCAGACCCAAAACTGTACCGACCACAGAGAATATTACTCTTCGAGAAATCGACCTTCCATGTTTCTTAGACGCTTTCTTTGGGCAAGCCGGCAGCCGTAGTTGTGGGATACCTCCGCAAAGCTTGTTGTTTCCAAGGACTGAAAATGCACTTGCATTTTTGAAAACACCTTGATCTGGTATTTCGCCTTCAAGATTATTGGAAGACAAGTCCAAATACCGCAGATATTGTAACTTCTCTAGAACTTTGGGTATATGCCCAGTCAAGTTATTATAAGAAAGATCTAGCCGTCTAATATCTTTTAAGTTGCTCAAAGACAGAGGAACGACTCCTTCAAAGAAGTTATCACTTAACAGGAGGAGCTTTAGAGCCACACAATTCCCTATCGTGCTGGGAATTTCGCCTGTCAATTTGTTGTGACCAACCCGCAGCTCATGAAGTTGTTTCAAGTTACCAACTTCTAACGGTAGAGATCCGACCAAAGAATTCTCAAATATAGAAAGTCCAACCAGCGAAGGAATACTGAAAACTTCTTTGGGTATGGTACCGTTCAGCTTGTTTCTAAAAAGACCCAATACATGAAGACGACGACAATTTCCAAGACTCGAAGGGATACTTCCCTGCAAACGATTTTGAAATAAAGTGAGTCTAACCAAGCCAGTGATGTTGCCAATGGAGGATGGGATTTCGCCTGAAAGTCTGTTGCTGTACAATACCAAGCCCTCCAAATTTTGAAGCTTCCCAAGACCAACAGGAATGGCACCCATTATAAAGGTCTCAAATATATATAGTCTATTTAAGCTGAAGAGATTGCTAACATCTGTTGGGATGCTTCCAGATATTGGGTTTGCTCCTAACCCGAGAGAGGTTAGGTGGGTAGAGAGATTGACGATGGTGGCGGGCAGAGTCCCTCTCAGCTGATTATAATGTACATCTAGTACTTCCAAACTGCTACAATTGGTCAGAGAAGTAAGAAAACTCAATTCATTGTCTCCTTCTCCGCCTCCAAGCTAATTGGTACCTAAATGTAGGAAAATAAGATCCTGTAGTCTTCCCAAATTTGCAGGCACGGGTCCGCTAAAATTATTAGAAGAAAAATCTATCTGAGCAAGTCCTGAAGCATTGGGTAATGAAACTGGTATAGGTCCCCTAAATGCATTTTGTCCAAGGAATAGATATTTGAGTTTAGGAAGGGTGAGACCTAGATTGGGTGGAAGGTTTCCATGAAGTTGGTTAACCGCCGCCGAGAAACCAACAATGGATGAGAGGTTGTAAAGTGATGGCGGGATCAGACCGGACAGTTTATTTAGAAAGATACGAAGATGTTGTAACTTCACTAGCCGTCCTAACTCATCTGGAATGCTTCCTTCCAAACTGTTATCATATAGATAGAGAGAAACAAGAGACGAGAGGTTACTGAGTGGTGGTGGGATGTTGCCGTTGAGATTGTTACGGCCAAGATTCAACGACACAAGCTTTGGTAGAGAGCTAAGCTGGACCGGAATTCTACCCACGAGCTTGTTTTGGTTTAAAAGGATGGATCTGACTTCTGAGCAGTGGGACAGGTTGTCGGGGATTACTCCCTGCAAACCATTATTACTCAGATCAAGAACCCGAAGCCGGAAGAGCCGGCCGATTTCATGTGGGATTTCGCTATGGAAGTTGTTACTCGAGAGGTTGATGCTCCTGAGGAAGGTGAGGTTTCCGACGCATGGTGATATGCGCCCCACCAATCTGTGGGATCCAAGATTCAAGGCGGTGACCCTTTGAGGATGCAGGCGACCGCATTTGACTCCTTCCCAGTTGCAGAAATGGAGGGAATCGTTCCATGAGCTGAAGACCCGGAATGGATCTTGGGATATTCGATCCTTGAATGAGATCAAGGCGAGTCGATCCGTCTCGTTTCCTAAGGCGGGGGACCCGATTCCTTGGCAGTTGATGCAGGGGAGAAGGATGGCAAGGAGAACTAATGACCAAAATACCCTTGGACGTAAATGTCCAAGCTCCATCCTCATGTGGGAGGGCTAAAGAGAGAACAAAAACAAATGCCTGTAGCATCTGGTGGGACGTTGCGTTCTAACCTACGTATATTTATCGTAGATATGGGTTTTGACTATGTCGCATGTGTTGCCACGCAGAGGGACACGTCTGCTGATATGGTCTGATCATCTAAACCGTACATATTCTAGATACTAAGTCATCCGTTTTCAACATCTCTGAGATGATGCTAACCTTTAATTCCTGGAGCGAATTAGGTGTTACCCCTGGCAACAGCTTAGTGGGTGTTACCCCTACCGTGGGGCCCACCTTGATGATTTTCTATATATCCACACTGTACATCTGTTTCTCCATACCATTTTAGGATGGGGTACCACAGTTTATGTAGGGCGCGGATTTCCTGCGAAAGCCTTGCGCAGGAATTTCCTGTGCTGGGAACCAAGGTGGGGCCCACAGTGATGATTTTTGATAAATCCACACCGTCCATCCGTTTTGGGAGCTCATTTTAGGACATGAAAACAAAAATGAACCGGATCCAAGACTCAAGTGGGCCGAACTAAAGGAAAAGGTGGGTAGGTAAATTACTACCGTTGAAACCTCCCTGGGGTCAACAGTGATGTTTATATGACATCCATACCGTTCATAACGTCACTACTACTGGGATGAACTGGAAAAACAAATATTATCCTGATTCGAAACTCCTGTGGGTCCACAAATATTTCAACTGTGGAAGTTTAAATCTCACGTTTTCGGCCCACTTGAGTCTTGGATCCTGTTCATTTTTGTTTTCATGTCCTAAAATGAGCTCCCAAAACGGATGGACGGTGTGGATTTATCAAAAATCATCACTGTGGGCCCAACCTTGGTTCCCAGCGCAGGAAATTCCTGCGCAAGGCTTTCGCAGGAAATCCGCGCCCGTTTATGTAGATCCAAATCTCAGGTGGACCACACCACAGGAAACAGAGTTGATTGAGTGCCTCATCATCAAAAATTTCAAAGGGCCCATCAAAAGTTTTCTTATTGTTTTTGCAATCCAACCAGGTAATAATGCCAAGAAGATAAGGTTGAAGGTAAATTATAAAAGTATCATATTGATCTAAAACTTTTGAGGCCACAAAAATTTTAATGGTTATTCATCATTGCTCCTACTGGTATGGCCCTTGACAGGACCATCCGTCTCTAGCTTTGTTCCTAGTGGGTAGTACCCAGTTCACGTTCAGGACCAAGAACGTGGATTGCATCCCACCCCCCAGCCGTCTCCAGCTGGGAAGGCAGAGGCTCGAGTGATCATCGTGAGGTTTGGGTTTTATCCACACCATCCATACATTTAGAAATTTTCAACAACAAGAGTTTAATCCCCATTGTGTGGTCCACTTGTGTCTTTGATATGCCTCATTTTTTTGCCTATATCCTGAAATGTCACGGAAAAATGGATGGGCGGTGTGGATAAAACCCATATATCAGGGTGGCCTATAAGATCATTTTAAGGTATGACTCTAAAAAGTAGGAAGATCAAATGCTCAAGTGGGCCACGCTAAATAGTGATGGGACCCTGGATGTCATCACTACAGAGCGCATATAGTGATAACATCACCATGGTCCCATCACTATTTGGCATGGCCCACTTGATCGTTGGATTTGCCTCATTTTTTTGCCCATATCTTAGCATGATCGTATAAAATGGATGGATGGAGTGGATAAACGGATACATCACGATGGGTCCCTCCACATGTCTGCCCCAACGGTAATGCGTCCTGGCGAGGGGAGGATGCAATCCTCGGCCGTGCATGACTGCAAATGATAGTGACGTGGATGGCATCCTACCCCGCTTGGACGGATTACTATCTGGGCATACCTGTGGAGGGGCCCACCATGATGTATATGTTTATCTACTTCGTCCATTCATTTTATAAGATTTTAAGGTATGATTCTAAAAAGGAGGAAGATCTAATGTTACTTCCGCTCACTGTTTGGTGTGGCCCACTTGATATAATTGTCACAAAGGAATCTTTCCCATGCTTGCGATCCCGAATACTTATCGTCGTACCCGCCCTTTAGTAAGCTCCTTCCTTTCATGCTCGCTACCCCCCGAAGTGGCTATTCCTTAGCCCAAGACGACTATTCGCTATTGGCCATTCCTGCAACCAGGGAGAAAGTCCCAGCTTGAGTTCCATGGTGAACAAATGCTCTTCCTTCCATACCTAGCCCCACCTGACTGATGAAATTCTATATCCACCTTTCTATCCCTACCATGACGTGTTCGACCCGGCCCCTTCTAGTTCAAACCCTACCTCTGAGGGAGCTGAATCTGCTTTGGATCTGCCTTGTTTTTGGGCCCGAATCCTACCATGATCTTATAAAATAGATGGACGGAGTAGATAAACGGATACATCACGTTGGGCCCCTCCACAGGTCTGCCCAGACGGTAATCCGTCTAAGCAGGGGCAGGACGCAATACGCGTCCAAATGACGGGAACTTGAGCAAAACCCCGGAGGAGTCAAAGCTTGTGGTACCACGAGAGATTTTAATCTTGCGATCCCTACTGGTTAGAAACCTTATCTTAAAGATAGGCTGATCTGATCTACTGGATTAATGTTTGGCTCATAGCCAACAGATCCCTTAATAGCAGTTGAGCTGGTTTGATCTTGAGAGGCATTACTGGTAGCATTCGAAATGAACCTTGCTAATCCAAAACCACCCACGTGGGCGCACATGTCATCATCCAGTAGAACATTGCTTGGTTTTAGATCGCGATGAACGACTGATGTGCCACAATGTTGATGAAGATACTCCAATGCAGAGGCAACATCAATGCCTATGTCTAGTCTTTGAATAAGGTTCAAAATCCTCAACTCAAGCTGCTCATATGCATTTGGATGCAGCCACTTCTCTAGACTCCCATTGGGCATGTATTCGAACACTAGAGCTTTGAACTCATTGTTGGGAAAACCGGCAGCGGAAGCGGAAGCCGAAACGCGCGGAGCAATGAAAGATCAAACGAGAAACACAATGAAATCAATCACATACAAGCATTCACCACAAGAGACTCCGAATTTATGTAGAAAAACCCCTCAACGAGTAAAAAACCACAGCACAAAGCGATCCACTATGAATAACAGAAGATTACAGAGATTGACAGCCCACAAGCAAGCAATAAACAAAGAAAACCTTAAGTTCTCTCTCACACAACTCTCTCCCATCTTCCTAACATGATTAGGAAACCTTAGACACCTTAAGATTACATCTAAGTCCGGATTACAACTCCTTAAATAAGCAAAACACCGAAATTAGAAACATCTTACGCAGTACTACGTGCTGCGCAAGAAAGTCGCGCACACAGCTGACTGGTTGGCCAATGCACAAAACAGTCCAGGGAGATCCACGCCATTGCTGCCTCACTGCCGACCGGTTGGCTAACCAATCTAGGGCCACATGAAATCTGTCCAACGGCCTCCACGTGCATTTGGGTTACACAACCAGACCGGTTGCCCACCCAGTCTGAGCACCCAACACGTGAACAGTTTGAAGGCTACCCTAACAATCTCCACCGAGGCTTCAAACGACGAATCAACATCATCCTCGCAACATTATCTCATCTTCAATCATAGCTCTACCGCTTCTCATGCCACCATCGACCCTAACCTTGTAAATTCACGCCCTTTATCGCTCTTCTCATGTGGCCCTTGGGCACTTGCCACATACGAGCAACCGTGGATCTCGTTACCTTTTCTGAAGCTCCACCATGAATTGTGCTCCCGATCAACATGTAAAGATGGCCACACCTCCGTGCCTTCATACACACGAGTGTTCCCTTCAACACTTCACAACAACGATCACGGCCGATAAACACGCACCCTTTCGCCTCGAATGCACCAAGAAAAATCACATTCATCTTCATCTTGGGAACGTGCTTCACATCTTCCAGGACTCGTTCGATCACATCGAATATCTTGATGCGCACTGTACCAATACCCACAACCTTATGAGAGAATTCATCGTTCACAAACACCGATTCACCACCATACCCCTATATGTCGTGAATGAACTCCGGTCAGGACATACGTGACATGAAGCCCCTGAATCTAGGATCCACTCACTACCGTGAGATCCCTTACCAGATACAGTCAGAACTTCACACAGATCGTCACTGTCCTCTACGGTATTGGCTCCCTCTCTAGAAGAATTTACAAACCTCTCTTGCTTCAACATGGGATTCTGACAATCCCCTCTCATGTGGCCCTCCTGTCCACAATTCCAGCACTTCACCTTAGCCTTTCCTTTGCCCTTGGCCTTAGATCCCGATTTCGAATATCATCCATGCTCAGAATTTATTCTCATAACCAGTGCCTCTGAGGAATAACAGGAAACCACGTCACCGCTTTTCTTTCTCATCGCCTTCGACTGGAGGGTTGAGATAACGGTCTCGACATTTATGGTTTCCCTCCCTGTGCACACAGAGTCCCTAAACAACTCATATGAATCTGGAAGAGAATTTAACAGGATGTATGCTTGATATTTATCCTTCATCGGTTCATCGATCTCCACCAACTTGCAAACTAGCCTATTGAACATGCTCAGGTGGTCCTCCATCTCAATTCCCTCAGCCATCCTCAAGGTGAACAACTGCATCAACACATACATGCAATTATCTATAGATTTATTGGCATAAACCTTCTCTAGCTTCGCCATTATTTCAACCGCAGTCTTCTCCTTCATGACATGATAGAAAACATCATCCGTAAGGTATAACAGGATTGAGGTTCTAGCCTTCTTGTCGAGCCTCGTCCACTCATAATCTTTCATAGCCTCGGGTTGCTTTCCAAGAGCTTCATCAAGCCTTTGCTGAACTAAGAAGGATTCAACATTCACCTTCCATAGTTCGAAGTTATTTTTCTCGGAGAACTTCTCTACCTCGAACCTTGCGCCCGACTTCATCTTCTTGTCTCAGATCTGAAATCTACTCCACCCAACTTTAGCTCTGATACCACCTGTTGGGAAAATCGACAGCAGAAGCAGAAGCCGAAACACGAGGAGCAATGCAAGATCAAACGAGAAACACAATGAAATCAATCACACACAAGCATTTACCACAAGAGACTCCGAATTTACATGGAAAAATCTCTCAACGAGTAAAAAACCACGGCACAAAAGCGATCCACTATGAATAACAGAAGATTACAGAGATTGACAGCCCGCAAGCAAAGAATAAATAGAGAAAACCCCAAGTTCTCTCTCACACAACTCTCTCCCCTCTTCCTAACACGATTAGGAAACCTTAAACACCTTAGGATTACATCTAAGTCCGGATTACAACTCCTTAAATAAGCAAAACACCGAAATTAGAAACATCTTACACAGTACTGCGTGTTGCACAAGAAAGTTGCGCGCACAACCGACCGGTGGGCCGACCGGTCGGCCAGTGCACAAAACAGTCCAGGGAGATCCACGCCATCGCTGCCTCACTGCCGATTGGTCACCCGACCAGTCGAAGCCCCCTCCAAACCGGCCGGCCGACCGGTCTAGGGCCACATGAAATCTGTCCAGCGGCCTTTACGTGCATCTGGGTTACACAACTAGACCAGTTGCCCGACCGGTCTGAGCACACAACACGTGCACAGTTTGAAGGCTACCTTAACACTCATCACCTTTAAAATTGATGGTTAAGCATGCAATTATGATTTCAACTAGATTTCGGTGCCGGATATTTCTCAAGGCTTCACATTCAGCAAGGAAACTCCTCGTTGATGAAGATTGAGAACTTTCACTGCAACAAGTGTTTCACCTCGATCTAGAAATCCTTTGTACACTAAACCATAACTTCCCATGCCAATCAAATTTTCTGAAGAGAACTCGCCAATTGCTTTAAAGAGATCCACATAAGAAACAATTATCCATGAGCCCTCCAAGAAAGATGCTAGTAAAGACTTCTTGTTGGCCTTTCTTCTCGCCCGATAAACAGTAGTAAAGAGAAATGATAAAAGAATCAAATCTACAGGAAATATGAGAGTGGTTTGGTGTTTCTAAGCGATGACTACGCCTGTAAAGTTGCGGGGATTGGATCAGTGCACATCAAGATGTTCGATGGAATCGAACAAATCTTGACAGATGTGAGGCACGTTCCCAGGTTGAAGAAGAATCTGATTTCTCTTGGTGCACTCGAGGCGATGGGTGCAAGTTTGGCAATTTTGATCAGCATTGCAAGTCTTCAAAGGGGGTACTTGTTATTATGAAGGCACAAAGGCATGGAAACCTTTACATGTTGATTGGAAACACTTTATTAGGTGGAGCTGCAACGACTGTAGCGGATTCCACGTCTGCATGTATGTGGCATGTATGCTTAAGCCATATGAGCGAGCGAGGCATGAAGGTACTTTCTAATCGTTCGTTGATTCCTGCATTTAAAAGCTTTGATTTTAGTATATAAAAGCATTACATGCATGGTAAACAATCAAGGTTGTCATTTAAATCGAAAAAACATGTATGTAAATGTGTGTTAAAGTATGTGCATTCAGATGTATGGGGTCGTCACCCGTAGTTTCTGTTCGTGGGTTGTCAAGATTTGTGTCATTCATCAATGACCATAGCAGAAAAGTGTGGGTTTATTTTCTGAAAAATAAACCCGATGTCTTCACCATTTTCAAGCATTGAAAGACAATGGTAGAAAATCAGTTAGGGCAAAAGGTGGAAGTACCGAGAACCGATAACTATGAAGAGTTCACTTCAGTAGAGTTTAATCGGTATTGTAAAGATAAAGGGATCGTAAGGTACAACACAGTGCGCCACACACCAAAGAAGAACGGTATGGCAGAGCGAATGAATCAAACTCACTTAGAGAGAGCCCATTGCACGTTGAGTAACGCTAGGTTGGGCGATGAGTTATGGACTTAGGTCATTAACATGACTTCTTACCTGGTAAATCGTTCCCCTTCTACGACTATTGATTGTAAAATCTCAGAAGAAGTGTGGAGTGGTCATCCAATTAACTACTTGAGTCTGTGAGTTTTTTTTTTTTTTTGTTATGAGGCTTACTCTCATATATCATCATTTGAGAGAGATAAGTTAGAGTAAAGGGCCATAAAGTGTATCTTTGTGGGCTACGGTGATGGTGTAAAGGGCTACAGACTATACGACCCTGTCACACCGAAGATCACATTAAGTACCGAGAGGTCAAGTTTGATGAGTGGTCCTTGTTCCGAAAGGATGTGCCAAAGGAACTGGAAAAATCAGAAGTTGCTGACATCAAGATATATAAGGATGAGACATGGCCGATACTAAGACGCAAACAAAGGTATAAGATCGGGTAGAGTAGCTGCTTGTGCGAAAAAATCCACATAGAGATTGCATGTTACCGGCGAGGTATAGGGATGATTTGAACGTCGCATTCGCCCTTATTACGGATGAGGGGGATCCGTCTAGTTTTCAAGAGGCACTTGATAATGTAGATGCCGAAAAGTGGAAGGCGACAATGCGGGATGAGATTGACTCATTGTTCAAGAACGAGACGTAGCAATTGGTAGAGCTTCTTGTGAGCCGAAAAGAAATTTGGTGTAAATGAATTTTTCAGAAGACACGGGATAGGTACAAGGTGAGATTGGTGTCGAAGGGATATTCTTAGCGAGAAGGTGTGGACTTCAGTGAGATTTTTACACCGATTGTGAAGCAAGTATCTATTAAATCCGTGTTAGTGCTGGTTGCCCAATATGACCTCGAGTTGAAACAAATAGATGTAAAAACTGCTATCCTGCATGGGAAATTGGTTGACAGTCCAAGACAGAAATTAAGGTTGAGAGAGAGCTTTGGTGTGAGAGAGAGCTTGGGTTTTCTCTTGGGTCTTTGTTTTGGGTTGCTTATCTCTTGTAACTTCTGAGATTATAATGATATCGCTTTGTGCCGTGGTTTTTTCCTGTAAGAATTTTTCTATGTAAAAATCGAATTGTCTACGTGTGTGATTGCTTGTGTGTCATGTGATTTATTTGTTTAATTCTCCTCAGTGATTATGCAAGATTCCCAACATTGCACACATGTCTTCTCATCACCACGTGTGAGTAAGGTGCCACAACAAACGTGACCTCGCTTGAACGACGGTTGATACGCTGGCACTAAGTGTAGACGTGTAATATGTTAACGTATGTTACACGGTGGCAGTAAGTGTAGACGTGTAATATGTTAACGGGGCCCGGATTTCCTGCGAAAGCCTTGCGCAGGAATTTCCTGCGCTGAGAACCAAGGTGGGGCCACAGTGATGTTTTTTTGATAAATCCACCCCGTCCATCCGTTTTGGGAGCTCATTTTAGGACATTGAAACAAAAATGAACCGGATCCAAGACTCAAGTGGGCCGAAAAAGTGAGGATTGAACGTCCACAGTTGAAATATTTGTGGAGCCACAGGAGTTTTCAATCAGTATAATATTTGTGTTTCCAGTTCATCCCAGTAGTAGTGACGTTATGAACGGTATGGATGTCATATAAACATCACTGTGGGCCCTAGGAAGGTTTCAACGGTATTAGTTTACCTACCCACCTTTTCCTTTCGTTCGGCCCACTTGAGTCTTGGATCCGGTTCATTTTTGTTTTCATTACCTAAAATGAGCTCCCAAAACGGATGGACGGGGTGGATTTATCAAAAAAATCACTGTGGGCCACACCTTTGTTCCCAGCGCAGGAAATTCCTGCGCAAGGCTTTCGCAGGAAATCCGCGCCCATGTTAACGTATGTTACACGGTGGCACTTAGTGTAGACGTGTAATATGTTAACGAATGTTACACGGTTTGAAATTGGGACCGAGTGTTGGTAAGTCAATTAAATCATCATAGAATGAAATCACATCCCCCAATCTTGACAGCTGATTCACGGACATTTTTAAATTAAAAGGACAAAAAGAAAGCGCTTCCTACGTTTACCAAAAAAAATGTTATTTTTCAATTAAAAAAAAAAATCCCTACATTTGCGAAAAAGTCGCAGCCATCAAGTCTTAGGAATCTGGACAGTCCACCGGGCGCGAATTAGGTGTTACCCTGGGAACAGCAGCTTAGTGGGTGTTAACCCTACAACGTATATCCACTCCGTCCATCCATTTCTACAGACTATTTTAGGATGAAGTTCCAAAAATTATGCAGATCCAAATCTCAAGTGGACTATACCACTAGAAACAGTGTGATTGAGTGCCCCACCATTAAAATTCCAAAGAGCCCATTGTAAGTTTTTGGTAATGTTTATTTGAAATCCAAGCTCTTGATAATGTCAATAAGTTCTTGATAAAGGGAAAATATAAATATCGGATTGATCCAAAACTTTTGTGGCCCACAAAACGTTTTTAATTGTTATTCATCACTGTTTCCAGTGGTATGGTCCACCTGAAATTTGGATCTTCTTGGGGTTTTGGATCACGTCCTAAAATGATATGAAAATATAGATAGACGGAATAGATATATAAAACAATACATCAAGATGGCCCCCACACGGTTAGAGTAACACTCATTAAGCTGTTCCCGGGGTAACACCTAATTGGCGCGCCAACACATTTACATTGCATATGGATCATTCTCATCATTTTTCTCGCTAGTGGTCGGTGCTCTGTGGGCCCCACCATGATGTATGTGTTCTATCCATTCATTATTTCAGATCATTTTAGTGGTAGACGGTAAAAAGAAATGAGGCAGATCTAAATCTCAGGTGAACCACACCACAGAAAACAGTAGTGAGTGAATGTCCACCATAAAAAACCTCCTAGGGCCCAATATAATGATTATTTGACATCCAACCTGATGATTAGGTCATACGGACCTCAATGAAGAGCAAAAACAAATATCAATTTGATCCAAAACTTTTGTGGCTCCCAAGAAGTTTTTAATGGTGGGACTTCAATCAACAATGTTTCCTTTGATGTGGTCCACGTGAGATTTGGATCTAACTCATTTTTCGGATCGTACCATAAACTGATCTTTAAAAATGGATAGACAGCATGGATGAAAAACATACGTCTTGGTACGGCCCATAGAGCACCGACCCAGGTCACAAGCCAATCCCCGTCAGTTGAATCAAGGGATGCCTAGGCCTTGGACCCGACCCATTTAGCAAGGCAAGTTGAACTTTTAGACACAGCGGATAGGTCCAAGTATAGATTAATAAAAAATAAAAATAAAAAACCATTTATTTAATGGTTGGGGTCCGGCCATAGAAGGACCTCAGACTCTCTTCCAGTCAAGAAGAGTCTGGAGCTATGCTCATCTACAGTGAGGCGCATGAAATCAACTGCGGATCACCCAACAGGACATACTTATAGAACTGAAAATCCAAGGACATAACCTATATATGTATACTCTGCTTTGCTAAGCCCACACGTGTGTACAAGGCAACTTATGTACAAGCCAACATCCAAGCCGTCCATCAGGTTGTTATGACCGTGCAGACGTTTTTTATCCAAAAACAAATCCTAACCGTTCAGCAGATGGGCCACAATGTTAGAAACAGTTGGACGAGTAAGAAAACCAGAAATAATTTAAAAAAAAAATCAGCCCCGCACTTGTTTTATCAACTCGTGGCCCACCTTCTTCTTCTTCTTCTTCTTTTTTTCTTCGGTTAGTCATACAACCCACCCACCCAGTCAGTAATGCAATGGACCCAATGGTGCTGTTAGCAGCGTGGATATTTCACCACTTACGGGTTTCGAAACCGAGACCTCTTGTTGAAACTCCACAGAGTCTACCAACTAGGCAAGGCCCCAAACCCATGAATAGATTATAGCTTGTACCAACTTGTGATGTAGAGCAAGAACCCACTCATGAAGGGCGAGGATCGAACACATTTCTATCCCACGACTGAAAAAGGATCAAGAAAAAGTGGCAGAAATTCAGCAAATTTCGGTCGCTCGATGGATTTCCGACGGATTACTCGACAGATCTGGTCTATCGCCTAAAGATTTATCCAGATTGCAAGCCTGAACTCTTTGGACAATTTTTGCCTGTTTCGACCAATCGACCGGTCAGCACTCAACTTCGACCAGTTGACGGATCGAGTTGACAGATCGGAGGGTTCCAATAGATTTGCGCAAACTAATTGCGTGATTTTTCTGATTTAGTTTCCTTATTTGATTAGGACTTCTCTAATGCTATCTAGGGTTTGTTAGGGTTGTTTAAGCTCGTTTATTTTCGTTGTTATTCATCTCTCTTCATAATATTAATCAAAACTTCGATTTATTCGATTTTGTCTTGTGGATTTGAGATTTTCTTTGTGGATTCGAGGAAGCCCTATTGAAGAGTCCAAAGAGCCTTATGGATTCAAGGTAGTTATCCTGTGAGGAAGACGGTCATCGACCTAACCACGTCCCTTCTTGTGTCAATTGGTATCAGAGCAATGACTCCCCTCGGGTTGATGGCAACTAGTGACGAGTTGGACAACAATCCCATGGGCGATGCTCCATGGATCAACTATCTAGCGCAAAGGATGAAAACTTTCCGACGGGAGAATCGGCAAGCTATACAAGGGTTGTAGGCTTTCGTCGACCGTGTAGCGGAGGCCATAGAACTCCGTGTTCATAGTAGAATCCTGCTTCCAGGGTCCATTGGATTTTACAATCAGGTGGATAAGAAAGATCGATCCTACAGGAGGACGATAAATCTCCTTATCTTTAACTGTCGAAGTTGCATCGACGAATGACTTTTTGAAGTTGAACGCTTCTTCGACTACTGACACAGCCATAGGCGAAGTGAGATCGAGCACCGTCTCTCCCACAAGATAACTGATCCAAATCCACGGATCTCCTGAGAATCCTCAAACTGGACTTCCTTGATTACTCAAGGGACACTCGAAAAACATGAGCAAACAGAGACAAATCTCAAGTGAAATTACTTAAAATTGATTAATGAATCCTTAACAACGAAAATAAAGTAGTTTAAATAGTCTAGCAACCACTTAGAAACCCTAAAACGAGATTACAAGGAATCCCAATAAAAAACAGAAAGAAATCGGTTCAAAATAGAAGGTTCGCGCGTCTTTCTACATGTCGGACGACCGGTCATCAGGGGTCGTCGACCGGTCATCAGAGGCCTCAGATAGTCCAACAAGCTGGGTTGTCTCCATGCTTAAATATGATCGGTCTAGGGACCGATCGTTAGATGGCACGACCGGTCATTGATGGTCTAGACAGTCCAGCAAGCCGGTCTGTCTTTCTGCCTAAATTCGACCGATCAGAGAAATAGTCGTGAGATGATGTGGATTTGAGATTCTTTTGACGTTTTTTCTCCTTCTTTTGATTCTTCAATTGATCATTCCTTTAGGCCATCTTCTCCATGTAGAGCTCAGCAACCTCCTCTACATTAGTCTCTCCTCCTTTGAAAGAACTCGACATCGAGTTCTCATTTGCCTCTGGTTCATGGTACTCAAACAAGTCAGCGACGTTGAAGGTGTGGGAAATTTCAAATTCTTTGGGAAGATTGATAACATAAGTGTTGTTGTTGATCTTTTACAGTATTGGCATGGGTCCAACCTTCTTGTGCTTGAGCTTGTTGTACATGTCGGTAGGAAACTGTTCCTTGCACAAGTGGACCATCACTTGATCCCCGACTTCGAACACTTTCATCCGGCGATGCTTATCTGTGTCGTCTTTATACTTCTTTTTCGATTCCAACAATTTATTCCATACTTCGGCATGTACTTCAGTGATCCTCTTCGCCATGTTTTCAACGGCTATGCTCTTTCCCAAAATTTTGGGCAAGGGAACCAAGTTGAGCGTATGACGAGGACTTCGTCCATAAACGATCTCAAATGGTGACTTCCCTATTGATCGGTTCACCATGTTATTGAAGGAGAACTAGGCTTGAGACAGGTTCAAGTCTCACTGCTTTGGCTTGTTTCCAAAGATGAATCGAATGAGGTTACCATTGAACGATGTAATGACAAAAATAGTAGTAGCATTAAGAGACGGAGAATTCATTAGTTATTATATATCTAAAAACTTTTTCAAATCATTTATAATGATAAAATTAGAACAAAGAAACAACATGAAATTGTTACCTGGAGGGATGTAGCCAACAAATCCCTTGATCCCAGTTGAGCTGATTTTCTCTTGAGGGATATTACCGGCAGCATTAGAAAGGAACCTTGCTAATCTGAAATCACACACATGGGCGCACATGTCATCATCCAGTAGAACATTGCTTGGTTTTAGATCGCGGTGGACAACTGGTGTGCCGCAGTGGTGATGAAGATACTCCAATGCGGAGGCAACATCAATGGCTATGCCTAGTCTTTGAACAAGGTTCAAACTCAACCCACGCTGCTCGCATACATTTGGATGCAACCGCTTCTCTAGACTCTCATTAGGCATGTACTCAAACACTAGAGCTTTGAAATCATTGCCTTTAAAATCAATGCTTGAGCAAACAGTTATGATTCTAACTAGACTCCGATGCCGCATATTTCTCAATGCTTCACATTCGGCCATGAAATTCTTAGAAGCTCCGTGTTGTTGAAGATTGAGAACTTTCACTGCGACAAGTGATTCATTGCAATCTAGAAATCCTTTATATACAGAACCGTAACTTCCCACACCAATCAAATTGTCTGAAGAGAAGCTGCCAGTAGCTTTAGAATTCTAGCAATATCAATCCTGGAGGACTACATCGACAAAGATCTGAAAATCTTATAAAGCCAGCTTGTCGAATCTTCTATTGCTTCCATTTCCCCTACCACCACATTGGCCAGATCTACCCTCCGTCTGTCCGAAATCTATTTGGGAACTATAATCGTCAAGCCGTTTGGAATTGGGGGACGACTGGGTTTTGAGAATGTCAGCATAGGACGTGGTTCCAGTTCGGGGAGATAGTCTCTGTGGTTGCCTGTTATCATTCACTGTTCTTTTCTCCTGCATCAGCTCTTGCGAGATAGGGTGACGGCCATGCATTTTCCGGGCATTTTGTACCTGTGCATTCTGATGGGTATGTCCCTTGCCCTCGTTACGTTCAGATGACTTTGTTTCTCTTTGATGGGCAATAGCCACTATCATCTTCCGCCCTCCCAACAATCTTCCATCCTGCAGATCCATTGTAGCCATGGCGTCTTGCTCTTTATGGAATCTGCACAAAAGCATAGCTGCAAAGGCCAGAATGTACACATCTGAAAGACCTCCAAATTGGCCAAATCTTGCCTGAATATTATCTGCCTGGATGCCAAAAGATAGTTTTCCCACTAAGGGCCCGTTTGCTAAATCTGAAGTCTTAAGCATGAATCTGAAGTTTGAAGCCTGAATCTGAAATCTGAAATCTGATTCTAAAATCTAAAAACCTGTATGATAACTGTTGTTGAAGTCTGAAAATTAAGTACTGGATTTGAAATAACCTATTTGTTAACAGACATCTGAAATGACCGAAATATGTTAATTTGACATATTTGCCCATATCTCTTGTTTGGAGATGTTTTGCATTATAAAGGGTTTATTTTTTTATTAAATGAAATTAAAATCATTAACTTAACATCCATTTAATTCAAATAAATTGAAGTACTCAATCAAAAATTAAAATATCATTGTCCATAAAAATATAAAAAAAATTAATTATGTGATGTGTGTGTGTTAGATCCATGCCGTATGTCCATTTTTAAAACTCATTTTAAGGCATGATCTAAAAAATGAAGTAGATCCACAAAAGTTTTCGATCAAGCTGATATATTTTTTTCCCTTCATCCATGCATATGTGACTTTATCAACATATTGGATGGTAAATAAACAATACAGAAACATTAAGGTACACCCCAAGAAATTTTTAATGGTAGGACGGTCAATCACCATTGTTTCTTATGGTATAGTCTACTTAGATAATTGGAGCTGCTTCATTTTTTTGGATAATGCCCTAAAATGATCTAGAAAAAGGATGGATGACGTAGATACATAATACATACATCAAGGTAACCCCACGGTAAAGGTCGTCTTAGGTGATGCCGTTGCTTTCGTCTGGATAAGAGATCCACTAAAGCTGCGCCTACACCGGCAACCGCACCTAGCTAGTGATAGAGGTCCTGTCAGAGGCTTTGTGAGGCTTACTGTGAGGTATATGTTTTATCCACACCATCTATCCATTTTTCCATACTATTTTGGGGAATAAGAAAAAAAATGAGACAGATCTAAGGCTCAAGTGGGCCACACTAAAGAAAACAGTGGGAATTGGATGCCTAGCGTTGAAACTTTATTGGACACCACAGAAGGCTATGATGAAGTTGGTGTTTATGTTTTCCCATCATTCAGGTTTGTGTGACCTAATCAACAGGTTGGATGGTAAATATACCTTACAATGGGTCGTATAAAGTTTTTAATGACGACGTTCGATCACCACCATTTTCTTGTGGTGTGGTCCAATTGAGATTTGGATCTGCCTCTTTTTTTGATCTTATGCACTAAAAGGATCTCACAAAATGGATGGACAGTTTTGATATAGCACAGACGTCATGGTGGGGCCACATAACTTGGTGATGGCAAGCAGTGGTGTGTTGCATACCATGCATCCGATTCCACGTTGATTTCTGTTAAAGCCTTTCGCACAAACTTTGTGCATTAGGATGTTAAGTGGGACCCACCGTGATTTTTGTGGGAAATCCATCGCATCCATTCTTTTTATATGCTCATTTTAGTATAAAAACTAAAAAATTAGATGGACCCAAAAGTCAAGTGGGCCACACTACAGGAAACAGTGGGAATTAGGTGCTTACTGTTGAAAACTTATTCAGGCCGGAAAAGGCTATGAACAAGCTGATATTTGTGTTTTCCCTTCATCCCGGTTTGTGTGACCATATAAAGAGTTTACATGGAAAATAAACCTCACAATAGACCTTAGAAATGTTGCAACGATGGCCATTTAAATTTCGTTGCTTTCTGTAGGGTGGTCCACTTGAGATTTTGATGTTCTTCATTTTTTGGGCTTATGCTATAGAATTATCTGAAAAAGTTGATGGACGGTGTGGATCGAACACATAAATCATAAAGGGGCCTAATAGAAGGTTTGTATTACGAAATCTATTTTGGAGAGAGAAAATCTCTCACAAGTACGGGTATTTTTGGAAGCGAAATTTTATTTCTTAAGAAGCATCGTGGAGAGCATTCCGTGTTTAGCGTTAAGTCAAACATCTCTCGTCGAAAAATTTCTGTATAAAATTACCAAGGGCTTTTCAAATTCCTTGTTAACAAACATCACTTAACATCGAGTGCTTTCCCCATGCCTTGTTCCTTGATTTTTTTTTCATTGTTGACAAACAGGCCCTAAGAGACTATAGCAGCCCTCCTTTTGAGGTCTATTTGGAACCCTCTGCCAACCCTTTCTCCATCGAGTCCAAGCATGCCAACCTCATGAGAGGAGAATCCAGTTGGTCTGTTTGAACTGCTCATGTTATTCTATTGATGTGATATTAGTGATGCAGTTGATAATCTTCAGTGTGCCATATGTACTGTAAATTAGCAGCCTCGCAATACTTATGCTACATATGAGACTTTTCTACATTAAAAAATGAAAAAAAAATTGGAGATGAAAGGTAATCCAACCAAAAGAAAGGGATTGCAAAACTCAGCAAATTAAAGTGGGGATGGGCAATTCCTTGATTCGGATTGCCCTCCAATCCACTGCCAGATGACCACTGAATTTGCAATACCCTCCAACCCCCTAATCCACCGCGCCAAACCACCTCTAACGGTAGTCAACGGACCAAACTACAGATGTGGTTCATTTGACGAACGGGCTAGCTTGATTTTAGTGCCATGTTTCACAACCTGACGATTGGTGGCACAGATTATATTAACTTGTCTAGAAGGAGGTTTGCTAACCTACGCAGGTATAGGTGCCTTCAGCATCACGTGCCAATGAGACAATCCCGTGGAAACACAAATTGCCCATGGAGAAACTTTTTACTACACTCATGTGTTAGCTACGCTAGCTATGCCGGGTGTAGTAATGACCTCAACATGATGTATGTGTTGTATCCATGCCGTCCATCCATTTGACGAGATCATTTTAGGGCATGATATAAAAAATGAGGCAGATCCGAAGCTCAAGTCGCCCCCAAGAATTTTTTTTAATGGTCGTTGTTCAATCCCCACTATTTTCTGTGCTGGCTTGGGTCCACTTGAGCTTCGGATCTGCCTCATTGTGGTGTCATGCCCTAAAATGATCTTATGGTGGGTTCATTGCTACACCCAGCGTAGCTAGCGCAGCTAATGCTGGGGTGTAGCAAAAATTTTCTCTTGCCGTAACACAACTTGCCGGCAGAGCTGGGAAAATGCGCTGACCAAAAATCTGCCACGACATACAGCTGAACATCTTCCCCATATGGATACAAATGGATAAGAGTAAGGAGGCTGGCTATACAAATCCAGGTTTATCTTCTGGTGGGCCTTACTACAGAATACAGATAGCATATTATTTGGGCAATCTACTATCATTCCATAAGGGAAAATTTTCATCCACGCTACTCATTTTGGGAAGGAATTAGTTCTACCCAATTGCATTCTCAAGGTGCCCAAAGACATGCTAAGTGCCTCAAACCTTTTTATTGCTCTCTCATTTCTGACTAAACATAATTGCCAATGTATCTCAACGATCACTTTGATCTAAATTGGACAGCGGACCATTTTATTTTTAACCGTTCATTGTTGGCCACCACTCAGATGGTTGGATCATCCCATCTGTATGATTTTCAGATGGGATGATATGAAAAAAAAAAAAGAAAAAGAAAAAAAAAGATCTTGTCTAGGATCATTAGCCACTTTGATTTTCTACACATTTCATTATTACCATAACTAGCTTTTAATTGGAAATCATTTCATAGAAAGATAATATCTTACCATACAATCCTTTCATAGGCATCATTGGAGAGAAGGAATTAAATGCTGAAAAACTAATTAAGACACTTGATGCAACTTTCCTTACCTTACATATCTTCCATCCTTAAACCACTCAAAATATGTCAAGAATTACCAAGAGAAGATGAACCTTGGCCCCTCAATCGTGCCCCACTTATCCTGTTGCGCAGCACGCCAACAACGTTGGTGAGCCGATATCCAATTTCCGGTCTCATCCCACAAACGATAAATAAGAAAAAATAACAGCTAGATGAGAAATTCAAACAAACCAACAATCCACAAGACAAAACTTACGTGGAAAAACCCCAACAAGGGTAAAAAATCACGGTGGAAACTTCCACTATGAAGAAAACGAAGTTACAAGCAATACACTTATCATCTCCGATGCTCCCATGCACAGAGATAGCCCTTTTTGCTAACCCCTACTCACTTTCTCACCTTGGACGTATAGAAAAACTAATTGCATATGCTTATCCCGAGTTACATCCTTTTTTATAGGAAAACCTAAAAATAAAACCCAAAATAAAAAAGCACGCGAAACACTTCGCGTCCGATCGGGCACCCAACCAAGTTTGGTTGGGCGCCCGGGCGCCCGCCCAATGTAGAAATCGTCCAGCGAGCTTCAGGGGAAAACAACTGAATATCGGCACTTTATCAAACCTGGTTGGTCACCCGCCTTGAGCACCGAGCGCCCGATCCACTAACCGTAGGGTGCCCGACCACCTCCTGGCTGGCTGGTGTGATTGGCTCCACACCTCAAAATATCCCAACTCCAGGATATAAATCTCTGATTGCATGCATCTCCACAGCAATATCTCTCATCTCCATCCGTTCATTTGGAGATTGTACAAAACACGCTACCCCAATTTTCACCACAGAAACCAAGGACACTTGCATTTACTCATGGTAAGGTTGTATTGTTCTACATTGTTCAGAGCTTGAACATCTTCTGAGAGCAATCGTGGGTCTACAATACTCATCACATGATCAGGCAAAGCCATTTTAGCAAACTGATGAAGGCTTAGACCGTCTTTAAGCATGTCATCAGTTGGTCTCTTTCCCGTGAACATCTCCAAAAGAAGGATCCCATAACTGTAGACATCTCCTTGTGCAGACACCTTTCCACCCATTCCATACTCTGTCATTTACACATTTGGAATTTTTCGGATGTTAAGGTCTCATTCCAATAATGAGATAAAAATACAGTTTAGTTTTTGAGGTAGAAGTGACAATCATTACAAGAATAGAAAACAATTAACTTATTAATTTTAAACTTTTGAACATGAACTTCTGAAGGAGTATTAAGAAATGAGGCCTACTACAAACGTAAGTCTAGAATACAACCTTGTGATGCTTAATAAAAACAATTTGTACTAATTGGTCATCCATTGAACGATGTAATGACAAAAATAGTAGTAGCATTAAGAATCGGAGAATTCATTAGTTTGCATTAAGTTATATATCTAATTTTCAAAACATTTATAATGATAAAATTAGAACAAAGAAACAGCATGAAATTTACCTGGAGGAATGTAGCCAACAGATCCCTTGATCCCAGTTGAGCTGGTTTTCTCTCGAGGGATATTACCGGCAGCATTAGAAAGGAACCTTGCTAATCCGAAATCACACACATGGGCGCACATGTCATCATCCAGTAGAACACTTCTTGGTTTTAGATCGCGGTGGACAACTGGTGTGCCGCAGTGGTGATGAAGATACTCCAATGCGGAGGCAACATCAATGGCTATGCCTAGTCTTTGAACAAGTTTCAAATTCAACCCACGCTGCTCGCATACATTTGGATGCAACCACTTCTCTAGACTCTCATTAGGCATGTACTCAAACACTAGAGCTTTGAAATCATTGCCTTTAAAATCAATGCTTGAGCAAACAGTTATGATTCTAACTAGACTCCGATGCCGGATATTTCTCAATGCTTCACATTCGGCCATGAAACTCTTAGAAGCTCCGTGTTGTTGAAGATTGAGAACTTTCACTGCGACAAGTGATTCATTGCAATCTAGAAATCCTTTATATACAGAACCGTAACTTCCCACACCAATCAAATTGTCTGAAGAGAAGCCACCAGTAGCTTTAGAGAGATCTGAGTAAGAAACATTCAAATATTGTCCCTCCAAGAAAGATGCATGCAAAGGCTTCTTCGTGTCATTTCTTCTTGCCCGATAAAGATTGGCAAAGAAAAATGATAAAAGAATCAAACATGAAACCACACCGATCACTGAGAATATCACTGTCCGAGAAACACGCCTTCCATGTTTCTGGGAAGCGTTCTTCGAGCATGTAGGTAGCTTTAATTGTTGGATACCTCCACAAAGCCTATTGTTTCCAAGGACTGAAAATGCACTTGCATTTTTGAAAATCCCTTGATTTGGGACTTCGCCATCATGATCATTAGAAGACAAATCCAAATACTGCAGAAATGGAAATTTCTCCGAAGCTTCTGGTAGATGTCCAGATAAGTTATTATGAGAAAGATCTATCAGTCGAATACTTTTCAAGTTCTTCAATGGTGGAAGAATGGCACCTTGAAGAAAGTTACTGCTCAAATTAAGCTCTTCCAGACTTGGACAATTGCTTAGCGTGATGGGAATTTCACCTGTCAATTTGTTGTGAGCAAAATTCAAATATTGAAGTTGTTTCAGGTTACCAACTTCCGAAGGTAGAGATCCTATCAAATGATTCTCAGGTATGTAAAGACAGACCAGCGTAGGGATACTTAAAATTTCAATGGGAATGGTACCGTTAAACTCATTTCTATCAACGGCTACTAATTCAAGACGACAGTTTCCAAGACTCGAAGGGATACTTCCCTTGAAACGATTTTCATATAAGGAGAGAATAGCCAATCCAGTGATGTTGCTTGAGGAGGATGTGATTTGACCTAAGAGTTTGTTTCCGTACAAATACAAGCCCTCCAAATTTGGAAGCTTCCCAATACCATTAGGAATAGTATCCAAGATAAAGCTCTCAGATATATCCAACTTATTTAAGTTGAAGAGATTGCTAATCTCTGTTGGGATGCTTCCTGATGTTGGGTTTCTTCCTAACAGTAGTTGGGTTAGGTGGGTAGAGAGATTGACGATGGTGGTGGGCAGAGTTCCTCTCAGCTGATTTGAATATACTGATAATACTTCCAAACCGCTACA
This sequence comes from Liriodendron chinense, assembly GCA_003013855.2. Lineage (NCBI taxonomy): Eukaryota > Viridiplantae > Streptophyta > Magnoliopsida > Magnoliales > Magnoliaceae > Liriodendron > Liriodendron chinense. Next base: position 9,423,926 of record ML058333.1, read on the forward strand.
ATTGGCCAAAGAAGTGAGGAAACCCCAGTCATCGGTTCCTTCTCCACCTCCAAGCTTATTAACACCTAAATTTAGGATGCGGAGAAGCTGTAGGCTTCCCAAATTCGTAGGCAAGGGTCCGCTAAAATTATTGAAATAAAAATCAACCACAGGAAGTCCTGAAGAATTGGGTAATGAAACTGGTATCGGTCGGCGCTGAAAGCATTTTTCCCAAGGAAAATATTTTTGAGATTAGGAAGGGTGAGACCTAGATTGGCTGGAAGGTTTCCATGAAGTCGGTTATCTGTCACAGAGAGACTAATGATGGATGAGAGGTTGTAAAGTGATGGAGGGATCACCCCGGTTAGTTTATTTGAAGGGAACCGAAGAAACTGTAATTTCGCTAGCTGTCCAAGCTCATCTGGGATGCTTCCTTCCAAACTGTTGTCATGTAGATAGAGAGAAACAAGAGCTGAAAGGTTTCCGAGCGGTGCTGGGATGTTGCCGATGAGATTGTTGCTGCCGAGATTCAACCACATAAGCTTTGACAGAAAGCTAAGTTCGACGGGAATTCTCCCTAGCAACCCATTACCACTCAGATCAAGATCCTGAAGCCGGAAGAGCTGGCCGATTTCACGTGGGATTTCTCCATGGAAGCTGTTGCTCGAGAGCTTGATACTCGCGAGGAAGGTGAGGTTTACTAGGGCAGGTGATATAGGGCCCACCAATCTGCTGGACACAAGATTCAAGGCGGAGACCCTTTGAGGATGCCGGCGACCGCACGTGACTCCTTCCCAGTTGCAGAAATGGAGGGAATCGTTCCATGAGTCGAAGACCCGGAATGGATCTTCAGATATCTGATTCTTGAATGCAATCAAGGTCAGTCGATCCGTCTCGTTTCCTAAGGCGGGGAGCCCGTTCCCCATGCAATTCATGCATGGGAGAAGGATTCTAACGTGCAATAGAAAGTGTTCATAGAAAAATGGATTGGATTAGATTGGATTAGATGAGGAACGATGGCAGCAGCTACAGGGACCTATGGTTGGCAGCAAGTGCGTAGTAGAAACTCTAAGCACCCAGTTTCAGATTACACAGTCTTTGTGGGAAACATTACTTTCGACACATCTTCGGAAGACTTGCATAGGATTTTTGGGAAGATCGGCAAGGTTACAGATGTGTTCCTTCCTCAATCCGCTAACTCGCTCAATCATAGGGGATATGCTTTTGTTAGATTTCTGTATGAAGCTGATGCTTATGCGGCCATCAGCACCTTCCATGGAAAAAAAATTGATGGCAGAGTTGTTATAGTGGCCCATGCCCAACCGAGAAAGAGGTTCGAAGGCACACCCCCTCAGAAGGTACCTCCTTCCCACCCAACCTAGACCCCCTACCCAAAACCCCTTCCATTGACTGCAACTGATCTGCCTCCGCTCAAACATTCTTTCTTGGAAATCACTAAAGGAACCCCAGTTTATAAACGGGATAGGCCTCATGAAGCAACCATCAGACCCATTTGTGAGGTGCTGAACTCAGATCCCTATGAAGATATATCTATCAGGGCTAATCCAGCAGAAGTGGATGTGAAAATCCAGGAATTGGGGTTGGCACTTGTGGGAATAGCAGAAAATAAGGAAGTTCCCCTCATCCGTTTGATGAAATGCCTAAGAGGTTCGAGGTTTATGGCAGCTACGGTGGACATATCGAGAATAGCCAGCGACCGCTTCTTGCTTGTTTTTAAGACAAGCATGGAGATCAGATCTTTTCTCTTTGACTCAACATTACACAGAGACATGGGGTTAACTAAAGTGGAGGCATGGACTCCTACATCCATCTTGGAAGGAGAGGGTACATGGATTCGGCTTCGGGGAGATCCCATCTCATGCGTGGTTTAATTCAGTTTTCGTTGGATTGGGTCAGACGTTCAGGAGAGTGATTGAAGTGGACAGGTGCTCTCTATTAGGTCTGAACCAACTATCTGCCAGGGTTAAGGTTTCCTTACGTCCGGGAGTAGACCTATTCAAGGTCAGGAGGCTTCTCGTTTCAGCTGTATCTTACCCTGTCTGGGCTGTCATTGAAGTATCTGATCACACATCGGTCCCTCTCTTTGGAGGATGAGGGGGGCCCTCGTCAGTGCGAATCAACTCGCCAATGGGTGGAACAAGCATTTCATTACCCCCTTCGGCCACCCCCACTCCCAACTCCAGCTCCGGATCCACCCACATCCCCACCCACAACCCCACCCCCGAACCAGGCCCCACCTCAAACCCAAGAACCAGCCCAACTGACAACCCAAATCCCAACTACGGACCCTCCCCCACCCCCAGCCCCAGCTACAGACCCACCCTCACCTCAAATCAAAGCCCCAAACCCTCCCCCACTCACTACCCCAGTTTTGAACCACCCCTCCCTGATCCCAACAGAGGATCAAGATATGAATGGCTTCACCCATTCTGCTATGAAAGTGATTGCGGAAACACAAGCTACAAAAATAAATGTGACTGCCCTATTATCGGTTTGTGGCCAGGCACATACTACATGCTCTGGACAGGTCCCCCCCCCCCAAGAGGCCCAAGTAGAAGTCACAAACCTTGCTTCCTCAGCCATCTCTATGCCCGAAATCCTCCCAGTTCAAAAGCTGAACTTTCCCCCTCTGGAAGAAACGGGTCGAGACCTAATGAGGACTGATGCAGTTTTCGGAGATTTTAGATCCAAGGGGGCGAAAGCATTGTCCGTGGGAAGCAGCCCTTTGAAGGTTGATGACATGTTTGAAGAGGAACCTGAAGACTCAGATACAGAGGCGTGGAACTCCATTTACTTATCTGAAGCTTGTCAGCAGTGCGGCTTGGGTGAAATCAACTTGGAGGTAGACCTCACCCCGTTCTTCTACCCTCAGGAAAAATTGGTGGACAACACAATTCTCAGCCCAATGGAAGCTGAGGCAAGGGCCCCATTGCAGTAGCTATCCTCCTGTGTACAGAACATATTGCCGATGCAGGGTATGTTGCCTAATATTGTAAATGGGGACAGCGAGTTATTACATATATCTGCTGAGCCAAAGGACTGCGTTAAGCTAGTCTCAGACAACCTTGAGGTAGATAGGGTGGTGGTGTCACCGATCCAACACCGAAATTCAGATTTAGCCATTGAGGCTTTATCCAATCAACAGATAAGCCCTCACCCAGTACAACAGAATGATTCAAACACCAATGAAACTGGCTTCAAGGAAGTTAAGTCAAGCAAGTTTTTTCCGCTACCAGGGATTGCTGATGGTGACAGGCCTCCGTTGAGATATTGGAATGGTAGACTGCGTAAGATGAAGAGAAGGGCTGAGCCAAACATGAAGTTTTTTAATGGATAACATCCTCGTCTGGAATGCGCGAGGGGTGGGCAATAAACCCACGATCAGATCACTGAAGCACTTAATTCGGGAGTTTAAGCCACCTATTGTTGCCGTCTTGGAACCTATGCTCAGCGATGATAAGAGAATTAGCACGGGCCTTAAGCTAGGATTTCACGCCTCTTGTTCGAATGCGATGGAAGGGGATAAGGTCTGGATTTTTTACAACTCTATGCTTCAGCTAGAGGTAGTGTAAGCCTCCTCTCAGATGCTTATGATAGCAGTAGGGCTGCAACAAATTGCCACTACGGTAGTGGCCTCGGTGGTGTATGCGAAGTGCTCCAGGGTTGAGAGAAGATTCCTTTTGCAAGATTTAAAGCTGGTAGCTAGGAGTGGATCCTTCCCTTGGATTGCTGTAGGGGACTTCAACGCGGTCCTATCACCTTCTAATAGGAAAGGAAATTTTCTATTCGACACGGCTAGTTCAACTGAGTTTGCTGAAGCTCTGAATAGTGCGGGGCTGTTTGATGCGGGTTTTCTGGGCAATCGTTTTACGTGGTGCAACAATCAGATGGGAAGGGCCCGAAAGTGGGCTCGTCTAGACCGTGCGTGCTACAATACCCTGTGGACAAACAAATTTTCAGCTTTTCAAGTGAGACACCTAGCCCGTTCTCAATCAGATCATGCTCCCATTTTGCTTTCTTTCCCTGGTGAAGTTCCGTCCTTTCCAAGACCTTTCAGATTCCTGCGCATGTGGACTCTTCATGGCTCCTTTATGGACCAGGTTAGATCAGCTTGGGTTTCAAACATAGTGGGTGATCCAAGTTTGGTCCTGCTCAGAAAATTAAAGAATGTGAAGGCCTCTCTCAAAGTTTGGAACAGGGATGTTTTTGAAATGTCTTCCAGAACACCAAGGTGGCTGAAGCAAATCTCCTGCAGGCAGAGCAAATTGCCCAATCGTCAGATGACACTTCCTCTCCTCTCCTCATCTTGCAGGAAGCTAGGCTCAGATTGCAACAGGCTAAATTACAGGAAGAAATTTTTTGGAAACAGAAATCTAGGAACTCTTGGTTGGGCGAAGGAGATCGTAATACAAAATTCTTTCATAACCAAGCTTCGGCCAAAGCCAGGAGAATGTCTATTCAGGAGATCAAGCTTGACTCAGGAATAGTTACAACGGACTGTCAAGTCATTAAGCAAGCAGCTGTAGATTATTTTTCAGACCTTCTGTCTGCATCAAATCCAGGGCCGATGGAGGACCTGCTGGATGTTATCCCAAATCTGATCTCCTCTGAAGAAAATCAAGGACTGATGCATGAGCCTTCTATTCACGAAGTTCATGAGGCTGTTAACTCCCTTCCTCTTGATGTGGCTTCAGGTCCAGATGGGTTCTCAGGTGCTTTTTTCAGGGGATGCTGGGATATTGTCCGAGATGACGTTGTCAACGCTGTCCAAACATTCTTCCGTGGAGGGAACATTTCAAGAGCTTTCACGTCTTCTCTAATCTGCCTTATCCCCAAGAAAGATGCTCCAGATAAGTTCAATGACTTCCGTCCAATTAGCTTATGTAACTGCATATACAAAATCTTTTCTAAAATTGTGGCAGATAAGTTGAGTTCCTTACTCCCGAAGCTAGTTTCCATGGAACAAGGGGCATTCATAAAGGGCAAATCCATTGCGGAGAGTTGTGCTCTTGTCCAGGAAATCTTTCGTGACATTGATAGGAAGACTAGAGGAGGGAACATCCTGCTAAAACTGGATATGGAAAAGGCTTACGACTGGTTAGAGTGGGGTTTCCTTAAGCAGGTGCTGGCAAGATTCGGGTTCTCGCAGTCATGGATTCAGCTGGTTGAAAAGCTCTGGAACAATTTTTGGTTCTCTATCCTAATTAACGGTGAGGCTTGTGGCTACTTTAAATCTTCTAGAGGTCTATGCCAAGGCGATCCAATTTCGCCGGGGCTGTTTATCCTTGTAGCGGAAGTACTTAGCCACGGCTTCAAAAGGTTAGTGGAAAGAGGCTACTACTCTCGTTTCCAGACACGTGGCTATTGTCAGATGGTCTCGCACCTCCTCTACCCGGATGACACCATTTTGTTTGCTAACGGGAGCTCTAAGTCCCTTCGAGCCATTGCATTGTTCCTCCAAAAGTACGAAGTGAGTTCAGGTCAAAAGATCAACATCAACAAAAGCTTTTTTATAGTATCCTCCAACCAGCCCACCTCTCGTGGTAGGATAGTGGAATCAATTCTGCGATTTAAGAAAGGAGAAGCGCCTTTTTCTTATCTTGGGGTCCCTATCTATCGTGGCAGGCCAAGGCGAATATATTTTCAACCAATGCTAGAGAAGATTCATAGCCGTATTGCCGGTTGGAGCCTGAGAATTTTGGGCCAAGCTGGTCGTCTTGCGCTGATTAAACATGTGCTCAGCAGGATGCCGATACACCTATTGTCCGCGTCGGACATTCCTTCTAGCGTGGTGCAAGATTTGGAGAAAGCTTTCTCCAATTTCTTCTGGGGATGGGAGGATGGTAAAAAGAAATGTCATTGGACCTGTTGGAAGTCTATTTCAACCCCCATTGAAGAGGGTGGTCTGGGTATTCGTGATATTAAGAGTGTGATGCGTGCAGTTCGGATGAAGCTGGCTTGGGCTGTCAAGTATAGAGCGTCGAACTCGATCTGGGGATTATTCTGTAGATCTAAATATAGTAGAAGCCTTGATCTGAATGGTGTCAATCCGGACTCAGCCTATTCCTTCCCAATGTGGAAGTCTATCTGCAAGATGTTGCCTGCCATTGCAACGAAGGTGCGTTGGTTGGTGGGAAGTGGAAATTGCCATCTCTGGAACGATAACTGGACTGGTCTTGGGCCTCTCAAAGACTAGTGCATTCAGGCCCCTCCGCCCAACCTCAAAGACGCTACAGTGCAGGCTGTGTTGGGGAATGAAGGGCTGAAGCCGATGGAAGTTTTTTTCAGCTTGCTGCCTAATATAGTGCTAGATCACATTAAGAAGGAGGGAATTTGTACCAATTCAGAGGCCGATAACTGTGTTTGGACAGGTTCCACGTCAGGGGAATTTGAGGTTAAGGCGGCTTGGAGAATGTATAGAAGTGCAGGTCCAAAGAAACCATGGGCCAAATGGGTATGGAATTCCATCGTGCCCCCTAAAATCTCTCTTTTGACATGGAAGCTTCTACATAAGGCAATTCCAGTCGATGAAAGAGTCCAGTCCAGAGGCATCTGTCTAGCCTCGAAATGTACTTGCTGTAGAAGCTCGCCGATGTCTGCTCCCCAATCTAAAACCATTGATCATCTCTTCGCTCAAGGGGAATTAGCTGAACAGGTTTGGGGGCATTTTAAAGGTCGTTTAGGGACAGCCGTTCAACCTCATCCACATCTTCTAGCTGTCAATCGCGCGAACCAGTGGTGGGTTGTGGCTAACAATGGTAACTGCTTGTTGGCGCTGACAGGCTTTACCCCCTGTTTCATTTTTTGGGAACTTTGGCAGGCTAGGAATGCAGCTCGTTTCGATCAGATATTGTGGAATGTTTCGACCATAATTCGCAAGGTCCAATCATGGTTGGAATAGGCCTTTCAGCTTCTTCAGGCTGCAAAGAGTTCGCCAAGCTCCGACAAGGCGTTTATTCAGTTAGGCACGGGTTCTAGATGGAATCATGTCGTCTCTGCCTTACCTGCAATGTTCAAGTGGAGGAGGCCATCGGTCGGCTGGTGCTCTCTCAATGTTGATGGTTCGGCTCTAGGTAACCCGGGGAAGGCCGGAGGTGGAGGGGTCTATCGCAACAGGGCGGGCGACGTCATTTTTGCCTTCTCCTCGGCCTATGGCATAAGCTCTAACAATAGAGCTGAGATCAAGGCCTTGGTTGAGGGGTTGGCATTATGTGTGAATAAAGCCATTTCCAAAGTAGAAATTTTGTCGGATTCGAAGTTAGTGGTAAATCTTCTTTTTACTCACCTCCAAACCCCTACCTGGACCATGTGGCAACTGGCAAGCCAGATTTTCAGCCTTGAAAAGGAAGTTGGAGGTTTTGATATATCACACCTTCAGGTAAGCTAACTCCGTGGTGGACGGGCTCGCTCGATGGGGTAGTTCCTCTCAACAAAATCGATTATTTTCATCGGCAGCAGACCTGCCTGCTAGGATCAGAGGTCTTCTTTGCCTAGGACAAAACCGGATTGGGGTACATTAGAAGACCCTAATTTGGGGTTTTTTTCTTCTTTTTTCTTTGTTCTTTTCTCTTTTTTTTTTTTGTGTGATTTTGTAAGTGTGCTGATAGGATAGGTGGAGTCTTGTGTGAACTCCACCCGAATGTCCATTCTGCGTCTTTTCTGTTTATAAAGTCAGGTATATGTTCAAAAAAAAAAAAAAAAAATGCATGGGAGAAGGAAGGCATGGATGATTAATGCCCAAAATACCCTTGAACGTACAACTCCATGCTTGATCCCTGTCGTCATTGCTAGGGCGACGAAAGAAAACCAAAAACAATAGTGGAATATTGTCTGGCTTTGCACACTGATCTCGTGTTTATTTATTTGAGACATTAATTTTTCATCCGTCGCGACTTAGGATACAGCGTGTGTCACCAGCCACTGGGACCCAAATGCTGACACGGTATGGAAATTTGAATCATCCATATTCTATATACTATGGTAAATTACGTATTTAATCATAGCCACACTTCAGAGGTGATCTAACCTCCCTTTATTTAGTGTTGAACGAGATCCATCGAAAATCTCATTAAGATAAAAGCCTAACTGGTGAATGGATATATCATCCAGTTCAGTGTAAATTAGACCATGTAATCAGTGAAATAGATTCTGAACCTAATTGACGGTCCAGATTGGTTGATTGGATTGTCCATGTGTCACGATGCAACGAGGATCACTATATCTCTATGGTACTCTCGAAGCACTAGCTGATTTCTTAATATAACAAACATCTAAGAAGGCTTTTTCCCATGCAAGTAGTGAGTCACGGTGGAAGCGGTTTGCGTCCTTAGTATGGACGCAAATCTGGGGAGGGCCTACCTTGATCTATCTGTTTGTCTATGCCATGCCGTCCAATCCTTTTCTAAGATCATTTTAAGGCATGGGATCAAGAATGAGGTAGATCCAACGCTTAAGTGGATCACAGTACCAAATGTACATAAGTGACTCTTGCATTTAATGCAACCCAAGCTTGCTATAAAAAAACAAAAAAAAAGTATGTGGACATTATTATTGTCTTTTATTTAGTGTCCCTTTGTAGGTAGCTGATGGCTAGGATTTTTTAAGTCAAGAAACCTCCTGAGTGTCCATTTGTAGGTAGCTGTTGGCTAGGATTTTTTAAGTCAAGAAACCTCCTGAGTGTCCATTTGTAGGTAGCTGATGGCTAGGACTTTTAAAGTCACGAAACCTGTACGTATGGTTTTGGATGAAAAGAAACTGCCTACGTGTTAGTATAAGGTACAAAGACTTGGTGAACGGAGGAACCGTACTACAATTCTTCAATCTGTGCAAGTGGAGGCCATAGCTTGTCGATCCTGATCATTGATCGAATAGTTCCCACCATGGTTGATCCCTTGATACAAAACCTCAACTGGCAACCTTCAAATTCAATATATTTGATGCAATCTGCATTAATCGTTGTGGCGACACATACAGGCAACCTAATTGTTATAGGTATGCCGGCCAGATAAGCAAATGCCATGATGAGGCAAGTCACATTAGTGACACCATAGTTATGCCGGCTGTTGTTTGATTCCTGTGAAACGTCGATGTTCATTGCCTATTGAATTGTGATAGTGATGCCAACCGAATCAGCACGATAAACGGCATCAAATGTCTTGCCAGCATGTTCACATGTTTCCTGTGGTGTGGTCACCTGAGATTTGTATATGCTTCGTTTTTGGGCTCATGACATAAATGAGGTGACAAAATGGATGGACGGCGTAGATATATGATGTATACATCAAGGTGGGCCCCAAGGTCAGGGTACTGCCCACGTCGCTGATTCCAGGGTACCAGCCAAGTGGCGCCATTTTGTAGCGTGTAGATTTATACAATAAAACAAACAAACATGACCTTAGTCCTTGTGAAGAAGGGGTGTTGATGCCGAAAATTGGTCAACAGACGAGAGGGGAGATCCTTCGATCTGGACGGTTGGATGGAGTTGAACTTTTCGTAGGGAACGATCAGGGTGAAAGATTCCTCAGATCCTGCGAAAAATACAGAGAATAAGGGGGGTGGCTGGGTGTCCAGCCGGTAACCCTCCGATGCCTAAGTCAATTGGACCTCTGATAATAGAATATCTTAGTGTAAATCAATATCAGTTTTCATACCTCGATACTGGAGAGAACAAACTCATTTATAGACTTAGGTGGCAAAACTGTTTTCCTTTTGGAGAGTCAGTGATTCCGGCGGACGGCCAGCTGGGTTCCCGAGATCCTCGGATTTTCCCATAACAAACAAAGATCTTTATCCCTATTTGCTGGGAATGCCGATCTTCTCTCCTGATATCTCGGCGTGGGCCTGAGATCACGGATTTACAATTCAGCTCGTTCGAGATGATCTTTATCATATCGGATCGAGCCGACCAACCTTTATCTAGTTAATACGACCCGACTTGTATCCGGAGCCTGAAACGGGTCGGCTTGTCTTTCCCGGGTCGGTACTATCAAGTTTCTTTCAGGTCGGCTCTTTACCCACAACAGAAGCCCCCTTTTACCCTCGAGCGTATTTTGTCCGGGTCGGGAGGGAAAACGTAAGAGGAAATTGCCGACCTAAATGCTTTTTGTTGTTTAGTATCCGTAACGCCGCCGTTTCGATGGGCGGAAAAATGGCATTAAATGTGTCTCTTGAAATATCGAGGAGCCATCATTTTTCTGTACGGCGTGATAGCGTCGATATGATTTAATCGAACGGGGTGTCGCCGCGTGTCCTGAACGGCGCAGCTTTTCGAATTACCAAGTAGGGGTTCGCCACGTGTCGCTTTTGCATTGAATGAGATGGGACCTGAGTAGGGCCCAAACCCTTTCCCGAGTATATAATCTGGGACTTAGTCGGATTTTGAAAACCTCTCTTTGTTTTCTTTACTGCTTCGTTTCTCTAAGCTCCTGTGCTCTCGTTCTTCTTCCCTCTTTACTCTCCCCAACTTTCTTCCTCCAAGCGGTCGTGCCAGCATTCTGGTACGCTCCTTTTTCTCTTTTTCCAAAGGATTTCCTTTTCTCTCTTTTTTTTTATTTGGAAAATATCGGAGCCAGAAACCTCGTGCTCTGAGGCAATCCTTAAGGTGAGGTATGATGACTGTGAGTCTGATTTACCTCTCCTCTGCCACGAGGGGACAAACTCCAGTGAATCGGGTTCTGGGGTGAGGGTGGATGAGGCCGTTGAAGAGGGAGAGTCTGAGCTTCCTGGGTCAGCTGCCGGTAGTGCCACGGCCCATAGAGAACCCTTTGAACTAGATTATATGGTTTCGCAGATTACCTAGGACGAGTTAGATGCTGCGAGGGAGATATATGAACTCCCATATTACATAGAGTTTAGGGTTCCTGACCGAGCTGATAGACCGAGCAGACCTAAAGCCGGGGAGGTAGTTATCTCTTTAATGCACTTAGAGTCCGGGCTGAGATTGCCCTTACACCCTTTTGTGAGGGAAGTCCTTAGTGTCTTAGGACTCTCTCCGAGCCAACTGCAACCGAATGCGTGGAGGTGCATGATCGGATGCTACATACTGTGGCAGAGGTTAGGAAATAAGGAGTTCACTTCCAACGAACTTTTCTCTATGTATATTCTTAAGTCTTTGGGCGGCCAAGGACTCTATTATTTTTCGTCGTTACCGGGTCAGGGCGGCTCGATGATTACATGCTTGCCCTCCTCTACAAAAACTTGGAAAAGGAAGTGGTTCTTCGCGTCGGGCAGTTGGGAGTGTGCGTCGGACGAACCTCAACCTTTGAGCTTCCGAGTCCGAGCTGACTTTGCTTTACCAGGTCGGATGAAATTCCGACCTAACTGATTTTCTCAAACTTTTTTCATCTCTTTTTTTTTAACGAATTTGCCTGCTCGTACAGTTTCGGCGACCATTCGGGTGGCTTTGTCCGTTGCACAAGAGAGACAGATCCACAAAGCCCGAGCTCTCCCGGTTGAAGAGAGGGATTTTCACAGAGAGATCACTTTTAATTCCGTTTCTGAATCAGGTCGGTAGGCTGAAATGGTAACTTTATTTTTTCTTCTTTTTGTTTCGTTATTTTCTCATTTTTCCTCCCTCTTCTTGGACAGGAATGGCTCCGAAGGCAGTCTCCAAGAGTCGCAAGATTCCAGCTCGGTTTCTGGATCGCGGGCAGAGCTCTACTGAGCCCCCTAGAAAGAGGGTGGCTACTACCGAGGCGCAGAGACCGCCCCGCTTGCCTCAATCTTTTGTATGTGGATCCAGGCAACTTCCTAGCTCGAATTCACCATCAGTCAGAGCCGAGCCGACGGCCACCCCGGTGACATCCGCTGATGACCCGGTGATCAGTGTGCCGGATGATTCGGGCTCACGAGCTGAGCCCATCAACATTCCCGCGCCTCCAGCCATCTCCTCCCAAGCCCCCAGACCTGCTGCAGCTGGACTTGACCAACCTGCTGCTGGCGCCTCCACTTCTCGTCCTCCTCAGCCACGCGCTGCTCCCGCTACCCCTGCTGAGCAACGGGAGGACCAAGTCGAGATGCCTTCGTTAACGGAGCAGTATTCGTCTTGGATGGAGGGTGTCAACGCATATATGCGTGTCAACCACAGCATCCCCCAAGACCTAAATACTATAGCTTCCTCCGACCTCGGATCAAATGGTCGGGGTTGCGATCGAAAGCAGTCTCAGGGTAATTTTTTTACTTTTCTTTCTTTGTCGTGTGCTTGTGATGCTCTTTGACTTACATGATGACTGCATTACTTTCGCAGGATTTGGCTCTGCTGATCATGATCCGCCAGGTAATGGCCGAGCGGAATCACCAGATGCAGAAAGCTCTGGTTGCTGCTTCTTCTTGGAAAACGAAGACTGAAGCCGTGAAGGCTGAGCTGAAGAAATGTTTCCTTCTACTGAAGGACGCTCAGTCCGAGCTGAAGTCCACCCAGTCCGAGCTGAAGGTCGCGCAATCGGAGTTGGAAGTGTCTCAAGCTCAGGTCCAGTCTCTAGAAGAGGCCTTGAAGGAGGCAGAGGCCTTGAAGGAGGCAGAGGCCAAGGCCCGATCTGACGAGAATAAAGCTAAATCTCTTGAAGCTGCTCTGAAGACAGCCGAGGAGGAGAAGGTGAATCTAGCTGGGCTTTTGAAGGAGGTCCAGCTGAAGTCTTCGGCAGAGGTTAACGGAGCGAAGGCTGAGCTCGAGAAGTTGTCTGCAGTTTCTGAGGAGTTGTACAATGACGGCTTCCAGGAGTGCAGGCGTCTCGTACTCAAGCATTTCCCTACCCTTGACCTTACCCCTGTGGACGAGGACGAGGAGGAGGAGGAGGAGGCGTGGGTCGGAGATGATGGGGCTGGCCTGTCTGGGGCTGGCAAGGACTAAATGGGATTTTTTTTTAAATGTATACAACATTTTATCTTTAATACAAGCCCTTTAGAGGCAGATTTTGCTGATCCCTTTGTAGAGTTTACTTTTGCATTGTCATTGATGTAACGTGTTTGTATTGTCGAACTGACCTGGGACTGGCTAGCCTGGTCAGCCACCCATTGCTCCATGTGTTTCAGTAAGCTCGAGTGTACGATATCGAGATTAGGTCGTCCCGAAAGATCGTCGTAAAACAACCCCTAGGAAAGGATTTTATTAAATTATTACTCCGAAATACATACTTTGTGCCGAGTACAGTCCGTTGTTCACAGATAGTAGATTTTGAGATGTTCGGCGTTCCATGGATGAGGAAGAGGTTTACCCTCCATGTTTTCGAGCCGATAGGTGCCTGAGACGATGCGAGCTGACGACCTTATATGGCCCTTCCCAATTGGGGCCAAATACGCCGATTTTGTCGTTTATGTTCACCTTTTTAAGGATGAGGTCACCGGCTCGAAATCGTCGCTCTTTCACTTTGGAATTGTAGTATCGTCGGACCCTCTGCTGATATGCGGCTACTCGTACCTGAGAAGCTTCTTTTGCTTCGTCGAGTAGGTCTAGGCTCATTCGCAGCTGGCCTTCGTTTTGGTCGGGTCGGTGAAGGCTGGTCCTGCTTGTGGGTATTCCGATTTCCACCGGCACAACGGCTTCGGCTCCAAATGCCAGGAAAAAGGGGGTCTCCCCGGTAGTGGACCGAGCTGTGGTTCGGTAGGCCCATAGCACTTCAGGAAGTTCTTCCGCCCAAGCCCTTTTTCTTTCTCCGAGCTTCGCTTTGAGATGGTTCTTGATAATTTTGTTGATTGCTTCGACCTGACCGTTGGCTTGTGGGTGGTGAGGAGACGAATATACATTTTTAATGCCCAATCCACTGCAAAATTCGCGAAATCCTTGATTGTCGAACTGTCACCCATTGTCTGTGATTATGGTATTCGGGATCCCAAAACGACACACAATCGCCCTCCAAATGAAGTCCGTCGTCCTCTTTTCTGTGATGGTAGCTAGTGGTTCTGCTTCGGCCCACTTTGTGAAGTAGTCGAAGGCGACAATTGCATATTTAACTTGTCTTTTTCCTGTCGGGAGTGGACCAATGATATCGACCCCCCATTGAGCAAATGGCCAGGGTCCAGCCATAGGAGTGAGCTCTTCAGGCGGCAGGTGAGGTATTGGGGCGAATCGTTGGCACTTATCGCATCTTTTAATGGTCTCTCGGGCATCTTGTTGGATGGTGGGCCAATAATATCCCTGCCGGATCGATTTCTGTGCAAGTGCTCAGTGCTCCGGAATGATTCCCGCAACATCCGTAGTGGATTTCACGCAGTACGTAATCGGCTTCTTCAGGTCCTAAACAACGTAAACACGGCGGGAGAATCCCTTCTTATAGAGGACTCCATCTATCAACGTATATCGAGCTGACCTATAGCGGATGCGCCGAGCTTCTTTTTTATCGTCGGGTAACTCACCCGATTGTAAAAACTGGATGATAGGATCTCTCCAATCTGGATTCACCGATATTGGAAAAACCCCTGCAAATTCATTTGACGATATGCTTCGTTGAGGGAGGAACTCGATGGGTATCATTCTACCGAGCTCGTCGTCTGCTGATGACGCGAGCTTCGCAAGAGCATCTGCGTTTGTGTTCCCATCTCTTGGGATTTGAACGATTTCATAATGGTCAAAACGCAACTAGTAGCTCCTGAGCTCTCTTCAGATATGCAGCCATTCTTCCTCCCTTTGCCTGATATTCCGCAGTCACTTGTCCGACCACAAGTTGCGCGCGAGTCGCTGTATACTCTTACCTTCATTATTTGAAGCTCGGAATCCGAATCAAAGTGCGTACTGAATTTTGATCCCGTCAGGTGAGGACAGAACGAGTCCGGCTCCACTGCCCTGTGAATTGGAAGATCCGTTGACGTGCAATAACCAGAAAGGTGTGATATGACTTACCTCCAGATCATGGACAAGTTCATGACCACACTCAGCCTCGCGGGGCTCGGTTAATTCGACGATGAAGTCGGCTACAGCTTGTCCCTTGATTGCAGTACGAGGTCGGTATCATATGTCGAATTCGCCCAATTCGACGGCCCATTTAACGAGGCGACCTGAGGTTTGGGGATTCTGCAGTACCTGCCGTAATGGCTGATCGGTTAATACAGCTATCGGGTGCGCTTGGAAGTATGGCCTCAATTTTCGGGCCGAGGTTATTAAAGCCAGGGCGAGTTTCTCGATTTGAGGATATCGTGTTTCCGAGTCGATCAGGGCTTTGCTCGTATAATAAACGGGCCTTTGTGTTCCTTCGTCGTCTCGGACAAAGGCCGACCTGACTGCTGCTCCTGAAACTGCTAAGTACAGAAGCAATTCTTCTTTATGCACCGGCTTGGACAATAGCGGTGGGGAGCCGAGGTAGGCTTTCAGCTTCATAAAAGCTTGCTCGCATTCTGAAGTCCATGTCATTTCCTTACATTTACGCAGCTGTTTGAAGAAAGGAAGACACCGGTTAGTAGCCTTTGAAACGAACCTGTTGAGTACTGCGATCCTTCCTGTGAGTCGCTGAATTTCCTTAACTGTGCGAGGTGAGCTCATATTGAGGAGGGCCTGGATTTTTTCTGGATTGGCTTCAATTCCTCGCTGATTTACCATGAAGCCAATGAATTTTCCCGAGCTCACTCCAAAGGCGCATTTGCTAGGGTTGAGCTTCATACGATACTTCCTCAATATTCTGAACGCAGTGCATAGGTCGTTGACGTGATCTTCTGACCGCTTACTTTTGACGAGCATGTCGTCGACATATACTTCCATAGTTTTGCCTAGTTGATCCACAAACATCTTGTTTACCAATCGTTGGTAGGTTGCCCTGGCGTTCTTAAGCCCGAAGGGCATGACCTTGTAGCAGTAGAGGCCCCGGTCCGTGATGAACACGGTCTTTTGCCGATTAGGAGCATACATCTGGATTTGATTGTACCCAGAGTAGGCGTCCATAAAGGTGAGGAGTTCGTGCCCAGCAGTTGCGTCGACGAGCTGATCTATCCTTGGTAACGGGAAGCTGTCCTTAGGACAAGCTTTGTTCAGGTCGGTGTAATCCACACAGACCCTTCATTTTCCATTGACTTTTTTGACGAGGACGACATTCTCCAACTAATCTGGATAACATATTTCTTGGACAAATCCCGCCTTGCGTAGTTTCTGCACCTCTTCTTCGATTATCGTGTATTTTTCCGTGTTGAAAGCACGCCTTTTTTTATGGACCGGTCTGGTGGCCGGGTTGACGTTGAGTCGGTGGACCATTATCTCCGGGCAGATTCCGGGCATCTCTTCATGGGACCATGCAAAAACATCTACATGCTCCTTTAAAAAGTTTGTCAAATTTTCTCGTACCTGGTCTGTCAAACGTGACCCGATCTGAATAATCCTGGTCGGATCGGTTTCCGACAAGGGAATATCGACCAACTCCTCGGCTGGTGACCCGCGCTCCTGCTCTTCTTCTCTCGGGTCCAAGGAGGACGCGTGGGAGACGGTTGATATTGCACCTTTATTTTCCCCTCGTAGCAACGACGAGCTTCTTGCTAGTCTCCTCTAACCACGCCGACTCCTTCATTAGTTTCGAACTTCATTGTCAAGTGATAGATGGAAACGGCAGCTTTGAGGGCTCCCAGGATAGGGTGGTCGATGATGGCGTTATAGGAGAAGGGGGTGTTCACGACGAGAAAATCGACCATAATCATTTTCTGATTAGGTTCTTCTCCGGCTGTGACTGGTAAGGTTATTTCTCCTTCCGGCATGACGCTGTCCCCTGTGAACCCAGTTAATGCCGTCTTGACCGGCCTCAATCTGGAACGATCGATTTTCATTCTTTCGAAGGCTGAAGCGTATAGAATGTCAGACGAGCTTCCAGTGTCGATCATCATCCGGTGGAGCCTTTTATTTGCTACCACCATTGAGACGACGAGGGAGTCGTCGTGTGGGTGCATAATTCCTCGGGCATCTTCTTCGGTAAACGTTATCGCCTGAGATGTAACTTTTGCGACTTTTGAAGGTCGGCTGGCGATGTTCACAGACAGCCCTGGTTCTGGTTGGGACGTTCTTGCTTGTCGTACATAATTTTTACGTGAATTTCTGGAATCTCTAGTGGTCGGTCCGCCGAAGATCATGTGAATCTCTTCCACAGGGTTGTTATTCAGTTCTTCATTTGGATCGGCTAACCGATCTTCGTTTCTCCTGACCATCCTGGCATTGAGCGATGTAGTCTTTCAGGAATCCCTGCTGCATGAGGGCCTCTATCTATCGCTTTAAGTCGAAGCAATCCACGGTATTGTGACCGTGGTCTTTATGGTATAAACGGTACTTGATTTTGACCTTCTATTGGGGTCGGTTTTTATTTTCGCAGGTCGTTCAAAGTTGTACTTGCCTTTCTCTGCTAAATACACTTGCTCGATGGTTTTGTTGAGCGGTGTATACTTTTCGAACCGTGGTGCCAGTGATTTCGTTCGATGAGCAGGTCTGTTCTGAGCTGGTAACCTCCGCTCTGACTTCCGCTCCGACCTGTGTCTTTTTGAGCTGCCGCTATCCTGACGATCCTTATTCCTGGTCGTCGGTTGGTGAGCGTTAACCAGCTCCTCGGCGTTGATGTGTTTAGCCACTCGATCTAAAAATTCGGCTACGGACTGAGGTGGCTCTTCCCCAACAGACTAGAGGAATCTTCGGTCTCGTAGCCCTCCGATCATAGTGTGTAGTAACACATCTTGTGAGAGATTTTCAATTTGTACCGCTTCAGAATTGAAGCGCGCGAGATAATCTTTCAGTGATTCGTCTTCTTTTTGCTTGATCGCAGCAAGGTGAGTTGACTGCTTTCTCGGGTCGGTGCTCCCGATAAACTGAGTGGCAAAGGCCCGGCTTAATTTAGAGAACGAGCTAATTGTCTTTGGTTTTAAGTTGCGGAACCAAGTCCATGCCGAGCTCGTCAATGACAACGGAAAGGCTTTACACATAATGTGTCCATTGGCTCCGAGGAGGTCCATTCGGACTTTGAAATTTTCTAAGTGCTCTGCCTGATCTCCTATCCCTGAATATTGCTTCAGCTGAGGAACTTTAAACCCTTTGGGAAGGGGTTCTTCACGAATTTCGTCGGTGAATGGTGACTCAGATGAGTCGATTAGTGCGTCCACTGTGATTGGAGCTCGGGCTCGCTGCGCTCTCTGAAATCGTCCATTTGTTCCCGTAGTTCTTTCAGCTCGGCCTCCAATGGGCTTAAGTTGTCGTCCACTCGGTCGCTGGCTTCACGATCAGCTCGTTCATGCTCGAGACGAGCCGTCCTCCTCTCTTCGAGCCTATGCCGTAGATCGCTAGCAGGCAAGCTTGTTACTGGCCGGGATCAGGCCCCGGTTGATTGGCTGGCGGCCTCGTTTTCTTCGACCTGGACTGGGGGGTTGAGCACGTTGTGAGTGCCGAGTTTGGTGAGAGCGCTGGGATTGTTGAGGCTGAGGGTGAGTATGCTGAGGCCCTTCACGGTCTCTGTTATTTACGACTGGAGGATGGACCAGACCAGTTAACAGAGCTTTAATCTCGTCCAGTCTCTGGTCCACGTAGCCGAATTGTTCGTCAACGCCCCCCAGCTTTTGGGTGACCCCCCCGACCTGCTCTTCGAGAAGGGACAACCTGACTCCTCGATTACGAGGCCTCTGTTGTCCCCCCTGTTGAGCAAAATTAGGAGAGTTCTCACCGAGCTGGATGGCGGGGGTGTTGGGAAACGATCCTTCATTCTCAGATATTTGATCGTCTGAAGGCCCGGCGATCGCGGGTGCTTTCCCTTTATATTTCCTCTTTCCAGCCATGATGAAAAAGGAGGAGAGATGTCAAGATCGTCTTAAGCGATTGGGCGAGAACACGGACTTCCTGGTTAAAGGAATAAGGCGTCTTCCCACAGACGGCGCCAATCTGTTGATGCCTGAAAATTGGTCAACAGACGAGAGGGGAGATCCTTCGATCTGGACGGTTGGATGGAGTTGAACTTCTCGTAGGGAACGATCAGGGTGGAAGATTCCTCAGATCCTGCGAAAAATACAGAGAATAAGGGGGGTGGCTGGGTGTCCAGCAGATAACCCTCCAATGCCTAAGTCAGTTGGACCTCTGATAATAGAATATCTTAGTGTAAATCAATATTAGTTTTCATACATCGATAATGGAGAGAACAAACTCATTTATAAACTTAGGTCGCAAAACTGTTTTCCTTTTGGAGAGTCGTGATTCCGGCGGACGGCCAGCTGGGTTCCCGAGATCCTCGGATTTTTCCATAACAAACAAAGATCTTTATCCCTATTTGCTGGGAATGCCGATCTTCTCTCTTGATATCTCGGCATGGGCCTGAGATCACGGATTTACAATTCAGCTCGTTCGAGATGATCATTATCATATCGGATCGAGCCGACCAACCTTTATCAGGTTAATACGACCCGACTTGTATCCGGAGCCTGAAACGGGTCGGCTTGTCTTTCCCGGGTCGGTACTATTAAGTTTCTTTCAGGTCGGCTCTTTACCCACAACAAGGGGTTCAATAATATTTTATGACAAATCATTTCAAAGGTTAATATTTATTAAATTATAAAGTATATAAGTAAGTAAAAAATGATTAAAATATGTAAATTACTGTCTTTTATTCAGTGTTGACCTTTTGAAGGAAGCTGAACAGATGGCTAAGAAATCCCAATCAATCAGTGTGGCTTCCGAGTGGCGAAACCTCTTTTGTGCTCAGCATGTGCGTATGTACGACTATGGATAAAATGAAATTAAGTGCGGATCCTCTGTTGGCTTCCAAGCAGGAACCTGGCTTGGAGCCTTTTCATTGGTCCACATCACACTAAATGGCCTCATGTGACCAGGTTGCACTGAGGATATGATAGGGTTGGAGACTTATGTGATGACGTGGACCAATGAAAAGGCTCCAAGCAGGGATTTTCTGCTTGGAAGCCAACCGAGAGGATCTGGACTTGCGTGGGTGTCAGCTAAAGGTATGAAGGCTTGGTCAATGGAGGAGCTTTCTCGCACCTCTTTCCATCAGGCTCAAATTAGGTACTACCCCCACCAGGGAGGACACGGACACCTACGTGGCGCGTCGTCATTGGCCGACGTAGCGGGTCCCGCACCTCATGTATGACGTGGAGCTGTCAGACTCGTCACATCCTACTAATACTGAGGTGTGGAGCCCACTGAGCTGGCCAATGGCGACGTGCCACGTAGGCGTCTATCTCCTCTGCGTCCTAGTGGGGGTAGTACCTGATCCGAGCCCCTTTCCATCAATTGAAGTGGGGCCATAGCTTGTTGATATAGACGGTTGATCAGATCGATCCCAACATGAATTTGAGATTAAATACCCTCCATGCCAAAGCTGTTTTTTTTTTTTTTGGCACACCACCTGTAGCTTCTTTAATCAAAAGGAGTTTTGCTGTGCATCCATTTGGGTGGGTTCCACAACCTAAAAATAGCCCTCACCTATCATATATTGTAATAACTCGAAATATTGGGTGTGAGATCATACCTACATAAGTAGGTACATAGTATTTATTCAACCATAAGTATGTAGATTGATTAATTTTAACCATCCATCTCTAGTCTAGCGGGGATCTAAACTATAAGGAGTGCTTTTCAACAGTAGATTAAGTCATCCAACCGTTGATTTTTAAAATGAACCATTAAATACCTTAGTATTTCCACTCAATTATCAAAAGCAATCGTAGAAATACCCCTAATACCATTAGATAAAGATATCTGACCGTCTACGTTAAGTTTGGACCAACCAATCATAGTAAACTAAATACTTGATCTCCACATTAGCTCGTATGCATATTAAACTATAATTCTGATCTGCTCATCTTATTCGAAACCTATAAATACCTTAGCCAACCATTAAATCTATGATTTTAAATAACTTTCATACTTGAATAAGTAACTTAAGTATAACAATGTAAATTCTTAACATAGACCACATCCAAAATCCATTTTGTACTTTCTATTTACAAAACCAACCGTACAATAACCTATAAATATTATTAGGATTATAACCATATACTTTAATTTTAGGAAACCATATGATCGTCCATCACATTTGTATTTATTAAGTAGGGCACCCATTTGTCAAAATAAACTGATCATTAACACGATCATAGGGTATATATCTAATTTACTGGATATTTTTCGTATAGGACCTTAATGGACATTTTTTAGATTACGATTAAACGTAAGCCATTAGAAAGGCATCTTAGTCATCCTTGATAGATCAAGGACCAAACTTAATTCGTTGATAGAGCACACAAAATAACGAATCATGGTAAAATTTCACCACCAATCATATGTACGGTTGAAGATTTTTGGTATAATGAGATATGAGAGACCTATTCTCTCTCTTATGTCTCACATCTCTAGTCTCCATAATCTCCATGTGCATCATGTTAGGGGTTGTTTGGATATAAGTAAATGGGGGGAATTAGCGGTAAATGGAGGTAAATGAGATTTGAGGTGTATTTGGATGGGAGTAAATGCAGGTAAATGAAATGAAATGGGAGTAAATGAGCTTGTACTAAATGAAATCCTCTCTTGAAGAGAGGATTTGGAAGTAAATGGAGTGAAAGGCCTTGTTAGGTTCCCTTAGAGAGTTGCACGAGTAAACAAAGATACCACTATGCACATATCCATTGTACACGTGGCATACTAATGATAGTAAGAAACAATTCAATTATTAGCTACATCACTAAAATCATACTCACTAAAATCATACTAATAGAATGATCCAAACTGTCCAAAGGTTGGCTATCTAAATGGATTGTTAAAAAACGCTAGCTACTTATTTGTGATCCTTGTGTTTATGGCTCACCTGAGCCTCAAATTCCTTCATTTTAAAATAAAGTATATATTTTAATGGGCTTATTACAATCACTCTATTAAATATGACATATGTGCACTAATTTGGGTATTAAAGCACATTTGGGATATTACATATGTTCCAGTAAATGCATTGGAAAATTCCAATGCATTCCAATTCCTCCCATTTACTTCCATCCAAACAAAAAAAATTTGATATCAAATGCATTTCATTTACTCCCATCCAAACACATTTTTAAAAGCCATTTACTCCCAATTCATTTATCTCCAATTCCATTTCCCATTTACCTTTATTTACAAGCTCCCAAACGAGCCCTAAAAGATTTTCAAATTTAAAATTGATAACGCTTCTTTTGGAATTTTTTATTTTTATTTTTGGAAGTTGATATGTGTGGCCCACTTAAAATTCTGACCTGCTCTATATTCAGGTCCTTGGCCCAATATGACAAGGCTAAATTTTTTTTTTACATGACAAGGCTAATTTGATGGTTGGTGCAGATCTTACACACACATCTTAGTGGGGGCCGCAACTTATATATATATCCGCAACTTATATATATATATATATATATATATATATATATATATATATATATATATATATATATATATATATATAGTAGCTTAATACACGACACTGTGCAAACCGAAACCACGTTTCCCTCTCCCTTTCTAGTTCTTATTTTTCCTCTCACTTCTAAATCCAAACCGTTCAATATGATCTTAGAATCATCAGCAATAAGCCTCAATCTCTATTGTTTCCTATCTCGTGGGCCACCTAAAATTCTGATCAGTCTCATCTTTAAGCTTATGCCATATAAGGACCCAACCAACCAGCTGATCAACAGAATAGATTTCGCACAGACCTCACGTGTACCAAACCTAGCTTCTGTTACGAAAACTGCACATCCGCATGCATTACAAACCCATGTCCGCAGGAATCGGGAGCTCGACTTCTTCCCTCCCTTCTTCTGTTTCTATTCAAAACTGCGACCCTACCCATCCATGTCCTGGGCGCTCATGATGGAGGGATCCATCTTTTGATCCGAACCATTCACCAGGTCGGAGTTTAGAGAATATCATCAATGACTGGAATTTTTTCCATCGTTCCGAGGAATGCGGCTACCTGAGCTTTTAATCAACCTCATTCTTTGCACTGTGTCCAAAGTCGATATGTAAGAGCAGATAGTTGGAGTAGATTTCGTATTACCATCACAAATGGACCCCTCCTAGTCACCCAATGTTAGAAGCGCTGCCCGCATTAGGTATCGTCTGTCTCTAGGCCGTTTAAATATTTTAAATTTAATTTTAAACTTTCTAAATTTGAATGTGAAAGATAGTTGTTAAATCTTCCCATAATCTCTCTTATCTCCCTTATCTTATCTCTTCCATTAAAATAGAGCACTGCAAGATCCTTAACCTCTATTCTGAGAAAGAAGAAAGAAGAGAAAAACCCCTAGTTAGTTCTAGGCTTTCCCCTCGATAGGCGGCCTGGGGTTCTTTTTGTCCTTTTGGCTCGCCCGTATGTATAGCTTCTTTTTGAATGGTAATAGAGATTTTTGAAAAAAAAAAAAAAAAAAAAAAAAAAAAAAAAAAAAAAGAGAAAAACCCCTAGTCATTTGTAGAGAGAAAGGGAGGGAGATGAGTGTTCACTCGCCTTAAGTGCAAGGCCGCGATGTAGTAATAATTTTTTGTAAGACCGAGGTCGATATTCAGGGATTGTCGTAACAATTCTAAATTACATAACTAAGATGGACTAAATTCGAATTTTTATTGATGGATAAAATTTAAGAACATAAAACTAAATCAAGGAAATAAAATATTAGAGCGCCACCAAAGATCCACTTATAATCATTTACAATGCAAATTCAAACCATACAAACCACTAACTCAATTAGAATCGGAGTTCTATCCATATCCAATTGGAATATAGAGCAATCAAATCATCATAATATATCTAATATGGATGAATTATCTACTGATATGGTTCTCTCGTACCAAGCATTGGGCGTATCCAATCACACAGCCTAATCCTTCACAAAACAATTGAGATCACATTCATGATTTTTCCTCATGTCTTGTCACTAAACTTGATTTAGAAGCATGAATTGATCTTCTATTAAACCAATATCAATACATAAATATCTATCTCAGATCAATCCCAAAGATAAGAACTTTTTCTAGTTTAGTTCTATATAAGCACCTAGGAAACTTGGTTTATAAGATCTCCTAGCATCCAACATATCATGATGGATCTAAGATCTCTACAACCCAAAATCCTATCAATCAACACCTCATTAAACAATCTCAGTAATCAAAACATCCTATGTAAGAAAAATCACAAGAGATAAAATATTAACTAAAAATATTAACTTTATTTCAAATTTGAACTAGAAGTGTTCTTCATTAAACCCAAAAGTACTTGAACTAATTCGAATTAAGCATTGCAAATAACTATAAACTTTACCTCTCAACCCTAGTTAAGAGGTTTAGCCAACTATTAACAGGTTAAACTAAAACTCAAAAGAAAACTACTATAAAAGCATAGAAAAACCATAAAACCCTAGTTGGAGGAGTTGCAAACGCTCCACGATGCTCCTCTCTACCTCCCACAAACTTTTTAGCCTTCTACGATGCCTTAGGAACAACGTAGAGGTGTCCTTTTATAGCAAAAATCTACCACTGACTTGGAATCTTCGAGAATTGCGTAAGGATTTACGCACTTGAGGCGGTTGTCGACCGGTCGGAGCCCTTCGTCAACCGGTCGGAGCTCAAACAACAATAACAAAACTGACTTCTTTTTGATCTGGTTGCACTGTCAACCCATCTGCTGACCTGTTGGAGCCTCCTGTCGATCGGTCGGTCAACCAGTAGGAGATAAGACTTTTCAGTCCAGCGAGTTCAATAGGAAATCTACCCTGCAATTTGAATTTTTGACCGGTCTAGCGACTGGTCGACAGTATAATATTTTTACACTTTTACTTATTCTCTATCTTCCATGCTTCTTTCTTCCACCTCTTGGCACTTGTTCTATTGGTCTTCAATATATACAAAGTGACTCCTTTGACATTGAATTAGTGAAGTCTCTCTGTCATTCCTACAATCACAAAACATGTATTAAAATAGTCTTTTAAACATATAAACCATGCATAATGTGTGATGAATTGGGTTTAGAATATGCACAATTTAGAGCTCAATAATGAGAGAGTTGGGAGACTTATATCTGGTAAGTATGTGCCTCTTTTTATTTTCGTTTTTGTGTATTATATGTATTTTGCCCCGATCTATACAATGAACGGTGTGGATTAGCCACACGTTTATCACATAGATTTGTGAAGGAATGTCATTAAAAGACAATAGGAATTTAAGATCGTATGTGAGATCCCTTATCATAGAAATTAATATAATGCCCTCTAGTTGTATCAGGATATATCTGAATGGATCATACAATCCTTAAGGTCAACATATATCAAGGCCCAGACTAATCTGATCAACAGGTGGGCCATATTAATCTGATGTAATTTTTGACATTGATTATACATCTAGCTATATAGTGGACCAACAGATGCATTTGATCCATTGCAATGATATAAACCGTTAAAAAAAGTGATGGAATGAATTAGATCATCCAGTGGACCATCAAGATCAGTTCTAGGGAATAGGGTATGGTCGTGGATCATCCAGATATCTGATGTGTAATGGACGGTCCAGATCTGACACTTAATGACTCTAAGTCCATGAAGATCCAAGAATATAGGGTTTTGTGCAAACGAAAGGTAAAATAAGTTAAATGAATAGAACTAGGAGTTCTTTGGCCAACCGAGGGATTAGTTCAGTCAACCAAAGGGCTAAGTTCTAGCAAATTATAATATTGACCGAAGAGGGTTTCGGTCGACCCTGGACGACTTCGGTCGACTGAACACACGGCTGGGTCGACCGAGCAACCCCCTTCTGCTCTTTTCGAATTGATTTGAGTTGAATTAAAATTATTTTTTTGAGTGGTGGAATAATAAAAGACTTTAGTAAACTAAATGGTGGATCATTAACCAAGGAAGGGTCTATTTTATTTAATAAAATAAATAAATGGTGTGATCTGATGATGATTGTATTGTAAGAACTTGGATTGACTCTGAACTTGAGAATCTTGTAGAACTCACATCATTGACCAGAGGTGAGTGATTCCACCATATTTCATATTCATTCCAATTGAAATAGCTTATTTTGATAATTTTGATTTTTTTTCTTAATTTTGAACCAAGATGCGTGGGATTATAAACGTTGTAGTTATTATTTAGTAAATAAATGGATGGAATGTGTTTGATTGGAAGGAACTTAGTATGCATGCTTTATGCCTTTGTAATTATATAATACTTCAAAGAAGTGTATTTGTGCATAAGTCATACCTCATAACCCGGGCCTGAGGGTGCACATTGTGTTTGAATTTTTGGGCGTGACATCTACCCACTATAAAGCATAAAACTAAAGAGAACAAAATACAATTGCAGCATGGACATGACACGAACAGGGCCGCGCCAAGACTTTCCTCAACCGCTCCATTGCCCTCCTGACCTTAACCCAAATAATCAATTGATCGATGCCTTCCGAAATTTCCCATCCCAATTTTGTCTAAGAATAGGGGTCCCTGAATCATTCTTTGCAACTCATCTCGGTCGGTGAAAATTCTGTCAAGGTTGCCTTCGCTAGCTATTCTTGCCAATCCATTTGCCACCGAGTTGCCGTCTCGGTAGGTGTGCGAAAATTTGAGGCTCCATACCAAAGCTTCAATAGATAAACCTTTTTTTCTCTTAATTGGTTGCCTTCAAATAGATGGTTTACAAGAAAAGTACGGATCAAGTTCATGGTAATGATGGACCCCTACTGTACATCAGCTGGGATATGTAGCTTGGGTGTGCATAAATCCTCATTTCTCCTCTTTCTTGACATCCTACACTGCATGGTAGTTATAGGAAGCGCCTGCAACAAAAATATATGTATGAGGCCCAACATGTGTTGGGTGCGCTTCACACAAACCTTCGGATCTCGCCCCCCAATACACTAGAATTATGGACTATGCTAATGCAATAATCAAGAATAAACATCAACCACACGAACACAAAGAGTTTTTACGTGAAAAACCGTCAAAAGAGGTAAAAACCACGGGACCTAGTCCAGATCAACAATCCACTATCTCAGGGAACTGTTACAACCGATCACAAGCACACACCGCTTGGATCAAACTTCTTCACCCACACAGGGATGGATAAACTACAAGAGAATAGTAAAGGAGGAATGATCTCACCGATCCCGAGGACGTAGAAGCGCTGAGACGACTGTCGCGCAGAAGAATCCCTCTTCAAGCAACTTCTCCCTTCTACAAGCTTCCTCTTTCTCTCTCTTCTCTTTCTCTCTTCCTCTTTTTCTCTCTTTCTCACCTTGGACGTGTTAGCAACACACTAGGATGCCCTAATCTCGTTTTGGAGTGCTTAAGTACCAAAAACGGAACAATTAGAGCCAGATTAGGAAACTGCGTCTAAGCAGTTCGCGCAGGGTCGGGCGCCCGGTCACCAGACCATCGGGCGCCCGGCCAACCAAAAAACAGTCCAGCGAGTAACTGAGAAAAAAACTAAATTTCGGGCGCCCGGACCAAACATGGTCGGGCGCCAGGCTGGGTCATCGGGCGCCCGGTCACAAGACCGTCGGGCGCCCGGCTTAGGCCAAAACCTTCCAACAGCCAAGCTGATATTTGTGGGGAATTTCGGTCGCCCGGCCACTTAAGGGCCCGGGCGCCCGGCCTCACCCAGAAACACTCTCTCTCCTCCTTTGCTGAGGAGGAAAACTCCATCAAATCTCCCCCTTTCCGACTCAGGAGAAATTCACCTTCTTCAAGCCAGCCAGGTTTCTGCAAACCTCAAACTTGCCCTTGAGCAAAGCCTTGGTCATCATGTCTGACCCGTTATCGTCCGTATGGACCTTCTCAAGCTGTAACACCTTCTGTTCCAAAGTATCCCTGATCCAGTGATACCGAATCTCTATGTGCTTCGACTTGGAATGCTGACTTGGATTCTTGCTCAAGTGTATAGCACTTTGGCTATCGCAATAGACCACGTGCTCCTCCTGCTTCAGGATGAGTTCCTGTAGGAACCTCTTCATCCAAAGCATCTCTTTGCATGCTTCTGTGACCACGATGTACTCGGCCTCTGTCGTCGACAATGCTACGACCTTCTGTAGCTTGCTCTGCCAAGAGACCGCTCCGCCTGCAAACGTGAACATGAACCCCGATGTAGACTTCCTGGAGTCTATGTCACTTGCCATATCTGCATCTGTGTAGCCTTCTAACACATGTTTTTCGTCACCATAGCATAGGCTCAACCTGGATGAGCCTCTCAGATACCGCAGTATCCACTTCACTGCTGCCCAATGTTCCTTGCCAGGATTGGCAAGATACCGGCTGACAACACCAACCGCATATGCTATGTCTGGGCGCGTACACACCATAGCATACATCAAACTTCCTACCGCTGACGCGTAGGGTATCTTCCGTATCTCTTCCACTTCCGCCTTCGTCTTGGGACACTGCTTGTCGCTCAATTTGAAGTGACCATCCAGTGGAGTACTGACCGGCTTCGCTGCATTCATGTTGAATCGCTCTAGGACTTTCTCAATATACCGCTCTTGTGACAACCAGAGCTTCCTGCTGCTTCTGTCACGGGTTATCTCCATTCCTAGGATCTGTTTTGCCGGGCCCAAGTCCTTCATCGCAAATGACTTGCCCAACTCCTGTTTCAGCCTGTCAATCTTCTTGATGTCTTTTCCCATGATGAGCATGTCATCAACATACAATAGCAGAACTAAGAAATCACCATCTGAGAACCTGCGAGTGAACACACAGTGGTCAGACTCCGTTCTGTCATATCCATGATTTAACATGAACGAGTCGAACTTCTTGTACCATTGCCTAGGAGCTTGCTTCAGCCCATACAAGCTCTTCCTAAGCTTGCACACCATATGCTCTTTGCCCTTGACTTCGAACCCTTCTGGTTGGCGCATGTAGATCTCTTCTTCCAGGTCACCATGGAGGAAGGTAGTTTTGACATCTAACTGCTCTATCTCCAGATCCATGCTAGCCGCCAACCCAAGCAACACCCGAATGGATGTCATCTTCACCACTGGTGAGAATATCTCCTCGAAGTCTATTCCTTTTCTCTGACCAAACCCTTTCACCACAAGTCTGGCCTTGTACCTTGTCTGTGAATTCTTCTGCTCATTCTTCTTTCTGAACACCCACTTGTTGCTCAGAGCTTTCTTGCCCTTAGGCAATTTCACCATATCATAGGTGTGGTTCTTACGCAAAGATTCCATCTCCTCTTGCATAGCTTTCAACCACTCCCCCTTATGCTCGCCGGCTAGGGCCTTAGAATAGTCTTCTGGCTCTCCCCCATCTGTGAGCATAATGTACTCATGCGGCGAGTACTTCTTGGATGGATGTCTGTCCCTTGATGTCCTCCTCACCTGTGGCTCAACAGGTGGATCAAGTTAGGGCTGCTCCCCCTGTCCATCTTCTGTAGGGACTCCGTCATCCTCTGCACCTTGCTGTACTCCCCCGTCATCAGGCACCACGGGAGGAGTAACTGGATCCATGTCTTCCAGTTCACCTGAACTGGGTTGGGTCTTCTCTGGCTTTTCAATGTCTTCTATACACTGATCTTCAATGAAAACCACATCTCTGCTCCTGACGAGCTTCTTCTCGGTCGGATCCCACAACCTGTAACCGAACTTTTCATCACCGTACCCTAAGAACACACACTGCCTGATCTTCATATCGAGCTTGGACCTCTCGTCCTTTGGTACGTGAACGGATGCCCTGCATCCAAACACCCTGAGATGACTGTACGATGGATCACCTCCAGTCCACACCTTCTCAGGTACTTCTCCATTCAACGGGGCTGATGGAGACCTGTTTATCAAATACACCGCTGTGTGCATTGCTTCTCCCCAGAACATCTTGGGCAACTTTGCATGGGATAACATGCATCTGATTCTCTCTACTATGGTGCGATTCATTCTCTCAGCCACACCATTATGCTGAGGGGTCTTGGGAACTGACTGTTCATGCCGTATACCCAGTGACTTGCAATACTCGTGGAAGTCACCTATGTATTCACCACCATTATTAGTGCGGATGCACTTTAATGATCTGCCTGTCTCCCTCTCGACCATAGCATGAAACAGTTTAAACACACCAAAGACCTCGTCCTTGGATTTCAAAGCATACACCCAAACCCTCCTAGATGCATCATCTATAAATGTAACAAAATACAATGCCCCACCCAAGGTTTTTGTCCTCATAGGACCACAAACATCAGAATAAACCAAATCTAATGCATGTACTTTATTAGTATGAGAAGCAGTTTTAACAAAAGAAACTCTATGCTGTTTTCCAGATAAACAGTCAATATAGGTTTTGAGAGGTATACCTGTCACGTCTGGAAGGAGCTGCTTCTTCGCTAGTAGCTGAAGCCCTTTTTCACTCATGTGGCCTAGACGCCTGTGCCACACGTCAGTAGCTGAATCCTCTGCTGTGTTCAATCCACTCTTGCATACACTGACACTTGCCTTGTAAAGAGTGCAACACTTTTTTCCTCTGGCAGCAATCAACGAACCCTTGATGAGCTTCCAGCGCCCACCAGTAAACCGGCTTTCATAACCATCATCATCCAGCCTTCCCGTCGACATCAAGTTTAGGCGAAGGTCTAGAATGTGTCTCACATCCCTGAGAACTAATGTGCAGCCCACATCGGTCTTCAAACAAATATCACCGACCCCTACGATCTTCGAAACACCAGAATTTCCCATCTTCACTGTCCCATAGTCACCTGACTTGTAGCTTGTGAAGAAATCTCTACGTGGAATCGCATGAAACGAGGCTCCCGAGTCTATCACCCAGTCGGTGTCCTGACTCGAAGCCGTGAGACAAGTATCATGATCTGCCGAAAGAATAACAACAACGTCACCATCTGAGGCGACCGCAGTAGAATCTGATTCATCTTCCTTCTCCTTTCCTTTACCCTTCTTGTCACTCTTCTTCTTGTGACATTCATGCTTATAGTGGCCCTTCTTGCCACAATTCCAGCATTCAACATCTTTCCTGGCAACTGACTTGCCTCTTGATTTATCTCGGACCTTTCCGCCCTTTCTGTTCTTTCCTCTCCCCCGATCTTGTGTCACAAGGGCCTCTTGTTGAGCAGGCCCTAGAGACTTCCTCCTTGTCTCTTCATTGAAGAGACAGCTTGTTACTTGATCCATGGATAGCTTTCCGTCTGACGCGGAGTTACTTAGAGACACCACCAATGTCTCCCAACTGTCAGGCAATGAGCTAAGCAGTAGCAAAGCCTGAAGTTCATCATCCAGGACCATCTTCATGGCGGAGAGCTGGTTCACAATGTTGCTGACCTCATTCATGTGTTCAGCCACAGAACCACCATCTTTGAACTTGAGATTCACAAGTCGTCTTATCAAGAAAATCTTATTGCCGGCTGTCTTCCTCTCATACAGCCCTTGCAATTTCAGCCATAGGCTAGCGGCTGAGGTCTTTGTAGACACATAGTGGAAAACTGAATCATCCAACCATTGTCTAATGAACCCCACCGCCTTCCGGTCCACTTTCTTCCAATCATCATCTGACATATCCTTTGTCTTCGCCGATATGCCTAGAATTGGAGCATACAAGTCCTTGCAATAGAGCAAGTCCTCCATCTTAGCCTTCCATATGGTCCAGTTAGAACCATTGAGGCTGATCATCCTTGATGAGCCACCTTCCATAATTCAGAACCGATCCCACACCGTTCAAACAACCTGAACTCTCTGATACCACTTTGTTGGGTGAGCTTCACACAAACCTTCGGATCTCGCCCCCAATACACTAGAATTATGGACTATGCTAATGCAATAATCAAGAATAAACATCAACCACACGAACACAAAGAGTTTTTACGTGGAAAACCCTCAAAAGAGGTAAAAACCACGGGACCTAGTCCAGATCAACAATCCACTATCTCAGGGAACTGTTACAACCGATCACAAGCACACACCGCTTGGATCAAACTTCTTCACCCACGCAGGGATGGATAAACTACAAGAGAATAGTAAAGGAGGAATGATCTCACCGATCCCGAGGACGTAGAAGCGCTGAGACGACTGTTGCGCAGAAGAATCCCTCTTCAAGCAACTTCTCCCTTCTACAAGCTTCCTCTTTCTCTCTCTTCTCTTTCTCTCTTCCTCTTTTTCTCTCTTTCTCACCTTGGACGTGTTAGCAACACACTGGGATGCCCTAATCTCGTTTTGGAGTGCTTAAGTACCAAAAACGGAACAATTAGAGCCAGATTAGGAAACTGCGTCTAAGCAGTTCGCGCAGGGTCGGGCGCCTGGCCAACCAAAAAACAGTCCAGCGAGTAACTGAGAAAAAAAACTGAATTTCGGGCGCCCGGACCAAACATGGTCGGGCGCCCGGCCCGGTCATCGGGCGCCCGATCACAAGACCGTCGGGCGCTCGGCTTAGGCCAAAACCTTCCAGCAGCCAAGCTGATATTTGTGGGGAATTTCGGTCGCCCGGCCACTTAAGGGCCCGGGCGCCCGGCCTCACCCAGAAACACTCTCTCTCCTCCTTTGCTGAGGAGGAAAACTCCATCAACATGAACCTATGATGTGTGAGACATCTAACCCATTCATCATGGGAACCAACTCATGTTTGTACGTGATCCAAAATCAGTTGATTCAAAACACGAGTAGGCCACACCAAAGGAGCAAATAGGAGGGGGACACCCACCATCGAATCCTTCCTTGAACTGCCGAAGTTTTGCCTCAGGTTGTTATTGCCTTTGTCATGATCTACCTAATCTTGTAAACGATTTTCATGGAATATAAAAGAATTGCTTCAGGCCATTATCCGATTACTAAGAGCTTTTCTTACGGTGATTTGATTATCTATATAAGGTGAAGAAACGGTTGATGGAAATTGGTGCTTGTATCCCAGAAAAGGGAAGACCATCCTTGTCGGAGTCTATCTCCTTGCATTCTCTTGGGATTCCTTCACGTGTTGACATATATATATATATGTGTGTGTGTGTGTGTGTGTGTGTGTGTGTGTGTGTGAAGATTGTATTAACATTGTCAAATGGTCCTGTCCTAAGGTTACTTGGATTAAACTCAATATTGACGGCTCCTCCAGAGGTCATCCGGGTGAGGGTAGAGGGGGAGGAGTTGGTAAAGACTACCAGGGGAAATTTCTTTTTGCCTACCATAGACATTATTATGGTAATGTCACCAACATTGTAGCGGAGGCGTAAGCTATGGTGGATGGAATATCCATTTGTTGGGAAATAGGCTTCTATAATGTTGAAGTTGAAACGGACTCGAAAGTGATCTTAGATGTGGTGTCAAATCACCCAATTAACAGTCCGTGGAATATTTGGTACCGTGTTGGCAAATTTAGAGCCTTGAGCCAAGTTATGAAGGTACAATTTTTTTGTGAGGCGCATTGTGATACATGTGGCTTATCCACACCATCCGTCCATTTTGCAAGGTGATTTTAGAGCATGGACAAAAAATTGAGGCAAATCCATAGCTTAAGTGGACCATGCCACATGAAATAGTGGTTTAAATATATACCATAAAAAATCATTTATGACTACGATTTCCTATGGTGTGGGCCACTTAAGCTTTGGATATCCTCATTTTTGGGCTCATCCTCTAAAATGTCATGGTAAAACAGATGGACGACATGGATATGTCACAGAGATCACAATGGGCCCCATGAATGTAGTCTATCCTTTTTTTAACAAATTTACGAGGAGTAAATACTTTTAGTATCAAATAGAGGGAAAGGGTAATAATTAACTACTTGCATCCATTTACCTGCATTTACTTGATGGAAATAAAAAAAATAAAAAAAAAACACCCCCTTAGGACTGACACAACAAATTATGGCATAAAGATCTCTTGTAATAGGAAGGTCGGCAAGCTTTGGTTATTATTTACATTGAGAAAGAACTTAAAAGGTTCTATAGGCAAAACCTATCGGTTCTCCACTAGGGAGGCAAATTTGGTTGCAGACAGCCTAGCAAGATGGGGTAGCTCTTCTCAAACAATCCGTGTGATCGACTCTCCCGGAGAATTGCCTCTTATCCAGGGATAGTTGTTTTTTGATATAGTTGGTTTGGGTAGCTT
The DNA here is from genome assembly GCA_003013855.2 of Liriodendron chinense. Classification (NCBI taxonomy): domain Eukaryota; kingdom Viridiplantae; phylum Streptophyta; class Magnoliopsida; order Magnoliales; family Magnoliaceae; genus Liriodendron; species Liriodendron chinense. The sequence continues at coordinate 9,457,902 of ML058333.1, forward strand.
GTGTCTTGGGTAGTTTGTTAGTGTTTTTTTTTTATAGGCTTAACCTCCTGTTTTTTTTGCTGGTCCTACGCATAGTTAGTTGTACTGTTTCTTCTCTTTCAAAAAAATTAAAGGTAAAAAAAAAAGGGTTAATCCCTCACTGCTCCTTGTGGGAACCTCCTGTTGGACAGCGAAAGTGGGTAATATGAGACAGAATTGGAAGGGCAGGGAGGTGTAGAGGTTTAAGATAGGCAGGCCGTGTGGATTTTGGGTCAGAGCCCAGCTTGGATGTATCTACTTTGTACATGACTTTCATATAATGAACAATTGGTTTCTTTAACAAAAAAAAAAAAAAAAAAAAAAAGTAAAGTATTGAGCAAAGTCCTTCAAGTAAGAAAAGAATAAAAAAAATTCCATATGCATCAGTAGTGGGAAGTTTGTGTTGAGATGTGGAGTCATTCACATCTGGGATGGTCGGGCGCCCGAACGGTCAGTGGAGCGGGCGCCCGATATTCAGGAATTTGAGGCAGAATGTCTCTGGACTATTCTGGGAACAGTCAGGCGCCCGGATAGTCTGTGACCGAGTGCCTAATATTTAGGAATTCGTTTGTGTTTTGTCGCTAAGCATCCGACCCAATCTGACCGGGCGTCCGACCGGCCGCGACTTATAAGTGCGGGTTTCCTATTTTTGGTTCTATTTTCGGGGTTTACTATATAAAGATGTGTAAACTGGGATTAGGCTAAGGGATTAGGGTTTCTATACGTCCAAGGTGAGAAAGAGGCGAGATGATTAGCAAAAGGGTCATCTCTGTGCATGAGAGTATCGAAGAAGGTAAGTGTATTGCTTGTAACTTCGTTTTCTTCATAGTGAAAGTTTGCACCCGTGGTTTTTTACCCTTATTGGGATTTTTCGACATAAATTCTGTCTTGTGGATTATTGGTGTAATGACCCAAGTTTTCGAAATAATTAAAATAACAATTTAATTAATTATTTAGTAAATTACGTGATTTATTATATTGATAAATTAATAATAAATAATCTGTAGGGAATTAGTATAAGATCCCTTTATTAAAGTTGCTCAAAATGAACCCTAGAACAGCGTAAAAGTATCAGATTTCACAAAACTCACAAATTTACAATAATTATGAAAATGCCATTAGTTAAACTTAAGTTAAATTGACGATTTTAAGTATACCAGTTTCTAATGATCTGTTTTAGGAAAAACTTCATAAAATAGTTTAGGGGCATATTTTAACCATACACATCAAATCTCAGCCCTCCGATCATTCTACAAGTACCGTAATCAGAAATTAGGCCATAAGTGGGCCATCTAACCTCGGATCTGCCTCATTTTTGGTGTCACACCCTAAAACTTTGTGGCCTAACTGATGAGCGGAGTAGATTTGTCACATTCATCACGGTGGGACACGTGTGTATCACATGTACATGTCACACTTTGACCGTGCACACGCACGAACCGGGTGGGCGTCTTCTCCATTCACTGCAACAGCGTGTAGCGCTGTCTGTCCAGGCCATCTACGCCATCCGTCAATGGGCCCTATTTGGTACATCCAATCCGTCCATCCGACTTATCTCCTTGACGCAATCAACCATTCCAAGTCTCCCTTTCATCAGACGAACAACGGACCCTCTTCAAATCACCGTCCAAATCAAAAGAGGCCAAGATCCAGACCGTTACTTTGCTGGTGGCCTGGGAGCTGCTCCGTTAGAGTCTTGTGGACCCCACCTAGGTCTCCAACGTTGCACTTATGGCTTTGTCTACAAGAAATGAAAACGAAATCCTTCTCCAACTCAAACTCCACAAACGTCGGTCCGATTGTCTTGCCGCAAACACTAGCTATCCAAGTCCATCTTGGACCATTCAAAATCATCTAGGGTATTGTATAAAACCCCCCTAGGTGTCGCTTTCCTTGAAGAGAAACGTAGAGAGAGAGAAGGTCAGGTAGAGAGAGAAAGATAGAGAGAGAGAGAGAGATCGTGTGGAGGGGAGGGTCCCATCCACCTATTACAGCTACTGTGGTCTGACCCTCTTCCAGGAAGGAGAAGAAGAAGAAGAAAAAAAGAAGAAAGAGAAGAAGAAAGAAGAAAGAGAAGAAGAAGAAGAAGAAAGAGAAAGAAGAAAGAGAAAGAAATAAGGAAAGGAGAAAACGAGTCGAGTGGCTGAGTTGGCACACCAAGTCGACTCGTTGGTCATAGCACAGTTTGAGTTAAAATTCAAGTTCAAGGCCTCATTACCACACATGTGAGTTGTCTCTCGTATTGCTTTCACCTGTAATTTCAGTTTTCAAATTCTCTTTAATTATGTTTTAATCTTCAGTTTTAATAGAAGTTTGATTTGGTTTTGCATTGATTTGATTTATGAATTATATCAGTGCTATTTAGAAGCTTCTATTTGGTTACAAATTATGCTGTTGAGATTTCATGTGAATTTGATACCCGAATAGGGTTGTACATGTGTGAGTTAATTTTGAGTTTGTTTTGGAAAAGGTTTAAAGTATTGATTTGGTTCATGCATGACATGATTTTAGGTGAGTACCTTGGTGTGTGCGACGGGCCTTGTAAACTCTTGTAATTGAGAGCCAGGGTGTGCGCGATGGATTGTATTCCCCCTTCGGTTGTGGTCGGTAGGGTGAGCACCCGAGTGTGTGCAAGAGACCGCTATGCAGACCGTTTGGGTGTTCCGTTGATTTTGCCTAGTTGGGTGAGTATCGTGCAACAGACTGCTATGCAGACCATTGGAATGGTTGTAACCGGTTAGGTGAGCGCATCTAAGAGACCGCTACGCAGATCATTGGAGTTGGTTGTGGCCGGTTAGGTGAGTGCTATGCAAGAGACCGCTATGCAGACCACGGGGTTGGTCGTGGCCGATTGGGTGAGCATGGTACAAAAGACCGTTATGCAGACCAAAGGATAATAGAGAGATTGGATGGAATTAGCCCTGGATGTTCTACTAAGGACTATACTGGAATTGATTGAGATATATTTGCATATAATGCATCATGTGCGTGTTTTTAGAAATTTTGTTTGGTGAAATTATCTTTGGATTATTAGTGAATGGTGTTTTAACTGTTATGCGGCTTTATGTATTAAATTACATGTGTTAAACTGTACGAGATTACTCACCGACTTTTATAGCTGACACAGTGTTATGCGATTAACCGTACTGACAGGTGATGATAGAGAAGACTTCGAGGAAGAGATTCCAGATGAGGAAATACCCTAGAAGATTTTTTAGAATTGATTTATTTTTATTTTAGTTTGAAAGTATTGATGTAATAAGGCCCATTAGATGGCCATTAGTTTAGATAGTTTGGGATAATGTAGTGAACTCATGGAATTATGATGTAATATTTCAAGTTTGGTTTATTTTGATTCTATATTTTTTAGTACCATGTGAATGGAAAAGAGAAAAGTATCAGTTGAGAATGTGATGAGTTCATTCATTATTTACATAACATCCTTGATTTTGAGATTTGAGTTATATACTCGAGTGTCGAATTTTGGGGGCGTTACAGTTGGTTTGTATGAATTCTACTTCTAATTATTATTTCTTCCTGTTTATCGTTTGTGGATGAGACCAGAGATTGTATCTCGGTTCACCGGCATTCTTGGCGTGCTGTGCAACAACTGGTATCAGAGCTATTAGATTAGTTCAAGTAGGAGCGATAACGGAAGAAGGGAAAATTAGAATTGAGAAGTTTGATGGTTCAAACTTTGCCTTCTGAAAGATGCAAATGGAGGATTATCTGGATCAGAAGGACCTCTATATTCCTCTAGAAGGAAAAGAGAAGAAACTAGAGAAGATGACAGATGATGAATGGGCTTTAGTGGATCGGAAGGCTTTAGGAACGATCTGACTCTCTTTGTCTAAGAGCGTCACTTTCAATATATCCAAAGTAAAGACCACAAAAGAATTAATGCAAGCTTTGGTTACGATGTATGAGAAACCTTTGGCATCCAACAAGGTTCATTTTATGAAACGGCTATTCAACATGAAGATGTCAGATGGTGGGGGCGTGGATGAACATCTAAATGAGTTCAATTTAGTCACGAGCCAATTAGAATTTGTTGGCATCACTTTTGATGATGAGGTCAGGGCACTATTGATCTTGTCAAGTTTGCCAGACAGTTGGGATGATTTGGTGATTGCCATGAGCAATTCCTCAGGGTCTACGAAGTTGGAATTCGATGATGTGGCCGGTTTAATTCTCAGCGAAAAATCTAGAAGGAAGGCATCGGGAGCTTTAGGGGATTTAGGAAATGCTCTAAACGTTGAAGGAAGGGGAAGATCTTTGAACAAATGTGGAAATAAACACGGACGTTCTAAGTTGAGGAATAAGTCCAAGGGACCGAAAGACAAGGACGGGTGTTAGCATTGCGGGAAGAAGGGGTACATGAAGCGAGATTGCAAGGCGCTTAAGAAACAAGAAGGAAGCTCTCAAGGTGAGAAGGATTCAGTGAATCTATGTAAGGAGAGTGACATAGAGGCGTTGATCTTATCTCTTGATGCTCGGAATGAGTTTTGGGTTATAAATTCGGGTACTTCATTTCATACCACTTCGTCAAAGAAAGTTCTTTGTGATTATGTGTCAGGTAACTTCGGAAGAGTCTACCCGGGTGATGATGAGCCGTGCAGTATTGTTGGTAAGAGAAACGTTCACATAAGTCAGAAAGACGTAACGGTCTTAAAGTTAAAGGATGTCAGACATGTACCGAGTTTAAGGCGGAACTTGATCTCAGTGGGGCAGTTGGCCGATACTTGTTATGTGACGACATTCACAAACGATGCATGGAAGGTCACAAAAGGTGCCTTGGTAATATCTCGAGGCAAGAAGGAAGGTACCTTGTATATGACTTCCGGATCGTATAGTTCACTCACAGTCGCATCAACTGGAGTGAATGGGCAGTTATGGCATCAGAGGTTGGGACATATGAGTGAGAAAGGGATGAAAGTGTTATTGTCAAAGGGGAAGCTACCAAGATTGAAGGCAATCAATCTGGAATTCTGCGAGGATTACGTGTATGGCAAGCAGAAGAGGGTAAGCTTCAAGAAAACAGGACGCGCTCCAAAAAAAACATATGTTGGAGCTTGTACACACTAATGTGTGGGGACCGGCACAGGTATCATCTCTTGGTGGATCATGTTATTTTGTCTCTTTTATTGATGATGCTAGTAGAAAATTGTGGGTTTATTTCTTAAAGCACAAATCGGATGTATTTGATGTATTTAAGAAGTGGAAGGTAATGATAGAAAATGAGACAGGTAAAACAGTAAAAAGTCTCAAATCTGATAATGGGGGAGAGTACTGTGATAAGAGGTTTGAGGAGTATTGTACAACAAATGGGATCAAACAACAGAAAATGATTCCAAGGACACCGCAGCAGAACGGTGTGACTGAGCGCATTAACAGGACTATCCTTGAGCGCGCCAGGAGCATGAGGCTACATATAGGGTTGCCTAAGACCTTTTGGACAAATGCTGTGAATATTGTCGTATATCTCATAAATAGAAGTCCCTCAGCACCATTGGATGATGGGCTACCAGAAGAAACGTGGATTGGAAAAGAGGTGAACCTTGCACATCTCATAGTGTTTGGTTGCACTTCTTATGTTCATATTGATGTAGAGCGCATGAACAAGCCGGATGCGAAATCTAGGAGGTGCACATTTATAGGCTACGGGTAGAATGATTTTGGCTACCGGTTTTGGGACACAGAGAACCGAAAAATCATTAGAAGCAAGGAAGCAATCTTCAATGAAAAAGTGATGCATAAGGACAGTTTGCAGCAAAAGCAGAATAAGGCTGATGGGAAGGAATTCGTAGAGTTCGAAGAGTTACCAAACACAGGTGTCACAGTGCCACAAGACGAGCATGCATAGGAATATGATGAGGCAGAGCCGCAGACATCGATTGTGAGGAGGTCTACTCGAGAGAAGAGACCCGAGGTTTGATACTCACCCTCCTTACATTATCTACTATTGACAGATAATGGTAAACCAGAGTGTTTTGAAGAAGCATTATGGTCAGATATACGGGTTAAGTGGGAGCAAGCCATGGATGATAAGATGGACTTTCTTGAGTCCAATCGTACGTGGGAGTTAGTCACTCTACCTAAGGGTAAGAAAGCTCTTCATAATAAGTGAGTTTACAGACTGAAGGAGGAACACGATGGTTCGAAGTGATACAAAGCCAAACTGGTTGTGAAAGGTTTCCAACAAAAGGCAGGTATCGACTTCACTGAAATATTTTCACCAATGGTGAAGATGTCTACGATTCGCATGGTCTTGAGTATAGTGGCTACAGAAGATCTACATCTGGAGCAGCTAGATGTTAAGACATCATTTCTTCATGGAGACCTTGAAGAAGAGATATACATGCATCAGCTGACAGGATACATGGCACTAGGAAATGAGAATAAGGTGTGTAAACTGAAAAAGAGTCTATATGGCCTGAAGCAGGCCCCGAGGCAGTGGTATAAGAAGTTCGACAGTTTCATGTTGGGAAACAGGTACAGGAGATGTCATGCAAACCACCGTTGCTATTTGAAGAAGTTTGATACGTCGTACATCATCCTTCTTTTGTACGTTAATGATATTCTTGTAACCGGATCAAGCATAAAGGACATATCAGATCTCAAAAGACAATTGTCTAGAGAATATGCTATGAAGGATTTAGGAGCTGGAAAACAAATCCTAGGCATGAGAATAAAGCGTGACAGGGAAAACAAAAGACTAGTTTTGTCATAGGCAGAGTATAAGCCAATGTACTTGATTGATTCAGTATGGGAGGTGCTAAGCCGGTTAGCACTCCATTAGCCAACCACTTCAAGAATTCTAAGGAGCAAGGAGCTAAGACACAGGAGGAACGGGACTACATGGCTAAAGTCCCATACACGTCAGCTATAGGGAGCCTCATGTGTGTTATGGTTAGCATGAGGCCAGATATTGCTCAAGCAGTGGGAGTTGTTAGCAAGTTCATGAACAACCTTGGGAAAGAACATTGAGAAACTACGAAGTAGATCCTCGGATACCTGGTAGGTACTGTGGATATAGGGATGTGTTATGGAGGATCGAAAATCAAGCTACAAGGCTACGTCGACTCAGATTTGGTAGGGGATATCGATAGCAGAAGGAGCACAACAGGGTATGTCTTTACCCTGGGTAGTGCTCCAGTCAATTAGGACTCTCAGTTACAGAAGATAGTGTCCATCAGTACAATGGAAGCAGAATATGTTACGGCTACAAAAGCGTGCAAGGAGACGGTGTGGATGCGAGGTTTTATGGAAGAGTTGAGGAATAAGCAAGCAGATTGCAAGTTGTACAGTGATAGTCAGAGTGCAATACACTTGGCTAAGAATTCATCCTTTCATTTAAGGACCATGTATATTGACATCAGATATCACTCCATACGTTCGTTACTGGAAGATGGATCGATTGCTCTGGAGAAGATTCATACAAGTGAGAACCCTGCGGATATGTTGACCAAGGCGGTCACACGGGAGAAGCTGAAGCTCTGTTTAGCTTTGATTGGTCTTCAAGCTTGAAGACGGGGAGGTAGTGCACTTCGGATGTAGAAGACGAAGGATGATGGTGACGTGTCTTCAAGTGGGAGATTGTTGAGATGTGGAGCCATTCACATCTCGGGCACCCGAACGGTCAGTGGACCAGGCGCCCGATATTCAGGAATTTGAGACAGAATGTCTCTGGACTGTTCTGGGAACAGTCGGGAGCCCGGATGATCTGTGACTGGGCGCTCGATATTCAAGAGTTCTTTTGTGTTTTGCTGCTAGAAGTTTTTCTATTTGGGTGGGCACCCGACCCAGTCTTATCGGGCTCCCGACCCGGTCTAATCGGGCTCCCGACCGGCCGCATCTTGTAAATGCGGATTTCCTATTTTTGGTTCTATTTTCGGAGTTTACTATATAAAGGGGTGTAAATCAGGATTAGGTTAAGGGATTAGGGTTTCTATACGTCCAAGGTGAGAAAGAGGCGAGAGGATTAGCAAAAGGGCCATCTCTGTGCATGGGAGCATCGAAGAAGGTAAGTGTATTGCTTGTAACTTCATTTTCTTCATAGTGAAAGTTTGCACCCCTGGTTTTTTACCCTTGTTGGGGTTTTTCCATTTAGATTTTGTCTTGTGGATTGTTAGTTTGTGTGAATTTTACTTCTAGTTATTATTTCTTCTTGTTTATTGTTTGTGGGTGTGACCGGAGATTGGATCTCGGTTCACCGGCGTTGTTGGCGTGCTGCGCAACAATTTGATGTATGCGATATATGCACGAGGCCCGACATTATACATGCATTTAGTGTTGTTAGTAGATTTCTTATAAATCCTGACAAAGAGCACTAGGAAGCAGTCAAATGGATTCTCAGATATATCATGGCTTCATCCCTCCTCGACCTGTCAACAAATATGTTGGAATTTCAGCTCTATCCTAGTAATCTAGATTTTTATTCTTGGCATGTTTCTTTGTTTACCTTGGCGTTTTGTGAGATAGAGTGCCGTGTTTATGATAGGTGAGGTTGTCAAGCTTTCTTTTGATGCCCACCTGAAGTGTTAATATCTCTCTCTATTAATGAAAAAAAAAAAAAAAGAGTTCCTTTTAGTCTCGTATTTCATAAATTAGACAATGTTTACTACCACTATGAGAAAAATCATTTGGACTGAAAGGTAAAAAAGAATTCAATAAAAAGACGAGCTTCTCTCCTTTCACAAATCGCGTAGTTTTATTTGCAGGAGGCTGAATTGATGGCCATCCTGCTTTAGTTTCTCGATCATATACAAATAGTAGTGGTCTCTCTATTTATATTAGCACTTGGTTTACAGGCGTTTTGTTTGGATCAAGCCAATGATTAGCTCAGGCATGCTTGACACAATAAACGACCAAATTTCAAAGAAAACAAACAATAACTCAAGTTAAAATCAGTAAACTGTGGAACCTGCTGTCACCAACTTATAATCTAACAATCAGATTTTCTGCCCAATCTTATCCTCTGATCCGTCGACACTTGTACTGAAATATTACCATTTGATATTTTCATTCTCAACCGTCCAATACAATAAATTTCCACTAATCTGCTGGTTAGATAATCAAATACACATTTTTTTTGGGTTCATGGTACATCGAAATTAGAATGCACAATTTAGAAGGCTTAATTTGTATTTCTTGAGACTGCAATTTCCAAATAATTTACAAGTACCTGCGAATCATCCTTCACTGAATCACTCTCTGACAGAGTTTCGAAGCTATTCTCTTTATTATCTCACGAAAGTGACGAAACAGATGATTACTGTTTCTGTAGACGCCATGGCCCATGTGTCACCGAACACAAGTAGTCTTCGTTAATCGAAGCCGTCAACCAGGTGGGCCCATGAAAACCCTTTAGGAAATGGCTCCCTTATGATGCTAACCTTATGGTCAGTTCACTTTTTTTCTGGAAGCCGATTGGTAGAAGATGCTTAGGCTTTTATTTCATGAAAGAGACAGCCACTACTTTGATTAGATGCGGTCCTAATCCATTTCCATTAGCCACCTAACACACGGCTCGGTAAATTGATGAATTGATGCAGTCAAGCTCTTAGGCCATCCATGGAAGCCGTTGGTTACGGAAGGGCTACCGTTGGATGCTTCTGATCTTATAGTTAATGGATTTTGAGGGAAGTCCATTGGATAGAATAAAAGATAAAGAGCGCCTACCGACGGCTTCAGTAGCTATCTCCCTATTGAAGTGACGTCACCAAGTTATGTGGGGCTCACCATTATTCATGTGTTCTATCCACACTGTTCATCCATTTGGTGAGATCATTTTAGGCATGAGTCAAAGAATGAGGCAGATCCAAAGCTTATGTGGACCCCACCAAAGAAAAAAGTGGGACAGTGACACCCACCTTTGAAACCTTCTTAAGGTCCACCATGTTGTTTATTTGAGATCTAACCTATTCATAGGTTTAACCAGACATGGACGAAGGGAAAACACAAATATCAGCTTGATGGAAAACTTTTGTGGCCCCTAGGAAGTTTTTAATGGGAGGTGTTCAATCCCCACTGTTTTCTGTGGTGGGTCCATGATGTAGAATGGGCCGCTGATTATTTCATGGCCTAGATAGACCAAAAGAAGACCAGTCGGGGTCGAAAGTGATCCGGATGATTAGGACCGTAAACCGGTCGTATCTCGCAATCCGGAATGAGTTCCTGGACATATAATATATCATTTTGCGGTAGCTCAAGCTATTTTAGCCACCCAACCCCGCTATGACGGGTTGTCCATGCCGGAATCGCAAGATTCGACCATATCGATGGTCATTAGATTAGTTTATTTTCAGTTTTACTATTTATAGTAAGTTTTAATTCGATCATAACTTTGAATCTCTAGAGTTTTAGAGTTAGTGCCCAATACGAAAATGGCTTAGAATATTTAATAGAACAACATGGTTAGGTCCGTCTGATAACTTTTTATTTTAGCCGAAAACCAAGAGTTCTAGTAGGATTGAACAACTTATATAAATAGTAAGTTTACTATTTATAGTAAGTTGCGTTTTCTAGGAGCTTGAGTTTGAGTTGGAATCTGGTACTTTACCTAGGGTTTAGTTTCCTATTTATATGCATTGTAATTCCGTTTCTATTTATTCAATCTATCAAAAATAATTATTCGAAATTAATTTTCTTTTTTATCCTTTTATTTCTTTTCATAGGTTCAAAAACAATCGGTTAGGGAGACAGTGATCGACTTACCATGTCCTCCTTGCATCAGTCCACTTAAACGATCTGCCTAATTCTTTGGGTCATGTCCTAAAATGATCTCTCCAAATGGATGGACAGCCAATACAACACATGATGGTGGGCCCACAAAACTTGGTGACATCACTTCAGTAGCAGCGAGATAACTACTGACTTAAAAAAAAAAATATAATAATAATAGAAGCTAAGCTAATCCGCGTCAACCTCTACTTGCTTGGATGGGATTACCTGCGAAAGCCTTTTCTACCAAAGAGACGGCCACTATTTCTTCAGGCCACATTACCCACGAAAGTCTTTTCCATGAAAGAGACGGCCACTACTTGTTTAGGATGGGATTACCTGCCAGAGCCTTTTGCGGGAGACATGATGCTAGGTAGGGTCCACCGTGATGTTTGTGAGAAATCCACTCCGTGCATCTGTTTTTCAGATCATGTTAGGGCATGGGTCCAAAAATGAGGTAAATCTAAAACTCAAGTGTGCGGCAGAACACAAAAAAAGTGGGTAGGGAAATGCCTATCGTTGAAACCTCTCTAGGGTTCACCATGATGTTTATATGCCATCCATACCGTTCATAAGGTCATTCCTAATGAGATGAACTGAAAAAGAAAAATATACTATCCTGATTCAAAACTTTTGTGACCCAAGGAATGTTTCAACTTTGGACGTTCAATCCTCACTATTTCCTGCCGTCCGTTCCACTTGAATTATGGATCTATCTCATTTTTGGGCTCATGCCCTAACATGACAGAGAAATGGTTAGACGGAGTGAATTTTTCGCAAACATCACAATAGGCCCCACCTAGCTTCCATTGCAGGAAGCTCCTGCAAAAGTCTTTCCAGTCTTTCCATGGCAATCCGCGTCCACTTGTTTAGATATGGTGCTGATCCATTGCCATCCACCACCATACACGCTGTTTGGAGAATTGATGCACTAAGTTAGAAAAGGGCTCCCATTGGATGATGCTGACCTTAAGTCAATGGAGTTTGATGGCAGTTCGCATGCTGATCTGACCTTATGGTCAATAGATTTTGATGGAAGTCCACATGATTGATAGCTGTAAGTGCGCCACTGATTCATTTTCTCTGCACTGGCACTTTCTAGAGAAGCCCCAATGGATGGGCGACTAAAGTTCCTCAGCTATGATCTATCCATGCCCTTCTCTGTAAATAATATTAATATCTCCTCTTTCAAAAATAAAAATCTTTCTAACCTTTTATTGCTCATGAATCTAAACGGTCACTTTGATCGAATTGGACAAGCGGGTTATTTTATTTATAATCGTCCATTGATCATGATGGAGTTTTCCTCAAAAGTGTCAGAGGAGAGAGTACAATTGGGTGAGGTCGGGCGCCCGGGCCAGTTAGTGGCCGGGCAACCGAAATTCTCCCCAGAAGGAGGCTTGCTGCTGGACTGTTTTGTCCATTGCTGGGCGCCTGACGGTCTTGTGACCGGGCGCCCGATGACTCGGTCGGGAGCCCGACCATGTTGGTCCGGGCGCTCGAAATTCAGTTTTTTCTCATGTTTTACGCTGGACTGTTTTTGAGTTGGCCGGGCGCCCGACGGTCTGGTGACCGGGCGCTCAACCCTGCGCGAACTGCTTAGACGCAGTTTCCTAATCTAGCTCTGTTTCCTCCGTTTTTGGTACTTAAGCATTCTAAAACGGGATTAGGGCATCCCATTGGGTTGTAAGCACGTCCAAGGTGAGAAAGAGAGAAAAAAAGGAAGAGAGAGAGAGAAGAGAGAGAAAGAGGAAGCTTGTAGAAGGGAGAAGTTGCTTGAAGATGGATTCTTCTGTACAACCGTCATCTCAGCGCTTCTACGTCCTCGGGATCGGTGAGATCGCTCCTCTCCTTTGTTATTCTCTTATTGTTTATCCATCCCAAGTGGGTGAAGAAGGTTTGATCCAAGCGGTGTGTGCTTGTGATCGGTTGTAACAGTTCCCTGAGATAGTGGATTGTTGATCTGGACTAGGTCCCGTGGTTTTTACCTCTTTTGAGGGTTTTCCACGTAAAAACTCCTTGTGTTCGTGTGGTTGATGTTTATTCTTGATTATTACATTAGTATAGTCCATAATTCTAGTGTATTGGGGGGCGAGATCCGAAGGTTTGTGTGAAACGCACCCAACAAAGTGGTATCAAAGCGTTTAGGTTGTTTGAACGGTGTGGGATCGGTTCTGAATTATGGAAGGTGGCTCATCAAGGATGATCAGCCTTAATGGTTCTAACTAGACCATATGGAAGGCTAAGATGGAGGACTTGCTCTATTGCAAGGACTTGTATGCTCAAATTCTAGGCATATCGGCGAAGACAAAGGATATGTCAGATGATGATTGGAAGAAAGTGGACCGGAAGGCGGTGGGGTTCATTAAACAATGGTTGGATGATTCGGTTTTCTACCATGTGCCTACAGAGACCTCAGCCGCTAGCTTATGGCTGAAATTGCAAGGGCTGTATGAGAGGAAGACAGCCGGCAATAAGATTTTCCTGATAAGACGACTTGTGAATCTCAAGTTCAAAGATGGTGGTTCTGTGGCTGAACACATGAATGAAGTCAGCAACATTGTGAACCAGCTCTCCGCCATGAAGATGGTCCTGGATGATGAACTTCAGGCTTTGTTACTGCTTATCTCATTACCTGAGAGTTGGGAGACATTGGTGGTGTCTCTAAATAACTCCGCGCCAGACAGAAAGGTATCCATGGATCAAGTAACAAGTTGTCTCTTCAATGAGGAGACAAGGAGGAAGTCCCTAGGGCCTGCTCAACAAGAGGTCCTTGTGACACAAGATAGGGGGAGAGGAAAGAACAGAAAGGGCGGAAAGGCCTGAGATAAATCAAGAGGCAAGTCAGTTGCCAGGAAAGATGTTGAATGCTGAAATTGTGGCAAGAAGGGCCACTATAAGCATGAATGTCACAAGAAGAAGAGTGATAAGAAGGGTAAAGGAAATAAGAAGGAAGATGATTCAGATTCTACTGCGGTCACCTCAGATGGTGACATTGTTGTTATTCTTTCGGCAGATCATGATACTTGTCTCATGGCTTCGAGTCAGGACACCGACTGGGTGATAGACTCGGGAGCCTCGTTTCATGCGACTCCACGTAGAGATTTCTTCACAAGCTACAAGTCAGGTCACTATGGGACAGTGAAGATGGAAAATTCTGGTGTTTCGAAGATCGTAGGGGTCGCTGATATTTGTTTGAAGACCGATGTGGGCTGCACATTGGTTCTCAGGGATGTGAAACACATTCCAGACCTTCGCCTCAACTTGATGTCGACAGGAAGGCTGGATGATGATGGTTATGAAAGCCGGTTTATTGGTGGGCGCTGGAAGCTCATCAAGGGTTCAATGATTGCAGCCAGAGAAAAGAAGTGTTACACCCTTTACAAGGCAAGTGTCAGTGTACGCAAGGGTGGATTGAACGCAGCGGAAGATTCAGCTACTGACGTGTGGCACAGGCGTTTAGGCCACATGAGTGAAAAAGGGCTTCAGCTACTAGCGAAGAAGCAGCTCCTTCCAGACGTGACAGGTAAACCTCTCAAAATCTGTATTGACTGTTTATCTGGGAAACAGCATAGAGTTTCTTTTGTTAAAACTGTTTCTCATACTAATAAAGTATATGCATTAGATTTGGTTTATTTTAATGTTTGTGGTCCTATGAGGACAAAAACCTTGGGTGGGGGCATTGTATTTTGTCACTTTTATAGATGATGCATCTAGTAGGGTTTGGATGTATGCTTTGAAATCCAAGGACGAGGTCTTTGGTGTGTTTAAACTGTGTCATGCTATGGTCGAGAGGGAGACAGGCAAATCATTGAAGTGCATCCGCACCTACAATGGTGGTGAATACATAGGTGACTTCTACGAGTATTGCAAGTCATTGGGTATACGGCATGAACCGTCAGTTCCCAAGACCCCCCAGCAGAATGGTGTAGCTGAGCGAATGAATCGCACCATTGTAGAGAGAATCATATGCATGTTATCCCATGCAAAGTTGCCCAAGATGTTCTGGGGAGAAGCAATGCACACAGTGGTGTATTTGATAAACAGGTCTCCATCAGCTCCGTTGAATGGAGAAGTACCTGAGAAGGTGTGGACTGGACGTGATCCATCGTACAGTCATCTCAGGGTGTTTGGATGCAGGGCATCCGTTCACGTACCAAAGGACGAGAGGTCCAAGCTCGATATGAAGATCAGGCAGTGTGCGTTCTTAGGGTACGGTGATGAGAAGTTCGGTTACAAGTTTTACAAGTTGTGGGATTCGACTGAGAAGAAGCTCGTCAGGAGCAGAGATGTGTTTTTCATTGAAGATCAGTGTATAGAAGACATTGAAAAGCTAGAGAAGACCCAACCCAGTTCAGGAGAACTGGAGGACATGGATCCAGTTACTCCTCCCATGGTGCCTGATGACAGGGGAGTACAGCAAGGTACAGAGGATGAGAGAGTCCCTACAGAAGATGGACAGGGGGAGCAGCCCCAACTTGATCCACCTGTTGAGCCATAAGTGAGGAGGACATCAAGGGACAGACATCCATTCAAGAAGTACTCGCCGCATGAGCACATTATGCTCACTAATGGGGGAGAGCCAGAAGACTATTCTGAGGCCCTAGCCGACGAGCATAAGGGGGAGTGGTTGAAAGCTATGCAAGAGGAGATGGAATCCTTGCATAAGAACCACACCTATGATATGATGAAATTGCCTAAGGGCAAGAAAGCTCTGAGCAACAAGTGGGTGTTCAGAAAGAAGAATGAACAGAAGAATTCACAGACAAGGTTTAAGGCTAGACTTGTGGTGAAAGAGTTTGGTCAGAGGAAAGGAATAGACTTCGAGGAGATATTCTCACCAGTGGTGAAGATGACATCCATACGGGTGTTGCTTGGGTTGGCGGCTAGCATGGATCTGGAGATAGAACAGTTAGATGTCAAAACTGCCTTTCTCCATGGTGACCTGGAAGAAGAGATCTACATGCGCCAACCAGAAGGGTTCGAAGTCAAGGGCAAAGATCATATGGTGTGCAGGCTTAGGAAGAGCTTGTATGGGCTGAAGCAAGCTCCTAGGCAATGGTACAAGAAGTTCGACTCGTTCATGTTGAAGCATGGATATGACAGAACGGAGTCGGACCACTGTGTGTTCACTCGCAGGTTCTCAGATGGTGATTTCTTAGTTCTGCTATTGTACGTTGATGACATGCTCATCATGGGAAAAGACATCAAGAAGATTAACAGGCTGAAACAAGAGTTGGGCAAGTCGTTTGCGATGAAAGACTTGGGCCAGGCAAAACAGATCCTAGGAATGGAGATAACCCGTGACAGAAGCAGCAGGAAGCTTTGGTTGTCACAAGAGCGGTATATTGAGAAAGTCCTAGAGCGGTTCAACATGAATGAAGCGAAGCCGGTCAGTACTCCACTGGATGGTCTGTAACGCCCCAAATCTTAAGACCCGATTATGACGTCAGGCCTTGGTATTTCGGGTATTACGGTTGCCATGCGGAAGCGTGCTGTTCGTAAAATATTCTTGGTATCAGTGTACTAATGTAGAATCAACCATAGGCAATGCATAATAACAAGTAAGTGGTAATAGGGTACTAATCCAACTACAAATCATCATCATCCAAAATATGAGGCACCCACATCACGAGTGACCTCGCCCAGCCTAAAAGGAAAGGTTACAACGTATAGCAATTTCCTTTACAATCCGGAGCCACTGCTCCCCAAAATGAGGCCGGCTAGGCCTGATCCCCCGCCTAGATCTGATCATCAGCTTGCTGAAAGTAAGAGGACTCGACAAAGTCCTCGAATTCGGCCTGCAGCGTCTCCTCCTCCACTTGACCTGCATCTATGATAAGTTCATCTGGGGGTGTGTCATAACACCACCCCAGGTGCGGGTGTGAGTGGTCAATTCAGTGAGGACTATAGTTTGAAGTTTAACATGTTATCAAACGAAGCAGAGTTAGGCATTGATCACAAGCAGAACAAAGAATTCCTAGTCTAGTGAGTTAATGCATGCATGACATGAGTTCACATATGATGAATGTTCCGGATGACAACGAGGAACACGAGATAGCCTGGCGCCACATCAAGCAACCGGGCACCCCAGAACCTCTAATGTGGAAATGAGAGTGAATCACCCTTAGGTATCCTGGCCTTTAACAGTAAGACAGTTACCTGGGTGATCCGTGACATTCATGCATGATTTTAATCTTGTATTATGATTAGTCCTCTTTTCAAACTGCAGATTGGTAAATTCAAGGTACCTGGTCTAGTCACCTGTCCAACACTGAGCCACCCGGCTTCGACGGTGCGTCGTCAATCATCGTCGGTGGCCCATGTATCCCCTTTTCTTCTACACACAATATATGGTTCCCTTCATACTGATTAGCATGGAGTCCTCCCAACTGTCTCGATCATACCGTTACAGTGGACATCCTCCAGTTTGCTCCAAGGACACTATGGGGAGGTGCACCACCCCAGCATAGGCCGACGACTCGGCCACAGTGTCCCATATAGCCATGACCGGCCCAAGAGACTTGTCGGGATATTATTGCACATTCAATTCTCGATGGACCAAACACATCTTAGGCCCCTGGGTACCCTGAATTCGTAGGACTCTGTTACACAACCATCAGTCATCCACGTTGCCGTCTCGAGGCATAACCGATTGACACTCGAGCCTCCGTTTGGTCTGACGTGGGCATCTGAGACCCGTGTAGCAAACTGTCACCAACCATCCATTTTCCCTGTCCAATCGGGTACGCCTTGGGTGACCAACCACTCGGGTTGCCCGTCTCAGAGGGTTTGGCCAAAGAATTCATATCATGACTCAACCTACACTTGATGGAAACTCTACACAGTGATACTTAAGAAAATACTAATAACTTGAATGTGCGGACTTACTTAAATATTAAACACATGTGAGCATGTTCCACAATAGGAGATCACAACAGGGTAGTCATACGTTCAGTTAATTCATTCAAGCATTTTATCAAATATATGGACTGCACAAATTGATAAATAGTATATTTTTGCAATAAAACCTAACTCAAGAGGTTCAACTACAAATCGTCCAAAATCTAGCATCCACATCAATCCTAAACTGACAGCATTTGATAAAAGCAAACCTAGAAACATAATCCCACACCTTAGGGTTTCGGGTTTTCGTATGATTTCTCAACACTAGGTTAGGGTCGGTGTATCACGCAGCTGTGAGCACGAATATGTCGAGGTTAGGGTTGACCACCACCATTTACACTTATTAGGACATGAGAGACGGAGATTGATACTTACCGACACTCGACCGGTGGTTGAAGTAATCGTTGGCAGCTCAACGCAATAGCGACGATGAGTAGCAGGTTGGATCTCGAGTCTCAAAACCCTATCTCATCCCCACCACTCCGAATCTCACTTCCACTACGTGACCTAGCTCCCAAGACTTCTCTCCAAGCACAGGGGTGAGTGAATGTTGAAGGGAAATGCCTCAACATTTCCTATCTATAGGTCCAGCAAGATTTGGATAGCCCTATGACTTGTAATATTTGGAATTCGGTCCTTTGGAGGGCTGTTATGCTTAGTAGGGCCCACTGGGTACCACACAATCCAACCCCAACCGGTCATAAGATCGACTAAGTGGAGATCTACCCTGGGCCGACCTATCTCTTGGACCAAATATGGCGATCAACTGCCCCAGTGCGATACGTGATTTAACGGTCGTCGTGCCACGATCGGATGAGCGGCCCTAGGTAATGGCTTATGGATTTATTGGTGGTAGGGGGCCTAAATCTCACAGCATTTCAACGGTTCTAATTCCCTTCTGTGGACCATGACCCAAAAAGCATACACAGAACTCCTAGTCTCAGTCACTTGCACAACTCATGTGCACCACACTTGGAACCCAAATCGAGGGATTTAGCCCCTCGATTTGGTTTATCGTCCGCATGGGTTGGCAAGCCCACTAAGGCTAAGGGCCGCCTCCAGTTTTGTGTCAATAAGTGTCCATCAAGGATCCTACGGACAATTGGAATGCTCAGGGCCCCACCCTGGGGTCGTGGAGTCAGGTAACAGATAGGTTCGAGGCGAAGCACAGCTATACGTACAGTCCTTATGACGTCACCACCTGTAGGTGAATTTGTAGGACGTTACATGGTCATTTCAAATTGAGCGATAAGCAGTGTCCCAAGACGAAGGCGGAAGTAGAAGAGATGCGGAAGATACCCTACGCGTCAGCGGTAGGAAGTTTAATGTATGCTATGGTGTGTACGCACCCAGACATAGCATATGCGGTTGGTGTTGTCAGCCGATATCTTGCCAATCCTGGCAAGGAACATTGGGCAGCAGTGAAGTGGATACTACGGTATCTGAGAGGCTCATCCAGGTTGAGCCTATGCTATGGTGACGGAAAACCTGTGTTAGAAGGCTACACAGATGCAGATATGACAGGTGACATAGACTCCAGGAAGTCTACATCGGGGTTCATGTTCACGTTTGCAGGGAGAGCGATCTCTTGGCAGAGCAAGCTACGAAAGGTCATAGCATTGTCGACGACAGAGGCCGAGTACATCGCAGTCACAGAAGCATGCAAAGAGATGCTTTGGATGAAGAGGTTCCTACAGGAACTCAACCTGAAGCAAGAGGAGCACGTGGTCTATTGCGATAACCAAAGTGGTATACACTTGAGCAAGAATCCAAGTCAGCATTCCAAGTCGAAGCACATAGAGATTTGGTATCACTGGATCAGGGATACTTTGGAACAGAAGGTGTTACAGCTTGAGAAGGTCCATACGGACGATAATGGATCAAACATGATGACCAAGGCTTTGCTCAAGGTTAAGTTTGAGGTTTGCAGAAACCTGGCTGGCTTGAAGAAGGCGAATTTCTCCTGAGTCGGAAAGGGGGAGATTTGATGGAGTTTTCCTCCTAAAAAGTGTCAGAGGAGAGAGTACAACTGGGTGAGGTCGGGCGCCCGACGGTCTGGTGACTGGGCGCCCGACCCTGCGCGAACTGCTTAGACGCAGTTTCCTAATCTGGCTCTGTTTCCTCCATTTTTTTGGTACTTAAGCATTCTAAAAGGGGATTAGGGCATCCCATTGGGTTGTAAGCACGTCCAAGGTGAGAAAAAGAGAAAAAGAGGAAGAGAGAAAGAGAAGAGAGAGAAAGAGGAAGCTTGTAGAAGGGAGAAGTTGCTTGAAGAGGGATTCTTATGCGCAACCGTCGTCTCAGCACTTCTACGTCCTTGGGATCGGTGAGATCGCTCCTCTCCTTTGTTATTCTCTTATTGTTTATCCATCCAAAGTGGGTGAAGAAGGTTTGATCCAAGCGGTGTGTGCTTGTGATCGGTTGTAACAGTTCCCTGAGATAGTGGATTGTTGATCTGGACTAGGTCCCGTGGTTTTTACCTCTTTTGAGGGTTTTCCACGTAAAAACTCCTTGTGTTCGTGTGGTTGATGTTTATTCTTGATTATTGCATTAGCATAGTCCATAATTCTAGTGTATTGGGGGGCGAGATCTGAAGGTTTGTGTGAAACGCACCCAACAGATCAATCATGTGGAGATATTAGGACCAAGCTGTCAATATGATCTTCGATCACTACGGGATCAAGAGACCAACATCCACTTCAATTTCCTACTCTCTTCTTTTCGTTTCTTTTTTTCATGCTACAATAATATGTGCAATCCTTTCCCAAGCATCTCTAGGATATGAGGAATACAAAGTTGAAAAACTAAATAAAACTAATAGTGCAACTTTCTATATCTTTTGATTGTTCTTCTTCTTCTTCTTCTTCCTCTTCTGCTGCTGCTGCTGCCAAAAGGTGGGGGAGGACACAAACTATAATATTATTGATGTGGAAATGAAAACCATTTACATCCCTGAGGGGCTACTAAACTGAATAAGCCCTCCACCACACAAACACTAAGCAAGCAAACACAACCAAAACCATAGAGAAGACCAAAAAAAAAAAAAAACTGACAAAACGCAGCCCAACACCTTCTTACCTCATCCGAAAGGCAACAGGGGATGAGACAGCCGCTGGATGCATACAAACTTCCATTCCATGAGTAGCCACAACTTGTTAATGATAACTAAGATAAGCCAAACATTGGCCCAACAATCATTCCCTGTTTCTCTGAACTCGGTGAATCCCATCCCCCAGATATAAGTCCCTGATTGCATGCATTTCTGTGGAAATATCTCTCATTTGCATCCGCTCGCTTGAAGATTCTACAGAACATGCAATGCCAATTTTGGCCACAGAAGCCACACACTCTTGTATTTTAGTTCTTGCAATATTGCGACGTTGTTTTTCATTGCTCAAAGCTTGAACTTCTTCAAAGAGCAGTCGTGGGTCTATAATCTCCATCACTTGATCAGGTAAAGCCATCTTAACAAATTGATGGAGGTTTAGACCATCTTTAAACATATCATCAGTTGGTCTTTTTCCTGTGAATATCTCGAAAAGAAGGATACCGAAACTATAGACATCTCCATGTGTAGATGCCTTTCCGCCCATTCCATACTCTGTCATTTACACAACTCGAATTTTCCAGATATCAAGGTTTATTCCAACAATTAAATAAAAAAAGAGATTAGTTTTACATAAAAGAAGTGCCAATTATTGCAAGCATGAAGTTATCAAGGGATAACTAACAAATGAGTCCTACTGCAAACATATGTCTACCAAAAAGAAAAACTTTGCAACTCACTGAAGAACAATTAGTACTAGTTGCTCGTCCATTGACATTGCATGCTCAACCATTGGATGCATTTTTAATTGAAATCTATCTTAACAAAAAACGTAAAAAATTACTAAAAAGAATCCTCCGTCGTCCAATCCTTCATTCTTACTGACAGTTTCTTTCTGAGTTACATTTGCATTTGGTTTAGTTGTGGAAGTATAACTTTTATAAAGTGATTTATTTTGAGAGTTTTAGGGCGTGTATGGTTGCCACAGAAAAATGGGTTCCTCTCAATTTAGTTAATCGTAATTATGCACTAGAGATCGATGATTTTGGCAAAGATTAAAAATAATTTTCATGGCCAACAATTTATAATCTCCAGTACATAATATTAACAAAAATGAGATGGACTTAGGTTTCTGTGGATACCCAATAGGACCGTTTTTATTGTTGTTGCTGTTGTTGTTTTTGGGAAGTGATTCAGTGCTCTCAGAGCAATTGTGCTCCTAGTTGCATTAAGACACTTGGATAGTCCAATAGATTGATCCAGATCATCTATTGGGTCTTCTACCTGCGCTACGGTGGCCTAATTTTTCAAGCCATTCATATATTTAGAAGACATGGATGGATAGTTAAGATTGCCTGATAAAAGTGATTCTCAAAAAATAAATAAATAAATAAAAGAAGACCAAAAATACTTGTTGTCGTCGCAATTTTACATAAATGATATATTTTTACACTCCATTTGATAGGCTATGGATCAAGTGTTCAGGCCTATAGGTTTGATGCGGGTACTTTGGTAGAGGCTTTGATGCGGAGATTATAGGTTTTGGGGGATGGTGTGGAGGTGCTGCAGTGGCCTCTGCCTCCAGCTCAAGTGTGTTGATAGCTGCATGGGTTTCTTCTGCGGGTTGATGCATGGCGAGTGTGGTAACCATTCCATTGCTGAGGCTAGGCAGTCCTACACGAGTTTCTCTGCTCTTGTTTCTGTTCACAGTTTTGCCATGTTATCGGGTGGTTTCGGTCCTCTTTGCTATGTACGTGCCATCATCGTGGAAGTATATGATAGATGAGGCCCGATTATTTTGTGGAGCCTCCCGAAGGTTTGTACAACCCGTTTTCATATCAACACAGTTACAGGTGGTGTGATCCCACCTTTCTGTTAAAAAAGAAAAAAGAAAAGAAAAAATTAAAAATATGTTTAGGCTCATCTAATCGTGTGATTTTTACATTGCATACGGTGAAATGTGCACTCGACCTAATGGCTAATCCAGATTGATGAACTGGATTGCCCTTTTGGCAGGGAAGCAACTAGGAACATCGTAATTTCTGCTGCTGTGGAGCACCAGATCCTTTCTTACTGTATATTCTTGTAGTAGCCAATTGTAAAAAAGAAAAAAAGGTAAAAATAAAACTGTAACAACAGTAGCACCAACACAAGCAATAAAAAGAAGTGACAATTGAAGCTCCATATTTAAGAACGTTTGCAAAAAAATTGAAAAGATAAAGAGCAAAGAATAAGCATGAAATTGTTACCTGGCGGAACATAGCCAATAGATCCCTTGATACCAGTTGAAGTGGTTTGTTCTTGAGAGATATTACTGGCAGCATTAGAAAGGAACCTTGCTAATCCGAAATCACCCACGTGAGTGCACATGTCATCATCCAGGAGAACATTGCTTGGTTTTAGATCGCGATGAACGATTGGTGTGCCGCAATGGTGATGAAGATACTCCAATGCAGAGGCGACATCAATTGCTATATCCAGTCTTTGAATAAGGTTCAAGCTCCGCATTTCATATTGCCCTTGTACATTTGGATGCAACCACTTCTCTAGACTCCCATTAGGCATGTACTCAAACACTAGAGCTTTGAAATCATTGCCTTTGAAATCAATGCTTGAGCAAGCTGTTATGATTTTAACCAGGTTCCGATGCCGGACATTTCTCAAGGCTTCACATTCGGCAAGGAAACTCCTTGAAGCTCCTCGTTGTTGAAGATTGAGAACTTTCACCGCAACAGGTGTTTCACCATGATTTAGAATTCCTTTGAACACAGAACCATAACTTCCCTTGCCAATCAAATTGTCCAAAGAGAACCCACCAGTTGCTTTAAAGAGATCCGAGTAAGAAACATTTAAATATTTACTCTCTAGTAAAGGTGCAGGGAAATGTTTCTTGCTGGCCTTTCTTCTCGCCCGATACAGAGTAGCAAAGAAAAATGATAAAAGAATCAAACATAAAACTGCACCGATCACTGAGAATATTACTATAAGAGAAATAGACCTTCCATGTTTCTTAAAAGCTTTCTTCGGGCACACAGGCAGCTGTAATTGTGGGATACCTCCACAAAGCCTCTTGTTTCCAAGAACTAAAAAAGCACTCGCATTTTTGAAAATCCCTTGATGTGGGACTTGGCCATCGAGATCATTGGATGACAAGTCCAAGTGTTCCAGAAATGGAAATTTCTCCAGTGCTACCGGAATACTCCCAGACAAATTATTATGAGAAAGATCAAGCAGTTTAATACTTTTTAAGCCCATCAAATCCGGAGGAATGGCTCCTTGAAAGAAGTTATTGCTGAAATTAAGAGTTTCCAATCTCCGACAGTTCCCCAGCGTGCTGGGAATTTCACCCATCAATTTGTTATGAGCAGCAGAAAAATCTTGAAGTTGTTGCAAGTTACCAACTTCTGACGGTAGAGATCCGACCAAGGAATTCTCGACTATATCCAGTCTGACCAGTGAAGGAATACCTAAAACTTCTTTAGGAATGGTACCGTTAAGCTCATTTCTATAAAGGAAAAATATTTCAAGCCGACAGTTTTCAAGACTCGAAGGGATACTTCCCTGCAAACGATTTTCAAATAAAGAGAGTATAGCCAATCCCGTGATGTTGCCGATGGAGGATGGGATTTGTCCGGAGAGTCTGTTTCCGTACAAATACAATCCCTCCAAGTTTTGAAGCTTCCCAACACCGGTAGGAATGGTACCCATTACAGAGCTCTCAAGTATACCTAAAGTATTTAAGTTGAAGAGATTACTAATATCTCTTGGGATGCTCCCAGATATCGGGCTTCCTCCTAACACTAGTTGGGTTAGGTGGGTAGAGAGATTGACGATGGTGGTCGGCAGTATTCCTCTTAGCTGATTGTAATGTACATCTAATGCTTCCAAACGGCTACAATTAGTCAAGGAAGTGAGGAAACTCAGGTCATCGTCTCCATCTCCACCTCCAAGCTGATTAACAGGTAAATTTAGGATACGCAGATGCTGCAATCTTCCCAAATTTGCAGGAACGGATCCACTAAAATTATTATAAGGAATATCAACCACAGCAAGTCCTGAAGCATTGGGTAATGAAACTGGTATGGGCCCCGTAAATGAATTTTCGCCAAGGTGAAGATATTTGAGATTAGGAAGGATGAGACATAGATTGGGCGGAAGGTTTCCATGAAGTTGGTTACCTGTTACGGAGAAAGCAATGATGGATGAGAGATTGTAAAGTGATGGGGGAATCACACCGGACAGTCTATTTGGGCCAATGGAAAGAAATTGTAACTTCACTTGCTGTCCTAGCTCATCTGGAATGCTTCCTTCTAAACTGTTCTCATATAGATAGAGAGAAACAAGAGACGAGAGGTTCCCGAGTGGCTGTGGGATGTTGCCAATGAGATTGTTAGTAGCAAGATTCAATTGCTCGAGCTTTGAGAGAGAGCTAAGCTCGACGGGAATTCTCCCCACAAGCGTGTTTGCATTTAAAAGGATGACTCTGATTTCCGAGCAGTGGGACAGGTTGTCGGGGATTTCTCCTTGCAGCTTGTTATCCATCAGATCAAGATCGCGAAGCCGGAAGAGCCGACCGATTTCACCTGGGATTTCGCCATGGAAGCTGTTGCTCGAGAGATTGAAACTCCTTAGGAAGGAGAGGTTTGCTACGCCAGCCGATATGGACCCCACCAATCCGTGGGACCCAAGATTCAAGGCGGTGACCCTTTGAGGATGCCGACGACCGCAAGTGACTCCTTCCCAGTCGCAGAAATGGAGAGAATCGTTCCATGAGTTGAAGACCCGGAAAGGATCGTTGGATATCCGATCCTTGAATGCGATCAAGGCGAGTCGATCCGTCTCATTTCCGAAGGCGGGGAACCCGATTCCGACGCAGTTCGTGCACGGGAGAAGGAAGGCCACGAGGAGTAATGACCAAAATGCCCTTGGACGTGAAAGTCCAAGCTCCATCCTTCTTATATGTCACTGGGAGGGCTTCAGAGAAAGAAAACAAAGACAAAGGCTCAGTAGTATCTGTTGTGGGAGGGCTGCGTTCTGGCCTTTGTATATTTATCATAGGAGTTTATATGCCTCCGTCGCGACATAGAAATTAGCATGTGTCACCACACACAGGGACCCATTTGCTGAGATGGTGCAATGATTTGAACCGTCCATGATAGTTGATGACAATCCAGCGATCTGATGTGGCTGATTTCAAAGCATGTAGATTCGTATGATAGGAAATTCGTGATGGACGGCTTGGACCATTGTCTTTCTGTCATGTTGTGACCTGCCTTGTGTACATCGGTTGTCTTCTGTCGTAGGTGACACAGTCTTCGCAGAGATGGACTGCTTGAAGTTCCTGCACTGGGATGGTAGGTGGGGGCCACCGTGATGTTTGTGGGAAATCCACCCCGTCCATCCATTTTTTTATCTCAATTTAGTAAATGTAATAAAAAATGAGGCGGATCCAAAACTCAAGTGGGCCACAGAAGAGGGAAAACTAGGGAAAGAGTTTCATACCGTTGAAATCCCCTCGGGCTCCACCTTGATGTTTATATACCATTCAAACCGTTTCTAAGTTCATTCCCACCGGGATGAAGTGAAAACACAAACAATCGATCATGATACGAAAAACTTTAGAGGGCGTACAAATGTTTCAACTGTGGTCACTGAATCTCCACTAATTCCTCTTGTGTGGCCCACTTGAGTTGTGGATCCTACTCATTTTTGGTCGCTTCCCCTAAAATGAGATAGCAAAACGGATGGAATGGGTGGATTTCTCACAAACATCATGGTGGCCCCACCTACATCCCAGCCCAGCAACTTCGTGCGAAAGACTTCCGCAGGAAAGCCGTCCGTTTTGCTCCGTTTTCAAAATGGCGGTGGTTCATCTTCCTCAACACGTCTGGTGCTAATGTATTGTAATGGACAATACTAATCATATTGGAGTATTTTGTTTCTTTTTTAACCAATGAAATGGACGATATAAAGAACTTTTCCTTCTTTTTTTTTTTTCGTTTTTCCTAATTTGCTATCTTTTATTTTATTTTCCTAATTCCAGAGATCTGCAACAAAACAGTTACGACCCAGCAGGAGAGGTGGCAGAGTACATGTGTGTTGCCACCAGAGCCTCCCATCAGGGGTGCACCTCATGGTAGACGTTAGCGGATTAGGTACTACCCGGACTAGAGTGCGTGGCACCTCCTCATTAGTGAATAGCAGTGGGGTTGTACTGATGTGATAAGGCTGTCAGCACACCACTGCCACATCAGTGCCGCCTAGCCAGCTCTCAGCCAATGATGAAGTGCCACGCAACCAATCCATCTCCTCAGCGTCCTGGTGGGGATAATACCTAATCCCCTCCCAAATGCCTTGTCAAGACACCCTGGCTGGCCACACGTATGCAGTGAGTGTGGGCCGTTCATTTGTCCTGTGCATGTGTCCTCACATGATCATCAGATCAGCCTGATCTTTTACCAAGGACATCTACTCAATGAGGATCAGCTGATGGGCGGTCCTGATCTTGCACACAAGGCCTCTTCACAAGTGTAAGGCTAGTGGCTAAACAAAGTGAACACAGACACCCACCCACAAGAAAGTATTGAAGTGGAACTGTTATGGTTGACTCGACTCGAGATGCAGTCGTTTAGACGTGGAGACTGTGGAAAATACTTTTATTTGGATGTTATATATATATATATATATATATATATATATATATATATATATATATATATATATATATATATAATTTAGACAGTTTAATTTGTGTTACTTATGCAATTTCTAAATGATTTACAAGTCCAGATCATCCCTTACACTGCAGAGTATCGAGGTTTTTCTCTTTATCATCTCATCAAAGAGATAGTTACTGTTTGTGCCGATGCCATGAGATAGTTATCGTTTGTGTGGATGCCATCACCACCTACCGCGGTCTTAGTCGATGTATGAAATCAATCTAACGAGCCAATGAAAACCCTTAGTTATGAAATGGCTCTCATTGGTTGATGCTAGCCTTATGGTCAATTGACTTTGATGGAAACCCACTAGATAAAAGACGCTCAAGCTTTGTGTTTCCTGAAAAAGACCATCACTACTCGCTTAAAAGCAGTCTTGGTCCGTTGCCTCCATTGTCGGTTGCCGCCTTGCATTGCTCGGTAAATTGATGCAATCAATTTGGTGGGCCCATCTATGAAACCCTCCAGATACAACAGTGCTCTCATTAGATGATGCCAAACGTTATGGTCAATGTATTTTCACAGACGTCCACACGTTAGCTGCAAATGCGCTGCTGATTTTCTCTACATTTGCAAAATCTAGAGGAGCCCTGGCAGATGGGTGGATACAAATCCTCAGCTATGACCTTTAGCAGGAAAGAAATTAGGTGTTCCATGTGTAAATAAAGATACAATTAATAAGAAGTAAGCTTTTTTTTTTTTTTTTTTTTCTGGGCCTGCTTTCTCTTTCGGTTGCGCTTGGGTTCTTTTTGTACATGGGTTGATATGATAGGTGGGGTCCTTTTATTTTGGCAAGGGCCCCACCCGAAATGTTGTATCTTTTTTCACCTCAATAATATTCATCCTTTAGAAAAAAAACAAAAACAAAAAAAAGTAAACTTTCAAGTGCCTAACTTAGCTGGAAATAAAAAAAAACGAAAACGAAAAGAAAAACCTGAACCAGAAATGGTACATGTGAAGGAAAGGGTCCAGATTTTGTGGCCTATTGGAGATAAGTCATCCTAAGAAAATAGAAAATAATATTGGTGGAATCATCCTGATTCCTGATTCACTGACAAATGTTTGTTGAATTTGGATAATTAGTTATTTGTGATTTCAACCATCCACTGAAACTTCCAACAATCTCATAGATAGGTGATCAAGTACTGCACCATTTGGTTGATGTTTCAACTTAATGCCGACGCCTTGGATTTAGTTATTCTGAGTGTAAACATCTCGGTGCTTATGTATCAAGTATTATACTGTAAGAGTATTGGGAATCCAGGGCAATCTGGAAGAGTGTGCAGGGGGGCGACAGGAGAATTTCTGTTTGCTTTTGCATGCAACGGGGTTTGGGTTCGGTTCGAATGTTCGAGCAGAAGCTAGATCGGTAGTTGAGGGGCTTTCCCTCTGTGTAGACAGGAACCTCTGAAATATCATCGTAGAGAGCGACTCTAAGGTGATAGTAGATCTGATTGTTAACGAGGGTGATGGTGCTTGGCGTTTGTGCTACTTGCTGTCCACCATTAGGTTGCTAGCCAAGTTGGCTCAGGTATGTTTCCGTTTTATCCCGAGGGAGACGAATGGGGTTGCAGAAAGGCTCGCAAGGCTAGGTAGTGCTGCCCAAGTTAGGAGGATCTTCATCACAACCTAGAGCCTTCCTCAGTCATGTAGAGGGGCCCTCTATTTAGATAAAGCGGGGCTTGGCTCCTTGCAGGAGAAGAGGAGGTAGTCGGGCTCAAGGCCTTGCTTTGAGCTAGAGGGGCTAAGGCTAGGAGGGTGATAAGTACCTAATTAATATTATATAATTAACCCTGGTTGTTAAGGGCATTATCATTGTTTTTACGGTACGTTAATTATCCCTTGTTAGGCGAATTTTCAATGTTCAGGTGATCAAGAGAGGTTGGGCAAGATCTGAGCCAATTAGGGCGTTTAAAGGCCCAAAAGAGAGCAATATCGACCATCAGGGCAACCCTGAAGGAAATCAGATCGTAAAGATCAAAGGATGGATCATATTCTATGGTGGACTGCACCACAACCATTCATTGGAAGTCCAGATGTGCATGTTTGGATGGTTGTGATTAGGCAATCACGCAAGCTTTGACAGTCGAGTTTGGATGTCCACATGTGGGGTCCGCCATGCATCAAACGACAAGCCAAGGAACTTCAGCTAGAGTCGGCTCCACTCACTCATGTGTGATCAGCTAAATCATCTGGACCGTCCACAACATATGTGCAAAGTCTGGACCATCCAATCCATTGTCCAGCAGAGAGTCCAGCAATGGACGTCTCAATGCTCATAGTTGTCCATCAACCATCGTCCTCCATCACGCCCAGCAAGATGATCGGCCGGCAAATCAGCTTCCAACCATCCAACAGGTGGACCGTCCCAACGTAGAACATCCAATGCATCTGCAATGTCCAAAGCTCAGCCTACCATCAAGTGCTGATGACTCAACTCCTGCATGTCCATCACTAAGGTGGGCTTCGCCATCACCAACAACATCCATCCCTATGGACCTCACCATTTTCAACGTCCAACACTTGGACCGGTAGATGATGGAGGGCTGATCATCCAGTAGATCTAGGGGTGTTCATTTCCGGATGTTAAAGGCCAGCAGTTGGGGTGATCTCCACTTCATCCATCACACATGCCAACTCCACCATCTCAAATTCGAGCTGAACTCAAGATCCATGTTCCAGTGGACCACCATCAACGTTCACCTCCAACTATTACATCTAGACCATCCATTGGATGGGCCAACAATCTACCCTCCAGGTCAATTGTTGTCCATCCACTGTCGACCCCATCAACATACATCCTAGTTACACAGCTGAAGTGGACCCCACAGCTAGCAAAGCAGTAGTTGAAGATCTTCATCCACCATCATCTAGCAATGGAAATCATCACCACCATCCAACCGATGTTCGCATGCACAGCAACAATGAACGGTTCAGATTCTCCATGTCCATCCAATGTGGACCCAGTCAACTCCAACTCATCATTGAGTTAACTCACATTGTCATCTTCCATCCTTGGGCCAAGCAAATGCTCTCTCCATCCTCTTCCATCCATGAGCTCCAAACCTAGAGAATAATTTGCTTTAGGTTTGAAGTAACACCTAAGCTTGGAGTACTTTTCATGACACATCATCATCCAAGCCTAACTCCGAGCCCAAACTTAGAGAAAAATTTGCTTTAGGCTTGGAGTGCCACCTAGGCTTGGGAGCTTTTCAAAAGTCTATAAAATGAGGCCTCTCCTTCTCATTTTCATCATCCCATCCAAGAGTTTTCTTTTCTCTACTTGCTTTCTTTCTTTTCTTTCTTTCTTTCTTTTAAGTAGTATAAAATTTTCTTTGTAGAGAATTTAGTCTTCCATTGTAGCATGGTTGGCTAAACCTCTAGCTAAGGCTAGGGGTAAAGCCCTTCGTGAATTTGCAAGCTTTGGTTCTTTTGGTTCAACATGGTTGTGTGAATATTGGAATATTCTTTGGTTGATAATTGGTTCGATTATCTTCCTCGGAGGACGCTATTGTTGTGTACGGCCCTTGATCCATCGTCGACTCCGAGCATAATGGATGCTTAGATTCCCTTACACATCAATTAGCTATTTCATGATCGATAAAGTCCTTTGATCTATCGTCGACTCTGGGCACGATGGATGCTTAAGATTCCCTACGGTCATTGAACTAGTGCTGGTAAAGTCATCGATCTGTAAAATCCCTTGATCCATTATAGACTTCGTGTATATTGAATGCTTTGGATTCCCTGCGATCGATAGATGAGATCTTAACAGTTAGATCAATCAATCAAAGTCTCATGTATTATAAGTATGCATTTAATCGTATGATTTGTGATATTGTCGATTGACTTTTAGGCAAAGTTGTTAATCTGTATAACTCCTTGATCCATTGTCGACTTCGGACATAGTGCATACTTGGGATTCTTACGATCAACTAACGAGTGCTTCATAGTCAGATCAATCGATTTAGATTACCATCTTTTATAAAAATATGCAAGTAGTTTAACCGTTTCATCTTCCGATTGGAACAAATCTTTATTCGATTCCAGTTGAGTTATAGTTAGACCAATGAATCAAACCTTATGGATAAACCAAAGGTGCATGGATCCCTAATGCCTTAGCCCATTTCTTTCTTGTTTATCGACACATACACACAACTTGTTCCACTCTTGTGGATTAAATCAGATTTCATCTCTCTTACCTAAACTAATTTCTCTAAGTGTTCTTAACCACAACTCATGTGGTTCGACCTCGATCTCACCGAGTATTTTACTACTTCGCTACTTGCACTTGAGTATGCAATCTTTGAATTGTAACATAGAGCATGGCTGGTTTTTGGGTTTTAGGCCCTCCTCTTTGCTTCTTTTTGGCTGAAGCTTTGGGTAGTAAAAAAAAATAATTAAAAAAAAATAAAAATTGAGTTTGCTTGTATAGTTTCAGTCTTGGCTGAGTAGATATGATAGGTAGAGCCTCGATGTCTTTTTGGTCGGGCTCTCCTGAATGGTTGTAAAGCCTCTTCTTGATTAATGAAATTTGAGGTGGAAGGAGCATTGAAGATGCTCCAGATCCAGTTCGAGATGGAAGGAGCAGTGCTTCGGGCTGACAGCCGAGACCCTGGTAGACAAGGCCATGGAGCTGGACCACATTGGTGGGACCTACGGCGGTAACCACGAGCCCACGCCATTCATGTGCCTTGTCATGAAGATGCTCCAGATCCAGCTCGAGAAGGACATCGTCGTCGAATTCATCATGAACGAAGACTACAAATATGTTCGTATACTTGGGGCCTTTTATATGCGTATCACTGGGACAGTCACTGATGCCTACCAATATATTAAGCTGCTCTACAATGATTATTGAAAACTAAGGTGTAAATTGTCAGATGGATGCTTTTCATTGACCCATGTGGACGAGGTTATTGATAAACTCCTTACTAAAGACTATTCCTGTGACGTTGCTCTGCCACTTGTCCAGAAAAGATGGCTTCTTGAAACAGCCGGGAAGTTGGAACCCACGAGAAGTGCTTTGGAAGATGATTTTGAAGAGGAAGAAGAAAAAGAAGAGGAGGACAAGACCATGGATGGCTTAGAAGCTGGTGGTCATGAAAAGGATTATTATCGTGGTCGTAGTCCAACGAGGGAAAGAGATCGGGATAAAAAACGTGACAATCATAGGCAATACAGAGACAGGGACTATGATTGAGAACGTGGGAGAGGGCGTGAAAGGGAGAGGGACAGAGAGAGGGATAGGGATAGGGACAGGGATAGGTAGAGGGATCTCCATTGCCTGCGAGATGAAAAAGACTATGGTCGGGAGAGGGACCAAGAGGGGAGGGACCGGGAGAGGAGAGATAGGGACAGGGGGATGCAGGAGCCATTCGAGGAGCAGAAGAAAGAGCAGGGACGTAAGGAGCCGAACCGCGATGGCGGGGACCACCACAAGAGGCATGCACTCAGCAGTGCCAGCCCTCGGAGGTGGACTAATGGGGATGATGGCAATGCCCGAGATGAAGCAAGGAAGAAGAAAGAAAGGAAGGAGAAGAAGGACGATGGGACAGACCACCGGGATCTGGAGATTGCTGAACAGAACAAGATCCGTGCATCTCTTGGTTTGAAGCCACTGAGGCCATGAAAGAACAGTTGTTTGACCGTTGTTCATCACTTGCTTGTAAAACAGTATGTGACTGCCTTCTTTTTTTCTTCCTACCAATTACACCAATATTATATATATATGTAAACAAAGAAAGCTAACAAAGTACCGGTATATGAATGAATATATTTGGGAATGTACCTGAATGGTTGAAAAGCCTCTTTTCGATGAATAAAATTGAGGTGGTATGCTACCACCTTTCTTTGAAAAAAAAAAGTGTATATTTAGGAATGTAAAAAATAAAAGAATTTGAAGTGGAATGCTCCACCTTTCTTATATATATATATATATATATATATATATATATATATATATGATCTGTTTTCGTTGACTTGACTTGTAATGCAGTATTTTAAATGTGGAGACCGCGGAAGATGATCAGTAATTCGGGCTTTCATTACTAGGGTGTTTTTTTTTTTTTTTTATAGACACACACACACCAAAAAAGAGCCAAACGCTCGCAATACAACCCAACACACAATCAGGCTAGCCAGCGACACTAAAGAAGACCAGCCACAAGCATCTCTACAACTAGAATACATCGCCATTAACGTTTCCCGACCCCACCCTGTCTAGGAGCAGAGCACCGCGCAGGTCTCTTGGCAGCCCCAATACTTACCTAGAAAAATCCTGCACCCATGCAAAGCACTACCTTGTCTGGCTAAAGCATCTGCACAGTGTTAACCTCCCTGGGCACGTAACAGATTTTGACTTCTGCCATATTACTAGGGCTTTAATTTATACTCCAGCTGCAAGGCTATATCTTCAAAATGGTACATATGCCATGCATTTACTCAAGCCAGCTAAATCGTGGAATCCACTGTTGCCAACTTATAATCTAATGATCAGATTGGATGCACAATTTTATCTTCCGATTCTTTGACATTTGTCCTGAAATGTGCTATTTTCATTGTAAACCATCCAATAAATTGTCCACTAATCTGTTAGTCAGATAATCAAATAAGTGTGTTTGTTTTAATCATTCTATATCCTTTTTTTTCTTTTTCTTTTTTTTTAAAGGAAACATATGTTATATATTCGGACAAAAGAAGAAAGGTATACAGCCATACGGGTGGGCCCAACAAAAGGACAGGGCCGCACCTATGTAAAACCTCGACCTAGAACAAGGAATGTAGAAGTTAAAAACTGCAGATCAAACAGCCGAGTAAATGGTGTTTTTTTAATCATTCTACATCTAAATTATAATACATGCACAATTTAGATGGCTTAATTTGTGTTACTTTTGCAAATTCTAAATGATTTGCAAGTGCAGAAAATACCTTAAATTTTGCAGAGTATCAACGTCTTATTCTTTATCATTTCATGAAAGAGATAGTTACTGTCAGTGTAGATGCCTTGAGATAGTTACTGTTTATGTAGATGCCATTGCCACCAAAGGAACGTCTTGGTTGATCGATTCAGTCGATATGATGGGCCAATGAAAACCCTTAGTTGTGAAATGGCTCCCATTAGTTGATGCTAGCCTTATGGTCAATAGACTTTGATGCAAGCCCACTAGATAAAAGATGCTCAAGCTTTTCTCCAAAGAGACCATCGTTACTTGCTTAAAAGCAGACCCATTGTCGGTAGCCACCTAACATGGCTTATTAAATTGATGCAATCAATTTGGTGGGCCCATCTATAAAGCCCTCTAAGATACAAAAGTGCTCCCATTAGATGATGCCGACGTCATGGTCAATGTACTTCGACAGAGGTTCACACGTTGGATGGCTGCAAATGCATTGTTCTACATTTGCAAAACCCTGACAGATGAGTGGATACAAATCCTCAGCTATGATCTTTCTTTAGCAGGAAAAAGTTAGGTCTCTCAGTGTGTAAATAAAGAAACAATTAATAAAAGTAAACATTCAAGTGCCTAACTTAGCTGAAGAAAAAAAAAAACTGGTCTAGATTTTGTGGCCTATTGGAGATAGGCCATCATAAGAAAATAGTATTGGTAGAATCATCCTGATTCCTGATTCCTGATTCAGGGACAAATGTTTGTTGAATTTGGCTAATTAATTATTTGTCATTTCAACCCATCTACTGAAACTTCCACCAATCCTATATGTAGGTGATCAAGCACCTGTACCTTTTGGTTGTTGATCCAACTTAATGCTGGGCAAGTGTCTCGATCTGGGGATTCTAGCACAAGACCTTCCTCTCTCATACCATTTCAAACAGCCACTTGCTCTAATTAAAAGCCCAAGCCATTAGATGATGGCATGTCAATGTATATCAACCGGGAGACCCCATAAGATATTGGGTAATTCAGGATTAATTATATTATTAGTGCTAGTTTATAAGCAAGCTACGAGGCTTGATACTGAGGCGCTTCCAAAATGTTATATACGCCATACATTTACTCAACCCATAGTAAAAGCATTCCTCCCTTAACACT
Source organism: Liriodendron chinense (assembly GCA_003013855.2). NCBI lineage: Eukaryota > Viridiplantae > Streptophyta > Magnoliopsida > Magnoliales > Magnoliaceae > Liriodendron > Liriodendron chinense. The sequence goes on from ML058333.1 coordinate 9,493,364, forward strand.
ATACATTTACTTATCTTTTCGTATCTGGCAATATCTCTTGAAGTGTCCCTTGATGAAATAGTAAAAGGATCTGTCCTTAGTCTTTGAGTTTGGTCTAGACTTTTTCTTCTTACCAGATCGAAATCACTCTATGGATCTTCCACGTCCCTTACCCCCTTTCGCAACTAATCCTTTTGCTTGAGAATTCTTATCGCTTGATTTCTTCATCATCTTGTTGGATACAAACCGTGGTGACTTCTTCCATTTTCAAAATACTCTTTCCATTAAATAGTGAAATTTCCACCAATCCTACAAATAGGCGGTAAGTTCTGTAACTTTTAGTTGATCATCCAAGTTATTGCTGAAAATTTGGATGGCTTGATTTGAGTTATTTGATGACCTCGATGTAAGGTTTACTGTGCCGGCCTATCAACTATTACACTGTCAGAGTATTAAAGTTGAATATGTCATTGTGTAGACTCTCGATGCAATTTTTTAAACCTGAAGATTGTCAATGATAAAAGCATACATTACTAAAATTAAGCCTTGCCAACTTATAATCTAACAATTGGATTGGTTGCACAATTTTATCCTTCAATTCGTCTACACTTGTACTGAAATATGACACCAGCACACGAGTCATCCTTCACACTCTGCTACTGGCCACCAAACACTAGTCCGGTGTGCCAATGAAAACCCTAAGTTATGAAATGACTCCCATTGGATAACGCTATCCGTATGGTCAATGGACTTTAGTAGAGGCCATTGGATAGAAGATGTTCCAAGCTTATATTTCATGAAAGAGACGGCCACAACTTGTTTAGATGCAGTCGTTATATCCTTTTCCATTCACCACCTTACACAATGGTTTGGTGAATTGATGCACTCAATTTGGTAGGCCCATTCACCAAAGCTTTTGGTTAAACAAGGCTCCCACTGGAAGATGCTGACCTTATGGTCAATGAACTTTGATGGAAGTTCACATGTTGGATAGCTGCAATTGCGCCACTGATTCCTTTCTCAGGTGGCCGACACACGGGACAGTTGAGATGGGAAGTTTCCCCTTTAAAATTGTCCCATTCGTGTATGGGTCTGCCATGGTGCATAATGCCATTCAATCTGTTTATTTGATATCACCCGTGATGTAAGGATGTCTTAAAAATCTGGACATTTTCAAGACTCACCTGGGCCACCCACGTAAATTTGAAGGTTCTAGGCATGATTTTACACCATTCCCTCTTGCATAGGCCACCTATGTTTTAGATTGGACTGATTTTTAGCCTTTATAGTCAAAATGCGGCAGCCCACTTGATGAACGGGGTGGATCTGATGCATGCTCTGCCTATGTAGCTCTAAGTTAGCACAAGTCAGGTTTTCTATGTGCTGAGCTAGCTTTAGTGTACATTGTCCTTTGGTCTCCAAGGTGAACAGCCTAAAAAAAGATCCTTCAAGTAAACCGGCTAATTTAAAAACCTTCCATATACGGAGCCAGGCTCTCCTCTTTCTCTCCGTATAGGATGAGAAAGAGAAGAAAGAATCCGAGGATCAGATCATTTCTTTTTTTTTTTCCTTTTAATTTTTTAGGTCTTTGCCTCTCCATTTTGTCCAGACTGTTTATTTTTGGCACTTTCGCGTGATCTATACCACTTATTTGTTGTCCCCATTTTGGGATAATGATTCCTGGGGGCCATGCACCCGATCCAGGCCATTTACCGGTTGGTTCCTATCACATTGGAAGATCCTTGCCCTCGGGATTGATTAAATGGCCCCACTTTTAGAAATGCCCAATCTGGACCGTTGATTTTCAGTCATTTTCCATCAATGATGTGGCTCACACTCTGCTGTGGCGCAGATGGAACTAGCATTCTTGATCAATGAACACACACATGGCCCGTTTTTTTTCATTCAATCCAAGTCACTGATTTTGGAGGCACCTCCCATCTGCTATCGGCCCACCCATCATATGAATGGTTCGGATTACCAGACCTCTTCCATAAAACTGAAAACTGGTAGTATCAATTTCAAGTGCGGGAATGCTCCGGATAGTTTCTTGAAATTGGCGGTCTGCAATCCTGCAATGCATCTGAGCAGCAAATGTTCATTTTAACCAAATAAAAGTAAGAAGAGAATTTTATAAAGAACTACCAAACTAATTAAAATGGCATTTTAATTGTACTTTTCAAAGCCGGTTGGGTAAGGGTATGAGCAAATGAGTTGGCTGCTTGAGGGACCCACACCGTGATGTTTATGCAAAATCCATCCCGACCACTAGGTATGTCACCTCATGTTAAGCCAAGGGCCCAAACATCACCTCCATCAGTGATTCAGGTGAACCGCATAATTGGAAATAGTGTACAGGCAACAATAACCCTAGAAACAGTTTCCTTTGGTTTGACACAACCGAATCACGGATGGGCCTGAATTTTAAGCCTCCAGGCCATTACATCTAATGATTTGAGTGGATTTCATATAATCATCACACTGGGCTGTGTGAAAATACGGGTGGACATCTCCCTCCCAACTACTTTATTTGGTGTATTACAATCGCAAGTCAACCTGATTTTTTTGGCTTAGGGTGTAAACTGGGATCAAACATCTAGTGGTTAGAGGAAATCTTACATAAACATTATAGGCCCCACCAAAAATTAAATTCACTAGTACCTCTTTATCTATACGAGCATTGGGAATAAAAAAAATAATAATAAAAAAAAAAAGGAAACGTTACGAGACTTTGCTCTTATTTAGACGGCCCAACATGATGTTTGTGTAAGATCTACTATAACCATCAGATATTTAGTACAATATTAGGCCAATTGAAAAAGAAAAAAAAAATCTAATTGACCAGTGATTCTAGTGGGCCATCCCAAAGGAAGCAACTGAGAGAGACGTCCCCCTCTTGATTTTTTTTTTTTTCCAAGAACCATCATGATACTTATATGAATCCACTCCAATCATTAGATTTAATACAAGCCCAAAAAATCATATGCACTGGCACTAATGGAAAAAGTTTTGATGGTGAATGTTCATGTGGTCTACTTGAATCACATATGGAGCTGATTTTTGGGCTCTTGACCTAACATGGGTTGACTCACCTAGTGGTCAAGGTAGATTTTACATAAGCATCATGGTGGGGCCCACTTGAGCCAACCACCCATTTGCACTCAGCGCAACTGTGATGGAAGGCATTGGGATGATTATTAAGTGGGTCAATGAGGTAGCTTTTTTAAAACCTTTATAGAGAACACACATGAATATAAATTCCATATTAATTAGGCATTCTTTTGTAAGTGTGGATGTCAAAATACGCTTGTGCGTGTGTGGGCCGACTATTCCTTTTTTGTTTTGTTTCTTTGAACTGTATTTGGGGTGGGGTGGGGTGTGCAATTGCAATGATTAGTTCACTTGGCTTCGGTTTGCCTTGGTTGTGCAATACCTTTTCAAGGACGATAGAATGACGTTCTCAGAATTGGTATGTTTGATGGAGTTGCCACTAGTTGTAAAGAGGCATCAGAATCCATGGTAGGGCAAAACTTGTGAAAACGCCAAAATGACGAGGGTATTCTGAAGAACCCTTGGTCTTTTAAATGACTCCCACTTGGATAAGTTGGTTTGCGTTGTGGATTCTGCGTAAGGGTCGTGCTTACGAAAGGGTAAGGTGTTAGGCACTCCCTTATAGCCCTAGTGACACACGATTTCTACTTTATAGGGTTAAACAATTTTGGAGGGATTTTGAGGGGCTTTTGATCTTTCAGGTTAGGCCATACTTCGCAGGCTTTTTAGGTCCCAAGTAGGAAAAACAATAAAAACACAATAACAATATAATAGAGTTAGGCCAAATTACGTAGTCTTTTTAGGGCCCGAGTTGGCAAAAACAAAAGCAACAGTAAATGAGTGCAAGTGTGGGAATATGCAGAGTAGAACACAGTTTGATTTCAAGATGTTAGAGGGAAAAGGGGGGGTCAGACACCCTTTCTCTTTAAAAGGATAAGGGATGATCGAACGCCTCAGATTCTGACCCTACTCGTCGACTTCGACTTTTTTTTTAACACAACCCGGCCCGAACTTGACTTCGACTTTAGGGAGGCTGTTTTTTATTTACTAACAGAGGGTGAGTACTTCGAGATGTGTGAGGGAAAGGGGAAATCAGACACTCCTTTTTTATAAAAAAGACAGATGATGATCGGACGTCCTCGATTCTGACCCTACTCGTCGAACAGGAGTTAGATGTTGCTTTTGATTTTTTGGTTGAAAGAGAGAGAGAGAGAGATAGAGACAGCAGAGAGATTCAGTCGATGATACGGTTGTAGAAGCAAGAGGCTCGATCCGCCAGTGTCAGACGATTGATTAGTATGGCAGAGCTTCGATCGTCTCGGATCTCCAATCTCCTGTGAGGCAAGATTTCGGCAGCAGTTTCGTTAGAGACTCTATCACTTTCTCAGAACTCCTATGTCCCTCGATTGTTTATTCTTCCTTCTCCGGCTAGGTCCTTGCACGACTTTAAATAGACGACTTGGACACATTGTGGCCTCAGATCGGGGAGATCACAGTGAGGGGATTCGCCATCTCCTCGCAAGCATGGATTGGACGCGTGGTGAATCTCGCTATGTCTGTTTGGAGTGGCCACACATCGTTTACGCATCAACCAAACACTCGGATTGGCTTTGGAGCATGTCGACAAACGAACCCTCGAGTATTAGTCGACACCTGTTGACAGGTGTCCTGAAATTCCCGAAAATCGTGGTCTGGGGGTCGTTTGCCAAGAAACGGTCATGTTTAAAAAAAGGCCATTGGGTGATCATTTTTATGCATTTCTCTAAGGCATTAATTAGTTTCGGTCGATCTTGGTGTGGTGTGCCACACATGCTCTGCTACCTTGTTGATCTGAGCCGTTCATCATGCCTAAGACATGCATTTAGCCATACAGTAAAACCAGTTCCTGCCAAGTCAAAGTCATCAAGCAAGAGATGGCCCACGTAAGAGTGGGGTGCCTATAGATGCCCCTCCTTAGCATAGGTTGGATGCAACCGAATGCCAAAGTGAGTGGACACCCCACCCTTAGACTAGTCCAAGTGGCGATTAACTTTGTTATTTTGCCATAGTGGCATTCATCGATCGATTCGTGTCGTCTAAAGATTAATTCGGATGTCTCACGAGGGTCACGGAAGGTGGTGATTGAGTTTGTGAGTTTGAATTGTGAGTGGTTAGAGCCCTTGCGCATTTTGTGGCCTTACAAAGATAACACACTTTGAACTGAGAGGTAGATTTTAAAGGCTTTTGTGTCCTTAAGCTCCCTTGCAAGACAAGTTGTAATGGGCAGTTACTTGCGCATTTTGCGGCTTTATAGATCTCCCATGTTACAGTACGTTAGGCTTGCAAGCGTCCTAATCTAGAGTCATCCGGATTATTCTTTATGCCATTCGAACTTTTTTATTTGGACATCTTAATTCGTAACAGAGATTTTCGCAAATTGAAGTATAGTTATGTTAATGCAGGAGTAATCATTCTGTATTTTGAGATAATCAAGTTGACACTAAGAGTTCAGGTCGGTCGCCCCATGTTTCACGTATGATCTCGGAGAAAACCAATGAGTCGGAGAAAACTAAAATCAATTATTATTGCTATATCGACACCCATTGAGGACTATGAAAGACCGCCGAGTGCCTTGGATGTCATGCGTTTTATATTTTAAAAAAAATAGATTTTTAAAAGATTTTTCAGTCTTTTATTTTAAAGACCTCCACCTGATCTCGCAGGTGGGCATTGTGTTCGCCAACCCCAAGTGCAAGGATGGGATGTAGTAATAATTCGATCGTGAGACCGAGATCATCCTCAGGGATTTTCGTAACAATTCTAAACTATGTAACTAGGATTATCTAAATTTGGATTTGAAATAAAAAATAAATTTTGGAAACATAAAACTTTCTACTTTTAAAATAAATCAGGAAACTAAGCACTAGAGCGTCAAGGATCTACTTATAATCAATTGATCATAATGTTAATTCAATCATTCAAGTTAATAACTCAATTGGAATCGGAGTCCTATCCCTATCCAATAAGAATATGGAGAAATTAAATCATCATAATATATCTAACATGGATGGATCATCTATTGATATATATAGTTCCCTCATAATAAACTAAGGCATTGGGCGTTTTTTTTTAACATGACTCGGCCCGAACATAACCCACACGACCCAACCCAGACCGACTGAAAAGCACCCAAAGGTGCTGCTGGTATGTCTCAAACCTGAGACCAGCTGGTTGATAAACTCAGACTCAACCAACTGGGCTATAGGCCCTTCCACATTGGGCGTATTCAATCACACATGTCAATCCTTCACAAAACAAGTGAAATGACATTCATGGTTCTTCCTCAAATCCTGTCACTAGACTTAATTTAAAATCATGAATTGAACTTCAATCAAACCAATATTAATTCATAAAACATCAATCTCAGATTAAACTAAAAGATATAACGTCTAGTTCTAGATAAGCACCAATTAGGATACTTGGTTTGTAAGATCACATAGCATCCACCACGTCATGATGAATCTGAGATCTTTACAACCCAAAATCCTCTCAACAATAGCCCATTGATCAATATCAGTTAATCAAAACATCTCATGTAAATACATCACAAGATATAGAAGATTAAACTAAAACTACCAACTTTATTTCAAACCAAAACTAAAATTGTTCATCATTAAATCTCAAAGTACTAGAATCAAATAAAACTAAGCATTGCAAACAAGTATATTCTTCACCTCTTAGCCCTAGCTAAGAGGTTTAGCCGACCATGGAACAAGTTAAACTAAAACCAAAAGAAAAACTACTAAAAACATAAACTACAACTAGAAAACCCAAAAAATAAAGTTGTAGAAGCTCCCCTTTGATCTTCTCCACCTCTAGCATGACTGAGACTCTTCTAGGATGCCTTATGAGGAGTGTGGAGGTGTCCTTTTATAGCAAAAATTGCCCATCGACTTGGAATCTTCGAGAATTGCGTAAGTTCTTACGCAGTCTAGGGTAGTGGCTGACTGGTCGGAGGTAGGCTCCGACCGGATCAGAGCTCAAATAGCAACAATAATTACTGAAATATTGAATTCTAGGCATCTACCTGACCTCTCTGCCAACCGATCAGACGATCGATCAAACGACCTGGTTGCATCTGATAAAAACAGTCCAACGAGTTTGCACCAATTCTGTCAAAATTCGACCAGTCGGAAAAGTGAGAACGAACGGTCGTCAACGCAACAGCAGGGCTATTTCCTATAGTTTTTGAATTTTACTTTTCTGGCCCTGCAGCTCTACACTCTGTCTTTTCTGGACAATTCAAGCATTGTAACTTATTGTTTCCTAATTATTTTTAAGCTTTAATTTCTTCCACCTCTAGGTTATTGTTCACTTAATCTTTTAAGTGCTTCAAAGTGGTCATTTTAACATGTAATTCATGAAGTCTCTCTCACAGTCCTACAATCACAAATACACTAATAAGTTGGGTCTTTTAGCAGTTAGATCAATGTAAATGTGTAATAAATTGGGGTTAGAATGTGCACAACTCAGAGCTCAACATGTTGATAGATGGATTTTTATTTAGCATCTTTTTTTTTTTTTTTAAGATCCTCACCTGTAGAACATGGTTTCATGGGGTATTTATTGTAAAGATGGTTTTTACGATTTTTTTATCCTTTATTTTGAAAACCTCTGCCTGATCTCGCGGGTGGGCGTTGACAGGCAAGTTTTTATCTTGAGCCCATTTATTTTTACAAAGGAAAATACGATTCCACTTGGGAATGCACTTACTTCGATCTGTCATCCCCTGGCCAGATGGCCATGGTCGAGATCGGGCGGCACGAATTGTTTTATTGCATGTTATTTATTTTTTTATTTTTTTAAAATCAACCCCGTCATCTAGGGTCTGGATGGTTTGGACCGAGTCTGGATGGTCAAGATTTGGACTTATTGCATGGTTGTTGAAAGGTCCATTCCGTCGTCCCAAGTCTGGACAGTTCTCTACTGGGGGAAGTATGAAGTTTCCATCTATTATCAGCTTCTACTGCTGATAAGGCACCCGATCCATTTCACGTCATCAAACAAGACGAGCACACACAGTTAAGTATCATAGTTTTACATCTTTGAATGAACTGATTTAGGGTTTATAGCCAATATACCCACAAAGTTGTCTGTTCCTTTTGTGTAATGCACATAGACCACGTATCATTCGACATACTCCTTTGGCCACAAGATGGACCACATCCTCACATTTCCCATGATCGGCCAGTGATTGCCTTTTGATTCCCTTTTGAGTGACATAGGTAATGTCAAATTCAGAAAGAGACAATTGCCATTTTGCAATCCTAACTGTCAATGCCGACTTTTCGAACAAATACTTCAGGCGATCCATGCAAGCAAGTGTTCGCTTCCCCAAGTGTAGGGTTGCGATGTAGTAATAAACTCGGTAAGACCGAGGTCGATCCACGAGGACTTGTGTAGAAATTCACAAACACTTCCAATAGTGTCTATTGAGAGCTAACAACCAGATTTTGTATGAGATTGATGTGAGTAACAATTTTAACTAACTTGAAGGTAAACAATTATAAAAAGGCACTAGGGTTTCAAGGATCCACTTGTAGCAATCCTTGATGTTCAATCCGCTGTGGTTTCTCACTTTCTCAACTAGAATCGATATTAAGATCTATCTAGCCGGATGATAGAGCTGTTAAACCAAACAATATGTCATATGTAAGTCCAATGCATATGATTCACTCAATGTAAGCTAGGCTGAGCATGCTCAATTGCATAGGTCAGTTCCAATTCCAATAGACTCAGATCACAATCATAACCATCCTCAAGTCCTGTGACAAGACAAGGTTAGATTACAATTTGAACTTGATTCAAATCACATGCACAGTCTCCTACATAATTCAGAAAACCAGAAAAATAGAACTTTGGTAAGAAGTCCCCACATGAAGATCATAGTACTAGAGCGTACTCCAATTCCTCGGATCATACAAGTCTAGACTAATACAAAGCAGTTAAGAACTTAAGTAATTCTCCCAAACATCCATGAGTCATCATAAGACTAAGAAAAACTATTTAAAACTTGTATAAACTTCAAACCATTGTTCATAAACATGAATTCTGAATTTAAAACCAACTTAGAACGAATTGAAACATCTTAGATCCACTACAAGCTTCACCTCTTAGCCCTAGCTAAGAGGTTTAGCTGCTCATGATCCAAGGAAACATGAAACAACTTAAGAAAAGCATAAAACAGTAAAAACAAACTAGAAGGAGTTGTGGAACTTCGAAATCCACTTCCGCTGCCTCCAACCTTGCTTAAACCCTTCTAAGATACCCTAGGAACGATCCATAGGTGTCCTTTTATAGTGGGGAGGCTCCGCAACTTCAGAAGATTCGAGAATTTGCTGTAACACTTACGCAGTGCGCAGAGAAAATCAGACTGAAAATGGAAAGTTTCTGTTTTAAATACTTGGCCGACCAGTCGGACGACCGGTCGGACTGGCTAGCCGACCGGTCACGACCGGTCGGACTGGCCATTGGAATCACTCCAGCAAGCTTCTAGATTAAAAATTTCTTCTGGCCGACCGATCTGAACCGGTCGGACTGTTCTGCGACCGGTCACGACCGGTCGGGCTGCATTGGTCTTCATCCAGTGTGTACACAGGGTTGGCCGACCGATCTTGACAGGTCTGGCTCCCTTGGCCGACCGGTCGGACGACCTGGTCGTGGCCATTGCTTCTTCATGTTCTTCTTCTTTTCTTCTCTCTTTGCTTCCTTCTTTCTTTGGTCCTCCTTGATCTTCATTCCAATGGTTCTAAATGGACCTTTTCATCTTCAATTAGGTGGAGTCCACTCTCATTCCTGTAATTAAAAAACATGCATTTAATTAGCTTTGAATCATGAAAACCTCGCACAATGAGTGATGAATTGGGGTTAGAATATGCACAATTAAGAGCTCAACATCAAGCATGAGAATCGGATACGCGATCATGTATTGGCACAGGCATTGAGTGGCCCATACGAGGGCAAGGCTTGTTTTCTCAATCGAGGAGTATTTAGACTCATACTCTGTGAATCGATGATTGAGATAATAAATGTCTCGCTCTTTACGTCCCATGTCATCGTGTTGACCGAGAACGCATCTGATCACGTCAATGCATGACTACCAAGATGTAGAGTAGCAATGGCCTTCCTGGTACTAGCGGGACAATCACAGTAGGATCTTTTAAGTATTCTTTGATTCTTTCGAAGTCCTTTTAACATTCCTCATTTCATTCTTTTGGCGCACTCTTCCAGGACAACTTAATTATGGGCTCACATACGGGTGTAAGCTGGGGATGAAGTGACTAATGTATTGGATTATTTCCAAGAAGCCTTGGATCTCCTTTTCAATTCTTGGGGTTGGCATTTCGATAATCACTTTGGTTTTCGACTCGTCTACTCAGATGCCATCTTTGCTGACGATGAACCCGAGTGACTTGCCTCCGATTGCCTCGAAGACACATTTTCGTGGGTTATGTCGGAGCTTGAATTTTACCAACCGGTCGAAGAGATTTTCCAGATCTTTGAAGTGCCTCCAGGAGTGACCTTCTAGTCTGATGAAGGTCCATTTTCATGTTTTCATAGGATATGATAGATTAGAATAGATTAGGTTTGCTTCATTTTGTTTTTTCTTTTGTTTGTGCTTAGTAATGATCATAATTCTCCTAGTTTTATGGAGAAATCCCCCTCTTTAGATCAATCTCTTAAGTACTCTCTTACTCACTCCTCTTTATTTTCATTGATCTCATGCTACTCTCACTTCATATCTTTGTAACATTGAGAACAATGTAAGTTTTAGGTTGGGGGTGGGATTCCTACAGAAATATCAGCTGTTCTTGAGCAAAATTAAAAAAAAAAAAAAATCAATTTTCATATTTCAAAACTCTTTTAGAAATTTAATTTTTCATGTACCTGAGTGTATTTGGATACGTGGTGATGAGATCCATGGTAATGCGATTGTTGAAAACCTAGAGACTAGCTGATAAGTAGTTTTCAAAAGAGCTCCTTTCATGAATTGGTTAATACAAAATCTTAAACATTGATTGAGTCTAAAATTCACAATTCACATTTGACTGACAATCCTTAAAGTTAAGCTTAAACCATAATGTTTAACCGGATGATTACTTCAAAGTGCTAGGAATCAAGCCTGAAGATCCCTGTCTACCTAGTTATGAGTTTTTTTTTTTTTAAAGAGCGAGAATTGAAGAATTGAAAGAAAGAAAAAGAAGAGAATAGTTTAAATAAAAAACAGCTAAAAAACAGTGACATAAGAAGGGCTACCTATTGACACAAAAGGAATGGAAATAGAGTGAAAGTTGTCGATGAAAAAGTCAAAAGCTGAAAAGAAAAGAAAAATATTATTGCAAAAAAAAGGATTTGGGTTCGAAATCAATATCTTGTGTTGATCTAACCACTTTTTGGATGATTATCATAGTAAACTTTATAGTGGAAGGCTGACCTATTGATTTTAAGTTAGAATTCAACGAGCACCCTAGGAACTTGATGTTTGAATTCTTTCTATTAGTCGATTGATGATTTGGAACTCGGATAAATTACTTACTAGTTACATTAGAGTTTAGGCTGAAAAACATCTATTACCTAAGTCTTTGAGTTTTACTATCCCGATGCCTTAGGATATATAGAATTTGTTCTTCTGAAAGATGTTTTGAGATTTGGAAGTATTTTCATATTGTTTGCTTGGGACTAGCTAAATGTTGGTTGAGGAGGGGGGGTTGAGTGCTAAATTTTGCATATTTATTCCCAATTTCATACTATTTTTTCATGAATTCTGTTATTAAATCAACTTAATTAAGTATGTTTCCATGTTTGCAGGTAAAAGATAGAAGTCTGAGGGATTCAAGCTAATTTAAGATGATTTGGAATGCTAAAGAGGAGAAGCCACAGCAAACCAAAACAATGAGGAATCAAGTGACCGAAGAATAAAAGTTAGGAAGTTCAAAGTGCAGAAAATCAGTAAAGATTGAGCGATCGACCAAGCCATCGATCGATTGACACAGGTTCGACCAATAAAAATAATCAAAATTTGGAGCTAAACTCGTTGGATGCATATGATTTTAAGGACTTTCAATCGATCGACCAGGAGGGTTCGATCGATCGAAAAGACTGTTGAGTGCTATCAAGCAGCCGATCAACTGATCCAAATTCCTCTAGAAATTCCCTAAGCTTGCTGGACATATTTTGTGGAGTTCGATCAATGAACAACTTGGATCAATCAATAAACACGAAGAGCGGAATTCAAAAGTTCGTTGCTGGATGTTTTTTGCAATTATTAGTCGATCGATCAATCAATCGACGACAGTGGTGAATACAAAATTATGCAAAATCCTAAGTCGGTGTGGAATTTTCTTATAAATTAAGGGCTTCCCAAACATCTGAAGGCATCCTAGAGCAAAGAGAGAGAGAGGAGGCTACGACACTTCTACTTCGAATTTTCTTTTGTTTTCTAGTTCTAGTTTTTCTGTTTTATAATATTTTTCGATTTGAGATTTAGGGCTCGTTTGGCATCTCTACTCTAGTTCAATAAGAGCTTTTTGAATAAGAGCTACTTCAATAACTCCTTTTTGTTCTAGTTCTATTTAAAATAAGCTTGTTTGGTAAAATCTCTATAAAAAAAAAAAAGCTCTTATTTAAAATAAGCATGTTTGGTAAAAACTTTCAAATAAGAGCTTTTTTTAAGGGTAGCTGATGTCATTTTTAAAGATTACAACAACTTTAATATAAGAGCAATCCAAATGGTTGTTTTGGTGGACCATCCATCATGTGGGGCCCAACATTCTTAATTGTTCCTTATGTGGGGCCCCTCAATGTCCACTACCCATCACCCATCACGTGGACTCCACATTTGATGTGTCCATAGTGTGGGCCCTACCTTTGAAGTGGATTGTCAATCATGTCGGGCCCACTTTTGATATCCACCATTCATCATGTGGGGTGAACCTTCTATGTGGATCATCCATCATATGGCCCACTTTGGATATGGGCCATCCATCATGAGAGACCTTAGATATGGACCGTCCATTGGTGGAGCCCACTTGATATGAACTGTCCATTATGAGGGGCCACACTTTTATGTGGGCCATCCATCATGTGAAGCCCACTCCATCCATTATATGGGCCCACCTTGATGTGGACCATTCATTGTGTGGGGCCCCACCTTCATTATGTGTTGTTCGTCATGTGGGCCCATCTTTGATATCAATTGACCATCATGTGGGCCCACCTTCAATGACCAGCATCCATCACGCGGGTCCCACCTTTGACATGGACTGTCCATCAAATGGGACCCACTTAATGTGCATGTTCCGTCATGTTGGGCCACACTTTGATGCAAGTCATCTATCATGTGGGGCCCACCTTTAATGTGAACCTTTCATTATGTGGGCCCACCTTGATGTGGGGCCCCACTTTAATATGAATCTTTCATCATGAAGGGCCCATCTTTGATGTCCACCATCCATCATGTGGGTCCCACCTTTTTTGTGGACCACTATCATGTGGGGCCCACTTGATATGGATATTCCATCATGTGGAACCCATCTTTGATGTCCACCATGCATCATGTAGGTCCCACCTTGGCTGTGGATCATCCATCATGTGGGGCCTAACCTTTAATATGGATCATTCATCATGTAGGCCCACCTTTAATGTCAACCCTCCATCATGTGGTCTCACATTCAATGTCCACCATCCATCATGTGGGTCCTACCTTTGATGTGGAACATCCATCATGTGGGTCCCATATTTGTTGTGGACCATCTATCATGTGGGGCCCACTTGATGTGGATAGTCCATCATGTGGGACCACCTTTGATGTCCACCATCCATCATGTAGGTCCCACCTTTGCTATGGACCACCCATCATGTGGGGCTGAACCTTCAAGATGGGTCATTCATCATTTCGGCCCACCTTTAATGTCAATCTTCCATCATGTGGTCCCACATTCAATGTCCACCATCCATCGTGTGGGTCCCACCTTTGATGTGGACCATCATCAAGTAGGGCTTGCTTGATGTGGATCGTTCATCATGTAGGGCCACACTTTGATGTGACTATGTATTATGTAGGCCCACCTTCACTATGGGTCATTCATCATGTGGGGCCAACCTTCACTATGGGTCATTTATCATGTGGGCCTTTCTTGAAGAAATTGTAAAGAGGAGAAGAAGGTAAGATGGGAATTACTTGAAAAGTTGAAGGGTAAACTTGTCCGAAATGTCTACCCGCATAAGCCAAATAAGCTCCGTTTCAAAAAGTAATCCCTCTCCAACTTATTAAATCGGAGCTTATTTGCTACTTTTTAAAAAAATAAGCACTTCATTAGACTTTTACCAAACGGTCTAAAAACTTATTTTTTTAGAAATAAGCCAATAAGCTCTTATTTATAGAGATGCCAAACGCCCCCTTAGTTTTATCATGACAATGGCAAATTAATCTCTTAGCCAGGGCTAAGTGGTGATGCTTTTAGGTAGTTTATGATGTTCTAGTTCTAGAGATTCAAGTATTTAGTTTAATTAATGAAGATTGGAATGAATTGGTTTGAATAAAGTTTTAGTTTTAGTTTATGCTTTTTGATTCATTATAAAAAAATTTTCACAATGAATGCTTAGAATTATGTGAAATTGAATTACTTACTAGTTTTGAAAGTGATGATTAGTAAAATCCCTTAATCTATCCTGATTTACCGATATGATAGATGCTTGGAGATTCCCTATGATTTATTTACTTTGTGCTTAAAATGGGAACCAATCAATTGAAATTTCGATTTTGTTTGGATTGTGGATTAATGATTTAACCACTACATCTTCGATTGGATGGAATAAAATTTTGATTCCAATTAAGTTATCTAGTTGAATCAGAAACTAGACTTCATAGATTAATTAGATATAGATCCTTGGCGCTCTAGTGTTTTTGTTTATTTTATTTGGCTGAATTCACCAACTCTATTAGTTCTAGTTTAGTTGTGTTTGTGAATCGTTGCTTTTCTGAAAATCCCTAAGGAATGATCTCGAACTCTCGAAATTACTACATCGTGGCTCTGTACTTGGGGTTGTGAACACTCAGGGTGGTAGAGCCTAGCAAGAAGTTAATTTTTATCTACAACTACCCAACAACTTCGTGCTAAGAATTACATACTAAGAAAATAATTTCATTCCCAATTTGGACTTTATCTAAACAAATACAAATTTATTTAGGGCTCTTATCTCCAACTCTCCTAATAAAACTTAAACTTTATCTAAGGGATTTCTCCATACGTAAAGATCCTTATTGATGACTAAGAAAATCTTGACACTTGATAATGGGCAACCTGGTTCTACACGTGACATGATTTCAAAAAGGCTATAGAACTATGGAGATAATTTATGTGGCCCATGGGCTTCTATATAGCGTTGTTAATAATGTTGGAGACATAGGAATACCCAGTCGCCAATATCAAAACTACACTTCGTGCACCAGCAATTTTCATATATCTTCATGCGATTCTAAGTTAATTGCATATTATCTTTAAGTACCCGTATGATATGGTCACAATTACATAAGGTAGAGTTTACATCATGCATGCTTGTTGAGCCTGGCACATAAGCTTCAATACATAAAGGAAGGCATTCATATACTGCCTGAAAGGGTGGCATTTTAATGGAGTTGTAGAATAAGGTGTTGCACCAGTATTGTGCCCAAGGAATCCATTGAACTCAGTGATGTGGGCCATGACTGGCAAAACATAAGTGGTATTATTCAACAAATCTATTCACCACTTCGTTCCGCCCAACTGACTGAGGTTATATTGAGGCACAATTAAGTGCCTTGTTGAGCAAAAAATGTCTTAGAATTGACTGATAAAAATAGGGTCCTAATCACTAACAATAGACCGTGACATTCCATGCAACTTTGCCGCGTCACGAACAAAATCACCCGCAACCATGGAAGCAGTGTATGGGTGAGCGAGTGCTGAGAAATCATGAGTATACTTGCTGAAACGATTTACCACCACCATTATAGACATTTTACGTTCAGGAGGAAGCCCATCGATGAAGTCCATTGATGGGATCGCCCACGCCTCTGAGGAAATAGGCAGAGGTTGCAATAAGTTGGGAGGGGCGATGGTCTCATATTTTATACACTGACAGTTGTCATATTCAGCCACGTATTTTCAAATGGCCCATTTAATTCCTTTCCAATAAAAATTTGTCAATATTTGTTTGTAAGTTGGTAAAAATCCAGACTGACCCTCGTTTCTTCTTCATCTTTTTATTTTTTTTCCCTTTTTTTACCGGAAGGTGGGAGCACACTTACAGTAATTTTATTGATGTGGGAAGAAAAATAATTTACATTCCCGAAGGGTTGCCAAACCGACTAACCCATCTACTACACAATCACTATGTAAACAAAAACCACAGAGAAGACAAATGCAAATGCAAATGCAAATACAAATACAAATACAAATACGATAAAGAAATAAATATAAAAAAAAAAAAAAAAAAAAACCCACTAAACACAACTGAACATCATGCATGTTACCTCATCCGAATGGAAACAGGGAACCAAGACAGCTGCTAGATGCATACAAACATATCTCTAAACCCTCAGCAGGATAAGCATATTAACCAACACCTACGTCTCTTCTATTCAATGACTAGCCACAACTTGTTAATAATAACTAAGATAAGGCAGAGCTTGGCTCGACGATGATGCCCCGTTTTGCTGATCTCGGTGAATCCCAACCCCAAGATATAAGTCCCTGATTGCGTGCATTTCTACGGCAATCTCTCTCATTTGCATCCGCTCGTATGGAGATTCTACAGAACATGCGATGCCAATTTTGGCCACAGAAGCCAAACACTCGCGCATTTTAGTTCTTGCAATGTGGGATTGTTCTCCATCGTTTAAAGCTTGAACTTCTTCTACGAGCAGTCGTGGATCTACAATCTCCATCACTTGATCAGGTAAAGCCATCCTAACAAATTGATGGAGACTTAGACCATCTTTAAACATGTCATCGGTTGGTCTCTTTCCCGTGAGCATCTCTAAAAGAAGGATACCATAACTGTAGACATCTCCATGTGTAGACGCCTTTCCTCCCATTCCATACTCTGCCATTTACAAGTCTCAAAATTTCGAAATATCAAGGTTTCATTCCAACAATTAAATAAAAGTAGGGATGAGTTTCTGAAATAAAGGAAGTGACAATCATTACAAGCATAGGAAATAATTATCTTATTAATTTTAAACTTTTGAAACTTGAAGTAATCAACTGCTGAAACTAAGAAAAGATTCCTATAACGAACATAAGACTAGGGAAAGGAAAAACTACTGCAACTCAGTTAAAAATCTGGGTGATGTAATTTGTATGGGCTATCTGGGTGATGTAATTTGTCTTCGTTGAGGTTTGAGGGGCATGTGATACTCTGTTATGACAGCTGATCTATCTGTTGGTTGTTGAAGCTGAAAGAGGCTAGTCTGGAGACGCAGAAGAGTTTTCAGCTGTGGCATGTTTTTTTTTTTTTTTTTTTTTTTTTTTTTAATGCCTTCCAGTGTTGTTCGTGTATAATTTTTGCTGCTTTGCTCTGCTGGACGTGGCCCTGTGCATTGGGTGGATGCAGAGTATGGCTTCTCTGTTTTTTTTATTGTCTTTTTGTCTAGCATTGTATAGAGAGTCAGTATATGATATTTGAGGCCCGGCTCTTTTTTTGTGTTGCCCACTGAAAAGTTAAAAACAATTAGTAATAAATGCTCATCCATCGACCTTGCATGCTCAACAGTCGGATACAGTTTTTTTTTTGTGTGTGTGTGTGTGTGTGTGTGTGTGTGTGTGTGGAGAAAAGGGGGTTATCAGATTCATGATTATTCAAGATCGACTGCGGTTTTGCAGATTGGCAGCCTCCTAAACTGTTTGAATCCGATACGGATTTTTAATACATCCAAAATAAATACAGACTCAAAAAATCAAAAGACTCCATCAGTAAAATGCGAAATTTGAACAGCTTGATGTCTCCCTCGACAGAATGGATGGATGGTTTCATGGCACTGGAGACGATCTTGTTATGGACCCCAAAAGCCCCCAAAGTCAGTATCGAAAGATTTTAGCCTCTCTGGTCAAAACCAATCTTGAAACCGATGGATTTAACCGGCCCCACCAAAGGACTCCGCTGATTAAAATGGCTAGCCCCCAGAAGCTTATGCATCAGAGAAGCGGCTTCAGGACTGCCAACACCATTCACCCACTGCAAGCTTGGAGAATAGTAGAGTGGGGAGTTGAGATACCCTGTGGGAGGCAACAGAAGCATAAAAGGATTTGGTGAAAGAATGCCCGGGCTGCCTTCCAGGGGACCTTGCATCGTAGAGCTAGCATTCGCCACGGGATGCAGTTTTAGTTGAAATCTATCTTAACTAAAATTGCTAAAAAGAATCTCCCATCCTCCAATCCTTCGTTCTTACTGAGAGTTCTTTCAAGTTATGCCCTTGCAGCTGGTTTAGTTGCGATTATTGAAGTATGACTTTTACGAAATTATTTATTTTGAGAGCTTTAGGGTGTGTCTAATAGCCACTGAAAAATGGATTCATCTCAATTTAATTAATCGTAATTGTGTGTTGGAGATCTATTTTCTTGGTAGGGATTACGAACAATTCTCATAGCCACCAATTCATACAATCTCCAATGCATAACTAACATTAACCAAAAAGAGATGAACTCAATTTTCAGTGGCCATCAAACAGGCCCTTTTCGCTTTTGTTGAAGTCTATGAGAAATGACTCAGTGCTCTCAGTCTAAAGTTGCATTGAGACAGTTGGATAGTCCAATAGATTGATCCAGACTTCTTCTTCTTTTTTTTCTTTTTTCTTTTTTTAACTAGGATTATATTGATAACTGATAGAAATATACAGCAAAAGATCCACATTCGGGAAGGCCCACCATCAGAAAGCCCGACTGACTCTCCTATCTTATAAAGCGCAAGCTCTCTAAGGCTACCCGTTTCTCACTTCAAATTGTTGATTCATCGCCAGAGATGGCTTAGAACCTAGATTCATTATCTAATGGGATCTTTCCTTTCGAATACTCGCAGTTATCTAATGGATCATTTTTCCTATCTAACAGAATGCTATTGGATCAAATGACAAAGACATTGTTGTTTCCTGCCAGCTCGCGTTTCTTACCTAGTCTATTTAAAGAATCCGCAAGTTATCTTTCCTGCAGGATCTAGAAGTCAAACTGGACTAGGCAAGTTGGTAGAGGAACCCGACCCACCGAAGACCAACTTTATCCAGGAAAATTAACCCTCTAATCACCGCCAGTAATTGTGACAAAGAGGCAATAGATTGATCCAGGCTGTTCATGAGGTCTTCTAACTCTTTCATGGGCTGCCGTGAATAGAAATCACAACGCTTGGATAATTCACCTGCCTATCAGTTGACCTCTTTTTTAAGCCATTCATATTTGGAAGACATGGATGAGATGGTTAGGATTGCCTGATAAAAGTGATTCCTTAGTATCATAACCGATTCACGATGGGCTTCAACAAATAGACCGCCAAAAAATTTCATTGTCACTATTTTTATATAAATGATCCTGACAGTCCATTTGATAGACTATTGATCGAGTGTTCAGTCCCAACCAATTGTGGGATTTTTACATGGTATACTGTGAATTGTGCGGATGACCTAATGACTAGTGCAGATTGATGAATTGAATTGCCCCCTTGGTGCTGTGGGAGCACCATCGTTTCTTGTGTATTCTTATGGTAGGAACTGAAACAACAGTAGCAACAACTCAAGCAATAAAAATGATAATGCAAGCTTCCTATTTAAGAACTCTAGCAAAACATCTAAGAAAGATGAAAGAAAAACCATGAAATTGTTACCTGGAGGAACATAGCCAACAGATCCCTTAATACCAGTTGAGCTGGTTTGATCTTGAGAGGCGTTACTGGCAGCATTAGAAAGGAACCTTGCTAATCCAAAATCACCCACGTGGGCGCACATGTCATCATCCAGTAGAACATTGCTTGGTTTTAGATCGCGATGAACAACCGGTGTGCTACAATGTTGATGAAGATACTCCAATGCAGAGGCGACATCAATGGCTATGTCTAGTCTTTGAATAAGGTTCAAAATCCTCAACTCAAGCTGCTCGTATGCATTTGGATGCAGCCACTTCTCTAGACTCCCATTAGGCATGTACTCGAACACTAGAGCTTTGAACTCATCGCCTTTAAAATTGATGGTTGAGCATGCAGTTATGATTTTAACTAGATTCCGATGCCAGATATTTCTCAAGGCTTCACATTCAGCAAGGAAACTCCTTAAAGCTCCTCGTTGATGAAGATTGAGAACTTTCACCTGCAACAAGTGTTTCACCTCGATCTAGAATTCCCTTGTACACTGAACCATAACTTTCCATGCCAATCAAATTGTCTGAAGAGAACTCGCCAGTTGCTTTAAAGAGATCCGCATAAGAAACAATCAAACGTTGGCCCTCCAAGAAAGATGCTGGCAAAGACTTCTTGTTGGCCTTTCTTCTCGCCCGACAAACGGTAGCAAAGAGAAATGATAAAAGAATCAAACCTAAAACTGCACCGACCACGGAGAATATTACTATTAGAGAAATAGGCCTTCCATCTTTCTTAGAAGCTTTCTTCGGGCATGCAGGCAGCTGTAATTGTGGGATACCTCCACAAAGCCTCTTGTTTCGAACGACTGAAAATGCACTGGCATTTTTGAAAATCCCTTGATGTGGGACTTCGCCATCAAGATCATTGGATGACAAATCCAAATACTCCAGAAATAGGAATTTCTCCAGATCTACTGGAATACGCCCAGACAAGTTATTATGAGAAAGATCTAGCAGTTTAATGCCTTTTAATTTATTCAAACCTGGAGGAATGGCTCCTTGAAAGATGTTATTGCTCAAATTAAGGACTTCCAGGCTCAGACAATTGCGTAGCATGCTAGGAATTTCACCCATCAATTTGTTGTCAGCAGCATCCAAATATTGAACTTGTTCCAGGTAACCATCTTCCGACGGTAGAGATCCGGCCAAAGAATTCTTGCCTAGATCAAGTTCTATCAAGGAAGGAATACGAAAAACTTCTTTGGGAATGGTACCGTTAAGCACATTTATACGGAGGAATAATGCTTGAAGATGACGACAGTTTCCAAGACTCGAAGGGATACTGCCCTGAAAACGATTTTCAAATAAAGAGAGTTCAACCAAGCGAGTGATGTTGCCAATAGAGGATGGGATTCGTCCGGAAAGTCTGTTTCTGTACAAATACAAGCCTTCCAAATTCTGAAGCTTCCCAACACCAATAGGAATACTACCCATAATAAAGCTCTCGAATATACCCAACCTATTTAAGTTAACGAGATTGCCGATATCTGTTGGGATGCTTCCAGATATGGGGTTTCCTCCTAACCCAAGTTGGGTTAGATGGGTAGAGAGATTGACGATGGTGGTGGGCAGTGTTCCTCTCAGCTGATTGGAACGTATATTTAATATTTCCAAACGGCTACAATTGGTCAAAGAAGTGAGGAAACTCAAGTCATCGTCTCCTTCTCCACCTCCAAACTTATTACTGGGTATACTTAGGATACGGAGATCCTGTAGTCTTCCCAAATTGGCAGACACGGGTCCACTGAAATTATTAAAACCAAAATCAACCGCAACAAGTCCTGAAGAATTGGGTAATGAAACTGGGATCGGTCCAGTAAATGCATTTTGTCCAAGGAAAAATTTTTTGAGATTAGGAAGGGTGAGACCTAGATTGGCTGGAAGGTTTCCGTGAAGTCGGTTATCTCCCACAGAGAAACCAATGATGAATGAGAGGTTGCAAAGTGATGGTGAAATCAGACCGGACAGTTTATTTGAATAGATCTCAAGAATTTGTAACTTCGCTAGCCGTCCTAGCTCATCTGGAATGCTTCCTTCCAAAGTGTTTTCAAATAGATAAAGAGAAACAAGAGACGACAGGTTCCCAAGTGGTGATGGGATGTTGCCAATGAGATTGTTACGGCCAAGATTCAAGGACACGAGCTTTGAGAGAGAGCTAAGCTCGATAGGAATTCTTCCCACGAGCTTGTTTTGAAATAAAAGGATGGATCTGATTTCCGAGCAGTCGGAGAGGTTGTTGGGGATTCCTCCTTGCAGCCTATTGTTGCTTAGATCAAGTTCCCGAAGCCGGAAGAGGCGACCGATTTCATGTGGGATTTGGCCATGGAAGTTGTTGCTCGAGAGGTTGATACTCCTGAGGAAGGTGACACTACAACAATTTTGCCTTTTACCAAGGAAACTTTTCCTGGGTAAACGCTATAATTTCCTGGGTAAAAGTCATTATTGACAAAACTTTTCGCCGCTGGTTTCGTCGAGTTATCACCCTCGGGAAAAACAATTACCAACAAAATGAATTTTTTTGTCGGTAAAAAAAGGAGTTTTACCAACGAAATATTTCGTTGGTAAAAGTCTAGAATTTCGTGGCTGAAGTATAATTCGTCGGTAATTATGAACTTTTTTGCAAGGAAATTAAGACTATTCCCGAGGAATATGTTTCTTGAGAAATGTAATAAGAATTACCGAGTAACGCTTTCCTTGGAAAAAGTAGTAGGAATGATACTATTACTAACGAAATATTTCCTTGGAAATTAACAACAAATATTTCCTTCCGAAACGTGTTTGCCAACAAAATTATTTCCTTCATAACCTGTTATTACATGCAATTCACACCCACCTGAAAGCATTCAATCATATACCAATCAAAATGACCATTTAATCATAATAATGTTTTGAATAAAATCAAAATGTCAATCCCACAAGTACATACAACAAATGTAAAAACAAAAATCTATCAAAACATCCCCGCTGTCACCAACAATCTGCAAAAAAAGCATTCAATCATATACCAATCAAAATGACCATTTAATCATAATAATGTTTTGAATAAAATCAAAATGTCAATCCCACAAAGTACATACAACAAATACAAAAAAAAAAAAAAAAATAAATAAAAATAATCTATCAACACAAACATCCCCGCTGTCAGCAACAATCTGCAAAAAAAAAAAAAAAAAAAAAAAACAATATTAGTAATTAGTAACATTTACAATTATAACTTGAATTGAAGATATTTAAAAAAAGTTGTCTTTAAATTTCTATCATTATCGATAACCACAATATATATACAAGTCAAAATGAGCACAACCATCCATAAAACATCCCCACGATCATATATATCAAATTGATGTCCTGATTAGTTAAGAGGAGATCAATCATTTATAAAATATATAGATATGTATATCTAAGCATTTGTTTATGAAGATAGAACCATTGATAATTTTCCTTTTTTTACCATAATTTAGCATCCACCAATCAGCCAATTTACGAAACAAAATAGATTTAATTTTCAATTTTCGAATAATCTAGATAAAGAGATGATTTGGGTGTTCTAAGTCATACATTTATGTTGTAGCTGTTGAATGAAAGGCTTGTGTACTGAATTCTCTGTCAACATGACATAACTTTGCTAGGCTGGCATTTACAAGCATAGTTCAGAAACCATCTTTCGTCAGGATTAACCTATATGGATATTGACATATAAAAGGTAACAGTCCACTAAAAATCATTTTCTGGAATTTCTGAGACCTGTAGGAACTTAACTGTTACCATTTCCATAATTTCTTTTCAAGAAAAGAAACCCCAACGAATACAATTGAATTATAAAGTAAAAAAGTAAGAGGCAAAACCACATGAACTAGCAATCTGTTTAGCCAAAGGAGTAAATGGATAATTGCTTGTTGCATCAATTTCGGCAACATATGAAGAACATAGACATGGTCTTAGTGTGAATTATTCACAAAGATAACTTAAAGATAATGCTTAGAAAACATCATGAAACACCAAAAATATCAATGCCATGGAAAACTATAAATTTAAACTGTATGAAACATTCCTTAAAGTGAAGCAGGCAGAGACATATACTTACAAAAGGTTTCCATCCAAAATTCTTGTTAGAAGCCAACCCATAAAGTGAAAAACAATGTCAAAATTTTCACATGACTAAAGCAATCGGTAAGATGTATCAATTACAACTTGGAAATTAGATAGAAAAGATCCAAATCAGTCACTCCTTTAGAATGTAGAAATCCCAAATAAACAAATTCCAAACACACCACTAAAAAATTCCAAATCAACCAAATCCAAATACACTATGGAAAACATCAAATCAACTAAATCCAAACACCACAAAAAAAACTCCAAATCAACTAAATCTCATACTCAATTCTTTCATTTATCCATTACTGTCAGAACATTAAAAAAAAAAATCAATAAACAAATCACAACCTGGAATTTAACTATTGTTTTTTCTAAGAACTTGTCCGTAATAGAAAGAATTTATATTACAATGTGCCCTTGATAGGAACGGCATGATGTGCTTACTTCATACATGGAAAACCTGCAACATGACAAGATAACTGTTCTGGAGTGAATCTCTTGTGAGGAACAAATTTCTTAATTTTTTTCAGTAATTAGGACTTTGTTTGGGAAAATGTATAGTAACAATCTTTTGTCTGAAAAAAAATTCAGACTTAGATCTCAATTTTAACCATTCTCAATGATTTGTCATCAGCTCCAGCTCTGACTATATTCCATATTATGTCAAGCTACAAAGAACTAAAATCAATATCCCAAAAGCTAATAAAAAAAGGCAGAGTATAAAAAATGTTTACATAAATAACAAGCTATACCCAAAAAGAAAGAAATAAAAAGAGGTACCTCCTTAGGCACTGCTTACCTGGCAAGTGATAGGAGAACCCGAAGTAGTGAAGATTCAGTGAAGATTAAATCATTTCCAAATTTTCGTGCTCACCATTGTTGATATGGTTTAACTTTATCCCTGTACTCACAAAAGTGCACCCATGCAGAAAATATAGGAAAACAGATATGGGAATTAAGCACTTAACCAATTCATTGACATTGACATTTATTTTTAGACATGTCAAACGCCCCCTTATATTCATGTACCAATAGCATAACCACTGACATTGAAAGAAACACATTTGATATACCCACAAACACTACTCGTACCAAAGCAAAAATGAGAAAGCTATGGATGGATAACTTAGCTGAAGTCACTTTGTACTACACTGAATTCCACACCAACAGCTTAGGTTCACAAAAGATGGGCCCCATTTGTACCAAACTACCAAACCTAGGTCAGCGCACCGTATAAAACCTCCTGATTAACAGTTCCATGATAAACTAAGCATCACCTGTTTGTGTGAGTGCCAACAGATTTCTGGATGAACTGATTCCCCATCTCCGAGTATCTGAATGGCAACAACAACTTTTCTTGTTATCTGTGGCTTATCTTCCACATCACGGCCTTCATCAATCTTCCACACAAAAATCCTCCCATCTACATTCGCACTACACAAAAGCAAGAAAATAACCAATAAAGAAACCAAAAAGCAAATGGAGAAGCACAAATGAAGAAACACCTAGCCAAAAGGTGAACATCCTCAACAAAGCCATGTAAGTGACTCTCTGACAAAATCAACAATATCAGAAAGAATTGGTTACTTGTAACAAAAACATTAGACTAGCAAAACCCATTTCAAAGATATCCTAATTCCTGAATGAACAAAAGGGTTGTTTTGGATTCTTTATTTGTTTTTGTGTTTGGGGATGGATTCTAAGAGTTTTGGGTCATGGAATTTTTATTTTTATTTTTGTTATTTAGAGAAATCATTATTTTCTTTTTGGATGTTTATGTATTTATGGGTATTTTGCAGATGTGTTTATGTGATCTAGTTTCATTTATTTTGAAGATTTTTTTTCTTTTTTTAGTGAAATGTGTTTTCTTTTCTTTTTTCATTTTCCATCTTTTTTCTGCATTCATATGAAGCTAACCTCCTAAAATGAAATGGATGCCGGATCCACAAAACATACCCTACCACCTTCCTTGTCTAACCTATCCATAATGGAGTTAACCTCAGCTACAAGTTGGATTTGTAAGCTGATTTCCACAGCATTGAATCATTTCCGACCATCTCGAAAGTAGAACAACAAAATCTATCAAAGAAGCAAATTCGGAGAGAGAGAGAGAGAGAGAGAGAGAGAGAGAGAGAGAGAGTGAAATGAGCGGAGAATCGCAGCGGATTCCATGGAAGACGAGGAGAAATGCCAGAAGCAGAGATCGACATCGAGATCAGGAGTTGTGAAAATTAAGAGAGAGAGAGAGAGAGAGAGAGAGAGAGAGAGAGAGAGAGAGAGAGAGAGAGAGAGAGACTTACAGTGAAATGAGCGGAGAATCGCAGCAGATTCCATGGAAGACGAGGAGAAATGCCAGAAGCAGAGATCGAGATCGAGATCGGGAGTTGTGAAAATTAAGAGAGAGAGAGAGAGAGAGAGAGAGAGAGAGAGGGAAATCGGAGGCGGAGGGCGCCGGGAGCGAGAGAGAGAGAGAGAAAGGGGGAAGGGAATTAGGGCATTTTGGTTTTCCCTCTCTCAGATGGAGAGAGTGGGCGTGGATTGGGTACACCGCCACCAGGACTAGGGGCGCGAATTAGGTGTTACCCCGGGAACAGCTTAGTGGGTGTTACCCCTACCGTATGGCCCACATGGATGATATTTTGTATATCCACTCCGTCCATCTTTTTCTACATCCCATTTTGAGAATATATTCAAAAAATTATGCAGATCTAAATTTCAAGTGGACCATACCACTAGGAACAGTCTGATTGAGTGCCATACCATTAAAAATTCCAAAGAGCCCATCGTAAGGTTTTGGAAATTTTTATTTTCAATCCAAGCTCTTTATAATGTAAATAATGTCTTGATGAAGTGAAACTATAAATATCAGATTGATCAAAAACTTTTGTGGACCACAAAACCTTTTTAATGATTATTCAGCACTATTTCTAGTAGTATGGTCCACTTGAGATTTGGATCATCTTCGAGCTTTGGATTACATCGTAAAATCATGTGTTAAAACATATAGACGGAGTGGATATATACAAAATACATCAATATGGGCCCCACACGGTTAGGGTAACACCCACTAAGCTGTTCCCGGGGTAACACCTAATTCGCGCCCCAGGACTAGCCAGAGACGGGCGATCATATCAGGGTCTCCGTGGGGCCCACCGTTATATATGTATTTTATCCAAGCCGTGCATCCATTTTGAAACCTAATTTTAGGCCATGATCCCAAAAAGGAAGCAGACAGAAGGCTCGAGTGGACCATACCACAGGAAGGATGGGTAACGATGATCACCATCGTTGAAACTTTCCTAGGGCCCACCGTGATGTTTATTTGCCATCCAACTTGTTCATAAGGTCGCATAGACCTGGATGAAAGGAAAACATAAAATTCAGTGGGCCTTAGGAAGTTTTTAATGGTAAGCACTCAATCCCCACTATTTCCTATGGTGTGGTCCACCTGAGATTTGGATCGGCCTAATATTTTAGACCACGTCTTAAAATGGGCTGCAAAAAGGGATGGACGATAAGGATATATATCAAATCGTCAAGATGGACTAAGTGTCCCACCAAAATGAATCCACCTAGGCCCGGAAACCAACGGAAAAACTGGGAGATGCTCCGTTTTCTCATTGCACTTCTTACTGCATACACTTAAGACAGTCCAATCCATTGATTTGGACTATTCATTAGGTCCACCATGCATTTCATGGGCTATCATGCAAACATCACACCAATCTAACAAATATGAACCATTTGATCAATGGTCATTTATATGGACTGTCCAGATAATTTACCAAAAAATAGGTCTAATCAACAATTTGATGCTTTCATTTGTTAGGCCCTACATGCATTGCCTATGATTATAAACCAACCCATCCATGGCTTAAAGAATGGACGGTTGTAAAAAGTAAGACCAAATCAAAGGTTGATTATGTCTCTTATCAATATGATTTTTGTTGTTTTGGACTAAATGAGCAGTTCAAATTGATTGAATGGACCATCCAAGTGGACTGATGTAATTAGGATGGTCCAACTTACGGTGCAACATTTTTGCAACCAAGTACACACGCGGTAAGCCCACCTAATCAGCCCTGGAAGACCAATGTCAACAACTTTTACCGAGGAATTTGTTCATAGGTAAAAGTGAGTTAATACCTTCATATTTTTAGCCACGAAGAAACACCCCTTGTACCCACGAAATATAAATTTCCTCGGCATTTGTCACTTTTGACAAGGAACATTTCCCTCGCTAAAAGTGAATCAGTATTTACCCAGGAAATTTAAATTTCGTTGGTAAAAGTATGTTATTACCCAGGAAATTTGTTTCCTCGGTAAAAAATTCCTGGGTAAAGGTCATTTTTCTTGTAGTGTGAGATTTGCTACGCGAGGTGATATGGACCCCACCAATCCGTGGGACCCAAGATTCAAGGTGGTGACCCTTTGAGGATGCCGGCGACCGCATGTGACTCCTTCCCAGTTACAGAAATGGAGGGAATCATTCCATGAGCTAAAGACCCTGAACGGATCTTTGGATATCTGATCCTTGAGTGCTATCAAGGCCAGTCGATCCGTCTCGTTTCCTAAGGCAGGGGAGCCGATTCCTAAGCAGCTCATGCAAGGGAGAATAAGGAAGGCAAGGAGTTGTAATGACCAAAATACCTTTGGAAGTACAAGTCCAAGCTTCATCATTCTTGTCACTGAAATGGCTACTGACAAAACAAAAGATCAAAAACAAAGGCAGCCTCTGATGGGGAGTAGCGTTCTAACCTTCGTATATTTATAATAGGAGTTGGATTTGCTGAGATGGTCCGATGATTTGAACTGTCAATGTTCTGGATACCGTGCTAATTAAGCTGTTACATTATAATCAACACTTAGAGATGATACTAAACCTTTGATTTTAATGGTTGAATGGGATCCATTGAAAGGAGTTAGCGCTTTCTGAATGAATTTTTTTACCTTGTTGCAAAGGAGGTAAGTCTCCGTATTTTTTTTTTCTTTCTTTTTTTTTTTTTGGCTAGCACACACACCCCACTATTAGCACACCTACCCCCACTAAAGTCACACCGCAGTATTAGCCATCCCTACTTGGGAATTGATACCAAGACATCAATGTTGAAAGAGGTTATCTTTACTTCGTCTACCACTTGAGTTATGGATTCGAGTGTGAGCCTGGAGACTTAAAAGAACTTATTCTTTCACCGTTACTTTATAATTAGTTTAATATTTCTCAAAGGAATAAGAATATAAAAATAAATTAAAGAAGGTTAAACGTTGTCAATTTCATTAATATTTGAAATCTTACTCATTACAGCCAACAAGGTATGAAATAATCAAATTAATAAATGAGAAAGAAGGATAAATACCTAATACATTATCAGAACAAACGATCAAAGCGAGTGGTCAATAGGATATGATCAAAGCCAAGATCCGGGGACATGAAGGACCGGTCCCAGATCGATAATGGTCACTTAACATCCCTTTTGGTGGCCTACGTTCTACACTTCGAGGTGTCGGACGATCCATATCAAATCACCTACTGCATTTAACGATCTATAAGGTGATGGTTTGGAATAATGGTGGGATTTGATACCCGATACTGATCTGTTATCGGACTAGATCGGATCTAGTTCTTCCATTCTTTTTACTTCGATTGATGTATAGATGGGGAGGCTTGATTGAGCTAATGTGTTTATTTCTCCTAATCTGAGTCCGAACCATAGTTGGGTTTCACTTGGACACTAGTCCGATCTCCAAATCTTCGGAATCTTCTTGAATGTTACTGTCTCTCTGAACATCTCTGGGAAGATCTCCCATTTTGAAATGAATGTGAGAGATGGTTTCGCCGAGTGTATCATTTCTAAATATGTGATAAGATTTCCTCTTGATGGGTCTCTTATAGGCGTGCTGGGTACGTTGGCTCATTAATTAGCATGATAAACGTGGCCATGTGGCATGCGTTAATTCATTTTTCTAAAGGCGGGCGTAAGTGTTTGTACCTCCACATTTATAACCGAATGCATGTCGCCAAAGGAAGATCAAACGAAGATACTCTTGGATAAGAGTACGTTTCATGCCTGTTACAAGCATGTGGTGTTAACAGGTGGCGGCATTTGATTGGTCCACATAAGGATGTTAAAAATGGGTGTAAATAAGTGGCAGTGGCAAAGAGACTTTGGATTCGACAAATATTCCAATAACTACACATATTAAAGTGAACAATCTAACACTTAGGTTAGCATATTTTTCTGTTTATAACTGAAATGGACGATCAAAAAAACTTTTATTAGCTCTTATTTAATCGTTATCCTTTTTTAAACACAGTCCTACAATAGAATAGCTAGGATTGTCAGACAAATCTACTCGTATAGCCCATCCAAAGTATGGCCTACTTGTTAATTGACTCAAATTAAGGTAGATCTCCTAGATACGGCATCTATTCAATGTGATGTCTTGATGGGCCTAACCAATCATGTATGTTAGTGAAGCCTTCAATCTGTGTAGAAATAGGAGTTATCGACCAGCCTGGTCGATCGATCAATCATACCCAAAATAGCACAACAAGTCTCTACATAGTTTCAAGAGATTTCGATCAATCGAAATATAGGCTTCGACCAATCAATAATATTCGAATTAATGGAAAAACTCTTTAGACATTTTTTTGGACAGTTCGGCCCATCGAAATGTCTGGTCGATCGATCGATCGACCGACCCGACCGATCGATAGTTTGTACATTTCTGCACTGTTTTGCAATTTTATCTGTTTTGTTTCTATTTTCGGTTTTATTACTATTTAAGTAGGGTGTAACTAGGATTAGGGTATTCCAAGACGAAAATTAAGGTTGAAAGAGAGCTTGGGTTTTCTCTTGGGTCTTTACTTTGGGGTTTTTATCTCTTGTAACTTCTTAGATCATAGTGATATCGCTTTGTGCCATGGTTTTTTACCGCAAGGGTTTTCCGGGTAAAAATCAAATTATCTCTTAGTGTGATTGCTTGTGTGTCACGTGGTTTGCTTATTTAATTCTCCTTTGCACTTCCGTAAGGTTCCCAACAAGTGGTATCGGAGAATATGTTGGGATATAGATTCGAATCTAAAGACAAATATCATGGCATCTAGCATGAAGTTCTACGTGGAGAAGTAGTCTGACAAAAACAACTTCAACCTATGGAAGGTCAAGATGAAAGGCCTCCTAGTTCAGCAAGTTTGGAACAAGAACTCCTTGGAAGGCGACCGGAGTCTATAACAGAAGAAGAATGGAACAAAGTCGAGAAAAAGGCCAAGATCTCAATTCAATTGTTCTTAATAGATGACATCCTCTATAACATCACGAGGTAGAAGACTGCGGTTGATGCGTGAGTGAAGTTGGAGAATATCTACCAGAAGAAATCTCTGAAAAATTGCTTGTTCTAATGCTTCAATTGTTCAACCTGAATATGGACGAAGGAGGGCTTATGTTAAGGGCCACATCAACAATTTCAACAAACTCGTTTGCAAACTATTGGACGTAGATGAATAGATGAAGTACGAATACTAGGCATATATATTGTTGAATTTTCTTCCAGATTCATATGATTCATTTAAAGACCCTTTGTACATGGGAAGGGAGACCATCATCGTTGAAACCATCATCTCAAGCCCTCCAGTCGAAGGCGATAAGAAAGAAGAGCGGCGACGTAGATATATCTTATGACGCATAGGTTACGAGGGGGAGAAATTCGAAACAGGATACTAAGTCATCTGAGTCGATATCTAAGTCCAAGGGCAATGGAAAAGGAAGTTGAAGTGTTAGGCATGTGGTCAGACAAGGGCACATGAAACGGGATTATAAGAATCCCAAACCGAAGAAAGAGATGATAGGTGAACCTTCAAGGGAGGCCATACTGCAGAATCATCTGAGGGCGTCAATGATGTATACAAAGTTTTGAAGGTGTCCAAGTCAGGATTTCTCAGTGATGAGTGGCTCTTGGCTCAGGGAATTCGTATCACGTGTGCCCTGATCGGAGCGCCTTTATTGCTTACAGGCAATATAAGGTGGTTCGGTGTTTCTAGGCGATGACTACGCATGTAAAGTTGTGGGGACTGGATCAGTGCGCATCAAGATATTCGATGGAATCGAACAAATCTTGACAGATGTGAGGCATGTTCCCAGGTTGAAGAAGAATTTGATTTCTCTTGGTGCACTTGAGGCGACGAGTGCAAGTTTACCAATTTTAATAAGCATTGCAAGGCTTCAAGGGGGTACTCGTTATTATAAAGGCACAAAGGCATAGAAACCTTTACATGTTGATTGGAAACACTTCAGCAGGTGGAGTTGCAGCGACTGTAGCAGATTCCACGTCTGCACATATGTGGCATGCATGCTTAAGCCATATAAGTGAGTGGGGCATGAAGGTACTTTCTAATCATTCGTTGATTCCTGCATTTAAAAGCTTTGATTTTAGTATATGCGAGCATTGTATGTATGGTAAACAATCAAGGTTGTCATTTAAATCGGAAAAACATGTATGTAAGTGTGTGTTGAAGTATGTGCACTCAGATGTATGGGGTCGTCACCTGTAGTTTTCGTTGGTGGGTTGTCAAGATTTGTGTCATTCATCGATGACCATAGCAGAAAGGTGTGGGTTTATTTTCTGAAAAGTAAACCCAATGTCTTCACTATTTTCAAGCATTTGAAGGCAATGATGGAAAATCAGTTAGGGCAAAACGTGAAAGTACTGAGAACCGATAACTGTGAAGAGTTTAATCGGTATTGTAAAGATAAAGGGATCGTGAGGCACAATAGAGTGCACCACACACCAAACAAGAAAGCTGTGATAGAGCGAATGAATCAGACTCTCTTGGAGAGAGCCTAGTGCATGTTGAGTAATGCTAGGTTGGGTGATGAGTTATAGACTGGAATCAGTTAGCACGATTTATTACCTGATAAATCGGTCCTCTTTTATGGCTATTGATTGTAAAATTCCAGAAGAAGTGTGGAGTGGTTATTCAAGTAACTACTTGAGTCTGCGAGTTTTTATGTTATGATGCTTACTCTCATGTACCATCAGTTGAGAGAGATAAGCTTAGAGCAAAGGGCCATGAAGTGTATCTTTGTAGGCTATGGTGATGGTGTAAAGGGTTACAGACTGTACGACCCTGTCATACCGAAGATCATATTAATTTGTGAGGTCATGTTTGATGAGTGGTCCTTGTTCTGAAAGGATGTGCCAAAGGAACCGGAAAAATTAAAAGTTGCTGACATCCAAATATACAAGGATGAGACACGACCGATCCTAAGACTGCAAGCAGAGGTACAAGATCGGGTATACTAGCTACCTGTGAGAAGAAATCCACCTAGATATCGCATGTTACCGGCAAGGTATAGGGATGATTTAAACATCGAATTCGCCCTTATTATGGATGAGGGGGATCCATATAATTTTCAATAGGCACTTGACAATGTAGATGCCGAAAAGTGGAAGGTGGCAATGTAGGATGAGATTGACTCCCTTTACAAGACAAGACGTAGGCAGCTAGTGGAGTTTCTTATGGGTCGAAAAGTAATTGGGTGTAAATGAATTTTTCAGAAGAAACGGGATAAGTACAAGGTGAGATTGGTGTCAAAGGGATATGCTCAGTGAGAAGGTGTGGACTTCAGTGAGATCTTTACACCAGTTGTGAAGCAAATATCTATTAGATCCGTGTTGGTGCTGGTTGCCCAATATGACCTTGAGTTGGAACAAACGGATGTAAAAATTGCTTTCCTGCTTGGGTTGGATGACAGTCCAAGACAAAAATTAGGGTTGAGAAGAGAGCTTTGGTATGAGAGAGAGCTTAGATTCTCTTGGGTCTTTGCTATGGCTTGCTTGATCTCTTGTAACTTCTGATATCATATTGATATCACTTGGTGCTGTAGTTTTTCTTGTAAGGGTTTTTCCATGTTAACGTACACACGGTGGCACTAAGTGTAGACGTGTAATATGTTAACGTATGTTACCCAGTGGCACTAACTGTAGACGTGGAATATGTTAACGTATGTTACACGGTTTGAAATTGGGACCGAGTGTTGGTAAGTTAATTAAATCATCATAAAATCATATCCCCCAATCTTGACTGCTGATTCACGGACATTTTTAAATTAAAAGGACAAAGAAGAAAGCGCGTCCTACGTTTACAATAAGGATGTTATTTTTCAATTAAAAAATAAAATAATTCCTACATTTACGAAAAAATCGCGGTGATCAAGTCTTAGGAATCTGGACAGTCCACCGTTTAGGTGGACAACACATTTACATTGCATATGGATCATTCTCATCATTTTTCTCGCTAGTGGTCGGTGCTCTGTGGGCCCCACCATGATGTATGTGTTCTATCCATGCCATCCATTCATTATTTCAGATCATTTTAGTGCTTGATGGTAAAAAAAAAAAAAAAATAGGCAGATCTAAATCTCAGGTGAACCACACCACAGAAAACAGTAGTGATTGAATGTCCACCATAAAAAAAACCTCCTAGGGCCCAATATAATGCTTATTTGACATCGAACCTGATGATTAGGTCATACGGACCTAGATGAAGAGAAAAAAACAAATATCAGCTTGATCCAATACTTTTGTGGCTCCCAAGAAGTTTTTAATGGTGTGACTTTAATCAACAATGTTTCCTGTGATGTGGTCCACTTGAGATTTGGATCTACCTCATTTTTCGGATCATACCATAAAATGATCTTTAAAAATGGATGGACAGAATGGATGAAACACATACATCATGGTACGGCCCACAGAGCACTGACCCAGGTCACTAGCTAATCCCCGTCAGTTGAATCAAGGGATGCCTAGAACTTGGACCCGACCCATTTGGCAAGGCAAGTTGAACTTTTTGACGCAGGGGATAGGTCCAAGTATAGATTAATAAAAAATAAAAATAAAAAATCATTTATTTAATGGGTGGGGTCCGGCCATAGCAGGACTCAGACTCTCTTCCAGTCAAGAGATTCTGGAGCTATGCTCATCTACAGTGAGGCGCATGAAATCAACTGCGGATCACCCAACATGGACATACTTATAGAACTGAAAATCCAAGGTCATAACGAATATATATATCCTCTGCTTTGCTTAGCCCACACGTGCGTACAAGGCAACTTATGTACAAGCCAACATCCAAGCCGTCCATCAGGTGGTTATGACCGTGCAGACGTTTTTTATCCAAAAACAAATCCCAGCCGTTCAGCAGATGGGCCACAATGTTAGAAACAGTTGGACGAGTAAGAAAACCAGAAATAATTATTAAAAAAAAAAAATCAGCCCCGCACTTGTTTTGTCAACTCGTGGCCCACCTATCAAGTGCGCCTACGTGAATCTTGGGCAAGAGCATCTAAGTAACGGTAGCACCATGATGATGAATAGATAGTAGCTCTTCTTCTTCTTCTTCTTCTTCTTCTTTTTAATTTTTATTTTTATTTATATTTATTTATTTTTATTTTTTTTTACGGGTGGATATTTTACCACTTATGGGCTTCGAAACCGAGACCCCTTGTTGAAACTTAGCAGAGTCTACCAAGGAGGCAAGGCCCCGAACCCATGAATAGATTGTAGCTTATACCAACTTGTGATGCAGAGCAAGAACCCCCTCATGAAGGGCGAGTATCGAACACATTTCTATTCTACGACCGAAAAAAGATCAAGGAAAAGTGGCAGAAATTTAGCAAATTTCAGTCGCCTAATGGCTTTTCTACGGATTACTCGACAGATCTAGTCTATCACCTGAAGATTTATCCAGATTGCAAGGCTGAATTCTCTAGATGATTTTTGCCTATTTCGACCAATCCATTGGTCGGCACTCAACTTCGACCAGTCGGCGGATCGGGTTGACAGGTCAAAGGGTTCCAATAGATTTGTGCGAACTTGCGTGATTTTTCTGATTTAGTTTCCTTATTTGATTAAGACTTCTCTAATATTATCTAGGGTTTGTTAGGGTTGTTTAAGCTCGTTTATTTTCGTTGTTATTCATTTCTCTTCATAATATTAATCAAAACTTCGATTTATTCGATTTTGTCTCGTTGATTCGAGATTTTCCTCGTAGATTCGAGGAAGCCATGTTGAGGAGTCTAGGAAGCCTTGTGGATTCAAGGTAGTTATCCTGTGAGGAAGACGGTCATCAACATAACCACGTCCCTCCCTGCATCAATTGGTATCAGAGTAATGACTCCCCTCAGGCCGATAGCAACTAGCGACGAGTTGGACAACAATCCCATAGTGCGGTGCTCCATGGATTAACTATCTAGCGCAAAGGATGGAAACTTTCTGATGAGAGGATTGGCAAACTAGACAAGAGTTGTAGGCTTCCGTCAACCGTGTAGCGGAGGCCATTAGAACTCTATGTTCATAGTGGAATCCTGCTTCCAGGGTCCACTGGATTTTATAATCAGGTGGATCAGAAAGATCAATCCTATAGGAGGACTGATAAATCTCCCTAGCTTTAATTGTCGGAGTTGCATCGACGAATGACTCTTTGAAGTTGAACAGCTTCTTCGACTGCTGACGCAGAGATCGAGCACCGTGTCTCCCACAAGATAACTGATTCGAATCCACGAATCTCCTGAGAATCCTTAACCTGGACTTCCTTGATTACTCAAGGAGCACTCGAAGAACATAAGCAAACAGAGATAAATCTCAAGCGAAAATTACTTAAAATTGATTAATGAATCATTAACAATGAAATAAACTAGTTTAAATTGTAATATACTGAACAAATTTTAGATGTATAAAAAAATTTTTAGAAAATTTAAGATAAAATCTGACCATTGAGTGGATCATATGACACTTGAACATAAATATAGATTAATTTGTTTTATGAAGTACCGATCTAAACCATAGATCGTACATCCATGTCATATAAAACGTAAACCTACAATCGGATTGTCAATTCGAGTGCTATAAATGGTCTGATCGATGGACGAATGACTTATATCCTCTAAATTGACTATCTTAGAGAATGATCCATCCAATGTGTGCTGATCATCCTATAAATCGTATTATAACGTTCAAAATGGTATAAGTATAATAATTTTTCTTAAGTAGAACTTAAGATGTGAGGCCGGATATATGTATGGCCATAATTTATCGAAGATATTAACCAATCTAGTAATCTAATTTGTGTAAAACTACTTTCATATGATTCATCTTAAGTAGATTCATCATGCTATCTGATTTAATCATATCATATATATACTTAGATCTTTCTAATCATGTGCATGTGTATATTGCATCCTCATGACCATCCATTGTCTCATCTATCATACATAGTTGAACATTGCCACTATTTTTTCATGTACATGTACATCATGGTCTATGATTCTGTGTGGTCAAAATTTAATATTTCATAACCATGTGTAACATACAAGATTGGCACACACACAAACATGTATATACTCCCACCCATGATATTAAGAGAGTACCTTTGATAGGTGTGCCCTCATGGCTATGAACGGTAATACATCATATCTTGTTATCCCAATATCTTTTGAGAGTGAAATAAATTTTAATAGCATGTGCTCACTTTCAAGGAGTAGATAAATGTTTTAGATGATGATGACCACCTATGTGGGACCCGCTTTGAGAGTGGCACGTGTACGTACTCTAAGCTACTCTTAAATAAGATTTTTTTTTCTTAAAATCCCTCTCGTAACATTTTTCTTAAATATCTTCCCATTACTTTTTGAGAGTACATGCATTTACATGTGTTTAACATGTTTTTTTCATGCATGTGTTTAATACAAGAGGACTTTGTTTCATCTATAGAAAGCAATGCCAAGTCTCTTCTCGTAAGCACTTACACTTTAAACAGAGAGAGAGAGAGAGAGAGAGAGAGAGAGAGAGAGAGAGAGAGAGAGAGTTCTGTGAGCTTATCTTCTAATCCAAACCATTTATCCAGTGAGTGCTTTAAGACTATATCTCTTAGATATTTTTTGTCAAATCCAAGTGGACCCCACAAAGTATAAAACTAAGATGAACCATGAGCTGATCATTAGGCAACATGAGTGGGCCCCACATGCCGTCACGTAGGCAGTAATATGGTACCCCACACGCTGCCTCACGTGGGCAAACGCATGGACCCCTTATGCAGACATAATGAATGGCAAGGATCGGCCCCACTCTTTTATAAGGTTTTGTACATGTGGGTTTTTCTGTTTAGATTTGAATTTTTATTTACTTTATTTATCGTTATCATGTTTAATAATATAAATGAATCAATTAGTTTAAAGATCTTATCATTAGACTTATGGTGGGCCAATATAGAAAAAAAAAAAAAAAACTAACATATCTCTAAAAGGGGTCCCACCTTAAGATCTTGTCATTAGAAACATGACAAATGAATTTTAGATGAAAGATCCATCATTGACAAGTAATATAGCGGTGGGCCCCACCAACATTAAAGGCATCCTTAAGTGGGCCACACTGCATTTATTCGAATGAACGATGGATCTTATTCAACAAAGTATAGATCTTTATCGAAAGTCTTATAAATCTTTATCTTCGTTTGTTAATCAAGATCCCTAATCTAATCTTAGATTTAAACAACTAAAGTTTAAATAAAAGACAAAAATGATGATGTGGATTGTTAAATCAATGATTAAGTCCAATCCAACCGTTGATCAAGAGTCTAATAAAACAATTAAGGAATTGAATTTGGGGATAATAAGATCCACCCGACCCAGATCTAGATCGGATCATCTGATCAAGGATCAACTAGGGTTGTTGGACCAAAATTGTGAAAAATAAAGAAATGAACGGTCGGATCGGATGG
Organism: Liriodendron chinense; assembly: GCA_003013855.2. Lineage (NCBI taxonomy): Eukaryota > Viridiplantae > Streptophyta > Magnoliopsida > Magnoliales > Magnoliaceae > Liriodendron > Liriodendron chinense. The sequence goes on from ML058333.1 coordinate 9,532,184, forward strand.
ATCTTAACACCTAATTGTTATAAAGGTTGATCTTGACCTTAGACCCACTTAAATCATGATCTAAACCCATGATTCTTAAGATATGAGTAAGATTTGACTAGTGAATGGACCCGATTATTCACTAAAGGTCGCAAGTGGACCATCTTAAAATCAATATGATCTGATATTGATCTTAATTATCAGATCATGAAATAATTCCATATAAACCATATAAAATGTGTCCAAAACCCTTAGATTAGTAATTCAACTAGTCATAATCGTCCATCAAGGGGCGAATTGATCATAATGGAAGATTAAGTATATAGGAACCTAGATCCAACCGACCATATCTTAAATGAACGGTTCTAATTAAAGTTTAACGGTCGAATCGAGAGGATCTCGGGCTTATATGAAAATGAAGCTAAAATGAACGGTTAAGATTGGTAGATCAGGAACTAAATGTGAAATATGACTAAACCAAAGGTGTGGATCGTTAGCTTAATGATCTAATTGTCAAATCAACGATCATAATTGTGTATTAACGGATAATAATTTATTATATCATGAAATTAAGTATGAAAGTAACCCTATTCGCATAACATTTAAAAGGGAACCCAACGAGAATGAAAACTGAGAACCCGTCAACTAGTCACAGAGGATTGTATCCAAGGAGCTCAAGCAGAATAAAACTTTTAAGTAAGAATCACTACACCAGGATGGTATTTCCAGCATGCATTCATTATGCATTCATGAATCTTGTGATATAAACTGCTTATTTGATATATGTCATTATCTGAAATATGATGTTGAAGTTGAACACCAGACAATTCGGGGATAGAAATCTCTTAAATTCTCGGGCAGAGTTCCTAACCGGAACTCGAGTTGGTACCAAAAGGGCCTCCTCCCAAGGCTGCGGCTCAGGGCTAGAGAAGGAGTATAGTCAGCTCTAGAATAGACTACTCATCGTTGAATGGGTGTTGGCAGGCCGGAAGCTGTGCGCAGCCATGGCCCTGGTGATTCCTGTGTATGGAGTTGTTTATATGATAGATGGCATATTTTATTGTTATTTTGGTAAACATGATATGTATTGAATCATGCAAATTATTATTACTTACTGGGCTTCTAGCTCACGATGTTGTATATGAAAACCATCCAGGAAAAGACATAATAGAGGCGTCTTTATGAAGATCACTTCGACAGAATAACTGATGATAGAGCCAGAAGGAAATAAGAGAATTTAGTTTTTATATCTATGAAGTTATTTATGTTTTGAGTGATTTAGTTCGGACATAAGCCTTAGGGCCATTTGATACTTTGAGACAATTAATAATTAGTTATATGCTATAATGACTGATTAAACTTTTTATTTTAGTGGGTGAATGTATTATGTTTAATTTTAGCACAATATGATAGCTAATACCTCGAACTCGATACCTGAATTGATGGAATTCGGATATCCAAGTTGAGGTGTTACATAAATAGTCTAGCAACCACTTAGAAACCCTAAAACGAGATTACAAGGAATCACAATCGAAAACAGAAAGAAATTAGTTCAAAATAGAAGGACGACCGATCATCAGAGGTCGTCGACCGGTCATCAAAGGCCCCAAATAGTCCAGTAAGCTGGACTGTCTCCATACTTAAATACAATCGGTCTGGGGACCGATCGTCGGATCGCACGACCGGTCGTCGATGGTCTAGACAATCCAGCAAGCTGGTCTGTCTTTCTGCTTAAATTCGACCGGTTAGAGAACTGGTCGTCGGAGCATGCGATCAGTCGGACGATCGGTCGTCAGATGATGTGGATTTGAGATTTTTTTAACATTTTTTCTCCTTCTTTTGATTTTTCCATTGATCCTTCCTTTAGGCCATCTTCTCCATGTAGAGCTCAGCAACCTCCTCTACATTAGTTTCTCCTCCTTCAAAAAAACTCGACATCGAGTTCTCATTTGCCTCTGGTTCATGGTACTCGAACAAGTCATCGACGTTGAAGGTGCGGAAAATTTCAAATTCTTTGGGAAGATTGATAACATAAGCATTGTTGTTGATCTTTCACAGTATTGGCACACGTCCTAACCTTGTTGTGCTTGAGCTTGTTGTACATGTCGGTAGGAAACCATTCCTTACACAAGTGGACCATCACTTGATCCCCGACTTCAAACTACTTTCATCCGGCGATGCTTATCTGCGTCGTCTTTATACTTCTTGTTCGATTCCAACAATTTATTCTGTACTTCGACATGTACTTCAGTGATCCGCTCTGCCATGTTTCCAGCGGCTATGCTCTTTCTAAAAATTTTGGGCAAGGGAACCAAGTCGAGCGTATGACGAGGACTTCGTCCGTAGGACAATCTGAAATGGCGACTTCCCTATTGATCGGTTCACCATGTTATTGAAGGAGAACTAGGCTTGAGACAGGGCCAAGTCCCACTGCTTTGGCTTGTTTCCAAAGATGAACCGAATGAGGTTACCAAATATTTTATTTACAACTTCAGTTTGGCCATCCGTTTGCAGGTAATATGCACTGTCAAACATAAGTTGAGTATCAAATCGACTCCACAAAGTCCACCAAAAGTGGTTCACAAACTTCGTATCATGATCGAACGTGATGGTCTTCGGAATGCCGTGCAACCTCACCTACTTCCCTGAAGAAAAGATTGGCCACATTTGTTGCATTGTATATCTTCTTGCAATGTATGAAGTGTGTTATCTTCAAAAATTGATCTACCACCACAAACAAAGAATCCACACCGCACTAAATTCGTGTGAGACCCAAGATGAAGTCCATAGAGATATCATCTCAAGGACCCTCAGGAACCGGCAACAGAGTTTAAAGTCCCGTATTTTAAGAATGTCCTTTGGAGGCCTGACATGTGTGACACCGCTGCACCATTCTTCCAACATCTCGGCCCAAGTGGGGTAAAAAAAAACCTGTTACTCTACCAAGAATTGTGTTGTCTAATCCCAGATGGTCGCCAAGACCACACCCATAGAGTTCTAGAATGATCTTGTCATGTAGTGAGCTTTGCGGGATACACAAGCAACTCTCGTAGAATAAATACCTGTCTTGGATATGGAAATCACCCGGGTGGCCTTCCTTGCAACGTAGCCACGTATCCTTGAACTCTTCATCTTCAACGTACATTTCTTTTAGGCACTCGAATCCAACTACTTCATTGGCCAAGGTAACATGGAGGACGGCTCGGCGATTCAAGGCATCGGCAACCTTGTTTTACTGTCCTGACTTGTGCTTCAATATAAACGTGAACTCGTGCAAAAATGAAATCCATCTGGCATGCATGCAGCTAATGTTAGTTTGACTATTAATAAATTTTAAAGCCTGATGGTGGTCGGTAAACAGAACAAATTCCCTCTAAATGAGGTAGTGCCACCAATGTCGTAAGGCCTGTACCAGTACATAAAGCTCAATCTCATAAGTAGACTATTTCTTCCTAGCATCACTGAGTTTCTCACTATAGAAAGCAACGCGTTTGCCTTCCTGAGACAATATGGCACCAATACCAACATATGAAGCGTCACAATCTACCTCAAAGACCTTATCAAAGTTGGGGCAATACTAGGACCAGTGTAGATGACAACTTGTGCTCAATCTAAACAAAACTATGGTCAACTTCCTCGGTCCATTGAAACAGGACCTTTCTTCATACAGTTTATGATATGGGCTACTATCATACTAAAATTCCTGACCAAGCGATAATAGAAAGTAACCAACCCATGAAAGCTACGTATGTCATGTTTGTTGGTTGGGGTAAGCCACTCACGTATAGCCTTCACTTTATCTTCGTCCACCCGAATGCCTGTGGATGACATTATAAACCCCAAAAACAACAAGCGATCTATGAAGAAGTCACACTTCTTCATATTCAAGTATAGTTTGTTGTCGCGAAGCACTTGGAGGACTTCTCTAAGATGCCCCATATGATCAAACTCACTTTAGCCGTATATCAAGATATCATCGAAGTATACCACTATGAACTGGCTTATGAATGACTTTAACACTTGATTCATGAGCCGTGTAAAAGTACTTGGTGCATTCGACAACACAAATGGCATAACTAGCCTATCCCACACAATCATATAGCAAAGTGAGATCGAGCATCGTCTCTCCCACAAGATAATTGATCTGAATCCACGGATCTCCTAGGAATCCTCAACCAGGACTTCCTTGATTACTCAAGGGGCACTCGAAGAACATGAGCAAACAGAGATAAATCTCAAGAGAAATTGCTTAAATTGATTAATGAATCCTTAACAACGAAAATAAACTAATGTAAATAGTTTAGCAACCACTTAGAAACCCTAAAACGAGATTAGGAGGAATCCCAATAAAAAACAGAAAGAAATCAGTTCAAAATAGAAAGTTCGCGCGTCTTTCTGCGTGTTAGACAACCGGTCGTCAGAGGCCCCAAACAGTTCAGCAAGTTGGGTTGTCTCCATGCTTAAATTTGACCGGTCTAGGGACTGGTCATCGGCTCACACGACCGATCGTCGATGGTCCAGACAATCCAGCAAACTGGGTTGTCTTTCTGCTTAAATTCGATCGGCCTTAAAACCAGTCGTTAGAGTGTGCGATCGGTCAGACAATTGGTCAGATGATGTGGATTTGAGATTCTTTTAACATTTTTGCTCCTTGTTTTGATTCTTCCGTTGATCTTTCCTTTGGGCCATCTTCCCCATGTAGAGCTCAGCAACCTTCTTTACATCAACTACATGCATATTTCTGAAGAGAGGAAGATTTTAATAGTGGCATACCATCTGAAGGGTGACACTTTGGTTCGATGGGCGTTCGTTTAGTGCAGTCAGTGCAAGAGATGAAGGCTTTAATTCGTAGGTGGTTGCGGATGAAACAACGACTACCATCATGATTTTTATACGATGATGATGATTAGGTATTATCCCAGCAGTCCCACAACTTTGGCAGGAATCCTGTTGTTTTGAGCCGGAGTTACTATAGAACATCGGATTCCACGGCGGCATGCGAGTGGCCCTTGTGGAAACAGGAAAACCTACCCAAAACTATTAAAGTGGAAGGGCTGTCTTTCATACCTGTACAAGATTCTATCACAGAATCTGAGACAATGTGTTGGTTCCAGATGGTTTTATTAAAAATTCCTATGAGATTTCTGAAGTGATGTCTAATAATATTAGGGACGAACACTTAGCATATGGAGGTTTGAAAATTATTGATCAGTTGGCATCACATGTTCTTTCTTCTGATGAACATCGAGAAGAGAAGGCATGTTTCGTGCCCGTAGACGTGGTGTCGTTTCCTGTTGAGATGCTTCTTTCATTAATACAAGAGAGGTACGTTGAGGGAAACAAACAAGTGATAAGTGAGATCTCTTTTGAAGAGTTGATTCTGAATCTATGTCATGTAGATTCGGTTGAGGTCCCTGAAATACGGCTCACTCACATCTCAAAGGTTGTCCAACATTTTGAGGAAGTGGAGGAGATCACTACCTCCGTCATGAACAATAAGGAAGAAGGGCCTGTAGAAATTCCAAATATTGTGGAGCTAGTTTTACAGGAATCCACAAGCATCCTAGAAGATGCCACACAAGCATTGCCGAAATTCGAGAGGATCATAGTCACTGAACTTTATGATGATTTGTTCGTTGTGCGGGAGATTGCTTTTTCTTGGATTGAGCCAATCTTCGATAACACGAAGAATCCTTCTACTAACCAACCCTAATCAGAGAAGAAATAAGGGAGTTTTATTGTAACACATCAGGAAGTGGCTAATACTACATGGAGCAACTCAAACCTATTGAAGAACTCGAGTGCCTATGGCAATCCAAGCCCTTTAAGGAAGTTGAACGCGATTCAAGGCTCAAGTTCAAAGAAAAACTCTAGGATGAGTTTATTTGAAGTAGAGAGGTCTGATGAAGAGTAAGAACCCCTTGATGAAGGGCATGGATCGAGTACATTCCTATCACACATGGATCAGAAAAGAATCAAGGAAAAGTGGCAAAAATTAAACAAATTTCGGTCGCCCAACGGATTCCCGACAGATCTGGTTTGTCGCCCGAAGATTTATCCAAATTGCAAGGCTAAACTCTCCGAATGATTTTTGCCTGTTTCGACTGATTGACCGATCATGTCGACCGGTCACTGTATCGGGTCGACAAGTCGAAAGGTTACAACAGATTTGCGCAAACTTGCGCAATTTCTTTTTATTTAGTTTCCTTATTTGTTTAGGACTTCTCTAATGTGTATCTAAAGTTTGTTAGGGTTATTTAAGCTCGTTTATTTTCGTTGTTATTCATCTTTCTTCATAATATTAATTAAAACCTCGATTTATTCGATTTTGTCACGTGGATTCGAGAAAGCCCCCTTGAGGAGTCTATGGAGCCTTATGGATTCAAGGTAGTTATCCTATGAAGAAGACAGTGATCGACTTCACCACGTCCCTCCCTGTGTCAATTTTCTATGCTGGCACATGTATAGTATGTACATGAGTTACCTCTTAAACCCACATGGGCTCAGCAAAGATTTATAAGAGCTATCCTTCATCTCAGGAAAGAAAATATTTTCCAGTTTGACATCCAAACAGGCCATGCATGAGCAACAAGCCGTTTCTAAATTCTGGTCTTTCCACACAGTCCTCCATTCTTTTTGCTAAAAAACTTCTAAAACATTCTCTAAATCCAGAGAAGATTTCATCGGCCTCTGTTCCATAGGAAGCCTGAGAGAAGCCTTTAAAAGATTCAAATCTGAAATCTGGTCTCAACCATCTCTCCTCCTACCTCTTGCAAGCATGAATCCCCAAACAGTCCCTTTCACCAGCCAAACAGCTCCATTCCCTCGTAATCACATCTGGGTCCTCTTCAGACAGGTTCATCTCCAACCATGTTCTCAATGTGTACGCCAAATGCGGTCAGTTAACCATGGCGGCCGCACTGTTTGACTTGATGCCAAGGAAGAATGTCATGTCTTCCAACATTTTGATTGGTGGGTTTATACAAAATGAAGATTTGGAGATTGCCCAGAAGGTTTTTGACGAAATGCCTGAGAGAAACGTTGCCACAGTGGAATGCAAGTGGTCTCCGGACTGATCCAATTTGGGTTAAATGAAAATGGGTTGAATTTGTTCTTTCAGATGCAGAGGTTGGGACTGCGGCCGGATGAATTCACTTTGGGAAGTGTACTGAGGGGTTCTGCAGGTTTGCTGCAGGTTTGAAGAGAATAGAATCAGGCCAGCAGATTCACACCTATATCATAAAATCTGGGTTTCATTCAAATTTATGCGTTGGGAGCTCTCTCGCTCACATGTACATGAAATGTGGGTGCGTCAAAGAAGGAGAAGGGGTTTTTGCAGGGATGCCTGTCCATAATGTCGTTGCCTGTAATACTGTTATTGCAGGCAGGGCTCAAAATTGGGATGCTGAGGGAGCTTTGGATCAGTTTAATCTGATGAAGATGGTGGGATTCAGGCCACATCAAATCACTTTTGTGTGCGTTATCAGCTCATGTTCTGTTGGGCAAGGTCAGCAAGTTCACGCACAAGCCATCAAAGCAGGCGCAGATTCAGAAGTGTCTGTGAGAAGTTCCCTTGTTAACATGTATTCGAAATGCGGGTGTCTGGATGATTCCAAGAGAGCCTTCTTGGAATATGAAGATTCAGACATTGTCTTGTGGAGTTCGATGATTAGCGCTTATGGGTTTCACAGGCATGGGCAGGAGGCTATTGGGTTGTTTGAACGGATGGAAAGTGAAGGAATTGAGCCCAATGATGTCACATTTTTGGGTATGTTGTATGCTTGCTGTCACAGTGGATTGAAGGAGCAAGCAGCGGAGTTCTTCAAGCTGATGATAGAGAAGTATGAATTGCAGCCTAGATTGGAGCATTACACTTGTATGGTTGATCTTCCTGGGCGTCCAGGCTGCCTGGATGAAGCAGAAACTCTGATTAGATCAATGCCCGTAAAGCTTGATGCAGTTATTTGGAAGACTTTGTTATCCGCCTGTAAGATCCATAGAAACCCTGAGATGGCAGGGAAGATTGTAGAAGACGTTCTTAGGCTCGACCCTAGAGATTCTGCTCCATATGTGTTGCTTTCAAACATCCATGCTTCTGAGGAGAAATGGGGGGATGTTACTGAGGTGAGGAGAGCCATGAGAGAGAGGAGGGTGAAGAAAGAGCCTGGAATCAGTTGGTTTGAGTTAAAGAACCAGGTGCACCAGTTCTGTACAGTATGGGTGATCGATCTCACCCAAAATGGAGAGAGATCGATGCATACCTAAAAGAACTAATGGCTGAGATGAAGGAACACGGATACGTGCCTGATACAGCCTCTGTTTTGCATGATATGGAGGTTGAAGAGAAGGAACATAGCTTGGCTCACCACAGCAAGCTGGCAATTGCATTCGTGCTCTTGAGCATCCCCTCTGGAGCTCCAATCAGGATCATGAAGAACCTGCATGTTTGCAATGATTGCCATGTTTCGATCAAGTTCATATCCACGATCACTGTCCGGGAAATCATTGTTAGAGATGCAACTCGGTTCCATCATTTCAAAGATGGGGAATGTTCTTGCGGCGATTACTGGTGATGATAGCGGAGCTTACAATCAGATGAGTAATCGTGTCAAATGCCAAAGTGTTGTGCATGTTTGTGCATGCCTGTAACAGTAACAAACCATTTGAAAAGCAGAAACAGATGCAATTTGTTCAAACATAAATTTTAGTGATGAATTGTAGAATCCTTCACCCACTGAGGCTCTGCAGTATACGCATATTCTCAGTACTGAGAAGTAGGGCCCACGGTTCAGTAAGCCAAAACATTTGGTTTATTGTCTACCACCTAGGATGGACGATGGCCCAAAAATCTCCTATATAGAACTTTGGATTCGCGGCCTCCGAATAAATGATTAAGAAGAGAAATAAAGCAACAGCCACATTCAATCAAAACATGGCCCAGTATTGGTGTTTAGGATCTTCCAATGGGAAATTTTTGGGTCATGGTCCATCCACAGTAGTAAGCAACAGACGAATGGATCAATTACCAAATCATGGGCCCCATTGTCAGATCCGAAAACCTGCACCTATTATGCAAGGACTGGGGTCAATGATACTACATTCCTCGTTTTCTGGAGCGATACTTTCACAATCTTCTTTTTGGATCAATGAATTCTCATGCTGTTATTCTATTGAGCGAGCAACGGTCATTTTGTAGCACAAACTCAGCATCATTTTCGATATACAAGAAACTTCAAAATGAGAATGAATCAGAGAGTGCTGATTAGACTACCTAATAGAACTTGAACCTTAAGCAGTGTAAATTATGCTCAAGTCATCAATTTCACATCAGGATATAGATTATGCCATGAACCTTAAGCCCAGACTTCCGGATAATTTAGCATGTAAATTCGTTCAGCTCGTCTATTTCAACTTGGGACTAGTATCCATTCGGTAATCCTGAATAAAGTGAAAGGTAGTAAAAACCATATTAGTGACTGTAGCTCACCCAAAAAAAAAAAAAATCATGAAATCTTATAGGAGATGAACATGTTAAATGATACATTAAAAAAATCACAACAAAGCATAACCGTCTTGAGATTGAACATGAATACTTAAAATGGCTGCTGATCTTGACAAGGGCAAGAGTGTCTTAGAAATGATTCAGAACAAGGGATCTTTGAAGGTTGTACTAATAATTATTCCGCTGAATCTGAGGTCATGCCTCCGTCACCTTCTTCATCCCCTGTCCAAAGTCAGAAGAGGAAGAAAGGGAAATCCATCAGATATACTTCTCTTTTTAATAAGGAAAGAACAATCTATTAGGAAGCTTCATAAGAATACTAACAACATCAACAGTCAATTGTGTACAGATGCACAAGTGAACATCTATTAAATGTTTCGTTTAGATGATATACCAAATGTGCGTATGGACCATGGACAAGTCCGATACAGCTCGGATTTGGTACTATCCAATCTGGTTCAATAACACCCCCCCTGGCTAAGGTTATTTTGTCGCAGGACTAGCTTCCCTGAACACATGACACTATGACAGAAGCTAATCAGCAGATTCCCAAACTCATGGGTTTCTTAAAATGGGCCCTCTAGATGCCATGGATATGCAGACAAAGAACTCCGCCCATCTGAAGCAATGGAGGAATCACATTCAAAATGCAAACGAGCATGAAACACATCTCTAACCTAAACTTAAGGCGGGACTCTACTCTCAGGTTCATTAGATTTGCAATTCCTGTGGGTGTTCAATTTCTAAGTTGAAAAAGATGAATATTTACGACATACGCAGTTTTTAGCATTTCTAATGATGCCTTCGCCGTAGTTCTAAAACTTGGTGATTAACTGAAAACTCGGCAAGATATATATATATATATATATATATATATATATATATATATATATATATATATATATATATATATATATATATATATATATATATAAACTCAAAACTTGGCTGAGTCAACTAAATCCAACAAGGTTTCAACCTGAATCAATTGCATGTGTGCGTGTGAGAAGGTAGTAAATTTCAAACTGAATGACCTTCAGATTGAAAGTAAACACATATGACCAACACACACCGCTGTTACTTTGTTCATTTAAGCTATTTTATATATTTTAACTACTTTGAAATGTTATCACAATTAAATTTTATTTTGCAAATACCGAGTCAAGTCAAGTGAAGACTTGTTATTCTTAAATTTCGCACAACCTAGCTGAACACTGAGGGGAGTTTTTGGGTTTTGGAAATTGGAACTATGGCCTTTGCAAACCACAAGCCTCCATGAAATAAATCCAATCCAAAGCATTTACAGAGAATTAAGATCCATTATATGAGTAAAACCCACAAAAGAAAAAGCAACGTAAGCCCAGGTTTCAAACTAGAAACCATAAAACAAGAGAACTAGCAAATATACGTAACTTGAGCATAGCCAACAAACAAATCAATGGAAAATAGGACATCAATTCAATAAAACATTATCCGCGAACTAACAGCTGATGAAAGAGCCTAACTTGAGCTTAACAAGCAAATAAAGAAAATGTATTGACATTTAAAAGAAAGCACAAAAAATAATCAATAAAGCTAAGGAGCAAATAAGAAAACCATTGTTTCAAATACATTAGCAAAGCTAAGGAGCAAACAAACTTGAACAAAAACCAATAAATTCAAAGCGAATTAAAAGAACCAACTTCAGCAATACCAACAAATTAAAGCAGGTTAAGCAAATGAACATCCTCAACTTCTGCAAAACCATAATATTAAGGGAACTTCTTATCTAATGTACAAATGAACTTCTCAAAGGAAATTACCACAGAGTTTGGATGTTAAATTCACTTGAATTGCAATAATTCAATTCAAGAAATTGGGAATAACCAAAGCGCGACTAGCCCCATTGCTTTCATGGTGAGTAGTTCCCCAGTTAGAAATCTGTTTGATGACAACCTTATCTTAATTGAGAGCATCATGAGATTGTTATTCAAGGCAAAAGTAGACCCCTCTGTCGCACATAAAAGATATTGGAAGTTTTCAGCAAATTCAATGTTTAAGATTTTCCCCCTTGAATCTGTTGAGCAGATTCCAAGCGATTCAGTTTGGATGCCTCCAGTCCTTCCTAGAGTTCAAGCTCTTGCTTGGCTTGCCAAGCCAATAAAATTCTTACAGCTGATAGCTTAAAGAAGTGAAGAAAGTGTTAGTCATTTTCTTTCTTCATTGTGGCATCGTGAGCAACCTGTGGTGCCATTTTTTGGTGGTTTGGGGTTGATTGAGTCAGAAATGGTACTTCCTCCAGGTCAATGAATGGATGAAAAGTGGGTCCCCTTCAGCATAAAAGGACCATTCCTTGGTGCATTCTCCCATACTGTGTGATTTGGGGGTTGTGGAAGGAAAGGTGTCTTCGTGTGTCCAAAGGGAAGTCAAATCAATCGACTCTTTCACATTCTATTGCCTCGTTGATCACAGACCGATCACTTGCTTCTTCTGAATTCAGGGGTTCCTCGTTTGATGATGTTATGGGTATCTGGAAGGGGAAGGAGATTTTTAAAGATATTTAATGGGGTTTGGAGCTCACGGTTGCAGTTTTCTTTTGATGCTTGGCCTGCTCTTGTAACTGCATGAAGTTTGTGTGAAGCTCGATTAAGTGATGAGTAGTCACATTTTGGACTATTTCGCTTATGCTTGCTTTCACCTTTTTTTCTTTTTTAATAAAATTCCATTGCTATTCAAAAAAGAGGGTTTGAAACTACAATAATTTCATCTCTAACTTGAAATGCATGGAATTGCAACTCAAGAGTTTGGTCCTTATCATGAATTAAATTGGTGCCACCTCCACCTTGGTAATTTCTTCCGCATCAAATTGTGTTTGAATTATGTTATCCATGACTATGTCTAATTGAGTATCCAAATATCAAAATTAAAGAAGCAAAAGAAGAGGGTTTAAAAAAAGCTGCTAGCCTCTGACCTTCAAGTTCTCCTTCTTCTTCTTCATCATCTCTGTAGCTGGATGCACCATACATTTCATTCAAATACTCGACTGCTGACTGCGTGAAAACCAATTTATCCGCGTTCAAGATATCGAACAGATTCAACGTCCGTGGCGTCAGCATCTTCAGTGTCCCAATATTCCTCCCTGACAGCTTCACATTCTCCGCCACCTCCTCCAAGAAGAAGAACATCGACTTCTCCTTCGGGTCGATCCCCCACCTCTTCAACGCCGCCACAAACTCCTTTGTCTTTGGCTTCTCAAACCTGTCCTGGAAATCCTCCACCACGATAGAATTCACCGCGGCACTGGAAAGAGCAGTCGAGATTGCGAGCCTCTTCTCCTTACGGTTGATCTTGATGGACCAATCCTTGGGCTTGGGGCCGAAGATGACGCCACCGCCAGGGCGGAGTGGGGTCCGCTGGGACCCACGGCGGGCCTGGCCGGTCTTCTTTTGGGGGTAGGGCTTCCTGCCGCCACCGCGGACCTCGCCGCGGGTGAGGGTGGAGGCTGTCCCACGGCGAGCGTTCTGCTGGTCGGTGAGAATGGCACGGTGGACGACAGCGCGGGCCGTTTCAGGTGGGGCCGACTTGAGAGAGAGTAGGGTTTCGCCGATCTTCTCGCCGTCGAAGGAGAGGATTGGGAGTGGTGTTGTGAGAGAGGAGCGGATTAGGGTTTGGGAAAGAAGGTGGGGTTTAGAGATTTTTAGTGTAGTTGGGTGGAATTTTGAGGTTTGTTGGGCAGAAGAGAGGAAAATTGAAGAGGAGAAGAAGGATATGGATGCCATTGCTGCGGATTTGAAGGGGTTTTTGGAGGGAGAGAGGGAGACACAGCCACACAGGGCTTTTTCTTCTTATCCGTTGGGGTGAGGGAGGGAAAAGGAGAGGTTGATGTTCGTTAGTGTACGCGCATTGCGTAGTACGCAACCCGAGTTTTTGCCGTTGAGATTTGAGAAATGCTCACACAATGCTATCAGAGCACCAATGTTATTTTCCTATTTGGACACCAACATAGGTCCTAGAAACAATTTGATCCATCTATTTTTTAGGGACCATTACGACTGGTCAGGGTACTATGGCTTCTTCAGTGTACGTCTGTGGTGCTGATACTAGTTGGGCATTTGATGATCACTGATCAGACATTGGTTCCACCTGGGCACATGCCCCAAAAAGGTTTCGACAGTAAGCGTTCAATCCTCATTGTTTCTTGTGGTGTGGTCCACTTGGGTTTTGAATTGCATCATTTTTGGGCTCACATGCTACCATGTGCTGGGAAACTGATGGCCGGAGTGGATGTTACACGGACATTGTGGTGGGGCCCACAGAGGTTTGTGTTACATTTAAAGTATGCACTTTGATATCCAATTCCGAAAAGCAGACGTCCTTTTGTTTTTTTTTAGGAAGGGTTTGTACACCTATAGCCACACTACAAGTTAGCCACCACCACTACCTGGGAATCGATGCCAAGACATTGGTATTCTTGACTTCACTCAGTATACCGCTTGAGCTATGGATCAGTGTGTCCACCCCTACATTTGATAACCCTACCGTGTGTCAACGTCTGTGGGACCCACTGTGGTGTCGGCATCACATCTGTTTCCTCCATCAGGTGCGTCGTGTGAGGTTCAACGCAGAGCCCAAAAATTAGCCTAATCAGAAACTCAGGTGGACCAGACTTGAATAACATTAAAAACAAAGCCTAAAACCTCTAAACCCACTTGTCTGATCCACTTGAGCTCTTGAATTGACTGATTTTTTTTTTTTTTTTTTTTTTTATGTAACCCTTCATCTTGGGGGGCGTACCTAATGAATGGATTGGATGTCAGTTAAGCTTAAACTCCAAAGTTTAGTAGTGGATCTGATCTTATATCTATTAGGACATGGACCATCCATGTTGCGGGTCCATCAGGTGAACAATCTGAACCGCAAATATTGGCATCACAGCTCAATAGATTAGGCTGCATTAACACAAGCTTAAAGAACGCATACATGGACCATGAACATAGATTCCCGACTCGTCTGAGTCAACTCAGATTGCTAGTCCAATCCGGTTCGGTACCATGAGTCACCCCCGACTCGAGCTAGTCATGAACCATGGTTATAAAAGGTGGGCTACTCCTGTGGCTGATCACCATTTTAAAATGGTGGTGACCACTCATCATCCTCACAAGTGACATTTTTCATGTACAATTGGAGAAATGTTGTGGATAATAGTCTCTAAAATTACATCAATCAAAAAATCTCAACGGTCCAATTAATAGGTATCAAATGGATGTGTGGAAGGTAAACCATTGAACGGTCCAAATTCTCATCCTCCCACGTGTACAGTTTCCGAGTTCCTGCACATCATCCATCAGACTCTTTGATAGGGTACCAAAGACGAGTTAGACTCATCCGAGTCTTGAAACCATGGGTATGATCCATCACAATGAGACTCTGGATTATCAAACTATGGGCCCACTTGTCAGAATCGAAAAGCCATGCATACTTTCATACATGATTCATCAAACAAAAACGGATCATTCTCGCGTTCAAGACAGCATAGAAAATAATAACTGATGACCCACACAATCTATTTAGATGAATGGCCAATCTATTTAGAAAATAATAACTGATGACCCACACAAGTTAGCCTGGTTCCTGCCTAATGAATGGCCCAGATCTTAACAAGTTCTCCAACTTTGAAACCGTGGAGAGTTTACTTTTAGCTTTTGTTGATGGATTGCATGCAAACGGCATCAAGGATGGACACTGTACATCAGTTAGAAATAGTTTTCCTTGTAAACTGTTTTGACTCCCTAATGACAGTTTTTTTAACAATGTCGGCCCCATGACCCACCTGCCCCTTCACAGACAACTGTGTAGACTTTTCGTTGTCTAGACTTTTCTTAACCGTGGAACAACTGTCACTAAGATCAATGCGATTTGCACCATTGATCTGGCCGCCGGCGTCGAATTGCAGGTGGGATGCATACTGTAATCTCACAGCCGCACCACAACACCATGGTGTGCCGTAAAGGCCACTATGGGGCCATAAATGCCGTTACATAAAGATTACACGTTAAGAGGGTGTAACAGTCATAACACAACCTTGTGATGGTTTGTCACAGTGCAAATACAGTTTTTTCATATTTTTTTTTTCAATGTAATGGGGCAGATAATAGTTTTTATTTTATTTTATTTTTCTTTCAATTAAAAAAGAAAAAAGAAACCGTAACCACCGTTACAACGGTTGTAACAGCCGTTACAACCCGTATCGTAAAGGCAACAGTGGTGGCTGTTACGGGCCACCATTACCATTACAGAATACCTTGCACAACACCTTACCCAAGAAGCCAGGTGGGCTCAGATCCTTCCCAAATGCAATTCGGCTGTACATAAACGGTACCTTAATTTTTTTTATTTGCTGCTTATGTAGCTTTTTTGCCCATCAAGACTGCCTGTCCCAACTCCAGTGAGTCGATCGAAATGCAACGACACTTCGTGGCACCAAAATCAAGCAGTGAGAAGCTTCGATTGACTCCTGGGACCTCTTTGTAGTACAAAAGTACATTTGGATTGCAGTCCCTGGCAGTTCTTGACGAGGTGGGCCCCATGGCTCCATGTCATAATATCAGTTGTTGTTTTTGTGAGGCAGCACCTGCCTGCACAATGACAGCTAATGTGATGACACGGAGCCATGGGCCCCGCATCAACAGGATCATTCCAGGATGGAAGTCCAAACAAGGCTCTACAACGCAAACAAGCCCTAAAATTTTATGTAAATCAAAACTAGCAGATTGGAACAAAAGCAATCTTACATAACATTATTTTTTTAGGGGAATCATCTTAATTCCTTTGTTTCCAAGTACAAGAATGCTTGTGGAGATGAACACTTCCCTTAAATCGGTACAATTTTGGCTGGGCAGTAGTAGCCCACTAACATAGTCAAACTAAATTTAAGCATAATAATTTCAAAAAAATAAAAAAAAGAAAGAAAAGAAAGAAAGAAAAACAGAAAGAAGGAAAAAGAAAAAGAAATGAGAGCATTTCTTATGGCGGCTTTGATCTTAACTTGTTGATCAGGCTGGCATCCTTCATCAGCAGCGAGCGGGCTGCCTTCACAAGCTCTTCTTTAACCATGAACAAGACTGCAGCAGCGAGCACGCTCTGCATGATTTTTGTGCTCATCCCTTTGTAGAACCCTGAGAGACCTTCGTAATGGATCATTTTCGCAATCGCGTCAAGAGTACCTGCATCCATAAAAAATGACATAAATGGTAACGAGGTATGTTAATTGCTAGAGAACTGAGAAACCACAGCTAAGCAGTATATATAGTGCAACTCAGCTAGCATCAAAACAACAGGGGGGTGTGGCAGGTGCAACACACTTGGAGAGAGGAAAGGAGATAGAGGAACCCAGTTGTGTATGCATGGAGAGGGAAGGAGATAACACTCAAAAGTCATGCATGCATAGGGAGCGACAGAGGGAAAGGGTAAGACTACACTCAGCTATGCATACAAGCAGAGAGAGAGAGAGAAATGTTGAATGGTGGACGACCCATCCCAACAGTTTCCAACTTTGCAGCCCATTCGAATTTCCAATCCACTTTTTTTTTGGGTTGACATCCTCACTTGAGGTGGCACAACAGAGGTGCGTGATGGATTTAACACAATCATCATGTTGGACCCCATTGAGCCACTGCCTCAAGGGCTCCCCCAGACCCGCCTTCTGTGTGGACTACACAGAAAGCAGGAGAGTGGTGCAGGCTACTTGTGGGAAGAAATGAAAGGGAAAAAAAAATGCCCTTTAGAAACCATTCTCCTCTCACTAACTGCACAGGTAAAATTGTAAAATTCTCCTAACACTGCTTGAATCTAAGCAATCTAAACCATTCAACCAACAACAGCCACATCTTTAGTTCCCAAACTACCCCTGCGTTAAAACGTATTCCCTTGTCCCTTAAATACCCAAAGGTCACCACGCTACAGGAACTAATAGCAGGGACAAATGTCCAGAAGCTGCTCACATTATATATGGTAGAGATAATGGCCGGATTGAGTGCATGTTTCATGTATATATGTATATAGGTTGTTTGATGGATTAGCATTGGATATCAAGTCATCAGATGGAGCAAATATTATATTAGAAAGATAAGAGCCTTGAACCTTTGTAATGATGCATCTTGTCGCCACCCTTCACTTGTTTTGCTTGAAGCCTCGACTGAAAAAAGAAATGTAGAAATGAGGAAACCAAGATAGACCGATATAAAAAGGGCAGTTTTTGAAAACCAAAAAAGAAATAAAATAAAGGATTGCAGGCCGAACACATCAGACTCATGTACAGATGGCTTTCAGGGAAAAGCTTAGTTTTCTCTGTCGATCTGTTTTTTTACAGAGTTATAAAGTAGTTCACTTCTACTTCTCTGGTCAACATTTTCTATATTTTATACTTAATATGAAAATTTGTTTTATATATATATATATATATATATATATATATATATATATATATATATATATATATAATAATAATAATAATAATAATAATAATAATAATAATAAAACAGTATGAGCACATTTGCATATTGGGTTTTGCCAATGCCACAAGATAACACTGTCAAATATGTTTTGTGTATGTTAAGTTGTTAACCGGGGTAGACACGACAATGGAGCAATTTTCACAGATGGTGCATACAAACTTTCAATTCTCAAGTAAGAGAAACCCCATGCTTCCAGAAAGACACAATTTGTCGAAGCAAGCAGAAAAAATTAAAAACTAAAAAGACACACGTGGAAACGGCTGCATCATGTGGTAAATGGCTGAAAGACAAGGGGAAATCAGTAACCTTCACAACAAGAAGGGGATAAGTCACAACAGTCGCCCCAAGTTTAGCAACAGCTCCAAGAAGAAATACCTGAACAAAGAAGTGCCATAGAATGTGAAAACACCAAAATAAATGTGAAAGCATGACAACGGCAACAACAGGAGATGCAAAACACACATAAGGTCATTGGTCTACCTCCAATGCAGTCACTCTGTTTGTGACTTTCTTACTCAAGGCACGTCTTTCCTTCAGCTGCTTCAGCATGGTCTCATACAGCATGAATTGTATGGAAGGATTGCTCACCTGCGAATAACCAAAAACACAATTCATCACACATCTCGTCCTTGAAGCACCTACAAAAATTAGAGATTACCAACCATGATAAGTGTTGGGAGTACACCCTTCCAGAAACCCCAAAATCCAGCTTCATCGTATACTTCTTGGACCTGTAGCACAAATCTGAAATGTCACTCTACCCCCTACAAGCTCTACACCTTGTAAGAATAAGAATAAATGTCATCATCATCACTGTCATTTTTTTTGACTTCTTTTTTTTTTCTGAAAGATATCATCTTCATCATCATAGCCTTGTCCCAGCTGTTTGGGATCAGCTTTGCAAATCTTGTCTTGCCAAAAGTTCATAATGGGCATAGAGTGGCAAGAATTAAAATATGCAACATAAGTCCATAAAGCCGCATTCTAACATTAATATATCCTCTTTTGCCAAAAGTTCAAAACGGGCATTCTCATTTAATAAGAATGGTTTTTTTTTTTTTTCTCATTAACAGTGTAGTTTTTTTTTTTTTGAAAGGTGACTCTTTTATTCTGTTAGTCATGCAACGCACCCACCCTGTCAGTCACACAATGCACCCACTGGTGCAGTTAGTATGTCTCAAACCTGAGACCTGCTGTTTGAAACGCCAAGGCGTCAACCAGCTAGGCTAACAGGCACTTGACTCCTTAACAGTGTAGTTGTGGTCCAGCCGCAGGCCCACCAAACTGCGACTAGCTCACAATATAAAAGACGATGTATTCAGGAAAAACCAGAATGGTCAGAGGGTCACAGACTCACAGTTTAGTTCTTCCTAAGTAAAGTTTCATACAAACAACATTTTTGTAGGCTATGAGGCTATCACATAACCATGTCATCAGCTGGGATAAGAAGCTGTAAACTTTAGCATGTATTTGTGGAAAATACACAGCTATTCTAACTAAATGCTCATCATGCATCTCTTCTTTATTTTTACTTTATTGCTCTTAGTGACAGGAAACAGATCGACATATTCAGCACATGGACATACCGCATGGCTAGTTCCATAAGGAGGTGGCTCAAGTGACACAATCTGAAGCGCATCATCTGCAACAATCGATGGCGTTTGAGTAGGATCAATTTTCTTCGATGCCTTTGTGTGTGTCTGTAAAGTTCAAACACATATCAAGTGTGAAAATCAACTCAGGACTAAGATTGTAACTAGTACACTCAAAGAAGAACCATGTTCAGTTTCTAATGGTCTAGATTGATCAGGTAGCACAAAAGTAACTATGGTTGTAGCTAGGGTTATCAAGCAAAGAAGAAGACGCTCATTCTTGAATTCCATCTAGTCCATTACCTGCATACGCGTAACTACAACCCAGATCGGGTTGGTCAACAGCACATTCACGCACCTGCGCCCATGAAAAGTTATAGGAGTTATGTTGAAACAGCAAGAGAAATGATAAACAAATGCCTATAAACATCTATAGCACAATTGGAATCTCACATTTATGTTAAAAGTGAAGAAATCAAGTTCACTGACAATATGTACAGTCTCACAAGCAGTACAGTTCTTGTCAATAAAGTGTTCACTGATGGATGCAGTTAACTACCAGACTGTCCACGGTGCTGCTGGCTTGTAGTCCAGGCATGCTTGGGTCTCAATTTAGGCACAGTGGTTAAGGTTTGGCATGACTTTTAAAAGCAACAACACAAAAGCCTGGGGCGAGGCCCAGAATTGGAAACATTTTCTATTGAGGCGAGACCCATACCCATATCCAGGCCTGTTGATAATTGCCATGCAATGGGCACGGGCAACATTCAAGGAGGGGGCCAGGCCTAAAACCAAAATTTCAGACCCAACAAATAAATGTGATCAGCAGGCTCAGGTGGATCCCAACCTGGAACAGGCGCCATTAGGAACCTTGTAACTAGCTTAAATGCATTAAAAAAGAAGAAGAAGAAGAAGAAGAAGAAGAGGAAAGTTTAATAAGTGTCACATGTTAGATATGAGAGTTTTGCATGAGAGAAAATCACCCTGCCATTGCAGCCACAAGAAGCGATGATAACATCCCAACTGATCCATCCCCAATTCCATTCTTCCAACGATCAAGTGCAGCAACTTCTGCCCTGTTCCTAAATATTTGATAGAAATAGTAATAAACACCCTGTACCAAAAAATAGTGATCAAATGAGGAAACTGTGAATGAAAATTTTACAGTATTAAAGTTTGGTCTGTGATAAACTACTTGCATAGTGACCACATCAGAAGCTTTAAGAGAACTCTACCAACAACTTTTTCCTCATCATGTAAAGCTACCGACAATATACTACAGACACAGAGTTGCAATCCTAGTACATATGACCCAACAAAAGCCAGTTACAAGATTAGAAATTCTGACAAATGGGAAAAAGAGAGAGCTATGACTATCAGGCTCTGCAATTCAAGAACGTTTGACATATCAGATGTGAAATGCACAAGTGTTCCGAAGTTATAAATTTATAATTGACAGAAGATCTTTTAATATTTATGATATTCTTCTATAATATTGAATGCTGTAGTCATATACGCATGGGGTCTCCTATTGACTACTGTTACAGGTAACATCTTAATAGATATCAAATTAGAAAACGTACAAATAAAAATGTGTTGTCGAGTGGTAAAATTGCTTCAATACGAAATGAAAATTG
Organism: Liriodendron chinense; assembly: GCA_003013855.2. Taxonomy (NCBI): domain Eukaryota; kingdom Viridiplantae; phylum Streptophyta; class Magnoliopsida; order Magnoliales; family Magnoliaceae; genus Liriodendron; species Liriodendron chinense. The sequence continues at coordinate 9,553,386 of ML058333.1, forward strand.
GACCCGAGCAACTATAATGGGCAGTTCTTTTATGTTTATGACATTCTTCTAAATTGTTGAATGCTATAGTTGTGTGAATAAGGGGTCTTTAATGCTCCAATAAATATTCTCCATGGAAAATCTTAGGCCCTGTTTGGCAGACACCTAAAATGGAGTTGATGCCATTTTAGTTTAAGAATAGTTATGTACTAATGATATAGATCTCTAATCGAAATTACTGTTAACGCGAACTCATCATGCATTAGAGATCAAGATCTCTAATATATAATTACCATTAACTAAAACTGGACGAACTCATTTTTAGGTGTCTACCAAACAGGGCCTCAGTGGATACTGCATAAGAGTTTGCATGAACAAAATGGCCCATAACTACTTCCATGTTCGATACAAAGTCATGTATAAATATAATCATTACTCTGCTCATGTTTCTAACCACCTGATACTCTACCCCATATAGCATAACTGGTCAAAATGCTGACTTGTAAAATTTATCCATAACTATTTGTAAATCTAGCAATTATAACACCTAGAGGCACATCTCCACTTCATCCACCTAGCTCTAATTCTATCAAAAGCATCCTCATGGAGTCCCCATTCTTTTAAATGATTGAGGAAATGTAACTTTACACATCGTATTGAGGAATTTTCAAATACTCCATCTTAGTTTAGCTAGGTTTTAAGCCTCTAGGCTTTAGAGCCTTCCCCTAAACCTCCAACTTAGCATTCTCACCTCTCTAGTCCTATTGATCAGCACCAAGTCATCCACAAAAAACATAAACAAAGGGTAATGATTCTAGACACTTGCAGTTAGTTCATCTACAACAAGTTAAAAAAAAAAAGGTAAGGTTAGTTCATCCTGGACACTAGATCTCACTCTTGTAGCGGCACCTTCATATTTCTTATGTAAGTTTAATTTCATCATTTTACCCATGTCTACTACATGCATAAGCTCCATAGCTCAACTTTTCTTGTCAACTACCAGCCCATTTAAGTCATTCAGCAGCCTCAGTAAACCAAATAGAGTCGTTCGCTTCAACTACTCCACAAGCTCTCACCTTGGGATGTTCATCACATTGATGATTTGGCATGAATGGTGGCCTGCAGCATATTAAGCACCAATAGTTGAACTATATACATCATTGAATGATATGGTTGCATACAGTTCCCTGAAGCCTTTTCACTGCAAGAAATATTTTTACTGTCCACATTTATAGCAATCCACCTCCCAGACTCCTCACTAGGGTGTAGTCCAAGCACTTGGTTGTTGTCCCATCAATAGAAAATTTGAGACACCCTCATTCACAACTGCTTGATGCTTATTGTGCCTTCTGAAAACTGCAAGAGCTTCCGTCCTACATGATTCCCAAGAACTTCAGTCCTACACTGACGTAGTTTATTAAAGCAGCATAGTACTCCCTACAAATGAAATTTGAATTCACTACAGGAAATTGGCATTCAACTATCTCAGGTCCTCATGTCTTCTTGTGGAGCAATTCTCTGAAATCCACGTACATTTTATATTAAAGCTTGGCATCACCACTGCAATACATGGTCACGATGGGCATAACCATCCCATAATCTTCATTCTGTCACACAAAATATCTGGTCCATGACTCCCTATTTAACAGAAAAAGTTCTACAACTCATTTGCCCCAAGGAAGTTTGGGATGAAGTTCTTCCAAGTTTGGGATCTGCTGAGTCTTAACAAAGTCTGTATCATATCTGGTTAGTAGCTGGAGGGCCAATGCCTGGGGTGCAATTGGGAGGCTGCTTTGTAAGATCATGACAATCATGCTGTGGTCCATCTGGATGAAGAGAAATAGGAGAATCTTTAGCAGGAAGAGGAGGTCGGCGTGATCGTTGTGTACTTCGGGCAGTAATTTCTTAGCAATGGTGTTTCCTCAATCCCAAGCTTAGAGGTTTTTCAGCATCCTTATTGCTGTCTAATTGGTCTGAAGTTCTCGGGTGCTATCAGCAAAACTCAAAAGATTTGCTGTGCTGTTGGCCCCTCAAAGGTCTTTCATGATTATTTTTGATAGCTGTTCTCTAGGTAATCCTGGGATGGCCAGATTCGGGGGCTTAGCAAGAAGAGACTGTAATGGAGTTGTGGTGATAGAGTTTTCTAGGCCTGTCAGTTTCAAAGATTCAACCTTTGCAGAGGCTGTGGCTTTGCTCCAAGCAATCAGATTGGCTGTAGAATTCAGTTTTTTTACCAGCTAGTACCAAAAGAGATTCCTCTAACGATATCACTTGGTCGGTTTTCCCTGGAAGCTGGCGAATATTATTGGAGAGGTGATGGATCCCTGCATTAATCAGCTCCTTAGATTTCATCACATCCCCAGGGAAGCCAATTATGAGGCTTATAATTTGGTGTAGACAGGGACCATGAGTGTGAATCATCAAATCTTTGATAGGAGAATCAACAACCCGAGCTAAGAGGCAGCATACATCTTCTTTATCCTTTATCCCTTTCCCATTTTGGTGAGATTTTCTATGAGTCTGTTTTATTTGTGTTGGATTAATCTGTCGGAATGTTTGTAGTCTAAGTGATGTAGCAAGGAGACCCCCTGATCGTGGACAAAAAAAGAACCAAAGAGAAGACAACTTCCAGCAATTTCAGGGCCAGATCAATCAATTGCCCGCCTTGGCCGATCGATCGCCTATGCTGGAAATAGTCCAAAGAGTTCATTGGACTAAAAACGCATCTGGCGATCGATCGATCGCTCGACCTTGGTCGATCAATCACCCAAACTCCCAAAAATCGCAAATCATCTCTGGATTGTTTTGAGGTCCGCGATTGAAGCAGGCAATCGATCGCCCAATGAATCAATCGCTCGCTCGGGCCGATCAATCGCCCACCCGAAAATTCACACCGATTTTTCTGTTTTATTTCCTTTTTCGTTTGGACTTCTTTCTAATCTCGCAATTAGGGTTTCTTATGGAGTGCTTAAGCTATATAAACTCTTTTAATTTCGTTGTTATTCAATCATTATTCATCTTTTAATGAATTTCCAAGAGTTTTACTCTATTTTGCTTGCGGATTCAAGTGTTTCCTTCGTGGATTCGAATAAGACTGGCTAAGGATTCCCAGTAGCTCCGTGGATTTGTAGTAGTTATCCCGTGAGAAAGACGGTGCTCGATCTCACCACGTGTACGCCTGCATCAATTGGTATTAGAGTGAGGAATCCCCTTCGATCTGATGGCAACTAGCAACGACCGCGACAACAATCCTGCTGACGATGCTCAGAGGATCCAATACCTTGCGAAGAGAATAGAAGCTCTCCACCGGGAGAATCAGATGGCTATGCAAGGGCTGCAGGCCACCCTCGACCGGATCGCGGATGCGCTTACTCCGCCCCAAGCCCCATGCGAAGCTCAGCCTCTTGTAGTTGTTGTATAGAACAATCCGGTTGTTCGTATAGCACTCCCGATGGCAAATCGTAGGGCTACTCCAAACGGCTCAAGCTCCAGCGACGAGGGAGTTGGCGGCATCATAGTCCGATATCATGTTTATGGGGACAAACGTGCAGATGGTGCTGAAAGAAACTATCGAGGTAAGGCCGAACTTCCCAGCTTTAATGGCCTATTATGTATCAAGGAGTTCCCCGATTGGTTACCTGAGGTAGAGCAGTATTTCGAATACATGAATGTGCGTAGGTCAAGTTGGTCGCCTATAAGTTGAAATCTAGTGAGTTAACATGGTGGGAATAACTTCAAATGACCCGCACTTAACAAAACAAGACACCCATTCGATCATGGGCTCGGATGAAACGTCTTTTGCGAGCCTGAATCCTTCCTAGTGACTACGAACAAATTCTATTCCAGCAATACCAAAACTGTGGGCAAGGGAATCAATCCGTGGCTGAATATCTGGGGAGTTCCAACGTCTGGGAACGCAGAACAACTTTGTAGAATCTAAATCGCAGCAAGTGGTGCGGTACATCAGTGGTTTGCGACCCTCCATTCAGGATAGGTTTCAAATGGTTCCATTCTGGACCATGGATAAGGTCGTTCAGTTGGCCACTAGGGCAAAGACGCAACTTTCAAGGGCCCCTACGCGATCTTACTCTACAACAGGTTTTGCTAAAGATTCCTCCCTATCCAAGGGAAAAGAACCCGTCGATGATCATCCTCAGCCCATCGTGGTAGCCGCCCATGCATCGGGTAGTAGTCCCTCGAGACCACAACGTGCAACGGTTGTACCAAACCCAAGTAAAATCCCAAATCCCTACGGTCGTCCTAGGCCCGATCATTGCTTCAGGTGTGGACAGCTAGGCCACCTCTCAAACACATGCCCACAGAGACCAATGGCTAATCTAGCCATCACTGAATAAAAAGCATAGGCTGATCCAGAGAATTATGACACTAAACAAGCCGAGAATGACAAGGAAGAGACTGAATGGCTTCCTGGAGATCAGGGTGTGTCCCTAGTCATGCAGAGATAATCACTTACACGAAGCGTACAAACCAATCCCAAGCGGCACGATCTTTTCCGCACAAGTTGCGCAATGGCTGGAAAGAATTGTGACATGATAATTGATAGTGGTAGTTGTGGAAACATCATATCACAGACGATGGTGGAGAAACCAAATCTTAAGACCACGTCGCATCCCTCACTATTATGATTGGCTGGATTCAAAAGCACAGTGTGACGACAATTAAAGACCAATGCCTCGTCTCCTTTTTTATCGACAAGACTTACAAGGACCAAGTGTTGTGTGACATCATCGACATGGACGCTTGCCACATGATACTCAGGCGGCCATGGCAATTCGATCGAGACACTGTACATCGCGAGCGGGAAAATAGTATTACTTTCTTCCAAGATGGAAGGAATATGGTTCTCACCCCCGCAATTCCGAAGGAGGTCCACAAGACATCCAAGGTGGAAGGACAATCTCTCATTGTCTTACGCGGCAAGGCAAAGGAGCGTCGATGGAGGAAAGAAGAGTGTGCGCCATATGTGCCACAAGAGAAGGCTGTTGCACCACCTCCATAGGTGAAACTGAAGATAGCTCGTGGTACAAGACCTAAGCGAAACTCGAGGATGAGTTTCTTTCGAGTGGGGGAGTCTGATGTAGCAAAGAGACTCCCTGATCGTCGACGGAAAAGAACCAAAGGAAGGATCATAAAAAAGAACCAAAGAGAAGAAAACTTCCAGCAATTTCAGGGCCAGATCGATCGATTGCCCGTGCAGGAAATAGTCCAGAAAGTTCACTGGACTAAACACGCATCTGGGGATCGATCGCCCAACCCCAGTCGATTGATCGCCCAAACTCCCAAAAATCGCAAATAATTTCTAGACTGTTTTGAGGTTTGCGATCGAAGCAGGCGATCAATCGCCCAATCAATCACTCGCGCAGTCGATTGATCGCTCACTCGGGCCGATCAATCGCCTACCCAAAAATTCACAACGATTTTTCTGTTTTATTTCTTTTTTCGTTTAGACTTCTTTCTAATCTCGCAATTAGAGTTTCTTATGGAGTGCTTAGGCTATATAAACTCTTTTAATTTCGTTGTTATTCAATCATTATTCATCTTTTAATAAATTTCCTAGAGTTTTACTCTATTTTGCTAGTGGATTCAGGTGTTTCCTTCGTGGATTCGAAGAAGACTGGTTGAGGATTCCCAGTAGCTCCGTGGATTCGGAGTAGTTATCTCGTGAGAAAGACGGTGCTTGATCTCACCACGACTACACCTGCGTCACTAAGGTTGTCTGTATTCCTTGGTTTGCTGCTGATTTTTACTTTCTTTAGCTGTTTGTTTCAGATGTGCTCTCTTTGGGCTATTTTTATTTTATTTTTTTATTTGGGTAATAAAATTAGATCATTATCCATATAAAAAAAAAAAAAAAAAATTCAAGTACTAAGGCTCGGGTAAACTCACCCTATGTAGGCTATCCAGGTGACTCCAAGTACCTGAAGGTCCTAAACCCATTACCCCAGCGAAAAAATATCCCAGACTATAAGTTCTCTGTTCGTCTTTTCTAATGTCACTATCATAATGCTGGTGTTTCAATATCAAGAGCATTATAAGTGTCATCCAACTCTCCATACACTTCTCTAGATAGCCAATATTGACCATACGTGCCTTAATGTTCATCTCAGACTTGTTTTTCTAATGATGCCACCTACCCCATATCCATCCTCCCATGAAATGAAGAACTCCAAGTGTCCAACAAACCTTCTCCTTGCATGAATTCACTCTGCTATCATTTATAAAGAACCCATGATTGCTTACACCTCCAATTGGCACACAACACATGACTATCGCCAGTGTGCTATCTATTTCACCTTATGGTGCTACACATTTTTCACCCACAACACCCCGATTAGCCATACTTTTGTGGTGGACAAAGGAAAGTGACAAATGATTGGAACCAGATAAGCTTTACTAATATAAGCAAGAACAAAGAGCAATAAACATAAATTAGTGGGGCATCAAGAACACTAAGGTGAGAATACTCCTTTATTTAGCCAAACAACCACAAACTCACCCCAACAATTCCTGCTTGAAGCATCTATCCAATTCCCAAGATACTTCCTAGCACAGAGGTGGACCCATAGAATAAGTGCCTCTTTCTTTCTTTCTTTCTTTCTTTCTTTTATCTTTTTTCTTCCCTTTTTTTTTTTTTTTCTGAATCATTAGAATAGGCTATAGGCTCTTTTGTAACCATAATTTTATATAAGTAAAAATATGATACTAATTAGAGTAGAATATGGGCTTATTTGTAACCATAATTTTGAAACATCAGTAAAAATATGATATTAATGTATTTTATGTATGTATCTGCAATATGTAGGCCAGGCCTGTCCTGGTTAAGACCCAGTTTTTGTATTTTATGTGTGTATTGCAATGTGTAGGCCAGGCATGTCTTGGTTAAGGCCCGGTTTTTTTTTTCTTTCTCTTTTTCTTCTTTTCTTTTGAAAGGAAACAAAATTCGAATAAACTGGTCAGTCCAGGATATTGAACTGCTTGGGCCGGACCTGTCATTACAGCCCAGGATGCCAACCTGCCCCATTGTCAGCCCTAGGGATAGGGCACAAGATCCTTCAAAATGCACACTCATACATAGTGCATCCCCCCAACACACACACACACACACACACACACACACACACACACACACACACACAGTGACATTGGTTTTGGGGCCCACACTTCACTACCTCTATTTTGAACCTTGTATGGAAACCGTCCCAATTATTAATATTGGAATTACTCGCTATGAAGGCGGGAGGCAACCGACCATCCACTTATTTCTGAAAGGGGCAAGCAGTCCTGCTCCTGTAAAATGCACATCCTGAAATCCTTATCATATGGTACATCCAAACAGACCCCAAGTTCCTTTCAATACCAGAAACAACAAAAATCCCTCCATTTGAAGGACAATCCAAAGCAGGCAAATAATTGGATTTCAGCAAACATAGCTCCAACATGGTTTCCAATCCATTCAAGCAGATTAGAAAATATAATATAAATTACTAAGGGCCACTAAAATGAACCATAGGAGGGCACAGTCTTAACCTGCCCCATCCTAAAATGAAACCCCCAACATCAATGGAGGTTGATTATGTGCGCAAGTTAGAAGAAAGGCAGGGGATCGACTAAAATACGCCACATGGGGTTGCAAGCCAAACCAGCACCACAACAATCATTAGACTCACGGGTGTCACCCCCAGTTACGTGAGCAACTGAGCATCAAATCCCTGGGATACGGCGCAGCCAAAGCGGCCCACCCTGAGGTCGTGTGCACACACGGTGCACGTTAGATACGAAAATAGGAAATCGGCTAACGTGCGCTAACCTGCGACGCCGCGGTTCCCACCAAGGATGGCGCAAGGCCTCCGTACAACCGCCCCCATCCTTCCTGCTTCACGACCTGCTTCCAATCCAAAACCCTCAAAATAAATAAAAATGATAATAAATACCAAAAACATCTTTTTTTTAATTAGAAAAAAAAAAAAAAAAACACCTGACACATCTGTTCGATCGTTCCATGCCTTTTCCTTATCGCCTTCTTCGGATCTCGCTCCGTTTGCTGCCGTGTATTGACCTAAACTCGCATAACATTTTCAAAAAAGATCAGAAATACAACAAAATCGAAAAATCAAAGGAAAATGACCCCAGATCTTGAGAAAATTACCGTTTGCAGAGGGTAGGTGATCAGCTGAGCGATGATGCCACCTCCGGCGCCAGCTAAGCCGTTGATCAAAGCGTCGGACATCTTTTCTTCTCAAAAGAAAAGAAAAGAAACGGATCGGAAATGTCAGAAATTGGGTTTTTTATTTTCACATTGGAGGATTTGAAGGGAAACGAAATTAGGAGGGAGAGAGAGCGGAGAAAGGGGAGGAGGTTAAATATACTTTGATGCTCTGGCAGAGTATGATGGATAATACGCAGTCAGTTAGAACTGCATACACGTAATGCAAATATTTCAAAATCAACCGTCCAGATTATATGTAGTATCTTAGATTTAAGATGAACAAAAATTTATTTTTACTACTTGATATAAAAATTAACTTTTTGGACATTTATTGGAAGGTCAAAATGAAAATATCCAATGGCCCAATTTCAAAAAACAAGTATCCACGAATCAGAGGTTAGGAATTTTCAATCAATATGATTTTTATATAATAAGTTAGAGACCTTTTTTATACACAATTTAGTCGGGTTACTTTGATCACTTGTACTATTTCCAAGTGCTTGCATATGAGCGTCATACGCAGCCAGAGTATCCAGGAACTCCCAAAGGGGCATATCTCGGCGTTTGGATGCACGCGGGTCTGCTGGAGCGGGACTAAATGTTGTTGAGAAATTTTCACATACAGCGAGTGTATACAAGTTATGATACATCCATTATCTACGTACCAACATGTTACGTTATTTAACTATCTAATCCATTTAAAAGTGGGAACGATATTTTGATTGTCTGAACTGAAAAACAGATTTATAAACTCAGGATAGTGACGTTACATCAAATCGATTTACATCCAATGGTATTATAAATCAGTGTGATTTTTCGGCCCATTCAATCAGTGGATCAGCCTTATTTTCATAAAAGATGATAATAATTGTGCGGTCCACCTTTTAAACGGAATGGATATTGTGGAAATGTGAAATGATGACAGTAAAATATGGCTGTATAAAAACTTATAATACAGCCGCTATATCTGATCCTTTTTGGCACTTGACGTTCGCTTTCAGCAGTCCGATGTCTTCTCGGTTGGAGTTCCGTCAAGACAACGGCCTTTACCGTACCAATTTACAATGTTGCCCCAGATCATGAGAGACGGACTGGACTACAGTACAACACCCGTTGTACGCAGTTTGTAACAACTCGCCAGCTGGACGGCCCACCGTGTCGTGTATGTAACATCTAGTCCGTCCAGCAGATGAAAGCTTCGAGTTCCTAGCACTGGGAAAGAAATCAGGCTAATAGAAAACTCTGGTGGGCCACACCACCGGACCGGTGGCGAGGCAATGTCCAGGTTACATCCACCGTAGGCTAGTGTGTGGAGCGCAATTTGGTATGTATATTCCATCCAACCCGTTCATCAGATGCGTTCACCAATGTTAAGGGACACTTTAATAAACAGCCTTACTCGAAACTGAGGTGGGTAACACCCCGTGAACTCAAGAGACTTTAGCATGATATTACATCGTTCCATTGTTGTGGTCCACCTTAGTTGTGGAAATGGCTGATCTTTTATCCTTGTCGTATAAATGAGAAGGATGACTTAGATGGAAGGAGTTGATATTACATACCGAACACCGTGCGGGCCACAAAATTGGGATGTTGTACACGATGCGTAGAACAGTGTTGCTGGTTTTTAGCAAAACTATTCTAGTAATGTACGACTACGGATATACCAGGACTCACCGTATGGTTAAGGTAGAGCTGGTAGTCGAATCCATGATCTCCTGTTCAAACTCCGTCAGCTTACCTAAGGCATGAGTGAGGACCCAAATACCTCTTTTAACCCTGCAAGACATGAATCCGGACCGTCTCCTACATCAATACCTCTTTTAACCCTGCAAGACATGAATCCGGACCGTCTGCTTGTCAAGCGGATTGCCTGCCAAAGCCTTTCGCAGGCATCTCCTGCACAAGGAATTTGGGTGGGGCCCACTGTGAGGTTTGTGAGAAATCTACGCTGTCCAACCGTTTTGTGAGATCATTTTAGACGTTGCGGCCAAAATTGAACGGGATCCAAGACTTAAGTGGGCTGAAAACATGACGATTGAACTTCCACAGTTGAAATATTCGTGGGGCCACAAAAGTTTCGAATCAGGATAATAATTGTGTTTTCAGTTCGTCTCAATAGAAATGACATTATGAACGGTACAGATGGCATATAAATATGACTGTGGACCCATAGAGGTTTCAACGGTAAGAATTTCCCTACACACCTTTTGCTTTAGTGCAGCTCACTTGAGCTATGGATCCATTCATTTTTTGTCGGAACGCCTAAAATGGTCTCACAAAACGGTTGGACGGCATAGATTTCTCACAAACCTCACGGTGGGCCTCACCCAAATTCCTTGCGCAAGAGATGCCTGCTTACACAGCTCTCGCGGGCAATCCGCGCCCGTCTTTTAATAGGCGCGGATTAGGTACTTCCCCAGCCTGTTCGGAGCTCCGGACAGGCTAGAGGGCCATGTATATATTTTATCCACATCGTTCATGACTTTTTCCATGTCATTTTAGGACATAGTACCAAAAATTAGGAAGATCTAAGGTTTAAGTGGGCCACACCACAGTAACCAGTGGTGCTAATGATTTTCACCGTTAAAACCTTCCTAAGGCCCACCTTGATGTTTATTTTCCATCCAATATGCCCATAAGATCATAGATATCTGGATGAAGGTAAAATAGGAATACCATCTTGATCCAAAACTTCCTATGGTACCTAAGAAGTTTTCAACGGTCTTCCTTTAATCCCTATTTAATGGTCCAATTGAGCTTGGATCTGCCCCATTTTTGAGCTCATGACCTGAAATGACATGAAAAACTAAATAAACGGTATGGATAAAATCCATACATCATGGTGGCCATCGGAGCCCTAGCGTGTCCCGAGCTCCGAATAGGCAAGGGAAGTACCTAATGTGCACCCCTTCCAATATGATTTTCTCGTTTCCGGCCAACCTCATTGGTCGAGCTCAACATTGAATGCAACGTGAGCGTTGAGCTGACCAATGAGGCCTGCGGGGAATAGGAAAACCAGTTAAAGACCAGCAGAAAATCTGTATTCCCCAAGCATTCCTTAGGTCCGTTAAGCTGCCCATCCAGACCGTTTATCATGTTTGGTGCCTATCCTAACTATAGAATTAAGATATTTATTAGTTCTTTTACTTTCTAAAGTAGTTAGGCACATAGTTAGACGTGTGCCATCTATCATCAACTTTGTCTGTATGCCCTTATGATTCTGTAGACAACATAAGATCCTGCCCGGCCACTCATATGACCTTTTCAGAGGGCCCCACCTATTTTATGACTAGATCTTCATTGTGTCACGATTCACCATGGAGTTAATGGCTGTTCGTGTTAGAGCGGCGTAATCATGTCAAATGCATGAGATATAGGCCAGTCTTTTGCGGGCCCTTGTAAGCATTACAAGGCCGTAAATCAGGTCAATTTCATTCCCAAATGGGCCCCACTAAATCATACCCGCCATAAACATGAGTAAATTTCAAGTGCTCCCGAGGAGCATGGGAGAGTCCTCTTTGTTGAAACTTGAAAGAAAGAACCGTTGACCTCATACGTAGAAAGAAAATTACACGCATCCTAGCCCATACGCACTTTACACGCTTTACACGTTTTACAAATCAGGTGGGACCCACCGTGCAGTGGACTGGCACAGAAAATCAAACCTGCACGGCTCCGGTGGTTGAATCCCTTACTGTCGGGCTCACTGTGATGCATGTGCCTCACATCCATGCTGTCCATCCGCTTTGACAGCTCATTTTAGGACCATGTCCCAAAAATGAAACAGATTCAAATTTTAAGCCGATCAGACCACATAGTGATGGACCACCACCATTAAAAACTTACTGGGGGCCATCAGAATGTTTATTTTCCATCCAACCTGTTGATAAGGTCACAAAGACCTGGGTAAATGGACCCAATAAATACATTAATACAAAACTTTTGTGGTTCATAAGAAGTTTTAATGTTCAGTAACCACTGTTTCCTGTGGTGTGGTCCAATTGAAATGTGGATCTACTTCAATTTTGGGATCATGACAAAAAATGATTTTTCAAAACAGATGGACGGCGTAGATTTAAGGCAAATATATCCCGGTGGCCCCCACATTCAGGGATCCACCCACCGCGGTGAAACCCTGATCCACCGAAGCCTCGCGCTATGACAGACTGACTGGCACCATGCTTACATGTCAAAAGGGGGCCATTGTAATTTTTCTTTTAACCTGAGAGTTGTTTTCGTACGTGTACCAGCCAGCCTGATGAGCGGACCGACAGATTTTGTGGCCAGGAGATGTCCGCAGTGCTTGATGAACGGCCTGGATCTAGCACATATCTGCCGGATTGAAACATGTGCCCAGGAGTCTCCCGGTCAATGTATAAACGTACAGGAAGAGTTGGTCGTGTGGTCTATGTTCACCACACTAATTAGCTATTAAGGAATTTTCCTTACCTTCTAGAGGCGTACACACCCCGTCCGTTCGGTGGCCCATGTCGGGGGTACAGATTAGATGGACCCCGAGTAGATCTACCAAGAAAATGTCCCCCAGCCGTACGGTGATTGAGCATACATCGAGCTGTGTGTGGAATCCAAACCGTGAATCTGGCAAGCCTTCTCATTGATACCGTATTTCCAAAGAATCGTCTGTATCAAAAACTCCTGTGGGAAACACCACCTCGAGCAGCGTACCATACCCCTAAAATCTACACATCCACTCGTTGTGGACCATCTAAACTGTGAAATAGGTTGACCTTTGGCAAATTATATCATCTTGATGAGGCGCACCTGATGAACGGGTTGGATGACACATAGAAAAAATAGTGAAACCCAAGTTGCATCTTAGCTACGATGGTTGGCGTCCCCCTCCCAAAGTTCCCTGTATACCCTTTAGCGTGGCCCAGAAGTATAGATCAGGCCGGATATGTTATCTAGTCCTGATATCGGAATGCATCTAATAGATGTGTTGGACGGCACTCCAACATCGCAGTGGGTCCCACGTAGCTTGAATACATGGCAGTGAACGCATGTGATTACTTCCCTTTATCAAGTGCCCACGTGGGGTCCACTCCGATGCCATCAGAGTGCCTCCATGGTTGGATGGTTGTCCAGTTGTCTGATGCCTATGTAAGATTTTCCTATTTACCATATGGACGACTGGGATTACACCATTCCTCTAGGTGGGATTTACCTGATGTCTAGCTCAACTGGGCCACACATTGTCTTAGACAGGCAGCACATACTTGGCAAGTCGGTGGGTGCAAAGGGAGGCACGGATGGGGGGCCACACCATCAGAGTAAGGAGTTGATGGGCACTGCAGCCCGCGACAATGATGGACCATCTCCCTTAGCCCACCCCAAAAGGTCAAGCCACATCGTGGCATTTGAACCTAGTTGCATTTGGACTGGTCGACCTCTGTGTCATCTATCCGGAACATCCACTGGGTCCAGTCCATTTTTGTTGCAGCAGCATGCAAAATAATTATTATAAACTGTGATTGGGCCCATCTTATCACAGCTATCCTGTCCATCCAATTTTCCATGTCACAAAGGTGATGTATCATTCTTATCCATTCCGTCCATCCATTTTTCCAGCTCATTTTTAGAGCATGAGCCCAAAATTGAAGCATATCGAAAAGCTCAAGTAGACTACACTACATAAAACAGTGGGTGTTGAATTCTTACAGTTGAAAACTTGCCGGTGTACTACAGAAGTTTTGGATCCAGTAATACTTGTGTTTTCACTTCTTCCATGTGTGTGACCTTACCAACAGGTTGGATGGACATCATCAACCCCATTGTTTTCTGAGGTGTGGTCCGCTTGAACTTTATATATATTTAACTCTAAAAGTAGCTGATAAAACGGATGGACGGTGTGGATAAGACACATACATCACGGTGGGCCCCACAGCCTTTACCCAGCATGCAGTCGGCGTCCCACGGGTTGTCGCTGAAGGCAATCCCATTTTGCAAGTCCAAACAAAAATGCAGATAAGCTTCCAAGCCTACTAATAATAGAAAAATATCATAGGAGTGCCTTGCACGCATGGGAGTGCATGGTACGGCGCATGGTTACATGATCCACACCGTTGCTCGTATGGGCCCCACCTAGGATAATGGATGGCCCAATATTCTTGATTAGACGATCTTAATCTTATGATCGGTAAACAAGCGGTCTAAATATTGGACCACGTGGCATGTTGACTGGGCCCATCACAACATGACACCGCTCTAACTATTGGAGCACATGGCATGCACTGAACCGCCTACGAGATGGACGACCTGGATGTCGCACTCACCAGAACATCGGTACGTGTGGGAGAAAATAGACTCACGTACTCTTGCGAGTAGCCATCCACATTTATCGCCGCACGGCACTGGAATTACTGTCAAGGGAAAAACTTCGATACTCTGGCTGAGTGTGGTGGATGATACACAAGCCACTGATAAATTTCTTCAAGATTGCTTGTATGGCATACAAATAAGTCAAATAAAACCATCCAAATTATTGTTTCTAAGGTTTGATGCATCTTGAACTAGAAATTACGCTTAGTTAATGTCTGATTATCGGATTAGTCCACATTTCTTAGAAAGCGAACATTGAAAAATATCCAACGGTCCTATTTCAACAAGAAAGTGTCCACAAATCATAGGTTAGGATTGTTTAATCCACACGATTTTGGGATTGAAACTTGGAAACAGTAGTTTCCACAACCTAGTCGGTTTATTTTGAGTTAATATATGCCAAGTAGGAATTTCTGAGTGCCTGCCTATCAAGCGTCATATGCTGCCCAAGTATAATACAACTAACTGAGAGAAAAGCATTGATACTCTGGCATTGCGATGAATGATACTCAGGCACTTGGCAATTAGCTAGAATTGCATACCAGCAACACAAGAAAGTCAAGAAAACTTTTCAAATTATGCATCTCAGTTTAGGTGTATCGCGAAACAGGGTAAAAATTAAGGTTATTTTGACTATATGACCATCAGACGGTTAAAAGTTAAATATCCAATGGTTCGATTTCAACAAATACACGTCCAAAGAATAAGAGGTCAAGATTACTCAATAAATTTGATTTTGATGAAAATTGATTTATGGACATTTTTTTAAAAATTTAGTCCGTTTAAGTTAATGATGCCACCTTGAGGTTTATTAGTGCCTGTGTATCAAGTGTCATACACTGCCAGAATATCAAATACGTCCCAAGGGTAAAAGTGTCCCTTTCGACCATAAATGAAGCCTCAGTTATCCCTTTACCATCTCCTCTTCTTTACGAAAATCCCACCTCTTAACCTTCGCACCCCCGGCGTTCGTTAGTCTCCGCCATGGCTTCTTCTCGCCCGCCTCCACCACACCCTCTCGATCTCGACATCACGATCGTGTCAGCCAAACACCTCCAAAACGTAAACTGGCGAAACGGCGATCTCCAGCCCTACGCCGTCTTCTGGGTGGACCCAGACCGCAAACTCGCCACCAGACCCGACGACTCGGGCTCGACTCGCCCTGTCTGGAACGAACGTTTCACCCTCCCCCTGGCCCAACCCCTCAAAGACTCTTTCCTCACCCTCGAAATCTTCCACTCCAAACCCTCCGAAACTCCCAAACCCCTCGTCGGGTCCATCTGCTCGCCCCTCAAAGACCTGTTCGATTCGGACGATTCCAGCCGGGTCAAGACCCTCGAGCTCCGTCGCCCATCCGGCCGCCCGCAGGGCAAAATCCGGCTAAAAATCGCCATCCGAGAACGGCCAGCCCCGCCCCCTTCCACTCCAGATTACCAAATTACCCCTCCGTCTGGATATTATTACTCCACTGCCCCTCCACCACCCCCGCCGAGAGATTACAGAGGCGGGTTTTCGTATGGAAACCCTCCCCCGCCTCCTCAATCACAATACCCATATGGGAATTATGCCGACCCATATTCCGGATACTATCCTGGTTACTACTCACCATCACTTCCGCCCCCGCCTCGCCCATTCTTTGATCGGGTAGGTAGTTATAGTAGCGGGCCCAGCGGGCCATCAGCCCCCTTTGATTTCTCTTCGTCAGCGGGTTCTGTCTATGAGCAGAAGCCAAGGGGGAGTAAAATGGGGATGGGCACTGGTTTGGCTGTCGGGGCTGTGGCTGGAGCTTTGGGTGGTCTGGCACTGGAAGAAGGGTTGAAGTATGAGGAAGGGAAGATTGCAGGTAGGGTGGAGAGTGATCTTGCCGCACGGGACGATTACAGTGGTTATCGCAGTGACTACTGAAAGGGTGGCTGCTAGAAGGTAAGGTCAAATAATCTGAACCGTTGATCATAGGATTTCAGTGTTTCGTGCTATTTGATTATGTATATATGTAATCTATGGTTATGTTTGGATTGGTTGAAAATGAAACGAGGAAAAGAAACATGCCCATGGATCCTGTGGCAAAGAAAAGCCGAGGATACCGATTTCGACGTTATTTATGCTTTTTGCATTGGAATGCATTTTTTTCTATATGAGAATTGGCTTTCATTTCCATATCTCTAGCTTGGTTGTGATAATTCTGATGCCTGGCAATGAAGTTCATAAATCAAATGCAATTATTAGAAACATTTCAAAAAGGCGCATTAGTATGATGGCCAAAGGATTGGTGGTCTAAGCTGTTAACATGGTGGGCCCGTGATGGATGGACTGTGCGCCTGTGCTTCCCTATTTGGAATATCCTAGCCATCCAATCATTGGACTATTTCAAATTCATGCTGACCATCAAGAGTGGGATTCATCCACCATAGCACATTGTCGCAACAAATGATGGATCCCTCATCGACAAACTGAAAACTTAGGGATAGTCTGAGCAGAGCCCTCAATAGTGGCTTGTGCAGGTTCGTTTTGATAGAGTGAAGAAAACCCAATTCACCCTTTTGTTGCTTCATGTGTGGGATTCATCAAGTGTCCACGTTGAACATTCTCTGCCAAGAACTGAAGAAGATCCACTACTCAAATGGGCCACCTTGAACATGTCCTGCCCAAAAATCAAGAACATGCTTAACCATTTACTTTTTCGATGGACATGTGGCCAAACTGCGAGTAAACAGCCTTGCTTTTTTGGCATGCACAGGGTGGGCCACCCTTGAACCATTATGGCAGAAAAAAAAAATCCAGACCAAAGCTTACAACTCCAATCAAACAAGCCAACCAAAACTTACAGACGAGAGATGACAGAAAACATCAAACATCATATAAAAGGTTACATTCCAGTCACAGACCAAAGCTTTAATGGCATTTGATTGGAAGGAAGCTGCAAAGAAGTTTTAATAACAGCAGAAAAAAAATCCTCAAATCTTCAAAGATCTGCAATAGTGCCGATTGCAACTCCAACCACTCCCCCAGAGGCATCTCCATTCCAACCACACCCCTAGAGACACCTCCAATTCCTTGTTTGTGTTAGCTCGGAAGTGCTGACAACAAAAAATGCAAAGAGAAGCAATTGTTTTCCAACACCAAGCCAAAGGTTGAAGGCGAGGAGATGAAGTACTTGCAGTATATGGAGATGAAGAGATGTGCTCAAACAGTCAAACAGATCTTTTTTCTTTTCCCTGTTAACTGATTTAAAAGCTCTAGTGCAGAAACCTAATCAGTGATCTTTTTGCAGAAGCTCAGAAACCAACTTCCATATCCAAGCATTTTAAAATTTTATTTTATTATAGTTTTATAAGCTCAGATTAGTGATTTGGCATCAACACTGATTTTTTTTTTTTTTCTCTTGCAAATAGGTAAAACAATGATTCCATGGAAATAATTTTCATTTCCAAGGGTTTTGACATTCCCAAACACTACTATGAGGAGAAGTGCAAAAAAGCATTTGTTAGAATTGTCCAATTAGTGTGGTTCATAGACCGTCCATCCTTGCTAGACAGACACTCCTTCATATGTATGGTGTGAGGGATTCTCATTAGATATGCGGTCTCCTATTATAAAGAGATAGTAAACTACGGAGAATATATTACATGGGCCTGTGTTCTAGCTTGATGGCAATTGGGTTTGTGCAATTGATTGTGTTGTCTGCCACCATTATCATCACGGTGTGACATCCATTGTGCCTTGCGCCATTCAGCCCTTGTTTTCAGCTGCAAACATGTGGTAGTTGTGCCATTCTCTACAACATGTCAAACATCTTATCACCAAGTGACATGGAAAGGATGTCTATTACATCTTCTATAGCATTGCAGATTGTTCTTTCCAATCTAATACAGGTTGCTTCCCAAAAGTACTCAGTAGATGGCCAATTAGGCTAAATGGGATTTCTCACAGAGCGGTGACAGGAGCTTCCCTTCCTCCTCTATAAGGTCGCCTAAGAAGCAATGAGACAAAGTTGTGTTCTAGCTTAATGGCAACTGGGTCTGCGCAATTGATAGTGTTGTCTGCTACCATTATCATCACGGTGCGACATTCATTGTGCCTTGTGCCATTCGACCCTTGTTTTCAGTTGCAAACATGTGGTAATTGTGCCATTCTCTACAACATGTCAAACATCTTATCACCAAATAGCATGGAAAGGATGTCTATTACATCTTCTATAGCGTTGCAGATTGTTCTTTCCAATCTAATATGGGTTGCTTCCCAGAACCACTTGCTAGGTGGCCAATTAGGCAAAATGGGATTTCTCACAGAGTGGTGACAGGAGCCGCCCTTCCTCCTCCTCTATAAGGTCGCCTAAGAAGCAATGAAACAAAGTTGTGTTGAACTAGAGAGAATCATCTATGATACTGTAGAAGATGGTCTGGACATCCTTTCCTTGTTACCTCTCTCTCTCTCTCTCTCTCTCTCTCTCTCTCTCTGAGCTGCCCTTCCTCCTCTATTAGGTCGCCTAAGAAGCAATGAGACAAAGTTGTGTTTGAAATAGAGAGAGCCATCTATGATACCATAGAAGATGGTCTGGACATCCTTTCCTTGTTACCTCTCTCTCCCTCTCTCTCTCTCTCTCTCACTTGGTGATGAAATGTTCTCCCTCCCTCTCACTTGGTGAGGAAATGTTTGACGCATCTTTCTAAACCTTAAAAGGCGGTAGAGAACAACATAAGTAGTGTGGTGTTTTTGGACATCTGAAACGATGTGTCTAATTGCAGAAAGCATGATGAATGTTACACCATGGGCGATAATGCCGGCGGCTAGCATGATTGATTGTGCATGCATGATTGTCATCAAGCTAGAGCATGGCTCCACTTTCATGTTAATAAATTATTTCCTTTTGCTTTTTTCTTTAAAAGTATGGGACCGGTTACTTAATAAGAATACCTTTGGATCATAGATGTGGCAAGAGGGAATGCTGATCAGGGCTGTCTTTTTGGTAGGGGTGAGACAGTCTGGGGACCACACTGACTGGATGATGCTCGTCTTTTATGGGTATTTTTCAGGTTTGGATGAAGTTGATTGCAGAGAATGAAGGAACTTTAATGATTTATGGATGAGAACATGTTAAATTGATGGTTGTTTCGTGTTTTTCATGGAATGGGAGAATCCTCGATTTTGTCATTTACTCCATGTTTTGTGCAGGTGAAATTCTTAGTTTTGTTTGGCATTCTTTGATTAGTAGATGATCTTTGCTTATTTACTTTCGAGCAGGTGCCAAGTTTTGATTTATTCAATATAGAAGAGCTTGGTATGTGGTTTGACATGTTTTTGCGTGAGTGGTTTTGACATGTTTTAGGGTTGAAAGGTCTGAAAGGAGCACAATAAAAGATAGGGCATTAGACACGGCATAACTAAGAAGAAGATAGGGCCTTAGATGGGAATTTTTGGTGAAACAAGGTTCATACAGCTGGCTTAAAATGGCTGGGGCAAAGCCATCGAGAGCATGGTGATGACATGAATGAGGAAATAGCCCTAGGTCTGTTTGGATAATTGGATGCTGAGGTGTGGACATGGAAAAGTAATGATTACTTGATGATTATTTCCCTTGGACATGGGAATCTCATAGGACCCCTATTATATGGGCTATACAATACTTGCAAAGCATTGAAATCAAGAGGGAACATAAACAGAGAATAAGCGTTGCAGAAAGATGGAGATACTGAGATGGATGCCTGAGAAGATTAAGAAGTATATAACTAAAAATGGGGCCATTCTTTGCAATCTGGGAGTGGTCTGAACTGGAGATAAAATGATAGAGAGCCGATTTAGATGGTTCAACCATATGGCAAGAAAACTGAAGGTGGCCTTGGTAAAGAAGAAACTTTGATTAGGGGGTTGAAAGGAAGAAGAAGAAGAAGGGATAAGCCTCAAGGCCATGGAGCCATGAACAAACCCATGGAGCCATGAATTAGCCCATGGTTTGATGATGAATGAGGAAATATTCCTTAGATCCTGTTTGGATAGCTGGAATCTAAAGCGTGGACACAGAAAAAGTAATGATTACCTAATGATTATTTCCCCTCGCACTGTTCAAAAATGGATTCTATTGATGGTGGTTGTTTGTTTAGACAACTGTTACCTTTTTTCTTGTGTCAGAAAAATCCACTATGGATAAGGGTAATTATTGTTTTTGCGGAATGGATGGTTTTCTTTGCAATTTAAATATCAGAAACAATAAATGAAGGGGAGAACATTTTCTTTTCCTGTGGGGGGTCACTGCAAATGAATTGACTCAATGTACATGCGTGCCCCTCTTGATAAGTGGCCTGGTTCTCGAGCTCAGTAATCTTGAAGTTAAGACCAACCTTTTTCAGTGGCTCTAGTATCACACACACATGACACAAGATTTGTATGTGCAAGGTGGATGTTGTCGTGCATACATGATAGGACATTTGCATCTGCAAGGTGGACAAACTTCTCCTAATGATCTTCAAGTTGAGGCCAACTTCTTTCGACTGCTCCCCTGACCCCATATTTGCAAGGTTGATGGACTTTTACCTTCCATTGTCCTTGATGCTGTTTGGTTAATGAGTAGTTTCCCTCATATTACAGTTGCCCCAACTTGAAAGTAAACACAATTGAAATTTAAAGCTTAGAACCTCAATGCAAATGCCAGGGAACAAAATCACAATTTGATCATTTGCATTTTTATTAGACTAATAATTGCAATTCAACTTGCATCTAAACACATTGTAAACAACATTTGGTTGCATTTAGGTGGGTTCACTTACTATTGTTGGGGTGGTAGGTATCCATGACAAAAAAAAAAGAAGAAGAAAAAAAGAAAAAAGAAAAAAAAGGAAGTTTTCCCTTTGTATGACATTTTTTGTTGTTTGCATTAAAAAGAGAGCTATGGATTCTGCAGATCATTCATGTCATTTACAGTGACTTTTCTCTAATGAAAGATATGAGTGACTATTGTCTAATAAATCTAGGTTTTCTGCATGCTTAACAAACATCCCCTTAAAATAAATTCATTTTCAAACAGTTTTGAGGGAAATAATAATTTTTTTTCCATGTCCATTTAGATTTTAGCTATCAGAACACAGCCCAAGTGTTTTGGGTATTGGTGACATCAAAATCCAAATTGTTTAGGCTATCAAATTTCTGCTGAAATTAGTAAATTGTCTCCAACCGTTCTTGATCCAAGGCAATTTCTTGGCAGAGTTTTCCTAGGTTAAAGAGCTTTTTGGGTCTAATTTCTAATCTAACAGGATAGGATTAAGTGATCTTATGTGACACATGTGCCAACAAGGGACCTGTGTGCAAGGTCTAGGCTGGTTATTAGGTGGGAGTTTCTTTTGCTCCTCTCCAAAATTGGATCATTTAGGGAGATTCTGAAAACGTGATTTGGGTGGGGCTTTTTAGTCAGATCTGTGGAAAGTGATCCAATATCTTAGGGCGTGTTTGGATTTTTGGAAACACTCGTAATGGGTAGTAAATGCACATATTATGATGCAAGTTAATCGATTGGATATGCAAATCTCACTAATTTTCCCTCCCTCGAGAAGCACACCATAATGAAGGCTTGTATTCCACCGTCTTATGTCCAAATCCAGTTGCTATCCTTCTTCTCTTTTCAAATCCCACGCCAAAGCTTCAACAATATACAGGGTGCTCGGCAGACCAACGCCAAGCGGTGCTCCTGCAATCCCACTCTAGATATTCATCTCTCACAGGTATAACTTCTCTTCCTCTAAGGCTTTCTCCCCATCATCGTCGCTCATCGAGGGAGATAAGAATCTTCTCTTTTATCTCTATGTTATGCATCCTTGTATGCATCCTTGTACTGCATGCTTTTATCTCAGAGGGTATTCTTTTCAAACCGTAGACTGGTGATTGAGGTTGAAGCTGTACTTCCATGGCAAATGTTGAAGCATGCGGAGTAGAGGCATTTATATGGTCAATAGAGGTATGCATGTGGTCAATCGAGACGTGCATGTGCTCAATCTAGGGATATGTTCTATTTTGCCTCTGATTAGTAGTCATGGATTGTTTATTTCGTCTTTGAGACAGCATATTCCTCAAACCCTAGCCTTCAGATCATGCAGGTGCTCAATTGCGGCATGCATGTGTTCAATCGCGACATTATTTAGATTAGACTCCGCTTCCAATCTCACAATGAAGTCAGTGATGCAGGGGTATGTGATGACTTAACTCTAAATGTACGTGTGATCAATAAGTAGACATTCAAGCAATGAATTCGTTTAACTATCCACTATCAACTAAGAGATTATGAGAGTTCAACAATGAGATGATGATAACCCGTCAAGATCATACCCCATAGCATAAACGCACATAAACAAGTAAAAGGGGGACCTAGGGATATGGGGACATCCCTAAACCTAGCATAGGCCATCCCACGATCAAATCTGAATCAAGTTCTCATGGCTAGCAATACCGCTTTTACCGATCATGCCAAAGGAGAAGATTCAAAGAAGAAAGAGAGGAAAAGGGAAAGATGGGCTTTGAGAAGGAGAAGACAAGTATTCTCTGCAAAGGAAGAAGATGGGTCTTACCTTTCCACGCACCTTGAAGATTACATGTGTTCCTGATGTCCAAACTTCAAAATAAACTAAACTCTAATCACAAAATAACATCTGAATCGTCCATAGAATTCAAAAATATAACTAAAATAAATAAAACTAAGAAAACTGGGAACGTGCCACCAAAGTGGGCCCGGGTCGATCCAATGGTTGGATGGCTCAATCGGAAGAATCCAATGGTCCGATTGCCATCAAATCTTGGATCCATGGTCGATAAGCTCCAAATCAGTAGCCCGCACACATTTCCAACGAAAGGATCCTTCATATGTGTATGTACGTGTGCGGGGTCTTCGTGATCCATCAATGAAACGGCCTGATGGGCCTAGTGTCCATCCACATCAGCTCATCTGCTCCAACACTCGATCGACGACGTCTTCTCCTTCTCCTCTGGTACACTCTAAAGGGTGCACCATTGATGTCCTTATCAGTTAGGGTACACGGTGTCGAGCCAAAGGGGTAAAAGACGTGTCGTAGACGACGACGACAACACGCAAAGGATAGACCAACAATTCGTGAACATTGTCCGACTGTCCTTTGAGGAGTTGGCTGAAAATGGACCCGATCGATGTTAGTTGTTTTGTTCAACATTGGGCAACGTTCCTTCTCTACGCTCAGGTCTCACACCAAAGAATTCAGAAGCAAACGTTGTAACAACCAAAGCATCAAAGAAGAAAATGGTGGTGAAGCCAGCTGAAATTCTCAACGGGGGAATGGAGAAGGTTGCCAACTCCATCAATAATCTGGCCCAAGTGCAGTCAATTGGGAAGGGCTTAACACGTATGGGTCGCGTTATCGAAGCGCAAGAAGCGTTGAATGACAGTCAGGTATTTACGAATCATGGTAGCAGTGCCAACAAGTGCACCGATATAGTGGCAATAGGTACCAATCTTTTAGTTCTTTGAAGGGTGTGATGGAGGCATGGAAGGAGGCAACTGGTGAGTCCCAGCCAAGAGTGAGTGGTGCAACTAGCGAGTTATAGTCCGGAGTGCGCGATGCACTTGCTGATTTCCACTTCGGAGTGCTCACACCTAAGGAGACATCCCGAGGCCATGTGTCAATAGGGATGACAAAGTCTCATCTATTCCACATGCGTAGTCTCCTGGCCCAGCTTCCCGAGAAGTCAGTCAGCTGGAACAAATTCCGTAGGTTCGGTTAGTTGGTCTTGTCTTTCGAACGTTATGATGTAGTGGGAGACATTGAATTTGTCTTCCGCCTATTCACTGCGACAATCCTCATCGCGGTTGTGTTCGAGCTGGTCTTCTTCCGCTTCTAGCACTTAAATAACGCGACCCGTACATGTTAAGCCCTTCCCAACTTACTGCGTTGGGCTAGATTATTGATGGAGTTGGCAACCTTCTCCATTCCTCTGTTGAAAATTTCAGCAGGTTTTGCTACCCTCTTCTTCTTTGATGCGTTGGTTGTTGCAACGTTTGCCTCTAAATTCTTTGGTGTGAGACCCGGGCCTGGAGGAGTGTCATCCAATGTTGAACTAAACGACCAATGTCGATCAGGTCCATTGTCAGCCAACTCCTCAGACGACAACTGTACAATATCCTCAAATTGTTGGCTTATCCCTTAAGTGTTATCGTTGTTGTCTACGACGTGTCTTTTGCCCCTTTAGCTTGACACCGTGTACCTTGACTTCGCTGTGCGATCAGAAGAGAAGTCTACTCCAAATAACATCGCGATTGAGCACATGCATGCGATGATTGAGGACATGCATGCCTCTCGTGATCACATGTATACCTCTAAGGAGCACCTGCATGATTTTAAGGATAGGTTTTGAGGAATATGATGTCTCAAAGACGAAATAAACAGTCCACGACAGCTAATCAGAAGCAAAATAGAACACATGCCTCGATTGAGCACATACATGCTTCAACATTTTCCACGGAAGTATGGCTTCGACCTCGATCACCAATCTACGGTTTGAAGAGAATACCCTCTGAGATATAAGCATACAGTCTAAGAATGCATAAAACAGAGATTAAAGAGAAGATGATGCGCTCAGAGGAAGGGAAGTTATACTTGTGAGAGATGAATATTTAGAGTGAGATTGCAGGAACACTGCTTGGCATTGGTCCGTGAGCACCTATATATTGTCGAAGCTTTGGCATGGGATTTGAAATGAGAAGAAGGATAGTAATTGAATTCGGACGTTAGGCGGTGGGATGTAGGCCTTCATTATGGTGTGCTTCTCGAGGGAGAGAAGATCAGTGAGATTTGTGTATCCAATCAACTGACTTGCGTTATAGGTGTTTCTGAAAATCTAAACACACCCTTAGTGAAATTCTAGATGTATCTTCTAGGTTAAAATATGAATGCATCTACTAGGTTGAAATATGAGAAGAATTTTCATACTTTGGCAAGGTGTGATGGATGATAATTAAAATGACCAAACCCATATGGGGTTTGGGCGAACGGCTAGCGCTGTGGGTTTGCTCCTCACAGAGATGCGAGTTTGATTCCCTTCCCCGGAATTACCCGATGCACGTGGTTTGTGGGTGATTGCATGCATCCGCAAGGATTAGTCTCGCCTTAAAAGGGGGCAGGGACATCCTATTGTCATTAAAAAAAAAATTTAAATGACTAATTATATTTCCTAAAGAAGTGATGGGTTAGGGATGCTGTTTGCCATGTCGGAAAACTTTTAGGTGTGGTGTTCGGAAACAAGGATGAAGATTATATCACCATGTTTAAGCTTGTGGGAAAGAGGAGTTTACGGGTTTCAATGGATGGGGTTTCCACGTTGGGCTTTTCGAGATCTTTCCACTAAAACAGAGAGCTTCACAATTTAGGTGTCTCCCCAATGGATCTGGAAGCTATCCCCAGGCAGACGAGGAAGGGAAGAGGGGTTAGCAAGGTTATCCAAAGAAGATCGTTCCCTAGAATGTGTGAGGTTTGGGCTGCCATCGTAAGCAGTCTCAGGTCAAAGAAATGTGCACTCGCTTTAAAGCTCGTCTGATAGTTCTTCAAGAGACTAAGCTTCAAGCAGTTTATAGAGATACTGTCAGCTCTTTATGGAGGAAAAAAAGGTAAGGACTGGTGAGCTTTAAATGCTATTGGCTTGATTGGAGGAATCCTGTTTATTTAGGTTTCCTCCTGTAGAGTTAAGGAAGATGGCTGGGTGGGCTTGTTCTTAGTTAACGTGGTCTTCCGTGAGGTCTCTTTGGGACTTCATGGGGTTTTTTCTAGGGTTTATGGCCAATCTAGACCATTGTCCCTCACCTCTTTCTGGAATGAACTTTCTTCTGCTATAGATAAGCTGCATCTCCCATGGTGTGTGGGTGGTCATTTTAACGAGGTTCAGTTTATCTATGAGAAGCTGAATGGGTCTTGGGTTTCTTCTTCCATGCAAGGCTTTTCAGATTGGGTGAGCAAACATGAACTGTTGGATATTCCCATGTGGAATGTGAAAATCCTTGGTCTATCGATCAATCTTCTCTGGCTGTCCTTTCTCGATAGATTTTTAGTTTCTCTTGACTAGATCCATCAGTTCCCTTTTGCTCACCAAAAAGGTATGCCCAAGCCTATCTACGACCGGTTTCCAGTTCTTCTGAAAAGTGATGAGATAAACTGGGGGCCTAAACCTTTTAGGTTTGAATTAGTCTGGTTGGAGATGGAAGGTTTTAGTTCTCTAGTGTCAGTTTGGGAGGTTTCTTTTGATAGTGATGGTTTTTCGGGCTTTAGACTTTTAAAAAGCTTCAGATGCTGAAGTATAAGCTGAAAATTTGGCAGAAGGAGATTTTTGGTTTGAGAGAAGCGGAAATGACCTCTTTGCTTGATGCTATTCAAGAGCTGGATGTGAAAGAGGAAAGGGGTCAATTATCTAAAGAAGAGATCTTAAGCTTTTTGGTTCAAAGAGGGTGACCATAATACGTAGTTTTTCCATGGTATTGCCAGTATTAGTGCACAGGATAATTCTATTCCCTCATTGCTTATTGATGTTATTCTTGTTTCGGATAAGGATTCCATTTGTAGTTCTATAGTCAATTTTTATTCTAATTTGCTATCTTCTAATAATGTTTCCCACCCATGTATTGATGAATTATCTTTCAGTTCTGTTCCTCCTGAGGATGTTGTTCTTATGGAGAAACCTGTGGAGCTCGATGAGATTAAATCTGCAATTTGGGAGTTAGGGAGGGATAAAACTCTTGTTCCAGATGGATTCCTGATTGCTTTCTTTCAATCCTTCTGGGACTTAGTTAAGCTTGAACTTTTCAGTTTTGTAGCTGAATTGTTTGAATTCAATAGATTGCCTGCTGAGATGGGGAGCACTTCCGTATCCTTAATTTCCAAATTGGAAGGGGCTCAGAATCTTAAGGATTTTCGGTCCAGCAGTCTCCTTGGTAGCCCTTACAAAATCCTGTCTAAAATCCTTAGTCAGAGGTTAAGGCAGGTTATTCCCAAGATCATTTCCCTTTTTCAGTTTGCTTTCGTTCAAGGTATACGGATCCTGGATAGTATGTTTATTGCTCATAATGTCTGGATTTTTGTTTGAGAGCGGGGGGGGGGGGGGGGGGGGGGGGGGAATTCTTTACAAACTTGATCTTGAGAAGGCCTATGATCATGTGGACTTGGCTTTCTTGGATTACATTCTAGAAAGGTTGGGCTTTGGTGTCAAGTGGAGGGCTTGGATAAGAAATTGTATTTCTTCTCTTAGATTTTCAGTTCTTATAAATGGATCCTCATTTGGCTTCTTTAGGGCTTCCAGGGGTCTTCAGTAGAGTGATCCATCACCCCATTTTCTGTGTTAATTACTGAAGCTTTTAGTTATATCTTGTCTGGGGGTCAAGAAACAAGGTTTTTTTAGGGGATTCCAGGTGAAAAATTCCCCCCAGCTCGTTTGTCGCCTTGAATTTGCTAATGATGCCTTGTTGTTTTGCGAAGCTAATGAAAATATGGTGACCTTTTTTAGCATGACCATTTGTTGGTTCGAGGTGGTCTCAGGTTTGAAGGTAATCTATTGAAGAATGAGTTCTTTGGGATCAATTTATCTCTGGAGGCAATATCTTACTTGGCTGAATCTCTGTTGTATTTGTGGGATAAGATCATTTTCCCTGTGTGTAGAGAAATCTCCATTGTATTTGTGGGATAAGATCATCGAGACATTGGTGAGGAAACTGTCACCCTGGAAATGCAATATGTTATCTCTAGGTGGCAGATTGAATTTGATAAATGCCTCCCTTTCTAGTCTCTCTTTTCTCGTCCAAAGTCTGTCATCCTGAAGATTGATAAGCTTGGCCCCTGAAGTCCTTGAAAGGTTGTCCTTTTCCTTGGGTAATGGCTCCAATATTTATTTCTGGTTGGATCTTTGGTGTGGGTCTCCCTCTCTTTCTGAATCCTTTCCAGCCCTATTTTCTATCAGTCTCAATCTAAATGTTTAGGTGGCTAACTGTTTATCGGGTGACAAAGGAGGGGTTTGGTTTCCTCCCTTTCGTAGGAACCTTTATGACTCTGAAATTCTGGATTACACCCAACTCCATTCTTGATTGCAGGATTGCCTGTATCAAGCTTGGAATATTCCCTTTGTTGGCCTTTTGCGAGTTCTGGTCTGTTTTCGGTGTGATTGTTCTACAGATCCTTAGTTATTGCTCCTCCATCAGCTAAGTGTTGCCATACAGGCTCTCTTTGGTTTTATGGTGTCCCTCCAAATGTTGTGGCATTTGGGTGGCTCGTGAGTAGGAATCGTGTGCTAACAATCGGCAACTTGAGAAAAGAGGCATGATTTTGCTGAATGTTTGTTTGTTGTGCCTTCAGACTTACAAATTAGTGGACTATCTCTTTATCCACTGTCCTTTCTAGATAGATGTCTGCTGGAGTGTTCTTCGTTCGGTGGGGTCTCGTGGGCTACGTCCAACTCTATTAATGTTGCACCTGGCATGTGGATCCGGGAGGAATTACTGAGATGAATAAGTGGAGGGCTGTTCTTATGGCAGTCTTATGGGCTATGTGGGTTGAGATGAACAATTGTTGTTTTGGAAATTTTAAGGTTTCGTCTGCTGGGTTGTTTTCTAGAGTTCTGATATTGTTTAGGGATTGGGTTCCTTCATCTTTCAGTTTTCTGGGGTTTCTGGCCAATTGAGGGCTGCTTCTTGTTGTTGTCGTCGTCGTCGTCGTCATGTTTTTCTTGTTTCTTCTTCTTTTCAGTTTTGCCTAATAAATTTCTAATCGTTCAAAAGAAAAGAAAAAAGAAAAAAAAATTGTGATTTGTTCAATAGAGAAGATCCTGTTATGTTTTTGACATTGTTTTTTAGTGTTGTTTACACAATCTCGGGTGGGTTGGATTGAGGCTACCAAACACCGACCTGACCTTAATAGGACCCAACCCGCCACCCCAAGTGAACTGAATTCCAACCCCAGGTGCCTGACTCTAACCCAACTCACCGGACCTGGCCCAACCTAGTCCTACCCAAATACATGGGATTATTCCCAACCGGACAGAACCCGACCTGAATTTCCGCAACCCGAGCCCAACCCAACGTGCTTTACCTGATCCTACCCAACCAGGGTCAATCGGGCTCGGGTTGACCCTAAGCTTAAATGGTTGTTCACAGAAACATAGGTACTCTTAGATGATCCCTTGATCATTCGACTCTTTTACCTCGAGCACGTACAGCTTCCTGATTGATGTGTTGATCTGCTTGATTTTGGCCCATAAGATCTGCAGCATGGCCCACCTGATAATGCTGAGATCCTAAACAAGGCTCGGTTGAGAAATTGTGTGGCCCAACAAATTGCATGTGGGTCCGATCTGGTGATCCAAATCATGTATGTGGATGACACTTTAGTCGATGGGAGCTAGCCCTTGAAAAGCCATCAGATGATGATGGTCTTGGATCTGTACAAATGGGAACCATGATATGGATCGTTTCTATTGGGGCCCTGTCATGGGCTGAGCATGCATATCGATGGTGGGCCCCACAGGAGGAATTGCAGGGCTAATTCATCAGTTTGCTGACACGCACAATTCTGTGAGTGTGGAATCATTGGACAGCAATCTGGAGCGTTCATCAGATAAGGTATTCACCGAAAATCATCGGATTCGAATTTGTCAACCCTTTGATCCTTGGGCCCTCCATAGTGGTTCAGATCGCCAAAGGGTGTTGACAAGGGAGTGGATGATCAAGGCCATTAGTCTGGTCAGGAGCACCTGGGATGTGGATTATTCTATGGTCCCCACCCTTGCCTGTATTATGTTCTACTGATCATAGTTAGGAGCCTGCCATCTTGACGGTCTGGATAGTTTGAATCGTCATATATTTGCAGATGAATGGTGTGGATCATAGAACAGTGGTGCACAGATCCATCCTAACTGGTACAACGTGGGCGTGAACCATGTGTAGCTCCCGTTTGAGGGGGGAAGAGTCCTCTTTTCAGGTTGTTGGGATCTTTTTTTTTCCGGTGGAATTGTGGTGATGGGCCTCCCTTGACAGGAAGCACCTACTCAACGGTCTGGATCATGCCCACCTGAGAAACTTACGCCTTGGATTGAAGGGCATAAGAGTTCTTGCCATGTGGGTCAGGGTCACCCTTGATTGATGGTTGATGGTTGATAACATTGCCTCCGACAAACTGGGCCTAGCTAGATCTGGGTCCACTGCACTACGGCTTACAACATGTTATATTTCTACGGGTCAACCCGGCCCATTGACACCCTACATGAAGACTCTCGTTCCTTAATTCATATCAATGTAAAATAGTGTGCACTTTATATATCATGACATGTGCCCAAGTGCCTCACAGGGGTGTGATCCAAGCCCTTCATCAAATGGATACTGCCTCTGACTCAAAACTCAGTAGGGCTCTCAATGGGTCGGATCTGGAGTGTATCTGGTTGAATCCGACTCTGAATTCGGAAATCTATAACTCTTACTGAATCCAGCTCCGAATCCGACTAAGATCCAAAATGTGAAATCGATATCGGATCTATTTATAAATAGCAAGATCCACACCGAATTCGGGTCGAATAATGATCCGAATCCACCATATAATCCTAATAGGAATGACATTGTGAGCGGTATGGATCGCAAATAAACATCACTGTGGACTCCATGGAGGTTTCAATGGTAGGAATCTCCCTACCCACTTTTTCCTTTAGTGCGGCCCACTTGAGTCTTTGATTCGCCTCATTTTCAGTTCCATGTCCTAAAACGTGCTAAAAACAGATGGACGGATTTGATTTCTTACAAACATTACAGCGGGCCCACCTAGGTTCCCATAGCAGGAACTTCTTCTCAAAGGAAATCCGGGTCCATTAAAGCTAATCAGCTTCCCCAAGATTTCCTGGGGCGGGGTCCACTTTGATGATTTATTGTATATCCATGCCATCTATCCGTTTCTTTAGATCATTTTAGGACGGATTATAAAAAATTAAGCAGATTCAAATCTTAGGTGGACCATAACACACTAAACAGTGGTGATTGAGTGCCTCACCATTAAAAATTCCAAAGGGCCTATACTAAGGTTTTTGTTTAATTTCCATCCAACCCATTGATAATGTCAAAAATATCTGGATGAAGGGAATATACAAATATCAGCTCGATCCAAAACGTTTGTGGCCCATAAATTGTTTTTAATGGTCATTCATCACTGTTTCTAGTGGTATGGTTCACATGAGATGTAGATCATATTAAGATTTGGCAATGTCCCCTAGAATGATATAAGAAAATAAATGGACAACATGGATATACAAAAAATACATTAAGGTGGGCCCCACACGATTAGGGTAACACCCATTAAGCTCTTACCTTTAGGGTAACACCCATTAAGCTCTTACCTCGTAATAGCTAATTCGCTCTTGATTTCTTGCGAACAGTCCGGTCAAGGGATTTGTGGGGCCCATGGTGACCTATATGTTTTATCCACACCGTCCATTTATCTTGATAGATCATTTTAGTGCTTGAGTCCAAAAAGGAGGTAAATCTAAGGCTCAACTGGACCACACCATATGAACTAGTATGTATTAAACTCTTATATCATTTACTAATAAGGATCCGGTTGGATTTTGGTGTCCGATCCAAATCTGACCCAAATAATATTTGGATTTTTCTTGGTGAACCCGAATTCGATTTATTTATTTTATTGAAAAAATTTAGAATCCAAATCTGCTATACATGGAGTCAGAGCGGATCAAATCTCGAATCTTACCAGCACTGTTGAGAGCCTTAAAACTCAGGCACGACCACTAAATAGATGGGCCAAAGTAAAAAAATAAAAAATAAAGTAGAAGAAAATATGCTTTGTTTTTCCATGCTGACCATTTGTTTCCAAAATCGTGGGCCACATGATAAGCAAACACAGCTCGTTTCCGCAAGGGCATCTTTCACTCATGTGCCACCAAGGAACATACAATGTGGAGGATCTGCTGCATACACGAGCATGGGTTGATCGTTAAAAAAAGAGCACACCCACTCCAGCCTTCCATGATATGCATGTAATCAATTCCACTCCAACCATTAGATGTTTAATCCAACATTAGATCCAAGGCCAAAAAACAAGGTTGACCTGTGGTGTCCACCTTTGATTTATTATAGATCCCACTAAGATGGTTATATAAATCCAATCAAACCATTAGATGCCACACTAAAATTTAAGCATGGGGCTCAAAAATTAAAACAATCCATGATTCAGATGGCCCACATTGAAG
Source organism: Liriodendron chinense (assembly GCA_003013855.2). Lineage (NCBI taxonomy): Eukaryota > Viridiplantae > Streptophyta > Magnoliopsida > Magnoliales > Magnoliaceae > Liriodendron > Liriodendron chinense. Next base: position 9,586,159 of record ML058333.1, read on the forward strand.
AAAAATAGTTTGGAGGTTGGGTGTTGTCCTATATACTTTTTCCAATCATTTTATCCATCTGCAATCAAGGATGGGGATTATGATCTTTTTACCTACTCATAAAATTAAGTCACCTAATTAGTTTTCATTGTGGATTTCATAAACATATCATGGTGGAGCGTCAAAAAAAATATATTTTCGTAAATATGTAATCTCAAAGCATTTTCCAATAATATCATACATGATGAGGAATTTTTCAGTAAAAATTTGAATAAAATTTTAAAAACCTTTTGTCATAAACTAATAAATAATTTTTAAATTTTAATATATAAATGCATAATGGCTTTGTTCAAAATTGGCGATACTTTGAACATTTCTTGATATTATTGCTTAATTTATTTCTGGCAAGCAAATTGTGAGATTTTTTAAAAATCTCGGATCTATATAATATTTGTCACATCACTTTTAATGATTTAAAAAGGGAGCGTGCATCTTTAAAGAAAAAAAAAAAGTATGTGTGCATCTTTAAAAGAAAAGGTGTGTAGATAGTGCACATCAAGAGTCTATCTTAATTGTCTAAGTGCTTTTCCAACTATAAATGAGGTGACGTGGACACATGGTTTCTTATGAATCTTGTAGCCTACCACCCATTTATAACCAAACCATTTAAAAGTTGATAGATCACATAAGAAAAGAAAGTGTGCCAAAATGGTGTTGGGGTTGGTTAGAAATGAGGAGGCTCCTTATATAGAGTAAGAACTTCATACTTAGACAAAACTACTATAACCATGTTAAATAATTGAAAAACTCTAGAAATTTTCTAGATGATTTTACACACCCATTTTAGAAGATTCGGCTAAGTATAAAAGCCCATGAGGATCTCCAAACTGATCCCTTCTATGTTGCTACCATCTTTATGGTTCACAATAATTTTTTACATACATTTAGACTATTTTAGAAGTTTGTACATGTGTTAATATCCTCTAATGTATAAGAAGCATCAAAATCTGGCTAAATCTGTGAGCCATAAATATATAGTTTGCAACAATGTATACATGTGTTATCATTTAATAATGGTAGGTTAGAATCATTGTTCTAGAAAATCACCCACACAAAATTGGTGTATCTAAAGCAAACTACAAAAGAAAAAATAAGGGTCAAACAAAAGGCTAAAGGGTCAAATAAAAAATAAAAGATAAGAGGCACAAATTTATATGATTTGACAACATTCATACTTCATGAGGTAGCAACACAAAGCTTTCCTTTTCCTGAAAACAAGAGAAATAGAAATATAAAATGCACATCTCTCTCACTCTTCATTTGTATGAGAAATTCCTTACCCAAAAAAATTTCCAAAAATGAATGTAATACCACATCTCTCTTTACTTATAGGCCTCCTTTTATAAATCATACACCACAAGAGAGCATTGTAAACAAAATAGGAAACTAAGTTATCACAAATGTAGCCATATGTGAGAACGTACGGATAAAGAAAATGAAACTTATTTCCCTTTTGAAATGTCTCTTATCATTGCCTTGGTATAGTCGGTTTGTGTCTCCACTACCACAATATTCTCCCACTTAAAGATTGGCTTATTTAATAATGCAAATAACACTTCAAATACGACTGTCCGAACATCACCAATCACTACATAACAACGAGCCTAAGAGAAGTCTTACACCAAACAAATTTCTTCATTATAATAGGCTTTGTCAGCATATCCGCTACATTGTTGTTGGTGTGAGTATTTTTTAATGAGATCTAACCATCTTCTATCATATCACAAACAAAGTAATATTGAACATCAATGAGTTTAATCTGAGTATGAAATATTAAATTCTTAGCCAAGTGTAACATGCTTTGATTATTACAATGAATCACCACCACTTTTTATTTGAATTTAAATTCTTCTAACAACTACTTTAACCAAATATATTCTTTGTATGCTTGTGTAATTGACATGTACTTTGTTTTTGTAATAGATAATACCACCATTGACTGTAATCTTGATATTCAACTAACTGCATTGTTGGGAAAAAAAAAAAAAAAAGCCATATGATAACCTTCTTTTATCATGATCTCTTGTGACTTTAAGCTTGGGAGTTTTTTTTTTTTTTTTTTTTTTTTATCTTTTTACATTAAATCTTCATTAAAAATCATATCTCCGTTAATCATTAATTTGTGAGTAGTAGGGTCTCACAATCTGTACCCCTTTATTCCATCTGTATAGCTAAGAAAAATATAATTTCTAACCTTGCATCCACTTTAGTTCTGTGCTATTTAGGAATCCACACATAGGCGTTACAACTAAAATTGCGAATGAACAAATAATTAACATGTTTTTCAGACCATACCTCTTCAGCGATCTTCAAATCTAGTACAATTATATAAAGATAAATTATTTACCAAGTAACAAATCGTGTTAACAGCTTCTGCCCCAAAACATTGTTGGAGCCTAGCCGAACTCAACATGCTCCCAATATAATTCATAAGCGCATGCTTCATACATTTAATGATTCTGTTTTGCTGTGGAGTATCTAAGACCATCATAGCAATCTTAACATTCATTTCAAAATCTCTTTTTACTACATTCCTAAGGATCTAATTCTCTTTCAATAGTGGGAATGATCCTAGACATTTGATTGTGAGTTCCTATTTGTTTGCGCTTCTGTAGGCTCATCATGATGTGTCGGAAAAATACAACCCACACATCAGATGCATCACGTCTTGTTCACTATACATTAAAAATCAGGTATCTCGAAGACTTAGACAGGGAACACCATAGAGAAGTACATAAAAATTACATGTCAAATATAGAATCACGTGATGTGGCTCATTTGAGTTATGGAGTAGCTTGGTGCTTGGTGTGCTACTTCATCTATATCGAGATTGTCTCATAAATAGATTTTATGGCACATACACAAAAAGTTAGCCCAAACATTATTTAGCCTAAACATTATTTAGAAGCTTCGATGGCGGATGGCACATACACAAAAAGTTAGCCCAAACATTATTTATTCCCCATGGCGTAGCTCACCTAAGTTCTAAATTAGGCTGATTTTTGGGCTTTGGGCTTAACATTTAGATGACCCATTTGATGGATTGTTGGATGACATAGACACATTAAGGGCCTCATGCAGCTCAAGCGTGTGGGAACTCACGGCTCGAATATGTGGGAACTCACATTAGATATAAGCAATCATTACCTCAGGACACAGGTGTGCCCACTCTCTCATTGCTCACAATGCGCCTTGAGGTCATGATCTTTATATTGCAATAAAGTACATATACACTTGCATGAATAAGACATCCTTAGCATTGTGATAAATATCGCCAAGATTTAGAGAAAAAAAAATAATATTATTGCAATAATAGCACAAGATTTTCAAAATCTTATAGTTCGTATTTTCTCTCATTTTCAAAAAGAAATCATTAATATTTTAAAACAAAATTTATTTAACCATTAAAATAAATAATTTTATACCTATATTTTTAAAATTCAAGATCATTATTAAATTATATTAAATAATTTGAATATTTTATTTCTGGGGAGATTTTCTAATAATATTGCAGGAAACATGTAAAATAAATTAAAAAATCTCCCAAGAAATTCCTAAGAAGGAGATTTGTCACTTGATTCATAAACTCTAATAGGCACTTCAATTCTCATTTTACTGGATTTCCACCAATTCTTTCGACGGTAGGAGATAATGTGCCCACTGGCTCTCATGTTGCTCACTGTGCGCATTGAAACCGTGCTCTTTAGACAGAGATCTGATCAGCTGCAGCCAGAAACACGTTATTTTGTGGTACAATCAGGTTTTTTCCGCCAACATGACTGCCATCTAGAAAAATAGTACCATGCAAATGGGGGCCCACCATGGAGATTATCTGGCATAAAAATCAGGCCTCTCTGCTCATCAGATGGGTCATAATTGTAAGCTGAGTCAAACCATCGGTTGTCCATTGATTGCAATGGTGTGGCCCACCTGATGACTGGACCGGCCTATTTTTGAGCCAGGTGTTCTTCATGGTAGGGACTAGTGTCTGCACGGTACTGATGTGACATGTTGGCAGCAATGAACTGGCTGGATTGGACAAGTCAGCATACTTCCAACTCTACCTGATGCTCCCCCTTTTATATGATCGTGAATCACACACGCTTGCATGAATGTGACCTTCTTCATTCAACTGATTTAGACTCATATCCACATACATTCCATTGTACCTGGTCTTTTTAGTGCGCTACCTCAGATTCAAATTGGAACCATTGATTTGTGGGCCCACCATACAAGAACCTCTAGTTGGACCTGATATTTAGGACTACAACGCGCAATTGATGATGTCCTAATGAGGTATCTATCATACATTGCTGGGCTGAAAAAGATTGTAGATTGGTACACGTTGAGGGTTGTGGTCCAGTCATCTAAACCAGAAGATGGCCCATGTACAAAAAATCAGAAGATCCTAGTCATAGTATATTTGCTCTTTTTTGTTAAGAGGAATGATCACAAACAGCCAATGTACGGAATTACATGCATGCCTTTTGTAGAAGATCTGACCATTAATTTTGTAGGACATTGATCAGATGGAAATTTAATCGGGTGATCATTATTCTATAATGGATAGTGAAGAGTGGTCTGGAGTGAGTGAACGGTTCAGATCTCCGGACCAACTTATTGGTCCTGGGAAATGAAAATTTTACCATTTCTTTCATATTTGTTTGCAATTCGACAGAAACTATAGGTTGATATTATTTGAGAAATGATTCGGTGCTTTCAGAGTGCACTAGCACCATTGGGACACTTGGACGGTCCCAACCGATCGAATTGGGTGGTCCATTAGCTCTAACAAAGGTTGGTGAGCTACTAACAAAGTTTTGGATCGCCCTGATTTTTGGGCACCGAGGAGAACATTATAGATCACACATGATGGACGGACTGGATGTCATGCCCACATCACGGTAGGCTTCACACACCAAATTGTAACAGTGGGTCCGGCCTCTTGTATCATTTCTAGGACATGCATGGCACGTGCCTTTTATGGGCCAAGTGAAAAAGTGGAATGATATGATATTCTCAATCAGTGAGTTTTGGAAAAAAAAAAAAAAAATTTAAAATGGACGTAGGTGGGCCCCAAATGGAAATGGACAGATCATGGTGCTTTGGAATGATTATGCATCTGATAATGGAAAGGTTAGACAAGGAGATCTCTTAGATTGTCTGCCTTGACCGGTCATGATCAAAGCCCTGCTTAGTCAATCCATCAAAAAAAAAAAAAAAAAAAAGGGCCCACCTAATCCTGATTACAACCCACGTCAGCCGTTTAAGTGCGTCTTGATTATCGCACTCAATTTGTTGATTGTTTTTTTAATCTGTGGTCACTTATAATGGAGTGCCACTTGGCTGCCACCGGGACCCCCTGACCGTAGAGCCCCACCTCGATTTATTATTCAATATCCACACCGTTCATCAGTTTTTTCAGATTATTTTAGGCCGTGGTACCAAAGCTGAAGTCGATGGAAATTTTAGGTGGACCACACCACAGGAAACAGTGGTTATTGACCGTTAAGAACCTCTTGTGGGCGACAAGGTTTTGGATAAAGCTGATATTTGTTTTTTTCTCCTTTCATCCGGATCTTTGTGACCTTATCAACAGGTTGGATGGTCAATAGGCATTACTATGGACGATAGGAATTTTTTAATGGTGGGCATTTAATGACCACTGTTTCCTGTGGTGTGGACCACTTTAAATTTTCGTCTGCTTCATTTTTGGGACTATATACTAAAATAAGCTGGAAAAATAGATGAACGGCGCGGATATAGAATGAATACATCGAAGTGGGCCCTGTGGTCAGGCTGTGGATCCGGGTGGCAGCGTAGTGGCCTTTCGTCTAATGTTCCTAAATTCTCTTCCAAATAGAGTAGAATAGTCAAGGGTTTGGATGAAGCAAAAGTTCACACCTGGCAACACTAGCCCATGACACGTGTCTCACTTTTTACACGTGTAAAGTAGCTATAGGCAGGTGAGATTTGCAGAAATAAGGAACATTATCATCACTTAATTAATCGCGATTGATTAGACCTAATGTGACGGATGCTTCTCTTGATTAGACATAATGTAAGGGGTACTGTCGAATCCGAGTGGCCACCGTTATGTATTATGGGTTTTATCTAAGCCGTTCATCCATTTTTCCGTATCATTTCAGCATTAGGGCCAACACTGAGGCAACACTGGTGGACCACACGATATGGGGGGGGGGGGGGGATTAAACTCTTACCGTTGAAAACTTTTTGGGGCCACATAAGTTTTGGAATAGAAATCTTAGAAAACAAAAGAAGAAATTAATACTGTTAATGAAGTTCTGATTACAATGTATTTAATTTGTTCATATAAGTTAAATGAGTGCGGATTTATAGGCACAGGAAAAGTTGTCGCTTCTCATTGGTCCTTGTGATCTCCATGACACCAGGTAATAAACACACATGGATTTTCTCATTTGGAAATAGATTCTGTACTGCACACCGTAGCTTTTAATGTGTGAAACTTCTCTTACTCCAATATGATTTATGTGCTATATCTTCACTGTCTATCAATTTTTCAGATGATTTCATAGTATAATTCAAAAAATGATGCACATATAAAGACCAAGTGAACCACACCATAGAAAGCAGCAGGGATTAAATGGCTACCATTAAAACCTTCCTAGGGTTTACTGCAAGGTTTATTTGCCATCTAACTTCTTCATAAGGTCATACAAACTTGGATGGAGGGGAAAAACAAATATCAGCTTGATAACAGCCTCCTATGACCCTCGAATGGTTTCAATGATAGAAACCGCTGTTTTTGTGGCTCACTTGAGCCTTGGGTTTGACTCTTTCTTATCTCATCCCTAAAATGATATGGAAAATTGGATGCAAAGTGTGGATCTTACGCATACATCATGTTAGGCCTACAAAAGTTCCACGTGTCAACACTTCCACCGAAATGTTATGCACCACAACAAGCAAAGGAATTTGTTGACTTGTGAAATATGCATGACCCCACAATGAAGTATTTCTTAGGTCCACATAGTTCATCACTTTTTTTTTTCCAGGTAATTCTAGGATAGAGGCCCAAATAGCAGGCAGATTTAAACCTCAAGTAGATCACACCACAAGAAATAGTAGGAATTGATGCCTACCTCAAGTAGATCACACCACAAGAAATAGTAGGAATTGATGCCTACCTCAAGTAGATCACACCACAAGAAGGCTATGATCAAGATGTTATTTGTCTTTTGCCCTTCATCGAGCTCCATGTGATCTTATGAGCAAGTTAGATTGCAAACAAAACTCACGGTTGCCCCTAGGAAGGTTTTAACTATAGTTCATTCAATGCTCACCGCTTTGTGTGGTCTGATCCACTTAAGCTATGGATGTGCCTCATTTTTGGGCTCATGTTCTCAAATGATATGGAAATATTGATCGACCAACGATGTGGATCTAACACATAAATCATGGTGGGGACCAAAGAAGTTACACACATTAAAAGTTGTGTTATGTAGTAGTGTAATCTATCCACAAGAGAGAAAAACAGCTTGTTTCATGAGATGGTGTGATTAGGATTGTCAATGGGCCAGGCTTGGGCTTGAAAAATCAAAATTTTGAATAGAGCCAGCTCGGCCCGAAACAGTTCCAAATTTGGGCCGAGACTTACCCCAGGCCCAACCTATTAACAGTCCTAGGTGTAGAGGGCAATGATCCAGGCAGGGCCAAGTTAGCCCTTGTTTGCTTTGGCTTGTTTTTGTGCCAACCCAGTTTGTCGATCGGCTTGGTTTGCGTTTCGGGCCAACCCATGCGGCCCGAGTTTGATTTGCTCCAGAAAAAATTGATTTGAGCCGAGATTGGTTTGGTAAAAAAATTTGAGTCAGGCCAGGCCAAGTTCAAATAGGTGGTGGCTCTTTTTTTTTTTTGTTAAATAGAAAAGAATTTAAAAAGTTAAAAATAACATAAAAAATACAAAAGTATTTTACTACATGATGTTTAACATCCTCCAAAGGAGTGCAACTTCAAAATAGACATGTAAGAGTCTTTTCCAAACAAAAGTACACAAGCATAACTTTACAAGTGTAAGGAAACACTGTCCATTCATGTATATATGTATTATGTATTATCCACGTCATTTACATATCATTTTAGGACATGATCCCAAAATGGAATCATAACCAAAGCTCAAATGAATCACACCACATGAAACAGTGTGCTTACAATCTACAAGCTGACTCAAGCTGAGTTGAATCAAACTGAACTTCGAGCCAAGCTAAGTCGGTACTACCTTGGTTTGAGCTTGGTTTGTTTTTTTTTAAATGAGCTTGATTCTGAGGCTAGGTTTAGTTTGAACTTCTCTTTGAACCAATCCAAGTCGAGCTTTTTTAAACCAATCCGAGCTGAGCTTTCGAGCTAGCTTGGTTTGTGCCCAGTTCTACTTAGGTGTGATCAGCAATGACATGTACTGATGAGAAATAATGGAACAAGAATTCCCTGTGCCTTCAACACAAACACATATGTAAGTTAAATAAACCATGTATTTATAATTTGATTCAAAATATTAATTTTTTAAAACAATAAAAATGATTAAAAATAGTAAAAAATTACCTAATTTTATCAAAACTCGTAACACAGTCCTTAAATGATTAAAACAACCACAATGAAATTCTTAAAAGAATTTAAAAAAAAAAACCTTGCTAAAAATAATATGTTCTATCTTAAAACCTTAATTTGACTCATAAAATAATTTTTTTTTTTTACGCATACACTTTCACACCCACACATGCCACAATGGGTACTTGAACCTATGACCTTAGTGTTGAAACTCTTGTGAGTCCACCACTAAGCCATGAGTAGGGACCCTAACTCATAAAATAACTTATTTTCTAGAAAATCGTTTGGAGGTCAATCACCTTTGAAATTGGCTAGCATACTGGGCTCGTCGATAGTTTTCCAAAATATACAATCTGTCTGATACTATATGTGCACAAAGTTATGGAACTTTGCCTAGGTTGGGACAACTTCCTATCTTTCTACGTGTGCATCGATCGGTAACTATCTTGATCATAATTACAAAATTAAGTAATGTTGACCATTATAAATAAAGAGAAGAAGATAACGGTATTGATGGATCGGGTTTGTACCTATAATATGTAGATGTTAATATCCTTAGAAGTATTTCAGTGCTGAAAAATTGGATCTAAGTTATTAAGCACTTTATCGTTGTACACATGGCACAATGATCCAAACCATCCAACTATCCAACCTCAGAACAGTACCCTAATGATGACTCTGGCTTATTTTGGTCCATCAAATACCACCCACTAACTTTATTTATTTATATTTTTTAATTGCTTCTAATCAATAAGTCTTCTAATAGGTTTCTAGGGTCATTCAAACCGTTTGATTTTTGGCTTATGGCCAACTTAAAATAGATCCCTGAAAATGGACAGCTACAACACTTACATATGTGCCACATGTATGGAGATGAAAGGCTTTATAACTAAATTAGATAGGGTTGATAGTGTTGGCAACTTTTCTTATTGAAAAAACCTTCGTGCTCTGGTCGTAGGTGATGGATGATATGCAACCACTTAAGGAGTTACATAAAAATTGTATTAGTGGCATTTGACTAATTCAATTAAACTATGGAAGTTATTAGTCTCAGATTGGATGTATCATCTGACTACATGATTGTGGAAATTTATTGGATATTTAAAATGAAAATACCCAATGCTTTCACAAATAAGTGTATGAGGGTAAAAGATTGAGATTGATCGACCAATTTGATTTTTGGAATGTGACTTTGTGACAATTGGCTCCACAACTTATTTAGTGTAACTTGAGTTAATGTTCATTTAACATGAATTAATGTATACCACATACATCCTCTCAAGCTGTTGAATGTAGATTTATCATTCCTAGCTTGTATTAAGTTGCCTGAGTATCATATAACTCCCCTATCATAATGTTTATGAATGAGCTTTCCCATGCCCCTGTCAGAGTCCCATTAGGTGGGCCACATATAATTATTAGTTTTGATCTAACTATTGGATTGTTCAAATAAAGTAATTCGGTGGGCCCCATTATAGTTGTGATCATTATATATAGGTTAGAGGCGGGACACTTAAACTATGGGATAAGTTATTAAGACGGATATGGAAACTTGCGGTGTAGAGACTTTAGTAGAGAAAAGTGTGATGGGTAAGCTTTTCTGACTCTCTTTTCTATAAATATGTGATTTGATTCTCTCACCAACATAAATAGAAAACCCTAGTCCTATTCAGAAGTTTTTTTAAGGGTGTAAGATACGAAAAACTAAGCATCACCTCTCGATGACATCGCGGCGTCGAAAATGTCTTTCTAACCAGGTATGTATTTAAGATTACAATGTAGGATCCCCATTATTGATGTATAGATGATTTGTTTATTCCACAATTTAAATTATATCCCTAACATGGATGTGTGAATGCTAGACCCCCGTTTCTTTCGAATTACGGATCGTGGCCTTTCACAGGTTTGCCTCTTTCGAGGATTTTTACAGTTGTTGAGTATTTGAAAATGATTTGTAGAGGACTGGAGTCACCGCTAGCCAGTTATTTCAAATCTACAGTTGACTAGACCTTATAGAAATGCTTAAAGACCGAGAATTCGAAGATCCTTAGCCTTAAGATCACTCATTGTTCTGCTACCTGAGTTTTGAGATAAGGATCACGGTTACAAAGAGGGAAGGTGTAAGGCACCCACTCTGTCCATACAGATGTACGATCTCTACTTCATAAGATAAAACCAACTCTGATGATTAGTTTCGATTCTTGTACTTTCACGAATGTTGTGTGTGCTGAATGCAATGTTTAATGCATCATCGCTTGTCAAGCAGTGTCTTGGGTCTGACATACCTGCCCTAACTCACTTTCCATGCAAAGTAACTAGTTGCCTCAAGCTTTTTATGGGCAGAATCCGAGAAAACTCAACAAGTCTTAGAGCATACACTTGAGTTGACTAGGTGAATGCTATGTATGGGATGTTATGAATGAGATAAGCAATGAGGTTGAGAAGGGAGTAGATGTTATACAACATTAATACATGGTTGGATGAAATTGACTAAAGACTAGGTGCTTAGGTGGACGATAATGTCACAAAGATCGACTTGAGTGACTCAGATAGATCATGGTTGACTCAGGAGGTTAAGGCAAGGGATAGATTGAACCAGAACAATGCTAGGCTCACTTCATCCCCACTCTCACTCTCCTTGATGGAGGGGCTAAGAGGCTAACACGTGTGAGGGGCTTATGAGTTTGGTGGAGAGAAAGGCTTCTTAAATTTCTTAGGATGATTGAAATGATGGAATGATGAGGGTTTTTATAGTAATCCCAACCCCGGTTCTTCTATAACTCTCACCAACTTTAAGGATAATGATGGATGTGAAGTTTTTCACCTAGGTTGGGAGTTAGGCTTGGAGTTCAGTCTAGTTGGTAAATACAGACTTCAAGAGAGATAGAGTGGTAATTTAGCTTGCCTTGAAACTTTCAAAGGAAAATAGGTGACAACCGCTATAGGAGGCACCAACTGTCTAAATCCGATTAAGGTTAATGGTATGGGTTTGGATTAGGGTTAATGGTATGGGTCACCATCCGTCCTAATCATCCAGTCTTAATCAATTTATTGGCCTGGGGGGTGCTTAAAACAACGCAACCATGTTCATACTACCACATGTGCCCGCTTGCCATATGGTTACAAGATCCAATCCATCCATCTTAAGGATCTTGCTATGTAGATGTTGTGGTTCATAATTAAATTTGATATAGATTCTGTAGTTTTGAATAATAATAATAATAAAAAGAACTTTAAACTCATATTTTAGAAAGTCCAATAAAACTCATTTTTTGGGCAAATAGAAAAGAAGTTTTTTATTATTAAAAACATCTTTTCACAATGATTAAAAATATAGATTAATAGCCACCATCCATTGATAGAATCGAGGAAAAGGTGAAAAAATTTAGTGGAGAGAGGATGCTTATATAAGAATTACTTGAAAATGAGGTCATTTTATTTAATTAAAAATAATTATGTATTAGAAATATCAATTTCTAGTACTTAATCATTCTTATCATGAAGGCATTATGAATTAGATATCAACATTTCTAATACATAATCGTCATTAACTAAAATGAGACAAAACTCATTTCTTGGTGTTTGCCAAATAAGTAAGAATAATGATATTAATATACTAATACATAATCATCATTAATAGGTCAGAATAATGATAATACATGCATTAGAGATCAACATTTCTAATACATAATCATTATTAACTAAAATGAGACAAAACTCATTTCTCGGTGTTTACCAAATAGGTCAGAATAATTATATTAACATACCATTGGATTACCTACGCACATTATTACTCATGTGTGTTGAAATTTATCCATTTTAATTGAACTTTTGTCCTCTAGTTAATCATGTTTATATACAATGCACATGTGTGTGTGTGTGTGTGTGTGTGTGTGTGTGTGTGTGTGTGTGTGTATGCCATTTTTTCACTTTGTTCTTTAAGTTGAAATGAACATTTCATCCACCCACTTTTCGGTCCCTTCATTTTTTAGACCTACCTGATGGATGGTTTGGATATTGCATCCACCTGCCTTGCTGGAACATGTGTGATTTAGGAAAGCTGACAATCTGCTTTACTCAGTGTAGACCAAAATTTATTTATCTTATCAGTTTCACCCGACTAGTGTCACTGTATCTGAGCTGAATATCTGTATCACCTTTCTTTATTGATCCATTATGTCCACAATTTCTCCTATTATGATTATCAAAATATTTGTAAGGTCAAGTGCAGGCCCTTAAACTGTCATAACACAAAGACTAACTCCCACTGTTCCCTCATCAATCAAAATATTTAAAAGGTAACATAGTTATGAGAAAGTCTCATGTCGTGTATATCAGGATTCTCAGGAATTCAAGACAGATGTCCCCATCAATTCCAGGTCAAGTTTTTTTCCTGGGTTCTTGGCTCAATGCCTTAAATGTCACTATAAGTGCATCCATCTCAAAGTGATAACACTACATGTCCAAACTAGATACCTTTGTGCACATCACTTTTCGGGATCGAACCTATTTGTGACAATTAATGTAATTCTTATCTGTAAGCGAGGTTACCTTCATTCACATTCACGTTCCATGCACCACTAGAATATCGAGGCTTTAAACTAACATTCAAATTTTAAAAGAAAACCAAATGAACTATTTTATTTTAAATCAGCATAAAATAAATGCAAAGGTTCCAAATTCAAATGCAAACTAATTTAATGTATTTAAAGAAATATAAAATCTTTAGCCTCGATTCTCCTACTAAAAGACACCCACTAGATACATATCGTTCTGCATCACTGGGTCTTGGGCTCCTCAGGTGCATCTGTACAAGATACAAGGTATGAGTGTACGGCTCGGAATTGATGCACATCATAACAGATGTGTGTCAATTAAAACCTTATAAACTGTCAGATAAGAATCTTTACTTTTAGTTTTGTTTTTATTCTTCTTGAGCTAAGCTTTATACCTATGACACTGTTTCTTTAAGTGACCATACTGATCACAAAAGTAGCAGGGACCAACCATTTATTTTTTTGTCCTTCTACTCTGCACCATTACTTGTAACCTTTCCTTTACCCTTATTCTTGAAACCTCTCTTCCTTTTTTTCTGTTATCCCCATGAGAAGAGTACGCGAGATGAACACTTTCTGGTCGCTCTCACCTAAGTCTCTCTTCTTCTTGCACACAGTACGATATCAACTCAGTCAAAGTCCATTTCTCTTTCTGAGTATTATGGTTGACCTTGAAAGTGCTGAAATTGAAAGGAAGAGAAATTAGCACCAAATAGACCACTAGGTCTTCTAAAATGTCTAACTGGAGTGCCTTTAACTTAGCTGCGAGGTCGATCATCTTAATTATGTGCTCCCTAATTCCATTGCTGTTATACTTTAGAGACACAAGTTCAAAAAGAACTGTTATAGTCTCTGCCTTATCAGATTTGGTGAACCTTTTTTCGATTTCTTTAATGAATTCTCTTACGTTATCTTTCTCAGGTATACCGCCAGGAAAGGACTAATTGTGAATGAAATGCTTAATTATCATTATACTTAATTGATTCACTCGTTCCCACCTACTATATTTGGCAATAGCAGTGGTAAAACTAAATTTAGTTGACTTTGGAGGTTAATCTTCATTAAGGGCTAGGTCTAATTTCATACATCCAAGAATTATTTCTAGCGATTCTTTCCATTCTGAGAAGTTATTGCCATTAAGGGTAGGGAGGCCTTTAATTTAGGAGAGAATGGATCCAACGTTCATTACTGTAATATAAAGGCACAATAGCTTAGAGTAAATATTCATTTGAACTTAAGCATCAATGAAAAAACACTTATGTATTAAACTTTATCTAATCAACGGGGTAGTAGACTAGATTATCTAGGATGACGGGCCTAATCATCAAATTCTGGTGTGAAATTCAGTGCGTCATTACGACCCTTTCCTTTGGGCCGAGATCACAACACACGAGCAGTTTTCACAACATTGGCTGAATATCAACAACATGGTCTCAAATAATCCAACATCTTTGTGACAAGATGGATCATCTGATCCCACACTGTTAACACCATCCACCCCACCTCCTTTGGCTCCAGGCAAGCGACGAACTCCTTTGGGTCGAACACCGCATGTCTGAAGATAAACACCGCCACATTTGGTCCTTCTTATACGGCGTAAGACCATGCCCTTGAATCTAAAACCCAATGAGTATCCTTAGTTACGACCACTTTGGTGGAACACGCAACCAAGAGTATCCACCAAGTCCTAGAAACTCAGACCCCACCCAATCCAATCACCCCTAATGGATATTCTCAATGTATTAAAGACAAAGAGACGGGTGAATATAGCTGATTAGGCCACTATCTGTCTAACACTAGACAAACATAGACCCTTATAACTAGATGAGCATAACACCCATAAACTTTGTCCAATGCTTCTAGACTAGTATTTATAAAATTAGGCCTAAGTGACCATGGCTAATGATTAAAACATGCCTTGAAATTAGGCCCACTCTCTGACCAAAATGGGCCTAATTATCTAAACATCTAAAATAGGCCAAAATCCAGATTAAGATTAGGCCCAAAATCAACCTGAACCTAGGCCCAAACGGGCATGCAATCTTGTCTAAGGCTTTTTAAAATTAGGCCCAAACCAGGACAAAATTAAGTCTTATAACTGCCCATAACAAGTACATAATCTTCCTTAAAATAGGCCCATTAATCAAACCAAGGTTTGGCCGATTAAACTGCACAAAATCAGGCCTCAAGATTAACCATAATTCAGCCCAAAAGCAGGCCTACTGACAACCCAAAAAAAAATCAAAATCTGCTATATGAGGAGGCCCACCAAGTGACCCATTACGTACAGCAAAAGGGCCCCAAAACTAGGCCAAAAAATGAGCTTGAACCATGCTAAAATCTGGCCCAAAATCTGGCTCGCATTTGGCTCAAAATAAGCCAAAATCAAGCACAGGAAACTGGCACATATCTGGCCCAGAAACAAGCTAAGGACAAGCCAAAACCTGTATCAAAATTAGGCCTAAAATCCTAGCATTAAACCAGCCAAGATTAGGCCTAAAGACCGGGACCATAATAGGTCCATCCACTGGCCCAAAATCCTCATCAAAATGGACCCTTAAATTGGGAATGAGATTTGATATAAACAGGTCCCAATAAATAAGTTTATAATATGGAAATTGGGTCCAATTGCTGAAAAGATCCCAAAATTGGGCCCATCTCACTAACTAAAGCCCAGCTACTATTCATCTTTGGAGGGGAGAACCAGCAAAAATACATTGGAAACAATCTTATCGATTAAGACCTCAATCCAGCAAAGCCCACTCACAACTCATCTCTGCCCTAGACCCCAAATCTCTTCCAGCAACAGGAAACCCTAACCGCCACTAACTAGCCTAAGGTCTTGACACCACCAACCACCTTGATGCCTTCAATGGCTGCCACGATTGTCATGGGTCAATACCACGCTGATCTTAATGGATCGGGTGAGGATTCGCTAGCCGTTGGCAATCGGCTTCTCTTCTAGAGATGGGGGCAGATATGAAGAGAAGGGAAAGAGGAAAGGGGAGGGTGAGTTGTGCTGGGACGATGGCCACAACCCCTGTGTGTTGGGTTTGTCCCACATAGGCTAGAGGCTGGGGAGATTGCTGGGCTATATATTGGGAAGAGGCCCCTTAATAATGACTAGCCATTTTAAGGTGGAATCGGCCCAACAAGTGGTATCAGAGTTAAAAGTTGGGAAGGAGGCAGAGAGAATCTGAGGCGAGGCATAAATGACGTCTTCTAGTATGAGATTCGATGTGGAGAAGGATTCCGTGAAAGAAAAACGTGGAAAGCGATTGGTATCTATGAAAGAAGTAGAGTTGAAGAAAGTGGATCGGTATGCTAATATCTCAATCAGGTTTATCGACTGTGATTGGGTTTGATCGGGAGCACTATTCATGGTGGAGTAGTGAGATCAGCAACGGCATCCGTGGTTGCTCGTGTGTGGTGTGCGAAAGGGTCACACGAGCGAGCGGGTGGTGAAGGTGCAAGGATGAAGTCGATGAGGCATGAGAAGCGGTGGAGCTATGATGATGACGGAGTAGAGATTAAAGATGATGCGTGACAAGGTGGTGCAGATGATTTGAGTCGTGGTGGAGTTTGTTGGGATTGGACGCCTCAAATTGCATGCATAAAGACCACTAACTGACCGATCGGCCAGTCAGTCACGTTGGATTAAGATAGTGCAAACGCTGGAACGTTTTTCGGCCATCCAGCTGGCTGGGCGACCGGTTGGCAGTGTCCTAATTGGACTTGGTCTCTTGCGCAGTTTGTTGTGCAAGGAGTTTTTACTTTCGATTTTTCCCCATTTAAGGGGATGTAATCTAAGATTAGCGTTGCCGCCAATGGGCCAAGGGATTGAGAGGGTTCTACAGTAAGAGAAAGAGCTAGGAGGAAGATTGGAGTTCTCTGGGTTGAGGGAAAGGGCTCTGTTTATCATTCTCATGTGAGAATTAGCCTTGGGTAGCTTTGGATTTCTCTTGTAGGCTGTGATCCGGGTTATGTTTCTTCTATCTCTTGTAACTTCTGATATAATAGTGGATTTGTGTCGTTTTGTGCCGTGGTTTTTTACCTATGAAGGGTTTTTCCACGTAAAAATCGGATTGCTTTCTTGTGTATGATGAATTGCTTGTTAATTGCCATTGAGGTGTGTTCCTCACTTGCTTTGATTGCTTCCACTACGGGGGGGGGGGGGGCAGTGCCCGAGAGCCTAGGGAGGGTAGTGCTTGGGAGCCCCTATCTGCTCACACCGAGAGCCCACGAGCAAGGGGGGCAGTGCTCTCAACCCTGGGAGAGCAGTGCTCAGGAGCCCCTATCCATTGGGGGGGGGGGGGGATTGTTGGGTTTGTCCCACATCAGCTAGAGGCTGGGGAGATTACTTGGCTATATATTGGGAAGATGCCCCTTAATAATGACTAGCCATTTTTAGGTGGAACCACCCCAACACTGTGCACAGCGGCAATGCGTGAGTGACGCCAAAGAGGACGACGGCCCTAGATGTCGTAGGTCAATTCTCACCATCTTGTTCACCACAGCTGCTGCTAAGCCTAGGTGACATTAAGTTTATTTATTTAATCTCCTTTAACTGCTCTAACAGTCGTAGCCTTCATCTCTCATGTCTTCAAAACCCACCACCCGTAATTTACTGTAGTGGGGTTTTGACATTTGATTCCAGACGCCAGCTAGACATAGCACTTATTGGATTCCGATGACAGATACGGTATTCTAATTCAAATTTCTACAGCGATTTGAATCTCAATGAAGGACTGAGATACTTGTTTGTCGCCAGAATCCAACAACTCTTAATTGAGTCTGGATTCAACTCTAGTAAACAAAAAATGCCCAAGATCGAAATGTAGTAACTTGGCTCTGATACCATATGTTGGGATAATTGACGCAGCAGATTTCCCGAATCTACACTAGCATCAATCTAGGACATTAATCACTTAGAAGCATACATTGTTCGGCCATTGTCTTGGTTGTGGAAAACTCTGATGAAGATAGCTGCACGCCGGTCTTCCGCCTCTACCACACCCATGACCCGTTGCACGCTCTAATGGGAAGAAACATACACGTGATGGTGTGTAGAATAGGGGACCAGTAGCACTTTAAATAGATGGAGGCTATGAGAAGAATCCAGCCCATCATAGAATTCTTCCACTCCCACGTCACCCGCAATCCCTCCTAGGAGAAGAGTCACGTCCTAATACAACTACCACTTCATGCGCAAGTCCTATGTCCACCCATCAATGTGGGTCCCACCCAAATGGTCATGCAATTGATCCAATCCGATCATTGCATTGCCATGTGAATTTAGGCCATGTATGATCCACAATTCAAACACCACCAACATGGGTGCATTAAATTTTTTTTGTAGCTTGTATTGTTGCCTCCCTTATGAGGGGAAATGGAGATATAGTTGATGGATTTTTGTGTACTTTTCCCTACAATGCTTTGTATTCTTCCGGAAAAGCTTTATGAGTTCAATGTTTATCTCTACACGCTACCTTTTTCAAGCTAGATATTATTGTTTCAGTGTTAGTTTATGTGCCATTTTCCTATGACATGACATTTAGATAATGAGTTATTGTATTACTACTTGGTCCAAGAGTTTCTATAGTATGCTTCGGCCGTCAGTTTGTACACGTGGGCTGATGTTCAGTGATAGTTTGAAAGCCTGAAATTGAGTCCACTCAGATGTTCGGCTAGCTTGAATTGGGTTGACCCAAAGACTCGGCTTGACTTGGTTTGATATTTTTATAAATAAAAATTCCATACGAGTAATAGATGGACATTTTTGCCCGCATGGTTTGTTTGCAGAGGCGATGGAATGTTGAATATTTTAAGGATGCGAAAGACAGCTTTGAACTAAAAGTTAAAGATATTTTGGGAACATAAAAATGTAGCTGGTGTCTAATGGACCATTTAGACTGTTGGGAAAATCGGTAGTGGAAACAAGCCGAAACACCATAGCAGAGAATAGAATCAAATGAGAAACACAATGTAATCACACACACACACACACACACACGCAATGAACCATACAGAGACAATTCGATTTTACGAGAAAAAAAACCCTCAACGAGTAAAAAACCATGGCATATATAAAGCGATCCACTATGATTCAGAAGATTACGAAGATGAACAACCCACAAGCAAGGAAACCAAAGAGAAAAACTCAAGCTTTTTCTCTTACAAAACACTCTCCCCAAACCTTGGACACCTTAGGATACACCTTAATCCCGAATTCATGTCATATATATAGCAAACAATCCAAAATTAGAAACATGTTATATAGATTTGCGTAACCATGCAAAATACTACCATACCGCCGATCGGTCGGAGCCTACCATCGACCGGTCAAACATAACACAAAATCTGTCTATAGAGGAAACTTCCAAATTCTTCACATTCAGCCTCAATAGCCGACCAGTCGGAGCAACCTGTAGACCGGTCGGCAACCGGTCTGGAACTGTCCAAAGACTTCACCGCTTACACAGTCTATTTTAGGCCAAACTGGCCAACTAGTCAGAGCCTACTATTTCAGCAAACTTTGAAGACTCCACCACCATAGACCTCACAACCAAAAGCTGCTTAACGACTTCTTAGGTTTTCTTTGGTAATGGTTGGTTAATTATTCGATTGTCACTCCCCAGTTCTATTTCTTTAAAAATCCTTCCCCTAAGGCAATGACTCTATTCAATTTGTGTCTAGTCGCTTTGAACTGGCCTGAATCATCAAGTCCAAGTACCGCGTCTACCTAGTCACTCGCAATACCTAGTTTCCCAATTACTTGCCATGAAATCACCCTGAGTTGAGTTGACTTAGCTGAGTTTGGAGTACTCCAATTCATTTTATATTTAGGAAAAAATCCTCTCATAATTTGGGTGCCTCAGTATAAGTCACGGCATGTCACTTCTAGTCGATCAAGCAATCAGCTCAGTGATCGTCTCTCCGAGTTGAGGCCGAGTCACTCCAGAACCAAGTTTCCCAACTTGGCTTGAAATCAATCAGCCCGAGTTGAGTTGACTCTGATGAGTTTTAAGTGGAGTTGGTAAATTTAGAACTATGATCCCACTTCGTTGGTGTGATTGGACCCCCTTTCGTTAAAAGTAAAATAGAACAAAGGTGGACATCCTGCAGATTCCATAGCTAGGATCTTGAGATCTTGGTGATCTTTTGTGCATCATAGCTAAGATCTTGGTGTGATTGGACCTCCTTTCGTTATTCTGTCGATTCTATAGCTAGGAATATCTTAAGATCTTGGTGATCTTTTGTGTATAAACCATCCACGGCATTGTCCATCATACCAATGGCTTGGATCAGTGAACCATGGGTCCTCAGACTCTCGGGGCCATGCATTCCCTCTTGGAAATATCCAAGAAATGAGCATGATAGTGACCTTTCCTTGTCATACATGATAGAGAAGTAGCAAAGAAAACGCTGTCGATGTCTCTTTGGTGTGTCATAAAGGATGGCAGAACCTTATCTAGTGATGTGCTCCTTTTTGCCTGCATGCCCAAGAACCTATTACATCCATGAATGTGGGGCCCTCCATTCATGGGGCCCACTCATGCCCCCCCACGTGGATGGCCACAACTTGTCCTTGCCACGTAGAGCGATCTCATTGGTTGTTGCCACGTGGATGGGAGCATTCTTTGTCTAGGCAGCCTATCAATATTCAAGCCAAAACAGCTTGGAATGGGGTAAGCACATAATAGGGGGATGGGCCTTGTCGAGACCATATGGGGCCCACCATCTCTCACTTCTGTAATACATTTGGCGCCACCAATCTGGACGGATGCGTGGCCAATCCTACAACCACAAATCCATGGATGATTACATACACTCGGACCGCATGCTCCAGCTTTGTGGGGCCCACTCATGATTTTGCATGTGGAATCGGAACCGTCAATCTGATGCTCCTCCTTGTGTTGACTGTAGATCCAGAGAATCATTCAGATCCAAAACTCAGGTGGAACATACCACAGCAGGGAGCAATGTACAATCCCACCTAAAACATATGCGTAATCACTTTTTTGGCCCCACCTGAAGTTTTTTAGTGGTTTGAGTTTCGGTGCATCCCTTCATCCAGGTGGTTCTCACCTGATGAATGGGTTGGATGATGTATATACATCCAACCCGATGGACCCCAAATTCCATCTGAAAGTTTCTAAGGTGGACGTACGCATCTGATGGACGTTTTGGCTGCTACTCACACGCCATGAGCAGCAGACAGCTCGAAGTTATGGTAATCACAATGAGTTGGAACGTATGGGATCATTCCCGTACAGGCCTCCACATATGCCAGCGTGGCAGACAGGTGCAATATCCAAGCCATCCATGATAAGGATACCACTATTTGGATTATCTGTCCCAAGAATCTGGTTGTTCCAATAGTTAGGTGGGCCATGATTTACTGATCAAATGTACGGTTGTGAAAATAACAGTCAAACGATCTCTGATGCCATGTCATACGTGCGGAATGGATCAACTTTATCTTTGGGCAGTCATATCTACACGGTGGGGTCCACATGATGGATGGCTTGGATATTTCACCTGTCGGCCACGCTAGTGTATACGGTCGTGTGCATAATCTAACTTGTACACGCGTGTGCAGTTACAAAGCTTGTCTGGTTTCAAGCACCTCTAGCACACCTTACACGTGGCAGGTGGAATGGTGGATCTACACCGTCCATCTAATGGTTCCTACTCATGGATGATCCGTGGTTGAAAAATACATCGAATTGGTGATCGTAGCCATCCGACCAGTGGCTTTCAAACGGTCAGTGGTCGATAATCAATGAGGAAAGGAGCTGCTAATAACATCAACGGCTAGTTAGACACTGTTCTTTCTGGACCTTATTCAAATTTGTATAGACACTAGACAGCGATATCTATTGAGTGAGATGGATTTTTCCATGTGTACCAATAACGTTGGACCTTCTAGATGAACGAAGGGTTTGGATCATCAAATGGTACTGTAGAAACAGAAGGGGCGGCTACTTAGTGTACCAAATTCAAATAAGGTATACTAAGAATGGGAGCAGACCAAACACTGTGGGACCCACCGCAGGCCTTTTCTCCACCTTAGTGTCTTAGTGGATAACTTCCCACCTGTTATGTACATGTGGCATCCAACTCGTTCAAAATATTAGCTATAATACAAGGAGTACTTTCTGCAAAAACCAGCTGCATTCACTCATTAGGTGGACCACACCTATATTTTAAGTACATTGTAAGCAGCACCTTTTATTCTTGTTTTTAGAGATTATATCCTTTTGAATTTAAGTACTGATGTAGGGAATAAGATGGTATTATCTTCTTCCTGTCCACTTGGAACAGAGGACCAGATCATGGGGGTCTGCCTGGCCTTTCATCATTGGCCAGGCCAGGTCAGTCTGAATCTGGCCTAAATGTCCGTCCCGGGTGCTTGGGCCCATCACTGTTCCATTTCAACGTCACCTGGATGGTGATAGATTGATTCACGAGCTTGCTATTGCCAAGTGGACAGGCTTATCTTGCAAATCGATCATCGTTCTTGGTTCAAGACTGTCATGTCATTAGGTGCCACTTGTAGCCAACCCATCGGTTCACATGCCATGTATTGACCATGGTCATTAAAAAAAGAAGATATTACGTACGTATAGGGATGAAATAGCGATGGGCCCACAGTAAGTAAATTGATTGTTAAATCCAGACCGTCCATATCATAATGATACAAAAGTATCCTAACCATCCAATCCTGGATATAGATTGGATGATTAAAAATAGGATATGGTCTTCGATATGAGGGAATACTCTCTTATTATTTACTTAGGGCAAAGTCGAGTTTTGATGGTTCAGATTGATGCATGTAGGATGAGCCCTGTTATTTCAAAAGCGTCCAAAGCATACCGGAATCTAGTCCTAATGAGGAGAAAATAGGGAGATAGACAGGAAAGGTAGGCCGCGTCCACTAGCTCGAGATGAAATGAACCATGACATATAATACAATGGTATACTTATCTAAGGGTCTAAGAGTAGGGTAACCTTTCCATTTGGATTTGATTTAATGACATCCACATCACCTATCCCGGTCGTCCATTAGCTATTTGTTAATACCTTGAATGGAGCTACTTTCAATCCCATGCATTTGTCTTTGAACGTCATGAAATTGTGCTGATGCAGCTAATAACTCACCTAATTCATCTCATCATCTTCGTCATTGTCGATCATTTTCATCAATGTCCATCACCATCTCTATGGGACCGCCCTAAGTTATTTGCGTCCTCAGTGGCCCCAGCACAGGGAAATGACCGATGGGACAATGGGCAAAGACCGTCCATCCAATCACTCCTCGTCTCTATATAAGTATTAGGATAGGTATAGGTATGCATACAGCTGTATGCACACTCATATCTATGCTACAGTTGTATGGGCATGCATATCTTTTACACACAAATATAGCTATAGGATTGGTATTAGTATGGATACAGTTGTATATAATACTTATATTTACTGTACATATTACAATAAATATAAATTTTTATAACATCATTTTAATCATGTTCGTTTAATACACGTTAAAAGTGCATTTATACATGAATAATGTACATGTGTGTGTGTGTGTGCGCATGCGCGTGCGTGCTTTTATAGTTGTGAGATAAATATAGGTATGTATACAATTGTATAAATTATTAATACCTATCTATAACTTGAGTGTAGATTACTCGCTTTGACAAGATATGATAGCTGGTTCCTGACAAAGGGAGTGAGTGTAAACAGAAGAATTTAGGCCAATGGCCGTACATGTGCCTACACAAACGTGTACCTATCATGGTTTTAACAGTCGGACAAAGATGATGTGACTTATCTGAGTTAAATCAGACTCGATTGGAACTGTCTGACTTGAGACCTGAGTTAACTCGGGTGAATTGGGCTGATTGAGCCCTAGTTTGGGTGAGTCATGACTCAACTAAAGGCTGAACAAGTCATGTTGAGTCTGTCTTTCAACACTGAGGTCATGGTATCCATTCCCATACTCGGGTGGCTAACATTGTGATGTGACTAATAGGGGTGAGTGGGTGTATTAACAATGGGGTGTGTGAACTATATAAAAAAAAAGAAGAAGTCGTGTTGAGTCTCTGAATCTTTTAACCATTGTACTTATCCTAACAAAAATCACATGGAAAAGATGATCCTAGCCATCAACCCTTTTTCAACTTAGCCATCAACTTGTTTTGTCGGTTCTTTATTGCTAGAGAATTTGGGTTTTTACCTTCTATTTGAAGGTCATGGTTCACATGGGTAGGATGGGTATCGTATATGATTTTCAATCATGTGCAGGACGCCAGGACACACTAGGTGGATGGTCTGGGTCTACCTGCCATGAGTTAGGTATTGGACTGAGGATGGCCATGCTGGTCTGATTCAGTAGGGGGAAACCGACTGAAGCCTAAAAGCACGTGCATGTAAGTTATATTTTAAAATAATTAACAATAAAATTCTATCATTTTACTGAGGAAGGTTCCTCTATGATGCCAGTAGAATAAGAGTATTCTACAACCACATGTGTGGGGCCCACCATGATGTGTGCATGGCATCTATTCCATTCATCATTTGCGTCCTCTCATGCTCTCCTTCGAGCTGAAGACAGGCGAGTCCAAAACTCAGGTGGGCTACATGTAAAACATCGTGCTTCGAACCAGTAGAGCCACGTGGTGTGGCTCATCTAACTTTTGGAATGACCTGATTTTTGGGTGTCCATTCATCCTGGTGGGGCACATCTGAAGAATGGGAGGGATGGCATATACAAAACATGGTGGGCCAATATACAATCTGGATCGTTTTAATGGTGGGCATCCTCACACCGACTGTTTCTTGTGGTGTGAACGGCCACCCGTGTTTTTTATCAGTCAGATTTTTGTTTGTGGGAAATGGGGTGAACTTGATGGGGCAGTGCTTATGGACGGCGTGGATGTGGTCCCCAAATCATGGTGGGCCCCATACATGGGGTTGTAGAATAACCTTATTCTTCAGCAGTCATAGAGGAACCAGCCTCTCCATTTTAGTAGTCAGATTTTGAATACTGTACTTGCAAAAGATTAAAAATGCATGTTAGGAGCTCGTTTTGCCTCCGTCGCGACTCAGCATTCAGCCTCTATTGCCACCTGCTGGGTCCACATGCTAAGTGGTCTATTAATCGGAATCGTCCATGTTGTGGACTTAATAGATTGGAAAGAAAAATTTGAATGGACCGTATTCAAGTCTAAAAAAATCAAAGGATAGGCTCACCAATGAAGTGTGATCATAGAATAATTGCTTGTGGTATGGCAGTATCGAAGAAATGGACCGTTCAAATCATTGGACCATCTCAGTATGTGGACCCCACTGGGCAGTGACACATGCAGCATCCTGAGTCGCGACAGAGCCAAAAGAAACTCTTTCAAGAATTTCTGGTATTTGTAAGTTCCAAGTGAATTCCACGTGTACTGTGGGTGGAGGAGTCACAGCCATTTAAAAAAAAAAAAAAAAAGATAAAAAAATTTCAGTGGTCAAGCTCTAAAATAATGT
Source organism: Liriodendron chinense (assembly GCA_003013855.2). NCBI lineage: Eukaryota > Viridiplantae > Streptophyta > Magnoliopsida > Magnoliales > Magnoliaceae > Liriodendron > Liriodendron chinense. The sequence continues at coordinate 9,611,874 of ML058333.1, forward strand.
GGACAATCAATACATGCACCATATCGGTCAAACGGGCTAGCCCATTGAACATCTAGACTCTACACAAGTTGGGCCACACACGAAGATGACCGTTCACAAAAAATCCGCATGGTCCTCTCATGATGTAAGGCACAACTATACGAAACGAATGAACGGTTAGAAAAACTAGGCAGTCAGACGAATTGTCCCTGGGCCCAGTACTCTGAGTGGGTGATGGAGGTCTATGATCGGGACCGTTCATAGCGTAGGGCTCATCCCGGACGAATCATGCTGTGAAAATCCTGCTGGTTGGATGATGTGGTCAGATTGTGAAAATCCCTCATGTGTCGCTGAATTGGGCACACGTGGCCGTATTCCTAGATGATTAAAACCGTCCATCTGGTGGCATAACCTTTGGCAGCCTATGATGGGAAAATCAAACCAATTGATAGTCTGAAATACACAATTGGTGGCACTTGAAAGCGAACCGTGGGAAATAGGATTAGACAGCGGTCCAAATTCGACTAGAAAAAAATAATCAAATAAAAATTCCAATTTATCTTCTTTTTTTTTTACACAGTCCATCCATGATAGTGCCCACAAAATGGACATTCCAGATCTTTCATAGACGCATCCATGTGGGCTCTACCCAGCACCACTCTTTTTAAGGCAAGATGTGTTCTACTGGAATTTTGGGAAATTACACGTACCTTTAATCTGTGGCATCCTTCTAGCACGACTTCATTCTCCCTGTCCTGCGATGTAGGATGGCCAGCATGTGTTGCCACTTGGGGCCACATGTACATATGATCTTCTTATTTGAACCGTCCATCCTCTCAATACCACCATAAGTAAGCTATGGTGAAATATTTGCTCTTAAAATATCATTTCAACCTCTGGTTTTTTCACTTAAAATTGATCCATTAAAGAATTTTTTTCAATATTCATGATTAATCAGAAAATATTTCAATCTAATTTCATTATTAAGACTTGTTCATCGTATAATACAAAACATGGACGGTTCCGATCATCAGAATATCACAGCATGTGGGCCCTGGTGTGGCGACACATACTGTGAATCTCTTGCATTGCATTGCTGTTGTTATTTTGTCTCTTCCTTCCATCCGAACGTGACTAATAATAGGAGGTTTGCTATAATACATCTCGACGTATTACAATAAAATACATCGGGGATTCAGCCTTTGGATTTCGGGTCATCTTTCAATCATCCAAACCGTTCGTAAGCTGGAACGTACCACAGATGGGGCATACATGAAATATAAAAACTCTTATATTGAAACCTTTCAAATCTTTGATCAGTTGACTCTTTTCATTTGATATGAACGGTTTTCCTAACTTTCGATTAATCAAGTGGTCCAAAAATTTGGATACATATTCAGGCCCACCATATAAATGGCTTGTAGCATTGAGAAGGACCCAAATCCAATGGCTAAATTCCCAAGGAATCCTACTTCAATGCATAGGAATGTATTGTAGGAAACCAACTAATCATAGATGACAACACATTCCTAGACTCCTAACATGAGTCAGTGATAAGGGGACTGGAAATGCCTACATTCAGACTCTCTTTCTTTCTTTAATACTTTTCGTATACGACCAGCACCACTAAAAAATGGGTAAAATAGGAAAAAAGAATCACAACCGTAGAATTTCCAGGTGAATGATTCTCGGACGCAAGTGCACCAATCGAACTGGCCGTCCATGAAAATAATACTACAGGTTTCTATCATTGTTAGTGGCAAATGACTAAACTGCCCAATCGAGTTGGTAAAGGACTGAAGTGGTCCATCGAGTTTGGAAGTAAAATGAGGAATGGTTCTTCTACAAGTCACTGTAGATAAAGCTTGTACGACAGGTTGTGTGCATGGCGAGCCCACGCCGTATACATCCAAGATGTGTCGTACTGAGAATTAGGCTGTTTCAATTATCATGTGGGCCACCACGTGATTTTAGAGATTTTTGGATGATTGATTTTGTTTTGTATGGTGCGGCCCATTAAATGATTGTATGCACTTGACTTTTGGGAGCATTGCTAGGAAGGGGGGAAGATGTTCACACATGACATTGCATATGAACTTTCAAGCACAAGGCTTTTTATCCTGTCAACATGTTGTTGCTAGTGTAGAGCATCCGTACCATGCAAAATGTGGCCTAGACAATAAAGGTCACATGGTCTATCTACTCATCAGGTGGGGGCACACCCTTACATTTAGCGATTAAAATTAAAATTAAAATTAAAATTTAAATTTAAGTTGGGGGTAGCTTGGGATGAGATGAGGGTGATTGGTGTCGGTTAACACTCCTCAAGTGACATGTTAGTAGGAAGAAAGCCTTGCACAAAAAATCAACCATATTGGTCCATTGTTTTGTGGAATGTGGGGCACTGTTGAATTGTCTTTTTTCTGGCCTCCAACTGGACAGCTAACAATTTCCTTTACGGGACATTTTTATGTGGTTTGATGGGTTGACTTAGGGCATCGATCCCATTCAATCATTTGAGTCTTTTTTCTAAGGTGAACCTCTCGTGCACGCCCGCAGCACTTCCGTTGCGGCTCAGATGTTCCTTGTATGTGCTGAGTGGGTGGTAAGGTAGCCCTAAAGTGCTATAAAGTACTACAAAAGAGTTTAGACTTTGCATTAGTGAAGCTGCATGCTTGACAACCTCCAAATTGGATTTGAATCGGATTGAGTCATATTGTGTTGGTTCTAATGTATAGAGATATAGTAGAAAGTCAAAAAATAATAAATCATGAATAATAATAAAAAAGCTGAAGAGCTTAGCCACGTTACAGTCATTGTCTTAAAGATAGATTTGTCTCCACAGGAATAAAATCCCTAATGCATTGGGTCCTAACAAATCTGCTCCCAAGATACAATAACTTATCTTTTTGATGAATGACTTAGATTTGGTGCACTCTCGATCACAACCAATGAACTTAAGAAACTCGAACTAATTTGCTTAAAAGAAAGCTATAAATGAAACCAGAGAGCAGAGAAGATAGATTTTTTTTTTTTCCTGATTGATTTTCAAGACAGAAGAAATTTCTTTATAAAGGAAAATTAGGTAACTATTGAAACTCGAGACATATGCAACTGCTGTAATGAATGTACATCGGTGCATGCAGATCAACAATCATTATGTAGGTGTGCAATGATTCTCTTGTTTTTACTTGAAAAGAAAGACAAAACATGTGCAGAGGAAATCAGAAGTGTCTAGTCATAGACACACTACACCGCACCGCACCGCTCCTTACCATGACCATGGCTACAGCTATTGCGCGTGTACGCGTATACAAAATTGCTTCCATGACATACATTTATTTTCCAATACAAAGGATTAACAAGAGATATTAATATAAATGCTTAGTTTTTCAAACACATTTTCAACATATGATTAAGCAGAACAATAGATGCTTCTGCAATAGTTCTGTGATGAAAGCGGCCATTTTCTCTAGAGTTAGTCTTTTTCAGACATTGGGCCTCGTAGGTTTTGGTAGCCCCTTTTGTTTAACTATGTTTCTTTTTTTTTTCATTGTTTCTTTGTTGTTCTGGCTTTTTGTTTTGTTTTTCCTTAATTTTTTTTGTCTTGTTAATAAAATATCATCTCTTAAAAAAAAAGTATTACTTAATTAAATCCAATCAAGAAAAATGGGTAAACAAAGACAACAATCAATTTTTTAGATTTTTAAATCTTTCTTTTTAAAATAATTTTAAACCAACATATGGTCTCATTTGAACCTTCCAACGATGGTTAATACTCAATATAGCTCTTAAACCAGGGTTAATTTCGTAATTTCATCTACAATGGTCGGTGGTTGCCGATCATTACCCGCATGTTATAAACGGGTGCATGTATTTAGGCAGGAAGTAGAGAATGGAAAAATCCATGGACTTTTGTCCTCATCCGAAAGTATCTCTCCACAAAGTACCCTCCTTTTCTTTGAAACTACGGATATGCCACCATGATTAAAAGCAAGTTTCCAATGAGTACTAAGTTACGACTCCTAACTAAACTCAAATTCATAGGGAATACTTTGTGCTTTTCCCACCATGGAGAATGGATAGAAGCTCCCCGCACCTGTGCGAATGTGGGCCATGTCTATGATCTAAACCGTCCATCATGAAGAAGGGCCCCCCTTGAGAGAAATTATAAACAAGTGGCCTATAGTTGAAAACATATTCATAGCCGTCAGTTCAAGTGTGCTGCTTAACTGCACCTGTTATGGTTGTTGGAGAAAAAGTTATTAAAAACTCATTTGGGTAGCATCCAAACATGCCTGTTTTATGTGTTTCACGTCCCTGGGAACATGTGGTCCTGTTTGGACATACCATGCATGGAAATTCACATTAACTGCGATCTTCTCTGTCTGTTGGATCATTTTCCTTTCAACTGATTGATGGGCACCAATCGGACGGTTAGGATTATGGATTCTACTCTGTTGTTAGATTCTGTTTCGTCCTGAATGAAGCCCTTGGTTTGGATGGTCCAGATTGAAGACAATCGTGCTACAATACCTTGTAAGCTTGGATGAATCACCACCATTTAAGAAATGCTGGGAATCTATATAGTAGTTGGACTTGGTACATAGCAGTTGAACTTGGGCACTCAATTGAAAGGGTATTTAGCATTTTTTTTTTTTTCGGGCTCTCGCTGTCGCATAGTTTTGTCCCTTTTATGTAAGGAGATTAATTAGATACTCAGGCAGCGTATGAGGTTTGATACGCAGGCACTCAGAAATTGTACACGTGTCATAAATTAAGTCAAGCTAAACTGACTAAATTGTGGAGCCATTGGTCAGTAAGTCACGGTCCCAAAATCAGATTTTTTGAATGGTTGAATCATCTGATTCTTGGACACTTTGTTTGTTGAAACACGACCATTGGATAAATGTACACCAATCTGATATTCATATAATCAAATAAGCTTGATTGTTGGTTCATGCAATGTCTAATATGGAAACCATAGTTTAGGGAGTTTAATTTCACTTGAATGTACGCCATGTATGCAATTTCCAGGTAATTTTTAAGTGCTTGTGTATCATCCATCACAATGCCAGAGTATCAAAGTTTTTATTTTTAAGTAACTGTTTCGGAAGATGCTTTGGATGGTCTGGGTCCTTCCTAGATCCCAATGCCACGTCACCTGTCTTTATATATATAATTAATTAAGAGGCCGGTTTGTCTTAGTAGGCTTGTTATAAAGTTAATCACACGACTATAGAAGTTATTCACAGTTTTATTTTTCTGCTTGTTTACCTGCCAATGCATTGTTGTCCATGTGAGGCTTGGCTTTTTTTTTTTTATTTCCTGGTTAGTCATGCAACCCACCCACCCAGTCAATCGCACAATGCACCCACCCAATCAGTCATGCAATGCACTCATTGGTGCTGTTAGCAGCGTGGATATTTCACCACTGATGGGTTTTGAGACCGAGACCCTTGTTGAAACTCTACAGAGTCTACCAACGAGACAAGGCCCCGAACCCCTTGTCCATGTGAGGCTTGCCATGTCATGTGTGCCATCTAACTAGTGCATTAGATGACCTTGACAATCATAATGTGATGCTGTAGATGTAGATTAATGGAATGTGTGCCCAATTTAGTCCAATGAATTATATATTTTCTTCATTAATGTTGTATGCATGAATATGATTGAAATGGATTCATTGAAAATTTCATCAAGGTCATTATATTCCCAAGAAATGAAGTAGGACAAGTATGATGTAAAATACATTGTGAGGCATTTTGAGGCTCATAAGGATTGCTCTCAAAGAAAACCTTCTAATAAAAAAACACATGCCTGGTGATAAAAGATTACAAATTTGTAAATACATAAGAATAATGTGAAAGTGTAATAGAGTTTTACGTTTTCTAAGAGCTTTCTTGGCACATAAAATAAAAATCTTAGAGTAATTGATTTGAGAGAAGAAAGAAAGAAAAAGAGAGAGTGTCAATCATCTTCCATTCTACACAAAAGGTATGTTTTAAGTAGAGCTGCACACGAGCCAAGCTCAAGCCAAGCTTGACAAAACTTGAGCTTGGCTTGATTAGTGGCCCACTGAGCTAGAGCTTGGCTTGGCTTGAGCATTGAGCTCAAAATATCTGCTTGAGCTTGGCTTATTAGTTGAGCCGATCCAACTTTGTTTGAGCCAAGCTGATCTGAGCCAAGCTGAGCTTTGTTTTTTTTTTTTTTTTTTCCTTTATCCTCAACCCGACCCACTGACCTGCTCGACCCAACCCACTGACCTGAACTAACCCAATCCACTGACCCAACTCGCTGACCCAACCTCAATCTTCTGACCCAAAACCCCTTAAAAATTAGGGTATATATTAGGCATAGGCGCGACAGGCTGTATGAGGGTGAGTGAGAGTGAGAGTGAAAATGAAAAGGAAAGAAAAGAAAACAAAATGGTTAGGTGGGGTCTTAAGGTTAGGTTTTTATATATATATATATATATATATATATATATATATATATATATATATATATATATATATATAGAGCTCAAGCAAGCCGAGCTTTATTCGAGCTTTGAGCTTCAAGCTAAGCCGAGCTAAGCTCACTCGTGCTTGAGCTTGGCTTGTTTTTTAACGAGCTTTTAAAATCGAGGTTGAGCTTGATCGAACTAGCCTATGAGTCAAGCCAAGCGAGCTTTTCGAGCTAGCTCGGCTTGTGTGCAGCTCTAGTTTTAAATTAGGGTTAAATCATATATATTTAAAAGTAGATCTGATTTGATTTAATTTACTACCTCTATACGTAAACAATTTCAAAGGCCTATCCAATCAAAAGTTATGTGGTGGCCCTTATAATAGCTTGGTCAGCTTGAATTTTAGGGCATCCAACTTTCATAGTAAGGGTGTATTTGTTGGATAGATTGGATGTCATATGCACGGTATGGGCATGTACCACCTTATTGAATAAGCATATTGTACATGGACTACTAAAGGAACTTGCCTAATTGAGTGTGTGGTATAAGGGGAAATCCTCTTTCTATATGCTCCTTGCTTGTGAAACATTATTTTCCTACCCCTTTAAGATTCTCAAGCTTATTCACCTTAAAGTCGGGCCATTGTGTGTGTGCGCACCATCTAACACCTATATTAAATAAGCCTTTTTATGATGATAGGATGCTCTAAAAATTAAGGTGTTTCTAATAATGGGGTTAGCCACACCATAGCAAATAATGTACACCAAAAAAAAAAAAAAAAAAGAGGGAAGAAGATTTCAATACTTTTTATTTGTTAACAATTATCTAAATATTCATACAAAAATTATTCAACAATTTTGAGCAATTTGTTATATAATTAGAAGTTTAAAATTTTAAAGTTATATATTAATTTTGAAAATATATTTTTCTCAATAAATTATTTTTAGAAAAAATTTCTCAATAGTTTCTCAGAAAAACCTTAAAATTTGTAAAATTTGAAAATCTCTTAAGAAAACCACGAGAATGAGAATTGTCACAGTGCTATTTACACCCTAAATAAGAGGTTGTTAAAATAAATAAACAAGAAAAAGAGCTTCGCTAAGGTGGCACGCTAGTGCATTAAAGGTCATGTACATGCCACACACGTGCAGCATGACACATAGGTGCAAGATCCAATCCATCCATCAGGTTGGCATACCTTGTAGATTTTTTCCCAAAAGTAAGCCAATGCTTTTGAGCCTCTCTACGCTCCCTGACTCAATGCTACAGGCCCTTGCTGGGCTTCTCCCATTGGCCATGGTCTGGTTCAAATGGAGAGAACGAAACCATGCACATTCAAACTTAAGTCCGAGCCAGACGAGGTACGAGCAAACCATCTTGGACTCAGGTGAGTCCGTTCTCTTTCTGCACCCTCTCTGTGAGATATTTCTTTCGGCAAGATGTTGTAATTTACTCCTCTGATTGCTTGCCTTTAAAAAAAAAATTTACGTCCATGTCATAAAAACAAGTGGATGGGTAAGAAAACTTCAGCCAAGTGAAACAGAGCCATTCGTTTTGTTTTTCAAAATGTGGCCCAGCTGACTAGTGGATCAACCTGATTCTTAGAGTGGGGGTCCATATACTAGTGCTGCCTAATTGATGAATTGGATCTCGTACCCATGTGTCATGTAGTTACATGTGTGGCGTGACTTACTCTCCATTTTTCTTCTCGCATTTCAAAATCAAATCATATTTCACTCCGCACAATCCATATATATTTCATCCATCCACACACTCACGATTTACTTTTACTATTATTATTTTCTATTTTTGCCAACCTAGGCCCTAAAAAGCCTATGTAGTTTGGCCTAACTCTATTATCTGGTTATTATGCTTTATTTTGTTTGCCTACTCAGGCCCTTAAAAGCTTGTGAAGTATGGCCTAATCTTGCAGGTACAAACGTTCTTCAGAATCCGACAAAATCGTTTAGCCCCGTAAGGTAAAGACTATGTGTTGCATGGGCGATAAGGGGGTGCCTAACACCTTCTCTTTTCGTAATAGCGACCCTTACTCAGAATCCATGGAGCAGACCATGCTTATCCAAATGGGAGTCATTTAAAGACCAGGGGTTCTTTGGAATACCCTTGTCATTTTATCACTTTCACGGGTTCTTACCGACCGTGAATTATGAGGCATTTTTTAGGCTAGTGGCGACTCCGTTAAACACACCAAATTTGAGAATGTCTTTCTGTTGTCCTCGAAAAAGTTTTGCACAACCAAAGAAAATTCAAGCCAAGCAAATAAATCATTGCAACTGCCCCACTCCAAATACAAACCAAAACAAATTAAACAAACTAAAAAAGAAAACAGTGGACACACAAGCGCGCGCGGGCGCGCAACAGCATCCACAATGCCAATGAGAAACTTAGGCAACCATCTAAGTATGAGACCCATCTTGACATGTGTATGTAATCCAATCGTCCAGGAGGATTTTTCTCACTACGAATATAAGACGCCTAAAAAATTCGGCTAATCTAACCGTCAGGTGGGCCACCGCATCAATTTGGAGGTCTTGGGTGTCGTAAAAAATTTCCATGATGTGGTCCAACTTATTGTTAAATTGTTCGTGATTTCTAGGGCGTCCTATTTTCATGGTGGGGTGACCAGTCTGGATGAGTTGGATTCCACACAAATAATATGGTGGCTACAGCTAGTTGTGTGAGAGATGTCTCGTGTGCACGGGAGGAATGATATTTTGGTGCCTGCAAGAGGTGGAATTCATGGACGACATCATCTAAACCATTCATTTGTTATTTGCAATAGAGAGTAGGCCATGCTCCAAAAATAATTGTTTTGGGAGAATCCCAACCCTTTGATTGGTGGCATACAAATGAACGCTAAATGAACAAAAACAAGCAACGATTTACTTTTAGTGAGAAGTTTCATCTATTGAAAGGTTAAGATTAGCCAAACCAAAGTAATTTTTAGTCCATGGCCATACAAGAGTGAGGCCTGCAGGATACTGGAGTAGCATCACCATACAAATACGTGCATGGTAGTAAGTCCAAGGGCACAAAACACCTTGCCTCCAGGGGTGATGGATCCGCTAGTAAGAATGTCCGGCAATGCATATGTGATGAGGCATTTCATGTGGTGGCCCATTGAATGGAAGGACTACCAATTGCAACATTCAAATGGATGGATGATCCTCAAAAGTTGTTCTAATTGTAGGCCTGACAAGTGATCAATCCCCAAAAGCTATGTTGAACTGGCCCACTGTAGGCCGACTAATTGAGTGAAAAATCTTAGCCATCTGATTAATTGAATAAGAGCCCTTATCCTTTATTGAAAGCATTTGCACATGGAGAAATTGAACGAAAGATGATCAGCATTCGCTTTCAGTCTTTTTTTTTTTTTTTCTCTCTCTCTCAAAATGACGAACTTAGGGCCTGTTTGAATTATTAATTACAATAGTAATATGTATTGTAATGTGCGATAACTGAGTAATGATTATCATTAATACAGTAGTTGGAAATAAAATAGGGTAGTGGCCTCTCTCACTTATCCGCTTCCGAAATGTAAACTACTCTCCATAGTTAGATATACTTCGATTAATTTTGTCAACATGTGATATATCCACACTATTTGTCCATTATGCAATATAATTTCAAGGTGTGTCCCAAAAAAATGAGGAAGATGGAAAGCTTAAGTGTTCCACATTGCTAGTGTTCAATCCCCATTGCTGGTTGTGTTGTGGTTCATTTTTTCTTTTGATCCGTCTCTTTTTTTTTTTTTTTTTTTTATCTCATTCCACAAAATGAACATGCAAGATGGAAGGATGGTGTGGATATAACACACATCATGGTGGGGCTCACGAAACTATGCCACATAAACACACTTCTGTCAATCCATGTCTTAAGGTGATTCCCAAGAATTATAATGATTTGACAATTAACAATATCAAGTCATAGGTAAGACGTAATAGTCTAAGTTTTACACCACATTATTGTGGTAGTCCATGAACCAAACAAGCCTTTGATGTTTTTATTCCATGTGCAAAAAAGCTTTTGGTGTATAACTTTGTAAGGCTTTCTAAGAAGCTAATCTCATGTATTTATAAATATAAAAGTCCTTTGCCAAAAAAAAAAAAAGTCTTTTGCCACCCAGCTTTCCTTGTTATAGGTGAATGTTTTTATGAAAATTCTTGTAAGGCTAAATTGTAAGCAACATCAACAATATACTTGTCTAATCACACAAAACTTTGATCAAACTAAATTTGCCCAAGTGTACACCGCATGGATGTACATAATTGTTCTATGTCATGCTATCTTACACGTATATTTGTATACCCCACCTTATAGCCCATTGTCTTAGCCCATCATATTCCATTATTATGATTGATCATCTAAAACAAATCTAAATTTTAATTTTACAAAACAATACGCATGGTTATGTGATTAATCCGATTCTTGGTATAAGGCTAAAGTCATAAAGGCTACAAATCCTTTATTGAGAATCGTAATTCTCATAAGAATATGATTGACCAACTTATGATCCACTAAGAGGCTTGCATATCAATTAATCAATTAACTCCCGCTAGAACTTTAGGTCCTCTCAAGTCAAAGTGTAACAAGCATAGAAAGTGCAAGTTAATACCAGATAGTTAAATACAAATCAAGCTAATTACTTGATTCAATCAACACACACACACACACACACACACACACACACACACACAAATGCATATACCTACGTAAATTAATCATACGTACATCAGTCAAACCATGTTCAGTCAAACCATGTATAATGAGCGATGGATTAAATTGTCTCAATTTATTTGCTGCACAATATTCAATGTCTACAAAAAATTGAATAAGTTAGGCCTTGGTAAAAAGCACCAAAGAAGCCTAATTGACTTGCAGTTTGCTAAGAGAATAAGTTTTATTTATTTATTTATTTAAGCATGATTTTGAAGGTAGCCAACAAGCTTCAAAACATATGTGCGCGCTAGCACACAATGGCTTTTTCTATTGACAAATGAATGCGCATGCTAATGCACAATGGGTGCTGTTGTGTGCTAGCTTGCTTTTTTTTCGTTTTCTTTTTTTGCAGCGTAGTGTCAATTTCTTATTTATTAGTAAAACATGCTAGCACGCTCAATAATTTTCTAGTTGAACTACGGTGGATAAAATTGAATGGATGGACAACCTCTGCAATTGTACTCCATGGATTGTGGATTACAAAGACTTAGGGCTCGTAGCTCTATAAATGTGCGGATAATACATTCCAAATGAACTTATTTTTCTTTATTTTTTAAAAGATGAAGACATTTTGAAGTCTCTCATGAGACATTTGGATTGTAAGTCACTTAAGCCACTCATGTCTCAAGTAGCTTATCTTGATTTCAACTTATTAAGATAAAGTAACTAAGGGTCGTTTAGATTCCACCAAATAAGTTACTTTTTCTTCTTATATCAATAGATAAGTAACTTACTCCGGATAAGTTTGGTTTATGATTAGTAGTAACTTCTTTACTTAAAAGTACATAATCATTTTAGTAAATATTTTTAGCTTTTTAACTTTTCATAAGTTGCAGGAGAGAGGAGCAGGAGAGATGAAGAGAGGAAAAGTTATGGGTATGCACAATGTGGGTGTTTACATTGTGGGCAGGTAAACATCAAGGCGGGCCCCACATGAATGGACACTACGGGTGTGCATAGTGGGTCCACATGATGGGCAGTGGATATTGAAGGTGGGCCCCACTTGATAAATAACCATCATCAAAGGCAGGCCCTATATAATAAATGATGCAAATTAAAGGTCGGGCTATAATGATGCTTTGCCCACATCCAAGGTGGGCCCTGCATGATGGACAACCCACACAATGAATGGCTCACATTAAAGGTTGGCTCCACATTGAAGGTGGGGCCCACATGATGGAAAGTCCACATCAAAGGTGGACTCCACATGATGGGCAATAAATAATGGTGGGCTCCACATGACGGAAGATCCACATTAAGGTGGGGCTCACATGATGGATGGTCCACATCAAAGGTCTACTAATGAGAATGACCCATATCCAAGGTGGGCCCCGCACTATGGACGACCCACATGAGAGGTAGGCCTACATGATGGATGGTCCACCTCAAAGGTGCGCACCACATGATGGGCGATTAATATACATTGAAGATGGGCCCTACATGATGGGAAATAACATTGATGGTGGGCCCCACATGATGGATGACCAACATCAAAGGCTGGCCCTACCTAATGAATAGTGCACAATAAAGAATGACCCACCTCCAATTCCCACATGATGGATGGTCAACATTAGTTGGTATGACCCATATTAGTAGAGCCACACAATGAACCATCCACATCAAAGGTTGGCCTCACATGATGGACAATGGATGTGACAGGGACCAAATAGACTTGAGGGATGATTACTTATGATGTTGGAAATCAAACCTGCTTTTATGATTTTTGAATGATAAGTATGTTGTTTACCAAACATGCTTCTTTACCGGTTAAGTAGAAACCAAGATGAGTTACTTATCAAATAAGTAGCATATATTAAGTAACTTACAATACAAATGGACCCTAAGTAATTTTAAATAAAAAAAATAACTTATAATTATTCTTAAACCCAGCTTATCTCAAATAAGTTACTTATTTACTGCAGTAGATAAAACAGGGTAACTTATTTAGTAATATCAAAGTGGGCCATTAGTAAATCCTTCCAATAATGAACAATAAATGCACCATTAATAAAAAGAAATACCTCACTCATCAGGACGATTAAGTTAGGCATGCATTCAAACTGTGCAAGTACACTGTGAAAAAGTGAAGCAGGTGGGGTCCACTAAGAAAATTAGCTGAGACGATTTGCCCAGATCTGCTCATTTGGTCGGCCACACACGTGTATCGATTGTTGAAAGTAGTTAAATACCATCACCGTCCATCTATTTCAAAGCGTGCGGTCCATCTGATTAGCGGCCGGCAGGAAAGCAGTAACCCTTTAATAAAGGCGCGTGATAGTTGTGAAAATCGAGGGGTAACGGAAGAAGAGATCTGCAGATTCCTAAGCGCTTCGAAATTGACTCAGGTCTTTCACAATGACACGTGTACACGCACGCTTACCATGTTGAATGCCCCAACTTTCTAGCCTCCCACCTGTTTTCCACAGCGTCATACTCTCCCGTCACTCAAAAACACGTTCCTCTCTCTTTCCCAATGCACGTGTTTTCCCGCTCTGATAAGTGGGGCCCACCGATTGATAATCTTGACCATTGCTCTGACACAAAAAATATCCAGTTTGGAATTCCACAGAAATTATCATTATTAGGACCTGTTTCAATCAAATGGGTGCGGATTAGGTGTTACCCGGGCTTGGATGTTACCCTGATCGTGGGGCCCACCTTGATGAATATGTTATATATCCACATCGTTCATCCGTTTTTCAAGGTCATTTTAGTGGGTGGTCCAAAAAATTAAGCAGAACCAATTCTCATGTGGACCACACCATAGGAAACAGTGGTGATTCAGGTGGACTACCTTATTGGTGATTGAATGGCCACCATTAAAAAATACCTAGGATATACCTAGTGCCCACTATAATGTTTATTTGCCATCTAACCTGTTGATAACGCCAAACAGATCTGGATGAAGGGAAATTACAAAGATTGTCTTTATCCAAAAACCTTTAAGCTCATAATAGGTTTTTAATGGTCAATCACTACAGTTTTTGTTGGTGTGGTCCACCTTAGATTTATATCTACTTAGGTTTTAGGATCAATACTAAAATGAGATGGATCAACGAATGGACGGCGTGGATATACAATGAATTCATCAAGGTGGGCCCCATGCGGTCAGAGTAACAGCTATTCGGCTCCCCCAATTAAATGGGGTCTTTTATTCTTGTGGTTCTCTTCCTAACCGTCAACAGGTAGGTCACAAATTAAAAAGGCTGTGGTTGTCTCGTCAGGATATTTTTGAGACAGTCCATCCAAACAAGACACAACAGATCAACGGTGTAGATTATAGATCCATGCTTTTGTACTCCGCACAGACGCCGTCCGCGCACATACATTCCCATGCTGGCCAAGACAACTGAGTTCGTTTCGTCTCTATCGCGACTCAGTATCTAGTGTCGGTGCCATAATGCTTGGTGCTCTAATGATCTGAACCGTTCACGTTGCATGATCTGTGTGCTATATGGGCAACATACAAAGTGTTTCTGGACGGATGATTTTTACCATCAACATCTGTTTGTATATGAATGCAGAAGAATGAGAAGAAAAATTCAACGGTTCTCAGTAAACTCAAGAAATTTGAGGTAAAGATCATCACTGAAACATGATTACGGGAAAATAGCTTATGTCTGATGGTAGAGAGAAAAATGAACGGTTCAAACAATCGAAACACCCTGACATGTCTGCCTCAAAGGGTGGCGACATACCTTGGAAGATGTATCGCGACAGAGGCAAAAGGAGCTGACGGTCGTTTCCTCATGTTAGGATCATCCACCGTACAAATACAGGTGCAAAATGATTGACGCGTATTCACTGCTGAAGCCTTTTCCGAGAAACTTCCTTCGCAGGGAACCTACCAGGTGGGGCGTTCCGTGATGTTCGTGAGATATCACTTGTCCATCAGTCTTGTGAGCTCACTTTAAGAGATGAGAGACAAAAAAAAAAAAAAGAGCTGGATTACACTACTGAAGTCGGCTGAAAACGTGGGGACTAAACGTCTACAGTTGAAATATTCATGGGCTATAGAAGTTTTGAATCAGGTTAATATTTGTGCGTTATGACTCACAGTGGACCGGTTTCCACGATGAGAATTCCCTAACCACTTTTTCTTTTAGTTTGGCGCAATTGAGCATTGGATCCGGCTCATTTTTGGTCTCATGTCTTAAAGCGAGCTCACAAAACTAATGAACGGTGTGGATCTCTTACAAACATCAAGGTGGGCCCCACCTAGATACCGAGGGCAGAAAGTTTTTGTGAAAGGAAAATCCGCGTCCAAAATGATCAGGTGATCCTGACAGGCGCGGATTGGGCACTTCCCCCCGTGAGGACAGAATTCCCTTCCGCAATAAGTATCTCCACTGGTAATTTAGGTAGGGCCATTATGATTTTTGTGAGAAATCAACACGGTTCATCTGTTTTTTGAGCTCATTTTAATAAATGAGACAAGAAATGAGCTAGATCCAAGAATCAAGTGGGTGGCATTAAGAAAAGGTGCACACGGAAATTCCTACTGTTGAAAACTCCCTGATGCCAACAATGATGTTTATATGCCATCTATACTGTTCATAGCAACATTGCTACTGGGATGAGCTGAAAACACAATTATTAACCTTATTCAAGGACGTTCAATCCTCACATTCTTGTCCCACTTAAGTCTTGGATTTGGATCGATTTTGGTCTCGCGTCCTAAAATGAGCTCACAAAAGGGATGGACGGGTAGATTTCTTACAAACATCATGGTTGGCCCCACCTACAATCCTAGCGCAGAAAATCCGCATCCCACACTACGGCCTAGCTTGAGATCGAACGTCCCAATCTTTAGGGCCCACCATGATGTATATGTCTTCTCTAGGCTATTCATCCATTTTGAAAGATAAAAAACAAAGGAGGTAGATTGAAGGGTAAGTGAATCACACCACACGAAGAAGTGGGGATGAGATTCCTACCATTGAAAACTTCTTAATGCTTTTGGTAATGTTTATTTTCCATCCAACCTGTTCATAAGGTCCCAAGGAGCTCCATAAAATGAAAACATAAATATCACCTTGATCTAAATTTTTTGTGTGCCCCTGGAAGTTTTCAACGGTCAGATTTCAATCCCAACTGTTTCCTGAGGTGTAGTTCACTTGAGCCTTCAATCTACCTTCTTTTTCTACTCGTGGCCTAAAATGATCTTCTAAAATGGATGGACGGAGTGGCTAAGACACATACATCACGATGAACCCCACAGAGAAAACCGTCTCTAGCTAGGTCCTGGTGGGTATAGTACCCGATCCACGCACGATCCTGACCATCTGATATCTTTCCCAGAATCCGTACTCTAGATCACTTCCATTAAACCGTCCATCACATTCCCAAGTGGCCCGCGAGTCTAACCGTCTAGATTCCCATACAAGGTTCCCACGTGTATAGTACACGAGTGACCACAACTTAGCAAATAATGAAAGAAGCACTCGAGGGGTGCCGCAGTATTCCTGCTTATAAACAAGGAAGAGAAGACAAAACTAACAGCAACCACCACCAAACACAGCTCAAGTGCAATGAACCAAACCCGTCTCCTCCCCTTTATAAACCCCACCTCACTCTCGCTTTCTCTGCCCAACACCATTCGCCCACAACGAAAACCAAAATAGCAAACGGCGAAAGAAAATGCCCACAACGAAAATGTCTCCTTCAACTGATCACTTCTCGCCCACAATAATCTCCAAATGCACAGTCTATCCTGAACGTACATCCACCCTCCAAAATCTCAAACTCTCCGTCTCAGATCTTCCCATGCTCTCCTGCCAGTATATCCAAAAGGGTGTCTTACTTTCCCGATCTCCCTTACCGTCAGACGCCTTAATCTCTCTCCTCAAACGTGGCCTCTCCCAAACCCTAACCCACTTCCCGCCCCTCGCCGGCCGTCTGATGACAGATCCCGCCGGCTACGTCTACATCACGTGCAATGACGCCGGCGTGGTCTTCATCCACGCCAATGCCGGAAATCTGACACTCCGGGATATCTTATCCCCCACTGACGTGCCTGATTCCGTCAGGGGGTTCTTCACCTTCGACGGCGCGGTCAGTTACGAGGGGCATTCCCGTCCGCTGGTCGCCGTCCAGGTGACGGAGCTGGCTGACGGCGTCTTCGTCGGCTGCGCAGTTAATCACGCTGTTACCGACGGGACGTCGTTCTGGAACTTCTTCAACACGTTTGCGGAAGTCTGCAGGGGCGCGAGGAGGATCTCGAGGCAGCCGGATTTCCGCCGGAACTTCGTCAAGGACTCGCCGGCGGTGCTTAGGTTCCCGGAAGGCGGGCCGAAGGTCTCCTTTGCCGGCGCCGGGCCGTTGAGGGAGCGGATCTTCCGTTTCAGCAGGGAGGCGATCCTCGAAATGAAATCGCGGGCTAACGGCCGGATCTGGAAGAAACAACAAGATAACGGCGTTATCACCGCGGAGATTCTTGGAAAGCAAAGCAACGACGAGAGGAAGATCCAGGGCGTTAACGGAAAGATAACGTCCGTTTGGGAGAGCTTCAAGAGAAACCCGGTTTCCGAGAGCGTAGATCGGACAGCTGAGATCTCGTCCTTCCAGTCGCTCTCCGCGCAGCTGTGGCGGTCCGTTACACGCGCGCGTAAGCTGCCCGTAACGGCCAATACGACGTTTCGGATGGCGGTGAACTGCCGCCACCGGCTCGAGCCGCGTATAGATGCGTACTACTTCGGGAACGCGATCCAGAGCATCCCGACCGTCGCTTCGGTGGGCGATATCCTGTCTCGGGATCTGAAGTGGGCAGCGAGCCTGCTGCACAAGAACGTCGTGGCGCACGTGGATGCTACCGTGCGCAAGGGTGTGGAGGATTGGGAGCGGGATCCGAGATGTTTCCCGCTTGGGAACTTCGATGGAGCGTCGATCACGATGGGAAGCTCGCCTCGATTCCCGATGTACGACAACGATTTCGGGTGGGGCCGACCCTTGGCGGTACGTAGCGGGAGAGCCAACAAGTTCGATGGGAAAATATCGGCTTTTCCGGGTCGTGAAGGAGGCGGGACCGTTGATCTTGAGGTGTGTTTATCGCCCGATACGATGTCCGCTCTGGAGGCCGATACGGAGTTTATGCAGTACGTTACGATACAATCCTAAGGCACGTGGGGGTTTGGGAATTTGGGGGTCTGTATACGTGGAATTGTAACGGCGAAGGTTTTATCCATTTCTTGTAATTCTGGAGAAAGCTGGGGTCCAATGTCGTACTTGACAGTAGTAGGTCGTTTTCACGGTTTCTTACCGCTTCATGCACTAGGAACACACGTGCGGAGATGCATGTGAATTTGGAGTGTCCGGCTGGTGGGCCCTGGATTGCATCATGGTGCAAAAAACCAATCCCCATTTCAATAATTATAGCATCTGGTTTAATGGACTTTTTCTCCTTTTTGAATCTGGACTTTCGTTTTTTTTTTTTCCCTTACTTTGGTCATTGATTTGAAGGACACAAATAGATGGCTGCGATTGTTTGGATGATGCGTATTCTTTTTTAATGGTCAACTGGTGTTGGCCCAGCATATGAATGGTCCAGATTCACCATCCCTATAATGATTTTTACCCTGCGCTCTGGGAACCAATCATTGGTTTGACATAAAAATTATAAGAAGGCTATTGAAATATATATATATATATATACTTTAGCTAAAAATAAGTGTACCCTTGAGCCTCGAGTGGATCATAAAAGTGGGCCCGCATTCAAAATTCTGACTGTTTCTGATATTTGCATCATTCCTAGCATTCTGAGGGGAATCTTATTCTCACAATTTTACTGCATTCCATTTTACATTGATTCTAAATACTACCGTTTACCATCAACCAAATGACTTATGTGTAACTATTTACCACGTATTACAACCGTTTATCATCAACCAAAACGTTCCTAAGATTTTGATGCTGCCCCAGTTTTCGAACCACTGTGACCTATGCTTAAGACATCAAAGTTCTACATAAGGTGGGCCTTGCGAAAATGATAACTTTGTGCTAAAATCAGCGTGATCCACATGTCATCAAATCACCACTTGATCTAAAAGCTCGAGCTATTAGAGGTTGATGTATCAATATATATCAGGAGGCTCTTAACACTCTCCCACACGTGAGGGGTGGAACTCCGCACAGGTACATACTGGGTAAGGGTGGAGGGATACTCACAACTCACATCAATTTTCTAGCCCCCTTAGGAGAATATATTGTTGGGGCATATGTGATATCTTGAGATTCAAACTTAAACCATGTCAAATCACCCTTGATCTAAAAGCTCGAGCAATTAGAAGATGGTATGCTTGTCTGCGAAAGCCTTGCACGGGAAGTTCCTGTGCTGGGAACCAAGGTGGGGCCCACAGTGATTTTTTTGGTGAATCCACCTTGTTCATCCGTTTTGGAAGCTCATTTTAGGATGTGAGAACAAAAATGAACCAGATCCAAGACTCAAGTGGGCCTCACTAAAGGAAAAGGTGGGTAGGTAAATTACTATCGTTGAAACCTCCCTGGGGTCCACAGTGATGTTTATATGACATTCATACCATTCATAACGTCACTACTACTATGATTAACTGGAAACACAAATATTATCCTGATTCGAAACTCCTGTGGCTCCACAAATATTTCAACTGTGGACGTTTAATCCTCACGTTTTCGGCCCACTTGAGTCTTGGATCCTGTTCATTTTTGTTCTCACGTCCTAAAATGAGCTCCCAAAACGGATGGATTGGGTGGATTCATAAAAAAAAAAAATCATTATGGGCCCCACCTTGGTTCCCAGCGTAGGAACTTCCTGCGCAAGGCTTTCGCAGAAAATCCGCACCTATTGCCGGGGCATATTTGTTGCTCTCGAGATTTGAACTTAAACCATGTCAAATCACCACTTGATCTAAAAGCTCAAGTTGTTAAAGGATGGTGTATTAATGTATGTCAAGAGACTCTGACACGGAGACATATTGGGCAAGGGTCAAGGGTGGAGGGACAGTCACAACTCACACCGATTTTCCTTGCTCCTTGTGGGAGAATATATTGTCAAGGCATATTTGCTGCTGCCGAGATATGTATATGTATATCAATATGTATATTGTCAGGGCGTATCAATATGTATATCAAGGGACTCTAATACTCCACTATATATAATGCAGGGCCCTGAAATGTAAATCAAACACGGCCTGAAAGATCGTGTTGTTAAGGGATGGTATATCAATGCATATCAAAGGAGATCTGACACGTTTGATAACAGCATGTAAGCTTTGTAAACAATAGCTGCAAGTGATTATAGCTATTTATTTATCAAAGAAGAAGTAGAAAGGGTGAATCACTGGATAATACCAACGTGGCACATAGATAGGAGATCTGGGCCAGACATCAGGTGGGACTCATGGATAACTTGCTAGCCCCAAGCATAGGTAATTCTCAATTATGACGTGGGCCACGATCCTCCACCTCCCAATCGAGTTATTTCTCAGGGACTCGTCGATGTTGCCTGTAGGTCATGATATACATGGAGATGGCTGTTTCCTGTCTCTCTGTGGTGGGGAATCTGCTCCCAAGTTGTCACTCTGGTACGTCTACCCATCCTTTGGGGCATCTTTGGAAGGCAGAGATTGTGACAATGTACACACTTTCCAAGTCCTTCTCATCAATTACAAGGTTTGATGGCCTGAAATTGACTACTTAATTGGCTTCATCAAAAGGCCCCATCTCAAGAAGCCCAGCTCTCACGAGGGGTCTCTCTCACAGTCAGCAATCTCCTCCTCACCTTGCTCTGATGACATTCAATGTTTTTCCTGTCCATTCTCAAGCAGAAGATGAGTCCCATGCGACCGGCCCCACTTGGATTGAGACTGTAATAGGCTGGCCGTCTATTTAAACCAATCATCATATCAGTCCCTATGCCCCACTGCTGAAAAGGGTACGTGGATGAAAAATGGGAAGCAGGGAGAAAGTAAAAAAAAAGCCAACGGTGTATATCCATCGTACATATATGTATGCCACAGAAATGAGTGAGCTAGCCTGATTGCTTTGTAGTGGGCTTTCTGAATGGAGGGCCCCACCTGACAAATACCTTTGATCTCGTCCATTCTGAAATGGGCACGTGTCTTACGGATGATAAAGAAAATCAGACTGAAATGATGAAAGACCAGAGTTCGTCAGCATACCCTTAGGTGCTGACCACAAAATACTCAGAAAGACCACGTGAGGATCTTTTATAGATATAGAAGATCTCTATGGTAGGCCATGTCACACTCCTTTAAGTGGCGCACTAAGCGTCCAGAGCTGCCACTCGATTCCACCTTCTTCAATGATATTCATGCTCTCCACTGCTCCCATATCAAGACTGGCAAGCTTCAGATTCGGACTTGTCTTGGTTGGCCCACAAAACCTGGATGAATATTTATAGGTAGTAGAGAGAGAGAGAGAGAGAGAGAGAGAGAGAGAGAGATTTAATAGGGTACAATGCATCTGTCAAACGGGTCGGTTTATCTTTGATGATGATCTAAACCTGTTCAAGTTCTAGTCTTTCCTACATGTGTTATTGGAAGAAACATCCGTTGAACGGGTGATTGTAAAACTGCTAAGTGATATTTTATTTTAATAGCTCATATTCAAATACAAGATTCAAAAGTCAGGATCATTAATCAAGTATGATTATCAGACTGTAGTTTAAATATGGTAACAATGAGAATATGAACGGTGTTGATGCAATCTAGGAGTGAAAACAACTACATAGAGAGAACCTTAACCAATCAAAATGCCCCCCTTTTTTTTTTTTTAGAAGATGAAGATTTTATTAAGAGCAACTAAAGAAAGAACAAAAACAGCAAGAAATAAAATAAATAAATAACAGTAGAAATTATATAAGCACCACTCCATATATAATATAGGAAAACACTCTTTTCTGATTGGATCCCACTGTAACACTCTTATTTTTGAAGCATCTGCCATTCCTTTCAATCCATACGCAGCAAAAGGACGGCCAGCAAAGCCAAATGACATTCCCTCCTTTGATTGATGAAAAGGGCCCCTTACATGACACGCCAAGATAAGATCCTCCATTAGAAGAGCCCCCTACATGCCACGCCAAGATAAGATCCTCCATTAGAAGAGCCCCCTACATGCCACGCCAAGATAAGATCCTCCATTAGAAGAGCTCCCTACATGCCACGCCAAGATAAGACCCTTCATAGAACCCGACATCACCCAAGGCTTCTTAAAAGCTAAGAAGATGCAGTCTAGGGTGTAGGGGCAATGAAGAAAGAGATACTCCACCAATTCCTTGGCGTTCTTCCACAGAAAGCAAATATTGGGAAGAATCATCCCACACCTACGTAGATTGTCTATAGTTAGATCCTATTTCTTCTTGCAAACCATGCAAATGTTGCTACCTTTGGAAGGCCATGGTATAACCGAAGCTGCTTGATTGGGTCACCATATCCTCAATCGCAGCATCAAGAAGGAAATGACAACATGCGGGTAGCCAAACTCTGCTATTATCTTGAAAAGAAAAACATTCATCTAAACGCCTGTTAAGGAGTGGAAGCCAAAAAGGCCCAAGGCCTCTTGCATTAGTGAGCTATATGATATCTACCAATGGTTGGTAGACATGTACTTAGAAGTGGTATGTGTAGCATCCATTAACTCAAATTAAACTGACTAAATGCTGCAGTCAATTTTTACTATGGTGCCCTCTACAAATCAGATTGTTAGAACAATCTTTATTTATTTATTTATTTATTTTTATTCATGTACACTTGTTCTTCGAAATAAAACTACCAAAATATACCATAGAAACGTTCATATGGAATGTGGGGTCCATTGAATGAATATATGAGAGTGGTTTTTTATTTTGGGTCATTACACACACCTCAGTGTTAGTCACACCGCAATGTAAGCCACCCCCACTTGGAATAGATACCAAGAGTCTTGAAATGAGGTTATCTTCACTCAGTCTACCACTTGAGCTATGGACTTGTGGTGTAGAGCGGATTAGTTGTTACGAGGTAACATCTTAGTGGGTGTTATCCTTACTAGTGGAGCCCACCTTGGTGATTTGTTGTATATCCAAACTGTTCATCTGTTTCTCCAGTCCACTTTAGAATGTGGTTCCAAAAATTAAGCAGATCTAAGTCTCAAGTGGACGATGTCACAAGAAATAGTGGTGATTGTGTGCCTCGCCATTAAAAGTTCCAAAGGGCCATTGTAAGGTTTTCTTAATGTTTATTTGCCATCCAACCTCTTGATAATGTTAAGAAGTTTTAGATGAAAGGACTAGAGCTGGACATGAACCGAGTTCGATCGTTCGGATTGACTCGATAAAACTCTGTTCAAACAGAAAGTCTTCATGTTCGAACTTTGTTCGATCATACAGGGTCTGTTCGAAAAAAAAATCAAGTCGGTTTCAATTACAACCCTGTTCGACTCGACTTGAACTAGAACTCAACTCGAATATTGATCAACTCGACTCGACTCGACTCATTCGTCTGACTCGATTTATATATATATATATATATATATATATATATATATATATATATATATATATATATATATATATAAGAGAGAGAGAGAGAGAGAGAGAGAGAGAGAGAGAGGGTTGGATGACAAATAAACATTACTGTGGGCCCTAGGAAGGTTTCAATGGTAGACATTATTCTTCTCACTATTTTTTGTGGTGTGGTCCACTTGAGCTTTATATCTACCTCATTTTTTGTTTAATGCCTCAAAATGAGTTGTACAAATGGATGGATAGAGTGGATAAAACAAATACATCATGGTGGGACCTACTACGCTTTGACACCAGCTTGATGGCTAGTGTTCGCATCACCAACCAACTCACGTTCACAGATTGGGTACCACCAGTCTACCCCACCATGACCTGTTGAGAGACGAACTGTCCTGTCAGTGCTCTATGGGGCCACAATGATATATTTGCTTATCTAAGCCGTCCGTCCATTTTTTAAAGATCATTTATGGCATTATCCAAAAAATGAAGTGGATCGAAGGTTCAAGTGGACCACACCACAGAAATAGTGGAGATGTTAACTATCTATGTTATGGTCTTTATTTAGTTAATTAAACATTTTAAATCTTGTGATATGTAATTTGTGAACAAATCGATATTTACTATTCAGTAGTAAAAAAAATATTTTCAAGAGAAAAAATGAAATTGTTCGAACTTGTTCGAACTCGTAAAAATTGTTCGAAATCTATATGTTCGAACATGGCCGGGCTAGACCAAACCGAGTTTGAATAGAGTCACCTTGTTCAAATGATTGTTCAAACATTGTTCGAACACACCCACCCAAGCAGCCGAACAATCTGATCCGGTCCATGTTTGACTCGAATCGGATCGTTGCCCACCTCTAGAAGGGACAATACAAAGAATAACTTGATCCAAAACTTTCATGACCCAGGAAAAACTTTTTGTAGCCATTCGTCATTGTTTCGAGTGATATGTTCCACCTTAATTTGGATCATCTTAGGGTTTGGGATCGCATCATAAAATGACATGGAAAAACAGATGGATAGCGTAGATATGAAGGAAAAAAAATATATCAAGGTGGGAAAAACAGATGAACAGTGTGGATATAAAAAAGAAAAATACATCAAGGTGGCCCCACACGGTTGGGGTAACACCCACTAAGTTTTTACCCTGGTGACAGCTAATCCGCTCCCTGAATATATAGGTTTCAAGCATGATCATACTTTTCTCGATGCGGTACGCCCTAGTCTGTACGGTGAAAAAGATGAGGCGCACCAGATTCACGGTTTGGATTCCACGTAGACGTCAAAGGCAGGCTTCGCACTAGTTTGTACGGTGTGAATATGAAAAGGCGCATCAGATCCACGGTTTCGATTGCACGTACACATCAAAGGCAAGCTCCGCACAGCTGGTACTTATGGAAAGGACGATACATTTGGATGGATGTGATCACGCCCCTGCATTCTCCTATGCTGTCACCGGCAGCTCCATAGAGAGCCGATTAGGTGAGACCCTTACCGTGGAGCCCACTTTGATTTATGTATTCTGTATCCATGCCGTCCATCCGTTTCTCCATATCATTTTAGGGCATTATAAAAAAAAAAAATGAAGCAGGTCCAATTATCAGGTGGACCATACCATAGGAAGCAGTGGCAAATAAAACCAGCCTTGAAGTGGAGATAAAAGTGAAAATGATTAATTACTAAATGACAGTCCAACAATCAACAAGAAAAATGGATGGCTATGATCGTCTGTTTTAGTGTGATTTTCAACTATGGGCCCCCTCCGGAGAGGACTTTCAAGATAAACGGGCACGATCCACCGGTGGACATGTCAGCTTTCCCACCCATGCCCATAGTGGGCCTCTTTTGGGTCTGGGCTACACATCCAAGGGAAGTGCTCTCAGGTGGGGGCATACTGTGAATAAGCCTTGGACCAAATATCAAGTAGGACTACTCATCCCATGCCCTGCACATTTATTTGTGGGGTCCACCGTGATATTTTTATAATATCCAGTCCGTCCATCATGTGTTCCCATCATCATCTCCTTGGTTCCTAGCTAGAAATCTGATCCAAAATGAAGTTGGGCTTGGGATGGGGATGCCTACTATTAAAATCTTTCAGATTGTGTGCAGGGGTTGCAGTGTTTTTCTATACGCCATTCAGAAGGTGTGTCCCACTAGGTGGACCACACAACTTTGTTTTAGGTTTTTGGCATGATTTTACATGGTGTGTCCCACTTCCACGTAATTTTGGGGCACTGAGGAGATTATGAAGGACTTCGCATGATGGACGGATTGGATGTTATGCACACATCAAGGTGGGCTCAGATCCGGCTCGCTCATTTATCTACCTGAGATTCAGATCCGGGCCCAACTCGTCCTAGTCTTGGGCTCAATTTAAAACTAGGCTGAGCCAGGAAGGATGAGCTAAGGAACCAGACTGGGCTAGTCCTGGTTGACCTAACAAGTCTGGACACGAGATGGGCCCAGTCCGGCTACTTTGACTCATCAGAAAATTGATGGTGGGGCCCACTTGTTGATATACTACAGAAATCACACTAAGTTAACGGTTCTGATACAACAAAGACACGTGTAAAGTTTGTAATCGACCCAACATCTCAATCATCCTAAAAGGGTCTGGCTACCGTCACTCATCACGAGATGGCCTAATGCGTATTTGAAACTAACTGTGGCGATATGATTTTCACATTACGTAGAGATATCAACAGCCCGTGGACCGTCCAAGCCTGGCCCACATTGTAAATCCTGGGCTGACCGACCCGGATTGGGCATGTGATGGGCCAAAGCAAACAGACCTGTGGTGATTATGAAAGGCCTGAGCCCTAGCTTGGACAGCCACTTTTGTGAAAGATCTGGGCTGTTCATTTGGTGCGTGTGGCCATGCATGATATTCTTTGAAACACTAAACAGTCTGGGCTGGGCTCAGGTCAGTCTGATGGATCATATACATGGCCCGAGCCAGGCCATCTATTGGGCCATTTATTCTAGCCCAAGCTCGGGTCTAATGCCTAACAGGCCAGATGGCCCATTAACAGTCCTATTAACGGGTCCTCTTGGAAGAGGGCCCACTGGATCGATCATATTGCTGTTGGATCTTTCAAATAGGTATAACAACTTGGTGGCCCATTCGTATTTTGAGCCTGGAAGTCCAGTATCTTGCCAAGCCCACAGGCTCATTGACAGAGGGGAATCCTCCATCACACCAGTTGTAGGAACAACACCCGACCTCCGTGGGTCCACCATGATTTTTGTAAAACATCCACTCTGTCCATCAGTTTCAGAACCTTACGTTGGGACTTGTATCCAAAAATTAGGCTCATCTAAGACTTAGGTAGGGCCACACCAAAAGGAAAAGCTGATGGGGGCAGTAGATCTGACGTGCAGAGTAGATGTACAGAGTCTACAGACGTTTATATTGAAAAGATGGCACAAGCCTCAAAATCTAACATGCAAAACTGAAAAGCAGCTATGGACTGACTAGAGATCTTCATCTCTCAGATTTATATAGCACGGCCCTCCACCCCCATCTGTGAAATTTTTGAGCCTGCAAGTCATCCTCGGACAGAGTATCCAACGGATGCAACTCATTTGAGTCATTGCAGCGATGGCTACAGGCTGCGGTAAAGAGATGGCTGCGCCAATAGAGCAATATTGATTTTTGGGGAACCTTAGGCAAGTGAGAATTTAAAAGACTACAAACATAATGATTTATAATGATTTGCTAGTAATTTGAGTAGAATCGGTTCAAGTCTATTTAACATCAAAGAAACCAAATAGCACCTTGTGGGAATCCCTCCACATGTTGGGTGGGACCTAGCTGTGTGGGCTTAAATAGCATTATAGCATTGTTGCGAAAGTAAAGAGATTGGTGTGCAGTGGAAGTGAAGAGATTAAACGACGGCAAACCATAATGACCAAGCAAATCAACATGCAAGAGAAGGTAATCCGAATTTTATGTGGAAAAAATCACGGCACAAAGAGAATAATCCACTATGAATTAGAAGTTACAAAAGATTACAAAAGAATAACTTACCCGGATCCCAAAACCCTATAGAGAGAAACCTAAGCTATATAACGTAGCCATTCCTCAAGTTTTTTCTCTTACCCTAGAACTCTCTCAATCCACATGAATACGTCTGGGAATTCCCGTGTTATCATAATCTCATATTACAACCCTTTAAATATGAAATAATTGGAATTAGAAACAAATCCTGCGCAACTGACCTTACAGTTCATGCACCGTTGGGTGCCCGACAGAATCAAATTCTGTCCAGAGAGTTTTAAGTAAAAAATCTAGTGAATTTCAGGCCCCTGCAGAAAATTGTTAGACCCCTTGTAACAATCATTGGGCGCCTTACAACCCTTGAAAAAATAGATCTACCAATTCAGATTCCAAAAGCCCATCTGGTGCAATTCCATGCACCCGACCACATTCCATCGGTCATTCGAAGCCCCCTTGTGTCAAGATTGAAGACATCCCTAACAATCTCCACCATGGATTCAATCTTCAAACTCTACCACTCGAAAGTTCTATTCTTCATCTATACTTTACCTCCTTCATAGGTCAATTACTTCTCGTGCCTCCACCAACTCTATTCTTGCACCTTCAGGCCCCTTTCTCTTCTCCTGTGGCCCCTTGTGCACTTGACACATACAAACAACTGTAGATTCTACTGTCAATCCTGCAGCTCCACCATGAGAAGTGCTCCCGATCAACTTGTAAAGATTGCCGCACCTTTGTGCTTTCATCATCATGAGTGTCCTTATTTTTCACTTTACAATACTAATCGCAGCCAATAAACCTTCACCCTGTCACCTTGAGTGCACCAAGAGAGATCAAATTTATTTTTAACATAGGGACGTGTCTCATATCTTTTAGAACTCGTTTGATCATATCTAACATCCTAATGTGCACCGTATCAATGCTGACAGCCTTGCAGTGCAAAACCATCGCCCAAGAACACCGATCCACCATTATACGCATTGTATGTCATAAATGAACTCCGGTTAAGATACATGTAATATAATGTACTTGAATTTAAGAGCCACTCTCTACTGAGAGACCCCTTACTAGATACAGTCAACACGTCATTATCATCACAATCATCATCTGTGGGTTCCACGATATTAGCCCCTTCCCCAAAAGAATTCCAGTCTTCTCTTGGCTTAGTTTTGGATTCTGATAATCCCTCTTCGTGCGCACTTCTTTCCCACAATTTTAGCACCTCACATTGCTCTTCTTCTTGCCCTTGGATTTAGATCTCGATGACGAAGATCTCCCACCTTACTCAAAATTCATTCCCCTCATAACAAATGCCTCATTAGAAGACGATCCTATGTTACCGCTCTTCTTTCTTATTGCCTTCACCTGAAAGGCTGAAATAACGGTCTCAACGCTAATGATCTCATTTCTCATGCACAAAGAGTCCTTGAACAACTCATTAAAAGACGACCCTATGTTACTGCTCTTCCTTCTCAGTGCCTTCACCTAAAAGGCTAAAATAACGGTCTCAACGCTAATGATCTCATTTCTCATGTACAAAGAGTCCTTGAACAACTCATATAAATCCGAAAGCGAATTCAACAAGATGCAGGCTTGATATTCTTTTTTCATCAGTTCATCTAGATCCAACAATTTGCAAACGAGCCTATTGAATGTGCTAATGTAACTCTCAACATCAATCCCTTCCACCATTTTGAGATTGAGCAACTGCATAATCAGGTACAGGCGATTCTCAAGAGACTTCTTCGCGTAGATGTTCTCCAACCTCGTCCACATATCAATCCGTAGTCTTCTCCCTCATGACGTTGTACAAGACCTTATCCATTAGGCAAAACATGATTGAGACAACCTACCTTCTTCCACTCTTCTTCTTTCATAGTCTCTAGTAGCTTTCCAAGGAGCGCTTCCTCGACCTCTTGTTGAACTAGAAGACCTTCCATCTTTACCTTCCACATTTCAAAGTTATTTTTTCTGAAATACTTTTCTATATTAAATCTCATGCCAAGCTCCATTGAAACCTTATCTCAGATTCAGATCTAACTCTTAACATTAGCTATAATATCACTTGTTGGGAAAGCAAAGAAATCGCCCTGCAGCGAAAGCGAGGAAATCAAACGATGACAAACTACAATAATCAAGCAAATCAACATGCTAAGAGAAGGTAATCCGGATTTTACATATAAAACCCTTCATGGGTAAAAAACCACGACACAAAACAAATAATCCACTATGAATCAGAAGTTATAAGAAATTACAGAAGAATGACTTACTCGGATTTCAAAGCCTCACAGAGAGAAACCCAAGCTATTTAGAGAAAGACCAATATAGCTATTCTTCAAGCTATTTTTTTTCCACCTTAGAACTCTCTCAATCCACATGAACACGTTTAGGATTCCCCGTCTTACTCTAATCCTGCATTACAACCTTTTAAATAGGAAACAATCTGAATTAGAAACAAATCCCGCACAAAACCGCACAACCAACCTTACAGTTCGCGCACCGTCCGGCGCCTTGCCCGATTTTATCATGTGCCTAACAAAATCAAATTTTGTCCAAAGAGTTCTAGCAAAAAACCAGGAGAATTTTGGGGCCCTACAACAGTCATCGAGCGCCCTATTGACTCTGAAAAAACGGATCTAATAATTAAGATTCCAGAAGCCCATCTAGTGTAGTTTCAGGCGCCCGACCACATTCCGTCGATTCGCCCGAAGCCCCTTCAGTGTCAATATTGAAAACATCCCCAACAAGTGCCACATGTGTGTGAGGATATTTTGATCTTTTGGTAAAAAAAAGTAAAAGAAGAGAACAAGTGCTTTTTTGCATAAAGAGAGTCAGAGCAACATTGGAGTTTTCCTTTCATAGAGAAAGATAAAAGAAAATAGAATTTTACAGAAGAAGAAGATCAAGAGCCTTTTACCTAAAATATTTGTATCCGTGTTCGTGAAAGTCCATCCACAACGCTGGCATTTTTTTTTATTATTATTGTTTTTCTCCAAGAGTTGTGTTGAGGGTTTCTGTAATCCCTAAGTGATGATAAATTCATTTCTTTTATTGTCGCTTGTAATTCGCCTTTGGGTGATGAAGTTTACATATTCAAGAGAGGTCACTTGATGAGTGTGCTTCCATTATTTCTATTTTAGTGGATTTGTGTCGGACTAAGTCCCATAGTTTTTCACATATGAGGATTTTCACATAAAACATTTTTGTCTCTTGCATCCTGCATATTTAATGATTTATTTGTTTATGTTAGAAGTGATTTTCACCCACTAAAATTTTTATATTATTAATCCCATTGATTTGCACATAAAAGGAAAAGTGTGTGGATTCCCGGCATACATTAAGGCTACAGAATATAAAATTAATTCACTAACTATTATAAAATACCCAGGATATACTATATGTAGATTTAAGAGAGTAAATAATATTTCAATCCTACTTAAAATCTTAGTTAATCTCTAATTTGGAATCATATTCTATCCATCAGCTAACCGATAAGAATAAGAGAACAAAATTGAACTTTAATTTTCATGTAGGATCCATAATGATAATCCGTGCTTAATATATTCATAGCCAATGTATTCCGTAATGATAATGGTGGCAGTAATGGCTATTATCATTATCTTTACAATACGAGTTGTAACAGTTATTATATATAACCCTTATGTCAGTCATTACTGTCTTTTTTTATTTTTATATTTTAATTAAAAAACCTATATCATATTTGGAATAAATAGTTACAAGGTTGTTACGACCTTTACAAGGTCATAATGAAATATTAGGAGTTTTTTTTTTTTTTTTCTTTGAATTTTTAACTGCCATTATATATGATTCTAGAATGTGTAACGATTGTCACCGTTATCCTTATGTAATAGTCTTTATCATAGCCCTTGATCATGGTTGCATCAGTGCTTAATATATTCAAGCTTGAGCACAGCTAGACCCAGCACGACCCAACTCAAGTTTAAGAGTCGAGTAAGGCGTGTCCAGTTAATGAGACGTGTATACAAACAGAAGAAATGAAAGGGTTAAAATCATGATAGGGCCTAAATATTTTTACAAATACCTAATATTTGATCTCTAGATGGAGTCTGGGTCAAAGGCCTTCCCACCCTACACTTGATTCCTTCTAGCCAGATCTCATGATGATGGACGGATTGGATGTCATACACACATCACAGCGGGCCCCACACATCAGATTGTAGGTTAAGCTAAATCTACAAAGCTTTGGAGTCGATCCAGCTTCAGCTAAAAAAATGCAGCTACCTATTCCCTTTATTCAAAGGATGAAGAAGGAAAAAGAGAAAGATGTCTGCCCACAAAAGCGACTATATTCAGGGCCATCGGTTCAGATTCTGCTGTCATCCACCTCTTCCAGGCATGGTTGGCCCACCAAGGTTCTGACTTACTTCATGGGCCAGGCCCATGTTTTAAATGGGCCCAATCTAGGTCTAAGCCCAATTGACACATTTTTCTATCCTCTTGAGCCCATTTAACGGTACTATAAAGCACAAATATTAAATGGGTCTGGGCCTTGATCTGCCTTTTAGGGCTTAGTAAATGTACGGATGGATATGGCCTGCCCAATCGATCTGGGCCATTGGAATTTGCGGACCCCACCGATGGAATCCTAGTTGAATTCTGTTGGGATGGGGAAGCCCACCTGCAAAGTAAGAGCACGAGATTTCAGTGCGCCTCAAAAGCAACGCTGATGGACTCTTGCTATGTTGTCTCTTCTCGTTTCTCTCCCTTTTAGTGATACTGGGCCCTACATGCTTTAACGCACGAGATTCGTCTCATATTCCCTCTCTATGGGGAACGGTCGCATTGGATATGAACGCATGATGATCACATACATTCGAGATTTGTGGAGCCCACCCGTGATGCATATGTAGAATCCAAACCGTGGATCCGGTGCGGCTCTTCATGATCGCCGTACAAAGCATGGATCATCACGATCCAAGACTCACGTAGGAAACACCACAGGGAGAAATTTAGAATCGCTCCTGAGGCCTATATATCAACTGTGGTGTGGCCCACAAGAGTTTTGGAATAGGTTGAGCTTTGGAGTGTCCCTTTATTCTGTGGGGCTCACCTGATGAATGGGTCGGATGGCATATTACACATCGCTATGGACCCCATATTCCATCTGGCCTTTTCAACGGTGTTAGTCCCTCTCCTCAGTGTCCGCCATTGTTCCCTTTGGTGTGGCCCACCTGATTTATCGATCAGGCTAAATTTCGGGTCTAGGGCTAACATAGAGGTTAACGTCTAATGGAAGGATTGAATTTCATCCACACATTATGTGGGCCCCACAGAGTGATCATTCCCCTCTAGAGAGACAGTCAACGGATGTAGCAATTCTAGCTGTTCTCTCTGTTTTTTTATAGCCTCCCTGATCAGATCCTAGACCAGCATGGTATACTCGGGTTTTCGGACACGATACGCTGTCCATTGGCTCTTAATCCAGACCGATGGTCTATTGCGTCCTGTGAAATCCTTTGTTTAGATACGTTGGATTGGCGGATTGGGTACTGAGTAAACTCTGTGCGGTCCACTGTGATTTATGTATTTTATCCACTCCGTCCATCCATTTTAACAGATAATTTTAGGGTTTGAGACAAAAAATGAAGCACATCCAATGCTTAAGTGGACCACATCACAGGAAACAGTGTGAATTGAAAGTTTACTGTTGAAAAATTCTTGGGGCCCACAGAAATTTTGGATAAGCTGATGTTTGAGTTTTCCCTTCATCCATGTCTGTGTGAAGTGATGAACAGGTTGGATGACAAATAAACATCACTATGGGCCCTAGCAAGGTTTCAACGGTGGAAATCATTATTCCCACTTTTTTTTTTCTGTGGTGTGGTCAACTTGAGCTTTGTATATACTTCAATTTTAGGTTCAACCCCTAAAATGAGTTGGAAAAATGGATGGACGGCGTGGATAAACCACATACATTCACGGTGGGCCCAGAAGAGTTTACTCAGTACGCGATCGAACTTCGTGGATTGGATCTCACTGCAACAGACTAATGGTTTGGATTAAATTATGGACCCCACATGTAAGTAGCTGGAAACCAGGTTCAATTACCGTTGAAATTCAATGCGCTGAAGTAATCCGGTCAGGGCAACATGGATTAATGTTATTGGTGCCACGTGTGACTGCATATACGGAGAGAGATTAAAGAGGTCGTTTGATCCAGGCCGTTCATCAGGTGTCGCCAGCCACGATCATGCCTCTGATGAACATCACCTACTCTGCATGAGGATGAGGGAGAAGAAAGACCGATGTCTCAGATCTTGCGCACATGTAACAGATTAACACATTGTGGTTTGTCTCGAGCATGAAAGTGCCATTTGCATAAGAATAGCGATAGTTGGAGAGATTATGTGGTGTTGGACGCCACAACAGGGACCATAGCATATCCTGGAAATGATTTTTGGGTCTGTTTTAACTGTCGCATTATTTAATAAAAGCTCCTGACCTACACGGTAGACTTGACAAAATTCCACACGACTGCCAAGCTGCACAAAATCTGCACGTAAAAATCAATGTTCTAGTCAAGCCTTAGCATATAAAATTACTAATGGGTTGGCCCATTAAAACCCATTAAAATAATGGTTCGTCTCCATGTTTCACCCGCAAAATCGTTTAGCCTATTAGTGAAGGCATTTTAGTAATTATCTTTAGTATGGTGAGAAATCCTTAAGAAATTAAGATTCTCTCTCACACACACTTGAGAGTTTTGTCCATGTTTCTAACCACAGTCCCACACGGCCCCACTTCAAAATCTTTGTCGAATGAGCCCAGTCTTTATCTCTCTGCCCACAAAAGCACGCCCATTTATTTAATGGGTTAAACAGGTTGGGTTGTGGATAACTTGTTAATTTAACGAATGAATTTAGGCTTCAAGATTTCGACCCGTTAGTTAACGGCCCGAGTTTAAGTGATCAAATTTCAACACGACCCATTGCTAAGCCTATGTATGATGCTTTGGGTGGTAAAAGCCATGTAATGCATTTTCATACCCTAAAAATGTGTATAACACACACACACACACACACACACACTCTGTGAGGTCAACCTCATGGAGCTTCGCATGAGGTTGAGCTCTGTAGGCCCCACATTAACGTGTGATGGACATCCACACCGTGCATTCAATAGGTTTGCTCTAGGTCATGGGATGTGGGCTGTATCTAGAATTCAAGTGAGCCGTAGCATATGAAATAATGAGAAATTATGACTAAACATTTAAAAGCACTTGGTGGGACCAACAGAAATTTGGAAGAGCCTGAAATTGGTGTGACCCTTCATGCAAGTGGGACACATACAATGGATGGGCTGGATGTCTAAATCACATCTCACTGGACCCTATAAACAACCAGGAAGGTTTCAACCGGGGTTGCCCACCTAATGCATAGATTAGCCCGAGCTTTAGGCTCATGGCTCAACATGGAAGGGTGGATCTGATTGATGGGGCCCACATAACTAGACCTCATGGGAAGCTGTAATGAGGTCATAAAAACAAGAATAGGAAGGATGGGCAACTATCAATAAATACGGGGTTGTGGGTAGGTTATTGTATAAAGGAGCAGGATACATCCCTACTTATTGCAGTAGGATAAGTCCACATCCGTAGGATAAGGGTCACAATCAAACACCTAAACCGTTGATTTGATGAGCCTAATCTTAGATGGGTACACCCAAAAGTGTTCTAAGATTGGACTATTTATTCATAGGTTATAAGGAGACGGTCCATGTTCAAAGAAAAGAGAGTGGAAGTATCAAAAGGTCGAAATACATCAATGCAACAGTTTTTACTTGTTGTCTATCCCCATCCAAGGTGAGGTCCAGCAAACAAACGGTTCGGATCATCCCAACGTATCCTCTATCCGTACGTTAGAGTTCAAGTACGTGGAGTTATTGGATACTCTGGCAAAGCGGGACCCTTTGGAGATACGCCATGTATACAAAATCAGGTCGACTGAATGATACGAAACCCTGATGAATGGGGAAGCAGATTGCCTGTGCGGCTGTGCCTCCGGCCATATAGATATACCTGAGCCCAGGGCTGTGTGGGATCAAAAGAGATGTCCGTGATAAATCCACTCCGTCCATCTGTTTTGAAAAACAAAAATAGGAAACTATGCTAAAAATCAGGCAGATCCAAAGCTCAGGTGGGAGACAATAAACAAAACAGTGGGGATTGAATGGCTGGGGAGCCAAAAGTTTTGTATCAGGATGATATTTGTGCCTACAGTTTATCTGAGTAGTAATAACCCTATGAACGGTTTGGATGGAATATAAACATCGTGGTCAACTCTAGGAAGGTTTCAAAGCTAGACGTTTCCATTCCCACCATTTCATTAGATGTGGTCCACCTGATATTTGAATTCAGAATGTATAACTCATTGATATTTGAATTGAACTTATGATAATGATGATGGGACCAATCTTTTGAACGGTTCGGATATCATAAGATGCAATCAAAATTAACAGTGAAAAGGTGAAGTACCGAAAGCTTATGGTACTAGGTGTAGTTTTGTATTGTATTCCTTCAAATGATACGGTAGAATCGGAAGAAGTGGAATATGGTAGAGGCATCTATCTGTGCAGCACGCGTGGGAGGGTAATGTGTCAATCGAGACAGTTCATCTAGTGGTCCTCATCATGGGTGGCATATGAGTAGAAAATCACCCTAAAAATAAAACGATCGTAGCCATTCTTTTTCCCTCACATACAGACGATCATAGCCTATATTCCCCTACGTTCTTTCCCGTGTATCTTTTTCTTTTTCACTCGCTTTATGTTTTTGTCATTTCTCTGACGTTCTCTTTCCGATGCCGATTCCATACAAAAGTTTCTTGGACAAGCTTAACTTATAATCGACGTGTGGGATCCACCGTAAAGTTTTGTAACATCCAATCCGTCCATCATGTGATCTACATAGTTTTATCCTTCGTACCCAAAAAATCCCTTGATTGAAATCTTAGGTGGGCCACACCACAGATAAAGGTTAGAGTGGGGATTCTCAACGTTAAAATCATTCCATATTGTATGTGGGTCCCACCGTATTTTTTACATGCCATCTAATCTATTCAGAAGATGCATCGAACCAGTATTAAATGACCCCCGAAAAATCATTCCATTTGAAAACTCAGGTGGCTGCAAGACGTTATTTTAAAGGTTTTCCGCATGATTCTACATGCTGTGGTCCATTTGAGATTTCAATCAACATTCTTTTAGGAATCCAAGGAGAATATGAGGGCACTCACGCGATGTACGGGTTGGATCTCATTTAAAAGTAGCGGTGGACCCCACAATTCGAATTGTACGTTAAGTTTATTCTGTAAATATTGTCTGTATTGGATCCAGCCTCCTTTCTACACATACATATACGCCCAACCCACTTCACTCTCAGCGCATTCGCCAGCTCTCTCTCTCTCTCTCTCTCTCTCTCTCTCTCTCTCATTCTCTTTTACACCCACCCAACTTCACTTTCACCCCAACTCAAATTCCTCTCTCTCTCTCTCTCTCTCTCTCTCTCTCTCTCTCTCCGATACATTTCCCAAGCATGTCCCGGAAAACAAGCAAACGAGTCAGCTTCAGCCCCGATATCACCGAAAAGCCGAAACTCTCGCTCAAACCCGACACCGCTAAGAGAGCTACCGGAAATCGGAAAAGGGTCGCCGCGAAATGCAGTGTCCGGCTACCCAGGAGCACGGGATTCTCGCCGGTGAGGTTTCTCCGGCGACTCAGCGCGAGTGTTGTAAGAACCATGCGTTTTTTCTCGGTGCGGAGGGTGTCACCCAAGGCTTGCCCCAGCTCGAGATCTCGGCCGTCCGTTTCTCCCCATGATTCGCATCGGTCGGAGGACATTGAAGACTGCATCGAGTTCATCAACTCGTCGTGTTCGCTGGAGAGGTCGAATTCAGTTTCGGCGAGTTCATGGTAGGTATCGCTTTGCCTCTGTCGCCACCCACCGGGTCCCACTTGCTAAGATTCTCCGATGATTTGGACCGTCCATGTCCTCTACGCTACTATGGGTTTTCTATTAATCCATGACCACGCTTCATTGATAATCCTCACCTTTGATTTCTAAAGTTGAATGGGATCCATTTAATTTTTTTTTCTTTTCATGGTTATAAATTCATCTGAAGATAGTAATTGTCAAAATCATCCAATCAGTGTAAATTTCTCATAGAAGCCCATGTAGCATAGAGACCACAACATGGACGGTTCTGATGATCGGTTAACTCAGCATGTGGGCCCTACTTCTCATTAACACACGCTGGATCCTACGTCGCGACGGAGGCGAAACGAACGCTTCATGGTATTAGATTCGATGGAAAGGCATAAAACATACGGCAGGAATCCGGTCCACCGCGGTGGACCAAATTTATGTCCGCGAATGTTTGCACTTTCCACATGGTAAAGGCGTACAGTGATCTTGTCCGTTCAATTGTCACAAGGATCCATAATGGACCATAGAGGAAAATACAGTGGTCAGGTCTATTCGTGGTTGTACCAGATGAATGAACTGTTCAGATCGTCATAAAGACATGCCACGTGTACGGTGTAAAGAGCAGGAGAAAGAAATTTGGTCTACTCCAAAAAGATGTATTTAGTGGTGTAGCTTATGTGATTTACCATTCTAATTTTATTTTTAATTTAGAGTTAGTTGGAGTACTGTTACAACAAAATGCACACACAGATATTCAAGCGTACCACACGTGCCAATATATGTCACATGTGAAGTTTCCTTACCAGCTGGTTCAGATCCCTCGTTACGGGGTGAGTAATAATGCTACTATAGCTATCTCTAACCATAGCTTTCTTATGATGCATGTCAAAGCCTTTCAGGTCACTCATTAGGTGGGTCACACTGAAATGGATTAACCCTATTCATTTGATGGCCCACGTCTTGAACAAGTTCCAGTCTAGGTGGGGCACATATATGAAGTGACATGAAAACTGACATTTTTTAACTATTAATCTACATTGCCAATGCTATTTATGCAATATGTCTATGTTCCCCACCTGAACATTGGACCTACTTGAATTTTTGGAGAAGGTCCACTATCCATATAATGTTACCCAAAAGTTTAGATTTCTTGTGAGATATGTATCTTGGGAAAAAAAATGATGAAATTGCAAGCCGCCAATGGGCCACAAGCATACAACCAAGTGACCGACCGACAATTTTTAACCGTTGATTTATATTACCAATGCTCTATATGCAATGTGTCTATGTTCCCCACCTGATCAGTGGACCTACTTGAATTTTGGGAGAAAGGCCCCCTATCCATATAATGCTAGCTCATGCTAAGATTTGAGACCAAAAATAAGGCGGGCCCACCAGAGTTGGGATGGGGACACACACCACTAAATGTCTTCCAAATTGTGTATGCCCACCGTGTTCTTCATATGTCATCCAATCCACTTAGAAGATGTAACCCAGCAGTATTAATAGACACGCCAAAAATCAGACCATTTAAAAACTGAGGTGGTTTCACATGGATAGGCCTGATTTTTGGAACGTGAGGAGAACATGAGGGGGCTACACATAATGGACGGATTGGATGTTATGCACACATCACAGTGGACCCCACATTGCGTTGTTGGTTAAGCTTAACCTACAGCCTGGATTAGCATTCCTACACGCATCAATGAAAAGCGAGTGCTATGATCATCACTGCCAGATCTTCCTACCTTGTTAGGTGCAAATTTGTATATTGTGGGACCCACATGTTGGCCTGCTTATGAACATGGAAAACCATTGCATAGGATTGCACCCTGAATGGACGATCACTTCCATTAACTGGTATCATTTTTTACTCGTACCATCCATTTGCAATGTCCTTATACAGGCATCTGGCTGTGATTATCTAATCAAGCTTATGTTGGGTGCCGCGCAATCTGTGTGATTACTCTTATCCACCAACATTTATTGATTAGAAATGGGTCAAGTGAGCCCCAAATGACGTGCCTGGGGTCAGATTCAGACAGGGCCCACCAGCCAAGATCTGCCCTAGCCCGTCAAGCCGGATCCAAAAGCTCACCCTGATTAGTAACACAGACAGGTCAGGTCCTGTGTGCATCATTAACATATACTAGGCCCTGGCAAAATTCCACATGACCCATTAACCCGCCGAAAAAAATCAGTGTTTGGATCCAACCTTATCGTGTCGGTCACTAATGGGTTGACCCGTTAAGACCCATTAACATAGCTGGTTGGGTCAGTATTTCACCAACGAACCTGTTTAACCCGTTAATATAATGGTCTAGATCACCAAACCATGGCCCACTTATGAACCTTGGCACTCCGTCATATGCAATATTGCAATGTACATGTGATTTCTCCTCATCTCACTAGTGAATCCTATTGTTTCTGGTGATAGAATGGGCCCACTAGGTGGACGACAGCTGTATGTTGGCTTAGACTGTCATTTGTCCT
The DNA here is from genome assembly GCA_003013855.2 of Liriodendron chinense. NCBI lineage: Eukaryota > Viridiplantae > Streptophyta > Magnoliopsida > Magnoliales > Magnoliaceae > Liriodendron > Liriodendron chinense. Next base: position 9,652,002 of record ML058333.1, read on the forward strand.
CGTCAACGGTGTGGCCATTTGATGAATAGACTGGCCGAATATGTTAAACGGGTTGGGTTATGGGTAATCCATTAAATTAACGAATGGGTTTAGGTTTCTAAATTTTGATCCGTTAGTTAACAGGCCGGGTTCGGGTGAGCAAATTTTTGACATGACACAAACATGGTTCAACACGACCCGTTATCAGGCCTAACGTATACTTCTCGAACGTGTACAGTTTTACAATAACATCAATGTATATGTAGAGATCGCAGGATACACATTCTAGCTAGCATTATATAACCAGTTTGGGCTTGAGGTTTGGTCAGGCTGACACATTTCTCAACATTCCAAAGGGCCCATTTTCACACAACCTCCAAAGGGGCGTTTGAGGATTAGAACTTCCTTTTAAGACAAAACAATGCATGTCTGCATACCCCTTTTCACCATCCCCATTGACAAAAATAGTTTCTAAAAATGCACTCCATGATAAAAAGCAGGCTCGAAATCCCCTTTCTCTGTAACCTCTCTTCTGCTCAAGTGCATCCAAATAAGCTGTAAACGTAGTTAAAATTGGGCATTTTATAGTTAAAAGCTACAAATCTGTAATTTTTATGGGAAAAGGAAAAGTTGTTGGGGATTTTGAATTGTTACTTTTAAGTGTAGGCCCACTTGTATAAATCGAAAAACCTGAGGCATATCCTAAGATAAGGACAATAAATGTCTCTGGCTTTGGTTGAACAGTTCATAGCTTACTTTTCTCCCCTCACGTAAGTCCCAAAAGTCCCAAAAACTCATAATGGATAGAGAGGCTAGGTTGGGAATGGGGCTGAGTCAATCCCGTGTTAATGCAAACGGGTTGCAACTGCACCCAGCCACCCAATTGGTGACCAGGCCAAGTTAACTTGCCCCAGTCCTGAGTCAACTTGGGGGCTTGGCTAACTTGTTGCACAGCAAGCCAACAACACCAGTGAACCGAGATCAAATCTCCGATGTCACTCACAAACAATAAACAAAAAGAAATAACAAGTAAAAACGAAATTCAAACAAACCAACAATCCACAAGATAATATTTACATGAAAAAACCCCAACAAAGGTAAAAAACCACGGATGCAATCTTTATTACGAATAAAAACGAAATTACAATGATAAACTCACCTTTCCTATGTTCCCATGCACAGAGATGATCATTTTTGCTAAACTCTTCTCTCTTTTATTCCTTGGACGTATAGAAATTTTATTTTCTTACCTTAATCCTGAATTACAGCTCTTTATATAGCATGAAACATAAATCGGAGCCAAAATAAGAAACTAAGCACAAGCAGGTCGCGCAAGGTTGGGCGCCCGACAAATACTAAATCTGTCCAGAGAGTTATAGAGAGAAACTGCCCAATTTTGGGCGTCCGACCATGTTTGGTCGGATGCCCGCAGTGGGAACTGGGCGCCTGGTCAACATACCATTGGGTGCTCGGTCAACATACCATTGGGCGCCCAACTGTGTTAAAAATAGTCCAGAGACTTTTAGTCTCTCTGGATGAATTTTGGATGCCTGATCACTGACCATTCGGGCACCCGACCACCGCGGGCTAGCAAATTTGATGGTGTGTTTGGCTCCACACCTCAACATAACTATGGTTCTTATAGTGCACCCTATTGTGGATGGATGCAACCCACATCAAACCATCGAATGATCCTAACCATCTGATTGGCAGGAATCCCAAATGGGATTTTCAATTTGAGAAGGTCCTAATGATGGTAGGCTTGAGGGAATTCTCATTCCATGGTTGGACTCAACAGACCAATGGTCTGGATTACTGGAACCATGGGCCCCAGTAATCATGACTGAAAACGCCCATGCACTGTTCAAAGATGTGGCCCATGTATAATTTAATTCCTCCCTGGAAATGGCATGTGTTTCTATCACCTGCGCTATCTTGACTGTTGAAATGAAAAGGAGATGAACCAAAATGAAAAAAATAAAATTACAAAGAAAAACATATGCTGACTTTAGGTTCTGCTAATCCAATGGAGGTGATTTTGCCTGTGCCACCTGTGGTGGCTCTCACTCAATGCATTGTTTAGATTGTGTTACCAATGTTATGCTACCTGGGCCAGGCTTTGCTACTGCAACGACTGGGCTGGTAAAAACGGTGGATAGGAAGCTAGTGGAATCTTCCTATATGGTCCCAGAGTTGATAAAACTTTCAACTCAACCCTCTCAGGCTGATTCGACTTGACCTGATTACACCAAGAAAATCTCAATCTAGTTATAACACAGGTCAAAACTCCAGATAAAAACTCAAGTCGACTTGAATAAACTGAGAAGGATCGGTAAAATCAACTCAGCTGGGCACTACTTGACATTGTTTATATAAATAATTTTTAAATATAATTAAGACTGATATACTATCAAAACTCATATAAGATTTTTGAGAATCTCACCCGACAAGCTTCGAGTTTTTTGAGTCTAGTCGAGTTTTCATGTTTTTTAATTGTGGATGACTCATTTTCTGTAAGCAATAAAAAAGGATGTTCCTACTAATAAGCCTTGTGGCCTTGAAATGGATGGAAAAATGATTTTAAAAAAAAAGAAAAAAAAGAGAGAGTTTGTGATTGCAATTCAGGGAGGAAAGGGTGAGGGAAAGGGATCACCAAGATTGTCATGGGCCATCTAAGGAGTGCTCATAGTTAGGCAGTCTTGATCCATGGAACCTCAAGAGTTCCTCCAATCAGTGGCGAGGTGTGAGTTTTGAGGTAGACCGAGTCCATCATAGGGCCCAAACCATTAAACGTCCTGATGTTGTACATGCTAACAGATGTTGGATAATTCAAGCAACTTAAATAAAATGGTTGCACCAGACCCTCTCTCATATATTTATCTTGCCTGTAGAACAAGGTACCTTAGTCAATTTAAATTCCAAAACATGGTAGCGCATCCAGTGCCTCTTACCTCCATGTCATTGCTGCACATGTGGCATACATGGATGAAATCTAACCTCTCATTCAGGGCCAAGCCAGCAAATGATTTGAAGTTCATGTTTCTTTGCTTTCTTCATTCTGACACTCTTACATAACTTTCTACATAGTAATGCAAGTTACCTGAAGAAATTAGTGACTGTTACCACATTTTATGGTTTCACGTCATCATAACTTGTGTGTAGTTGTATTGTATCTCTTATCGAGAAATTCCTCCCCTCTACTCTCTCCCTAGTACCTACATTGATTTATGGCTAAATATTGACTACAAACTGAATGAACAGTGCACTTGGGTGGAAAGTTGAATTGAATTGTAAGCATTCAGCTCAATAAAGAGGAAATGACCAAATTATAATGGAATTTCCTATTACTTGGTGTGGAACTGGCCTTCAAATAGCAGTTCCGTTCCTTTCCGAGTCTGACTTGTAACATAAAAGTAAACTGACTGCCATTTGGAACATGATCCTTAATATCAAACAGAGGGAGGAAACTACTATGTAGTCACTTCGACTTTATTAAACTAATAAAATTTCAATTCAATTCAATTAATTAGTGGATCCAAAAATAGTCTAAATGTCTCAATTAGCATTGGGGGCAATATCTTGCAAAACAAGATGAAAAACAACGATTATAAATATCAAAAGAAAATACTTTAAAAAAGCACAAGGGTTTCTCATGCAAACCCTGAAAACTCTAATCAACACCATGAAAATTCTCAGATGGGAGCCCATGGAACCTTAGCTAGGTCAGTGCCTCAAGCTCTTACCCCTTACAGTTGAAATGCTGAGCATGGTGGGCGGAGGCATCCTCCTAACTTGCAGCTGTGGATGGAATAGTTGTCGGCTTCGCATCTTCAGCCTTCTCATGTTCTTTGTTCAGCATCTGAAGTCAAACTTGCACAATTCAAACTTGGATATTCTTATTGCATAAATCAAGCTCCAAAGTTCATTACATGACCAATGATATACCATGTAGAGGATGATATTTTGAACTATACATGTCCTTAAACAAGGCAACAGTTCTAGAGAAAATACACATTACCTTGTTGTTTATAAGGTTGTGTAGTGCAATTACACTCCGAATAAGGAAAGAAAGGTAAATGACCAGCATCATATCGTTTGTTTTAACTGCGAAGGGGTAAAAGGTTAGTTCTAACAATTAAAAGCATACCAGCCAAAATAAATTTTGTGACATTAATAGTGTTACCTGCAAAAGCCTTGATAAGTTCAGCCACATTGAGATTCGGAAAGTAGATTGAATACATCCTGCATGAAATGGTTTCATAAGAATCCAAGGATAGTGACTAGTAATTGGAAATGGAGAAAATATGGAAGTGACTGCATTTGTAGGTGCATCTATTCCAAAGGAGACGTCCTGCCATAAAAACAGGTGATTGTCTTGAGGAACAGTGTTAAAAAACTTGATTAAAGGCCACTTGAAACGATCGAGACACAGACTGTTAATGGTGTCAGCCCAAAAAGGATTTTTTAAGATTTTTCAAAACTGAGAAAGGGCTGAAAAAAGCAATCCAGCACCCAAAATCTGAATCAAGTAATCCAAGAAAATAGGATTTCTCGTCCTTTTTTTCCCCCTCTCCTTCTTTAGTTTGGTTCTCCATTAGAAAAAAAATAGATATTATATTTTGGGGGCTATAAGATGATCTCATAAGGTCATTACTTTCAGATCATTGTGAGAGCATTTTAAAACATGATTTTTATTTAAATTTTTTTATTTATCAAGTGTCGAGTAGCCTCACAATAAGCACTTCATTAAGTGTCCTGGATAAAGTTGTTTAAATTGTTAAACCTTGTTAAGGGAAAGAGACTTCTTGAGAAGGTGAGCCTACCGTCACTCCACAACGACCCAACCATGAACCAACAGCAAAGAAAAGCTGAAACAAGTCTACACACCAATAACCAAAAAACCGAAAAAAAAAGGTGATTAGCAAAATTAAATTACCCAAATCCTAGCTACAACGTGCGAGGCTAAAGATGACCCTTTAAATTCAGGCAGAAAGACGGCCCATCCAAAAACCAAAGAAGAAATTGGATACTTTTTTAGTGAACTAAAAAGAAAGAGAAACACAAACTATTTATATTAAAAGAAGGGCTGAAGCAAACTTTCATGGTTAGAGATCCCATGTGCACAAAGGTGCTACCTTGCTTACACACTTCTCACACCAGATTAGAGCTCCCAGGTGCACAAAGGTGTTACATTGTTTAGATACTTGACTAGATGAGTTGAGCCCCCTTTATAGAAATAGGATTTTCAACCTACTTTCTCACTAGTATCTGATGTGGGACTAAACTCATAAGACAATAGCATAAGACAATAGAAGGTGTTCCAGGTCCATTGAGCCTCTTGTTGAAATAGTAAGCCATAGCTGAAGCTGGAACTCGAATATAGAGTCACCAAACCTCATTTACATGCAAAAAGCTTCCAACATGCAAGTGCAAAACTGCAAAACAGGTCAGTAAAATACATTCACAATGGCTGGGGATTATACTCACAACCACTTGTGAAGACAAATGCAGCACTTCACAAGCGAGTGAACTGCACCCAGAACGGATGACAATGGCCAAATAAAGAAATTAGGAAGGATAAATGAAAGAAGGATGCTCCAATTTTGGATGAAAATCCTCCATTTCAGGTTGGATCAAGCATTACGTTGAGCAAAAACAAGGTTGGAACTCATTTAGTTTAGGAAGCTAGGCTGCATCAGACAGTAATCCACAGCTTGATCCACCCTCCCTCCAACTTTAATATGCAAAACTAATACCACATCTACATTGAACCTCATAATTCCAAAAGATCTGCATGAAGCTTCACTAGGCCGAACATGTGCTCGATGAATGGTGACATTTAAGAATCGTATGTGGCACTGTGAAAAATGAAGAAAATGGTGGTTGACACTTGGACCATCACAAAGATGGGCTTCCCCAGCAACAGCAACCTTATTTACAATGATGATGGGCTTATGATCATTCACAGTAGTGACTTAACGGCTGATTTATTTTTTTAATTTTTTGGAATGAAGACAAGATTTTATTGCTAGTAGCAGAGCTCAAATTTACAATACAAATTTACAGACCTGACAGAATCAACCACTCAGGTTGGCCAAACTCCTTTATTCAAGAAGCCCATCCCATGATAGCCATCTTAGCTCTTTTATATACATCCACAACTGACCTCTTCTTGTTTTGGAAGCATCGATCATTAATATTCTCCCTCCAAACTGCCCATATCACACCCATCCTAATCAACTTTCTTGCTATGATCTCTTTTTTCTTTGAACAAGTAGCTTGCCAAGGTAGCAACATAGCCAAAAGGGACATTGGCATCACCCATGGAATTGCAAACAAGGCAATGAGCTTTTCCCACACTTCCTCCGCAAAGGAACAATGGATAAATAAGTGATCCACCAACTCCGGAACCCCTATGTGGAGCCAATTCATGCCCGGATGGTACTTCAAATTGTGGAGCCAATTCAACAGTTGAACAAATTCCTCTGCTTCCTCATCTGATAGATTCATTTGGCATGGAATGGACCACATTACCAAGTCACCTTTGGTCTACAAATACCTCTACATCTACGGCTACTCTGGCTAATGATAGAAATGCATATATTAGAGGGCACTCACCTAGCTACATGTCCTTCTACTCACCTTTTCTTCACAAAAATCTTAGTCTCTCTGAGATTTTGATATGCTTCATTTTTGGTATCATGTCTTAAATCGCGCTTTCAAAATCGATGTACCGCGTGGATGTAAGGCACATTCATCATGGTGGGCCCCACCATAAAATTATGGCCCACCAAAAATCTGAATGATTCAACACTTTAAGTGGGCCACACCATAAAATTATGCCATAAACCTATAAAATCACGTCAAATGGCCTACTTGTGTTTTGGGATACCGTGATTTTTTTTTTTGGGTGATTCTTTTATGCTGATGAGGAAAACGAAGCGAATGGATTGGATGGTGTATAAACAGGCCTGAGCAGAGCTGATGGTGGTAGTTTCCTCTCAACTGTTTCCTTTGTTGGGGGCCCACCTGAGTTTTGGATCACGAGAAATTTTATATTGGATCGTGAACATGAGCCAGCGTATCCAATGGAGGGGACGGATCTTATGGAAGTTCCATCCAGGTGCGTCTGTTAGCAAAAGTAACCTATGTCGAGGGACACTAGCGATTCCCGTTATTTAATACTCTGGCAGATTAGAAGGTTGATACACATGAACTAATAAATTTATATGTGGCATATTTTAACTAAAATTAAACCCACTAAGTTACGAACTTAATATGGCTAAGTCACTTTTCCATAATCCTATTGCCTGACTAGTGGACGTCTTGTAATCGTCCATCAATCATAATCAAATAAGCTTAACGTTTGGGTCATGATACATCTAAAGTGGGACCAACAATTTGGTCAGTTTAGTTTTAATTAATTGTATTCCAAGTATGCAATTTCTAAGTATTTCCTAAGTGCCTGTGTATCATTAATCACACTCTGCCAGAGTATCAAAACTTTCTCTGCGACGCAAAACGATGCGATGGTGGGCCTGTAGGGCTGTTAATGGGCCGGGCTGGCCCGTCGGGACCAACACTCTCAAATAAAAATCCTCATTTCCCTCCCCTGCTACTGCTTCAATCCTCCTCCTCACCCCCCCCTCCCCCCCCCCCCCCCCTTCTCTCTCCAACCGGACCAACCCACGCGGCGCTGTAGCCATTGCAGCAGCGGGCCTTAAACAGGTTCGCCTCTCTCTCTCTCTCTCTCTCTCTCTCTCTCTCTCTCTCTCTCTCTCTCTCTCTCTCTCTCTATGATCTGAAGAAACTGAAGAAAAATATCAAGATCTTCTCTGGGTTGGTGATCTTTTAGGGCCTGTTTGGATTGAGAGAAATTGTAGGAAAGGAAATTTCCTTTCCTCTGGGTTAGGGATCTTTTAGGGCCTGTTTGGATTGAGAGAAATTGTAGGAAAGGAAACAGGGTTTCCTCTTTCGTGCTGTTTGGATAACCCATAGGAAGCGCGTGCAACATCCTGAGCTATACGAGGCCTACCGTGATGAATGTCCGACATTCACTCCATAAATCAGCCTTTGTGATGAATGCCCGACATTGACTCCATAAATCAGCCCTTGTGATGAATGCAACCCCTGTTTCATAGAGCCTTTGTAACCCAAATCATTGTGGAGCCCACCACGATGACCTTGTGACGCCCATCAATCACTTCCGCCAGATAATGTTAGGATGTGATCCAAAAATGAGGCAGATCTGAAACTCAAGTAAAGCCACACTATTGGAAATGTGTGGATAGAAACACCAACCATTGAAACCTTCCTAAGATGTACCATGGTCTTTATATGCCATCCAACCTGTTCATAAGGTGATTCCAACCGGGATGCAGGGAAAACACAAATATCATCATGATCCAAGCTTCTGTGGGCACCAATTAGGTTTCAATACTGGTTGTTCATTACCATTGTTTCTTTTAGTGTGGCTCACTTGAGCTTTGTATCTGCCTCATTTTTTTTTGGCTCACAGCCTAAAATGATTTGGCAAAGCTGATGGACAGAGTGACTGTTACGTAGTACATTGCTGTGGGCCAATATGGTATGGGTTACACGGACTTTGTGTAACAAAGATTACATGCAATTCGCATCCTGAAAATGGGTCCCTGTAGTACAGGAGCAATATACCCTGTTGGAACCCTCTTACTTATGCAGTTTGCCTAGTTTGGGAATAGTTGCATGGGCTTTCTCAGGCGAGTATGCTTACATGGGCCCACTTGACCAGTTGTTTCCATTGCACAAAAAAGGTGGGTGGTCCTATAGGTGTGCACATTTAAAGTGCTAAGCTGCGAAAGACTAAACAATGGTAAGAACGTGGTGGGTCATCCTCGATCTTAGATCGTCGGAAGTTTGAGTAACAATGTGGCCCTTCTATAACCCAAACAAAATTACATTGACTGGAGGATCATAGCAGTCTTATCCAATTACATTTGCTCATTGATTTAAACTATTAAACAGTTTCTTCTTTTACTGTTCATTGCGGGCAACCAATCTAACAGTTGGGTCATCCAAATTGTCCAAAATTTGGGCTATCTTGCACCTCGATGGGCTTGTTTTTGTTGTATTTTCTAGTGTTAATTTGCCTTTATCTTAAAATTCATGCATTATAGGAATTGTTTGATTAAACATATTGGAGATTAGGGAACATACTGCATGTACAAATTTGAAGTGATTGCATACAACTATCATTCAATCAATGTTTGTTTTTCTAGTAATTTTTAATGTTAATTTGCATTTATCTTAAAATACATCTATTATAGGAACTATTTAATTAAAAATATTGGAGATTAGTGAATATGACCATAATGAAAATGAGAATGCTCCAATAGATGTTGAAAATGATTAACTGTTGTCAAATCTAAAAGAAAACAAGCATTGAGTTTTGGAGTATTTACAAAAAGCGTAAGCTAGCAGATGGTTCACAAAAAACATATTGTAAATTATGTAGACGAAAAAGTTCGGGTGAAACGAGTCATATTAAGAGACTCCTTGTAAATTCTCCAAAAATTATTTGAGAAAATAAAAGAATCAAGGTACTCTATCGCTTGAAGTGCATTTCATTGATAATTAATGGAATTTACATAAGTGGAACTTATCTTTTGTATGGTTCCAACCCCACACATCGAAAATAGTTTCTAATGCCATTATTATATGTTGTTGGATTGGGGTATAGAATACAAGTTAGCCATTATAACGTTGGATAATTGCACCACCATCAATGTTATAGCTTTAAATCACAGAGAACATTATTCTGCAAAAATTATGCTTTTACTGAGTGGTTAGTTTGTCATGTGCGGTGTGGTGCCCATATTTAACTCTTGTTAATTTCCACCGATTGGGCAGTTAGAATATTGGATGAATGTGATCTTATGGCTATCATCAATTTAATTTACATCTGATGATCTATCCATTTTTATTGAGATAGATATAGGCCACATGTACAATTTCTTACTGTTTGCGCATCAACAACACTTTGTAGGCATTATCAAAGCTTCTCTTTGGGTAGGGAAAGGAATGAGGTTTGATTATAACATATTTGATGTGACAAGTGGCAATGGGTACCTTTCCTTCTACGGTTTTGTCCGCATGCGTTTGAACACAAATTGAGTTACCATGCATTCTAGTTGTGTGGGACCTGCCTGAGATGTGTATGTGGAATCTAAACCGTGCATATGGTGGGTCACCTCCTGTTCACAGTATATCTCAAGAATCTCCCTGATCCAAAATTCAGGTGGGACACACCACAAAGAGCAATTTATAGTTTCACCTAAATACTATATATTCATGTGGCTTGGGCCACTAGAGATTTTCAATGGCCCGAATTTTGATGTGTCCCTTCGTCCTAGTGGTTCACACGTAATGAATGTTTTGGCGGGCACGTACAAAACATGGTGGACGCCATATTCCATCTTGAACTTTTTGTGTTAGGGGTTGCCCTCCTTAATGTCCTCCCTTGTTGCCTTCGTGACCTAAGTTATGGAGTAGGCTGGGTTTTGGAATCAGGCTTCATTATGGAGGACACACCAAATGTTTGATTATGGATCAGGCTTAATTCCAAAATCTAGCATTATCCATAACTTAATCGCAAAGGCAACAAGGGGGGACATTAAGGAGGGCGATCCCTATCATCAAAATTTCAGGATGATATCTGTTGTCTACCATGCTTTGTATATACCATTCATCAGGAGAAAACCACTAGATTGAAGGGACACACCAAAAATCAGTCCTTGAAATCATACCACGTACACATCTTAGGTGGGCTGCACAGCTTGAATGCATGGTAACTCAATTTCTGCTCAAATGCATGTGTATAAAACACTAGAAAGAAAGGTACCCATTGCCACTTGTCACATCAAGTGTAGTATTATCAAACCTCATTCCTTTACGTACCCAAAGAGAAAAGCTTTGATAACACTGGCAAAGTGTGGTTATTGATGCAAAAACACTAAGAAATTGTACATGTGGCATATATCTAACTCAATAAAATGTACAGATTGTGAGATTTAAATTACATTGATGATTGTCCAAGGATCATATTGATAAAATATTCTAACCGCCCGATTGGTGGATATTAGCACGATTGTTGACATGAGAAGTAGCAAATGGTTCACATTTAATAAAATAATGTCAATTAATCAGAGTTTAGCATCACTCAATTTGATCTGATTTTTGTGTGATGACCTCTCCACAGTGGCCAGTGGGTCCCATGATTTGAATGGTCTAATTTGAGTAAATATGTGCTACCTGTGGGATTTTTTAGTACATGCCTATCATGCGTCCTACTATTCCAGAGTATCAAAGAACTACACTTTTTGGCTTTCATTTATTATTATTATTATTATTATTATTTTTTTAAATGACACAGATGGCCCGGACTCATCACGGCTTGTCCCTAGTCGGACTGAGTTGGGCTGAGATGGGTCTAATGCATGTATCAGAAGTCTGACACATCCAACTTCCCACCCAAACCAATACAAATTGGTTTGACCGAGTCGATTCGGACAATGTTTAAAACCATGATATGAAATGCTGACTAATACATCTTGCTGGGTGTATTTTTCAATCTTCCTCCCTAGACCTCCCTTGTCATTCTGTTAGCTCGTGTAACCCCAAAAACATTTGAACGACAGGAGCCAAGCTCTAGTACTAGTTCAAAAATACAACTGTAAACCATAAAGTGCTTCCTGAACAAATGAAAAATTGAATTTTTCAACTATATTTCTGTTTCTTGGTTAAATTATTATGCAGTCTTTGGTATGTTTTAGGCATGGATAACCTGTATTTAGGTAATAGGTATTTGTGGCATGACCATCTTCTACACTGATTTTACATTTATGCCCTCTCTGATCTGTGTCATATGTCAATGTTTCTCCAGTTTGGGAGATCGGATTGTCTGAGAAACTTTACATGGCCTCTTTGACAACGGCTGCAGTTCAGAATGAAAATTCATGCATCCATACAGGTAGCTTTGTTTCACTTTTGTACTTAGGATATAAGTGTTGGACCACTGAAATTGATTGTGAGGTTCAAAAATTGGCAGCTCAACTCAGAACTCACAAAGTTGATTCTATTTGGCTGAGCTTTGAGTGTTGAGTCCAGATAATGGTTGTAAAATTAATCAGTGATGTTTCTTTGACTTGGTCAAGTCACACCAAGATTCTGAAAGACTAATTTCTGAGTCGAGTATGAGCGTTTGAAAAGGCCAGAAGCATAATGATCTCTTGACAAGCCTCAATTGTTAGGTTCAGGAAAAGGTGCTGTTGGGGCAAAGGCAGATGTGCCCAAATCTGAGCAGAAAGGTCAAAAGGTCCGAAAAGCACTAGCAGATATTTCAAAGGTTGGAAATGCTTCACTACCCAGCGCAGCAAAGGTATCTGCTTTAAAGGGGAAAGCTGCAGTACGTGGCAATGGAAAACCTGAGAGCATCCCGCAAAACCATGGATTGACTGAAGATGATATAAAAAGATGCAATGAATGGGCGAAGGAAGGGAGAGAGCACGTGCATTTTTCAGGAAATGATGCCCATGCCCTTGAGAAAGATATTGCAGAGGAACGTAAGTTGCTTGTCTGTCCTGAATTCATTTCACTTGTTTCCTTTTTTACATTTCAACTTCATTTATAAAAATGTTTTGGAATCACTTTGTTATCTTGGGAACCGCTTGAGTTCGACTTTAATGCCCAAAACAATAGTTATAAATAGCCATAACTTGACCTTAAATTGGATGTTAACAAATAACTTTGCCTTAAATGGTTCAATGCATGCAATTAGTTAGATTTATCATTTGATTGGAGGGTGACTTGGCCCATTAAATTTCCTTTTCTGTTCTCCAAGAATAAAAAAGAAAGAAAGGAAAACAAACACCAGCACTCTCCAGAACCAAACTGTGAACTTCTTTCATCATCATCATCATCATCATCATCCATCATCATCTTCTTCTTCTTCTTCTTTGATCTTCATCATCATCATTGTCATCAACATACATTAACACCTCTGGACTTGCTAACATTGTTACAATTTCTCAATGTGCGGTACCCACAAAGGGGAATTTACTATCAGTTCATTTCAAAGATAATACTTCCATTATCAAGTTAAATATTTTTCTCATCTAAATATTCTAAATTTATCATACTAGAAACCTCTCTTCACGAATTACCTTAATCAAAAGTAAAATATGATAATTCCTTAGTGAAAAAATCTACACAATAAAATACCAAATGAAAATTTTTTGGTTCTTTATTATTCTTTAATAGGTAAATCTTTTGAGCAGGTTCCTTGTATATATTAATTCTACCGGACAGTGGATTACGATCTTTAGCCATTCCTTGTTTTCTCTAGTTTTTGTACAACTTTTTTTTTCCTTAATTTAAATTTGCTTTTCAATATTCTTAAATTTTCCAAGTAAAAACAATTATGACTTGAACGAGTAGTTGATTTAACCTGGTCAAATCATGTATTTTTGGGCTACCCTAGTGAATTTTCAATCATGGTTTGTAAACCTTGAATTTTCATGTGTTTTCTTTTATAATTTCTTATCATTGTGTCCTAATGCTTTATATATATATATATATATATATATATATATATATATATATATATATATATATATATATATATATATTGACTTATCTGTTCTTTTTGCATCAGGTGTGAAGAAGAAAGTTGATAAAGTAATGTCTGCATTGAGGGAATGGACGCAAATGTCCTATGGTTTCGAAAGGCCAATGAAGGTGTATAACTGAACTATTGTATTGTTGCCTCTTGGATTTGTTAGAAAAGCACTGCAACAGGCATCATTATGTGATCTATATCCTATCTCCTTGTGTGGAATTTTTTATTTTTATCTTTTTAAGAAGAGTGAAAGGTTTATGCATTTTGCAAGCCAATTTTTAGAAAGCATGCAACTTGGAGAGAGATCTCCATACTTGAGCTAAGTGAGTCTGGTGATTCTTTAAAATAAAAACTCAATGAGGCAGCTGAGTTTCAAGAATGGTTAATTGGGAGCACTGAAAAGAAATATGAATGTGTCCAAAAAGGGAATATTAGAAAGATTGGAGAAATGTTGAGAACTTTGTAGCTTCAATTTAATGAATAGTATAATAATATGATAACTTAGTCTCTCGTTTGTTAGATGAGCTGGTAGAGACAGTGTAGTGTGTGTGAGCGATCCAGGATTCAATCCCTGGTAGTGTTACCTTTAAAAAAGAAAAGAAAAAAAAAAAAACGATAACTTGAATTTAATAACAACAAATGGGTTAGTAAGGGTTTGGCTTCTCAGGTTGTTGAAGTCCTAAAGATTAGGATATTGAGGTTCCGTTTTAGGATAATGGAAGAGGACTAACATGGAGGACTAACATGAAGGACAAGGAAAGAGGAGAATAGAAGAGTATATGTCGGTTGATCTGTTTTAGGTTTAGGAAGAAAAGGAAGGAGGAGAAAATTAATAATCAATAAACTTGTTTTGTTGGGATCTTCTGATAGAAAAATGAGAAAAGCCAGAAGTCATTCGGTTTTCTATACCAGATAACATCAAATTTTCTTTAAAGGTCTATTCCAGTTAGGAGTTGGTGGTCAATCTGTCACCAAAATGAATTTTCCTATACATATGACTGGTTCTGATGTGAGCTTTCAAACCTTGCCATGAAATATGCTTGTCATAGAATTGTAATATGACCTGCAATTTTTTACTTGGTACCTCATGTCGCCATTGACTTACTCAGGTTTAGTGGCACTGCTACATTTCCCAATCTTGGGTTCTGGGCTTCTTTGCTCCAATTGTTAGAGGTTATAGCTCTTCAATGTATCCGAGTTACCGAGTTACTCCAGTTTTTCTATCCGTGCTTCTAGTTACATTGATCTGTTTTTTTAGGAGAAATGATGCTGTACAGCCGGTAGAACCATGATATGGTAGAGCTCCAATCCACCAGACACGTGGCATTATCAGTCACACCACCCATTTAGTGGCACCTACTGTGGATTGTAGATGTTCAAAACAAACATAACAACTGGATGATCCTAGCCATCCAATTGGTATCCTTCAAAATTGTTTAATGGCTGGGAATCACCAGAGAGATGCTGGACAGTGATGACTTGGACTGCCTGATAGGTGTATTTTTAAATGATGACCCTTCCATGATACATGCTACTATATGGTTGGTACTGATTGATATGTTCCATTGCCATTTTCACTTAGGAGAGGGAGCTAAGATATTCTGGTTCTACTGTCTCCACCACATTATTGCCTTTCTATCCCAGGCTCCTCACTCTATATGAGTCCATGCTCACATTATAAATTGTACTTTCTGCTTTATATTTCTTATTCTATCTAACATAGGCACCACATTTTTGACAGATTAATGTGTTTGGTATATATGATGGAAATGTTTGATGTTAAAATTTCACCCACGTGGTTCTTGAAAAAGAACTATTTATGAATTTTATCATTTCTTGATATCAAGATATGCTATTTAAACATTTCTGATGGATTCCTTTCTCTATGTTTTGAATTAAAATTGAATAAATTTTTTTTAGTACCATCAAGAACTCTATGGATGTCTCTAAATATCGAGCATTTCATGTTGCCATATTATAGAAATGAACTTTTCATATTTAACTGTATGCCGATTCTTCTGTTTTAGGATATTGGAAAAGAATCGGAAGAATTTACAAAGTTGGAGCCAGAACCAGAACCTCTTCTTCCTCTCATGAACGCATCACTCTCAACTTCAGGTCTCCCTCCAATCCGCTACCTATTTGTGTGTGTGGGCTATCTTGTGATGATCTTATTGGGACAATGCAACATTTCAGGTAATGAAGATATTGAAGATCCATTCTTTCAAGAAGAGAATGATGTGTGGCCATTTCCAGACTATTTGTTTGAGCCGAGGCTGAAGGAGGAATATTATGGAGATGCAGCTTTCTTGTGAAATGGTCACCTTCAAGCTTGGTTTGTAGCTTTTGTATACTCAAGACTTCTTTGTAGGGATTAGCATGCCGTGGCTGAATTCAGATATTAATGACTGATGCTTGTAAATAGAATCAATCTTGGCCATCTGTGAGGTCATTGCTTTCCTCAAATTAACCTCAGGTGATTTTTTTTGCTCTTAGTTACCAACTAATTCAAATTTGATGTGATGTGCTGGTGAACAATTAATTCAAATTCATGTGGAAAAAAAGAATGTCACGGTCTTCCTATTTTTTTAACACTGGAAGTTATTCTTTGATGAGGAATGATCACCTAAATCAGACATGCAACCCATCTTGTGTTCTTGGTGTCACATGTGTAGGACATCTGAGCTGTGCACAAGATGGACGGACCCCGCCATGAAAATCTGCTAGCAGAAAAATCTGCCCAGTCCACTCGTAAGCCAGCCACTCGTGTGAATTGAATCTGGCCGTAGGTAAATCTCATTTAAGCTGCTCATTGTTTCCTACAAGGTGGCACTCCTAATGGGTTGACTCGCTTATCTCCAATGTCCTACACAGGTGACAATGACATGTTGGGACATGAGCTGGTTTTCATGTGAAGTTCACATGCAACTGGTTGTAGGTGATCATTCTTCTTCTTTTCCCCCTCTTCTTTCTTTTTATTTTTATAATCTTTCAATATAGTGGCAAGGTTTTCTTGGTGTTGTTTAAGTTTCTGGTGTGCCCTATCATGAGTTTTGGATTTCCACGCTGGCATCACCGATGACATTTATCTGGTTCGGTAGGGATTAGAGCCTTCATTTGCAGGAATCCTAGGAAATGCAGACCAGGGGACAATTATTCGTGAAGTCCAGAATTGAAATTTATCTTGATGAATGAAAATGCTGTAGTAAACCCATTGATGGTCTTTAAATACCTTTCTTTTTATTTATTATTTATTTTTATTTTTTTAATTTTGGGGTGGTGGTAGAGAAATCATGGTCTATCTTTCTTTTTCCTTATTTGGATTTAAGTTTGGGGCCGGTTTGGGTGGAGTGGAGTGGAGTGTGCCACCCAAATCACCATGGTAACAATATCCATTGTCTGATGACAAGAAATGTGTCCTTTTTGGTTTCCAAACGGGAAAACCCCAAACACTAGAATCCGCCAATTACCAATGGAATACGCCGAACAGAAAACAGAGAAGTGCTTCTGATTCAGCAGACTGCCCAAATGGGTCCCAGCATCATGTCTCTGTCACCCACAAATGCAAATGCAGGGGCAAAAAGGAAGAAGAAGAGCAATCGAATAAGGATGTTACAGCTATTAGATTTAACATCCGCAAATGCAAAATGGCACCATTTGTCTGAAATAGGATCTCTACTAATTCACTGACTTTTTTTTTTTTGTTTTGATGACTTTGTGGATCATGAAAAGCTTAGGACCGTAGTTCTAAAACTTTCCGACTCTACTTGAAACTTGGCCGAGTCAACTAGATCTGGCGAGATTTTGAGCCAAGTCATCAGGAAAGTTGGTCCTGGCGTGGGCTCAGTCCTGACTCATTAAGATTCATTGAATTGACCCGAAGACTTTGTCGACTCTCAACATGACTTGATCCGAGTCACTATTTTGTGAGAGGGATTAACAGGTTTTGAGCTCAGACCCTATAGGTAGAGAAGCAAGTGCATGAGCTAGCTTGCATTGAATTGTTGCTTATTTTAGTTATTATTATTATTATTTTTTTGTAATACTAGTACAAATAAAAAACTTCAAATAAAAATTACAAACCAAATTATTTCATTATTATAATTGTTAAAATGGAGTCAATTCGAGTCAAGTTTTCAATCCAACCTGACTCAGCTAAACATCAACTCGAGTCATGTTTTCGGATTTTTGAAATATGCTCAGGACATTTCCAGAGAGACGTTATCTTCAAGGAGCCCTTGATTTGCAACCTGTACATGGGATGTCGATTCGTCTGAGTTGACTCGGACTTGGTCAAGTGCGATCCAATTCAGCACCAAAAGTCAACCCCTAAATATGGCCAACTCGGCCCAACTCAGACGAGTCATCCCTGATTCGGCTGAGTTCCGACTCGACTTAACACCAGAGGGGTCTGTCCAAGTCGCTGAATCTTTTAATCCACGCATGTATTCACTTAAGTATACGTCGTATGCGTGTGAAAGATCCAGAATAGTAGTCATTCAGACTGCACCAGAAATTGCAATCGTACCATCGTAGCCATTGATCGATGACGGTTAGAGAATTATTACGGATAGATGGTTCTGAAAGCAGCCCAACTAAAAATCCACATTCAATGAGGTAAATTCCTCTCATAGGCCGGCTAGATTAATCTGTCCCGTCCAATCTTTGGGATATTTCACATGCATGGTAGCGATCAGCAAATTAACGGCCTGATTGCCTTATATTGAAAAGAAGAGGTATTGTGTCCTGATCAAGGTTTAAAGTATCAGGAAGCCCTGATATGAGGACATTGGCCCCCCCTACAAATTGACCATAATTCCCTTGGAATATTGTCAAGGAGGTTCTCATTGCAATTTCAGATCTTTGAGGGTGGTTTCAGCAAATTTGCTAAAACAATGGTAGATCTCTGTAAATTTCAATTTAAAGTTCCACATAGGCTAAGAACTCAGATGAGAAGATGACAAAGAGAGAAAACATAGCTTTAATCAGACAATGTAGAAAAAGAGAGAGAGGGAGAGAGAGAGAAGAGAGAGCTGACGACGATGACTCGCCGGAAACTGACCCACATGCTGGTCATTTCTTGGCGAAGAGCCCCCCAAAGCCGCCTGACTTCTTCTTGGGCGGCACGGCGACGGAATTCTTCGGTGTCCCGCCTCCTCCGTTCTTCTCCTCGACCTTCTTGAGGATTGGGTCCGTCTCCAGCAACTGATCTTGCTTCTGCAATCCTCCAAGAATAAAATCAAGAAGACTCTTCTCTTCACTGCTGCCGCCCTTTGCGGCTGTCGCAGCAAACACTCTCCCGGTCAAGGCTGCCGGCCCAAAAGCTACAGTGAAAGAAGCCATTTCAATCTCTACTTCTTCTCTTCTGTCCTTTTTTTTTCAGTGCTTGTAACTCGGAGAACAATATGCATGGACGTGGTCATATATAACTCACATTCACGCAAGCAAATGATAGCCGTTAGATGGAGGATGAGATCGAGATATTGGGTTCATCGGATGGTCCATATGTATGTGGGCCCCACCTCTAAGAGTGGGAGTGTTTGAAGCACGAGTTCTCCACAAGTGGCTTATCCTAAGGGAACTTTTTTTTTTCCTTCCAAGAGAGAATGTTCTTACGTTTTCTTGGGTTCGTGGCTGAGGGGCCTCATCTTCTGGTTTTGGACATGGATATGACACGTGGTAGGTTTAGGACCGTTGGTTTCTGGCAGGTCCATCTATACACGTTTGGAAGTTGCAAAGATGTCCACATGCTCGCTTTTGTCATGCGTGGGCAAACTACCACCGTAACTAATACTGTGGATTATCAATCCACGGCCAGGATCATCTCTACAATCCTACTCTCCACATGCATGGCCAAAAAGGCACATGTGCATCCAAGTCGTCCATCAGGTAGGCCATTGCATGCATCTCCTGTGGCTCAAAAATCACTCTGGTGCAATCATATCAACTGGGCCAGCGGTCACTGCATCATCATTATAGCTTTGTCCTAAATATTATTTGATGCCGGCTTTTAAAACATAAGTGAAATCGTTAATTTAATATTCATGGCTTGTCTATTACGTATTTTGTATAAATAAAATAAAAATACGAAAATTAGCTGAATTTTATTGAAATTGAAGAATCTGATCAGTTATTCTAAAAAAACACATGTGTGTGTGTGTATAAAATGCCATTCTACTACTTATCTTCATGCATCACAAGTATGCTGTATTGAAACTCAGATGTCCTCCCCATGCCTTATTTGCTAGAAATACTAAGTTGTATTACACGCATGCTACATAGAATGCTTTATATATGCCACATCTGCCATGTACATTTTCAAGCACCTCCAACATCTCATGTATATCAGTGTACATTTGCAAGAGCCACATGTGTGCCACGTGTGCTAATTTTTCAATATGAAACATGCTCTATATGTGTGGGTGATGATCCATATTTCATTTGCTTGGTGACAGCATGAGAATAATTAATGCAGGATAGAATAAGCCAGGAAGTTGTTCCATACACATGCCTCGTTGATAGACTCATAAGAAATCCAACACGAGGTTATGGGTTCAAGTACTTATTGTGGTGAAATCCCACTATGGCGTGTGTATGGTGTGTGAGTGCCATGTTTAAAAAAAAAAAGGAACAAAAGAAAAAAACAGAGAGTCATGCGGGAAGTTGGGGTCAGGCGGCCTAGGCTGTCCAGACTCTGCTGCTATCAACTAGGTCATTAAAGGCCTATCTGGATGCCACCAAATAAGTTATTATTTAACTTATTTTAAGTCATTATTGAAGTAAAATTTGATAAGCTGCTGGTCCCAGCTCATATGCAGCCCCTCACAAATTGTAGCTGATTCAAATTAAACCGTCCAAATTTTAGGACTCAACAAAGGCCCGTTTGGATACCACCAAATAGGCTGCCTTTTCTACTTACATCAGTACATAAGTAACCTGGGGTGGCTAATTGAAGCGTGACTAACACCCCTCCCCCACCCTAAAAAAGAAGAAAAGGTTTAGTTATTTGAGGCAAGTAAGTTAAAGTTAAGTTATTTGAGGTAAGTAAGTTTGGTTTATGATCACTTATAAGTAACTTTTTTAATTTATTTTTTTTACTTTTTATATTTGAACTAAATCACTTCAGTTTAATAGGTAGAAATCAAGCTAAGCTAAGGGAGGCTTACTCTCTCATGGTCCTTAACAAAGGAGGTTCGACGTGATGGACTATCCCCATTGAAGGTGGGGCCACACAATGGACCATCCACATCAAAAGGTAGGCACCCGCAAGATAGATGACCCATTATTAGTGTGGACCCACATAATGGATGGCCCACATTAAAGGTCAGCTCCTAATGATAAATAGCCCACATCCAAAGTGGGCCGGTATAATGGACAGCCCACTTCAAAGGTGAGGCCTACATGATAGACAACCCACATCAAAGATGGGATCTGCATGATGGGCAGTGTACATTGAAGTGGGGCCCACATGATGGATAGCCCACATCAAGGTGGGCCCCAAATGATGGATGGCCCGATGGGGCCCACATGATGGATTGTCTGCATCAAAGGTGGGCTTCATAAGTTAGATGACCCATATCAACGTGGGCCCTACATGATAGACGGTCCACATCAAAGATCAACCCTAATGATGAGTACTTGCTCAAATCTAAGCTGGGCATAGCATGATGGATGACCCACATAGAGTTGGCGCCCACATGATGGATAGTCCACAGGATGAAGGTGAACCCCACATGATGGACAATAATATTGATGGAGATTCGACATGATGGATAACCAATATCAAAGGTGAGCTCACATAATGGACAGTGCACATTATAGATCGGCCCCTAATGATGAATGGCTTACATCCAAGGTGGGCCCTGTATGATGGACATCCCACATTAAAGGGGGGCCCACACAATGAATAGTCCACATCAAAGGTTGGCCCCACATGATGGACAGTGAATATATATGAGGGTGGACCAAACAACCTTAAGAGATAAATCCTTGTGTGATGTTGGAAACAAAACATGCTTTTCTACTTTATAACTGGCAAGTTGTTTACCAAACAAGCTTATTTAGTTAATAATCAGACCCCAAGATAAGTTGCTTAAGGTATAAGTAACTTATAAAAAGTAACCTACAATCCAAATGCCCCCTAATATCTGTTCCTATTTTCAGGTTGATATATGTTATATGGGGAAGGTACCACAGGTTTTGTGATTGGGGCCCACTGTGGTGTCCATATTCTATCCAACCGCCTTCATCGCATTTTCCACATTAGGTTAAAGGGTGGCTAACATTGTGGTGTGACTAACGGTGTGGGTGGGTGTACTAATAGTGGGGTGTATGTACTAACCCTTAAAATAATAATAAATAAATAAGTAAATAATATGCTTGATTAAAAAAACTCAGACAGGCCACACCATGCAAACTTGAGGTTCCAGGCATGATTTTACATTGTTCCATGTGGTGAAGCTAGGGCTGCAACTGACCTAACTCAAGTTGGGTCAGGTTGTCAAGGCCCGATATATGTTCAGGTTGGGGTTGACAAATGCTAACACGATTTGAAATTGGGTTTGGGCTTGGATTGCACAAATTGGGGTCAGGTTGGGAATAACTACATGTATTTGGGTTGGGTTGGGTTAAGAAAGAAGAATTGGGGTTGGGCACCTTAGGTCAGGATGCAGGTCAGGTCATGTTGTAGGTTGGGTCCTCTTCAGTTTGGGTCAGGTTCTGGCTCACCCTCAACTTGACCCAACATACCTGAGTTGCATCCTAGGTGTAACTCAGCTTATTTTTGGAATGGGGATTTTTGGGCTGTGCAACAAACATAAGAAGGTGCACTGCCCAGTGGCACATGTTAAAGTCCCTTGATATGCATTGATATGCCATCCTCTAACGGCTCTGGCACCCTTATCATACATGCCAATTATGTGGCATTTGTATGTGATTCAGTCCTCTCATATCCGATCGGTCTACATAATTTTGTAACCTTGGTAAAAGCTGAAAATATATAATGCATGTCCAATGGACTGTCTAATCACTATAGGGTATTAGGATCAATAATTACTTTGTTCATATAAGGGAAGTGCAAATGAACATAATGTATGGCTTTGGATTACGATCAATAACTTTGTTCATATAAGAGATGGGCAAATGAGCATAATATACATACATATGGGAGATGCTCACACACAACTAGTTGCACGTCCAACTAGTTGGTGTGTGGGGGCCACTATGGTGTTTATATGACATCTTGTCCATCTAGCAAAGTTGTCTAACCATAAAAAATAGATGCCTAGAAAATTAGGACTATCCAACCATGAAAATGTGATGCTCCATATGAATGTGGAATTTTTAGGTGTTGTTTCATGTTTTCTACACTATATCCCACCTAATTGTTGGATCAACCTGATTTTTGGGGCATCTCATTTTCATGATGGGATGATCTTAATGGACGGGCAATATGTTGTACAAACTCTATTGTGGGCATCACACGCATTACTCATATATGAACAAAGTTATTGATTGAACATCCACGGTTGAAACATTTGTGGGCCATAGAAGTTTTGGATCTGGCTAATATTTTTGTATTTTCAGTTCATCCCAACAGGAATGACCGTAAGAACGGTGTGGACAGCACATAAACATCATGGTGGACCCCAGGAAGGTTTCAACGGTAAACAATTAATTCCCTACCCACCTTTTTCAGTAATGCGACCCACATGAATTTTGGATATGCCTCATTTTTGGGCCCATTTCCTAACATGATCTGACAAAATGGATGGAGGGGGATTTATCACAAACATCACGGTGGGCCCCACCTAGCTTCCCAGGCAAGTAATTTCTTGCGAAAGGCTTTGGCAGGCAATCGGCGTCCATTGGAAACGGATTGAGTCTCAGCTGCCCAAGCTCTCTGAGGCCTACCATAATGTATTGGTTTTATCCAGGCGAACATCACTTGATACGCATGCATCATGTGTATACACGTGATGTATTCAGGCAACGTACCACATGTGTAATAAATTCAGTTCGTTAATAAGGTAGGGTCCCATGTAAGCAAGTGAAGGACATAAAATATAATTTTTCTATAATCAATGGTAGGATATTCTTCCACAAGAAAAGTGTGTTGTTAAAAATCCATTCCAACTGTACAGATTCAACTTGCATGTGACTTTCGTGATTATTACCATTTATTAATTTTTCATAGATAAAATTTAATTAGTGGTCCTTATTTGATATATGGGTTAGATCTGTAGCACGTATTCCCATCATGCTTATATAAGACTTGATGTCACATATCTACTCATAAGAGGGCATTACATGTGAAAAAAGAGAGGCATTTTTGCCATTTGTTAATGACTTTTTTTTTTTTTTTTAAATTATGTGATTATCAAGAGAACCCCTGCCCTCTCATCCGGTCTCATTCAATCTAGTTAAAATTTTGAAGTTTGAAATTCAACCTTCAACCTTCAAACCGCAGAGAGAATCTTCAAAATTTTGAAGTTTGAAATTCAACCTTCAAACCTTCAACCTTCAACCTTCAAATTTTGAAGTTTGAAATTCAACCTTCAAACTGCAGAGAGAAATTAGAAATAATAAAGTAAGGGAATCTGCATGGAATCCACCCATTAGTGGTTGCTCATAAGTGGGCCCCATGGACCCATGTCCAATCGTAGGCCACCTTGAGAATCTTTCATGATAAAAAAAAAGTTGGGTCGTTAGGTGCTCACACATGTAGCTTGTATATGGACGTTTGACCCCTCTTAATTAACCATTCATTGTGACCATACATGCTGATCGTCATGTGTCAGATCTGGATGGTTCATCAGGTGGATCACCTAGGGGATCTCCCTTTAATCAGCAGTATATAAATGATATTTTCCGTTGGCCCGGATTTGGAACGGTTCGTGCCAGGCCTATTCAAATTTTTTTATTTTGCTTGGCCTAACAGCCTTATATATGATAAACAATTACTAGGCATAAACAAGCAGTGCCTTCACAGCGTGGGTGAGTCAACTCAGACTCGGTAGCACCCAACTCAACTCAGGACCGATTGTGTCTGTCCGATTGGCCGAGTATCTTAACCACTATACAGGCGAGGGATCAGATTATTCCTCGAATTAACATGTTTAGGTTTCTTAATCAGACCCATGAATGTTGTCTCTCTTCTCATTTACTTCCTTCCTCTTTCAACCTTCACCCCGAACGAAGAAAGGTGATAGTTGGTCAACATTTCTTAAGCTGTGGTGTAGCATCCAAGCATAGGGCTCATTGTAGGTTGAACATGGACGGTTGGTCACAATGATCCATCGACCCTATGTCCCATGCATCTATGGATGACTATGAAATGGACCATCCAAAATGAACAAGCAAACCTAGATGGTCAGGATTAGTCACTCAATCACTTAGAATTTTGACCCATCAGGTTACCATGAATGCTTGCGAGTGGTCAGACACCACTAGTTGAGAATGGTGGTAAACTGTAACTTCTGCTGTTATTCATGAGGCCAGATCCAATACAAAACAAAATGCTTCTGCATTAATCTTAATGTACAAATGGATGTGTGGGGCCCACCATGATCTGTAAATGACATCCAATCTATGTCATGTGCAACCCCTCCTGATTTTTATTTTATTTTTATTTTTTTTTATTTTTAGTGTCCATTCATCATGATCGGATTCATCTTCTGAATGGATTAGATGGAACGTTAAAAAAAAAAAAAAAGTGGGCTCCACAATACAATCTAGAAAGTATTTAAAGGTGGCACGGGTCAACCTCATCCCAACTATTTCCAAGGATACTAGGAGTAGGGGCACATGATGAACGGATCAGATGTTGCTAAAACACAACGGTGGGCCCCACAAGTTGGTTTGCACAATAAGCTTAACAAGGCAGAAATGTTTGTATTATTGCACAAACGTGCGATGCAATAACGAAGATTTCAGTTATATATAGAAAGACCTTCCCTCGTGCACATACACACTCATATATGTATATAAGTAGCTTGACTCTCTTCTTTTCTTTCAAGGAGGAAGAATAAAAAGAAGAAGAAGAAGATGAAAAACCAATGGATTCCCAATCTCTTGGCACTCTTGCTACTGATCTCCCAAGATTGAATCTGGAACCGTTGGATCCATTTAGGATGGATCTTAATCATTTTATATCAAACTAGGCTGGAAAGTAGCTCAATGGTGATGTGCTGATTATTGTCTAGTGGGCACCCAATTATCAGCTTTAATTTGTTATGTTAGCTCCTGTAATGCAGGTAGAAATTTTCGCAAATCATTTTTTTACTCGAGATGATAGTCCTAAGAATATAATTCGGGTGGAACTGTGAGACCTTATAAAAGCTAGCCAGTGTTCTAATGGCATTCTTTAGACGTGGATCCAATGAATACGTGGGCGGACAATACAGGCCAATCAACAGGGCATTAGGTCGTGCATTTGATTTCCCTTCCTTAGTCGAATAGCTCACACCGCCGTGGTCTATACTCATAGAGAAGCTAATGGAATTGTGGATGGTCGGCCCACTTGGGCAGCGACAGGCAGAGAGACCTTTAATTCGTGAGCTTGACGGATCTTCCTAATTAAAGAGATCCGGGGCCAGCTTCTGTTAGACTGGATCGGCCGGGTAACCTTATTGAATATTCTTGTTTAATATCTTGTACATTGGGCTTTTTTTACCACTCTTAATGAATCTGTCTCTCTTTTTCTTTTCTTTTTCTTTTTCTTTAAAAAAAAAAAAAAAAAGGTCATGCATTTGATGAGTCCAGATCCTCTGTTCAAACCAAGCAGCTTTGACATAGTCAGGCTGAGCTGGACCAATCATAAAGGTGAAAAGTAGGAATTCTCTGCTCCGTTTGAGTAGAGGATCCGGATTCTTGATTATAATAGGAATTCTCTGCTCCGTTTGAGTAGAGGATCCGGATTCTTGATTATAATACATGTGGTTCTATGGTTCTTTTGGTGGGTGTTGTATTTATAAGGCAACACTTGCATGCACTCGTCACAAAAGGATGATTAAAGGGGGAAAATTCAGTCTCTTGAGGCTTGGTTATATTGCCCAGTGCTGCTTCATGCAATGGGAGTTATGGGTTATGCTGGTGATATTTCTTAACAAACTCCGCATCCGTGTGCCTTAAAGTTCATTCCCCGGGGCATGAGGAAGGAAATGCTTATTAAACTAGTCATGTAAAACATGTTGAAAATGAATGCCATTTTTGAAATTATCACATCTGAGAAGTTAACTGAGAAAATCTTTATTAACGGTCCCACAAGCTCGAACTCGTTCTCACCTTAAACCATAACGAGTCATTGCCTATCCATATCAAATACAGGAAATGGGAAAAAGATAATTGGGTGGTCAGATCACACATTCTAGCCTCCATATATGATGTGCTTCGCAACTAGATGTGGAACATGATATTTGCTCAGCATATCTCCTTCACATGAAGGAGATGTTCCATGCCCGAATCACTTCCCAAAATCCTATAGCGCAGAAGAAAATTGTATTCCATAAAGTTCAAGGAGATCATCTTAGTTATGAAGCATGTTATGTAAATATGCTTGAGGCAACCCATAAATTAGTGATGATTGGATATTCCAGAGGGAAGGATGATATTATGAATGCCATCAATAGATTTGTTGAAAATTACAATATTCATGAGCTCAAGTATTCTAAGGAAAATCTGCACCCGCAATTAATCTTCTATAAAGTAAACAATATAAGATGTTAGAGAGGGAGGGTTATGTAGACATCCCACTCAAGGGGAAGAGCTAATCTGAACACTGGGGGACTCCTAAACCTAAGCCATTATTTACTCCAAACCAAAGCCCAATCCAAAGCCTAGTCCAACCCTAAGCCTAGGCCCATTTACTATTACGGTCATAATAAAGTGAAAGGAACTAGAACAAAGGGATATCCATACCTCATGGGGAGCTGGATAAAATCTAGGCCCTATCTACGAGGTACCTTATGTGTTGTCCATCACGTGAATTTTCATGATATTTTATCCCAGGATAGGTAGAAAGAGAAATGAAACACCACTTCAAGAGTCTCACTCAGTTAAAATAACCCGTTTGCTAATAATTTTTCACCAAATTACACCCCATACCAAGCCCTTTAGCCAATAAAAAGTTGTCCGGTGGCACATTTATGTCCTCAGCCAATCACAATATTCCTAGCCCTTTTTAGCTCCTAGAACTTTCTAAAAACTATAAAGGGTTGTAAGTTGGGTCCTCTTGAATTTGGGTCAGGTTCCGGTTCATACTCAACCCAACCCAACCTGCCTGAATTGCATCCCTAGCGTAGCTCAGCGTATCTTTCGGTTAGGCTGATTGTTGGCCGTACAATGAAAAGGTCCACCACTTGATGGCACACAATCCATAGGCACCATAGAGCTCAGGTTCATCCGCTGCCCTATCACATGTATAGCAGAGGATTCGGGTATCTAACAAGGTAGGTGACTGTTGACATGTTTGTAATAAAATCCTTGCCATTTCATAAGTTGGGAACTACAGCTAGCGAAGATGTGATGGTCCAGAAAATAGTGGGAAAACTATTAAAGTGGCTGGTATTTATAAAATGCATGATGGTCCATACATAGCATATGTCTACCCGTGTACACATGCCAATGGGAGATTTGGACCTTTCATCGAGTAGGCGACGTTGTGAAATCTTGCGTATGTAATAAAAACAGGCTGATTGGGTCATCAAGTGTTCACACGTGTAGTCTGATGTGGATGTTTGACCCTTTCTTTTATCGTTCATTTGTGCGATCTGGATGGTTCGTTAGGTGGACCACCAAGTGGATCCCCCGGTGATGTATAGCAAGTCCTCGACACTTTTATGGTGAGGATGGATCAATGGAAAGAACCCAGGAGAGACGACAGGAAACAACATCGTCGGTCACCCGACCGAACTCTATCGGGTGCCCGAAACACAACCAGTGAGTCCAGAAACTGACTGGACCATTTTGACTAGTAACGATCGCCCAACCAGAGCATTATCGGGCACCCGGTCATTGGCGATCGGTCACCCGACATGACCATTATCGGGTGCCCGCCCAACCACATCACTTCGGGCACTCGACCTTGTATGGCCAGTTTTGCAGGAATTTTCAATTTTCAAATTTTGTTTCCCTTTTTTTTTTTTTGCTTAGTACTCTTTCTAAGTTCATAATTAGGGTTTTAAGATTAGTTTTCTCTATTTACACTTGCTCATACTCATTTGTGAGGGATTATTTTACATTATTCTTAATAAAATTTTGAGTTTTTACTCTTTTCTTATGAGTTGAGAGTTTTCCTTCGTGGATTCGCGAAAGTCCAGTCGAGGAGTCCTAAAGGTTGTGGATTCTTGGTGTTTATACATGAGAGAGATGGTGATTAATCTCACCATGTTTACGCCTGCACCAAGTTGGTATCAGAGCGAGGAAATCGCACGGGAAGATGACGACTAATGACGATCATGACGACAACCCCATAGATGGTGATCTAGGAGATCAACTTTTGAAGGCCATCGCTTTTAGAAAGTTTAGACAGATCATCTACAAGCTATGTAAGGGCTGCAAGCTTTGCTTGACCGTATTGCTGCATACCCCAAGTTACTAATGGCCTCCACCCTCCTGCGATATTGCTTTGCCACACAACGCCATTGCTCGCAGAGCATTACCGATAGTCAACCGTCGGGCTTTTCCAAAGGATGTCAGATCCAGCAACGATGATGATGTTGATAACCATATGTTCCAACAACCCTTGATTAAAGATGAGCGTCCCAATCACCTCGAAAGAGAGTTTCGAGGTAAGAATGATCTACTCAGCTTTAATGGATTACTCAATATCAAGGATTTTCTCAATTGGTTGGCCGAGGTTGAATGACACTTTGACTATATGGGCGTCCCAGAGGACAAACAAGTGAAACTTGTCGCGTACAAGTTGAAATCGGTAGGTGCATCTGTGTGGTGGGAGCAATTGCAGATCATGCGCCCCTGCTAGAACAAACTTCCCATCCGTTCATGGCCAAGGATAAAGTAATTACTGCGATCCAAATTTTTACCTAGCGATTATGAACATGTATTGTTCGAACAATACCAAAACTACAAGCAAGACAACTAATCTGTCACAAAATATTTGGTTGATTTTGATAAGCTAATAATGCGAAATGGGTTATCATAGACGGATCCCCAGAAAGTCGCGAGAATATTCATCAGCGGCTTAAGTCCCATAGTTTAGGACCGAGTTCATTTACATCAAGTCTGGACTATGGCGAAAGCATCTCAACTAGCCACTTACGTAGAAACCCAAATCACTAGTGTCCTTGTGCGCTTCTACCCTACGACCCGTGCTCCTACAACGGGTCCGACTCAAGATGCATCCTTGTCTAAGGGAAAGGAACCGTTGGTGGGCGTGCTCAGTTCTAACGATCGCGAGCCGTGACACGGGGAGCGATGGCCAACTAGGCCTCAATGAACAACCCCTACGACAACAAGTTTCAACCAAGCTCCCAATCCTTATGGTCGGCCAAGGCCAGATCATTGTTTTTACTGTGGCCAACAGGTCCACTTCTCGAATGCGTGTTCTCAACGCCCCGCGATCCATCTTACTACCAATGACAAGGCACCGATGAAGGGTACACGAAAGAAGAGCCTAGGTTCGATGAGTTTGAACAAGATGAAGATGGAGAAGCATAATGAACTGAATGGTTGGCTGAGGACCGTGGCAAGTCCTTGGTCATGAGGCGTTTATGTTACACTCCAAGGAGGTGCATCCCAATGCCACAACATCTTCCGTACACGTTGCACCGTGAATGAAAATGTTTGTGACATCATCATCGAGAGAGGGAGCAATAAGAACATTGTGTCCAAGGTTATGGTGGACAAGCTATGATTGCCGACAACAAAACACCCAACCCCGTACTCCATTAGTTAGATTAAGAAAGTCAGCGATACGAAGGTAACTGAATAATGTTTGATCTCCTTTTCCATTGGTAGAAGTCACAAAGATAGTGTGCTATACGAATTGGTTGATATGGAGGCCAGTCATATATTCCTTAGTCGACCGTGGTAGTCAGATCGAGATGCGACCCATTTGGGACGAGACAACACATATATGTTCGTCAAGAACGGACGTAAGATGGTGTTAGCTCTTAAGGCTTTGAAGAGTCGTCCTGAGACTTCTAAAGTGGAGGGGAGTTCTCTCCTCGCCATACGAGAACTCATAGAAGAATCAAAAGAGATGGGCGAGGGTGGTGAAAGGGGAAGGACCGGAAGGCATGAACATACATCCAACTCTTAGACTGTTACTGAATGAATTTCAGAATATCTGGCCTGACGATCTTCCCAATGGTTTGCCACTTATGAGAGATATTCGACACCATATCAATCTCATCCCTGAGACTAGTTTGCCTAATTGGCCGCATTACCGGTTGAGCCTGCAAGAGAGTGAAATTCTCTAAGGGCAAGTTGAAGAGTTGATGAAGAAAGGACTTTTAAGGGAGAGTATAAGTCCTTGTGCAATACCGACATTATTGATAACAAATAAAAATGGTAGCTGGTGTATGTGCGTTGATAGTAGGGCGATAAACGAGATTACTATCAAGTATAAATTTTTAATACCTCGGATAGATGATATGCTTGATATGTTGGAATGTTCTAAAGTTTTTTCTAAGCTTAATTTGTGAAGCAGGTACCATCAAATTCGAATATGCCCAGGAGATAAGTGGAAAACAACTTTCAAAATCAAGGAGGGAGTTTATGAATGACTCGTTATGCCATTTGGCCTATCAAATGCACCGAATACCTTCATGCGCCTCATGAACTAAGTTCTAAAACTGTTCATAGAGTTAATGCTGTATACATGTGAAACATCCAAATCTAGCTGATAAAGGTTATTAACTAAAGTGTCAGAACCAATCACACCCGAATTATAGCAAATACTTAATTTTTCATTTACAAATTTAAACTCATAACCAAATTTGTCCAAACGAGAAATGGAAACCAAATTGCACCTTATAGAAGGCACACAAACAGTATCTACTAGATCAAGAAAGTGTCATGACGATAACTAAGCCTACAGACTCCAATAGCTTCCATGTTTACTTTAATGTCGTTCCCCATATAGACTGATCTCTCTGCATCAGTTGGCGTCCGGCTTTGGAGCATATCCAACATGAAATTACAAATGTGAATAGTTGCACCAAAATCTATCCACTAGGAGTCTGTGGACATATCAGTTAAATTTGATTCAAAACAGATTAAAATATGATTTTTACCCTTAGAAACGAGTTATGCTTTAAATCCTTCACAATCCTTCTTCTGATGACCAAGCTTATTGCAGAACAAGCAGCCATCATTAGGACTCTTCCTTTTCTTCTTAAATATTTTTTCAGACTTAGGCTGATTGCCACCCACATGACCCGTAGAACTTTTGCCTGAAGTGTGCTTTCTTTTCTTATTTTCTTTTCGTCCTTGATCAGATGTTACTAGGTGCGCACTTTGTGTCTTGCGCGACCTTCTGAGTCTCTCTTCCTCCTGAACGCACTGAGATATGAGTTCATTCAATATCCACTTTTCCTTTTGAGTATTATAGCTGATTTGAAATTGATTGAACTGTGGAGGGATGGAGTTCAGAACCAAGAAAATCAAGAGTTCATCCTCAATCTTAAGGTCTAATGCGCGGATTTTAGCCACCGCATCAGACAATCCACCAATGTACTCCCTGATATTTCCTTGATCGTTATAGGTGGTTTGAGTCAGCTTACGTAAAAGTGAACTTAGCTCAGTTTTATTCGATTTCTTAAATCGTTTTCCTATTTCAGTTAAAAAATCTTTTATCACGCCAACCACAGCAGTCCTAATCATCAGCGGTTGCTGCAGTCGCTTGAGAAGATGGCGGCACAAGGGAGGACAGATGGGTTTGTTGCAGGAGATGCGTCGCAAACCCCATTACATCGGACGTTCGCCGCTGATTGGGAAGACAGATCTGGTTTGGTTCCCTTTTTTTTATCTGTATGAGTCAAAATCCATGCCCATAATCTTCGAGAGATCAGACTTCCTCCACGGCAACCGAAACGGCTGTCGATCGTTACCGGCGGTAAGCGGTGACGAACGACAGTCCGTTGCCAGAGATGGGTTGAAATCAGGTAGCTAAATCGGAGTACCCATCCCTTATGTCGAAATCTGGTAGCGGTAGCAAGGGGCTGCCGATTTGATTTTCCGATATGGCCATGGTTATCGGCTAGGTTTTAATCAGGCATGTGTGCCGGCAGTGGCATGGTCTGAGATTACCATTAATGTCGGATGAAGGTGCGACTCTTGCCACAGATGCCATGTCCATGAGGACTAAAAACTATGTTCCAGATTCGACTAGGTAGACAGCCCATAAGGGGATCCAGAGAAAAAAGGATTCCGGGTCACCCTACAATAAACAATATAAAAAATCCACCAAAACTGATGCATAGCTTGCTCTGATACCAACTGTGAAACTTAAACATAATGTGGAATAATCGGATCGTCTATGCATCAATAATAGAGATTCCATACTGTAATCATAAAGGCGTACCTGATTGGGAAGACATTCCCAATGCCGTCGTGTTGCCGAGTAGAACTTTTGGTCTTCCGCACCTTACACCTTTAGGAGAACCACTTAATGGGAACTAAGGTTTTCTTTTGTGTGTTGGTGAGGGGATCAAGACATATATTTATAGGAAAGAGGGCTAGAGAAGCTTACCCATCACACTTCTCTCCTTTAGGGTCTCCACATCGTAGGTTTCCATATCTGGCTTAATAACCGCGTATAGGGAACACGGTTCAAGCGACCCACCCCAAACCTATTTGTAATGTTCACAACTATAGTGGGGCCCACTGAATCGCTCAATCTAAATAATCCAACGGTCATAATCTAAACCGATGCTCGTGTGTGGCCCACCTAATGGAGTCTTACAATAGCTGCTGGCGGAAGTGGTGAATCTTTACCTAATGTTGTATTTTACTCGTATTTACACAAACTCAATTGTAAACGTACGTATTAAAAGATAAAGCCCAATGGGTTATTCATCAATTTTACAAGAGTTCACAGGAAAGAACCAAGTGCTCATGATGCAATCTAATATTGTGGTCCACCTAAATGTTTTGATCAGGATAATTTTAAATGCATGAAACTTTCAAGTTGAGAGTGATTCATATGAGAAACGTTTTTGAACTTGTCTAAAATGCATGCATTTTAAGTCGAGAGTCCCACGCAAACCCGCGTATCCAAACGTGATTACTTGGACTCAAGTCTTTGAGTCGAGAGTCCCATATAATCAAACCATCGTAGACTTGCCTGGTGGGTTCGAGCCTATGGCTCAATGTAAGGTAGCCATCATCTCACATTCGGCTTGGAGTTCTTTGTTGTTGGTGTGCAGTGTGATTCATAAATGAATACATCCTTTGTCTTTTAATTAAGTGTAGATGACCAGATTAATCTCTATTGTAGATTTTGGACAATTTTACCCAAATAATTAATCATAGGAGGATTTATAAATCTCTATTGTGGGTAACCCCAGTAGATCTCTCTGTGTATGTACCACATCCTCTCCCACCATTCTCACTCCCTTTCTCTCTCTCCACCAGCTTTGCGTGGAGAGAGATCCACTCCAACCATTAGATACTTAGTGCCATATTAGGTCCAACAACAAAAATTTCATCTCACCTGTGGTTCTGTTGGGCCACATCAAAGGAAAACGTTGGGAGAGAGACGCTCACCCTTGATTTTATAGGGCCCACCATGATAATTATATAACATCCACTCCAACAATTAAATTCCAAATAAAAGTTGAGGTTTTTTACCCGAAAATCATACTCATCTCCCATTTGAATGGGCCACACTAATAAAAACAGTTTACTGGGCAGAGTTGCCCTGTATACTGTTTCCAAATGAGCTGCTTTTGCGGCTGTTGGCCTAGCATAGGGTGACGCACCGGGTTGTCAAGGTGTATTTTACATAAAAAAAAAAAAAATCATGTCGAGCACATCAGAGCCAGTGACAGGGGACACGTATTGGCTAGTGACCCTGCCACCAGACAATGGCTAGTAGTCAGTGCTCCATGGGCCTCACCATGATGAGATTCATCCACGCTGTCCATCCATTTCTCCAGTTCATTTTATGCTATTACACAAAAAATGAGGTATATCCAAATATCAAGTAGACCACATCGCAGGAAATTGTCTTAATTGAACTTCCACCATTAAAAACTAAGGGAGCGGATTAGGTGAGACCCCGGATACATCGAGGTGGGTGGGACCCCTGAATGTAGGACCCACTGTGATACATGTGACTACATCCACGCCATCCATCTGTATTGAAAGATCATTTTAGGGCATGATTCAAAAAATGAAGCAGTTCCAAATCCATGGTGGACCATAGCATAGGAAACAAGGGTGATTGACCATTAAAAACTTATAGGCCACAAAATCTTTGGATCAAGTTGATATTTGTGTAGTCTATTCATCTAGGTGTTTGTGACCTTATCAATAGGTTCCATAGAAAATAAACATTCCGGTGGATTCCATAAAGTTCCTAATGGTGGGGATTCAATCAATGACTGTTTCTGTGGTGTGATCCACCTAAGATTTAAGTCAGCTTTTTTTTTTTTTTTTTTTTTTTTTTTTTTTTTTTTTTTTTTTTATCATGCCCAAAATTGAGCTTTCAAAATGGTTGGATGATGTGGATTTAAGGAACATGCATCACTGTGAGCCCCACAGTCAGGGGTCCCACCCACCAAGGTGGATCTGGGGTCTCACATAATCCGCTCCCTAAAACTTATTCGGAACCACAAAATTTTTGGATCAATCTCATATTTGTTTTTTCCCCTTCATCCAGGCCTTTATGACCTAATCAATAAGTTGGATGTAAATCTCATATTTGTTTTTTCCCCTTCATCCAGGCCTTTATGACCTAATCAATAAGTAAGATGTAAATAAACATTACAGTGGGCCATATGAGGTTTTTAATAGTGGACATTCAATCACAACTGTTTTCCTGTGGTGTGGTCCACCTGAAATTCAGATCTGCCTCATTTTTTTATGGGCATGGATTTCCTGCAAAAGCCTTCCGCAGGAAGTTCATGGGCTGGGAACCAAGGTGGGCCCAAAGTGATTTTTTTGATAAATCCACTCCGTCCATTCGTTTTGGGAGCTTATTATAGGAAATAAAACAAAAATGAACTGGATCCAAGACTCAAGTGGGCCTCACTAAAGGAAAAAGGTGGGTAGGTAAATTACTATAGTTGAAACCTCCCTGGGTCCACAGTGATGTTTATATGACATCCATACCGTTCATAACGTCACTACTACTGGGATGAGCTGGAAAAACAAATATTATCCTGATTCGAAACTCCTGTGGCTCCACAATTATTTCAACTGTGGACATTCAATCCTCACGTTTTTGGGTCACTTGAGTCTTGGATCCGGTTCATTTTTGTTCTCATGTTGTAAAATGAGTTCCCAGAACGGATGAACGGGGTGGATTTATCAAAACACATCACTTTGGGCCCCACCTTGGTTCCCAGCGCAGGAACTTCCTGCGCATCCCTTTCGCAGGAAATCCGCGCCCTTTTTTTTTATTTTATCAATCCCTAAATGATCCGGAAAAATGTATGGACGGAGTGGATAAAACACATACATCCTCGTGGGGCCCTAGAGCACCAACCAGTATCCACTTGGCTAGTGGCAGCGTCACTAGTCAAATCGCGTCCAGTGACAGGGAATGATAATGATATGGATTGCCTACCGAGCAATCCAGCGGGAGAGCCGATTAGGTGAGACCCCAGAGCTAGCCTCACCCAAGATGGTGTGGCCCTTACAGTGGGGTTACAGTGGGGCCCACATTGATGTATGTATTATGTATCCACACCGTCCATCCATTTTTACATATCATTTCATGACATTATCAGAAAAATGTAGTAGATCCAATTATCAGTTGGAAGTGTTTTTACACTAGTAGAGCAGTTAGTCTTCAAGTGTAAGAAGGCTAAGGAAACAAAAAGATGAACAAAAATACAAAAGAAATAGATGTTTACACTCAGTCATTTCTCTTACTCAATGCATTTACGCATGCATGAATCTCTACAATACCAAGAAGCAGGGTCCAAAAGGAAGAAGGAGAAATAGAAGTTAGAGGAGTAGTAGAGAGTAGAAGTGGAAGTAGAAAGGGACTATGAGAAGGACAAGTAGAGTTCATATGACTTCCTCCACATGTGCATGTCTTACACATATGGGGATTTGAAGTCTTTCCTTATCATTAGAGTTGTACATGAGCCAAGCCAAACTAGTTTGACCCAAGTTTGGTTTGACTTGTTTATGTGACACCCTTTATTTAAGCTTTACATGAGCTGAGCTTCAAGCCTATCCCTACTGTTTGGTCCAGATCATACGAGCTTGAGCATGATTTAGTTTGGTCCAAATAGGGGTAGTTAGCTCTTTTTTTTTTTCTTTCTTTTGTTAAATAAATAATATACATAATACGAACTTTTATATATATATATATATATATATATATATATATATATATATATATATATATATATATATATATATATATACAAAGATAACACTACAAAATAACATTAAAAAAGACTAATATAAAAGTAATGATACTAAAAAAAATGACAAAAAATGGACTAAACCATGTTGTCCATCCTTTTTTACACTATATGTATTATATATCCACACTGTCAATCTGTTTTCTTTTTTTTTTTTTTTTTTTACACTATATGTATTATATATCCACACCGTCCATCTGTTTTTACATATCATTATATGACATGAACTAATGAATCATATCCAAAGCTCAAGTGGACCAAACCACAGGAAATAGTGTGCATTCATGTGTATGTATTATGTATTATCCACGTTGTCATGTATTTGTATTATCCACGTCGTCCATCCATTTTTGCATATCATTTTAGGACATGATCTCAAAAAATGAATCATATCCAAGGCTCAAGTGGATCACACCACAAGAAACAATGTGCATACAATCTACGAGCCGAATCAAATTGAGCTGAATCAAGCAAAGCTTCGAGTTGAGCCGATCCGTTATCGCCCTGGTTTGAGCTTGGTTTGATTTTTTAAATGAGCTTGACTC
The DNA here is from genome assembly GCA_003013855.2 of Liriodendron chinense. Taxonomy (NCBI): domain Eukaryota; kingdom Viridiplantae; phylum Streptophyta; class Magnoliopsida; order Magnoliales; family Magnoliaceae; genus Liriodendron; species Liriodendron chinense. The sequence goes on from ML058333.1 coordinate 9,689,747, forward strand.
CGAGGCTTGGTTTGGTTTAAACTTCTATTCGAACCAATCCAAGCGGCCGAGCTTTTTCAAACCAATTTGATCTAAGCTTTTGAGTTGGCTCGGTTTGTGTCCAGCTCTACTTATCACTCCCCCTTAAGAGAGAGAGAGAGAGAGAGAGAGAGAGAGAGATTCATACTCAATGGTGTTCCCTCTTGTTTAATGCATCTTTACAATAGGTAGAAGCCTAGTCCAAGTGGGAAAAGGAGAAATAAAAATTAAGGAGTATGAGAAGGAGAAGTAGATGAGTAGAAGAAAGAGAAGTAGACTTCATGTGATTTCCTCCATACTTGTCTAGCTAACATGTGTGGGGATATAAAAGGAGGAGCTAGAGTCATAAGGATGGGTGTACACAAGTATATATGATGCTTTGCTCTCCTGCAAACTTTGATATATGCTACCACGGAAAAAGTCTATTAAATATATTACCCATGTATATGCTTATGATTTGATCCTTCCACCATTATATAGCCACCTATCAGAAACTTATACCCCATGTTGACAAGTAGTAGATTGTCAAATCCAAGCTTTTAGAACATCATAAAGTGCAATTGAAAATATTTTAACCGTTAAAACAAAACATAATTCTTTGAAAACCTTCAAAAATTCATTAATATGTATTATTAATCACAATAATCCATCGACCCCGCATCTTATCCACCGATAACTGGTCAGCCATCCAAACTGAACAAGCGAAATCAGATGGTCAGGATTACTCAACCAATCTGAATTTGACTCATCAGGTTACCATGCATGCCTGCGAGTGTTCAGAAACGATAAGTATACATGGTGGTAAACTATAACTTGTGCTGTCGTTCATAAGGCCCGATCCAATACATGAACTTTTCTACGTGAAGCTTAATGTACAAATGAATGTGTGGGGCCCACCATGATGTGTGTTAATGACATCCAATGCGTGTCCTGTGCAAGCACTCCTGATTTTTTTTTTTTGGATGTCCATTCATCTAGATCGAATGCATTTTTTGACTGGATTAGAGCGAACATTTGAAAAAAAAATAAATAAATAAAGGGCTCCACAATACAAACTGTAAGGTATTTAATGGTGGCCGGGCAATCTATCCCAACTATTTCCAAGTATATTTGGAGGGCCCGTACACGATGGACGGATCAGATGTCATTAAAACACGACGGTGGTTCCCACACTCGGACGTAGAAATTAAGCTTAACAAGAAATAAAGTTTGTATAGTACCTGCAGGCCTGGTCATTCATTCCACAAACGTGCCATGCAATAAAGAAGCTTGCAGTTATAGAAAAACCTTCCCTCATGCACATAAACACACAAATATTTAAATAGCTCACCTCTTCTTTTTCTTTCAAGGAAGAAGAAGAAGAAGAAGAAGATGCGAAACTCATGGATTCCCACTCTGATGGTGCTCTTGCTACTGTTCAACATCTCCGAATCCGCAAACTTCTTCTCCTCAAGTAAGATAATCTTAAAGAACCGTTTACCCCAGCCATTTACAATCCAATGCTCGAATCCGTTTAGTGGATATTACACTACAAATTATCTAATGATGCCGGGAACGGAGCAGGATCTGGGATATGATTGGTTTAGCAACCTAGCAACCTTTTTCGATATAAATTGCAGATTACAGCCTTATGGGAAGAAGAAGCCATGTAATATCAGAATCTGGGCTGTGCGCAGTAATTACTACGATTGCGTGGGTAAAGGGTGCATATGGGTTTTCTATCCTCAAGCAATATACTATAGGAGCCTCGAGGTTCCTCGCCACCAAGGGAAACTCAACTGGTGTAAGTTCGATTAATGGAGGTGATGGTTATTAATGTAGTTAGTAGCATTCCCTAAATAACTAGAAACAAGTAGAAGATCCAGAAGATGATGGTAATAGCCAGGGGCGGAATGGTGAATCTTTACCTGTTGATGTATTTTACTTTGTATTTCCACAACCTCAAGGGGTCAAAGTAATAAAAGATAGGGAATTTTATAAAAAAATAAAAAATAAATAAATGGAATTTACAGTCTCTTTTACCTTCTTCGAAAAGGTTTTTAAAAATTCACCTCCTTCCACTGCCTTCCGTTGCATTTCTTTAACTGCCGGTTGGGTTGGCTGCTTGAGTGGGCCCCACCATGATGTTTGTTTATGTAAAAATCCATATGGACTATGAGGTGCGTAGACCCCGTATGTTATGCTAAGGTCCTAAAAATCATTAAGATCCATGATTCAAATGGACCATATGATTAGAAATAGTGTACAGTGTAACTTTGGTCCTCCACTAGCTATTTTCCATGTGCCATCTAACGTTTGGAGTGGATTTCTAAATTTTCATGTGCCATCTAACGTTTGGAGTGGATTTCACTTAATCATCTCAGTTGGACTCTTAAAAATAAAGGTTGGATATTTCTCTCCAGCTATTTTCTTTGGTCTACTTAAATCACAAGTTAGCAGTTTTTTCTTCTTCTTATATTTTCCTATGCCTAAGGAGCGGAGATTATTCAGAATAAAAAAAAAATTAAATTAAATGTCCCCTCTTGATTTTGACGGGCCCACTCTAATGTTTATGTAAGATCCACTCGGACCATTGGATATTTAGTGTCATAATGGGCTAGGTGGACAAAAAATAAATAAAACAAATTCCACCTGACCTGTTGTTCTTGCGGGCAAATCAATGGAAAAACTTGATAGAGAAACATCAGCCATTGATTTTTTCAGGGTCACCATCATAATTATATAAAATCTACTCCAACCATTAAATTTTACATAAAAAATTAGGCTAGTGGTCCACAAATCAGATCCAAACATACATCAGACCCATCTGTAATGAAAACCGATTGAAGTGCGAGCATGGCCCTGTACACTGTTTTAGATCTGGTGGAAAGCTGCTTTTTAGGCCCTTGGCCTAACATGACGTGACAGAACTGGTGGTCGGGATGGATTTTACTAAACATCACGGTGGAGCCCACCCGAGCCAGTGACCAGGAATGATAATTATATGTATCAATAAGGTAAAACCTTTTTAAAAAAAGGCGCCGGAATGTTAATTCCATATTAATAAGTAGTTTTGTTTTGTAAAATTCCCTTCTTAAAAAAAAAAAAAAAACAAAAAAGAGTATGATCACTTAGTGGCAGTGCAACTTGTTGTACCGTACAATCTTTCCTGCCAACACACCTTCGTTGGAAATCAATACCGTGAAAACGGTGGGCCCCACAATGAAGACCTCTCTTCTGGAAAACCAGGATGATCTGCTTTATAGGTTAGCCACACCTATGTGTTGAGTCAGATCAGTTGTCCATTCATTCCAAGGGTACTTCCCACCTGATCAGTAGAATGGCCTATTTTTTTTTTCACGTGATCTCCACAGTAGGGCCTACTGATATAACGGCACTGATGCCCTACACTGGTAGGGTAGCAAGTTAGCGGGAAATGGTACGGTACTACGAGAATCTGACCAGTTATCTGAAAGAAAAGAAACGGAAAAGGGACGGTCGAGTTCCACCGTTCTGATTTCTGCATGTATTCACTGCAGATGTAAATAAATGATACTCAGGCTCAGTATGACACTTCATATACAGGGACCCAGAAATCGTACACGTGCTATATGTTAACTCAAGGCAGCTCTCTGTCATAAGGTCACAATCCCAACAAAAGATTGGTTCAAGAAGCCTAACCTCTGATTCTTGAACACTTGTTTGTGGAAATAGGACACTTTGATATTTTTCATTTTCAACCGTCCAATAAATGTCCACGGATCTGATGGTCAGATAATTAAATAAAATTAATTTGGACGTCTGCACTTAGTACTATAATTTGGACTGTTTATTTTGACTACTTGCAGGCTACTTGTACCATTTCTAAGTAACTTTAAGTTTGTGTGTATCATCTATCACACTCTTCCAGAGTATCAAAGTTTTTTTTGACTGGGAGAAGCAACGTACTACAATTGTTCCATGTCTCATCAGCAAGTGATTTAGGCGGTCCACCAAATTAGGCCATCCATCTGGTGGGTCGTGGGGCCCAAATGTACTATTTGAGGGAGAGAGGCAGAATGTCTCAGCATTTAAAGGGGAATATCGGACCCTCGACCTGAGTCTTTGCATTGTACACTAGGGTGGGACCCATCGTTTGTAGGCCATTGCCTTGTCGCATCCCACAGTTAATGGACCACGCACGGAAAGTTTCCAAGAAAAGACAATCCCAACGGTTCGTTTTGTGGCATATATATCAACGGTTAAGAAGAGAAGTACATCATCAGTCTACATTCAAACTTTAAAAAAAAAAAAATCCCAACATGGATGGTTCAGATCTTCCAATCCAGGAGTGTTTTGGGACATGGTCCATCAACTGTAGGAGCAAAAGAACCAATAGTATGGATTGCTTGATCCTCGGGCCCACTTCTCACAAATCAAAGTAGAGCGCGAAAAAAAAAGAAAAAAAGAAAAAAAAAATCGTATTTGAATTTCTTTCATATTGTGAGCACTACTGACCACCCAAACAACATCCCACAGGCTCTCCAAATCTCACCCTTTCATCTATCTACTTCTCAGATTGGAATCGTGTCCGTTCACAAATAACTCAGCCGCAGATCCAACGGTGGATAGTCTTTCCCAACATCAGCCAACAACGCCATCTCCATCCGTTCGTTCCTCACCAATCTCACCTTCTCCACACCGTCCGATCCCTCGTACGAACGCAAAGGAAACAGCTGCAGCGTTTCAATCCCTCTCTCCCCGCGACCATCCGTACAATCTGCCAAACGAAGAAAAGAAACAACAATAAAAATAAAAATCTCTCTTTATTTACTTATTTATTTCGGTTTTTTAACGTACGTACGTTTAGTAGAGATATGAGCTTGTGTTTGGACGGCTGAGATCCTGCGGCGCTTCTGGCGGTCTCTAGCTTTGTGATTCTGGAACCAGTAGAAGACGTTCTTACTCTCGATCTGACCGTAAGAGCTGAGGTGAGTCGAGATGCACTGAATCTGATCCGTCGTGGGAGTTCGAAGGCCGGATCTAAACAGATCCGTCAGAATTTTAACCTGTTCTGCCGTTGGATTCCAGCGGCCCCCACCACCACCGCATTTCCCACCCTTGATACATACACCTGACATTCCTTCGTCCATATCTACGCCTCTCTCTCTCTCTCTCTCTCTCTCTCTCTCTCTCTGTTTCTATGATCGGATCTTCTGTTTTTCTCCTTTCTGAGAGCAGCTCTGAACTGGAAGATCCGGGTATCTATCCATATATATAATAAGAAAACACTTTGGTACGTCGCGCTAGGTATACTGGGGTTACTTTCAATACCGTGGGAGAAACAACTTAAAATGTGAAAGATCCACACCGTCCATCACGTAGCACATCATCTATTTATCGTTGATCCCATGATTCAGGACGATTCAACTCTTAGGTTGGACACCCAAAAAATGATTCCAAAACCTCTAAAGTCATGTCGTATGGACCACCTGAATTTTATAATGCTGTAGTTTTGGTCTAATGCTTTCCTCCTGATGAGTTACATCAGATGAGTGGACCGGATTTCATATAAAGTTTATGATGAGTTCTACAAAAAAATAATGGTCGGCCTTCTATCCCAATTGTTTCCTTTAGTTTGGTCTAAATGAGACTTGGATGATGCTTAATTTTAGGTTCAATGGTTAAACTGAGGAATAGTACCTTATGGACGGCGTAGATCGAATGGAAGTTTTATCCGCGTGTGTGTCAGTTTGCGAAAGTAACCACGATAAGTATCTAGCGCGAGTTACCTCAGCGCGGCTCATATAATTCGGTGGAATTGATATTCACACCCCCTCTTCGATCTTTGCATTCACATCATTTTGAATTTTTGGAATAGAAATAGTACAATTTTGTACTGCTTTTCGTTCCCGAAAATGGGAAGTGGGTCTGATGGGAATCAATCAAGTGGGTGTTAGTCGGAGTTCCCTGAAATAAGGTGGCTAGATCACTACGGTGCTTTCTCTCTAGTGTTATTTAACTGGTGGTGATTAAGAGGTCCCGTAATTCCACACGCGTGTAGAGACTTAAACATACACGCGCGGCCTCACGTGCAAATATGAAACTCGTGTGAAGTCTGAGATTTTAATCAGGTTGGAAATAATGTTTAGATCTTATTGTACCCAAAAAAATCAGACAAATTCAATCTCAGGTGGGCCACAACTTGCAAAGTAAATTGAGGGATAAAAATTTGTTTCTAGCCGTTCATTTGGTTTGATATCTCATGGCCCATCAGAGTGGGCCACAACTTGCAAAGTGAATTGAGTATTAAAAAATTTGTTTCTAGCCATTGATTGGGTTTGATATGCCGTGGTCTATCTGAGCTGTGAAATGGGATGATTTTTATCTCTGAAGATATAAAAAGTGTATTTCACCTGATATAAAGCTAAAATCTCGTACAATTGTCACAATGTTACGAAATGGTCCGCGTGTGGACGTGCAGGGACCTCACACGCGCGTGTAATTAGCAAATCTCAATGCTAATGCCAGGTATGCTTGGCATGCGTGTAGGTTAACGTGGACCGTGTAAATGGTGCTCTACATTTTTTATGGGTACTCTACAATCCTAACGCTGTGATGAGTTTTCTACGATAGGGCCCACTATTTTTAAAGAACGGTCACCTAAGGGAGATCTGTACACAACGATGAGTGAATCTAGCCTCATTGTCCTGATTTTGGACGGTTTGGATTTGATATACATGTATGTTGGATGAATCACCAAAGTTTAAGAAAAGGCGAAGGAAGCACATGCTGGTCCAACCGATAATGAGGAGATGAAATGTTTGTTTTATTCTTTGAGGTTTGCAGCAGACGTACTGTTGTATGATAAATCAGGAGGACTATAGCCGTTGGATCTGGGGTCATGCTTAGTGATCCGTGCCGTTGATCTGGTGAGATATACAGCTAATCTAGTGAGATGTACAGTTGATGATAGATGCACTAAAAATCTTCAAGACTGGGAGATCCTAAGCCTTATATCAATGGCCAAAAATACGGTTCATATTCGAAGGAAAAGAATTAAGTGATAAAAAGGTGAAATGTTCCACTCGTAGAGTTTTTCTTTTTGGGTATCTCCACCCTTTGTAAGGTTCATCAAACGAACGGTTTGGATCATTGGAACATGACTACAGATGCAACGGTTACATACATTGAGATGTAAGGGAGCAAACCTCTTGTCCTATTTTATTTTTGTTTATTGAAAGAACAGAATCGTTGTTGTTTTAGATCTGATTTGTTTATTTGTAATGCCTTGATTTTAGTGGAAGGTGATGAACGGATCCGATTGTGTTTTTCTTGGTGGGGCTTGGTTTTTTGTGCAGACAGAGAGGAGACATGAGCAAAAGCTGCCACTGTTCAACGTTTTGGACGGAGAGACATACATTGGTAAATATTTTAATCTGTGGCTGCCAAACGTTTAAAAGATCGAAATGAATATTCCCAAATCGCGATTCGTAGGAGTTTGGGGCAGAGAAAATTACAATCTCAATCACTGTAGGCAGCTTTCCTTTCTTCCTTTTTCTCTTTAGGGTTTTGCTCGTAATCAGAGCTCGTTCTGCATGCATAGAAATGGACCGTTCATCTGCTAGGTCATACTGTAAACGGACCATGTTGCGTGAATCATGCTGACTGGTCGGTTACAGCCATTGATTATTTACAATGAATCCGGGCCGTTGATGTGCTTTTCCATTCCCACTGCCCACGCGGATTGCGTCCTACCCCCGCCCGTCTCCGGCTGGGAATGGGCAGGAGTTTTGAGTGGCCACCGTGATGAGTGGGTTTTATCCACACCGTCCATCCATTTCTCCTTATCATTACAGAAATTGGGCCCAAAAACGAGACAGATCCAAGACATAGGTGGACCACACAATGGGGATTAAACTCTCACCGTTGAAAAATGCATGGGGGCTACAAAAGTTTTGGTTCGAGCTGATATTTGTGTTTTCCCTTCATCTAGGTCTATGTAACTTTATGAATAGGTTGGATGGAAGATAAACATCACGGTGAGCCATAAGAAAGTTTGAACGGTGAGAATCATCACCACCACTGTTTCCTGTGGTGTGGCCCGTTCCCAGCTGGAGACGGGTGGGGTTAGGACGCAATCCGCGTCCCCTCTTCAATGCCACTAATCATCCATTTGGTATGATTTCCGGTCCTTGTTACGTTCATGTTAGCACCCAGAAGAAGGATGGTTGAACTCCATATTTCTAATGGAGATATGATATTTACACCAACCTTTTTTTATGCATAGGTCTGTTTTTAACACCGTCGGTGATATTATATCATGGCTTTGTACCATGCAGTTGAAAAGTTTAGAAAGAAAGAGCGTATATATCAAAATGGGTGGGAGTAAATATAATGAGTTATCTGATACTCTGGCAGATACAAAGCTTGATACACAGGCACTCAGAAATTGTACATGATGGATATATAACTGAAATTAAACCGCGAAAAGTGTACACCTGCTAGCTGCTAGGTCATCATACCAAAATCAGATTGGTTGAGCAATCATAATGATGCAGGCGTTGCTGTGGTAAAAATGAAATTAGCAACCTTAAATATTAAAAATTAAACCCTAAAAATGTATTAAGAAACAAAAATTGAAAAATTGTGCAAAATGAAATTGGTTGTCGGTGGCACCTCAGGTAAGACCGAAACCAATCGAAGGAAACTTTAGTGGCACTAAAGTTGGCCAAAACTTCACAACATGGGGTTTTTTCAATCCTCTAATATTCGGTCGGACCGAAGCTTTTGGTTGGGACCGAAAATTGCTGAAATATGCCAAATTTTGTTGATTCTTCTTTAGGTTTTTCCGATCCATTTATGTTAGGAATGTGTAAGATCCACGTCCTTCATTGGGGGGTTCTTGTCCTACATCACACAATCTGTGATTCATTGATTTGATAAAATAGCACAATTTCTATCCACCAATCGTATATAAGAAAATAAGATAACCTTAATTTATGGTTCACGAGGACATTTTAATTTGTTTATATGCATGACTTCTATTGACTTAGAGCAAGTTTATGATCATAGGGTTTTCAGAGAGTTAATTAATTGGTGGTTATTGAAAAGAAAGAAGTTTAAGAGGACATATTCACCTGGTTAAGAAAATGTAAGAGGAGGGAGCAGTAACAAATTTGAGGACCACTGGTGGAGAAAATGGCGAGATTCAATTTACTATGGACTTTCATCTGGGGTCATCACTAAGCTTGTACCTCTTTGCATTGGTTATGGACGAGTTAATGAATCATTTGCAGAAAAAGGTCCTAATTTATATGTGATTTATAGATGATATAGTAAGAAGGGGGGGGGGGGGGGGATTTGCAAAAGGGTTTTGTAGAATGTAAAGAATTTAAAATTAGTCAAACTAAAACAAAGTATATGTAGTGCAATTTTAATAACAATAAGAGTGAAAATAGCGAATTAGTTAAGATCCTGGCCAATTTTCTATTAAAATGACCATGTTTGATATCTTGAGTCAATTAATAATTTAATAGAGTTGATGATTGAGAATGATGTTGCCCACAAAATTCAAGTTGGATGGTCATATAGAAAATGAAAAGTCAAGATTGCATGAAGAAACAAAATAGGTCCAAGAGGAACCATCTACCGGATAGATCCCACTTTGTATCATTTATGATTCCAAATTAGCTCTTTGGTTTGATGTGCCATCTTTTTTTCTCTCTTTCTTTCTTCTTCTTCTTCTTCTTCTTCTTCTTCTTCTTGGTGTGCCATCTAGAGCTTCTAAAATATAGACATAAAATTTGGCATTCATAGGTTGGCTCGATCGGATTGGTGTGATTCTTGCGCCATGGCCTTCTCTTAATGGTGTTATTGAAAGAACCATCTAGATTGATGAAAATGGGTATCCCACACGTAAATTAAAAGCTTGAAGGACATTTAGTGCCCGTTTGGTTGTAGAATGCAAATTTTAGAGAAAATCTAGATTTGAATGTTGGAATCTAAAACTGTCGAAACTGGATTGGAAACTCAGATTCCATCTAGAACTTGCTCTTTGGTTAAAAACTATGTGATCTTTTATTTTCTCTTTTTATTTTTATGGAGTCAATCATCACATAGTTAAAAACTTGCTCTAGAACTTACTCGTGGAGGACGTGGTAGGTCGATCACCGTCTCCCTAACCGATAGTTTCTCGAATCCACGAGAAGAAATAAAAGATAAAAAGAGAAAATAAATTCCGAATAATTGCTTTATTGATGATTGACCATAAAAACGGAATTACAATGCATATAAATAGGAAACTAACCCTAGGTAAAGTATCAGAATCCAACTCCAACTTAAACTCCTAGAAAACGCAACTTACTATAAATAGAAAACTTACTATTTATAGAAGTCATTTAGTCCTACTAGAACTCTTGGTTTTCGGCCAAAAATAGAAAGTTATCAAACGGCCTCAACCACGTTGTTCTACTAAATATTCTATGCCATTTTCATGTTGGGCACTAATTCTAAAGCCTTACAGATGCAAAGTTATGATCGAATTAAAACTTACTATAAATAATAAAACTGAAAATAAACTAGCCTAATGACCGTCGATACGATCGACTCTCGTGATTCCGGCCTAGAGAACCCGGCATAGTGGGGTTGGTTGGCTAAAGTAGCTCGAGCTACCCCAAATTGATATATTATACGTCCCGTAACTCATTCCGGATTGACGGTCCGGATCACTTTCGATCCCTACCGGTCTTCTTTTGCTCCATCTAGGCCATGAAATAATCAGCGACCCGTTCTACATCAGATCCATATTCTGTTTGGTTGAAAACTGTGTAGACCAAATGTTGCTTGCGGCATGGCCCACTTGGGCTTCGAATCCACCTGAGAACTTGACCCCCAGCCTATAGTAGTCCCGTAAAACAAATGGCCAAGTTGGATGGAAAATAAACATTATAGTGGGCCCTAGAAAGTTTTTAATGGTGAACGTTCAATCAACACTGTTTTCCTGAGGTGCAGTCCACTTGAAATTTAGATCTGCCTCATTTTTTGTCTAATGCCCTTAATTGAGCTCTAAAAATGAATGGACCACATAGATTAAAATGCATACATTATAGATGTACAACGCATACATTGGTGTGGGCACTACCATAGTGACACTCACTTCTGCCTCTTTTTTCTTTGATAGAAAGAATCCCATACACTGTTTTCACTAATCCCAATTCTAGCCAATTTAGGTTTTAGATGGAATCCTATTTAGCTGGAATTTGCCACCAAACACACCAGTTAAAATTGGATTCCAACCAACTAGAATCCAAATTTTAAGCTGGAACCAGGTTTCTAGATGCCAACCAAACGGCCCAAACATTAGAAAAACCTATACCTATAGATTCCATATTGCACATTTAGGCTCGTAGTTTGATCTGACCGTAAACATTTAATTATCCTGACCATATGCATGTTGGGCCCCACTGTAAATGAATCATGTCTCAAAATTTTCCTTGATGGGATAATCCTATAACCTGTCAACTTATGGCTCGACAATATTAGACTGTCAGCAAGAAGAAAAGACACCAATGGTCCATATTTATTGACGACCCAGATCTGTGGTAGGATCATCCAATCCGGGAAGAGTTATGCGCCATGTCGCATCCACGGTGGGACCCAACAAATTATTAATCTGGAGAGTGAAGGATCATATAGAATCCTTAGCTTTGAAGCCATGTGCAGTTTGATTAGCGATTTTAAAAAGAGATCAGCAAGTTGCATTTGTTTCTTGCTTTGGCAAAGCTATCCTTTTCTTTTTTCAATGAGTTGATAGTTGTTTAATGGTAGGCGATGCCTTTTTAAGTTAGTCTTAGTCAAGAGAGATATTATATAAGGATATGTTAATAAATTATTAAAAGGTATTAACATAGTCATGTTGGTCGGTCCACTTAATTTAATTCCACGCACGGAAAATCCGTTTTGCGTGCTTCTACAATTCCCAAGGCATATATACTTTTGCTTTGTCCATGCAATGTCCATACTCACATATAATATTTGTACATATACATATGTATGTACTTTTGCATTGAGAGAGAGGTGTGTTTGCCGAAGCAATGTCCATACTCCATATGTAATACATGTGCATATGTACACATCTATGTACTTATGCCTTGAGAGAGAGAGAGAGAGAGGGAGAGAGAGATGCTAGCACGAGTAAGGGCTGAGAATGCATGCATTGTGTGTGACCATCATCGTGTTTATTTAATACATGCTCCTTGTCTGCAGTTGTTAGATTAGCTAGACATCCGAGTTGGAAACTAGCTAGAAGTAGAGTTAGGTTTAGCTTAGAACTTTATTGAGGCAATAAGGAAAACCTCTCTAAATAAACAAAATATGGGATATTTTAGACGGTTAATAAATTGATTGTGTTTCCCTAGACTGAAATATTCCTCAATATCTTTTTTCAGCCCATGTTATGAAAGAGTTGGATTAGATCATACTCAAGCCACTTGTGGATGATCAAGTTCATGAACTCTCAAATTTCTATTACTTGGGCCATTTGCAAGGCAATCAACAACTACTTATCACATGGATTTCTTAGGCATATCCATCTTTTTCTGGCCATCCATACATGTGGCCGCAATGGTGCAAGCATGACCCATCTTTCATGTTGCAATTAGATTATCTTTAGGGCACGTTTAGATTGAGGATTATTACAATAATGTAATGACAAAGTACCACCCAGGTGGACACTCAACTCACACTATAAACAGCCCTTAAGATAATATATCAATAGAGGCATATTTGCTACTCCTAGGATTTGAACAATTGATCATCTACTCTATATCATAACAAACCACCACTAAATCTAAAAGTGCCGGCATTAGAGGATGGTATATCAATGTAAATCAAGGGACTTAACACTCCAACAATGGTAAAATCATAATATGAAACTTTTCCATTACTTTAATGGCAAATCATCATACTATTGCATTGATGTGCTTATTTGGATTCAAATTTTTATGATAATACAATTGAAAAATGAAATAATTATAAAATTCTTTACATATCTCTTGAAAATGTTCGCATTTAATCGACAATTATCCTGTTTGGTTTCACAGTAGTAAAATTATAACAATGACCTTTTCTTATTAATTACCATGGTAATCCCCATTCAAACACTGCCTTAAGTTAGACAAGAAGGAAGCATACCCTCAATTTAAGGGTTAATTCTTCTTGATTAAATGGGATGCCCATTATCCAATTTACTTTTCTAACGAAACACAACCTTATAAAGCAAAGCAGATTTTTGGACCTACATTATATGGGTCATAATATATATATATATATATATATATATATATATATATATATATATATATATGAGTCACTCTCAAGTGCAACTGGTTGGACTGCAATTTGCAGTCCACCCATTAGATTTCTTCCAACCGGTTAAGTGCTTGTGAAATCCAATCCTCCTATTAGGTTGGCCCCACCACGAGGATCCCCTAGTGCACAAATCAGCCCTATCCAATCATTAAGTGACCTACGATATAGAAAACAGTGTACAGCCATTGATTAATAGCAAAATACAAGTGTGGTACGCTGGGTTAGTGGATGCAGCTGATTTTTGTAGGAACTGTTCCTTGTGGTGGGGCCAACTTATTAGGAGGATTGGATTTCACAAGAACCTAACAGGTTGGAAGCAATCCCCTAGGTGGACTGCAAATTGTGGTCCAACCGGTTGGACTTGAGGGTGCCTCTATATATATATATATATATATATATATATATATATATATATATATATATATATATATATATATATATATATATATATATGGACCAACTGACCATCCAATATTGGCTTGCATTTAAATGAGTACTTTTTTTTTTCTTTTTTGTTAGTCATGCAACACACCCACCCTTTTAGTTGCACAATACACCCACATGATTAGTCACATGATGCACCCACCCACCGGTGAGGTTAGTGTGTCTCCTTAGCACTACTCGAACCTGAGACTTGCTGTTGAAATGCCTAGGTGAAACATTCAAAGCGAATACTTGAGAAATAAAGGAGTCAATGTGCCACATGGATCAACCAGGGAATTTCCATGTGTGTGAGCAAAAAATAGTGCAACTATTTTCATCATGAATAGGGCCCACTAAAATGACGGATCAGAAGATGGACCATTCAGTCAAATGGGTCCCATCCAACAAAAAAATGTTGCCCAAATAAATAACCATTGAAGGGGGAAATTGGAGTTAGGCCAATGTCAACGACTGAACTGGCAAAGCATTCTCTTCATATATTAATAGAGAAAAGGATAGCAATGAGGACAGAGAATAAGACGAAAGAGGCTTAGAAAATGTAATACCAACAAGCTAAAATTATTAAAGGTGCATATAAAAGACTTCGAGTAGAAAGGAGTGCAATAGTGCAATCGGTTAAAGCGTATGCTGTCGGCTCTCATGTCTTTTTCCTTGTTTGGTAATTGAGAAATGCTGACTCGACAGATTACTATTGACTTCACACGTGCCAACATGGATCCTGTGTTCCGGATGGGGTGTGGGGCCTACCAGACAGTGAACATGCACTGGTCCGGAAATCAAGGTCCACTCATCAGGTGGTTTCTTTTTTTAATATTTTAGTTCCCTGATGAACTTGTGGCCCACCTGATGATGTTGGTCGGCCTGATTTTTGGGCTATGGAATATTCACCGTTGCGCCCATCTGATGAATGGCTTGGATCTCTTACGCTTGTGACGTGTTGGCATCCGTGCTGCAAATTGCCTCGCCTGGTACTTTCTTGGAATTTTGGTTGGAAAATTGCTATACGTGTGATGGACATGCAGGCTTTCGGCACACGTGTTCCAAATCAGGTCCATTAAACAAGTAGGGTGTACTGTAAATATTCAGAAGCTCTAAAATCAGGTCTGTCCACTAGTCAGGTAAGCGACACATGTATGTTGAATATGGAAAATTGATCATTTTCTGCTGACCATCCATTTTTTATGATACATGCCTGAACGGTGATTAACGGAGCAATCTGTTTTCTGTGCCAGGGCCACTTCACGTTGGCCCAAACTGATGGATCGCATGGATCTCACACATGTGCTACATGTGCTTATAGGTACCGTCCATCTCACACGATCGCTAGTACACTTTCCAGCGTGCCAGCGTTGCACATAGATGTAAGATCCAATCCATCCATCTTAGTGGTAGCACTATATAGATGACCTTTCTGGAGAATCAGATCAGTTCAATAGTCTTGTTGGACACAGTATAAAATTAAAAAAAAAAAAATCTGTAAAAACTCTTCCCCGAAATTTTCTGACCCAACCATCTCTCTCTAACATCTACACGTTCAGATTCAACTAATGAACGGCTTGGATTTCGCACCCAGTTGCCACACTCGCTCTTATGGTAGGACACGCGCATGGGCTACACAAAGCTCTGCATTTTCTTAAAGAGGTTTCCTACAATACATCCCCACACATTGCAATAAGATACTTCGGGCTTTAACCTTTCATTATAATCATATTCCAATGATCCGAACTGTTTATACAATGAATCTCACTTTGTACGGTGGATATAAAGAAAATAAGAGCTTTAAATTGGATCATTTCAACCCTTTGATAAGTTGGATAATTTCTTAAATATGGACGGTCATCTTAATCTTTGTATTTTGAAATTTTTATAATGTAATACCTCATTCAAGAGCTTCTCTATCAAATAAACGGTTTGGATCATTGAAACACACAGAAGTATAACGGCTATAATAAGATGTATTCTATTGCAACTTTCAAGCCTCTGTACTAACGCCTTCTTTTGAGTGCGATTTAAAAAGGAAGCATTTCGGGGCGTGGAACGAAATTCAAAGGGAGTGAAATGTTTTTCAGTGAGAAACGCGGAGACTGAGTTTTTGAGGGCCTTGTTTTTTAGTTAGAAAAATCGCACGCGTGAATTCAAGGCGACTCAGCTTTCTGTCTTTCTCTCTTGTCGTCATCCCACCTCTTTCCATCTCGATTCTTGCGCACGTATCCCATCAGGAAGCCTGACTCGGATGCTTCCAGGGCTGACTCACCACGTGAGTATAATCT
This sequence comes from Liriodendron chinense, assembly GCA_003013855.2. Taxonomy (NCBI): domain Eukaryota; kingdom Viridiplantae; phylum Streptophyta; class Magnoliopsida; order Magnoliales; family Magnoliaceae; genus Liriodendron; species Liriodendron chinense. The sequence continues at coordinate 9,705,808 of ML058333.1, forward strand.
ACACCGTTCATCCAGATGATCCACGCACTTTCCACTTTGAAATCTCAGCTCAACATGTAAATATGGTTACACTCAACGGTTGATAAACTCAGTTTCAAACTCCCCTCTGCATGGACGGCCCTGATCTTGGATTAATGAAGTTTGAGCCATGTGGTCCATGAATGGTTGGGCATTCTGGATGAACGGCCTAGTCGACGGACACGCTTCATATTTTCGCATGCACTTCAAGACCCAAAGCACAAGAAGCGACAAATGACGATGTGTCGCATATGTTGAGATCTGGGCTATTCATCTTTGGGCCCCACCGTGCTTGTGGCTTCCTTTTGAATCTTTTCAGGGCCGGGAGTTGGTAGTGGGCCGTTTACTCTGACTCGTGTAACCCAAAGCTCTGTGGGGGCTCACTGCGATGTCTGTGTGATATCCACTCCGTCCATCAGCTGCATCACCCCTTGTCAGGCTCAGGGTCCAAAACTCACCTTCATTCAAGGTTCTCATGGACCACACAATTAAAAACAATACACAGGGCAGATCTCACCCTCCAAATTATTTCCTTTGGTGTAGTCGATGTGGACCATGAACTTGCCTGATTTTTAGGGACCAGGTGTGCATTTTCATGTGGCATCCAACGGTTGTTGTCATTTTCATTTAATTATCATTGTGGGCCTCATAAGAGTCAAGGGAAGACATCTCTCCCGACATTATATTACATATTCCTTCCTTCACTTGATTTATTCCTAGGCTTCGGCCAATCCATAGTGGAGCCTGGAAAATGAATGATGTGGATCAAGCCCACCTCATACGGGCCCCAACAATGAGAGGTTGGATTTTATGGTTAATCATGAGGGCCCCACCGTCATATGGTCGGCCCAACTATGATATATATATATATATATATATATATATATATATATATATATATATATATATATATATATATATATATATATATATATATATCCAATTACATGCTTAGTAAACTTTAACCATCATAACCCCTATCCATTAGCCTGGCTATATCTATAGCTGTCTTTGCTCATGCTCGAACATCAGGTGGGTTTCCTCCGAGTCTTTCATATAATCTAGTGTTACATTACAACTACCAGACTCTAACCATGAGCTTGACAACTAACTGCCCACTCTCTGCAATTCTTCCCATGGAAACATTCTACCTCCTATATTGCATTTTACTAAACCGTTGTTATCATGACTGCCACCTCACTTTCTTCCAGTGTGGCACTTTCTTACAGTTAATGCATACACCTAAACATGTGAGGGACAATGTCCCATGGTAGACATCATTCGCTCTACATTTACACCATGTATAATAGCTGGTGCATTTGTCATCCTACCGATTCGCCAGCAATGATAATATCTTAATTATGTTTATGAAGAATAAACAAGTTAGGCTTGAAATGTATTTCACAATGAACTTGTCTTAATTCATTCCCTATAGATAGAGAGACATCTATAAAATCTCCTAATAAAATTAATTTTATCCCCAAAGCATGTCCTCTCGTTCTTTGTAGAGATGCTGATAGCTTGATCATGGCTTCATGTTTGTTGTTTGAGATTAGAGGTGGCAGCTTGTGTTCAAAGATCAGAGGTTTTAGTGGAAAGGCTGAGAAGTTTGGATATTTTGTTTGAGAAGAATTGGTTATTGGTTTTATGTAAAGGTGAAAGTTTGAAAATGCAGGCAATGTAGCAGCAACTAGCCATGGGAACGAATGAGGCCTGAGCAGCGAAGGAGCCGAGAAATGTCTCTTTGCGGCTGGTATGCGAAGTTTTTCTGGGTCTTTGCTTGTGTGGGTGGAGTCCTATTTTGGGCGCTGTCCAAATCTCTTGGGTTGGAATCGAAGTTTGTGGAGGCTGGAAAAAGTGAATGCTACAAATGCCAACCGTTGCATCAGATGTGTGTTTGGGTCCTTGTCTCATTGGTAGACTCTGCAGAGTTTCAACAAGGGTGTCTCAGTCTTGAAACCCTTTAGTGGTGAAAATCCACGCTGCTGACAGCACCAGTGGGTGCGTTGCATGACTGACCGAAAAAACAATGGGCCTTAGATTGGCATTTACAAAACAGATATATATATATATATATATATATATATATATATATATATATATATATATATATATATCAGTGAGGCTCATTGTTTTTATGGTGTTCACCGAAAGGTACATATTTGTCCATCTTTTTATTCATATCAACAAGGTTACCAGTGGTGTGCACCATTTAATATATACATATACATATGACAAATCATCATAGGACAAAACTTATTATTCATTGAACCAAAAGGAAATATATTCCAACATTAAAGATATGTAACACACAACATTTTTAAAATGGCGCCAACTCATCTACTGCACATGATCATAAATTGGAAACATCAAACCGTAGGCCTCATCATGGATGAAGCACGCCAAAAAATCATAGTGGTGGGAATCATCTAATTTGGCATACATGCATGCATGCTTTGTGTGCGGTGGAAGAATCATCACCATTTAAGGCATGGCAAGGAACTTTAAAAATAAGTCTTGTCTGAATATGCATCTTCTCCTTAGATCTGGTTACATGTGCTCGCTATGTCAATCGCGTGCTTACCCAACGTCATTCCAAATCTAAACACTCCCGCAATCGAAATATTCTGGCAAGAAAACAAGGAATATATATATATATATATATATATATATATATATATATATATATATATATATATATATATATATATATATATATATATATATTATCACCAGTAGAAGATCATAAGGTTGAGAATGGGCCGAGTCGAGACCAAGTGTTGCTAGCCCAACTAGTTTTTGTGACTGGTTCCGGAGCAGGTCAGGCATGGGCTAGCCCATTTAAGTAAATGGTGAGGTTTATTTTGGAGCTTGCCAAACCTAACCTACCTGTGCAGCTAATAAATCAATCAGGCCAAATGACTTATAACTACACGTGGATTACCTATAATAGAGGTTACAAAAATCTCATATGATAATAATGTCTCAATGAAAAAGTACTATGTGGGCATGTTAGATGTGAAATTCATGGTGAGAAGTAAAGATTTTCCAATATGAAATGATGAGTTTGGCCTTTTCACTATCAGTCACAAATTAAACGTGCACATGGAGCTTTGTCATTCCTGTACATGGGAGTTGTGGAATTGCTAGTTACAAGCCATCGATATCTCACCCAAACCATGACATGAAAGAGAATAATAAAAGATTAGGTATACTTCTATTCGTATCGTCAAGTATATAGCTGGGCATGTATTCGTCATTCTTAAATCGAAGTTGGTTCAGGCCAGCCGGTTGGATCAGTGAGCCCAAGCTGATTACAATTACATGGGTCAGGTTAGGTCATACTTAGGCTTGATTATTTTCAAGTGGATTGAGTTGGATCCCAGGGTTAAGCTTGTCTACAGATTGAGCTTGGGTTGGGTCCTGTAGGACCTGCACCTAAGCTTACTAGGTTCTGGACTTGCCATGACTAGGTTCTTTTGGGTCCAGGTCTAGTTTTTTGGGTTGGGTCCTATAGTACCTGCACCACAGATGGCTTCTTTTTGGGTCCCATACCTACATTTTGGTGTGGCATTTAATGGTTGGAGTGGATTAAATATAATCATCCTGTGGTGGGCTTTGTAAAAATCAAAAGTGGATCTTTCTCCCAATTGTTTCCTTTTGATTTGACCCACTTGAATCACAAGTCAGCCCTTATCCCAAGCCTAAACTGGCATGCATATCTAATGGTCATGGATCTCACGTAAGATCATGGTGGACTCTATAAAAAATCAAGGGTGTGTATAGTATAAGATGTTCTTTTTTTTCTTTCTTTTTTAATATGTTAGTAGAAATCTTTGGATATTTGGGAAAGGGACGTCCATCTTTAATCGTTTTTACAGTACTGTGATGTGGAATGTGAAATTCAATTCAACCATTAGATGTATAATCTCGCATTAGGCTCAAGGCTAAAAAATCAGGTAGACATGTGCCGGCAAACTACACCAAAGGGTTGGGGAGGGAGACATCAACCCTTGATTTTATAAGGTACACTGTGATGATTATACAAAAGTCACTTTAATAATTAGATGCCATACCACATTTAAGCATAGGCCTAAAAATCTGGCTCATCAATGATTAATGCCAGCCACACCCAAGGGAAATAGGCTCTTGGGCTAGGGAATCTGCACAGTAGTATCCTCTGCTGGATGAGAACCGAGTAGGTGAAGCCCTAGCCTCACCTAAGATAGTGCGGCCCTTACCATGGAGTTACCATGGGGCCCAACTTAATTATGAATTATGTATCCATGCTGTCCATCCATTTTTCCATATCATTTTATGACATTTTCGAAAATTGTAACAGATCCAATTATTATATGGACCATACCATAGGAAACAGTGTTGATTGACTATTAATGGGCCACAAAAGTTGTGGATCAAAATGATATTTGTTTTTTTTTTTTTTTTCTTCGTTTCATCCCGGTTTATGTGACATTATCAACAGATTAGATAGTAAATAAATATTACAGAAACATTAAGGTTCGCCCTAAGAAGTTTTTAATGATAGGATGGTCAATTACAACTGTTTTTTATGGTATGGTTCACCTGATGATAATTGGATCTGATTCACTTTTTTTTTTATAATGCCCTCAAATGATCTGTAAAAACTGATGGACAGCCTAGATATATAATAATTACATCAAGGTGGGCCCCACGGTAATGGCCGCACCGTCTTAGGTGAGGCCGGAGTCTCAGCTAATCCGCCCTCCTGTTGGATGTACCGATTACCAGTGTTCCGTGCTATCTGGCACACAGGTGGGCTGGGTGGTATCATGCACGGCAGCGGATTAGGTGTTACCCGGCCGGGTAACAGCTTAGTCGGTGTTACCCCTACCGCTGGCCAACATTGATGATTTGTTGTATATCCACGCAGTCCATCTGTTTCTCCACCCCAATTATAGGACGTGTTCCAAAACTCATGTAGATCCAAATCTCAAGTGGACCACAACGCAGGAAACAATAGTCATTGATTGGCTCATCATTAAAAATTACAAAGGGCCCTCGAAAGGTTTTCGTAATGTTTATTGGCGATCCAACATGTTGGTAATGCCAAGAAGATATGCATGAAGGGATAATACAAATGTCAGCTTGATCCAAAACTTTTGTGGCTCATAAAATTTTTAACAGTCATTCGTCACTGTTTCTAGTGGTATGTTCCCCTGATATATATTTGGATCTTCTTAATTTTTGGGATTGCATCGTAAATGAGATGGGAAAAAGATAGATGGCGTGGATGGATATACAAAAAGTACTTCAAAGCTGGCCCCACATGGTTAGGGTAACACTCACTAATCCGCTCCCCATACACAGGAACGTGGATCAGCTTCGACCCGGATCCAGCCAGGTGGGTGCGACCCTGTCCCTTACCATGGGACGGACGGTGTGGATATAATCTGGCCATCAACTCCTTTGTCTCTGCTTCATTTTTGGGACCATGGATGCCCTAAGATAAGTTGGCAAATCGGATAGGTGGGACCATGCCCTAAAATAAAGGTGCAAATGGGATAGGTGGGACTGTTGCACCCATGCGGCTGGATCCGGGGTCGCAGCTAATCCGCCTTCCATGCATCAACCCGAACACCACCAATATCCCTTCTGAGCAAACTCTGTAGAGCCCACCGTAATGTATATGCACTATCTGGACTGTCCATTCGTTTTATCAGCAAATTTTAGGACACGATCCCAAAATTGAAGCATGTCCAAGGCCTAACAATCTAGGAAATAGTGGAGATTGAACGCTTACCAATGAAAACTTCTTAAGGGCCACGTAAATTTGGATCAAACTAATATTTGTATTTTTTTCATTTATCCACGCCTGTGTGACCCTATGAACAGGCAGGTTGGATGGCAAATAAATATTACAGTGGACTCTAAGAAGGTTTCAACGGTGGACATCATAATCCCCACTATTCTTGTGGCGTGGTCCACTTAGGGTTTGGAAATGAGCCGGCAAAACCGGATGAATGGCGTGGATAAAACACATACGCCACCATGAACCCCCACCGAATCCAGTCACCGGACGCGGATTAGCTACTGACAGGTTGAGAAGCGCTACTGAAGTGACGTCACCATGTTATGTGGGCCTTAGAATGATGTATATGTTGTATCCACAACGTCCATCCATTTGGAGAGACCACTTTAGGGCATGAATAGAAGAATGAGGCAGATCCAAATCTCAAGTGAACCCCACCACAGAAAACAGTGGGGACAGTGACATCCACGGTTGAAACTTCCTAGGCCCACCATGATTTTTATTTGAGATCCAACCAGTTCGTAAATTCATAAAGACATGGAGGAAGGGAAGACACAAATATTAGATTGATCGAAAACTTCTGTGGCCTCTAAGAAGCTTTTAACGGTGGATGTCACTGTCTCCACTGTTTTCTGTGGTGGGGTCCACTTGATATCTGGATCTGCCTCATTCTTTGAATCATGCCTTAAAACGATCTCTCCCAATGAATGGAAGGTGTGGATACAACAGATACATCATTCTGGGGCCCACATACTATGGTGACGTCACTTCAGTAACAAGTTTCGCTGCACAATCTGTTAGCGTCAGGAGATACCATGCGAGCCAGATCCATGAAATCTGTTAGCGGCAGGAGATACCATGCAAGCCAGTTCCATCATGGATGCGGATTAGCTACTTACAGCTTCAGTAGCAGCAACCAACGTTACCAAGTTCCTAGGGCCCTATTGTATCCATACCGACTATTCATTTGGAGAGACCATTTTAGAGTATGAGCTAAAGAATGAGGCAGATCCAAAGCTCAATGGGGGAACACAAGTTTTTGATGAATATGATATTTGTTTTCTCCGTTGGTCCATGTCTATGTTAACTGGCTTGCTGGAGATACCATGCATGCAAGCCGGTTCCATTTGTTCATGTGTGCATGTGGAATGCTTTACACATGTAGGGTGCAAGATAAGATATAAATGGTACGAGTACATGTGGCATATTACCATAGATGCTTTACATTTGTAGGGCACAAGAGAAGGTGGATGGTGGTACACGTCACACAATTATATGTGTGGGCATAATCAAAGATGGACAGTATATAGCTCATTTGGCACGTTGGCATATGTGACACATGAGAAACCTATTTTACTTTCATTACAGGAAAATTCCTTTACTAGCAGTGGTGGTGGTGGGAAAATGAATTTGTTTATTTTCTAACAAGGAAAGTGTGGGAAACCGTGATTCTCACACATTCCTGAAAAAAAAGACATTTTCTCATATCCACTCAAAAAAAAACCATTTTAAGAGAAATAATGGTCCCAGTCATATCCACTCAAAATAGACAAAAGCATCGATGGACAAAACTTAAAATTCATTGAGCTAAAAGGATATATATTCCAAGATCATACATATATCACATAAAAAAAAAAACTTCCAAAACCAGGACGGGATAGATCTGTCATTTTGGCAGTGCTAGACTTCCATAAGAAGAGCTGGATAGAGATGATAGCCCACCGCCATTTCCAAAATGGTGGTAACTCATCCACCACACATGATAGAAATTGGGACCATCAAATCATGGGCTTCATCGCAGATGAAGCATGCCCAAAAATCACAACGATTGGATCCATCTAATTTCTATGATATAACTACTAGCTGCTAATGACATCAATTGTTAAACATCCATTCGATGGCCACCATTTAGTTATTAGGATAATCCTACCAACATGATTTTCTAGTGATTCTCTATCCACAACGGGTCACGATTTCAATGGTCCGAAATTGTCTTGCATGCATGCTCTGTGTATGGTGGATGAGTAATCGTCATTTAAGCCATGGCAAGGAACTATAACATATCGGCCCATCACATCTGGCTACAAGCGCTCGCCGTAATTTCAGCCACGAGTTCTCCACCGGTCTCCAAGCCAAACGCTTTGGCACTTGAAGCCTAACAAGAGAACAAAGAAAGAAAATAATATCAGCAGTAGAAGATTATACGGTTGGTGATGGGTTGAATCAGAACCTCGATCGGGTCACTAGTGGAACCAGCGGGTTGAGTTGGGTCACAAGGTAGGGCTGTCTGTAGGTCAGGTTCATGTTGGGTCCTAAAGTACTCGCGCCTGGTGTAATTGTGTTCAGTTCGTGCCAAGTCTGAGACTTGGACCCGGATCTGATTGGGTTTAGCTGGTACCAGTCAGGTTCCCACTAGGTATAGGTATTGAGTTGAGTTTGGGACACTTGAGAACCTTCATATGGTTGAGCCCACCTGATGGATGGATTAGATCGCACACAGCATGGTGCGCAAGCAAACAGGCTGTCTTATAATCTCATTTTGTTGCTAGAATCATCAATATGTCTGAAAAATATATGTACTTGTACTGTTAAAACTAATTGGACCCAACTCTGACAGGCTAAATCCAATATCGGCTTTAACCAGGTCCATCACATGGACTCAACCTGGACCGAACTAGAACCGATTTTTTACCGGTCCATATGATGAGACCTGTAACCGATCGACCTCATTTCCTAACCGTTCTAAAGATGCATGCATGGGGTCAGGACCTGTTGAAATTGGGTCAGGTCCATTGGGTAACCATGGGTTCGGGGAACCATTGAGAGCCCTACACAGGGTGATGGGTTGCAGGTCAAGCTTTGGGCTGGATTTGTTGGCCTTCTTGGGCTCATGCATGGATGTACCAATCTCCTACCAGTGCTCCATGCTAGCACTGACCTGTACACACCTCAAGTGGGCTTGGATGCATGGTATCATGCACTAAACGAACCATAGTTCAAAGAACCCGGAAACTAGACTTGACTCGATGTCCAGCCGGGTAGGGTTGACTCAAAGACTCGACTCAACTCGTCTGGCCAAGTACTCATGACCGAGTTGATCTCTCCTGTGAAATTCTTGGTGACTCAGCTCGAAATGTAGTTGAGTCGAGTTGAGTCGGCTGAGTTTCCGACTTTTAGAACTATGATTGGAACCGAAATAAAAATTACAAGCCAGTGGTTGGGATCTTTACCGACGACCGCGTTTTCTGCTTATGAAGCAATGCATAGTTATCTAAAAACTCCGCGTGCTTGTGTTTGAAGGTCCCAAGGGAGTAACATGAAGGGCAGAGATTGCACGATTTTCCATCCCCGCGGAAGCATTTGGCACACGAGTAGTACATGCCCTTGATCAGTAGCCCACACATGTCGCAGCTGGGCCGCGTGCTGCCAATGTAGTAAAAGAGGAGAGCTTCATCAAAGTCCAAGTAGCCATTGTTATCCTTGTCTAGCTGGTTGAATAAACTCTCATCGAATCTCTTCAACTCACCCTTTTTCAGGAAATTAGCAAACTCAGCAACGCTGACTCGCCCATCGCCGTCGGCATCCATTTTTGCGAACACCTTCTTCGCAAGCTTCTTCTCTTTGCGGGAACCGGCATTATAGTAGGCGGAAGAAGCCTGTCGTCACTACAACAAATTAGCCTTTTTGCCACAATCAAACTCGTCGCTTAATACCCCAAATTTGTCGTAAATATGTTTTAGCGACGAACTCACTCGTCGCTAATTTTGTCGCAGATACGGCGTCACAAATTCTATTTTGTGATGAAAAGACGAACTCGTCGCCGATTGATTAATTATTTGCGACGACTAACTAACTCGTCGCAAAATATAGCTAATTAGCGACGAGTTCACACGTTGCCATTACATATCATAAATCATCGCTAAACACGAACTCGTCGCTAATAATGATTTTTTTACAACGGGTAAGTCGCCATTAAAAAAACCTCAACTCGTCGTAAAAACCTTTTTGCAACGAGTGTTGCTCGTCACCAATTTTGTCGCAGATACGACGTCACAAATTATATTGTACAATGAGTAACTAACTCGTCGCAAAATATAGCTAATTAGCGACGAGTTCACACGTTGCAATTACATATCATAAATCATCGCTAAACACGAACTCGTCGCTAATAACGATTTTTTTACGATGGGTAACTCGTCATTAAAAAAACTCCAATTCGTCGCAAAAACCTTTTTGCAACGAGTATTGCTCGTCACCAATTTTGTCGCAGATACGACGTCACAAATTATATTTTACAACGAGCAACTAATTCATCGCAAAATATAGCTAATTAGCGACGAGTTGACATGTCGCCATTACATATTGTAAATCGTCGTTAAACATGCAACCCGTTGCTAATAACAACCTTTTACAACGGGTTAACTAGTCGTTAAAAATGTCCAGCTCGTCGCAAAAACTTTTTTCAACAAGTATTGCTTGTTGCCAATTTTGTCGCAGAAAACGGCGTCGCAAATTATATTTAGTGACGAAACAGTAAACCGTCGCCAATGAATTAATTATTTGTAACAAAAACTAACTCGTCGCAAAATGTAGATATTTAGCGATGAGTTGATACGTCGCCATTACGTATAATAAGAATTTTTACGATGGCTTAACTCGTTGCTAAAAATCCCCCAACTCGTCTCAAAAGCCTTTTTGCAGTGAGTGTTCTTCGTCACCAATTTTGTTGTAGATACGCCGTCACAAATTATATTTAGCAACGAAACTAACAACTCGTCGCCAATGAGTTAATTATTTGCGACGGCCTAATAACTTGTCACAAAATATAGCTAATTAGCGACGAGTTGACATGTCATCATTACATATCGTAAAATGTCACTAAACATGCCACGAATTGCCACTGAGAACTTTTTTGCAACTAGTCAACTCATCATAAAAATCTTTTTGCGACGAGTGGTGCTCATCACCAAATTTTGTCGCAGATCATCAATGAATTAATTATTTGCGACAACTAATATAGCTAATTAATTAGTAACGAGTTGACATCATCACGAATAATATTTATTTATTTTTTAGCGACAAGTGAAAGTCATCACTAATAGAAATATTTTTTTTTTAATTTTTTATGTATTTCCCTATTTGAACCAATTAATCCAAAAAACAACCCGTATCAATATTCATCATCATCCATTGAAATATAAAAATAATTTAATTAAATTAAAATTAAATTTATAATTATCCCAAACACATAAAAATATGTACACATATGTCCAAATTGTTCTACAAAAATCAAAAAAATAAATAAAAAATGCGCGTCCTCGATAATGCGGTGGGGCCCGGAAGATAGCACCATTCTCTAGAAAAATCTGCAAAATAATTGAAATAAATTATGATTAGTGATTATTTTACACTACTTATATAATTCAAATCTGACATTTAATTTACCATTAAGGATGTGATTGCGATAGCTGTGACATGAGGGTATGCACCATCTCCTCCAATTGAGTATGTCGTGTTTGCATGAGCTGCATCTCAGTCCTAAGCTCAGCCACCGTTGCCTCTGCTTGCTCGGCCCTCCTCGTAGCCTCATCCACATCAGCATGGCTACGACGGGTGAATACAGGCACCTCCCCATGTCCAAGACCACGAACGTAGCCAGATTTAGAGCCAAGGGTCCTAAAACATGCCTCGTCTGCTGTTAATGGTGCAGTGTTCCCCGATTCAGATTGAGTATGGAGTTGTACCATATCGTTCTGCAATATTAACAAAACATTATGAGTACAAAATGAATAAATAATAAAATAACTTTAAATTAAGTTTAATGATTCTTACATATAACTCCTCACAACGCGGAGTCACCCACGTGCCCGTCCTCTTCCTCATGTGTGTTTTTCGATAGAAAGTAATGAGATCAGGCTCCTGCTGGGTTTCCTTGTCAGACTATTCCATTTAAAAGAGAAATATCATATTTACAGTATTCTGATAAGTAATGCGATTAATAAAACAAATTAATAAATGTAAGACAATTAAAGTAAATTATACCATCTCATTACGAAGCCGAACAAACGGCTTCGAACCAGCCGTATGGTTCACCATAAGCTTAGAGCGATTATCTGTGTTTATCTTGCTCCTTGCCTACATTAAAAGTATAAACAAGTTATTGCAATACTTGTAATAAAGTCATTAAAAAATAAACATTAATAAAAATTAGATCTTACCAAGAATGCATCGGACTCGAAAATATGGCAAATTTTATCCCAATCTTCAGGGGAGATGCCATCGTACGGGTGTTGTCGTGCTCCCCCATGACCTCCATTATTCTTATAGTGAGAATAGCATTGGTTCTTATATTGTCTGAATCGGTTGCCTAAATACATATTAAGACCTTTTTTTATATTATAGAGTTCCATATCAATGTCAAATTTATCCTGAAAAATAGTACATTATACGAATCGATAATTAATTTGTAAATAAATTTAAAGACATATTATTTAAAAGAAAAAAATTATAAAATAAAAATTAGCTTTCAGTTACCAATATCCGATTGCGTATGACTGTCTTATCTATATCAGGCACGGACTCCCAAGACCCACAGGTAAGGGGCGCCCACCGTCGACATATCACCCCCACCTCAGTAGAGAATATGGCTGCCCATGGTCCCATTGGTCTATACTTTCCTGGTGGAAATGTGATACAGGGCCGCTTACCCGTCATCTCCAAATGCCTAGCGAGAGCAAGTTCCCGTGACCTACCACGTCCTTTTTTAGATGTGGTAGAAGTTTCAGCTACAAAATAGAAATAATACAATTTAATATATAAATTGAATATTACTTAAATGTAAGAGACAATGCTGTGTACACGCCTAAGTTTTCATTGAATTTCATAAAAATCTTACTTTTAAATTGTATCCTAAAACCCGCCCAAAGTTTTGAAATATGAAATTATTTTAAAAGTAAGCACTTTTTGTAGATGAGCTAAAAGTTAGGCCCCAATATGACCTTATCACTTAAAAATAGTATGAGCCATCCCTTTTTTTTTTATAATGGGCCATACCATTTTTTATTAATACAGTCTAGTCGGCATTGTTAAATCTTGTGGAGTCCATTTGATATTTTGATCTTTTTCATTTTTGAGATTATGCCATGAAATAATGATATAGAAGGATGGACAGTGTGGATAAAATAAATGCATCATTGTGGGGTCTAAGGCATTATTTACTATTAGAGTGGATTCCACTAAGCTTGCTCAAGTAATAAAATGCTTGTCAAAATAAGTAGCTTTTTACCATATTTCAAAACCTTTGGTGCATTTTAAGAACTAGTTTAAAAATAGGGTTTTTTTTTAATTCAACGAAAACTTAGGCGTCTGTATGGCATTATCTCTAAATGTAAACATATGAATGAAATATATGTAAATCTTACCCACACTAGATGGATTTGTGGATGTCGGCATCACTCCATGGGATGGACCTACGACATCCGATGGTGACTGTTGGGCGGAGGAAGGATGGATGGAAGCTTGGGAGGAGGAAGTCCGGTAGGTGGGACTCTGGCTTGGGGGTAATTGGGGTAAGGAAGATCGTGCAGTGGAAGGCTTACTGAGAGATGATTGGGAGGAGGCCAGTATACGTCTCTTGACACTACCACCGGGTGCCATGCCTGTTGTAGATTCAAAATACAAATAATACAATTCAAACAACATAAATAAATAAACATCATACGAAGAAAGGATTGAACATCAAGAAAATAACATACATTTACAATCTTAAAATAATATACAAGCTAAAACTTACATGGCCATTTCATATTTCGTCATCACCACATAGAAGTTCTACATCGTCATCGCGGTCATCTCCTCTATCATTTTCATTATCATTGATGGAATTTTTATCTTCTTCAACATTTATCTCATTGGCATCAACATACTCTGGGACCATATCATCCCTAAGCAACAGGTCGACATCATGATCGTCATCTTGGACAGTCCCATCAACCCTGTATGACGTTCCCAAATCTTCATCTTCCTCCTCAACTTGTTCATCTTCTTCCACCTTTGGAATATCATACCAGTTTCTAGGCGGTGCCCTCAAAACGACTTGCCAATTGCCTTTCAATTTAGTGTCCTTGAGGTAAAAAACTTGTTCAGCCTGAACAGCTAGTACAAACGGGTCATCCTTATACCATTTACGGGACACATTAACGCTCGTGAAATAATTCTCTCTTTGTATTCCCGTTTTGTTATTACTAACATCCCACCAATCACATTTGAAAAGAAAAACCCGATTTCCCCCAGAATAGTTTAAAACAATAATGTCCGTCAATATACCAAAGAAGTCAAAGTGTAGGTTTTCTTCATGATCTCCATTCACAACCACGCCACTATTTTGAGTTTTATGATTTTCATCGCGCTCTTTGGTATGGAATCTAATTCCCTTAACAATGCAACCACTATATCGAATGACTCGTGAATCAGGACCGCATGCTAATGAATACAGTTCATCCGTCGCTTCAAGTGATTTACGTGCGTGCAATCGTTTCATCTATTGAAAACAAACGTAAAAGAGAAATAAATTATAACAAATATTTATAAACATTTATAAGGATGTTTAAGTAACCACGGTCTTGATCACTCACACGTTCCTCAAACCAATTTGCGAACTGTTGTTCATGCCTTTGTTGAACATTAGTTGTATACTGGCTCTCGATATATTGCTTGTGTTCCCTATAAATAAAGTGGATAAATCTATAAACTGAATGCAAAACATATGAAATATGAGTAAAATCCAAAATAGCTTACTTACATTAAATAGTCATTGATCTCAGGACTATTATTCAGCATGTACATTCGTGCCTTTGCAAGCTCAGTTACACCGATATAATCATGTGTTGCGGCTCCTAAAGGGCGTACATTTTGTGCAAAGACATACAACCCAGCACGCTGTTGTCCTTGAACAACATCATAATTCCGCTCTTGTCGATTGAATCTTGTCTCAACATCTTCAAAATACATTGAGCAAAAATTCATACACTCGTTATCTATGTAGGTTTCCGCAATGGAACCTTCTGGCCTTGCTCTATTTTTCACATACTTCTTCAAAGTATATAAGAATCTGTTGACATGCATGATCAAACCTTTAAATGAAAAAAAATATACAAGCATTACTAGCATGATAATTGAATAACGATCAAATTTAAATTTACACGTTACCTTTCGATTGGATACATCCATCGAAATGATACAGGTCCGGCAATGATCGCCTCACGAGGAAGGTGCACAGCTAAATGTACCATGACATCAAAGAATGTAGGCGAAAATATCATTTCGAGCTTGCATAGTATTATTGGGATATCTTGCTCTAATTGCTCTAATCTTCTCAAATTCAATGTCTTGGAACACAACTCCTTGAAAAAGAATCCCAACTCAATTAATGCATTGGAGACATCTTTACACTTGAACCCACGAATTGCCACCGGTAGTAGATGTTGAAGAAGAACATGACAATCGTGACTTTTCATGCCCAATACCTTACAATCATTGATGTTTACACGTCGCGTGATGTTTGATGCAAAACCATCTGGAAACTTTACATCCTTTAACCATTCACATAAACTCTTTTTCTCATCCTTGGACATTGTGTAGCAAGCTGGTGGTATCTTATATTTATCACCATTCGGAACTAGCCACAATTCATCCCTTATCCCCATTTCCTTCAAGTCCATTCGAGCGCTCGGACTATCCTTTGTTTTTCCTTCGATGTTCATTATTGTTCCCATGACATTATCACAAATATTCTTCTCGATGTGCATCACATCCAGATTGTGCCTCAGCTTCAATGTTCGCCAATATGACAACTCAAAGAAAATGCTCTTTTTCCTCCAATTTAAGGAGTTTTTAGCAAGCTTCATCTTCTTATTATTCAGTCTCTTTCCAAATTTTACATCTTTGACTGCCTCCATTTGAGTTAATATGTCGTCCCCAGATAGACGCTTAGGTTTCAACCGCATGTCCTCCTTACCATCAAAATCCTTAACTCTTTTTCGCCATCTATGCTTCCGAGGGAGGAAGCGACGATGGCCCATATAACAAATCTTTTTCCAGTTCTTCAAATAATATGAAGTTGTTTCCTTGTTGCACGTAGGACATGCCATCTTTCCTTTCGTACTCCACCCAGACAAGTTCCCATAGGCAGGAAAGTCATTAATTGTCCATAACAATGCTGCATGCAACCGAAAATTTTCTTTCTCCGACGCATCATATGTCTCCACACCATCTTCCCACAAATCTTTTAACTCATCTATCAACGGGCGCAAATACACGTCGATGTCATTTTCAGGAGACTTTGGGCCTGGAATAAGTAAGGACATCATGAAGAATGGTTCTTTCATGCATTTCCAAGGCGGCAGATTATACGGAATAAGTATAACCGGCCACACGCTGTAATTCGTACTCATGTTTCCAAATGGGTTAAAACCGTCACTAGCCAGTCCAAGCCGTACATTTCGAGGATCGTCGGCAAACCAACTGTGATTCTCATCAAATTCTTGCCACTCTTCAGAATCTGCTGGATGCCTTAATACCTTCTCCCTTGCGTCTGTAGTGCGCCTCTCTTTATGCCACCTCATATCAGAAGCTGTCTTCCTACACATAAATAACCTCTGTAGCCTTGGTTTTAGTGGAAAATAACGCAAGACCTTGTGCGGGATCTTCTTACCCCTAACATTTACTTGTTTGTATCTAGACTCTTTGCATTTTGGACATGTATCATCATTCTCATGCTCCTTCCAGAAAAGTATACAGTCATTCTTACACGCATGTATGGACACATATCCGAGTCCCAGGTCCCGCAAAACCTTCTTAGCTTCATAATAGGACTTTGGCAATGTCTCTCCTTCAGGAAGTATATCTTTAATGAACTCAAGTATCATGTTGAATGATTTGTTGCTCCAACCATTCATTAGCTTCAAATGTAGCAACTTTATCAAGCACGACAACATTGAATATTTTTGGCAGCTCGGATACAATTCACGCTCAGCATCTCTCAATAAGCACGTAAATTTATCCGTTTTCCCTTCCCCTATTGTCACATCTACAGTATGGTTGTATTTTAATGCTCCCACATAATTATCCATAGATGTTCCTGCGCACAAGTCTTCTATAACGTTTTGCATGGTATTAGAACACATATCTTCATCTTCCACCATATCATCATTATCATCCTCAATCATTGGGGCTTCATTAGTTTCACCATGATGATACCATTGCGTATATGTCCTATCCATCACATTATCATACAAATGCACATGCACTTCATTTATATCTTTGTAGTACAAGTTGCTGCACTTGCGACACGGGCATCGGGTGCTATTAAGTCCGCCTGTATGACGTCTTGCCACCTTCATGAACTCCTCAATTCCTTCCAAATATTCTTTCGAAGCCCTATTCTTAATTTGTATCCAACTCCTATCCATGTTTGTGTCCCTATTACAAGTTAAATAAAGACATTAGTCTTCATTTCATACCCCAAAAATAGATATTTGATAATTTTGTTGGACGCGGACGGCCTACTAAATTACCTTGTTATTGTACCATACTCTTGCAGACTACGGTAAGTGAGGGAAGAAGGATCGCCCTCAACATAAAGATCAGACGGTGATTCATTAGTTCAAAGGCAGTTTGATATAAGTGACAAGGCTAGTAATGGGCCCTGAATAGGCCTAGCTAAACAAGTTTAAAATTCGAGCATGAACCAACCTCAGTCCTTCCCTTTGTTGGGCCTATAATTGGTCAGCTGGGCCTGGTGATGTTCAGGACTCAGCTCCTCAGTTCATGGGTTGGACCTGGATATGCATCAAACCGGTCCAACCTTATTCTAAGCCTAAATTACTAAAAAAAATTCGAGGACTGATCTCCTAGTGTCTTATAAATATTTAAGCAGATCAACGGTCCATCCAATTGCTTAACTAACCACAGAGGGGTCAAGTGCAAGTCTAGTCAATTAATCAAAATGATAATAGCCATGCATTTTTCATTAGCAAAATAGTGATATAAATTTTATTAGTCGGATGATAAATAACACTCATGGAGCACAAACACATTGAGATGATAAATAATATTGGGGCTCACATGCAGAGATGGTCGGATGATCAAAATTAACACTTATAATTAGTAATCTAACACATAAAATCAAACTTGTAGCCCATTAGGACAAAGAGAAAATGCAAATACCAGCTTGATCCAAAACTTCTGGGCCCCAAAAAGTTTTCAACAGTAAGCGTTCAATCTACACTTTTTCTTGTGGTGTGATCCACCTAAAATTTGGATCTGCCACATTTTATTAGTCAATCATTCGCAGGCCACAGAAGATTCAGATAAAGCAAATGTCTTCAGTGTTTTCAGTTCATCCCAGTAGAAATTACCTTATGAGCCATCTGGATGGCATATAAAAATCATGGTGGACTATGGAGAAGTTTTAATCGGAGGCATTTCCCCACCCACTATTTCCTATTGGACGGAGTAGATTTCTCACAAACATCACTATGGACCCCACACAGCCCTGGGCACAGGTATATCTCTCAGCCAAGTAGCGGTTTGAAAAGCTTTGTGAGCCTACTACTATGTATGCCTTTCATTGACACCATCATTTGTGCGGTCGTGAAGTTGAGATGGGTCTTAGCCATGTTCCCTGCCAGGCGTTGTGTTGGAAACATCTACCACGGGCAGTTGGTGCTGGTAAATGCCTGGGAAACCCCATGTATCTACCACCACCAACTTGTCGGGGTGGGCCACCTGGATTAGCCTGATTTTTACACACGCCAGGGCAGACGAGGATTGCCTACCAGGTTGCTACTGGACAGTGTTGTGGGCCCCCACCATGATGTATGTGTTTTATCTACGCCGTCCATCTATTTTTCCTTTAGGGCTTGAGCCCAAAATAATAAGACATCCAAATCTCAAGTGGACCGCACCACAAGAAAACAGTGGTGATTGAATGCCGACCATTAAAAAACTTCCTACAGCCCACTGTAATGTTTATTTATTTGTCATCCAATCTGTTGTATAGGTCACGCGGACCTGGACGAAGGGAAGACACAAACATCATCTTCATCCGAAAATTGTGGCCCCAAGGAGTTTTTAATGGTGGGCGTTCAATCACCACTGTTTCCTGTGGTGTGGTACACATGAGATTTGTATGTCTCATTTTTGGGCTCATGCCTTAAAATGATCCGAAAAAAACGGATGGATGGCATGGATAAAACACATGTGGGCCCCATCCAGAGGCCATTGGCTACCGACAGCGTCAGTAGGCAATCGTCGTCCCGCCAGAGCACCTGAACCTGGCTTGACATGGGCCAGTTATGGTGTGTAGCCGTGTGGGTGCCGGTTTTGGGTATTACCAGACCGAATCCAATTATATGATAGAGGGGTCTCAAGTCCAAGGCGTTGGACCGCTGGTTATGGTCCACCCAGCAAGTAACTTCTAATTTACTATGTGAATAAAAATCCAACCTGTTCAATAGATTGGACCCAACTGTTTTGTAGATGCAGCGGGGCAGAGAGATATACCTGTGCCTAGGGCTGTGTGGGGTCCACAGATATGTCCGTGACAAATCCACTCCGTGCACCTGTTTTTAAATACAACAATAAGATAAAATAAAAAAATCAGGAATATCCAAAACTCATGTGGGCCATACCACATGAAACAGTGGGGATTGAACGCCTGGGGGTGACAGAAGTTTTGTACTAGGATGATATTTGTTCCTACAGTTTATCTGAGTGGTAATAACCATATGAACGGTTTGGATGTAATATAAACATCATGGTCAGCTCCAGGAAGGTTTCAACCGTTGATGTTTCCGTTCCCACTGTTTCATTTGTGGTGGCCCACCTGAGTTTTGGATCTGTCTGATTGTTAGCATCCAATGCTATTGTGGTCTTTAAAAACAGATGGACGGAGTGGATCTGTCATGGACATCTCTGTGGGCGCACATGCAATCCGCTCTGGTTAGCAGGACGTCAGGTCCACAGCAAATGGAATCACACGTGCCAATGTGTGGCATGCTTGAGAGATCCTAGCTTTATATCAGAGGAAGGACTGTAAATATGTCAGCGGACCCAATGGGGTACTCAGAACAGACCCATTTTGACTCGACCCAAACTCGACCCGTTTATTAAATAATATCGGTCTGAATCCAAGAGTAGACCTGTTGCTAGATGGGTCTGGTTCTGGTTTACTTTATATTAGGCCACATCTGTTACAACCCGACTTGAACCCATTTAATAAATGATCCCGTTTGGTCTATGTTTTTAGGAACCCATCTAGATCCAGACCTCTTTAGACCCGCTATTAAACTTGCTAAAAAATGCTTACGTACCGTATCTAGACCCAGATCTATTAGACCAGATGTATCTCCCTCTACCGGACCCAAACTCCGGCGGGGTTGACTCTGACCTAACCAAGACCTAGACCGCTCATTTAGTAGAAGGGTTTGAGTAATTTTAGACCCAGACCCTTTTACTAAATGGGCCGGTCTGATCTTGGCTAAACCCACCCCAAATCTGATCATCTACAGCCGTAATATCAGATGGGCCATGCTGTTTTGATCTGAACTAATAATCAATCAGCTTCACTCATCATGGTGGACCAGAATGTACAAATTGTATTATCCGCCCGCTTATTTGTACTTTTGAGGCCCACCTGAGGAGCTAGACGGCCTTATTTTAAGGATATGCGATCTAATCAACCTGGAATCTGGGATCTCTAACAGGTGGGCCACATTGGCACGTGCGCTTGCATGTAGATGGGTACAACTCTACATACGTGTGGACTTAACAAACACGTGCCACTAGCTTTTTAGGGCTCAAGTGTAGCCTCTCCAGCTCATGAATTGACCGTTCTGAATCTTTGAGTCAGGTTGTGGTGGGGCCCACCTTATGCACGGATCAGATGTCTTCTTATTTGTAGTCTGGCTTTGTCATCAACGGTGGATCATGTACTTGTTTCCCCGTGATCATGTACGGAGGCTGGTTTTCATGGCCTATTGAAAGGTGGGCCCTAGGAAGGTTTACATCACGGTGGGCCTGCCAGGACCGAGTCCATCCTGTCAAGTGCAGGACAACCGCATCCACGGCATTTGACGATTGACAAGCTGTATTTCCACCTATCATGGATTGACTTGATTCTTAAGCCCATGGCCCACCATTGAATGTTGCATCCAACTGATGGAGTAGATGTTCAACACACATCACGGTGGGTCCCACACAGCTCGACTTCAAGTGCCCAAAAAAAATCTTGCTAGTGCACTTATCTCCTCATTTTTTTAATACTTGAGCATTCCTACAAATTCTATTTACCACGGAGAGAGATTGGATACATTGAAAAGGAAGAAGAGTTTTTCATGCCTTGATGACAGAAGAAAATTAGATATCCATACCTCTAAGTATGAATGAAGAAATCCACGCCAAATGGTTGATGCTCTTCACCAAACCTCCTTTCTTCCTAACACCGAACTAAGTCCTGGATTTGCCTTGACTCACCACAAGACTCAGTCCCGACTCGAACCAAGTTGCACAATGCGGCCCTAAAGCTTACAATCTCTATTATGAGCTATTGAGTCATGAACTCTGTCCGTTTTAAATTGAGCCGGAGGAAACTATGGAAAGAAGAAGAAGAAGATGAAGCGTTTCGTCGCTTCGTCTTCTAGTGTGGATTGCGTTCTACCTACCTGTCTCCAGTTGTGAAAATGCAGGGGCTCCGAGTGGCCATCGTGATGTATAGGTTTTATCCACACCGTCCATCCATTTTTACTTATCATTTCCAATTATAGGCCCGAAAATAAGTCAGATCAGAGACACAGGTGGGCCATACAATGGGGATTAGACTCTTACCGTTGAAAACTTCTTGGGGCCACAAAAGATTTGGATCAAGCTTATATATTTTATTTCCCTTCATCCAGGTCTATGTAAGTAGTTTACAAATAGGTTGGATCGCATATACATCGAGGTGGTCCCCAAGTTAAAGGTCGTGTACCGTCTTGGGTTAGTCCTGGAGTCACGAGCGCAAATTACCTCTTATGGTAACAGATTAGGGGCGCCACTTGGGTGAGACCCAGAACCAGCGATGTGGGTGAGACACTGAACGTAGGGCCCACCTGGATGTATTCGTTGTAGATCCATGCCATTAATCTGATTTTCCAGCTTATTTTATGCTATAGTACAAAAAATGAAGACGATGGAAATTTCAAGTGGACCACAACATGACGGTGGACTCCAGAAAGTATTTAATGGTAAGGGTTCAATGAGCGCTGTTTCCTATGGTGTGGTCCACTTAAACTTTTCATCTGCTTTATTTTTGGCACTGCATCCTAAAATACTATGAAGAAACATATAAACGGCATGGATCTACAATGAATACATCCAGGTGGGCCCCAGGTTCAGGTCCTACCACATCGCTGGTTCCGGGGTCTCATCCCAGTTGCGCCCACAAATCAGTGGGTGTTACACGGAGTTGGATTGCATGCGGAGTAACTCCGCACGCCCTTATCGTGCTGAGTAAACTCAGTTGGGCCACCTAGGATGTATGTACTTTATCTATTCCGTTCATATGTTTTTCCAGATTATTTTAGTGGTTGAGCCCAAAATTTAAGCATATCCAAATCTCAAGTGGACCATGCCATGGGAAACAGTGGGAATAATGATTTCCACCGTTGAAACCTTCCCAGGCCCTACAGTGATGTTTATTTGTCATCCAACCTGTCCATAAGATCACATGGATATGGATGAAGGGAAAACACAAATATCAGCTTGATCCAAAACTTCTGTGTCCTCCGAGAATTTTTCAATGGTAGACATTCATTTCACACATTTCTTGTGGTGTGGTCCACTTTAGATTTTGATATACTTCATTTTTCGGCACCATACCTAAAATTTTCTTTTAAGATGGATGGACGGAGTGGATAAAATACATAAACCACTGTGGGCCCCACAAAGTTTACTCCGCACGCTAGCGTGCGGAGTTACTCAGTACGCAATCCGCTTCCGTGTTACACGGCGCAAATTAGATGTTAGCTTGGGAACAGCTTAGTGGGTGTTACCCCTACCGTGTGGGGCCCATATTGATGTATTTTTTTATATATCTACGCCATCTATCTGTTTTTTCATATCATTTTAGGATGTGATCTAAAACACTAGGAAGATTCAAATCTCAGGTGGACCATACCACTAGAAACAGTGATGAATAACCATTAAAAACGTATTGTGGGCCATAAAGGTTTTGGATCAATCTGATATTTATATTTTCCCTTCATCAAGAACTTATTAACATTATCAAGAGCTTGGATTGTAAATAAACATTACCAAAACCTTACAATGAGCTCTTTGGAATTTTAATGGTGAGGCACTAAATCACCACTGTTTCCTGTGGTATGGTCCACATGATATTTGGATCTGCATAATATTTGGTACTTCATCCTAAAATGGACTGACGAATTGGATAGACGGTGTTAATATACAACTAATCATCAAGGTGGGCCAAATAAGCTGTTCGCATACGGGGAGATGGGTGAGAGTAGGATGCAATCCACGTCCGGGAGTCATGGGATTTTTACTGCATACCGGAAGCGGATTGTGTACTGAGTAACTCCGCACGCCAGCGTGCAGAGTAAACTCTGTGGGGCCCACAGTGATTTACATATTTTATCCACTCCGTCCATCCATCTTAACAAAAATTTTAGGTATGGTGCAAAAAAATGAAGCATATCAAAATCTAAACTGGACCGCACAACAAGAAATGTGTGAACTGAATGTCTACCATTGAAAAATTCTCGGAGGACACAGAAGTTTTGGATGAAGCTGATATTTTTATTTTCCCTTCATCCATATCCATGTGATCTTATGAACAGGTTAGATGACAAATAAACATCACTGTAGGGCTTGGGAAGGTTTCAACGGTGGAAATCATTATTCCCACTATTTCCCGTGGCATGGTCCACTTGAGATTTGGATATGCTTTAATTTTGGGCTCAACCACTAAAATGAGCTGGAAAAACATATGGACGGAATAGATAAAGTACATACATTCTAGGTGGGCCCAACTGAGTTTACTCTGCACGATAAGAGCGTGCGGAGTTACTTCGCATGCAATCCGATTCCCTGCAAACCATCCTGGGCCACTGTGATGTTTTCGTGCCGTCAAACCTATCCAAACCTGATCTCCTTAGGTCCACCACGAGTTGAACAGAACGATGGACGGATTAGATCTCTCACATGAACCCACCTACAAGTGTATAAAATAAACCATAGGGTCCCACGCTTCCTCATTTTAGGCCATGGGCCCTGATTGATATCGACCCCATGAGGTGGGCCACTGCTGGGAAACGGTGGAGATTGAATGGCCACCATTGGAAATGGTGGACCACACCATGGGAAATGGTGGAGATTGAATGGCCACCAATGGAAAAGGGTGAGGCCACTGCTGCTGCACGTGTGGGCCTCATCGTGAGGTTTATATGCCACCTAACCTGTGGGGTCCACTTGAGGTTGGACGGTGTGGATACAATACATACATCATGGTGGGACTCATAAATTTTGGTGGAAGCCATAAAATGATCCCTCCAAATGGTTGGACGGTGTGGATACAATACATACATCATGGTGGGACCCATAAATTTTGGTGGAAGCCATAAAATGATCCCTCCAAATGGTTGGACGGTGTGGATAAAATACATACATCATGGAGGGCCCTACTATCATGAAATAGTGAGGCAATGATGCTTACAGTTGAAGCCTTCCTTAGGCTCACCTTGATGTTTGCTTGCTACCTAGACCTCACAAGTATAGGTGAAGGGGAAAACATAACTATCAGTTTTATTCAAAACTCCCCATTCAGGTGCCACATTGTAGGCAGCCAATGGCACTCAAGATCCCCCGAGCACTGTGTATTCCCCCTGAACATTGTGGATTCCTCCTGAGCACAATGTGGAGGGTCAAATAATGCACCACACAGTGTGGGTCTATGTAACCTTATCAACAGGTTGGAGTCAAATAATACACCACGGTGGGCCCCCACAGAAGGTTTCAATGGTGGACAACCATCACCGCTGCCAACTGCAACAGGGTCCACTTAAGTTTTGGATCTACCTCATATGTGGGCCCTACCCGAAGTCTTAGTTTGAGTGACCTTATGGGTAAGGTAAATGGCAAATATCTATCACGGTGGGCCCTAGAGGAGGTTTCTACAGTGGGAGTTCCAATCACCGTTGTTCCCTTGTGTTCCTTAATTTGGTGGGGTGCACTGGAGCTTTGAAGCATTCTCGTTTTGGGGCTCGTCCCAAGAAATGAGCTGGCAATGTAGATGGACAACATGGATAAAATACCTACATCAAGGTGGGCGGGTGGGCATCTAATAGACAATGTGTGGAAGCATGTTGCCTGCAAGTGTTGAGGCAAGAATTAAAAGTGAAGAAATGAAGAAGGGAAGAAGAATAAAGAGAAATCAATAAGAAAACAAGGATAAAATTAAAGATGATTCCGGAGACCTATCTTTCTCCCTTCGGGTTGAGCGTACTTTATATAACTCCCGTAAGTGGATGTCGCGATAGATGATGTTAACATGGAGCAGAAGGCCCTTCTCTCTCCCTTCAGGTTGAGAACTTGGTGCAATCCCTAGAAGTAGTAGATGTACTGGGTGATACTATCATTTTGGAATATCATGGAGTTCTATGAACATCACAAAGGAATGAAGCCTAGTCTGGTTGACTTGTCTCAATCATGAACAGAAACACTATCTTGACTTGGATGATCATTCAACCATTTTCTTGTCATCTGGACAGGATGAAAGAAGAATAGGGCAAAGCTATTTGTGCTTTCCCTTCATCTAGGTACATGTGACCTAATCAACAGGTTGGATGGAAAATAAACAATACAATGGATCACCATTGTTTTCCCGTTGTATGGTCCGGTTGACATTTTTATCTACCTCATTTTTCGCCTCATGCTCTAAAATGATTCGTAAAAATGGATGGATGGTCAACAGCATTTTTTGTCATTCGATTGATTGGGAGTCGATCAAGCGATCGTCGGTGATGTGCACCATTCAATCATCGATCGGGGACTTGATGACACGATATATGGTGGTTTGTACCATTCAATTGTTGATTGGAGGTTGGTCGGATAGTCGACAACATTATGTGACATCTGATTGTTGATTGGAAGGTTGATCGGGCGATCATCGGTAATGCGCATTGTTTGATCATCGATCGGGAACTTAATGAAGCGATCTACGTTGGCTTCCACCATTTAATCAATGAGCACACGAGCAGATGAAGGAAAACTATTCATAAGAGTTTGAATTTTTTATCACCTTTATCCAAAACTTTAAATCTTAATTTTTTATTAAGATTTTGAATTTCATTCAAACATTGTCAATTTTTTCTTACTTCAAAACCTTTTTTAATCGAAATCACAATTTTTTAAACTTTTCAATTTTCTTTTTCAAAATCTTAGTTTTCTTCTTAAATCACATTTTTTTTCAAACTTTTCCATTTCTTTAAAAGTCAATTTTATTCAAACTTCTCAATTTCTTTTTTCAAAATCTCATTTTTATCAAACTTCTCAATTTTTTAAAAATATGAATCTTAATTTCTTTATAAAAATCTCAATTTCTTTTTTTTAAAAACTTCAATTTTTAGATCTCAATTTTTCTCAAAGATTGTCAATTACTTTTCAAACTTCGCAACTTCTTTTTTTCAAAATCACAATTTTTTAACTTCTCAGTTTTCATTAAAATTGTCAATTTTTCAAAATATATATTTTTATTCTCAATTTTGTAATAATCTTTACTAATTTTATCAATTACATTCTCATTTTTTCTAAATTTTATTATTAATCTTATTATCAATTTTTATAAGTTTTATTCTCAATTGTATCATATATTATATTTTATATGGACTATTAGCGACGAAACAAATTACTTTTTGCCACGACACAAATTCGTCGCAAAACTCAATATTTAACGACAAAAATGAAGCTCGTCGTTAAAAGATACTTTTTGCGACGACCTCTGTCTTCGCAAACAATATTTTTTGAGACGGCACCCAATTCGTCGCTAAAAGTTTTTTCTGCCACCGCTTATTAGCGACAATTTGAAATGTCGTTGCAAATAGTCACTTTTTGCGATGGAAGCATATTCGTTGCAAATAGTAAAATGGTGCTTTTGCGACGAGTCCAACAAGTTAGTCGCTAAATTATTTTTTTACGATGGGACGCAATTCATTGCAAAAAGTCTCTTTTAGTGACAATAATGAAAGGTCGTCGCTAAAAGTCATTCCCGCCACCATGAATAATTCGCGCGAGATTTATTTTACGACGGCAGTGGCAGGTCGTTGTAAAAAGTAGATTCTTAACGTAGTCACTTTTCGCAATGAAATGATATTCGTCGTAAATAGTAAAAATGGTTCTTTTGCAACGAGTTTTAATTCGTTGTAAAAATGGTTTTTAGCAACAACAACTGAAACTCGTTGCTAAAAGTCTTTCCCGCCACCACGGAAAATTCGCGCACGATTTGTTTCGCGACAATGGTAGCAAGTTGTCGCAAAACATTAGCTTACTAGCGACGACTTATAATTTCATCGCAAATAGTCTTTTTTGCGATGGAACCATATTAGTCGCAATTAGTAAAATGATGCTTTTGCGACGAGTCCAACAACTTAGTCGCTAAATAATTTTTTGCGACAGGACGCAATTCATCGCAAAAAGTCGCTTTTAGTGACAATAATGGAAGGTCGTCGCTAAAAGTCATTCCCGCCACCTAAATAGTAAAATTGGTTCTTTAGCAATGAGTTTTAATTTATCGTAAAAATGGTTTTTAGCAACAACAACTGAAACTCGTTGCTAAAAGTATTTCCCGCCATCACGGAAAATTCGCGCGCGATATTTTTCACGACAACGGTAGCAAGTTGTTGCAACAAATTAGGTTACTAAAGACGACTTAAAATTTTGTCGCAAATAGTCCTTTTTGCGATGGAACTATATTCGTCGCAAATAGTAAAAATGATGCTTTTGCGACAAGTTTAACTAATCGTCGTAAAAATCCTCTTTTCACGACGACTTTTGCGTCATTGAAAAATTATTTTTTTTGCGACGGTAATCAGTTCGTTGCTAAAAATGGCCTTTAGCGATAACAATTGAAAATCATCGCTAACAGTCCTTCCCGCCACATTTTTTATTCTTCCCACCACATTTTTTATTGAAAAAATTTGTGGGAAAATATTTCCACCAAGTTTTTGCAACGATAATTGCGTCTCGCCGCAAAAAACATAATGTTTTGCGACGCCTTTTCTATTTGTCGCAAATAATCATTTGTTTGCAACGAGTTTTGAATCTCATTGCAAAAAATGGACTTTTTGCGACGAAATGTGACTCATCGCTAAAAAAGTCGCGGCAAAATGTCTAGTTTGTTGTAGTGCGTAGTTCATCCATCTACGAAAATCCTTTTAGAAATGTGGTGGCTGGTCTCTGGTATTGCACCACCATTTATGCAACCGGCTACCCAAGCCGGTGTTCTTGACTCGTAAGAAGTCGCCAACTCACAAATGACTTTTGGGCGCGGATTTCCTGCGAAAGCCTTGCGCATGAAGTTCCTGCGCTGGGAATCAAGGTGGGGCCTACAGTGATGTTTTTTCATGAATCCACTCCGTTCATCTGTTTTGGGAGATAATTTTAGGATGGGAGAACAAAAATGAACCGGATCCAAGACTCAAGTGGGCCGAAAACGTGAGAATTAAACTTACACAGTTGAAATATTTGTGGAGTCACAAGAGTTTCGAATCAGGATAATACTTGTGTTTACAGTTCATCCCAGTAGTAGTGACGTTATGAACGGTATAGATGTCATATAAACATCACTGTGGACCCAGGGACCTTTCAACAGTAGTAGTTTACCTACCCACCTTTTCCTTTAGTGAGGCCCATTTGAGTCTTGGATCCGGTTCATTTTTGTTATCACGTACTAAAATGATATCCCAAAACAGATGAACAGAGTGGATTCATGAAAACAAATCACTGTGGGCCCCACCTTGGTTCCGAGCGCAGAAACTTCCTGCCGACAGAAATCCGCGCCCATGACTTTTCAACCCCAATGACTTTTCAACCCCAATGAGTTGACGACGGGCGCGGATTTCCTCCCAAAGCCTATCGCATAAATTTCCTGCGCTAGGAACTAAGGTGGGCCCACAGTGTTGTTTTTTGATACATCCACACCGTCCATCCGTTTTGGGAGCTCATTTTAGGATATGAAAACAAAAATGAACTGGATCCAAGACTCAAGTGAGCCAAAAACGTGAGATTTGAACGTCCATAGTTGAAATATTTGTGGAGTCACAAGAGTTTCGAAGAGGATAATATTTGTGTTTCCAGTTCATCCCAGTAGTGACGTTATGAACGGTATGGATGTCATATAAATATTACTGTGGACCTAGGGACATTTCAACAGTAGTAGTTTACCTACCCACCTTTTCCTTTAATGAGGCCCATTTGAGTCTTGGGTCCGATTCATTTTTTTATCAAGTACTAAAATGATCTCCCAAAACGGATGAATAGAGTGGATTCATGAAAAAAAAAAACATCACTGTGGCCCACCTTGGTTACCAGCCCAGAAACTTCCTGCGGACAGGAAATCCGCGCCCATGACTTTTCAACCCCAGTTAGTTGACGACGGCGCGGATTTCCTCCTAAAGGCTTTCGCATTAATTTCCTGTGCTAGGAACTAAGGTGGGCCCACAATGATGTTTTTTTTTGATAAATCCACACCGTCCATTTGGATCTGCTTCATTTTTGGTTTCATGCCCTAAAATGATCTCGCGAAATGGATGGACGGCGTGGATAAAACACATACATCAAGTTGGGGTCATTGCTACAGCCGGTGTAGCTAGCGTAGCTAATTCGTGGGTGTAGCAAATTTATTCTCTCACGATCACGACCCTTCCGTGTGGAAACGGACCAGAATCCTATGCAGCACTTATTTTACACACACCACCCAAATTATGTAGGGCCTACCATGTATGTTTTATATGTGAATCCACTCTGTCCATCAGTTTAGAAAAATTATTTGAACCGTAAATCCTAAAAAAAATTATCGCAATACAAGATCTGATGAGCCATGCCAATGCGAACAATATAAAACTGCTCCCGAAAGCTCTTAGTTCTCAGGGTGAGGCCCACCTGATATTTGGATCGGGCTTTTTTTTGTTACTTCATCCTCATCAGTAACACCAGATTAGAGGGTTAGATGAAAGGTGCATATCATGGTGGCTCGACCCACAGACCTATAGCTGACCTCCATCCCTATTGTTTCCTTTCGTGTGGCTCATCTGTAATTTAGATCTATCTAAATTTTTTTTTTTAACGTTATTTTAATGAGGATAGAACCTGATGAACGGAGTGGACCTTACATATACAACATGTTGGGCCCCAGAACTTCGGGTGTTTTCCGCCTGATGTCGCAGATTCCCGTCAAACACCAAATGAAAAACTTACGTATTTACTTTGGCTGCCTGGACGGTCTCGGATGCGGATTGCCTAGAGCAGCAGAAGCTAGGTGGGCTGTCTCCTGTGTGAAATTCGACTGACATCAGTTCTCATAATCGGTTGGCTGGCGATGGTCCTGGACAGTCCAGCGAGGTGGGCTGTCTCTTGGGTGAAATTCGACCAGTACTCGGACCGGTCGTGATTGGTGGACAAATGGTTGGGCCACCGTCGTAAGGCCCTGTTTTCTCCTTTAATATGTCGAGTCTTAGCTCCTTCATTGGGGTCTTCCCTTGCCCCTTTCCTCTATTCTTTTTTGCCCACTCTTAGGTCCTTTTGGCTCTTTTCCTTCCTAGACTAAGGAGTCACTTTACTACATCATTGCCCGGCCTGCGGGAAGTAGCAGAAGCTATGTGTGGCCCACCACCATGTTCATGTGACATCCATTCTGTCCATCAGTTTTTCTAGCTAATGTGAAGATACTTGTCCACAAATGAGGCAAATCCAAAACTCAAGTGGGGCACCCGGCTAACAATTTTATTTTTCAATTCATTCCATTGGAAATAACCATATGAGATATAAATATCACAGTGGCCCCAAAAAAGTTTCAATGGTGGACATTTCTATCCTCACTGTTTCCCACCATGTGGCCTACTTGAGTGTTAGATCTGCCTTATTTTTGGGCTCATGTCCTCACGAGCTGTTAAAACTAATGAACAAAGTGGATTTCTTAGAGATGACACAGTGGGCCCTACAAAGCTTCCACTTAAGGGGCTCCTTATAAGCAGACTATGAGTTATAACGCCATCCTCATCCCTTGCGTTCAATCTCCTTGGGTGCGAGCCAATCTTTATCTAAGTCACTAGAAGATCTAAGGTTAGGGGAGTGATGAGCTTGGCTAGGGCCAGGCTGAGATTGGCTCTGGCATAGCCCTAGAGCCCTAAACTCTAGCCTTAGCTCTAATAGGCTAGAGAGACCACGCCTCAGCCCCAGCCGCCCTATATGGCTAGGTCGGGCCATAACTGCCCCTATAAGTAAAATACAAGTACTTACATAATGCTACTTGCGTGAGTGGGTGTTGATGAGCCGCCATGCTCTCTCAGAGAATTGTTTTCCTATCGACCTCTGTGATATAAAATCAATCAACAGCCAAGTTAATGGCCACCCAATCATCCACTGTATACATACACTTCATTAAGTAATAATAACAAAAAGAGGTCTTAATATATATATATATATATATATATATATATATATATATATATATATATATATATATATATATAGAGGAAATGGTTCTATGAGGTACAGCTGTGTGCACCCCAATATGATATGGATTGGGCATCAACACAGTGCATTTGATGGGTCCCCTTTATGCGATGTGATATCCAAAAAATCAGCCGTATATGGATGTCAGGCGGGCTGTACCGTCTAAAACCATGTGAAGATATGTTTAAGACATCTAAAATCACTTGGTGGGGTTCACCTGAGTTTTGGATGCGCTTGAAACTTGGTATAACCCCTTATCCAAGTGGGACACACACAATGGATGGGCTAGATTTGTGAACCACATCTCAGTAGGTCCAATAATCCATTATAAAGGTTTTAATGTGTAAATAACCCCTCTCAACTATTCTATGTGGTGTGGCCCACCTAAGTCATGAATTGACCTGATTTTTAAGCCCGTGGCCCACCATAAAATGTCGATCTAACTGAAGGGGCAAATGTCCGATCCATATCATGGTGGGGTCAACACATGTCGATCTAACTGAAGGGGCAGTTCCCATGAGGTCGACCTCATCGTACCATCCCCCCCCCCCCCCCCCCCCCCCCCCCAAGGCTATTCATCATACCCAAATAGTGCAACTACTTTTCAAGTCATAGCTTAGCCCTTGATCAAGTTTAGTTGCCTAAGCCCTAGCCTACCTCTCGGCCGAAGTTAAATCCTTATGTAAGATGACCTTCCTTTTTATAGGGTGAGATCGAGCACCGTCTCTCTCATGGGATAAACGATCCGAATCCACAGATCTATCGAGAAGGACACTCAATCTTGAAATCAAGGGGCAACTCGAAGAACACGAGCCAAATAGAGTATAAACTCAATTTTATTAATAATTTATAAAAAAAACTATATAATAATGATCTAAACAGAGTTTAAATAGATTAAACCTAACCCTAATTTCGTGCATAACACTTGCAAAGGAAGAAAAGAATCCTAATAAAATTAGAAAAGAAACAGAAAAATCTACTCAAACTATATAACATCTGTCGGGCGTTGTCTTCCTTCCACTAGTACAAGTAATCCACATATCTGATTGCTACAAAACTTTGTGGTTTTACTGACATCGACGTACTCTTCAATATGGTCGGTTCAGATTCTCAATATCAGTAGTAGTGGGCCACCCGGGCCACCTTCAGTTTTAGTGGGCGGAATTCAGAACATTCTTGACAATTCGTACTATTTTGGACGCCACGATCAATCCGTAACTCGGATCAATGTGAAACTTATTGAGTTTTCTCGGCGTCGAGCAGCTTTACGAGATAGATGAAACGGATCATCATAAATTATCAAGATGGGCCCCACGAGTTGGGCCGAAATCCAAAATCGGGAATAGTAGTTTATTATTAGACGAAAACTCAAAAATAAAAAATTTCAACAAAGTCCACGCGTTTCACTACCGGTCGTGGATAACCCCCAATCGTCCAGTGATCTGGATGGGATTCCAGCCGAAATCGTCTGGTCGGGCGACCGGTCCTTCAGCGTCCATGACCGGTTGTTAGATGACATGTTTTTTTGCATTTTCTTTTATTCTTCCTCTGGTCCATCTCCATCATGAACGTCATCAATCATCGCCCTTAATTATGGGGTTCACTCCCTACATCAGACTCCTCCACTTGAAGAAAGCTCGACCTCGAGTTTTGCCTCAAGTAATGAGGAGACTTGCCTTCGTCTTCTTCTACGACCTTTGCTTGAGAATTGTACTTGGGCATAATTGGGGATACTTGTCCTCGGCCATTCCCTGTCATAGCACAGCAATCATTGTTGTCTTCTCCTCAGCGGGAAAAAGAAAAATTGCAAATGGATCTGCTCTACCAACTGTGCTACTGAAGATTAACACTATCCGAGAAAAACTAACCTCTGACATATTCATGAACTCTGACAAATTCATATCTATAATTTCTTGAACGGTGTTAGAACTTAGAAAAAGATCGAAACTGCTCGTCGGCAATCTTTTTCTTTTCTTGTGTTCCTTTTATTCTGGGGGAATTTTGAGTATAGAAACATTCATAGACAATCATAAGCAATCACAAAGTATACACGAGAAAGCACCGCGAGGTGAATTTTATTCCAGAGATTCCGAGATCTTTTACATTACGGGCTGTGAACTGGTCACGAACCCTTAATTACATCAACGGATGATCACCCTTGATTAAAAGGCAAAAGTAAATGCATGCATGTATCATAAATGAATTAAATCAAGCATTAAAGGAGCATAAATATAAATAAAGCACAGCATAGACCACACAGAGATTTTTACGTGGAAACCCTTACAGGAGAAAACCACGGCACAAAGCGACAAGATTCCACTATGAATTCCAGTTATACAATAGATGGAATATCAAAGGGATAAAGCTCGGATAGATCGAGCAAGTAGTT
Organism: Liriodendron chinense; assembly: GCA_003013855.2. NCBI lineage: Eukaryota > Viridiplantae > Streptophyta > Magnoliopsida > Magnoliales > Magnoliaceae > Liriodendron > Liriodendron chinense. Next base: position 9,739,791 of record ML058333.1, read on the forward strand.
TAAATCGTCAGGGATTATAGTCTCGAGTTCATGGTCGCCGAGACCAAGTCTAGGATTTATTATGAAATACTTCACCGTTAAGATCAGTTAGATGTTGGTCCCATACTCCTCGGGCGTTCCTAGTTAAGTAGCAACCAGGATTTTAACCGAATCGTATATCTCAGTGTCATGACGCGTCTCTATGGACGATATGACTTTCAGGGATACACTTTACGATTTCCGTTTAGTGCAACCAGGGCCAGTGACCGTCTCTGCTAGGACGGGTGACTTACTGAAGGGCACTCCATGGGGTCTTTGTGCAAACAAGGTTTCGACCGAGTCGTATATCTCAGTGTCATAACGCGTCTCTATGGACGATATGACTTTCAGAAATACACTCCACGGTGTCCACTTACTGCAACCAGGGCCAGTGACCGTCTCTGCTAGACAGGTGACTTACTGGAGGGCACTCCATGGGGTCTTTGTGCAAACAGGGTTTCGACCGAGTCGTATATCTCAATGTCATGACGCGTCTCTATGGACGATATGACTTTCAGAAATACACTTCACGGCGTCCACTTACTGCAACCAGGGCCAGTGACCGTCTCTGCTGGACGGGTGACTTACTGGAGGGCACTCCATGGGGTCTTTGTGCAAACAGGGTTTCGACCGAGTCGTATATCTCAGCGTCATGACGCGTCTGTATGGACGATATGACTTTCAGAAATACACTTCACGGCGTCCACTTACTGCAACCAGGGCCAGTGACCGTCTCTACTGGACGGGTGACTTACCGGAAGGCACTCATTCCCTTAGCCACTCAACTGACGGATCCCGCCTTGGACAGGACGCACATCAACTGGTCTTAACGATGAAGTATTTCAAACGTTTAGAACTCTTTCATTATGGTTTTCGATGATAACCATAGTCCCCTTTGATTTAGTTTCGTATCTCGATCCGGGATGAAATGAATTCATGCAATGGATGCAAATGAGTACAGTACAAAGTAACTATGCTTTGTGCATGCTCGAGATAGGATTGCATTTATGCTAGATGTTCAGTGTATCGGACAAATTATGCATTTGATTCGATCAATCGGCTTCGTATATATCTTTATGTTATCAATATGTTGCCATCGCGTCTTTGAGATCGCGATTGATTTCATTTGGCATTAGTAGATTTTCGGGCCATCAGGGCACTTCACAGGGCCTGTTTACGATCTGATCGGAGGATTTGGTGAATACCTGTCACGATCGTCTTTGGATAGAGGTGGATTATGTCCACGAGGGTCGCAGTGCGATCGCATTTCGATTTGCTTAGTGTAAGTCGATTTTCGAGCCAACAGGGCACTTCCCAGGGCTAAAAACGACTAAGTAGTGGACCTGTTTATGGTCTGATCAAGGTTTCTCGAAGATCCTGAGATCAGGTAATCTCATTGTAATGCATGATTATAGTGTATCACGTTATGGCGGAGAGAAGTCTCCCTCTCGGGTTCGGTCAAATTCCGCCCGATTCCTCTCGATTTCGGCCATTTCTGGCTCTTTCGGAGGGATTTCCGAGGTTTGCAATATTGGCCAAGTGTAGGCCTTTTTTATCAAATTGCTGATTTGGCCCACTTAACATTGACCGTTGGCGAATCCGATCTGGGGGATAGATAGAGGGCATTGATGTGTGTCTAGGAGTGCTGACACGATCGGAAGGCGGGCCACGTCGAAGGCGGGCCACATCACAGAAGGCCCCACCTCCCCATCAGCGTCCAGGCGCATGGGAGGTTGGGTTGGGCGCATGTTGCATTAGACATGGGCGCATGTCCTAAGTGGATGCACTTATTCGCCCCAGGCACATGTCTTAGGTGGATGCACTTGTTCGCCCCAGGCGCATATCCTAGGTGGATGCACTTATTCGCCCTAGGCGCATGTCCTGCTACAAATGCATGGTTATCAAGCGCATGTGACATGCACATGTGCCCAAAATTCCAGCCATGGGCGCATGTCCTATGGGACTTAGGGATTTTTGCACATTTCCCCTCCCAAGAATGGGTGAGCGCATGTCACTATGTGACTTGGAGGATTTTGCTCCGGTGGGAGAAATCCCTTTTCTGGCAAGGGCATCCGGCGAAGGAATGGGCGCATGTCAGGAATGGGCGCATGTCCCTTTCCCGGTGAGGATTCCGGTGAGGAATTTTTACCTCTGCAAGAAGAGTGCTCTGGGAGTGATGATCTTGTCGTCTTTGTCTTATCGAGTGGAGGGGTATTTATAGTGTGTTAATCGGGTACCGGGCGCATGTTGTTTGCAAAAGGGAGGGCATGCGCATGAAAATTTGGAAACGTTTGAAGAGAGGATTCATGCGCATGTGATGGGATCATGCGCATGTCCCCATGCACCAGGCGCATGTGGCATAGCATGGGCGCATGTCCCACTGGTATGGGCGCATGTGGCCTTTGTGTTGGCCGCATGTGGCCCCACTTAGCATATTTTCATGATTTTTGTAATTTTAGAATATTGAAAAGGGAGAGAGAGAGCTCTCATGCGCATGTGGTGAGAGAGCCAATGCATGTTTCCTTATGACATCCGCATGTGGAGAGAGAGTGAACGAATGCATGTGGAGAGAGAGTGAACGAATGCATGTGGAGAGAGAGCGAACGAATGCATGTGGAAATATGCACCGCAACGACTTCAAACTTGCTACTTAAGATTTTCTGGGCATTTCGGATCATTTGGCGGTAATCCACATGTCTGATTCCAGCCCGAAATGGTACCTGTAGGCTTTTGGGCCCTTATAGTCGGATACAGTCAGGGCAAAATCCATTTGGAAGCGCGCGGGTAAAGATATGCATCGTGCGATCTCGAAACTTGCAGGTTAAGGGTTTTAGGGCGTTCCGGATCATTTGGCAGTAATTCGCATGTCTGATTCCACCCTGAAATAGCATTCGTAGGTTTCAGTCACGATTGCGCATGTTAGGGCTGCACTGACGTTTTTCGAGTATTTCGGATCTCGAAATCAGTCCGAATCATCGTAGATGGACCGTTGAATACCGTTTTATAATGGGTACAAATTTAAGCCCCAACAAGTGCCCCCCCCCCCGGTGTGCTGCGATGGATGCTTATGTCAGGCCAGTGCGGTGCACCGGTCCCCAGGCTCAAGTATAAATACCGGACTCACTGAGTCATTTGGTCATTCCAGAATCGAGAAAACCAAAATTCTAAGAGGTGAGTGAACTTCTCATGAGGGAGTAGGCGCATGTGCTCTTCCCATGGGCGCATGTGCCCCTCCAACTGATAATGAGCATATGGGATCTTGCTCTAAGCGCATGCCATTAGTTCCAGGTGCATGTGTACTGCTTTCTATAGAGTGGGCGCATGTTGCAGATGCATTAGGTGCATGTGAGAGGTGATCAGGCCAATGTGAGAGGCCACATGCGCTTGGGGCATCTCCTTGGGCGCATGTGGTTCCACTACTTAGTGAAATAATGAAATTTTGGCCCCAGCACTTGCCTTCGGTGAAAAAGTGGCATATCTGGCTCGATTCTCAGCCAAATTCGATGCCATTTGTGGCTGTCTCGCTCAATGCTCGAATATGATTGGGACTTGGTGCTCGGGGCCCATAATATGTTGCTTATGCTGGTCTTTGATGGCTCACAACTGCTTCTTTAAGCGGTTCTATGATGTGCACTTCTATGCAGGTGCACACGCATCATTTGGAGTTAGTGCGAATTCGCACGCGCTCAGAGTGTACATGTAGAGCTGCTACTGTATTTGTTGCGCTATGATATGTGCGCGCTTGCTTGTCGGATGTGCGCTCGAATTCCACTATTTCCATATTGTTGTTGGTCATGACTTTATGCATGTATTTACTGACGTATTTTGTGTGTGAAATCCGTGATTGAATGATGCAATGCTTACCTTATTGTGCTGCCTGTTGCATGCGCTGGTCTTCTGTTTGATGCACTTTTATCTGCGTATTGTAGTGAATCATGGTGATAGCAGCAGGTTCTTCTGGTGAAGCTTCCAAATCGCAAGTTTCCAGCTCTTCATCTATACAACGCGGTAAAAAGAGGGTGACTGGAGATACTGCTAACCCGTCTCCGGTAGAGTGTCATTCGCAATCCTTTGAGACAATCGAATCCGAAGTGGAGGATTTCTCTGATCGAATTAAGCAACTCTCTCATGAAGTATTACTGCGTATCTATGTGGAGAAAATCATATCTGAGCCTCCGACGCAAGGGACTGAAGGGGAATGGTCCGCCTGGTATTGTCAGTTTACTGATGCTGCCAATGTCGTTGAGGCAGGCCCTTCTAGCGTGTGCGGCCGACATTTCGAGGATGATCAGGAAGGTTAGAAGAAGAAGAGACGAAATCGAGGTAAGAAGCCGGCTGAGGAAGTCGACAAGGCGGAGCAATCGCCACAGCTCATTGATCCGAAGAATGAGCGGATGAAGATCGGCTGGAATAGAAACAAGATCATTACTACATGCGGTTTCTCCATCGTCAACCCTTATACCGACCGAGTCATCTTGCATGAGAAATCTCTTACGAGGCACAAGCCCTTCCCGAGCATCGAACCATCCAACGTTCAAGGCCCTTTTCAATTCTATGGAGTCGAGAGGTGGACATCTGCCCCCGAGCAGTTGTTCAGTACCATACTGGTTGACGATGGGAGAGAACAGCGGGTAGGTTCCTCGAGAGAAATGGTTTTCCTTGCGCCTACTTGTGATCCTCACACTCCTTCTCCAGTCCATTATTTTGAGACAGTGCAGCAACGGTTTCGACACATGGACAAGGCGACGATGTGGGCGACGAAGAGCTTTCATACGCGGGGTCATTTGAACGAGCGAGTTGGTTATGAGCCGTGGGCAAAAGAGATTTTGATCCGACATGAGACGATTTTAAAGCAAGTCGGCCTGTACCAGGCTATCGATGCGACCTCCGAACATTTCTCCCGAGATCCAACAATTCTTCGAAGCTTCTTGAACTACTGGTCTTCCATTACCAATTCGTTCCACTTTCCATGTGGAGAGATGAGCATAACTTTATGGGATCTCCGGATGATGGCTGGGTTGTCTGTGATAGGAGAATATTACCAGGAATACGTCCCAACTGATGAAGAGCTGTCTTCGTTTCGGCTCAAAAGTCCTCGAGATGCTTATCATTCAAAGGCTTGTCTAGAGTTGTTTGCTGAGTTGTCGCAGTTCGACAATATTACAAAGATTCACTATGACGACTGGTTGATCTACTTTAGCCAGAGGATGAAGTAATACTTCTTCCAATGCCTTCTTTTGTATTACGTGCTCTGCATACTTTAATTTCTTTGTTTCTGACATGGGCACTTCTTTCTTCTTGCAGCATTGATTACGAAGGGTATGAGATCTTACCCGAAGACCAGGCTTTGATGAAGGAACGTTTTGAGCGAAAGTTTAGCAATCCGAACGAGCTTACACCGTCTTGTGAACTGGCGGGTTTCTTAGCATACTGGCTGTCGGCGGTTATGTTGCTTAGCTCCAAGAGTGCTGATGGCGTCAGGGTTTCTTGCTTCGTTGTGGCGGGAGCTCTTGCAAATGGTCGTCAATTTTCTCTAGCACCGCCGGTGCTATGCAGTTTATATAGGGCTTTTGGCAATATTGCAAGTAACAAAGATCAACCCTGGCGAGGGATGAATGTGGCTTATTGCCCATGGCATTTCTTCTGCGGATGGTTAGGCATATATTTCACGTGGACCTACGGAGTGGATCTCTTCCAGTATTTTCACACCGATCACGCACCTCTTTATCGCTATAGAAAACTTAACATGATAACGCGGTCGTCTGATTGGATAGCTTCCAAAATTGGCAATTGGGCGGAGATTTGTTTCTACCACTTTCCTGTTTCTGATGCCGGAGAAGATCGAGAAGTCGTTGACAATGAATATTCTATGGATGTCACTGGTAGGGAATTTCTGGTGTCTATTCGTACTGCCTCACTTCCGCTACGCGAAGGAATAGAGTTCTGGCGAGAACCTTATTACCCTAGTCGGTTTGCCAGGCAATTTGGGTACGATCAGGGTGTTCCAATGACGTTACCAGATGTAACTAAAGTAGAGCAGGCATATGGTACAAGTCCTGTTCATTGGGAGTGGATATGGCATCAACTTTTGATGACGCGAACAGGCGCGAGATTCATGCTTCCCGGCCTCTATCGGAAGACTAGCGGTTCTTATAGCTGGCTGAGATGGTGGGTGCATCAGTATGCTCTGGTACGAAAAAACAGCTCTGTTGATGATCCACTCTACATTCCTCCTCCAGGGCTGATAGAGGTCTTCGCTGAAGGATTGGGTTATTATAGAGAGCAGGCTGAAGTGTATTTATCGTCGAGCATTAAGCATAAGATCTCCCTGAGTGTGTCAATTGACCATCGTAAGGAGGACACCGCGTTGGATGGCTGGCATACTTTCGGAATACCTTTAGCGAAATGGTCTCAAGAAGCCGGGTACACACGTCTTCTAGTGATTGAAGGCGATAAGGATGCCGGTCGGTTAATTAGTGAAGATGACCAGACGATGACTGGGTCGACGAAGGCAATATCAGATCATGCTAGCATGAGAGAGCAGGCTGAGCCGATTGGAGAGGATAATCTGCAAGGGTCCACTATGCCAGGGAATAACACGACTGTATCTATAGCCCCTGGTGCTTCTAGTGTTGAGGGTATGGCGGAGTCGCCAGCGGTAACTGAAATAATCGATACTGATAGTGACACTACTGAACTTCTAGATATGACCTCGACACCACTGACTGAGACTATTAAGCCTTTCCCTGATGCGACGATACATACTGCAACTTCCTCAGAACCTGTATTCAACCCATCTTTCGGTATAGTTCTTTCATAGTTCCTTGGTGTATTCTTTTTCTATACTTGTCATTTCATTGCATACTCGCTCTGTTCCTCTTGTTGCAGATACTGTCAATTTTGAGGCGGCTGCCCACGGAGCATTCGATGTTCCTTGTTTCGATCATTTAGACTGTTTCAGACAAAGCGTACTGAGGGGTTTACTATCCAATATTTCAAGGGCGTTGGCTGAACCAAGTGAGTGGCATACACTAGGAGTAGGGGTGAAGGCATTGGAAGCTTGTGCAGGAGTAATCGGGCCTGATGTATCCGAAATAGTCTGTCGTATTTCTTCTTTCGAGGATTCTGTTACGCAGGTTATTATGACTGAACGGATTGAACCTGACCCTACAGCTGAAGAGAAACGGTGAGTGCTGTCTTCTTTGCGGCCTATCATAGAGCAGCGAGAATGTTCGGCGGTTAATGCTAGAACAACCTTAGAAGATAGCGAGACTCAACGTCGCGGGTGTATTAATCATCTTGCTGATGTCAAATCTGAGATCGCGCGGCTACAGGCGGAAGAAACAGCCATAAATCTTGAGGTTGCCCGCCTTGATCTTGTCATTAATTAGAACCGTGCCGAGGTCGCACAACTCGAGAGTGAAGGAGAGGCGGCACGCAAGCAAGTGGAAGATTTAGAAATCGAACTTCGTGATATTCTGAATCCTGCACTGACGCTAACGGAGGCAAAGGCCACCATGGAGGCAACGCGGAAGGATGTGATGAAGTTCATAACAGGATGCCTGGAGAAGCTGTAATTCTGTTCTTTTGCTTTCTTTTACGGTCATTGTCAAACAAAAATAGTATTAGACAGCTGTCCTGAATACCCAACTGTCACTTGTATCCGACGTAATTGACATCAGAACTCGTTAGCTGCATCTTCATGATCTAAAATAATGACAATGATTCTTTTGCTAAACCACTACTTGGTGTTATGTGTTTAAGACTAGTATGCATGAAATGACGTATTATGTATGAATTTAATGTAAGCTGAATATACCAAAGCATAAAAATGGAAGAACCCATAAGAATAATACTTCCCTTTTTACTTAACCTGTATATCCTTGGGTCATCACTTTCGAGAGACATTTGTGTCATAAGTCCAAAACTTTCTTTTAGCTCCATGTTTTCAGGTTTATACGTCATCCTTCATGGCCTGCCCCCAGTCATTTCTTTCTGCAGACTTGATATTTTGATAATATATTAGGGCTTGCCCCCAGTCGTCTTTTTCTTATAAACTCGAGTTTCTCATAATATATTGGGGCTTGCCCCCAGTGCTTCTGGCTCGTCACTCTGTAAGACCACTTCATTCTAATGAGACAGATCTTGTGCTTTAGGAATCCGTGCCGAATACCCGTCCGATCATAATCTTTAATTGCATATTCTTGTCACAGAATTCTTCATAAGAGAAAGTTGTTGATATTTTCAAGGTGAGGTGATACGTAATAGAATGCTCTAATCGTCTTCATATAAGGCCGTATATATAAATATGTATACAGGAGATTCCCAGTCGTGACTTATCTTCATATTCAGTAGAAGAATAATGCGATAATGATGGGAGATCCATGACATAATACGAAATCTGGATATAGATAGCGATGTTCCGATCATCTTCATATAAAACTTTGTGCATAAATATGAGAGATTGATGATAATAGAGTATCCCGACTGTCTTCATAGAGAACCACATATACATATATATGAGAATCCATCAATTCTGAAGTATTTTCCTATTAAGCAGAGGAATGCCAGAATACCAAGATACTTAATATGAGAACCTGTGACGAAGATATCATAATATGGGGATGTTGTGATTTGCGTAGACTTTCTATAAGATATTCCCTCCTGATTTGACCTATCTGATGAGGATATAATAAGTCGGTTGATGATTCGTGGAGTCGATTCTTTAATATTCTCCGACTATGGTACCTGTCATTAAGAAGAGCTCTACGAACATTTTATATTCATATGCACAACAGTATGATGTGAGTGAGCTTGTAAACAAGTATGAAGCACAACATTCAGATGAAATAGATGCATGAGAGAACATAAGTATATCCATATCTAATTTATAAACCGTCAGAACTATTTGTAAGCGTTCACGATTATTAAAGTAAAATCCCCCAGAAACTAGGAGGACATAGTGGTTGCCATTTGTATAGCTTTGATGGTTGATTCTTTTCTGTCTTTCTGTCTTTCTGCACAGTCACACGCACATTAGAACACCCCGCACCTTTGAAAGGAGAGAAGATGCGTCCTTACCAATCACGATATGGCTCAATGACCGACAAAAGCATATAAGTACAAATCATATGCATGCCATGCGAGATTTTGAAATTCTTTTAGAAAACTTTTGCTTTAAAGATGAAGGGAAGAACGTTCCCGTTGAGAGTCGCCAGTTTGGCGACCGTAAAGGTGCCGAACATTTCTCCCAGCAAAACTTTCTCACGTATACCTCCGTGTCTGCGAACAATCCATCTTAGGATGTCACGCCCCGAAAATCAAGTGTCGGGCAGTCCGCGGCTCCCGACTCTTCCGGGCGGACTGTATTTTGCGGAAGTATAGTTTAATGGCACAAATCGATGGCATCAACTCATAAATAGAGATTTAAGCTAAACAGTGTATAATTCAGTTTGAATTTAAAGTGTAAATACATACAATTATCCACACAATCAAGGAGTCCACTCAGCTGGGGCTCAATATATACATATACAATGAAATCTTTAAGAATATTGACCCAAGACATCCAATTCAAGGCAGAAATTGAAATGCACGACATAGGTAAGCCAACAGGTCCTGCATCTCATGCATCAAGTGGCAGCAACTCCTGCATCAAAATAACTGGTTGGTGTTTTAAAACACCCCCCAGGTGGGAGTGAGTAATCATACTCAGTGTTACCATTCCCTAAGTTAAACATGTTATCAATACAATCAAGTACAAATAGTGGAGCATAACAAATGGTGGGGTTCTCACACCTACCACCCCAGCATCAGTAGATAACATAACTTCACAATCAAGTTCCTATTCTAGTTGAATAATGCATGCAACTATGATATGCAAATGTTATGTTCCGGAGAAATAAACGGTGGGGTTACCACCCAGCAGCAGCATCGGACCAATGCAAGTGAAAATGTGATGCATGCATGTTTACCAAGTATTTATTTAATTTCGTATTCAATCAGCAGTATTGGCGAAGCCAGAATACCTCAATCTTATCAAAAGTCTATTAAACAGGAACACGACCGACAGGAACGCAGCCGAACACTGGACAGCGAGGAAAGCCGGACACTGGACAGTGGCCTTACCAAACACTGGACAATGCCAGGTCGGGGTACCCTCTACCAGGCCGGGGCCCACCGCCATGCCAGGGCGTCCTATGCTCGGCTCCTGGAATCCTAATTTAGGTCCGTCACCCAACATAACTGAATAATGAATCAAATGGTAAGGGTCTCGATGCCCTAGAATGTCATATGCATGGTAATGGGTCGTCACCCAAGATCAATGATGGTAGGCTCGTCACCTAGCATCGGTGCTCAAGACTCTCGATAAGACCATCAGGATCAATACCGGTCAAAGACAGCACAAGCACAGTTACCCATATACCATGCCTGACCCATGAGCTTCAGTATGTAGGATTCAATGCTCAAGGCTCTTGGAGGGCTCATCACCCACACCAGCCTAAGACAGCACAAACACAGTTACCCATATTCTATGTCTGGCTCATGAGACTTGATACGTACAGTTATAAGTGACTGCGTAACAATGGTAATTGTGGTATTCGAGATTCTACAGAATATGTAACAATGATCAAACAAATATGATTAACCCTGAAATTTACTGATTTGGTAGGCCGAGCGAAACATCAACCAAACCGGCGTAGCTAGGGTCGGTCGATCATGTTACTCCCAAGTCGACCAAACAAGTCCGTGACGGCCAAACCCAAGTAGGCAGTCCATAAATTGTGATTTTCAGAGATTAACCACAATCATGTCAATTAAATATTATACTAAGCATGTTGTGAGAAGAATAGAACATCATAGCATTCATTGTCTCAATCAGGCATAAAACCAAACAGTTGATATACGATATACTTCATTTCATATATGGGCGTAAAATCAAACACTTGGCGTGCTATTGCAGGCCAAATTATCAAATTCACAATCAGGCACTAGCCTGGGTGGACGGTAATCCACTTACTCAAGCATATGTGAACTTCTGTTCACTCAGGAATTTCATCAAACACTTGATATGCACAACACATCAAATCTCATATTTTCATAAAATCGATTCAAATAGGCAATCAATCCACACATCGAAGTAAGCATGTAATTAATCAACACATACAGAACATCAATCATAAACATAAATCATTCGGCACTTAACTTTGAATAGAATTCAAGAAAAACCTAATTTTCACTATTTGGAACCCTCATGGGCTGATAATAGCCAACTTAGAAGATAGTCCTCACCTGTGTTGGAGAATTTACACGCTAACAACGTCTAGAACGAAGGATTCGAAGGAACAACTGAAAATCCTACATAGATTCGAAAAGAGATGGATTGGAGCAAGAAAGAATCAATTTCAATATCAAATTCAACACTTAGGACGGTATATTACCTATGATGGACGGCCGGCATCGATCACTTGGGAGCGACGACAGCTGGATCGGAAGCTCCAAGCAAATCCCTAAGCAAGACCCTAAAAATCCTCCAAATTCCATCTCAAATGGAATTCTCAAATGGGCTTGGTATTTATAGTTCCAGATGGTCCAAGGTTGAGGTGAGTCACACAACTCACCCTCTCTGGTCTTTATCCAAGTTCTGCAGTTCGGGATAGGATGTCGGGTATCTGATATAAGGAAAAGGTCAAGTCCAGTAAGACGATCAATTTCGTGTAGATTCGTGATCAACGGCCCACTAATGAACGGTGTATAGCTGTTCTAAGTTTTCGGGACACCAATTGGATGATTTAGAGAACAGAGTTTAGCGAATCCTTTCACTAGGTCATAGTGGGCATAGCTAGGTATATGATGTGATATACGGGGTGCATTTATTTGCAGGTTAAGGGTGGTTAATCTCATTCGTATGGTTTTATATGTCAAAAGGGCTATTTTGTCAAATTGATTTCTAAACTTAAGATAATCGAGATTCGATTCATTGATTAGGGTAGTCTAAGGTGGATCTGCATTGTAAGTCGGTTATATAGGTTAATCCATTGTGATTTCAGTAAATCATAGATTGAGATTCATTAATCAACGGATTTGATGTAGGATTAGACAATTAAAAAGGAATATGTAGCTATCCATGATATCTGATAAAGAATGTACGGTTAGATTGATGTGTCTAAATGTCTTACGAAGTTTCGATCAAATAAGATCGTCCAAACTAGGGCTTTCAATACAAATCTTCTAGAGTCTTAGTTCTAAATCGGGTGTCTGCACTCTCAATTGATAATTAAATTAGAAAAATTTCTAGAAGTGCTCGAGTACTCTCAAGGCTCGAGGATTGAAATTTTTAGGGCGTTACATAGGATGTTTCTTTACTCAGAGATAACCAGAGATTCTGGTATTATTCGATTCCCCAACAGAGTCGCCAGTTTGTTAGAACTTAGAAAAAGATCGAAACTGCTCGTCGGCAATCTTTTTCTTTTCCTGTGTTCCTTTTATTCTGGGGGAATTCTGAGTATAGAGACATTCATAGACAATCATAAGCAATCACAAAGTATACACGAGAAAGCACCGCGAGGTGAATTTTATTCCAAAGATTTCAAGATCTTTTACATTCCGAGCTGTGAACTGGTCACGAACCCTTAATTACATCAACGGATGATCACCCTTGATTAAAAGGCAAAAGTAAATGCATGCATGTATCATAAATGAATTAAATAAAGCATTAAAGGAGCATAAATATAAATAAAGCACAGCATAGACCACACAGAGATTTTTACGTGGAAACCCTTACAGGAGAAAACCACGGCACAAAGCGACAAGATTCCACTATGAATTTCAGTTATACAATAGAAGGAATATCAAAGGGATAAAGCTCGGATAGATCGAGCAAGTAGTTTAAATCGTCAGGGATTATAGTCTCGAGTTCATGGTCGCCGAGACCAAGTCTAGGATTTATTATGAAATACTTCATCGTTAAGATCAGTTAGATGTTGGTCCCATACTCCTCGGGCGTTCCTAGTTGAGTAGCAACCAGGATTTTAACCGAATCGTATATCTCAGTGTCATGACGCGTCTCTATGGACGATATGACTTTTAGGGATACACTTTACGATTTCCGTTTAGTGCAACCAGGGCCAGTGACCGTCTCTGCTAGGACGGGTGACTTACTGGAGGGCACTCCATGAGGTCTTTGTGCAAACAGGGTTTCGACCGAGTCGTATATCTCAGTGTCATGACGCGTCTCTATGGACGATATGACTTTCAGAAATACACTCCACGGCGTCCACTTACTGCAACCAGGGCCAGTGACCGTCTCTGCTAGGACGGGTGACTTACTGAAGGGCACTCCATGGGGTCTTTGTGCAAACAGGGTTTCGACCGAGTCGTATATCTCAGTGTCATGACGCGTCTCTATGGACGATATGACTTTTAGAAATACACTCCACGACGTCCACTTACTGCAACCAGGACCAGTGACCGTCTCTGCTGGACGGGTGACTTACTGGAGGGCACTCCATGGGGTCTTTGTGCAAACAGGGTTTCGACCGAGTCGTATATCTCAGTGTCATGACGCGTCTCTATGAACGATATGACTTTCAGAAATACACTTCACGGCGTCCACTTACTGCAACCAGGGCTAGTGACCGTCTCTGCTGGACGGGTGACTTACTGGAGGGCACTCCATGGGGTCTTTGTGCAAACAAGGTTTCGACCGAGTCGTATATCTCAGCGTCATGACGCGTCTCTATGGACGATATGACTTTCAGAAATACACTTCACGGCGTCCACTTACTGCAACCAGGGCCAGTGACCGTCTCTGCTGGACGGGTGACTTACCGGAAGGCACTCATTCCCTTAGCCACTCAACTGACGGATCCCGCCTTGAACAGGACGCACATTAACTGGTCTTAACGATGAAGTATTTCAGACGTTTAAAACTCTTTCATTATGGTTTTCGATGATAACCATAGTCCCCTTTGATTTAGTTTCGTATCTCGATCCGGGATGAAATGAATTCATGCAATGGATGCAAATGAGTACAGTACAAAGTAACTATGCTTTGTGCATGCTCGAGATAGGATTGCATTTATGCTAGATGTTCAGTGTATCGGACAAATTATGCATTTGATTCGATCAATCGGCTTCGTATATATCTTTATGTCATCAATATGTTGCCCTCGCGTCTTTGAGATCGCGATTGATTTCATTTGGCATTAGTAGATTTTCGGGCCATCAGGGCACTTCCCAGGGCCTATTTACGATCTGATCGGAGGATTTGGTGAATACCTGTCACGATCGTCTTTTGATAGAGGTGGATTATGTCCACGAGGGTCGCAATGCGATCGCATTTCGATTTGTTTAGTGTAAGTCGATTTCCGAGCCAACAGGGCACTTCCCAGGGCTAAAAACGACTAAGTAGTGGACCTGTTTATGGTCTGATCAAGGTTTCTCGGAGATCCTGAAATCAGGTAATCTCATTGTAATGCATGATTATGGTGTATCATGTTATGGCGGAGAGAAGTCTCCCTCTCGGGTTCGGTCAAATTCCGCCCGATTCTTCTCGATTTCGGCCATTTCTGGCTCTTTCGGAGGGATTTCCGAGGTTTGCAATATTGGCTAAGTGTAGGCCTTTTTTATCAAATTGCTGATTTGGCTCACTTAACATTGACCGTTGGCGAATCCGATCCAGGGGATGGATAGAGGGCATTGATGTGTGTCTAGGAGTGCTGACACGATCGGAAGGCGGGCCACGTCGAAGGCGGGCCACATCACAGAAGGCCCCACCTCCCCATCAGCGTCCAGGCGCATGGGAGGTTGGGTTGGGCGCATGTTGCATTAGACATGGGCGCATGTCCTAAGTGGATGCACTTATTCGCCCCAGGCGCATGTCCTAGGTGGATGCACTTGTTCGCCCCAGGCGCATGTCCTAGGTGGATGCACTTATTCGCCCCAGGCGCATGTCCTGCTACAAATGCATGGTTATCAAGCGCATGTGACATGCACATGCGCCCAACATTCCAGCCATGGGCGCATGACCCCATGGGACTTAGGGATTTTTGCACATTTCCCCTCCCAAGAATGGGTGAGCGCATGTCACTATGTGACTTGGAGGATTTTGCTCCGGTGGGAGAAATCCCTTTCCGACAAGGGCATCCGGTGAAGGAATGGGCGCATGTCAGGAATGGGCGCACGTCCCTTTCCCGGTGAGGATTCCGGTGAGGAATTTTTACCTCTGCAAGAAGAGTGCTCTGGGAGTGATGATCTTGTCGTCTTTGTCTTATCGAGTGGAGGGGTATTTATAACATGTTAATCGGGTACCGGGCGCATGTTGTTTGCAAAAGGGAGGGCATGCGCATGGAAATTTGGAAACGTTTGAAGAGAGGAGTCATGCGCATGTGATGGGATCATGCGCATGTCCCCATGCACCAGGCGCATGTGTCATAGCATGGGCGCATGTGCCACTGGTATGGGCGCATGTGGCCTCTGTGTTGGCCGCATGTGGCCCCACTTAGCATATTTTCATGATTTTTGTAATTTTAGAATATTGAAAAGGGAGAGAGAGAGCTCTCATGCGCATGTGGTGAGAGAGCCAATGCATGTTTCCTTATGACATCCGCATGTGGAGAGAGAGTGAACGAATGCATGTGGAGAGAGAGTGAACGAATGCATGTGGAGAGAGAGCGAACGAATGCATGTGGAAATATGCACCGCAACGACTTCAAACTTACTACTTAAGGTTTTCTGGGCATTTCGGATCATTTGGCGGTAATCCGCATGTCTGATTCCAGCCCGAAATGGTACCTGTAGGCTTTTGGGCCCTTATAGTCAGATACAGTCAGGGCAAAATGCATTTGGAAGCGCGCGGGTAAAGATATGCATCGTGCGATCTCGAAACTTGCAGGTTAAGGGTTTTAGGGCGTTTCAGATCATTTGGCAGTAATTCGCATGTCCGATTCCACCCTGAAATAGCATTCGTAAGTTTCAGTCACGATTGCGCATGTTAGGGCTGCACTGACGTTTTTCGAGTATTTTGGATCTCGAAATCAGTCCGAATCATCGTAGATGGACCGTTGAATACCGTTTTATAATGGGTAAAAATTTGAGCCCCAACAAACGGTAATATAGTCATCTTCTTTCTTCACCACATCTAGGATATCATCTTCCTCCATCTTCTCAAAACCTTAAATATTTTATGAGATGATGGTGGGTGTTATCTTCTCCTCTTCCTCCATAGCTTCTACCTCTATTAACCCGTGTCTGCATGAATGATATCTTCTTCAAAATCTTCAAGGAGGACTCACGTATCTGGGTGGATAACCACCACCTCAAAAGCTTCGAGAGGAACCTCTAGTGGTTGATGGTCCTTTGATCAGTTCGCAGCCGGGAGGGCCAGGTGGATCGCTGGATTTTCCTAGGCTTTAACTGCGGGTGGGGGAACAACAACCAAAACTTGCTGTGTCATCAATGTAGCGGTGAGTTGATCGATAAACTCCCGCATCCCTTGCATTGAAGTCTCCATCGATCTCTGAAGAAGATCCATCTTCTCCGCTGGAAACATAATCCCCTGATCACCGTCAACAGAATTGTTGCCTTGATTGTCGCTAGAAGCCATCAGTACCGGAGGGAAAGCCTCGCTTTGATATTTTATTTTGCAGTCGAACCTAGCATGTAGCCCTTGCGTAGTTAGATGGTTCTTCCGCTGGAGTGTCTCAAGTGTCGCCCTGAAAGCCGCCACTTTGAGAGGATGGATCATTGGAGCACCGCCCACATGATTTTTGCCGTAGCCACCATTAAAAGCTATCACCCGAGGGAAAGCCTCGCTTTGATACCAAATAATGCAGCCAAGGCGGGGTGAGATCGAGCACCGTCTCTCTCACAGGATAAACGATCTGAGTCCACGGATCTATCGAGAATGACACTCGATCTTCCTTGATTTTTGAAGGGGCAACTCGAAGAACACGAGCCAAACAGAATATAAACTCAATTTTATTAATAATTCATCAAAAGCTAGATAATAATGATCTAAAAAGAGTTTAAATAGATTAAACCTAACCTTGATTTCGTGCCTAACACTAACTTGTAAATGAAGAAAAGAATTATAATAAAATTAGAAAAGAAATAAAAAAATCTGCTCAAACTAACATCTGTCGGGCGCCGTCTTCTTTCTACTAGTACGAGCTATCCACATATCTGATTGCCACAAAACTTTGTGGTTTTACTGACATCGATGTACTCTTCAAGATAGTCGGTTCAGATTCTCCATATCAGTAGTAGTGGGCCACCTGGACCACCTCCAATTTTAGTGGGCAGAATTCAGAACATTCTAGATAGTTCGTACTATTTTGGACGCCACGATCAATCCGTAATTTAGATTGACGTAAAAATTTTACGTTTTCTCAACGTCGAGTAGCTCTACGAGATGGACGAAACGGATCATCATAAATGATCAAGATGGATCCCATGAGTTGGGCCGATGTCCAAAAATGGGAATAATAGTTTCTTATTCCGACGGAAACTCCAAGATCAGAAATTTCAGCAAAGTCCACGCATCTCACGATCGGTCGGTAGGGGGCCACGAACCGGTCGTGGATAACCCCAAATCGTCCAAAGATCTGGACGGGATTCCAGCCGAAATCGACCAGTCAAGCGACCAGCCCTCGAGCGTCCACGACCGATCATCCGACCGATCGTCAGATGACATCTTTTTTTGTGTTTTCTTTTATTCTTCCTCTAGTCCATCTCCATCATGAACGTCATCAATTCTCGCCCTTGATCATGGGGTTTACTCCCTACATCACCAAACCATGGATGGAATTATTAAGATGACCTGATGAAGTTGATGCTTCATAACCATATATAAGCAATCCATGGTGGGCCCATACAAATGAGCAGATCAATTTTTTTAGTGGACTTTTCTATATAAATGATCTTGATCGTCCATTTTGATGGAGATTGATCAAATGGCTAAAACTATCATATCAGTGTGAACCTTGGTACGTAGTTTAGGCCTGATGCTTATACATAACCTTTAGATAATTTGTTTTTTTTTTTTTTTTTTTTTTTTTCGGACGATCAAATGTCCCAATTACATCCATGTGCATTGTAATTTATAGTGCTTTATTTTTATTAAGATGACCTATTTTTTTATTATTATTTTTTTAATTTTTGTTGTTTTATAATTAGATTTGGCTATGATCAGATTCCAACAAAATGCCATGATTTTAAAAGCTAGCTTTTATAACCTGTAAAATGTTTATGTACAGCGAAATACCCTGGTTCTAAAAGTTCCTGTAACTTGCAAAGTATTTACAGCCTGTAAACCATTTACAGCTAAAGGATTTTACGACCCTAACTTTAGTAAGGAAACTAGCTTTGCCACTGGCTTGCAAAATGATGAACTATCTCTAATTACAAAACAATAATTTTACTATTATTTGTCAAAAACACACTAGTGTTGTTTAGTAATTTGAGGGCTAGCTTGAATTGACCGTTATCTTTTGCTTTTGGTCTAAACTGGTAAACTGGGTTTGAGTTTATAGGGCATGAAAGATCTCTTCAAAATGAGCCCTTGATTGCGTGGATTTTACCATTGGCAAGAATTTATTTAAAGAAATACTTTTGCTTACCAGTTAAAAGGACGGCACGTATAACAGTTTCATCAAACTGAAAACCTCAATAAAATGGCTTACTAACATTAGTTATTGTAGGAAATAAAACTTCAATAAAAATGAAAATCTCACTTTGGTTATTTCCACTTCATTCGAGTAACAATTGCAATGTGATTAGATAGCGCATCCAAATGCGCCCTTGTAAAACCCAAGAACACGAATGACTTAAGACCCACCAACCGAAAATTAGGAACACGCTCAGCTCCAACACCAACTCAATTGGCTTTTATACCCCTTCTCGAACTTTTACAACATGAATGACGAATGGGTAGATGACACAGCACTCAAAAGGATCGTTTATGTACAATTGCCGGAATTTTCTTTTTGGAAAATTCACTGTTAGTTGCTTTGGAAATCATGGCCAGATAAGAGAAGCATTGCATAGAGAAGCTCATTCCAGGCATCCGGGACGCCAGGAAGGCACCAGTGGCTGCAATCCTGTATCCCTCCCATGGCAGGTCTCTCCATCCCGGGCTGCCGGAAGATGGACGGGTGTCCATCCTTGCGGTAATCTGTCATCTTCGTGATGTTGAGGTAAGAAATAGGCATCTTCATTTCACCGATCACAGATTCAAGAATTGTCATCAGACGCGGGTGCTGTCCCAGGTACGTGTCATTCATGATCGGCTGCGTCTCACCATTGCAGTTCCCACCCGAGTTCCACTGGCCACCTCTGCAACACCACAGTTTTAATCTCTTGAATTACACAAGTGTTTTTGTACCCGGTACGATTTGATATAGCACATACATATTTCATCTGTTTCTCTAATTTGTGTTAAGTGGGCCAGCAGCTTCGGACATCTGATGGTTGATATGATGAGACCAGCATAAATGACCCTTGTACCAAAATTCTCTCAGACTGGAAAACCATAGCAATTGAATCTTGGCCTTACTGGTTGCGTATGGGCCACTTGAGGTTATTTTCTTTCTTAACTGCCATGACTCCCGGCATACAATCAAAGGGTCATTATTATTCCATCTGGGTGATTTTTGGTGCATGGAACATCAACAGTGGACCAGAACCTCAATGGTATAGATTACTGTATGACAACCCCACTTGCACAAACTGAAAACTGATGGAACCATGATGCTATCATTCTCATTTAAGCATTGCATGGAATTATACAAGAAATTCCATGGATCATAGCGTAACAGATTAACTCAAGTTAACCTACCTGAAATGTGTTGCAGAAAATCCCCTGAAAAAGACTTGAGTCCGGTTACGGTCGATAGTAGCTTCGACCCATCTGGCCCATGTCCGTAATGCCTTCATGTATGCATCCGCAACGTCCAATTCTGGGTAAACATGATCGCCTTCTTGGTAATAATCCTTTCTGATCAATATATGTGATTAAGCCCAAAAACTAACAAGGCTACAATGAATTCTGTTTTTTTTTTTTTTTTTGAAAAACAGAATTAAAAGGATTGAGCTTTCTGATATTACCCTCGAGATGTCTTATCGTGGGTCCACCAATGCCCTGAGTTGAATATGATTATATCGGCATCCTTGTATTTCTCAGATGATTTCTCTATTAGATCTAAGCGAAGCGTTTCTTTAGTCGAATTAGGCGTTTTCTGTTCCTGAACCAGGAATGGCGATCTCATGAACTCGATGGTGCAGTTATAATCCTACACGATCAAAAGAGATGGGCCATCATAATTAGAAATGTTAGCTTGCTGAGTGCCGGAATCTGACAACATGACCTGTTTCAACAGAGTCCAGTTCCTGCATCTGTTCAAATGGGCTACATCTCTGGAAAGAAACCCATATCGCCAGAATATTTTGCAGCATCCGATTCCCAGAGGAACAGGCAGAAACACGGAGGAATCAAGATAAAGACCAAGAATAAGTTTTCTTTGAAACATACATCGAATCTGAAGGCGTAGAAACCTTCAGTCCTGAATTCATGCCGCCCTGAAATCTCAAAGACCCTGCTCTTATTTTCCAGAGATTCCCTCAAGATGCAGGCAAGCGATTCCCACATGTTCCGATTCAAGGAGTCCCCCACGAAGACAAGCCTCTTCCCTCGCAGCATCTCCAGCATTTCTTTCCCATCCAATCTGCCCAAAAGAGTGAAAATCAACAAACATTTGAAAATTTCATCAAGAAATCGAAAAAGAAAAACAGAACCCGAAACAGAGAATTCCCCAACCTTGGAATCTCACACCCTTTCGGCTTCCACCGCAGTCTCTGGAAATCAGAATCCGACCGCCCATTCTGAATGCAATTGAATGCATCATCGATGAATGGGCACGACCCAGGTGAGTACCGCGGATTCGAATCGTCTGCAAGCCAATTGCCGTCGAAAATGTCGCATGACATCAGATATTTGAATCTACCACCAATCTCCCTCCTCGGCGAACTTTCGTTTCTTTCAGAAACAGAGAGAGTGGAGATGTTGTTGAGGAGAACTACGTCGGCAGAAACGACTGTATGGTTCTTGAGTAAAAAGCAAGGGGAGAAGTAGATGGTGGTGGCCGGCGAGTTGCTGGCGACGAAGATGATAAAGAAGAAAAGGGTGAGGACAGAGACAGAAGCAACGAAGGCAGGAGGCTTCGATCGGAAGAACTGACAGAGGGTTCTTGAAAAATCGATGAGGAGATCAGGATTCTTGGAAGAAGACGCCATGAAAGGAGAAGAAGAGGAGATGCTATCTCTTGGTTTTTATACTCGGTTTGTATGAGAGAGAGAGAGAGAGAGAGAGAGAGAGAGAGAGAGTTTCTAGTGGGTTTTCTGAGAGAGATGCTTTCTCTTGGGTTTTTCTAATGGGTTTTTATGGGAGAGGGAGGACGGCGGTTGCTGGCGGGTTTTACGGTTGTTATCTCGATGTCCCATTTCCGGGAAGGAGAGGGCCTTTGACGGTATATTGACCTGTTGACACTGACTTGGTGATCAGGACCTAAAGGAGGTTTCAGTACATCCGATGTACTACAATATTATACAACGGTACAGTATCCGTTAGATTCAATTATTTTTCAATTAATACAAACCGTTTATTTGATAGATATCACTTTAGATGGGGGACAACGAAAAAAATTCTCCGATTGGATATTTCAAACCTTTGATTATACAGAATTGATGCTGACCGTTCATCTTCAAAGTGAAAGAGACAAATTATCAAAGTATTGAAATAACCCAACTGAAGCTTTTATTTGCTTAATTTCCATTGAACAAAGTGAAATTCGTCACATAAACAGCTTGGATCACTGGAAGACGATCAAGATTCAAAGACTAAAGCCTGGAGACCTATTATATTTCAATACAATACGTCGGATGCATTGGAGAAACCCCGGACTTAAAAGACAGGTTATCCTTTGTGCTGCTGAAGTGAAATCGGACCGGGATCATCTCCAACCGGTTTTTAGCAGCTGCGTAAAACTCCCTAGCTATGTGGGCCACCATGTCGTATATTTAAAATCCACTCCGTCCATAAGGTGAGAAGCATTATTTTTACTGTACATACCTAATATATGCCTGATTACGAACTCATATGGGCTACATTGACCGGAATAATGTAAATTTGCTTCCAAAACTAAGTTCACACGATGTTGGCCGCATGAGAGCTGAAAATTTGTACAGTCTCTTTATCCCGGTGAGCTACATCTGATTAACCGGTTTGATGAAATATACAAATCATGGAGGTCACATACAAACCAATGGTTGGCATCCCATCCCCATTGTTCCATGTGGGCCTTTGATTTATCTGATTTTTGGGTTTAGGGTCTAACATCCAGTTAGAACTGATAGACGGAGCAGATTTTACATATACAACATGGTAGGCCCCACACATGGTTGTTTTACACACTTAGTAAAACAGTTGCTGTAGAGGATTCGAGCCCAGTGAAATCGGAGTCTGCCGGCTGGCCACGTGGATCAGCTAAGGTTTCTTTCACGGGGAAAAATTTTTGATACACTGGTGGAGTGTGACAGATGATACTCAAGCACTTAAAAATTACATAGAAATTATATATGTGGCATACAATTACTTGAAATTAAACGGTACAAATTACACTTAGTAGTTTAGATCTATCATGAACCAAATATTATATTTGTATGATTAACTGAATATCAGATTGGCGGAGATTTATTGGATGGTTCAAAATGAAATATATTCAAGGGTCTATTTCAACGAACAATTATCCAATGATATACATGGGTAAGTCTCTAGATCTCTCTTGTATTCATCGACCTAGTGAAAACATCGCAGGCTTTGAAACCTCGAAGCCTGCCTTTCCACGCAATTTACAATGCTCCCCTGTCATATATAATCTCTCACTTTGTCTAATTTCATGAGTAAGACACCAGG
Source organism: Liriodendron chinense (assembly GCA_003013855.2). Lineage (NCBI taxonomy): Eukaryota > Viridiplantae > Streptophyta > Magnoliopsida > Magnoliales > Magnoliaceae > Liriodendron > Liriodendron chinense. The sequence goes on from ML058333.1 coordinate 9,762,775, forward strand.
ATCCTCCACTCGAAGTAGGCCATGGCCAAAGTTATTTAATAAAGATCGTTCATCAGTTACGTAGCACCGCCTGCAGGGGGAGATGGGTATCGTAGCAATCGGGCGCGGATTTCCTGCGAAAGCCTTGGGCAGGAAGTTTCTGCACTGGGAACAAGGTGGGGCTGACAGTGATGTTTTCTGATAAATCCACCCCATCCATCCGTTTTGGGAGCTCATTGTAGTAGTGAGAACAAAAATGAACTGGATCAGAGACTCAAGTGGGCCGAAAACGTGAGGATTGAACGTCCACATGTGAAATATTTGTGGAGGCACAGGAATTTCGAATCAGGATAATATCTTTGTTTCCAGTTCATCCCAGTAGTAGTGACGTTATGAACGGTATGGATGTCATATAAACATCACTGTGGACCCAAGGAGGTTTCAACAGTAGTAATTTACCTACCCACCTTTTCCTTTAGTGGGGCCCACTTGAGTCTTGGATCCGGTTCATTTTTGCTCCTATGTCCTAAAATGAGCTCCCAAAATGGATGGACGGGGTGGATTTATCAAAAAAATCACTGTAGGGCCCCGACTTGGTTCCCAGCAGGAACTTCCTGCGCAAGGCTTTTCGCAGGAAATCCGCGCCCGTAGCAATCGGTCAGCCAGCCCGCCCAGAAAATTTTTGCTACACCCATGAGTTAGCTACGCTAGCTATACCGGGTGTAGGAATGACACCACCATGATGTATATGTTATATCCACGCCGTTCATTCATTTTACGAGATCATTTTATGGCATGACACAAAAATTAGGCAGATTTGAATCTCAAGTGGCCCCAAGAATGTTTTTAATGGTTGGCGTTCAATCCCCACTATTTTCTTTGCTGGGTCCACTTGAGTTTCAGATCTGCCTCATTTTTTGTGTCATGCCCTAAACTAACTATCCAAATGGATGGATGGTGTGGAAACAACACATACATTATGGTGGGGCCATTCCTACACCCGGTGTAACTAGCCTAGCTAACTCGTGGTGTAGCAAAATTTTTCTCCCAGCCCGCCCTGCCTACTGTGCCAATTCCCGGCGAATCCGGATCCTTTGTTTTACCCGAGCAGAGGAATCTTGTTTTCCTCCTCTGTGATTGGTCCAGCTTGGGCGGACTGGCTCAATTCGCCTGAGCTGGACCAATCACAGAGGCGCAAACAGAGCTTCTCTGTTCGGGTAAAACAGAGGATCTGGATTCATTCCTGCCTTATGACCTGCTGGCTCTATATAAGCTGGCCCATGAGTAAAGCTAGAGCCTGGTATGCATGGCCTGATCAATAGCAGGGCAGCACTTTTACAGGATCATTTTAACCCAACCTGGCCCAGTCCATCCCGTGCTTCGGCTCATGTCATATTAACCGGACTCAATATGAACATATGTCATATCCTACAAATTAATATGCCATTACACTCCTAGGGCGACGTGTGGAACTCACCTCCCGGACCAATTCACCTTATTCCTGTTATATCTGCCCACTATTCATGTTAGACCTAAGGGTGTGGAAACATGCCCTTTGCACTTTCGTAGCGCAAAACCAATGTCCAATAAATGAGATTATTGTCTGTCAAATAAGATCCAGAGTGTTGGTTTTGGGATATGAAATGTCTAATGTTTTTTTCATCCGGAGAACTAACCGAATTGTTGTGAGCGGAATGGATAGGACGTACTTTGGAAGAAGGGACCAGTGGTATCTTGAACAATGTGATCTGCACTGAATGAAGGTGAAGCACCATATGCAACTGCCAACTCAGCCAATCTCTGGGAACAAGTATCTGCAGCTTGAAGGAGCTGTCTTCGTGAAGAACTGTTAGGCACCAAAGTTCCCCCGGTTTGTATGGTTGGGCCAGGCGGCAAATTTTCACTGGGGCAGTGATCATAATGGAATTGAACGGCAGTCGACAATGAAATATACAACGAGTCACCATCTTCAACAACTAAATTAAGCTCCATTTGATTGTGCGGGTGTTAAAGCTGAAGTATAGGATAACAAGTCTGGGTTTGAAGGATGAATGTAAAACTGCGATTCCAGCAAGTATGGATCATCCCCATCCAGGTTTGAAGGATGGGCGTAGGGCTGTTCTGCGGTGGATGAATGAGAATTGGAGAGACTTGAATCACTGTGTATTTCCATGTTGGTTGAGAATTTCGGAGATAGGACATTTGTCGGATTTGGTGTATTCATTCGTCGAGTTGTATGGAGCGTGGTAATCCGAGGCATCTATGAAACTCGTCAGCTCCAAGAAGTGTCGGGCCGAGGGCGAGATCCAAGCCAAGATCCGATCAGCAGTGGATAGGCGAGAGGGAAGAGAGAGAGAGAGAGAGAGAGAGATCCGTGTGTTGGGGTAGCCTTCAAACGTGGTGCATGTTTTTTGGGTGCTTAGATCGGTCGGGCGACCGGTTTGACGGCGTGGCCTAGTTGCACAGGGAGAAGGCACTGGATAGATTTCTGCATGCCTCGATCGGTCGGGTGACCGGTCCTCAAGGCGCTCGACCAGTCGGTGGTGCGACAGTGTGACGATTTTGTTTCCTTGTTGGAAACAGATCTCTTGCGTGGGATTGTGCAAGAGGTTTTCAATTTGGATTCTTTCCCTATTTAAGGGGATGTAGTGTGGGATTAGAAACCCCACCATTAGGGTCGTGTTTCCTAGATGGATTCTAGGAAAAAGAGAAAGAGCTTGGGGAAGCTTGGGGGTTCTCTGGGATGAAGAGAATGACTGTTAATTCTTGTCCGTTTCATATGAGAATAAGCTTCGGATAGCTCGAGATTTCTCTTGTGGGCGTTTTTGTTTCTTCAATCTCTGTAATCTTCTGATATTCATAGTGGATCACTTTGTGCCGTGGTTTTTTACCCGTTGAGGGGTTTTTCCACGTAAATTCGGAGTCTCTTGTGGTGAATGCTTGTGTGTGATTGATTGCATCTTGTTTACTTGTTTGATTTCACATTGCTTCACGCGTTCGGCGTTCCGCTTCCGCTGCTGGCTTTCCTAACAAGTGGTATCAGAGATAAAGTTGGGGTGAAGTAGATTCAATTCTGAGACTAGAAGATAGGATTGAGTGTAAGGTTCGAGATAGAGAAGTTCTCCATGAAAGAAAAACATGGAAAACGATTAGAAGCTATGAAGGAAGTAGAGTGGAAGAGTTTCATCGGGAGTACGATTCACGATGGAGCTGCGAGATAGGCAGCGAGATCCACGGTTCCTCGTATGTGGCAAGTGCCCAATGGCCAAATGAGAAGAGCGATAAAGGTGCGTGAAGTTGCAAAGATGAAGTCGATGTGGCACGAGAAGCGATGGAGCTATGAGAAGATGAGATGTCGAAGTGAGAATGGTGTTGATTCGACGTTTGAAGCTTTGGTAGAGATTGTTGGGGTAGCCTTCAAGCATTGTGCATGTTTTTTGGGTGCTCAAACCAGTCGAGCGACCGGTCTAACGGCGTGGCCCAGTTGCACAGGGAGAAGGCGCTAGACAGATTTCTACGTGCCCCAACCGGTCGGGCGACCGGTTGGTGGTGCGACAGTGTGACGATTTTGTTTCCTTGTTGGAAACGGATCTCTTGCGCGGGATTGCACAAGAGATTTCCAATTTGGGTTCTTTCCCTATTTAATGAGATGTAGTGCGGGATTAGAACCGCTGCCATTGGGGCCGTGCTTCTTAGATGGATTCTAGGAAGAAGAGAAAGAGCTTAGGGAAGCTTGGGGGTTCTCTGGGATGAAGAGAATGACTCTTCTTGTCCGTTTCATGTAAGAATAAGCTTCGGATAGCTCGAGATTTTTCTTATGGGCGTTTTTGTTTCTTCAATCTCTGTAATCTTCTGATATTCATAGTGGATCACTTTGTGCAGTGGTTTTTTACCCGTTGAGGGGTTTTTCCACGTAAATTCGGAGTCTCTTGTGGTGAATGCTTGTGTGTGATGGATTGCATCTTGTTTACTTGTTTGATTTTGCATTGCTTCACGCGTTCTGCATTCCGCTTCCCCTGCCGGCTTTCCCAACACCATGATCCTATTTTCGTTTTCAATCAAGTTGTTAAGAGAGCAGGCTTGTGAGAGTCTCAAACAACACAATGAGCATCCAAGAACAACGATTGAAACCCTAATTTCACCATGAAATCAAAGACACCATGGTTTTAGTTGTGATTTTAGGTAGTGTTTTGGGTTTTCTTTGGTGGATATGGGTAAAGAAAAACCCTAGAATCGAATCAGAAATAGAGGTTGAAATCGAAATTGACTGTGATGGAAAGAGAAAGGAAACTGAACGTTTATCTCTTCTACTTATACAAGCCTAATTGCATTCGCTTTCTACAAGGGGGACCGCGCCCTTCCTACGCAGGTTGGCGTTGGGAAAACTCTATGGGCCAACAATGGAGTATTCTTTTATCCGCACCGTCTATTCATTTTACAGCTCATTTTAGGGCATGATTCGAAAAAAATATGCAGATTCAAATCTCATGTGGACCACACCACAGGAAAAAGTGGTGATTGAACGCTGTCCATTAAAAACATCTCGACGGCTACAAAAGTTTTGGATCTCGCTGATATCTGTGTTTTCCCTTTATCTAGGTTTGAGTGACCTTATCAACAGGTTGGATTGCAAATGAACATTACATTCGTCCCTAGGAAGTTTTTTCATGTCGTGTGGTCCATCTGAGATTTTGATCTGCCCCATTTGTTGGCATAATTCTCTAAAATAAGCTAGAAAAATGGATGGACAGCGTGGATAAAAGGATTGCATCATAGCTTTTCCATCACCAACCAGCACTGGTCGCTGCGAATCGAGTCCGGGTTTATTGGTCTCCCAGGCGGGTTACCCTACAAGTACTGTACGTAGGTCCCACCAGGGTGCTTTCATGACATCCGAACTGTCCATCAGGGTCTCCACACCATGATAGTTGGTAGCCCGAAAGATCAGGCCGATCCAGCTATTATGTGGACCACAGCATCAATTTGGATTGTTTTAGATGGTTGTTCATTGCTTTATATGGTGGGGTTTATATGAGTATATCCCGTCCAACCCGTGCATTACGTGAGCCCTGCCATGATGATGCGATGCCCCACAATCAGGCTTATAGGCTTATACAGTTGTTAAGTTAAGTATAGGAAAGAAGGGTCAACCGTCCAAAAACCTCCTACGCGGGGGTGGTGGCCAGCTGATGGTTGGATCGGTGTGATTTCTATGGCATTGTGTTGTGTGTCTGCCGTCGAACTCGTTCATGATGATGAAAGCCACACAATGGACATTAATTGGAAGCAACCTAAAACCCTAGTGGCTCCAAAAAGCTTTTAATCCCCCACTAAGTGGTCCACTTAAGCCTTGGATCTGCCTCATTTGGCGTTCATACCCTTAGATAATTAAAAAAAAAAAAAAAAAAAAAACGAACGGCGTGAATAGAACCATACATCACGGTGGCCAGATAGCCCTGCATGGACGGATTATCGTCCAGGTCGGGACAGGACGCAAACGAAATCAGTACGCTCGTATGGTACTGAGTAAACTCTGTTGGGCCCACTGTGGATGTATGTACTTTATCCACGTCGTCCATCCATTTTTCCATCTCATTTTAGTGGTTGAGCCCAAAATTAAAACATATCCAAAACTCAAGTCGAGGATGCCACATGGGAATAATGATTTTGTATATGCTTATATAAAGCTCAACGATAGGTAGACGTTCAATTCACATATTTTTCTTGAGGTGTGGTCCAGTTGAGCTTTATATATGCTTCATATTTTGGCTCAAACCCTAAAATTATCTGATAAAATGGATGCACGGAGTGGATAAAATAAATAAATCATGGTGGGCTGCACAGAGTTTACTGAGTATGCTAAACTCACTACGCAATCCGCTTCCTAGAAAAAAACTTACTTCAGTGCTGGAATAATTAATATATAAATTTACTATAATGTAAATAGACGGGACCCGATTCCATATGACCCCATTATAAACGGCCCATGATGATGGGCCCAGGGCCCAACCCGAAATATGCTGGTCCCCATATTTGACCGGGTCCAAGAAGGTGTGGCTTGAACCCAACCTCACATATTAACGGGTCTAAATTAATGGGACCCAAACCAATTAAAATCAGGTTGCGTCTGTTGGGTACCCTAAGTCTGGGACCTGAATACCCATTGAAAACCCTTATTGAATGCCACGTACCCTCACGATGGGTCCCATGCGCAACCGATATTCTACAAGGACCTTCAACCTGATTTTTAGAGGGCCTGAGTGTCATGTGTTGGACTTTTAAGAAATCAGGTCAGGATCAGGTTTCATCTTTTAAATCCAGTTAAAAGATGGGCAGGGTAGACCTAGTCGAAGTCTGGTTGGTCGGGACGGGTCGGGTCGTCCAGCTAGTTTTAATTGTAAATTTTGATATACTTTAATATGTATCGATTATTCCAAAAAAAAAAAAAAAGACTTGAGGTGTCCTAATCCACACTCATTTAAGAGAACCCGTTTACACACCATGCACATGTCGAAGGGGTGGGTATGTGTGCAATCTAATCCATCCATCGGATGGGCCCAACCATAAAAATGCTCTTATTTATCTCCAAACCAACACCAAGCTATATCCAAAAACCCGATGGATACTCCAGCCTAAACGGATCCAGTTTTTGGGAATTTGAGAACTAGACTTAGATCCATCAAGGCCTAAACCAAGTTAGTCTTGGTACAGCCACTATAAGACCTGAGCCGAACCCCACCCATAAGGCCATAACCGGCCTCTTGTTACAATGTATATTGTTATTTTTATGTGGGACGTAGCAAAAGAAGAAAAAATTATGAGGCTGGACTATTTGCATGGCTTAACACTTCTCCTATAAATATGGAAGATCTACTTTAACCGTTGTTTTGTGGACCATCGAATATAAACTTTCAATCTTGAATAGCTTTGCATATCATCGGTCACCAACAAGGATCATCAAATACATGGTTTGGAAGATTGCAACATGACCTAGATCCAATGGATATAGTCCCAACCTAAAAAATGGCCATACGTGGGGATGTATTATAGGGTCTATTGATACAATCATGCAATGCGTGAGGATGAATTGAAGCAAACCTCCTCCGGAGAGGTGTTTGATTTGGATTTCGATGCTATTAGCAGCAGGGCCTCTGGCTCAATCCAGATCAGGTGTTAAAACTCTAAAGGCCCAGCACAAACAGTTTAAAGTTGGGACCCATCCAACCCAAGCCCAGCCCATTGACAATCCAAACGGGCGAGGAGCGGCGTGATGCATGGGTGCAGTTGCATAAAGACATCATACACACATAAAGCTCAAGCAAGTCCATGTGGTTCAGCTGGTGCTGCTTCTGAACCAATGATTCGATATTGGCCACACTTGCATGATGGAGGAATGCCAATACCATTTCAGATGAAGGATCTATTTCTTTGTGCACACGTGGTCCACTTTTCCATGGATAGATTACGAACATTCACGTAGAATACACATGCATGGTCACCATCCAAATGTGATTGCAACATTAACCATTAAACAAAGGCACCATGCTCCAAACATCGGGCTTATCCTAGGTTTAGGTGGATTACATTAATCTCACGCATCTGATCGTTTGTGGCCCATCCAATAGATACTGCCAAGTATATATAATAGTATTTGTTGTTTAAAAACAAGTTAAAATAGTTTTTACTCTTTTTTTGTTTATTAAAGCCCCCTCTTTTTTTCTGCACAGTAACATACCTAATCATGTGTGGGGACAATGTCCCATGCTAGCTAGAGACACCAGTTGCCCAACATTCACATCATGCATTTTGGCCCATGATCCACTATCCCAATTATATCCATCAGCGCGCGGGGTTATAATATTGTAAGTATATGAAGAATTAATTAAATAAATAAGACCTCACAATTTATTTCACATTGAACCTGTCCTAATTCATTCCCTATAGATACAGACCTAGATAAAGTCTCTTAATCAAATACAGTTGTGTCACACCCAAAAGGCTAACTTGTTAGGTGGAGTAACCTCTGGATATATGAAGACAAACTCCGCCCCCCTTCCAATCAATGTGGGACAAACCAACAATCCCTCTCCCCAAAGCGGAACCTGGGGCGTGCAACACGCATGTATTGGGGCCTCCCCCTCCTCCCACTCACGTGGGCCCGGGGTATGGACGGGGCGGATAACCTAGTCTTTGATACCACTGTTGGGACGTGAGCGATCGGCCACGCAATGGAAGCGAGTGAGAGAACAATCAGACGAAGAACAATCACACAATGACGATCAACCACACAAACACACACAAGAAGGCAATCCGATTTTAACGTGGAAAAACCCCTCATGGGTAAAAAAAAAAACTACGGCACAAATCGAACAGTCCATTATGAATTGGAAGTTACAAGAGTATGAATAAACTTACACCAGATCCCAAAGCCCCATAAGAGAAAATCCAAGCTCTCCAAGAGAAAAACCAACATAGCCCGTCCTCTCAAGCTATTTCTCTCACCTTAGAACTCTCTCTCTCAACCCTTGCACATGTTAGATACACTACAAGAAAACGGATTTTTACCGACGAAAGTATTCCCGACGAAATAATTTTCGTTGGGAAAAACCATTTTTCCCGACGAAATGGAAAAATCGTCGGTAAAAATCTCCCTCCACCACCAAGTTCATTGCCGCCATACACTTTTACCGACGAAATTATAATTTCGTCGGTAAAAAGTTTATTGCCGACGAAGATACCTGTCGCTAAAAAAGAAAAAAGCAAATTTTACTTTTACCGACGAAAATTTCTGTCGGTAAAAGTGAAAACTATTACCGACGAAACTTTTCGTCGGTAATAATGTGTAATTTGTGATTCCCGCCAAGAAAAGAGGTGACTTTTACCGACGAAAATGTTCGTCGGTAAAAGTTTTGAAAAGGAGTTTTACCGACGAAACAAAACTTTTACCGACGAAACAAAACTTTTACGAACGAAAATTTTCGTCGGTAAAAGTGGTCTTTTTAACTTACCCGATCGCCCTCTTTTCTCATTCGGTCTCTCTCTCTCTCGCGCTCTCTCTCTCTCTCTCTCTCTCTCTCTCTACCATCCCTCACTGCCGACCACCGACCGTCCTTCGCCGGCCGCCACCCGACCACCGACCCCCAGCCGCGCTGCCGTACGCCGTCACCGACGCCACCCGCGTGAGCACGCTCCTCCACCAGCCACCGTACGCCGCCGCCTCCGCCGGTAAGCGTCTCCCCCTTCCTTCTTCCTCCATTTCCTCTCTCTCTCTCTCTCTCTCTCTCTCTCTCTCTCTCTCTCCTCGTTGTTCATTGTGGGGCCCATGTGGGTCCCATGCGCCATCTCTGTCCAGTGCATGTGGGTCCCACCGTTGCTGTCCATTGCATGTGGATCCCACCGTTGCTGTCCATTGCATGTGGGTCCCACCGTCGCTATCGCTGTCTATTGCATGTGCGTGGAGTCCGTCTTAGCTGTCCACGATTTGGTGGAGCCCACTGATTTAGTAAATCCCTAATTAGGGATTTTGAAATTAAAATCCCCTAATTAGGGATTTCAAAATTAAAATCACCTAATTCCTTCCTTAATCAGGAATTTTAATTTGTGATTTACAAATTAATAAAAATCATGATATACAATAAATGTGGGGCCCACCGTCGCTGTCCACTGCTCGTGGGGCCCACAGTGATTTACGTATTTTATCCACTCCGTCCATCCATCTTAGCAGAAAATTTTAGGTATGGTGCCCAAAAATGAAGCATATCAAAATCTAAAGTGGACCACACCACAAATGTGAACTGAATGTGTATCATTGAAAAATTCTTAGAGGACACAGAAGTTTTGGATGAAGCTGATATTTGTGTTTTCCCTCATCCATATCCATGTGATCTTATGAACAGGTTGGATGACAAATAAAGATCACTGTAGGGCCTGGGAATGGTGGAAATCATTATTCCCACTGTTTCCCATGGCATGGTCCACTTGAGAGTTGGATATGCTTAAATTTTGGGCTCAACCACTAAAATGAGGTGGAAAAACATAAGGACGGAATAGATAAATCACATACATTCTAGGTGGGCCCAACTGAGTTTACTCTACACTCCGCACGTAATCCGATTCCCATGGTGGGCCGCCCATACTTATTTGTTCACAAAATATTCATTAGGTATTTGATTAAACTTGATTCATTGTGTTGATGATTCTGCCATTTTCATGTGCTTGTGTATCTAGAATTGATGGAGCAAACCCGGATGTGCGTCGGAGCTATCCGTGGTTGATTTATGTGGATATGTATGTCGTGGATGTATTTGGCTTATTATTAATAATTATTTTTTGTCCACAAATGGTAGTATAATAGAATCAGTTGCCTGTTGGGGACAGTGCCAGATTGTTTACGTCTGAGGTCGGTGTCCTATGCCGATCTCTGATCCCCGCCACCACCCCTGTTGGACTGACGTGACAGATGATGTGCGACAGCTCATCCGTCAGCGCCTTCAGGTAAAGTTTAGTAAATTAAAATTTTCTTTTGTGAAAGTTCATTTACGGTTAACTCCTATTGTTAATAAGTTTATTGCCTTAATTTATTATTTACGAAACTGCAGGATAAATTTGAATTCAATTTGAATGTTCCCTACATTTCTCATGCCGTCGACGACATGATTAGAGAGCGGTTCAAGGAGTACCGCGGAGAGTTGCACCAGCGGTACAAGCGGTGCAGGACACACGATGAGGCCATACAGTCCGCACCGCCACACGTTACTACAGACGACTGGCGGATACTCTGCGAGAGATTTTCGTTGAAGGCTTTTCAGGTAATATTTACATGTACGATATCTTACGGTAACAATTAAATTCGCAATTAATTTCGCAATTAATAGAAATGTATTTTGTATAATGTGTTAAGAAGAGGAGCAGAATAAATTCTGCGAACAGGGAAAAGTTACAAGTGAACCACGTAGCTGGTTCAAAGTCATTTGTACGACATCGTTATGACATGGTAAGAAATTATTGATGATTATTAAGTTAATATATTATTTTGATTGGCATTTATTATAAGTCTTTTTTCCTTTCGATTGCGCAGCGGGATTCCGTCACCGGCCAGGAGCCTGGACCAGTAGACCTCTACAGAGGGACTCACTGTCGGCAGGCGACGGGATCTTGGGTTCATCCTAGAGCCAGTGAGCATTGGGTAAAAATCTTTACTTTGTTAAATTTAATTGCGCATTGATTGATAATAATGTCATTCATGTCATTTTTTATGAAATTTCATATCTTTTCATTACAGGCGGCGATGGACACCATACGCAGTCAGCCCACTCCCGATGGTAGTCAGCGGAGTGAGCCAGAAATCCTGAGCGAGGTGCTTGGCACCCGTTCTGGATATGTGCGTGGGCTTGGCCATGGTGCTAAGCTCATGGCACAAACTAGAGCTGGCTCTAGTCGATCCGTAGCTGGTGAGAGCGCTCAACGCCGAGCTGACATCGTAGAGAGAGAGGTTCAGCAGCTACGGGTCGTCGTCGATGGGATTCGGGAGCAGCTGGAGAGGCAGAGGGAGGAGGAGGAGAGGCGACGGGAGGAGCAGGAGAGGAGGATGGAGGAGTTGCGGTAAGAGCATGAGCGACGGATGCAGGAGATGTTTCAGGCTCTCGCTGCACGCCTTGGCGCCGATGCCCCGCCACCTCCGCCTTCATCTTCCTGATTATTTTTTTTAATATACGACTTTTAACTTGTATGTATTTGTGTGTGGATGAATATTGTTTGTTTGTGGATGTGGAATGGATTATTTGTGTATTGATGTAATTTTTGTTTATTTGTATGTTTGTGGATGTGAATAGGATTTAAAATGTATAGGTTTTTTTACAGGTGTATATCAGGAATTTTCCTGAATTTTGAAAACAAATGGAACTGAGACAGGAAAAACTTTTACCGACGAAATATTTCGTCGGTAAAGGTATGTAAAAGCTTTTGACCGACGAAATATTTCGTCGGTAAAAGTTCTTACATGCTTTTACCGACGAATTATTCCGTCGGTGAAAGTTTTATCATGTTTTTACCTACGCATTATTTCGTCGGTAAAAAGTTTTTCCTTACTTTTACCGACGAAATATTTCGTCGGTAAAAGTTTTAACGTGTTTTTACCTACGCATTATTTCGTCGGTAAAAGTTTTTTCACCGACGTATCATTTTCAATCCCGACAAAATTCATATGTTTGGCCGACGAATAATTTCGTCGGTAATGGGTCAATTATTACCTACGAAAAATTATTTTGTCGGTAAAAACCTTTACCGACGGCCTTTCTGCGACGATGTTAGCCGCGAGAAATTTTACTGATTACCGACGAAATCATTCGTCGGTAAAAATGGAATTTCTTGTAGTGATACCTTGGCCCCTTTGGCGATAACCCTAATCTTGCAATACACCCCCTTAAATAGGAAGAAATCGAGATTAAAAATAAATTCTATACAAAATTGTGCCATCGACTTAACAAGTTACATACCATCGAGCACCTGACAGATCCAAAATCTGTACAAAGAGTTCGAGCAAAAATCTAGCCGAATATCGGGTGCCCGCCCAAACCTCGTCGGGCACCCAGCCAGTCATCAGGCGCCCTACCAAAAGTGGTTGGGCCCCCTATACCTAAAAAAACAGATTAACAATTTCAGCTTCTAAAAGCCATGTCCGGGTGTTCTCGGGGGCTCGACACCCCTAGTGTCCAAGATTGAAAACAACCCCAACAATCTCCACCGATCGCTCACGTACCAATAAAATGGTATCAGAGCGAACGTTGGGAGATAGATCGAAATCTGAGACAAGGTATCAATAGCGTCTTCAAGCATGAGATTCGACATATAGAAGTATTCGAAGAAAAACAATTTTAAACTTTGGAAGGTGAAATGAAAGGCCTTCTAGTTCAGCAAGTGCTGAAAGATACACACTCCTTGGAAAGCGACTAAAAGTTATAAAAGAAGAAGAGTGGAAGTGGATCGATGAAAACTCAATCCAGTTGTGCATAATAGATGAGGTCTTGTACAACATCATGAGAGAGAAAACTACAACTGAAACATGGGCAAAGTTGGAGAATATCTACGTGAAGAAATCTCTGAAAAAAATCGCATATATTTGAAGCTTCAGTTGTATAATTTGAGGATGACGGAGGGGACCGATGTTGAGAGCCACATCAGCAATTTCAATAGGCCTATTTGCAAGTTGAGGGATGTAAATGAACAGATGAAGCACGAGAATCAAGTGTTTATCTTATTGAATTCTTTTTCAAATTCATATGAGTCGTTTGAGGACTCGCTGTACGTAGGTAGGGAGACCATTGGCGTTGAGACCGTTAGCTCGACCCTTCGGTCGAAGGAGATGAGAAAGAAAAGCGGCAGGGTGGGTCCTTTTACGAACGAGGCACTAGTTATGAGGGGAAGGAATTCTGAGAGGGGCGAGGGATCTTCTTAATCGAGATTTAAATCCCTCTTCACATAGGAACTAATACAGCGTAATTCACGGAGGACGAGTGTGATGTTTATGATATATTCGGTAAAGTATCTCTCGATAGAGAGTGACACTTTTATTCAAGTGCATCATGTCATGCATGTCCTGACCGGAGTTATTTTATGACATACCGGATATATGATGGAGGATTGGTGTTGTTTTTTTGTGATGGCTACTCCCACAAGGTGGTGGGTATTGGTACGATGTGCATCAGGATTTTAGATGGGATCGAACAAATCTTAGAAGATGTGAAGTATATCCCCAAGATGAAGAAGAATATGACCTCTCTTGGTGCACTCGAGGCTAAAGGATGCAGGTTCATCGACTGTGATCGGTCTTGTAAAGTGATGAATAGGTCACTCATGATGATAAGGCACGGAGGTGCGACAATCTTTACAAGGCGATTGAGAGCATTATTCACGGTGGAGTTACAAACACTATTCGCTCATGTGGCGTGCGCGCAAGGGCCACATGAGCAAGTGGGTTGTGAAGGTGCAGGAATAAGTCAGTGGAAGCACGAGAAGTGATGAAACTATGAAGGAAATGAAGTAGAGATGAAGAATGGAGCTTTGGATTTGTGGAGTGATTGAAGATTGAAGCCACAACGGATATTGTTCGAGTTTTGTCTTCAATCTTGGACACCAAGGTGTGTTGGGTGCCGAACAAGTTCGGGTCGGGCGCCTGCCCGAGGTTACCCAGAAAATTTTTCTAGAATCTGAAATTGTTGAATTGTTTTTGGGCTGTAGGGGCCCAACCATTGTTGGTAGGGCGCTGAAATTGACTAGATTTATGCTGGAACTCTCTGGACAGATTTCTTATTTGTCGGGCACCTGATAGGTTCTGGCCGAGCGTGGATTGGCCAAGCGTGGATTACAAAATTAGTGGCGTAGTTTTTGCACAATCTTACGCTGATGTTTCTAATTTTGAGTTTATTGTTATATAAGCAGATGTAAACCAGAATTAGGGTATCCTAGATGTGCAAGAGTTGAGAGGGAGAGAGGGAGTTCTAGAGTGAGAGAAAGAGCTTGAGAGGAAGGGCTACGTTGGTTTTCCTCTTAGAGAGCTTGGGTTTTCTCTTGTGGGCTTTGGAATCTAGTGTAAGTTTTTTCATACTCTTGTAACTTCTGATTAATAGTGGATTATTCGCTTTGTGCAGTGGGTTTTTACCCGTGATGTATTCTTGTACGTTAAATTCGGATTGCCTTCTTATGTGTGTCTTTTTGCTTAATTGTGGCTGTTGTGTGATTGTTGCTTGCTTGTCTTCTCGCTTGCGCTGCCATGATCCTATCCCAACAAATACATCTTAATCATATCCAGTTAATATATGCATAAGACAAAGCAATAATGTAGAGAACTTATTATTCATTGAATTAAAAAGATACACATTTTGATAGTAAACATATATAACACACAATACTATACTTCCAAATCAAAATGAGACAAATCCATTATTTTGTCACCATAATTTATTTCACATTGACCTTGTCCTAATTCATTCCCTCTAGATGCAGACCTTGATAAAGTCACTTAATCCAATACATCTCAATCATGTCCATTCAATATATACATAAGATAAAGCAATAATATAGATAACTTATTATTCATTGAATTAAAACATACACATTCCAACATTAAACAAATTAAACACACAAAACTACAAATCTAAATGAGACAAATCCATTATTTTGTCACTGCTAGCTAGACTTCCATAAGAAGAGTTGGATGTGGATGATAGCCCACCCCCATTTTCAATATGGTGGCAGCTCATCCCACCAGGCATGATAGAAATTGGGACTGTCAAACTATATCTCATCGTGGATGGTCTAGACTGTCATACATGAAGGCCTTTTGTATGGTGGATGAGTCACCACCATTTAAAGCATGGCAAGGAAATATAATAGTAGTCTTGACCTAAAATTTTATTTCGCCCCAATCACATCATGTTACACACGAAGTCTGCGACGGTGGTCACGGTGTCCGAGTGCTCACATACTTTAATCGCAGCATGACCCAAGCCCTTTACCACCCGACCCATATTAACTCCAGAGCGCGTTGCCACCAGCCCCATATTAACTCCAGAGCGCGTTGCCACCGGCCCCATATTAACTCCAGAGCCATCATTTTCCGAAGTTGAAAACTAACAAGTGAACAAGGAAAGACAATATTGTCAGCAGTAAAAGATTATTGGGTTAGCAATGGGCCAGGTCGGGACCACATGTGGCTCGCCCAACTAGCTTCCGTGGAAGGTTTGAACAAGCTGATTAAAGCCTAACACGTTAGGTCTGGGCAAGAAATATGTCTAATTTAAATGGTGAGGTTTCCCAACCCAACTTGCCTGTATAGGTTATAAATCAGCCGCCACAGACAACCTAACCGATGCGGATTAGGTGTAACAGGGCTACACAAATCCTAATGTGTGACTGAATGCAAAAGTATCATGCACACACTTGTCAGATGTGGAATCTAAAGATAAAAAAAAAAATTTAAAAAAATTTAAAAAAAAGTAAAGATTCTCTTACACAAAATGATGAATCACAAATCTAACTCGTGCACTTGGTGTTTTTTCACTAGATCATGTCATGTTACGTAGGTACTTGTGTAATCACTAGTTACAAGCAATCCACATCCGACGGAATCATGACTGGAAATAGAATAATAAACGATAAGTGTAAATCTATTCATATGATCAAGTACATACGCATGCATTCACCATTCTTAAACCAAAGCTGGATGCGGCTGGCTTAGGTCGGTGACTCAAAGCTGATTACAATTAAACCAAAGTTTGGTCAAGCTTGGGCTTGGTAATTTTCTAGTGGGTTGAGTTGGGTCATAAGGTTAGGGTTGTCTACAGGTCAGGGTCAGGGTCAGGCTCAGGCTTTCGCTTGGTCCTATATATAATACCTCCACTTAGGCTAACCAAGTTCTGATCTTGCTAGGTCTAGTTCTTTTGGCCTGATTCTAGTTCTTGAAGACCTGGATTCAGATCTGATCTGTTCGGGTACCCAATGGGTCTAGGTTACGAGTTGGGTTTGGTTTTGGATTTGTGCCTTAGAAAACCAATGTAATTGGAATCCACTGCCTATGCGGATGTGATATTGATAATCTTAGCCTAGATTATGATGACCAAGTGTCCTATAGACAAATTGACAAGCCTTTGTTAATATACAAAGGTTCTTTAAATGTACATGAACATGGTTTAAGTAGAAGAGGTACTCGCCTGCTAGCCCAACATGGTTTAGTGTGTCTCACCTGCTAACCTAGCTAGAAGACGCCTAGGCGTTTCAACAGCAGGTCTCATGTTCGAGTGCTAAGGAGACACAAACCCCACTAGTGGGTGGGTGCATCATGTGACTAACCAAGTGGGTGCATTGCCCAACTAACAGGTGGGTGTGTTGCATGACTAACCTAAAAAAACAAAAAGTTGAAGAGCTACTCCTTTGTTCTTCATTGGGAATTTGAGATAGGACACTGGTCGCCAACTAAAAGAGAGTTGTGGTGCATGGATTTCTACATGCTAACTATCTAGTAAGTTTAGGATAGACCTATGGTTTATTGTCATCACATGATAATGGATATGGTCATACTGCATGAGGATACTAACGGTGAGTCAAGAAAAGAAGTCTCTACCATCGGGACACTTCAAGTTGGTGTGTCTTTGCCTCGACCACCAATGTGTCATCCCATCTTAGGCCCATGGCCTAAAAATCAGCCCTATTCATGGTTCAGGTGGATCACACAGTTGGAAATGGTCTACAGGGCAACGTACACCATCTAAATTGCTTCTCTTGGCATGGCTCACTTGAATCATCGATGGCCTAATTTTGGTGTGGCGTTGAATGGTTGGATTAGATTTCGTATAATCATCATGATGCACCCTGTAAAAATCAAAGGTGGATACCTCTTTCCCAACTGTTTCCTTTGTTGTGGCCCATTTAAATCACAAGTCAATCTGAATTTTTTGTCTTAGGCTGAATGTGGGATTGCACATCTTGTGTTCTAAAGTGGATTCGAGATGCATGTCACGATGAGCTCCTTGCAAAAAATAAAAAATAAAAAATAAAAAATAAAAAATCAAGGGTGTGCATCTTGGATGTGTTTTTTTTAATATATTAGCGGCAACATCGAACAATTGGGTTAGGGATGCCCACCCTTCACTTTTTACAGAGCCTAATGTGATGCGGCATGTGAAATCCACTCCAACCATTAAATGCCACAACAAAATTAAGAAATGGGCACAAAAATTCAGGCCCATTAATGATTCAAGTGGGCCACATTAAGGGAAACAATTAGGAGGTTGAGTATTGCCTATACACTGTTTTCAATCATACAGTTCACATCAGTCAAGAATGGAGCTGATTTTTTTGGCCTGGGCCTAACAGGGAGTGATGCACTTACTGGTCTAGGTGGATTTAACATAGACATCATTGTGAGGGCCACCTGAGCCGTCGACTCCTTTGCTAGCAGGGCCAACCCCAACTATCATTAAGAAATACAAACAAAAGGCTCTCCAATGATCATTACTTAAATTATTGAGGTAGCTCATTGAGAACCTTTTTGAAAAGGGACCAGAATGTAAATTCTATATTAAGTAGGTAGTTTTTTATTGTAAAATTTCTTTCTTAAAAAAAAAAAATGTGACATCATCCTCATCTAACTCCGTAGGGCTAAATAATCAAATCTCTCGACTTTGAAAAGGATTAACTTCCTATGTGTTTTCGAAAAATCTAACATTTGGGACACATAAGAACATCCATATGGTTGAGCCCACTTGATGGATGGATTAGATTGCACAAACGTGTCATTTTAACACGTGCATGATGTAATCAGGTTGTCTTATATGTGGGTAGCACAGTAAACCTTTTTATTTTTTTGCTAGAATCATCAATATATATATTTACACACTTGTAATATCATATTAAAAGTACTTGGACCCGTCCGGAACTGATTAAAACCAACCCCCAACTTTAATCGGTTTCATCACATGGACGGGACACAGATGTTGTAGGCCTGATTTTTAAGTGGGTCCAGAAGATTAGACCCGAACGTGACCCCATTTCTTGACGGGCGGAAACGATGGGCTGGGAGCGAGATTTTGTTAAAATTAATGTGGTCAGTCACCACTGATGGATGTGTCGGATCTCCTACCAACGTTCCACGCTAGCACTGTAACTCGTAACTGAGCTAGCTTGTACACACGTGGGCTGGATGGTATCATACACGGAGGACTGCATGTTTTGTGGTGCCTACCGCATCCCGGGTGACTAAACTTTGTGGTGCCTACCGCAATGTATTTGTGTCATCCAAGCCGTTCATCTGTTCTGGCAGCTCATTTTAAAGCATGAGCCCAAAATTGAAGAAGGTTCAAACCTCATGTTGACTACGTCACATGAAACAGAGGGCATTGAATGCCTACTGTTGAAAACTTCTTTGAGGGCTACAGAAGTTTCGGATCAAGCTGATATTTGTGTTTTCCCTTCTTTCATGACTTTCTGACCTTATGAATATGTTGGTGGAAAATAAACATCACGGTGGGCTCTTAGAAGGTTAGAACGATGGGCATCATTATCCCTTCTGTTTCCTTTGGTGTGGTTCCGTTAAGGTTGGGATACGCTTCAAATTTGAGCCCATGAGCTAAAATAAGCTGGAAAAACGGATGGATGGCGTGGATAAAACACGTACATCACAATGGGTCCTATAGAGTCTGGCCAGTAGGGATATCCGCGGTGTTGGGATGGCCACGGATTCCACTTCCATCATACACTAAAAACGAACCATGGTTCAAAAACCTGGACGCCGATTTCCTGCCAAAGGCTTTTGCGGGGAGTTCCTCCACTGGGAAGTTATGTGGGGGCTTATTGTGATGTTTGTGATCAATTCACCCTGTTCATCCGTTATTCCTGCTTAATTTTGGACGAGACGAAAAATGAGGGAGATCCAAAACTCATGCGAGAAGAAAAAGTGGAAAAAGAAATGCCTACTGTTGAAACGTTTCTGGTCCACCTTCATGTTTTTATGTCATCCAAACCATTTATAAGGTCATTTATACTGGAATGGACTAAAAAGACAAACTCAACCTGATACTAATTTTGTGCGGCCAAATGAATGATTTAATGGTGGTAGCTCAATTCCCACTTTTTCCTCTCGTCTGGCCAACTTGAGTTTTGGATCTACCTCGTTTTTTGTTCCCCTATCCTAAAATATGCTGGAAAAATGGATAGATGGTGGATTGATCACAAACATCACGGTGGGTCCCACTTAACTTCCGGAAAGGCTTTGGCAGGAATTCCGCCTCCCAAAACCCGGGAGGGAGCCGGTTATGTCATACCCTGGATCCACCTAGGTGGGCGGGACCACTGACTGTGGGGCTCACAGTGATGTATGTGCCTTAAGTCCACACCGTCCAATCATTTTGAAAGCTCATTTTAGGGCATGATCCCAAAAAATGAAGCTAACTCAAATCTTAGGTGGACCACACCACAGGAAACAGTCATGATTGAATCCTCACCGTTTAAAACTTCATGGATTCCACTGGAATGTTTATTTTCCGTCTAACCTGTTGATAAGGTAACAAAGATGAAGAGACCACACAAATATAATCTTGATCCAAAGCTTTTGCGGCCCACAAGAAGTTTTGAATGGTACATTATTTCTTGTACCATAGCCCATCTGGGATTTGGAACTGCTTTATATTTTGGAACATGACCTAAAATGAGGTTCCAATACGGATGGACAGCGTGGATGTAGTCAGATACATCACGGTGGGCCATAAAGTCAGGGTCCCGCCCACCTCGGTGGGTTCCGGGGTCCCACCTAATCCGCTCCCACAAAATGGATGGACATAGCATCAGAGCGGAAGGTCGAGTGTAATGGAGCAAGCTCGGCTTATTTATGGTGCGTGTCTCCACCCGGCTTGTTTGCGGTGTGAGTTTCCCTTCACTCTTATCTAGCTGAGTGCGGATATTCTGTGTTGAAAGTACAGGAAATTCCGGTCGCTTCTTGTTCGGCCACGTCATTTCCGTTATCTCTTTCTCACAAAATATCTCGTATTTGTCTCTTCAGTTACATTGCTACATAACACATCTTTTAACGTATAGAACTTCACAGCCCTTCACCATAACCTTTGTCTTACATCCACACCGTCTATCAATTTTTCCAAATAGATTTAGAGCATGGTTCCAAAAATAAGGTACATCCAAATCTCAAGTGGAACACACCAAAAGAAAGTAGTCAGGATTACACAAACTTTGGTTGAAACCTTCCTCGGGCCAAGCGTGAGGCTTCATCTAACATCTAACCAGTTCATAAGTCCACCTGGATGAAGGTACAACACAAATATCTGCTTGATCAGAGCCGTCTGGGCCCTAAGAAGTTTTCAACGGTAGCATCAATTCCACTTTTTGCTATGGTGTGTTCCAGTTGAGCTTTGAATCTAACTTGTTTTTAGGTTTATATCCTGGAAAGATCTGGAAAATTATATGGACGGTGTGGATCTAAGAAAGAAGTCATCATGGGCCGCGTAAATTTCCCACCTAAACAAATCCCGCTCTACCGGAACAGTTGAAAGGTGGAACTTCTGTGGGGTCCATCATGATGTATGTATTAGATCCACACAGTCCAATCATTTTGTTTCATGCCTTTTAGTCACAAGGCTGAAAATAAATCAGATCCAAGGCTCAAGTGGGCCACACGACGGGAAAGAGTGGGAAATGAATACATACCATTGAAAACTTCTTGTTGCCGTAGACAGCTCTGATCCAGCTGATGTTTGTGGTTTCCCTGAATCAAGGTCTAAGTGACCTTATGAAGGGGTTAGATGGCAAATAAACCTCAAAGTGGACCATGGGAAGGTTTCAACGTTTCGTTCAATCGCATGCTTTATGTTGTGTCACTTGAGCTTTGGATGTGCTTCATTTTTTATCGTATGCTTTAGAATAATATGAAAAAATTGATGGACGGTTCTGATCTAACAGATAAATTAGGATGAGGCCTAGGGGAATTCCACACTGTAAAAGTGGGCTGTGTAGCACGCAATCCTTGCATGAGAGAGAAAATCGGCTGGGTTTTTTAGCTGACGTCATTGGCTATGACGTGTACCAATGAGAATAGACGGCACTGAATTTTTCTGTGTTTTCAACACAGACGATCCTCACTCTATCTAGCTAGTATGTTTCCGTGAGGAGTTTTACTCTACAAGTCTCGGGATATTCTTTGATACACCATCTTCTAACGGCTCAAGACTATGGAGCGAATGGTCGTTTGACACAGACATCATGGTGGGCCCACAGAGCTTTTTCAGCACCTACTTGGGCACCGGAGGCGGTTCGCTACCAAATCGGAGTCCATCATACACCACAGACGAACCAAAGTTCAAAAACCCGAAGTCTAGACTTGACTCGCTGTCTGGCTGAGTCAAGACGACTTGAACTCGCCAGAGAGATTCATAGTGACACGGCTCAAAATCTCATTGAGTCGAGTCTAGTCAGCTGAGTTTTCAGTCAAATCACCGAGTTTTAAAACTATGATACGAAACGAAATAAACATAAAGAGGACAGACAGGGGTTGGGATCTTTACCGACGGCTTTTGCTTCCGAAGCAATGCATAGTTATCTACAAACTCGTTATGCTCGTGTTTGAAGGTCCCGCGGGAGTGGCAAGAAGTGCAGAGATCGCACGAGTTGTCGGTCTGGCGGAAGCATTTGACACATGAGTAGTACATGTCCAGGATCAGATCCCCGCACATGTCGCAACTGGGGCGCGTGGTAATAATGTAGTAAAAGAGGACGGCCTCTTCAAAGTCCAATGATCCATTTTTATCCTTGTCTATGAGGGCAAAGGATTTCTCATTCAATCCCGTCAACCCCATCTTTGACACGAATGTACAAAACTCGGCAACGCTGACGGACCCATTGCCATCTGCATCCATTAAATCAAAAATCTTCCTTGCCACCTGCTGTTCTTCCCACGAACCGGCGTTGTAGTAGGCGATAGAAGCACGACGTAGTTCATCCATCTCCTAAAAGCCTTCTCGAGATGTAGTTGCTGGTCTCCTGCACAGCACCCCCATTTATGCACCCAAGGGGCCAGGTCGGTCTTCTTGACTCAATAACTCGTAAATGCACAAATACTTTTCATCCCCAATTGGGCACGCGGCTTTCTCAGGAAGTTTCTGGGCTGGGATGCAAGGTGTGGCCCACAGTGATGTTTGTTGTTGTATGTTAGGCTCTTAAATATGTATATTCTAACCTCATTTCATCACTAACTATGCTAGAAATACATGATTAAAGACTTAACTAATGCATAGTTTTGTGATTGTAGAAATGAGAGAGAAAGTTCACCAATTGAAGGCTTAGAAACACTTTTTACAAGTATTGGAGATCAAAAGACCAAGCGCCAAAAGGTGGGAGAAAAAAAGCAAAGGAGAGAAGAAAGATGACTGTGGCCCTTTGGTATTTGGAATGGGCTGATTTTTGTTATTTTTATTTGTCCTTGCCTGTGACACCTGATTAAAAAGGTTTGATGTAAGATGCATACCATGGTAGCTCCACACATAAACCTATGGTTGGCATCCCATCCCCAATGTTCCATTTTGCCTTTCCTAGCTCTGTGGGGCCCAACATGATATATGAGTTTTAGTCCATTTATTTTTACAACTTATTTTAAGGCATGCGACAAAAAATGAACATCTAAGGCTCAAGAAGACCACACCATTGGAAGCCATGGTGATAATGACGCCATAGTTGAAACCTTCTTAGGGCCCACTTTGAACTTTATCTGCCATCCAACATGTCCATATATAAGGTCACTTTGAGCTGGATGAAGGGAAAACACAAATATTATCTTGATCAAAACTACTGCGGCTCTCGATAAGTTTTTTTTATGGTGGGCGTTCAATCCCCTATGTGTGTCCCACTGGAGCCATGGATTTGGCTCAATTGCCAGCTCACACCCTAGAATGATATGAAAAAAATGGATGGATTGAAGGGAAATAACCATTACATTAAGCTGGCCCCACAAAGCCCTGATTGGACCGCTACCAGGAATTGCACGCAGTGGACGCGGATTGATTACTGCCCTGTACCAATGAAAGACGGCATTTGATTGGGTGATTGAACCTGAGGCGGCTTCAGTGGATCCCTGACTGTGGGGCCCACAGTGGTGTATGTGCCTTACATCCATGTCGTCCATCTGTTTTAACATCTCATTCTAGGGCATGATCCAAAAGATGAAGCAGATCCGATTACTCTTGAACGGCCATAAACTTTTCCACCCCAATGACCGGGCTCGGTATGCCCTTTCATGCGTCCCATCACGTTTACTGAGTCCACTGAAGAAGATAGAGGAGGCCTTCTCAGTGTCTCGCGCCCTCTCACGTACAGGTCTTCTCTGGCTGGTGAAAGTGACTTGTGGGGACCGACTAGAATGGTATGCAACGACTGTTCTACACACCCGCAAGCTCTATAGGGCCACCATGTTTTTTGTGTGAATCCAGTCAGAGAAATTATTTGAACCACACATCCAAAACATGGATGAAGAGACCACAAAAATAGTCTTGATCCAAAAATAAGACCTGTACGTGAGAGGGCGCGAGACACTGAGAATGAATGTCCATAATTTTAGGTGTTACATGGGCCTAAAATAAGACCTGTACATAATTTTAACTGTTACATGGGCCATCATGTGAATTAGAAAATTTTAGGTGGATGTCCATAATTTTCTAAGGTGTTGCCCTCTTCATAATATATAAATCTAATTTTTGGGCATCCTACCATCATAGTGGGGGCTCCATAACCTCGTGCCCAATACCATATAGAAAGGTTGAATAACATTAACCTAAGTTCCGCGAATGTCATGGTAGTGACCTTTACGTACACGCAAGTGAAGAGTGTTGTGGGAAAGCTTAATTGGGAAAGCTTAATCCACAGACTCAGATGTCTGTGGAATCATAACTTGCTCGCCCAAAGACGTAAAAGAAAAGTCTCTCTTTTGGCAATCCACCCTCAAGAGATGTTTCCTTCTTAGCTTTGAAACAAAAATCAGTAAATAAATGCCTTAGATTGACGTACGCAATGGCGTAAGGTACACAATCCTCTGCGACATGCATGCATGAATGAGATAGATGCATGAATGAGATAGAGAAACTCAAAGCCAAGATTCTTTCTACGTGTACGGCCCACCTACAAATAATTTTTATTTTGTCATGTGCATGCAATGTACAACCCTTATATTGGGCGGCCTGCCGACAACGAGGACCACCTTTTTTATTTATTTTTTATTTTATTTCACCAAGAGAAGGCCTGGACTGCAACCATTAGAAAATAATGTATGGTCCACCTACAAATAATTTTTATTTTGTCATGTGCATGCAATGTACAACCCTTATATTGGGCGGCCTGCCGACCATGAGGACCACCTTCTGCAAAAATCAGTGTCAGTTTATAGCCATTGATAAATAATAAAATACAAACATGAGGTCCATTCAATGAATAAATGTGGCAAATTTTTGAACCAGGTGATCCTCATGTGGGTAAACTATTGGACGGGTTGGATATCGTCAACAAATGAAGGGTTGAGAATTATTCACTAGGTGCAGACAGGGACTTGAGGTCCAAGCAGTTGGACTTCAGAGCTCCTCACTACGGCCTGTTTGGATTGGAAAATAACTGCAAACTGCAATTATTATTCTTGACATGTAGTTGGATGCCGGCGCGGATTTCCTGCGAAAGCCTTGCCGCAGGAATATCCTGTGCTGGGAACCACGGTGGGGCTCACA
This sequence comes from Liriodendron chinense, assembly GCA_003013855.2. Classification (NCBI taxonomy): domain Eukaryota; kingdom Viridiplantae; phylum Streptophyta; class Magnoliopsida; order Magnoliales; family Magnoliaceae; genus Liriodendron; species Liriodendron chinense. The sequence continues at coordinate 9,788,013 of ML058333.1, forward strand.
GTGATGTTTTTTAATAAATCCACACCGTCCATCCGTTCTGGGAGCTCATTTTAGGACATGAAAACAAAAATGAACCGGATCCAAGACTCAAGTGGGCCTCACTAAAGGAAAAGGTGGGTAGGTAAATTACTACCATTGAAACCTCCCTGTGGTCCACAATGATGTTTATATGACATCCATACCGTTCATAACATCCCTACTATTGGGATGAACTGGAAAAACAAATATTATCCTGATTCGAAACTCATGTGGCTCCACAAATATTTCAACTGTGGATGTTCAAATCTCATGTTTTCGGCCCACTTGAGTCTTGGGTGTTGACGCTAAAAATCATCAACGGATGTTGATCGGGGACTAACTTGGATTCTTCGTCGTCTGATCTCCACTCAGACATGAATGGTATAGATTGAGGACCTGTAATCACCAAGAAATGTTAGGACCGTCGCCGGTTGGCCCGGCTTACGGTCCTCCGATGGCAAAGTTAGTACGGATCCTGAAAGGAAAGGTTGCTGGAGGTTTAATGGCGGTACATTGCCCATACCTGGAAAGAGTGCGTAGGCCCCTTTATAGATAATTATTGGAGAGATTTAAGTGGATCCAAATTTGTTAGGATAATCCATATCTTATATGGATTAGTGGGATAAGCCTTATCCTTATCTCATTTGGATTAGTGAGATAAGCCTTATCCTTATCTTATCTAGATCAGTGAGGTAAGTCTTATCCTTATCTTATCAAGAGAGATAAACCAAGGCAGATGAGGCCAGGCCTCTTGCCAAGCTGAGGGCCAAATGTTGACTCGAAGGGCCGAGGCCTGAGAAGGCTGAATGTCGAGCCCGAGTGGGTTGAGGCCGAGAAGGCCGAATGCCGAGCGCGAGTGGGCCGAGACCTGAGAAGGCCGAATGCTGAACCCAAGGGGCCGAGGCTTGAGAAGGCCGTATGTCGAGCCCGAGTGGGTGGAGGCCGAGAAGGCCGAATGCCGAGCCCAAGGGGCCGAGACCTAAGAAGGCCGAATGCCGAGCCCAAGGGGCCGAGGCCTGAGAAGGCCGTATGTCGAGCCCGAGAAGGCCGAATGCGGAGCCCAAGGGGCCGAGACCTGAGAAGGCCGAATGTCGAGCCCGAGTGGGCTGAGGCCGAGAAGGCCGAATGCTTAGCCCAGGGGGCCGAGGCCTGAGAAGGCCGTATGCCGAGCCCAAGGGGCCGAGGCCTGAGAAGGCCGTATGTCGAGCCCAAGTGGGCCGAGGCTGACTTAGCTTCCTCTCCTAAATAGTCGGTCTATGACCATACTTGGTGTAGAAGATGAACCCCAGTGGAAAGCTTTCCATGTTTTGAGCTCAGCCTGAATTTACCCATAACAGAAGCCCCCCAAGTTTCGTGGTTAGAAAGTCTGAGCACGGAACTTTGAAGAGGTTACTACTAATGCGTCTGAGTGGGCTGAGCTTAATTGCATGGCCTGGAGGCGATGGTGCTGAAGGTGTCCACCTTGCTGATCTGGGCTGTTGATTGAAGATGGCCCACCTGTTTGAACGTTGATTGGATATGTAGGTGGGGAAAGTCTTTTAAGAGTTGCACACGTTGAAGACGTCCATCCTCGTTGGACTATTGATGGTTGAGATTTAAGATCTCCTTTGCACACTTGAATGGATGGATGGCTCATTTGGTCTTGGACGGTTGCTGATGGAGCTGGATTTGGAGCGGTCCACCAATGTACATGTGATAAGTGGGCGTTGGATATGGCTTGATGGTGGAGAGTGGATGAGACCCACTGTGACATCAGATTGGTGGACGGTTGAAAGATTATGGCCATTTGATGGTTGTTGTGAATGCACGTGCAAGGCTCTGCCGTGTGAAGATAATTGGGTGTTGATAGATGCTAGTTTGTCCAGTCTTGTCGCTGTTGAAGGTCATGATGGATGAAGGAAAATACTCCATCTCTGCTGTAAGTATGGATGGATGGTGGAGATTGATCTCCAGCTGTTGTAAGGGCTGTGTGATTGTGGACGGTTGAGATCTGGAATGTCCAGTAATTAGCGTAGAACTTCGAGAAGGTGGGCCATCCACTGGTTGGACGATGATGATGCCAATGGGGCCCACAATGGATGAATAACCACTGATCTGGACCTTGTTGATTTGGCCTGTCGATTGAAGAACAATGAGGTGATACCCGCGGGAGCACCCAAGAGTTGCCTACGCAACAGTTCTTCATTCAGCAGATAAGCATGTATGTGTGGCCATTGCATTGGCCTAAAGCATAATCCGAACCAACTCCACCAAAGATCTGGTCCTTCTGGCCGATAGATCGATAACCAAGAAAAACAAGTAGGCCTGAGTATGATAAGATCATGTTTGTCAATTCGAATCTGATCGTGCTAGAGATTCTGGACTGTTTCTTCGCGATGCCCCAGTTTTCTGTAGTAGGGAACGACGGTGTGTTGTTCAATTCTGGGATCATGCTGATCGAACTGTCCAATTGTGTTTTTGATATGCTGATGAAGAAGAGGGACCAACTTGTGTCCTACAATGGTGGTGATCAAGGGCACCAAAATCAAGTGTCCACATGGTGGCACAGATTGCCAAGGAGATTAAACCGTCTGAAGGTCTTTAAGAGGGCCAGCAACATAAACGGTGGTGATTTGCCCGATGCATATGCAATTCACTACTTGGGTTTCCAGCCATGGGTGTGCTATAAGGACTGAGTGTAATTGGGACAAGAACCATCAAATCCTCACCAACGATTTGGCCCACCAGAGATGGTGGCACGCGTACAACTCTATGCCAATGAGGTTGTACCGATTATGTGCGCTCTCACGGTGTATGGAATGGTGGCTGAAGAGTTGCCATCACATTCATCCAAATTCTCCACACAGAAGGATGACGTTGATTAGGGCTGGCCTATCAATCATGGCAAGTGTACGAATCAAGACCTGGGGTTGTACTCTAATGTCATTTTACTTGGACTCAGATTGCGGTGATCCAAGCTCCATGTAGTTCGGAACTCGGATTGCAGTGATCCAACACCACGTGGCTCGAGACTCAGCCGTGGCCGTAGATTTTGATTAATTGGCTGATTGCCGTGAAGAGGCGCTGGAGAAATGTAGTTCGTCAGATGATGAAGGTTGCATAGAAATTGGGTGGTGAAGATCGACAGAGAGGTTTTCACAAGGATTGCCATATATAGAAGTCGTGTGCGGTTTGGCGGCACAAAACGTTATAACACCGTGCGAAAATTGAAATTGTGGAACTTTGACTTGCAGCGGAAGTTAAATGGGGTCCACCGAGTTGTTCGATGGGGGAATCCACACCGTTTTGGCGATGAGAGCCGACCATATGCGGGGTGCGTCCACGTGCAAGATTGCTTGGAGGATGAGTACCACGTGTTAGACGAAGCGGCTCATGTCGCAAGCAATGTACGAGCTGCGATGAAGCAGCTATCATAGCCACCCATCAGCTCGCTCGAGGTAGGCATTCGTGGTGCTACCAGCTTGTTTCCGATGGTGCTGAATCGTGAGAGAAAGAGTATAGTCCACCGTTGCTGATTGAACGGTGGAGATCTCTACCAGAGTTGCTAGTTGGTTTGTTGGTGCACACCTGTGAGAGGATGATGGAGTGGGGGATTCTGGCATTGATGTGGTGGATGATCTGGTATGCACCACTTTGTGGTGCTGAAGATGGATGGTGGCGGCATTGATGTTGTAACGAGCGATGCTGGAATGTGTGCACATGATGTGGGCCATTGATGACGTGAAGAACGATTGAATGACGAAAAAAAAAAGATTAAGTCCGATCTTCAATTGAGGTGGAATGGAATAGATGACTGAACGATGAAGAAAGAAGTAGATGAGAACGATCTAGTCGTTTCCCACAGACGGCGCCAATCTGTTGACGCTAAAAATCGTCAACGGATGTTGATTGGGGACCAACTTGGATTCTTTGTCGTCTGATCTCCACTCAGAGATGAATGGTATAGATTGAGGACCTGCAATCACAAAGAAATGTTAGGACCGCCACCGGTTGGCCCGGCTTACGGCCTTCCGATGGCAAAGTTAGTACGGATCCTGAAAGGAAAGGTTGCTGGAGGTTTAATGGTGGTAGATTGCCCATACCTGGAAAGAGTGCGTAGGCCCCTTTATAGATAATTATTGGAGAGATTTAAGTGGATCCAAATTTGTTAGGATAATCCATATCTTATCTAGATTAGTGGGATAAGCCTTATCCTTATCTCATTTGGATTAGTGAGATAAGCCTTATCCTTATCTTATCTGGATCAGTGAGGTAAGTCTTATCCTTATCTTATTGTTAGAACTAGAAAATGTATCGCAATGACATTTTCTGAAATGTGGTGTTTTGTTGCTCTGGGGTTCTGAATATAGAAACATTCGTAGATAATCACAAGCATTCACCAAAGTACACAAGAGAAAAGATATCGCAAGGCGAATTTTATTCCAGAGATTCTGAGATCTTGTACATTCCAGGCCGTGATCTGGCACGAGCCCTTAATTACATCGAATGATCGATGACCCTTGATTAAAAGGCAAAAGACTAGTCAGCGGGGACTATGGTCTCAGAGTTCATTGGTCACGGAGACCTGTGTTTGTATGGTCGCGGAGACCTGTGTTTGTATGGTCACGGAGACCTGTGTTTGTTATAGACTGATCCACCTTTGTGCGAGTCGGATGTCTATGTCCCATGTTTTGACCGGAGATCCGGGCTGAGACTGTCAGGGTTTATGGCTGAGATGGACGACTCTGGGCCCGCGCCTGTCAGTGTAGGGACAGGTGACCTCGGGAAGTCCATTCTACAGTTGTGTGTACCTGCGCAGCTCAACCAGCGGATGCCGTTTGGATGGGTAGGGCATCGACTGTTCTTGGAATATCAGTTTCTAACAGATTGTGTGTGATAGTTCAGAACTCTCCTGGTGTGGTTTATCGTGTTAACCATGGTCCCCTTTGATTAGTCCAGACCTGGATTAGGGTCATATTATGATAGTACACGTGATGATAATGCATCAGTATGATTATGGGCGTCGGCGGCCTCTTTTCGAGAGAATCGTTCCATTCAGCTCGTTGGGTCGGATCGGACTCCGAAGGCTAGCGTTCTGCTCATTGGGTAACCCGGATGGGTCGTTTGGCTGCTCCATTGCGTTCGGAACGCTCGAAATACCCAAAATAGGCTCAAACGGGGCTTAAAAATGTTATAAAATGAGGATTTAAGGGTGCTGGAATGAATGCGCAAAGTGCTGATTTTTGCGATCCGCTGGCCTGATTTTATTGATGCGCTGGGGCCAGTGCGTCCATAAATGATTTTTATGATGCGCTGGGTAATTTTGTGCCGCGCTGGAGCCAGTGCATCCATAAAATGTAATTTCCTGATGCGCTGGGCTATTTTGCGACGCGCTGGGGCCAGTGCGTCCTAAAATTGTAATTTCCTAATGCGCTGGGCTATTTTGCAACGCGCTGGGGCCAGTGCGTCCATAAAATTGTAATTTCCTGATGCGCTGGGCTGTTTTGCGACGCGCTGGGGCCAGTGCGTCCTAAAATACCACGATTAATGGTTTACGTAATCCGCCGGGGATTTTCCTGATGCGCTGGGTCACTTTTATGATGCGCTGGGACCGACGCATCGGAAAAAGATGACTTAGTCATTCCTCCAGACCTGGTATAATCGGAGGTGCGATTTTCGGCGAGGGGTTCCGGCGGTCGGAGAAGGATTCCGGCGATCGGAAAAGGTTTTCCGGCGACGAGGTCCTCTCTCTTTCTTGCTGAATCATGCAAATGAGGCGGTGGGCGGGGTATTTATAGGTATCGTCGTCCAATAGGCGGTTGACACGTGTAGCGCGTCGAGAAAATGAGTCGGCGCGTCGATAAATGCGCTCGGCGCGTCGCGAAATGATCGGAGTCCAGGAGTTGGTTTGCAGGACGCGCCAGCTGCCAGCGCGTTCTGAAATTAACTGATTTTTTGGATGCGCTGGGCGCAGTGCGTCCATGAATTGATTTTTTGGATGCGCTGGGGCCAGTGCGTCCTAAAATGTATTTTTTTTGGATGCGCTGGGCGCAGTACGTCCATAAATTGATTTTTTGGATGCGCTGGGGCCAGTGCGTCCTAAAATGTATTTTTGGATGCGCTGGGCGCAGTGCGTCCATAAATTGATTTTTTGGATGCGCTGGGGCCAGTGCGTCCTAAAATGTATTTTTGGATGCGCTGGGCGCAGTGCGTCCATAAATTGATTTTTTGGATGCGCTGGGGCCAGTGCGTCCTAAAATGTATTTTTTGGATGCGCTGGACGTATTCGTGTCCCGCAGATTTGGGTTTTACAAATTGGGGGGTTTGCGGGGTCCGCCTCGCGATGAATGCCGATGCACTGCTCCTACTTCTTCATAATTGAGGTACCGTCCCAATTCTGGACAGTTTTGGTCACAGTGTCCGGTGGGGTCCACTACCGGCCCAATTTCATACTTGAGGCAAATCCGATGCGTGTGTCATGATTCGTGCCACGATTTTCGATGCACTGGCCCTAAATCTGACCGCGTGATGGTTTTGGCATTCGGAATCATCATTTCGGGGATCCTCACTTTTGGGACCCCAACAGATGCCCCTCCGATGCGTTGGGATGGACGAGCGGCGATCCATTGCGACGCAGCGGATTTTCTGGGTCCCACTATAAATAGGGGATCCCTGGTCATTTCGTCATTTCACTGTTCATTTTCGACGACCAGAGCTCTCGGCCAGCGCATCAATTTTTTCTCCAGCGCATCGATTTATTATCTCCAGCGCATCGAAATATTAGGTAGCGCGTCGAAGTATTCCAACTTTGTGTTTTATCGACGCGCTACGCACAGCGCGGCTGTTGGACTTGTGGATTTCTGATTTTCTGAACGCGCCATAGTGCAGCGCACACGATAAGTACTCAGCGCGTCCATTTTATCGACGCGCTAAGGTCAGCGCGTCATCCCGTGCCTTTATTAACCAATTTCATGACTCGCTAACCAATTTCATGACGCGCTGTGCTCAGCGCGTTGGACTCTGTAATTTCTCGATGCGCTGGGTCCAGCGCGTACTTGTCTGGGAAAATTTATTTAATGGACGCGCTAGGGTGAATTTACCATTTCTTGGACGCGCTGGGCCCAGCGCGTCATGTCCTTCGGACTTGTGATTTTACATAATTTTCGCGATGCGCTGGGCCTCGCGCGTGCAATTTTGGGACTGCAAAGTCTACTAAATTTATTACATAAACCGGCTCCCGCACACATCTCCGGACTTGATCAATTGGCCCGATCGCAAGGTGTGTTCAGGCCAATGGGCGCCGATCTCTGAGTTGGGGAAGTTGTCCAATTCTGGTGTCCTGTCTTGATGCGCTTATCGTGGCTTAACAGACTTACTTGCGGGTTCATTTGACCGTTGCTCACGATATTTGGGACTCATTCCGGGTGCGAGGGGTCTCAGGCACCCTCTTACTAAACCAGATCTGCTTTGAGCATCACCAGGGTATGTGAAACCTCGCGCACCTAACTCGCGGGCCTCGGTGGAGTCTGCGGTTTCTGCGGGTTTTGCACCGGCGGTCCGTCGTGTCTCCAAAGGGCGTGAACCCCCATGCCTCTGTTTCGTGTTCGCGCATGCGTGCCAGTCGTCTCATGGAGGCGTAGGGTCTCACACACTTGGGAGACTCCCCGGCCCTTTTTTAGTTTAATCGGCAATTCTAATGACGATTTTAAAGTGTCGTTTCGAGCATACCTTTGCATGTCGTTTTCTCGGCTTTTCTGGCTTTGCGTGAGCGGTTTTGTGCATTTTTCTTCTGTCGGACTGCCTTACGGGTTCATCTGTCTTGTTCTTTAGCAGACGATGGTCATAACCCGTGCTTCCCTTCGCGCGGCTCGTGACTGCATGGGGCGGCTATTAAACGATCTGGACCAACCCGAGGCTTGGTCATCTCTTGCTAATCAATGCGATGAGGTGGCTGAAGCCTCGACTCGCCTTGGCGCTGAATCTCGCCCGATCCTCCGGGCTATGCAGAATATCTCGGCGATGGCGGGCATCTCCGATGAGCGCAAGGAGGCTATATCTGGCTACATCGGCGATTCTTCCCTCCTGGAGGAATTGGCGGTTCTGGAGGCGGCGGAGCCTTCTCTTGCTGCTTCCTTTCTGTCCCTCTCGAAACGTCTCCACTTCCTAAGGGACAAGAAGAGGGAGAGTAGGAGATTCCTGGCTTGGCTCATTCCCTTGGCGGAGGCCGAATACCCGGATCGTCGTGCTGGCATTTGGAGGATGGTCAGGGCGGCTCTCCGGGAGCACGATGACTTGGCGATTGACTTGTCCGCGATAAGGAACTACGCTGATGCTGAGCACCTGAACTTCGACCTTGTACAACAATGCATCTCCATCTTGGTGGACTTGGTCTACAAGGAGGCCCTGATTCAAGCGAGGGTCGATGAGCTGAGGGCTCGAGTTCTTCCTCTGGTGCAAGATTGAAATCTTCATTTTCTGGCTTGGGGGAGGGGGTCCCCACAATTTTGGGTCATTTAATATTGACTGTCGGCTTTTTATCTTTTCAAAACAATTGACTTTGAATGGTTTGGGCTTTGGCATGGCCCTCGTGGTTTAATGAATGCTATTTATACTTTTCCGCCTTATTTCTGTCTTTTGAAAGCTTGCGCGTTTGTGATGATGTTGGTGTTGCCATTTCATTTCATTCTCATTGGTTGGTGATGTTGTGCATTGGCCTGGATCGGTGCCTGTTCTTCGTTCACTTGTTGCTTCTTATGCTTTTGGATTTCGTGAATGCTTAATTGTCTTTATGAGGATATTTTCACGTGCTCTGTACTTAAGCCCCTTTTCTACGCCATTGCAGATTATAATGGCCAGCGACCCTTCGCAAGCCGGTCCTTCGGGTCCGTCTCAAACTCCATCCAAGCGTAAGCGGGCCGCCACCAAGCAGACTTCTAGACCGTCAGCTGAGAACCCACAGTGGTTTCTCCCGCCCGAGACATTCAATTTCTACGAACGTATTCTGACCCTTCCAAAGAATGTCCAGCGAAAGATACTTTGCGACAAGGTCTTACAGCCCCCTCCTGATGAGGGTACCCAGGAGGAGTGGGATGCGTGGTACGCTCCCTTACAAGGTTTTCGGACCGATGAGGTTGTCGGGTCCGAAGAGGGCGAAGCGAGCCCAATTGAGCCTGCTCAGTCTGCCAAGCGCGGTCGTCCAAAGACGACTGGGAAGAGCGCCAAGCAAATCTATATAGAAAACCAGACTAAGTCGAAGTCCGACAAAATGAGGGTTGTCTGGTCTTCTGTGAAGCTGCCAGTATCATCCCTTGTAATCCGCAACCCTTATACGAAGCAGTTCATCCGTTTCCCTAAAAGCTTCCAGAGATACCGCTCTCTACCGAGCATCGAGCCCTCCGATATACGTCGCGCAAATTCTTTCTATAGCGTCGATTCCTGGACGTCCATTCCAGAGATGTTCGTCAACTGTGCCATATCCAAGAACGGCACTCAGCAGTCTGTTCTTGAGGAGAAGGACATGATATTTTTGGAACCGAACCACGACCCTCATCTGCCCTTTCCGACTCACTATTACGAGACCCTGCGCCAAAGGTTTCGTCCTCTGTCTGATGCAGAAATTTGGCCTACTGGGGGTTTCAGGACTCGAGGACATTTGAGCCCTCATCCCGGTTATGAAGCTTGGGCCAATCGGATAGTCGAGCGGCACGAAGAGGTCTTGAAGCAAGTAGGTCTCCTTCGGGCCATTCAAGCGACATCGAGCTATTTCCATCGAGAACCTTGCATTTATAAGGGGTTCCTGAATCATTGGAGTTCTGTCACCAACTCCTTTCATCTGCCTTGCGGAGAAATGAGCATCTCCCTCTGGGATCTGTATCGGATAGCAGGTCTTCCTATTCGCGGCAGAATCTATGATGAATGGACTCCTAGTGATGAGGAGCTGTCCAAGAAGAAGAAGGGTGTTGATGAAGGCTTTTATTCTGCAGCCTGCTACGAATTGTTCGCGGAGTTGCCGCAGTTTCTATCCTCCAGAGATAAAGTGCCTTTCGAAGACTGGCTAGTGTACTTTAGCCATGGCCTGAAGTGAGTTTCTTCTCTTGTCTTGCACTGTTCGCGCACTGTTTCATTCTCTTTTTCTTCCGCTGATGGTTTTCTTCCTGTCTCAGCTTGGATTACGGATTGAGCGATGAAGGTCGCAAGGATAAAGTACTCTTGGAGGCCAAGATGAAGAAGAAATTTCCGCGGCCGAATAAGCTATCCCCTACCTGCGAACTTGCCGGGTTCTTGGCCTATTGGCTGTGTTGCGTGGCCCTCCCGAGCTCTAAGCAAGCGGACGGTGTGCGAGTTTCCTGTTTCGCCGTGGCGGGGAGTTTGGCCGATGGTCATCGCTACGCATTGGCCCCAGTAGTATTGTGTTCAATATATCGGGCCTTCGGCGGTGTCATTAGCAACAAAGGTTCGGCATCCTTCGGATTGAATTCTGCTTATTGTGGGTGGCATTTCTTCTCGGGATGGCTTGGGGTCTACTTCCCGTGGGTATACGGCATGGAGCTTAAGGACTTCATCCAGAGGGGATCTGTTCCACTACACGCTTTTCAAAAACGGAAGATGATCAGCGGAAATCCGGCGACTATCGAGACGAAGATAGCCCGCCATGACGACGTCGACTTCTTCCTCTTCTCGGGGACTAACAGCGAGGATCCGGACCTGCTTGACGACGACGAGAGTCTCAGCTCTTATCACCGCTCGTTCTTGGTGTCCATTCGCCCGAGTTCGTTGCCTTTAAGAGAGGGCGCTGAATTTTGGAGAGAACCATACTACCCGAACCGATTCGCCAGGCAGTTCGGTTATGATCAAGGGGTACCGGAATTGATCGAACCGGTGACAAGGGAGCAGCGGGCATACGGCACAGGGCCGATCCATTGGAAGTGGATATGGCGACAGCTTCTGCTTACCAGGTCAGGTTGTTCTTTCATCGTTCCCGGGACGGAGTATGTCCCCGGCGCCACGTATGGATGGATGCGGTGGTGGGCCCACCAATATTCCTTGGTTCGCAATAACCGACACGTGACAGATCCCGTCTTCGTCTCTCCTCCGATTGTTAATCCTACTCCTGCCGACGGCTTATGGTACGTAGCAGAGCCACTTCGCCAACTGGCTACCCCTGGCGTGCAGAAGTTCATGACCTCATTGAACGTCATAATAGATCATGAGAAGCCCGAGCATACACTCGAGGGGTGGGTCGCTCATGGCCAGAGGGTTACGTTACAAGGGAACCCGGATTCCCCACTTGTCGGTCCTATGACAGAGGGGCAGAGGGAGCGTTATGACATTGGCGATGATGATGGTGGTGAAGGGAATGACGGTGGTGAAGAGGAGGCGGATGATGGCGGCGAAGGGAATGTCGGTGGTGATGATGGTGGTGATGGAGAAGGCGGTGGTGAGGGAGGTCGCGGCCAAAGCCCGGCAAGTCGGACGGGCCTGTCCAGACGTTTTGCGCCCGAGGATAGTGATTTCGAACTATCTCTTGAACGCTCTGGGCCCCGCATAAAGACTGCTCATCGCGTCTCTGTTTCTGACGGCGGTAAGAAAATAAAGGACCTGCTGAAGTTGTATAGAGCTGAGAAGGCGCGGAGCCAACCCCCCGGGGCTGCCGGCAGCGTCCCGACCGATGATGCAAGCGGTCCAAGGGAGGAAGGGGAGATGAGTTCGCAGGCGGGTCTCGGCGGAGACCATCCCGTGGAGGGAGGCGAGGGTAGCGAGCCAGTGTATGAGCGATCTGTTCCTGAGGTAGACATAGAACCCGTCCCTATGGACGTCGATGGTGAGCCGCGGGCTGAAGACCCCCTCCTTACCGTTCCTGTCAATATCGAGGCAGTAGCGAAACCTGGTCCCACTCCTGAGGCGAGATCTGTTGTTGCTGCGGAAGAGGCCTCACTCCCTCCCCGAGGAATCATGCTTGCAGAGGTCACTAGCGTTCCAGAGCCTATTGCCGAAGTGCCCCTGGCCGCTGAACCAGCCCGGGCTATCTCTGCCTCTGAGGTCGTCATTCTTTCTTCTCCTGAAATGCTCGAGCCGGCAGCGGAAATCGTGGTTGGATATGCCCCCAGCTCGTCGAGACCTGTTGCCTTAACCAGTGCGTCGGGTGATGAAATCCCTACTGGTATAATACTTTCCTTTATTGTTTGTTCGCTTCTTTTCTCTCTTCAGTGTGCTAACGTTTACCGTTTCTTTTACCAGCCACTGCCCCTGCCAGCGTCCCTGCTCCTGTAGTCCTACCCGAGGCATTCTTCTCGTCTCTCCGAGGCTTATCAAGGACCAAGGCGAACCTTCTGAAGAGTTTACTGTCCGACATCGTTGATTCGCTTAGGAAAGGAGACGAAGGGTCCATCTTGGATGAGGCGCTGCAGGCGTTGGAACTCACTGCTACGTGGCTTGGAGTTGACATCTCTTCGATAGTCAGCCATGTGTCACAATTCAAAGATGGTGTGGCTCAAGTGAACGATGCAAGGCACTTTAGGACTGACCCTTCTGTTGAAGAAAAACGCGGTCAGTTGCGGTCCCTTCTTCCGGAACTAGAGTTGCACGAGGTAGACGTGGCCGCAGTGCAGAGGGATTGGCAGGCTGTGGATACTGAGCACCAAGAGGTCACCAGGCGTCTCGCAGAAATTGAGGATGAGATGGCCCGATTACGTGCCGAACATTCTGTCGTCCATTTCAAACTTTCGAAACTTGGTGGTCAGAAAGCAACCCTGCAGTCTTCTATTGACCAACGCAAGACGGAATGTGACGCTGTGAGGGCACGGATCACGGAGCTGCAGCGGTCTCTTCAAGATACTCCCGACCCTGTTCAAGTCCTGGCCGAGGCTGAGGCAAGACAAAAGGCAATCGCGGGGTCCGCGGTTAACCTACTAGAGCAGTGCTTGAGAACTTTAGATGGTTAGGCTGTAATGTAATGATAATGATTCTTTTGTAGTTTTAAAACACGTTGTAATAAGTGTTGTATCATTATGTATGCTAGTGTGATGATGAGTTCATATGGTGCTTCTTGGCCCGTTTGTCGTTCCTCTTGAGTTTGAATGCAAAACAGATTGTGCTATTTGGAAAGGAACGTCCCCCTGTTTAGGACTTGAACCTACGCGTGTGTACGAGGATGTAGCCGAGCCTTGGCTTAGGGCTTATCTTGATTTTAAAATTCTCGAAAAGGCGTCGTGTCTTGCTTGACGTGCCTCGAGCTTTGGTGACCCTTCCAATACCTGTGTAAGCATAAAGCAGATGATCAGCTTTTTAGTTTAGTCATAGCACGGCACTCTTTCTTTTGGCATCTATTCTATTACATTCCCTCTATCGGGGTGTTTACAACTTGCAATGATAGTTTTTCGTCAGGTGTAATATCTTTTCAGGAATCGACCATTTACTAGCGAACTGACACCCTGTCCTTTGCAATCTATTACCCGATAGGCCCCGTTGGAATACACTTCGTCGATAATGCAGACGGGGTCCCACTTTGGGTCGAACTTGCTCCTCGATCCTTGGAGCGGTGCTGGACGCTTCATCATTAACATGAGATCGCCCCTTTTGAATGATCTGCCTCTAACGCGCTTATCGTATGCTGCGAAAATTTGCTTTTGATATATCTCGAGCCTTTGCTGGGCAGCGAGCCTCTTTTCATCCAGATTATCAAGTTCGACCATCCGGCTCTTGGCATTATGCTCGGTTGTTAGGGAGTGTCGGAGAGCGACCCGTAGCGACTCAACTTGTATTTCCATCGGGATTACAGCTTCTGTACCGTATACCAGTGAGTAAGGCGTAGCCCGGGTGGCCGTGCGGTGCGTAGTTCGATAAGCCCACAGTGCTTCGGGCAACCGTCTGTCCCAGTTCCTCTTATTCTCCGCCACTGTCTTTTTTAGAATCTTCACAATAGTTTTGTTGAATGCTTCGGCTAGCCCATTCGCAGGAGGATAATAGGGCGATGAGTAGCAATGCTTGATTTTAAATTTTGCGCACAGTTTATCGATGGCAGCATTCTTGAAAGGTGTCCCGTTGTCCGTGGTGATTCTCTCGGGAATACCATGCCGGTATAATATGGCGTGACGAACGAAACCCTCGACATGCTTGGCTTTCACATTTCTCAGGGCGACTGCTTCGGCCCATTTGGAGAAATAGTCGGTTGCCGCGAGGATGTACTGATGTCCCTGGGAGGATGGCGGACTAATTGGTCCGATCACGTCCATGCCCCAGGCTGCAAAAGGCCAGGACATCACTGATTGATGCAACTCTTCCGGTGGCGAACGTATGATATCGGCATGGATCTGACACTGGTGGCATTTCTTTACGTATTCTATCGCGTCCTTCGTCATTGTCGGCCAGTAGTAACCCATGTGTCGTACACGGTGGTGTAAGTTCTTTCCTCCCTGATGAGCACCGCATTCTCCGCCATGAGCTTCTTTTAATGTACTACGTGCTTCATCTTGGTTTAGGCATCGCAGCAATATCCCCTCGTAGGACCGCTTGTAAAGTATGTCATTTTGGAGCACAAATGAACTGGCACGCCTTCTGATTTGTGTGCGCATCTTGGGATCTTCTGGCAGAAATCCGTACTTCAGATAATCGATGAATGATTTTCTCCAATCATCTTCCTCTGTGATCTCGAAGCAGCAAATGGGATTGGTGCTCAATTCTCCATTGCGCAGCGCAGTCGTTGGCAAGATTCTTCTTTCTTCAATCGTAACCTGCAGTGGGCTGCCTCCAGGGTTAGCTAAAGCAGCGGCTAAACTGGCGAGTGCATCAGCTCGTATATTCTCCTGCCTTGGTATATGTGAGATACTGCTGTTCCGAAACTGCTCAAACAGGGACTGCGCTTGGTGGCAATAGGGTGATAATTCTGGTTTACGGACTTCGTACTCTGTCGTCAATTGTCCGATGACAAGCCTAGAGTCACCGTAGATACGCATTTCCTTGATTTGCATTTCTAGGGCCAACTGCAATCCAATAATAAGAGCCTGGTACTCAGCTTCGTTGTTGGTGCATGCCGGGACTAATGTGAATGAATAGGGTAGCAGGTCCCTTTGCGGACTGATGAATATGATTCCCGCCCCTGACCCTACTGCTCTGGCCGCGCCGTCAAAATACATCTCCCAATGGCGTGTTTCATTAATCGCCATGACCTGCTCGTCTGGGAGGTCATATTCTATTTCTTCACCGTTCGGTACTGGATGTGCGGCAAGGAAGTCTGCGATAGCTTGTCCTTTGACGGCTCGAGCGGGCATGTATGTCAAGTCGAATTCTGACAGGAGAAGGGCCCACTTGGCCAATCGTCCGGACAACATAGGTCTGTTCATGAGAAATTTGAGGGGATCCGCCTTAGATATTAATGTTATCTGGTGAGAGAGACAGTAATGCCTGAGCTTTTTAACGGCAAAGATCAGCGCCAAACAGATCTTCTCGATCGCTGAGTAGTTAAATTTGGCTCCCACCAGCGTGCGGCTCAGGTAATAGAGCGCACTTTCCTTCCCTTCTCCGTTCTTCTGGGCTAAGAGGGCTCCAAGTGAATTTTCGCCGACGGCAATGTAGAGGATTAGTGGTTCCCCTTTAATCGGTGCCGCGAGGACTGGAGATTTGTCGAGCAAGTCTTTCAGAGAGTCGAACGCTTTCTGGCAAGCATCGTCCCACTTAAACTGAACTCCCTTCTTGTTGAGGCGCGAGAATGGTTGACAACGACCGGACAAGTTCGAGATGAACCTCCTTAGGTACGCGACTCGGCCTTGGAAACTTTTCAGCTCTTTGAGATTCTTCGGTGGCGGCATCTCCCTAATTGCCTTAATCTTTGTTGGGTCAATTTCTATTCCTCGATGTCTGATAACAAACCCCAAAAACTTGCCAGAGGAAACCCCGAACGCGCACTTCAATGGGTTCATGCGCAGGCTTTTCTTTCTCAGTCTTTGGAATACTTGCCGTAGATGCTCCCTATGCTGTTCGTGCCCGGCTGATCTCACTACCAGATCGTCTACATAGCATTCGACATGTTTGTGCATCATATCCTGGAAGATTACTTGCATCGCGCGTTGATACGTTGCCCCTGCGTTCTTTAACCCGAACGGCATCACACGGTAACAGTATATGCCCAACGTTGTACGAAAGGCTGTTGATTCCTCATCTTCCGGAGCCATACGAATCTGATTATACCCCGAGTAACCATCCATAAAGGACATCACTGCGTATCCTGTCGTGCTGTCGATCAGTAACTCTGGGATAGGTAGTGGGAAATCATCCTTAGGGCATGCTTCGTTGAGGTTCCGAAAGTCTACGCAGATTCGGATTTGACCATTCTTTTTCTTGACCGGCACAATGTTTGAGATCCACTGTGGGTACTTAACCTCTCGGATGAACCCGGCCTGGATTAACTTTTCGACTTCTTCTTCGATTTTGGGCACTATATTTGGGTGGAATCGTCGTTGAGGCTGTTTGACCGCCCTCTTCCCTTTCAAGATGCCCAACTTGTGCATCGCGATTGCTGGACTAAGCCCCGGCATTTCTGAGTATGTCCAAGCGAATACGTCCCTGTTTTCCCTCAACAGTCGGATGTATTTCTCTTTCTCCTCTTCTGGGACATTTTTACTTAGGTACGTATTTCTAGGGTCTTCTAGGGTTCCCAGATTTATTTCTTCAAGCTCATCTATCGTGGGCTGTCCCCCGTCCTCTATCTGTGCAGGTGCGGCACTGGGTTGGATAACGTCAGCTACCTCTTATGGTTGTACCTCTTCCATAGTATTGATTGTCACCATATTAACATGTCTGATCTTCGTTTTTGCCCCTAACCCTTCTCTTCCTTGATGGACTTTGTTGTTTTCTTCGAACGGCGCTAACATTCTACCATTCGAGGCTGATTCTGAACAGCAGAAGCCCATACTTTTCATGATGTTACGGCTGGCTTCACTGTATCTCCCTTCTTCTATGGGCTGAGGTAAGCGAAGTGGTTTCTCAACCTCGTCCTTGGACCGTGCAGGTTCATCTGTCACTGAATAAAATTTGATTTCTTTCTTTGTATTGGTATTTGGCGGTACCACGAACTGGTTTGGAGCCTTCAGAAAAGGCTTAACTCTTCCTATTTTTGGCGCTGGCATATTGAAGCTAGATTTGAGCACGCTCATGTGCTGATTCGAGATCATCTCTAGGACGGACTGCCCGGGCTGTCGCAAGTGTTTCGGGACTATGTAGAATTTTTTGGTAGTCCTTTGAGGTCCTTCAGTTGCCTGACTTGTTTCTTTCTGAATAATGGATTGAGGTTTGGCCCTCTGTTCAAACTTGCTGACTTTCGGTTCTGCCCCTTGCCCTTTCCGCATTGCACCGGGCTTCTTCGTGTCTCCCCCTTCGTCGACCAGGTCGTAATACCGAGCATCGGCTAAGAATGATTCTGCGATTGTATACGGCTTTGGGTCTGCTGCCACTCTGTACTGAACTCCCTCTCTGTTGTACTTAAAGCACTGATGATAGGTTGAGGGGATGACGCGATTCTGATGGAGCCACGGTCTCCCTAGCAGAAGATTATACGTTGTTACTGCATCGATTACTTGGCATGTTACTTTTGTCTTCAACCTTTCAATTTCTAGCATCACAGTGATCGACCCTAGAGTGCGCTGGCTGTCCTGATTGAACCCTTGAATGACCATGGTGCTGGGACGCAAGGCTGATGGCCTGTAACCCAATCTTTGGAGTGTCTTTAATGACATAATATTCACCGCGGACCCATCGTCGAGCATGCATCGCTTGATCTCCGTGTCTCTAATTGTTCCCGTGACCATCAACGGTCGGTTGTGGTCTGTTGCTTCAATTGTGCGATCTTCTTCGGAGAATGTGATTATAGAGGGATGATCTATTTGCATTGCTTGTTGAATTGGCGCGTTTCCTTCCCAAAACTTGTCTGGATCGCTCATTTCTGCTTCAATTTCTGTCATCATTATTTCTCTGGCTTCACTGTCTAGCAGCGCGTTGATCAACATTTCCCTGTACACCTTTGAGAGACACAAGGCGTCGTATATGCTCAGGCGGGCCGGGACCCTTCGTAGGTGTGACACGACATCATACACTATGGGCACTGACCCTTGCCTAGGCTCCGGACGACTGGTCGTGGCTTCGACAGCTTTCTGTTTCAACTTCTGTCCCTGGGGCCTTGTTACGGGTATACCCGGGTTTTCGTCTTCTTGCGTTGAATCGATTGGTTCTGGCCGAATGCGCTCTGGCATCTGTCTTCCGGATCGGAGGATGACGGCATTGACTTCTTCTTTATCTGTCTGCAATGTCTCTTCTGTTGATGGCTGTTCTATGAATGACACCATTGCGCAATGTACCTGAGTCTCTATAAGTCGGCTCTTCCCCTGGCTATCCTTCTTTCTTGTCCCTTTCTTCCTGCGGTTGAGGAGTCTTCTTCGATTCTCGAGCCTCTTCCGGCTGCTAACTAAAGTCCAAGGTTCTTCAGGTTCAGGGGATAGGGCATGCAATTGGGTATTCTTATCCGAGGGGAGGGCTGAAACTACCCCTGCTGTTTCCCTCGTTGTTGTTTCTGGTGCCTTCATACTGATTACCCCTTGGTTGATCAACCCCTGTATCCTTCCTTTCAGGCTAAAACAGTCTTCCGTCTTGTGGCTCAGGCACCGGTGGTATTTACAATACCGGGGATCATCTACCTTCCCAACCTCGTGGGGCCGAATCGGTTCTGGCAGGTGAATTACCTTTTCTTCTACCAATTGCTCCATGATGGGGATCAGGTCGGTCATGTCGAAGGTGTATGGGCCGTTGGCTCTTTCCCTCTCGGCTATTGTTATTCTCTGAGGAGCGTAGGGCCTCTTACCTTTTTCTTGGGTAGGTGTTGGTTTCGTGTCTGTCTTGGAATCCGCGGCGGGCCGTTTTCGATCTATCGTATTTTTTCCCGTGTTTACGTTGTGCGTCTCGGCAATCCTCACTCCTTCTCTTTTCTGCCTTTCGGGTCTGAGGTTTACCCGTGCTGCGGCTTCCTCTACCAAGTGTGCTTTGGTGGCTAATTCTCGGAAAGAGTGAAAACTGTTCCCTGACAACCCGTAGGATATCATTGGGTCTAGGGCTCGCATGCACATCTTTATCTGTTCTTTCTCGCTGGGTAACTCTTGACACTGAGCCGCTATTGTTCCCCATCGGTCCATAAATCTCTCCACGGGTTCGCCCTGCCTTTGTCTGATCAAAGCCAGATCTGTCACTGATGTTTCTCTTTCTATGGAGAAGAATTTTGAAATAAAACTGTCTCGCATTTGCTCCCATGACTTCACTGATCCTGCTGGTAGCGACATGTACCATTGGAAAGCTTTCCCCGTCAGCGTTGACCCGAATAACCGCATACAGTACTGTGGGACGGTCGACCAGTTTCCCAATGCTGTGAGGAAGCGAGTGATGTGTTCTTCTGGTGACCCCCTTCCGTCAAACTTTTCGAAATCCGGACATCTGAAGTTGACCGGAAATGGTATTTCTTCTATTTTCAGAGGGTATGGGACCTGATATTTATACCCGGTTCCTCTTTCCTTCTCCTTCTCTTGTCGCATGAGACTTGCAATGGTTTGCGACAGTTCTTCTCTCGTCATTTGTGTAGTTGGAACTATTATTCGTTCCGCTGGAACTCTCCTGGCCTGGGTGAGTGGCTCAGCACTAGCTGGCTCTCCTGCTGCCCCTTGAGATTCTTCAGTTAATGGGCGCATAGGTGGTGCAAGGCTTCGAGTAGCATTTTGAGCTATTAAAGTGGTCAAGGCTTCCTGGATCTCTCTCATTCGTTCATTCGTTTCCCGATTAGCCTGAACTAGTCTGTCGATCTGATCTTGGACCGTAGGCAGTTCGTCCGCTTCATACGATCCCTCCTCTGCTTCTGCTACCTGGACCATTGCGACCAGCACTGGCCGGGCCTTCTGGTTCTGCCCCTGTCCTGGCTCGATAACTATTGTGGGCTTGGAGCTCCTCGCGATCGTGGTTTTGGTTGATTTTCGTGTGGCAGGGGTGGTCTTGGACAATGGCGGAAATTGTTCGATCGTCATTGCGGGCACCGAGGACGTGGCTGACGTGGCCTGACCGTTGGTGGAAGTCTTCTACCCTTGTTTTGGTTGCCACTGTCCCTTGGTCGCCGGGCAAGGTCTTGCAACATTCGCTTTCTTGTATGTTGCTAAGCTGGCTACTTTCTTCTGCCCTTTCTTCTGTTGGCGTGTTTTGACCATCTGCCATCCTGAACTAGAAGCAACCGTCGTGGCTGGAATGAAGCGAGGGAAGCTGAAGCCTCCGGAGGCAAGGAAGGTGCACGAACTGGTCATTGAGCATGCCATTTCTTCTGTCTGTCCTAGTATCTTGCTAATTCTGGTATGTCATAAAAATCATTAGAACAGTTCACAAGCGCGGTCGGGAGTATGAGCCCATCGATCGCAGTGCATAAATTGACAAAATAAGCAAGAAGGAGACAAAATACGTGTAGTTGTGGGAATCGTGGGTTCGAAAACCTTTTTGAATGTCTATTGCCTTAAAGATGAAGGGAGGAACGTTCCCGTTGAGAGTCGCCAGTTTGACGCCCGAAGGGCGCCGAAACATTACGTCTCGCGGTAACTTTCTTATGCGTAGATTCGTGTTTGTAAGTAATTGATCTTAGAGTATTCCTATTTTCAGATATAACCAGGGATTCTGGTACGGTTCGATCCCCAGCAGAGTCGCCAGTTTGTTAGAACTAGAAAATGTATCGCAATGACATTTTCTGAAATGTGGTGTTTTGTTGCTCTGGGGTTCTGAATATAGAAACATTCGTAGATAATCACAAGCATTCACCAAAGTACACAAGAGAAAAGATATCGCAAGGCGAATTTTATTCTAGAGATTCTGAGATCTTGTACATTCCAGGCCGTGATCTGGCACGAGCCCTTAATTACATCGAATGATCGATGACCCTTGATTAAAAGGCAAAAGACTAGTCAGCGGGGACTATGGTCTCAGAGTTCATTGGTCACGGAGACCTGTGTTTGTATGGTCGCGGAGACCTGTGTTTGTATGGTCACGGAGACCTGTGTTTGTTATAGACTGATCCACCTTTGTGCGAGTCGGATGTCTATGTCCCATGTTTTGACCGGAGATCCGGGCTGAGACTGTCAGGGTTTATGGCTGAGATGGACGACTCTGGGCCCGCGCCTGTCAGTGTAGGGACAGGTGACCTCGGGAAGTCCATTCTACAGTTGTGTGTACCTGCGCAGCTCAACCAGCGGATGCCGTTTGGATGGGTAGGGCATCGACTGTTCTTGGAATATCAGTTTCTAACAGATTGTGTGTGATAGTTCAGAACTCTCCTGGTGTGGTTTATCGTGTTAACCATGGTCCCCTTTGATTAGTCCAGACCTGGATTAGGGTCATATTATGATAGTACACGTGATGATAATGCATCAGTATGATTATGGGTGCCGGCGGCCTCTTTTCGAGAGAATCGTTCCATTCAGCTCGTTGGGTCGGATCGGACTCCGAAGGCTAGCGTTCTGCTCATTGGGTAACCCGGATGGGTCGTTTGGCTGCTCCATTGCGTTCGGAACGCTCGAAATACCCAAAATAGGCTCAAACGGGGCTTAAAAATGTTATAAAATGAGGATTTAAGGGTGCTGGAATGAATGCGCAAAGTGCTGATTTTTGCGATCCGCTGGCCTGATTTTATTGATGCGCTGGGGCCAGTGCGTCCATAAATGATTTTTATGATGCGCTGGGTAATTTTGTGCCGCGCTGGAGCCAGTGCATCCATAAAATGTAATTTCCTGATGCGCTGGGCTATTTTGCGACGCGCTGGGGCCAGTGCGTCCTAAAATTGTAATTTCCTAATGCGCTGGGCTATTTTGCAACGCGCTGGGGCCAGTGCGTCCATAAAATTGTAATTTCCTGATGCGCTGGGCTGTTTTGCGACGCGCTGGGGCCAGTGCGTCCTAAAATACCACGATTAATGGTTTACGTAATCCGCCGGGGATTTTCCTGATGCGCTGGGTCACTTTTATGATGCGCTGGGACCGACGCATCGGAAAAAGATGACTTAGTCATTCCTCCAGACCTGGTATAATCGGAGGTGCGATTTTCGGCGAGGGGTTCCGGCGGTCGGAGAAGGATTCCGGCGATCGGAAAAGGTTTTCCGGCGACGAGGTCCTCTCTCTTTCTTGCTGAATCATGCAAATGAGGCGGTGGGCGGGGTATTTATAGGTATCGTCGTCCAATAGGCGGTTGACACGTGTAGCGCGTCGAGAAAATGAGTCGGCGCGTCGATAAATGCGCTCGGCGCGTCGCGAAATGATCGGAGTCCAGGAGTTGGTTTGCAGGACGCGCCAGCTGCCAGCGCGTTCTGAAATTAACTGATTTTTTGGATGCGCTGGGCGCAGTGCGTCCATGAATTGATTTTTTGGATGCGCTGGGGCCAGTGCGTCCTAAAATGTATTTTTTTTGGATGCGCTGGGCGCAGTACGTCCATAAATTGATTTTTTGGATGCGCTGGGGCCAGTGCGTCCTAAAATGTATTTTTGGATGCGCTGGGCGCAGTGCGTCCATAAATTGATTTTTTGGATGCGCTGGGGCCAGTGCGTCCTAAAATGTATTTTTGGATGCGCTGGGCGCAGTGCGTCCATAAATTGATTTTTTGGATGCGCTGGGGCCAGTGCGTCCTAAAATGTATTTTTTGGATGCGCTGGACGTATTCGTGTCCCGCAGATTTGGGTTTTGCAAATTGGGGGGTTTGCGGGGTCCGCCTCGCGATGAATGCCGATGCACTGCTCCTACTTCTTCATAATTGAGGTACCGTCCCAATTCTGGATAGTTTTGGTCACAGTGTCCGGTGGGGTCCACTACCGGCCCAATTTCATACTTGAGGCAAATCCGATGCGTGTGTCATGATTCGTGCCACGATTTTCGATGCACTGGCCCTAAATCTGACCGCGTGATGGTTTTGGCATTCGGAATCATCATTTCGGGGATCCTCACTTTTGGGACCCCAACACTTATCAAGAGAGATAAACCAAGGCAGATGAGGCCAGGCCTCTTGTTAAGCTGAGGGCCAAATGTTGACTCGAAGTGGGCCGAGGCCTGAGAAGGCTGAATGTCGAGCCCGAGTGGGTTGAGGCCGAGAAGGCCGAATGCCGAGCGCGAGTGGGCCGAGACCTAAGAAGGCCGAATGTTGAGCCCAAGGGGCCGAGGCTTGAGAAGGCCATATATCGAGCCCGAGTGGGCGGAGGCCGAGAAGGCCGAATGCTGAGCCCAAGGGGCCGAGACCTGAGAAGGCGAATGCCGAGCCCAAGGGGCCGAGGCTTGAGAAGGCCGTATGTCGAGCCCGAGAAGGCCGAATGCGGAGCCCAAAGGGCCGAGACCTGAGAAGGCCGAATGTCGAGCCCGAGTGGGCTGAGGCCGAGAAGGCCGAATGTTGAGCCCAAGGGGCCGAGGCCTGAGAAGGCCATATGCCGAGCCCAAGGGGGCGAGGCCTAAGAAGGCCGTATGTCGAGCCCGAGCAGGCCGAGGCTGACTTAGCTTCCTCTCCTAAATAGTCGGTCCATGACCATACTTGGTGTAGAAGATGAACCCCAGTGGAAAGCTTTCCATGTTTTGAGCTTAGTCTGAATTTACCCATAACATTGGGTCCTGTTCATTTTTGTTTTCATATTCTCAAATGAGCTTCCAAAACGGTTAGACGGTGTAGATTTATCAAAAAAATCACTGTGGGCCCACTTTGGTTCCCAGCGCAGGAAATTCCTATGCAAGGCTTTGGCAAGAAATCCACGCACGTTTGGATGCTAGGGTAAAAGAGGCATTATTATGACATAGAATCCGGATCCTCTGTTGAAAACGAGCAGAGAACTTGCTGCTCCTGCTCTGATTGGTCCAGATCATCTTGATTGTGTCAGAGCAGCTCAGCTTTGACACAGTCAAGCTGAGCTGGACCGATCAGAGTAGTGACGAGCAGGATTTCTCTACTCGTTTTCAACAGAGGATCCGGACTCTATGACATAATGAAATCTTTCCAAATACATCTTCATTCACAATGTCATTTTCCAAGATACGTGAGGATTGTGATGATGGTGGAGCCCATGGTGATGATATTTGTGATGAATCCACTCCCTTCATTTGTTTTGCTAGCTCATGTTATAATATATGTAGCCTAAAAGCAAGTTAGATTCAAAACTTAAGTGGATGACACAATAGAAAACAGTGGCACTAAAAACATTCTTCAGGACATGGAAGTTTTGAATCCAATTAGCATTAGTTATGAATGGTGTAAATGGAATATACACATTACAATGATTCTCATGAATGTTTTAACATTGCACTTTTAAACTCCACATGTTTCCTGTCGAGTAGTTCACTTAAGTTTTGTATTTGTGTCTTTGACAGGCTCACATCCTAACATGAGCTGACAAAACATATGAAAAGAGTGAATTTCTTATAAATGTAATAGAGCGCCGACCTAAATTTTGACCCTAAATAAAGTCGGGCGTGTAAATCCATGGTGTTAAATAGAATTCAAGCGATATAATACAGCTTATTGTAGCATCTTATTGTTTCATGCGTGAAAACAAATAAGACAAATTAAGGATGATCACAGCTGATTTCATGTCATTTTTAAATAAAATTGTAATAATTGTGCTTTCTGTTGGCTTTAATCAAGAATCCTCTAACCTAATCTATAAAGAATCATACTCGATTACATCTGAACGTATCGTGTCATGGCCTGTACATTTTTTTCTTCCATGGGATTGTACACTGTGGCCCACTGGATGTCGAGTGCACGTGACATGTTGTTCATTTGCAGCTCAACGGAAGGTGGTTTTTCCCTCCATCGACTAGATTATATATTTTTTATATTTAATAAAAAAAAAACCCTTATCTGCATGGGAATAGCTATCGGGCACACGTGTTCCACATCTGGGCCATTCATTGTGGCCCAATGTGAACATGGTTTCACCCAGTAATCCGGCTGGGCCACTTATCAGGTGGACCACATGTGTAATGGATGGTAAGAAAAAGAGGTACTTAACAGTATATATTCAGCTCACATACATGGTCCACCTTATGCATGAATGGCTTGATTTTCGGCGACGAGCATTCACACATCGGGTCCCACCTGATGGGCGGTGCGGATCGTCCACATGCATGCTAAATTGGCATGTGTGTTCGGAATCGCATTTCCTCTTGTCAACTCTGTGTCTCTTGTGAGGTCAACTCTCCAATGCAATGCATTGCAATGCAATGCATGGATATGAGAGAGGAGTACCTGAAAGTGTAAGATGGGTACTGTTGCATTATTGCACTACTGCACCTCTCCTCCTGCCCACCTGTCATATCTGTTGGAAATCCAAGTGGTGACAGAACTGGGTCCCATCATGAAGATCATCTGGTATGAGAATCATCGGTATCAGTTCATCAAGGTGCCTGTACCTGTACGTTAGTTCAGATTGTTCGTTGTTTATTGATTTTGATGGTGTGTCCCACCTGATGAATGAATACGACTTGTTTCTTCATGAGGATTTTGAGATGGGAGTACCATTCATTTGAACAGATCAGATTTCCAAAAAATACGACATGTTGGATGGAAAGAAGGTGCAGTGCTATGATCTTACGGTGTTAATGCTGTAGACGATAATTTCCATTATAAAACAATTACAAAGAGAAATAAGTAAATAGACAGGAAGCTGCCGGAGGGCTACTTTGGCTTAATGCTCGTAAACAACTGAGACTTTCTACGCCTGTGGGGCCCACCCATTCACACGTGTCCACGTGCCATATTGGACACAAGCCTAACAGTGCATGGTAAAGGGAATACCAAGAAAGTCGGTTGGTATTTTGTACAGCTTGGCTCACACATGAGGTGAATGCTGTGGAAGCGAATTCCCACGGATATCCAGGCACTGTGATGTATGTGCTTTATATCTACACAATCCATCCGTTTTTCAAGATAATTTTGTGGCATGAGCCCAAAAACTTAAGCAGATTCAAAGCTCAAGTAGACCACACCATAGGAAACAGTGAAGATACTGACACCCACCATTGAAACCTCTCTAGGGCCCACCGTGATGTTTATTTGCCATCCAACCTGTTCATAAGGTCAAAGAAAACAGAAATATCAACTTGATCCAAAACTTTCGTGCCCCAAAAAAGTTTTTAATGGGAGGCATTCAGTCATCATTGTTTCCGTTGGTGTGGTCCACTTGAGCTTTGGAGCTGATTCATTTTTGGGCTCAATATCTAAAATTATCTGGAAAAACGGATTGCAACGTGGATAAAACACATACATCACGGTGGGCCCCACAGCACCTGCCACCAGGGAGGGTCACTGGGCAATCCGCTTCCAAATATTTCAGGGGAATAAGTCGGGTGGGTTGGGCCGGGTCAACCCCAATCCGACCCGAACTTGAAGAGACGCAAGCTGTAACCAGACCCAACCCGAATTGCCACCGAAGGTGCACAACCCTAGCCCAACTCGAATTCATTTGTACTGGACCCAACCGCCAAACCCAACGAGAGACCCAACCCAAAACCCAAATACATGTGATTATACCCTACCTGACCCAAATTTGTTCAAACCGAACCCAACCCAATTCCAAATATGGCGGCCATTTTCTAACCCAAACCTGTCCCTACGGGCTTGACAACCCCACGTGAACCTGGGTCAATCAAGTTCAAGTTGACTCAAACCCAAGTTGCAACCGTAAATATTGATGGCTTGTTTCAAAATAAAATGACTTTGTTAGAAAAGGAATTTTGTCTTGTATTTTGCTTATTTTTCCTGTGGAAGTTTAGGCCCATGTTGAAAATGATTAAGAGAAAAAAAAGTAAGGAATAGGATTCTCCTTCTATATCACTGTTACCCACATAGTTAGTCTTGGCATAGTCAATAACTTGGGTTTGGTTCCATGACTTTGTATTAGACAAACTTTGTTTCAACACTGAGATCATGGGTAGAGTTGTACATGAGCTGAACCAAGTCGAGCTTGACACAATTTAGCTCAGTTCGATCAGCAACCTACCACAGCTCGAGTTTGGATTGGCTTGGTCCTCAAGCTTGACTGGCGAGCTTGGCTGTTAGGTCAACAACTTAGGCCAGCTCGAGTTGAGTTTGAGCCAAGTCCGAGTTCGACCTCTTAAGCCTAGTTCAGGTCGGTTTGGGCAAAAAAACAAAAACCAAAAAACAAAAAAAGAGTGAAATATTTTTAAAAGGGTAGGGATTAGGGTGTTCGAATTCAATCGATATTATATGTATTATATATATTTAAGGTATTTAAAACTAGCCGAGTCGAGCCAAGTCGAATCAAGTCGAGTCAAGCTTGGGTCAGTTCGAACTTGGCTAGAAATTGTTTCGAGCTAAAAAGTTAGCTCGGCTCAAACCTAGCTTTGATCCGAGCCGAATCGAGCTCATTCAAGCCAAGCTGAGCAAGTTAACCAAGCTAGCTTGGCTCGTATTCAGCTCTAATCATGGGATTGAATGCCCATGTGGCGTGAGTGGGTGTGTACGTGGGGAAAGAAGGAGAAGGAAGAAAAAGAGCTAGTTAATCTAGCAAATGGTACTTGAGTAATTTGAATATCTATGCTGACCAATCAATAATCTAGATTTAATCTACTTCGTCCTATGAATGTGTTGATTTTACATGCTCAAGCCATGGACTTCTTCTCCTCTCTTTGCCTATGGCTGACACCCACACCCATACATGTACCCCAGCTCCCTCTCTCTCTCTAATGTAGCCACATCTTCTTTCCTTATAGCTTGCATTGTTTCTCTCTTTCCTACAACATTTATCTTTGTATAGCTGATCATACTTTTTTTCTTTCAATTTCTCTTTCTTACTCTCTCGATGCATGCGGCACATATATACCATACATATGTTATAGCTCATATAGGCACATGAGTCAAGCCCTTGGGCTATTTGAAAAGCTAGTTAACTGAGCATGTGTGTATGACGCTCGTATACACAGAGAGTGCAAATCCTGGCCTAACAAGGTTGACTAGGGTCTTTCCCTTTCCATGGGCGTATGACAAATGTTATAGTAGGGCTGTCAATGGCACGGATCTTGATCCGTATCCGATCCGATTTAATCGGATTTGGATCAATAATCGGATAATCGGGTCGGATACGGATATCCAAAGATGATCCGTTTAATATTCGGGTCGGATTCGGATCAACCTTGATCCGGCCCGTTAACGATCCAACCGAAAAAAATAAAAAATAAAATAAAATAAAATAAAATAAAATAAAATCAAATAAAAACACATGAGAATCTCTCTCTCTCTCTCTCTCTCTCTCTCTCTCTCTCTCTCTCGGATATCCAGTCGGATATCGGGTCGGATCATAATCGGATCGGAAACGGATTTCGAAAAATTTAATCGGGTCGGGTTCGGATCATATACTTGTGATCCGAATCGGATTCAGGTTGGATTTGGGTCGGATATATTCTTAATCGGGTCGGATACGGATCATCACTGATCTGGCCCGTATCCGACCCGTTGACAGCCCTAGTTATCAGTCCCAGTAATGTCTGGACAGAACTTTTCTTAAAAACAAACCTTTAATCAAGATTTTAGAAGCTCAAAGGATTCTCATTAATTAGCTTATTAAAGGCATGTTTGGATGCCCAGTAAAAATGAGCTCAATTTATTTATATCCGAATGGTTGTATGATGAGAGAATGCCCGAGAAAAAGGCCAATGAATCATGTTAGATGTACTGCTTTGGCCCACCTAAGGATTATTGGGGTAATTCAGATTGCTATCAAGTGTATCATGTGCAGTGCCTCTATTAAAATGTTGGTGGTCCACTTCCGGTCCTCTACAGTCTTTGTAGAATAACTGTATTGTATGAGAACTGCACATGGGACCCACTGGGGTGTGGTTATGGCATAAAACCTGTCCAGCAGGTCACTTTCCATGAAAGTCGGACGCCTAAAAAGTTAGGCTAATCCAACCATCAGATGCACTGTTACATGAGTTTTTGTTTTGATGCATGGTTTTGCATTGATTTCTCTATGGTGTGGTCTACATAATAATTGTATAAGCTTGACTTTGAAAAGCATTGTTCTCTATGATGTCGTCCATGTAATGATTGTATACGCTTGACTTTTGAGCATCATTCTCTATGGTGTGGTCCACATAATGATTATATAAACTTGACTTTTGAGACACCCCATCATTTAATAAAGCTATATATATGGTGATTCACATGTTGTGTGACATGAATACCACACGAGCAACTCTACCTAAGAAAGCAATGACAACCATCTTTCTTTTTTTTTTTAACCAAAAAATGTATTCACATGGAAAGGATATACACAGATACCTTCCGCATAGCTCCAAACCAAGCCTATCACATGCAACAAACCAAAAACAATATGGAAGGGTGTCACGTGATGGCTGGATCCCCCTTACTTAGGGTGTCCTAGCCACTTCTATGGAAGGGAAACCCTGCTGGACAGGTTAGATGACATATATACACACACCCCAGTGGGCCCAGGCTCATCACCTGTAGAATAAGAAATCGCCAGCTTCCCATCTCTTTTGTCCGAATGCCTTTTCATAGGCATTAAAATGCAGAAAATGAGTTAGCCTCATTTTTTTCAGACCCACATCCAAACAAGCTCTAATGCAGAAAATGAGTTAGGCTCTTCTTCTTTTTTTTCTTTTTCTTTTTTTTATGCCGAAAATGGGTTAGGCTCATTTTTTTCTTATCCACATCCAAACAATATGCATAAAATAAGTTAGGCACTTTTTTTAATGCTGACATCCAAACAGGCTCAAATACAGAAAATGAATTAGGTCGATTTTTTCTGCCCCACATACAATGACGCCCAAATGCAGAAAATGCCCTTACAACATACATTAGGTAGAAAATGCTTATTTCAGGTATGACTGAATGTGGATCTTGAGAGATTTCTGCAGCAGGTGCTTGGGTTTTATTTTTGTACAAGCAGGTCCCACGGTCCTAATTCAGGCCGTTGATCTGATGGGACCCATTTTGGATGGCCCATAAATCCAAACGCCAATCAAATAGTCATCTAAGAAAGTAATACAGCAATGCTCTAGATTCAACCATACATGTCGAAAGGCTCGATAGCATGGTCTTCCAAGTAGGAAATAAGGGTGCATAGACCATCCGTGGTGTGAGGAGGCCCACTTCATCAACAGATGAATCGATAAACGTGGGGCCCACGAATGGTTGTAACTCATGCACCGTACACGTGTGCCATACACATGTTAATCCAGGTGGTGGGCCCCACTGTAGATGGAGCAAGCATATAACTTGAAAGTCATGTCTTGATATTGTTGTTTGCCTAAATCTGTAGATGAGTAGAATTAGCTGCTCATGTCATTCTACAGCTTGAATGGATAACCAGCTACGTTGGCCGTGCGTCCATCCGAGGTGGGGCCCACAGAATGAACGGTGTTGAGCATTGAGAGATCAAGAACCAGATAGAGGTTTGGTCACCGTTATCTTCGTCCCTATCACGTCTCTCACCACGTGCAATCCCACGTGCAAGCTGGTTAGTTGCCAGTTGCCACAACAGCCTTCAATCAGGTGGGTCCCATCTTGAAAATACTGTTGCCCAAGAATGAGGCGAGTCCACACTCATCACATAGGCCCAAGAAACAAGTGGACGGCTTAGAAAAGCTTGACCCAGTTATATCCTGACGGCCCAAACTGCGGCCCACTGCTGATATTTGAGAACGAATATGAACTATTGATGTTTCTTTAGAAACAATCCATTACACAGGTACCGTTCAGACGGTTATACATGTGATTTTCAAGACATCCTCCATCCAAAATGGGGCTCACAATCTGGACGGTCATGATCTGCTTACATAAATGTCACGTGTATATTAGATCAATCAGCACCATTTAAGAGATGCTGTAGGAAGCACATGATAATTCCTGTTGTTGGATGCATGATATCAGTCGCTTGCTTTTTCCCGTTTTATCATTTCACTAGATCTAATAATTCCACGCACGTATGGAATACTGCCTATTCATATGCAGGCACACGTGCCAACCTAGATATGTACAATATCTGATCCGTCCTTATGATTGCAAACGATGCATAAATCTTATGTCTAAAAAATCATGCTGTTTAACTTTTCAACTGGAGCACAATGTACAAAGTAAACGTAAAGTTAAGGCTAATTTTCTGGCCGTCTATTTTCTTTTTGTACCTTGTGGCCCATTTAAGGGTCTTAAATGACCTAATTTTTAGGCTGGAAGATCTAGATCCCCCCTTAAAGAAAGATCTGATTAATTACATGTGTACCATCTTGGCATGTGTACCTGCGTGTGGATGGCAGGCTCTAAGACGCGTGTGGAATTAGCAAACCTAACTATTCAGAGGTTTGCTGCAACATACCCTCACGTATTGGTTTTTTTCACGCAGAGACTGTAGCCGTTGGATCTGTCGTCATGTTTCAATGATCTCAGATATTTTCATGCGAGCCTAACCGTAGATGACAGACAATGAAAATGAAAGCTCTCAGATTGAAAGTGAACCATGTAATCTTTTCATTTGAACGTGGACCATCCACTTTAAGATCATTTTGATGGATATGTATACCCAATAATTATGAATATACTTTTAGCTATCAATCATCTACAGAAATAACCATCATATAAACGGTATAGATCATTAAAAAAGTGACCACAGTTCCGACTTAAAAAAGATGGAAATACATCTGGATATATTGCAGCAAACGGCAAACCTAGAAGTTGAACTTCGATAGTCTGGCAGTGTGTGATAGACAATACGCATGCATCTAGAAACTACTTAGACATTGCATACATGGCATAAAATAAATACAAATAAACCAATCAAAGTTACATCTTGGATGTATGAAGACACAAAAGTTACGCTTATTTAATTATATGAGTGTTAGACTGATGGAGAGATATTGGACGGTTAGTAATGAAAAATGGTCCACAGAGGTTAAAATTTCAAGATAACTTATAAGCAGTGGTTTCTACCATTTTCAGTTTTGTTTGTTTTTTTTCTAAATTTCACATGTACAATTTCTAAGTGCCTGTGTATCAAGTATCGGACATAGTCAGAGTATCAAATACCTGGATATATCTAAAGCCATACCGTTTACTTGAAGTCAAGCGGCTGCGGAAGTATGCGAATTGTTTTCTAGCGCTCGGGTCCACTCGCTCTATAAGATAAAAATCTTCTTGTCTACACATTCCAAGCAAGGTGGCCCACAGGGAAGTTCATCTGCAAGGTCCCTTAATTAATTGTCCCATTTTTAAATAATTATCCGTTCAAAAGGTGGGCCAAAAATGATATTTGAATGTGGACGCTTGTTTATTCAATCTACACGATTGGAACTATTGATAAATGGACCCACCTAATTCTAAAGATAATGGACGTAAAATCATGGGCCTATGACGATGAACGTATTGGATTTGATACAGGTGTACCACACGAGTACCTTTGTTTGGCGCGTGCAGATGAGCGATTGCAAATGGGGCATGCCTAGCTCTGGAAACTAAGAAAGGACGTGAGCCGTTGTTTCTCATGGAAATTCTCTGGCTAGCAGCAACCGCTGACGTGGAAAGCTGTTAATAAGTCATTAGTTTCCAAAAACAGGCGGAGAATGGGCCCCACATGTCCACGTCACCGACACGTACCTTCCTTATCACTTAAAGAAAGGACAAGGAGGATAAAAACTCCACGCGGGCGGGCGGCGGGGGGGCGGGGGATTAGGTACTTACCCCGCCTGTCCCGAGCTCGAGACAGGCTAGGGCTCTGAGGGCCACAGTGATGTATGGATTTTATCCACACCGTCCATTCAGTTTCCCATATCACTTTAGGACATAGTGCCAAAAATGAGGAAGATCGAAGGTTTAAGTGGGCCACAGCACAGTCAGCAGCGGTACTCATGTTTTTTACCGTTGAAACCTTCATGGGGCCCAATGTGATGATTGTTTCCCATCCAATCTGTTCATAAGATCATAGAGACCTGGATGAAGGTAAAACACAAATATCAGCTTGATCCAAAACTTCCTGTGGCACCCAAGAAGTTTTCAACGGTCAGCCTTTAATCCCTATTTCATGGTCCAATTGAGCTTGGATCTATCCCATTTCTGGGCTCATGACCTGAAATGACATGGAAAACTGAATGGACGGTGTGGATAAAATCCATACATCACGGTGGCCCTCAGGGGCCTAGCCTGTCTCGA
This sequence comes from Liriodendron chinense, assembly GCA_003013855.2. Taxonomy (NCBI): domain Eukaryota; kingdom Viridiplantae; phylum Streptophyta; class Magnoliopsida; order Magnoliales; family Magnoliaceae; genus Liriodendron; species Liriodendron chinense. The sequence continues at coordinate 9,821,215 of ML058333.1, forward strand.
GCTCAGGACAGGCGGGGGAAGTACCTAATCCGCGCCCACGCGGGGGATGGATGAGCCCAAACGTGTTACGTATCGGATAGGAGATATCGGGTGACGTCCACCTGTATGGCTACACAGCATTCTTCCATTGGGTCCACCACGGATACGGACGTCCCAAAATAACTATCACAGTAAGATGTCCAGATCAAAATGATTGGCTAAGATGGATTGGATCTTCCCATACGAAGCTTTTCAGGTGGGCCCCATAAATGGACTCCCCATGGATACGGACGGCACCAAAAAAAATCTACGCCGTCCATCCGTTTCTCCAGAGCATTTTAGGATTGAGTGCCAAAACATATGTAGATCCAAATCTAAGGTGGACCACACCTCAGGAAACAGTGGCGATTGAGTGACTCACCATTAAAAATTCCAAAGGGACAATTGTAACGTTTTATTAATTTTTATTTGAAATCCAACCTGTTGATAATGTCAAGAAGATATGGATGAAGGTAAAATACAAAGATAAGATTTATCCAAAACTTTTGTGGCCCCACAAAAAGTTATTAATGGTCATTCATCAATCTTTCCAGTGGTATGGTCCACCTGAGATTTGTATATTCTTAAGGTTTGGGATCCCGTCCTATAATGAGATGGGAAAACAGATGGACGGAGTGGATATACAAAAAATACATCAAGATGGGCCCCACACAGTTAGGGTAACAGATAATTCGATCCCAATGATTGGGAACATGCCCATTTTTGGATGGACAGGATGTTTCAGGTGGGCCCCACTCGATGGTGGGGTCGTTGTCCGACGTCTGAGGCCATGGGCTCCATGCCTCCCATGGTTCAAGATCACTTACAGTATATCTTAATGGATATTTTAGTTTACCAAAAGTCTCAAAAATCTTCTCCGTGGGACAATCCTAACCGTTGGATCATAGCCGACCAAATAGAATCTTCACGGAAGGGGAAACGAGTCCGAATATTGGAAGGCCAGGATCTTTAGATCACGAACTCTATGTCAAGGTCCATGCAAGTAGTACCCATTAGATTAACATTCTAAATCAGTAACAATGGGCTCGATTTTATGGGCTTTCCAATTCAGTAACAGTGAGCATGTATGAGATATGAACCGTTCATTAATGGGACCACCATAATCCTACCTTAAATGAGAGATTATCACCGTTGGATCAACATCGTAGGTGATCCACCACAATCAAAAAACCTCCACAGGTAGCAACGGCTCATGGACCAGAATAGACATGGGTCCACATTTCAACCCATTTGATTTCAAGCTGTGCTCTAATTTCATTATCTCTAAATAGATCAGGTGGGCCCATGCAGAGAAGAGCTGTAATCTCTCAAGGAGAGCGAATGGATCGGGCTGCTTCCCGGATCGGATCGGGTCTAGAAGTTTGAGGCCTGGTTATAGATGGGCTAGACAGCGTGGCTGATCCAATAGGGCTTGAGCGGGTGGAGGAATTTTTCAATGATCTGAACCATTTATAAGAAGAGACTTGTCATGGAACAGTAGGCTTATGGCCAAATACGGCCGGCCAAACTGAAATATATCACTACTTTTTCCAATGGTGTGGTCCACCTGAGATTTGGATCTACTTCCTTTTTTGGGCTCATGCCCTGAAATGAGTTGGCAAATGGATGGATGATCGCTCCTTTTTTTTTTTTTAAATGGTGTGGTGGTCCTGAGATTTGGATCTGCCTCCATTTTTGGGCTCTGCCTCAAGGCAAATGGATGGATGGCATATCATGATGGGCCCACAGAGCTTCTGTAGAACGCAGTACACACACCACGCAATCGAGTCTTGCATGCCCTTGTATTCCGGAGGCCCACCTTAGCCTGGTGGAGCGAAGCATTGTGACGCCCACGCGTTGTCTATAACATCCAATCCGTCAAGAGGTGCATCTCACAAGGACAATTGTAAGACCCAAAAATCAGGTTGATCCAAACATCAGGGGGGCCACCACACAATGATCTCTCTCTCTCTCTCTCTCTCTCTCTCTCTTCCGAATACAAAATAGATAGATAGGCCTTCCAGTCATTTCAAGATGAACAAAATAAGCAGAGGGCTCAATACAAGAAAAAAAAAATGTGGATGAAGATAACACATAACACATAACACGAGCACATATAAGACCACCACACGGACCAGATCCCAGCAGAGGACATCTAAAGGCCCAGGAAATGTTTTCTTATAGACATTGCAGAAGCGAAGCAATGCATAGCGGTAATGCGATGGGTGCGACATCCGCTACATCCATCAAGCACAAAGCCCCTAATTTAAAGCTGATTTGGGTGCGACATCAGCTACATACATCAGGCACAAAACCCCTAATTTAAAGCTGATTCAGCACTCCGGTGGGTGTAACCCCATTGGGCCAAATTCATGTGTTAGACCCACTTTTGAGTTTTTTTTTTTTAATCAGAGTAGGTTTTCAGCCTATGAGAAAACTAAGACGAATAGGTTGGATGAAATATAGACACGACAGTGGGCCCTAAACAACTAATGATGGGGTTCCATCCCAACTGTTTCCTATGGGGCTGGTCTACCTGAGTTTTTAATCATCATAATTCCTGGGTTTTAGGGATAACGAGAAGCAGTGTTACTGATGAATATGTTAGATCTTATGAAAGTTCCACACATGCAAACGTAGGTATGTCTACACTTCCTGCCAATTTCCATTTTCGATCCATCCTGGATGATGGCATGTCTAGGGTAGGAGTCCTGACCTTTTTTCTTTTTTTTTTTTCTTTTTTAATATAATTCGATTTTGATGAGCATTCAACATTTTAGCACGAAAAATTGTGGGCACTCAGCAAACATCCAAAACATTTCCAGGCGTCAAACATTAAGGATTTTGTGTCGCCAAAGAGAATGCAAAGCACCAAGAAGCTACATGAAACCTAAGGTGATTCCGCTGGTCATATGCAAGCATTCCACCACATGGAACAAGATGCAAATGAAGGCATATTAAAACCCCAACATGTATGCATAGAAACAGATGAGTATGAGAAATATTCAGAAGCCAAAAACAACCATCATGCCACTAGTGTTATCTCATAAAGGGGGGGGGAAATGTAATGGTACTTCAAGCAATTTGCAAAACAAAACATGGCAAAACAAAACTAAATAACCATCATATGTGGGGCCGACAAAGGCACTTGATGCACGAAAAGCATGCCAACTCATACTAACTTGACTATAAGATGATGACGATGACGATGAAGGTCAAAACAGAACAATGTAACACTCTCAATCACCCTTCCTCCTAAAAGAGCATCCTTCCGTGAGTCTTGCACGTCCTCCAGTAGGCTGACACAAGACAGTCTGGCAGTTGCCACAGACCACAACAGTCTGGGAGTGGCTAAAAACAGTGGTTCCGCATCGAGAAAAAACAAAAGCCAATATCCATTTCCCCAATCAACCAACCAATCGAAAGAATGAAAAAATTAGAGAGAGACAGAGAGATAAGAAGAAGAAGAAGAAGAGAGGAATCATATGATACTCTGGCAAATAAAATTCACACAGATTGCGCAATCCCACATATCCAATTGATGGCTATCAAACTAAACAGCTAAATAGAGGTCAACAGTGCCCAAGCAAAGAAACATTGATCAAATGGTTAGGATCATTTCCCAGTGGTTGCCATCAATGGTGGGGGCTGTAACTTGGGCTGTTTAGAATTTTAGCTTCAGGCATACATACATGTCATGCCAAAAGCACCATAAAATTTCTCCCAAAAGCAAGATCAACAGAAAAAAGAAAGCCAGAAAGGCCAAATCTAAATAAATCAACAAATCAAGATGATGGACTTACATATTGAAGCAGCCCTGGCATTCCACATCCTGTAACAGAAAAAGAAAAGCACTAGTTATCACATCCAATCTTTCTGAATAAATTCAATAAAGCAGAATGATAACTGCACCCACAATCATGAATTCTCACTGGGGACTTTGCAAACAAGGCTAATCTGGTAGGTCACATTGTCAATACCCATGGCCGAAAAATCAGGCAGGGAGCTTGATCCAAACCACTCACTTTAAATAAAAATGACAGAAGACTGCTGCCAATCAGGCCCCATTTCTATTGCGTAATTGGGATAGTCCCAAATCAACTGTATCAGTGGAAACAATATCAAAGACCCACTTTGCAAATGGGTTCTCATTGTTACACTTGACGGACAGGTCATTCCATGGCTGTGCACAATTGGCCATGGCCATAAAAGATAGGCATACAGCACAATCCAAACCACCCATTCTGAGTACAGAATTGACAACCGCCCATTACTCAGGCCCCATTTTTATAAACGCTTACGATGATGCAACCAACTGACCACATACGCTGGTTGATCTAAAATATGATCAATCCTACCATTCAGATTGTCTTGATTGATGTGGACCACATCAACAGTCTGACAGTCAATTGAATGGGATCAACACTCAACTTAAATTGTGGGCTGATGGGATCAACAAATGGTCATCAATTTCATCAGTTTTACTTCTTTTTTTTGTTAGTCATGCAATGCATACACCCTGTTAGCTGCGCAAAGCACCCACACTGTTAGTCACACGATGCACCCACCGGTGCAGTTAGTGTGCCTCCTTAGCATTCGAACCTGAGACCTGATGTTGAAATGCCAAGGCGTTCCAGTTGGGGTAGCAGTCGGACACCACTTTTATTTATTTAATTAGCCTTTGTGCTGAGAGTCATGATTTAGTTACTAAAATCACTTTTGTATTTCCCTCACTTTTTTGGCTGGCCACTTTTGGGGAACCAAAGTGTGTCATACATCGTCTAAATGACACAAAATTGATCCCGTTTGATGGCTTACTAAGTAAACTTTCAACCCGGCCTACTAGGCCCACATGATAGGTCACATATCAAAGATGGTGTGCCCCTTACCTTTTGGTTGAAATAAGGTCCAAGGAAGAAGGTTAGAGGGAAATGATAAAGATGAAAGGTGGTTTTGGAGCCTAGACATAGGGCTGTACAATTGGCCCATTGGGCTTGGCCCACTTAAGATGGCTATCAAGCCAGAGGACTAGTCATCATACAAATATCCACCATCCAATCTCAGTGGGCCACCAACCACAACATTCACACTATAGGGCCTAAAGGCACATGAGTTATCCCAAAACCCACCTTGATTAAGAACATAGGTGGGCTACTTATTAGGCCTACCGTGTAGGTTGTATTCCATCCCAATTAATCATTAGGTGATTTCTAACATGACAAGTCATCTAGAGCTGAATTTAAGGGGTTTTAAGTTGTAATTTATTTTGTTTCGATGGTGTAGTTCACTTGAGTCTTGGACTGAGCTTGTTTTTCTTATACAAGATGAAAAATAGATAATTAGACAGAGTAGAAAGAACAGCCAGTTTCACAAAATTAGTTGTTGTACATTTTCCCTGTAACAACTGTTGCGGAAGATACAAGTTATTGGGATAATATTTACTTGGCCTGATGTTAGTTTATAAAATTTGAAAAAATGCTAGCCACTCTTCAAGCGGACACATGCCACAAATTTTCAAAAATCTTAACCAATTGCAGATTAAGGATAACTACAACATTTGAATTGATAATTTTAACCATTTGATTTCCTTCCTAATTCGGAGCAGTCAACACGGAAGGGCGCCGTTAAGGTGTTTAAATGACCATTTTACCCTCAAGGGCACTCATTTTCACAAGAATAGCAACCGCATGATGTAGATTATGTGGCCCATCGTCATCTTACCAAATGATTGGAATCGTCGGTGGATTAGGTGCGACCCGATCTCACTAGGTATGGTCCTGCCCTCACCGTGGAGCCCACCTTGATGTATGTATTGTATATCCACACCGTCTATCCATATTTCCATATTATTTTATGGCATAACCCTAAAATTATGCTGATCCAAATCTTAGATGGACTAAAAATAGGAAACAATAGTGTTTGACCATTAAAAACTTGGGTCACAAAAAATTTGGATCAAGCTAATATTTATTTTTTCCTTTCATTTAGTTTTTTGTGAACTTAGAAAAATGTTGAACAACGTGGATATACAATACATGCATCAAGGTGGCTCCCACTATTAGCATAGCATCGTGTTGGCTAATGCCAGGGTCGCACCAACTCCTCTCCACATCTTGGGTAGTAAACTTGGTGAGGCCCACAATGTTTTTTTTTTTTTTTTTTTTTTTGTGAAAAATCTACACCGTCCATCCATTTTTCAAGATCATTTTAGGGTATGACCCTGAAAATCAGGTAGATCCAATGTTGAAGTACACGAGGAAAACATATTTTACGGTTCTAACATTATCCATCATTGAAACCTTCCTAGAGCCCACTTATTTAGATCTACTTTGTTGTTTCAGCTAATGGCTTTAAACAATCGTACAAAATCGATGGACGGTTCCGATCATCTAGTAAGATGATCAATGGGCCGCACAATCCGCATCATACGATCATTATTCTTGTGAAAACGAGTGCCCTTAAGGGCAAAATAGTCATTTAAACACATTAACAGCGCCCTTCCGTGGTGAGCGCTCCGAATTAGGAAGGAAATCATATGGATCCGTCAGAAAATGGCTGAGCAGACCCGCCAGATGCAGAAGGCTCTGGTCGCAGCGTCCTCCTGGAAGACCAAGGCTGAGGCCATGAAAGCCGAGTTGAAAAGAAGACTGTCGGAGCTGGCGGCGGTCCAGTCGAAATTGAAAACCGCCCAGTCCCAGTTGAAGGTGGCACAATCCGAGCTGAAGGTGTCCCAGGCGCAGGTTCAGTCTCTCGAGGAGGCGCTGAAAGAGTCTTCGGCTAAGGCTCAGTCGGACGAGAACAAGGTCGAATCGCTCGAAGCTGCTCTTAAGACGGCCGAGGAGGAGAAAGTGAACCTGGCCAAACTCTTGGAGGAGGTCCAGCTGAAGTCTTTGACGGAAGTCAAAGGTTTGAAAGCTGAGTTGGGAAAGCTGAATGTGGTCTCTGAAGAGTTGTATAATCATGGCTTCCAGGAGTGCAGGCGGCTTGTCCTTAAACACTTTCCCGATCTTGACCTTACCCTTGTCGATGACGATGAAGACGAGGATGAGGTCGTGGGAGAAGGACTTTCTAAAGGGTCTGATGCTCAAGCTGAGGGTGCTGGGGCCGGTCCATCTGATGCCGCCAAGGATTGATACATATGTAGTTTTTTTTTTTTTAGAAGATGTACGAAACTCCATTTTGTTTCAATAAAAGCCATTCTGAGGCGAATTTTGGCAATTTGTTTGTAGCATTCATTTCATTTTATGTGTGAATGAATCAGAGATATACTTTAGCAGTCTTTGTAATCAGGTCAGTTCGGTAACACGAATCCGGTCATCATACTGGAGTTTAGTGACCGGCTCGGAACGTAACTAGGCCGACCTGTTACCTTATGCGGCGTATCAAGTGTACTTGCATGATTTCATGATCGCAATTAGGTCGCTTTGGTTACGGACGAGCTAGGTGTTGAAATAACGCTTTTGAAGCAATTTTATTGAATCAATGTCTTGGAATACATACTTTGTATAAGGCCCTGCCCGTTCATGGATAGTAGATCTTCAGATGATCAGCGTTCCACGGATAGGAAAGTGGTCTACCCTCCATGCTTTCGAGCCAATAAGTACAGAGACGACGTGAGCTGAGCACTCTATATGGCCCTTCCCAGTTAGGGCCGAAGACGTCGGTTTTTTCTTTGGTACCAACTTTTTTGAGGACTAGGTCACCAGCTCGGAACCGTCGTTCTTTTACTCGGGAGTTGTAGTATTGCCTAACTCTTTGCTGATACGTCGCCATCTATACTTGGGACGCTTCTCTTACTTCATCGAGCAGGTCCAGGTTCGTCTGCAGCTGCTTTTCGTTTTGATTGAGTCGGTGTTGACTTGTCCTGCTTGTGGGCATTCTGACTTCTACTAGCACGACGGCTTCGGCTCCAAAAGCTAAAGAGAAAGGTGTTTCCCCGGTTGTGGACTGAGCTGTGGTCCGGTAAGCCCAAAATACTTCAGGAAGTTCCTCTGCCCAAGTACCCTTTTTTTCTCCGAGTTTCATTTTGAGGTGGTTTTTGATAATCTTATTAATTGCCTCAACCTGGCCATTGGCTTGCGGGTGGTGAGGAGAAGAATACACGTTTTTAATGCCCAAACCTCTGCAAAATTTGTGAAATCCTTCGTTGTCGAACTGTCGCCCATTGTCTGTGATTATTGTATTCGGGATCCCAAATCGACACACAATCGTCATCCAAATGAAATTCGTCGTTTTCTTTTTCTGTAATGGTAGCTAATGGTTCCGCTTCCGCCCATTTTGTGACCATTTCCCCGTCGGAAGAGGGCCAATGATATCGACTCCCCATTGAGGGAACGGCCATGGTCCGGACATGGGAGTGAGCTCTTCGGGTGGCATGTGAGGAATCGGGGCGAACCGTTGGCATCGATCGCATTTCTCAATAATCTCCCGGGTGTCTTGCTGAATGGTGGGCCAATAGTACCCCTGTTAGATCACTTTCTGCGCAAGTGCTCGGGCCCCGGAATGATTTCCGCAGCAACCAAAATGGATTTCACGTAGTACGTAATCAGCTTCTTCTGGTCCTAAACAGCGTAGATACGGGAGAGAGAACCCTCTTTTGTAGAGGACCCTGTCAATCAAAGTATAACGGGCTGATCTATAGCAGATGCGCTGAGCTTCTTTTTGGTCGTTGGGCAATTCGCCTGTTTGTAAAAATCGGATGATGGGATCTCTCTAGCTTGGGGTTGTCGAGACTGGGCAAACTTCAGTGAGTTCGTTTGACGATATGCTTCTTTGCGGGAAGAGTTTGATGGGTATCATCCTACTTAGCTCGTCATCTGCTGACGACGCTAGCTTCATGAGAGAGTCTGCATTCGTATTTTCATCTCTTGGGATTCGAATAATTTCATCTCTTGAGTTTTCGCTAGATATGCGGACATTTTTCTTCCTTTTACTTGATATTCTGCGGTCACTTGTCCGACCACCAGTTAAGAGTCGCTGTGTATTCTTATGGATCGGATTCCTATTTCGGAGGCGAGGCGGAGGCCGACTAAGAGGGCTTCATACTCGGCCTCATTGTTTAAAGCTCGGAATCCAAATCGGAGAGCATATTAAATTTTGACCCCATCCGGTGAGGACAAGACGAGGCCAACTCCGCTGCCTTGTGAATTGGAAGATCCATAAACGTGCAATAACCAGACAGGTGTGGCGCGATTATTCTCTGGATGCTGGCCGGATTTGTTGTTGCCCTGAATTTCGTGGGGCTCAATTAGCTCGACGATGAAGTCGGCCACGGCTTGGCTTTTGATTACCGTTCGAGGTCGATACCGTATGTCGAATTCGCCGAGCTCAATGGCCCATTTGACGAGACGACCCGAGGTTTTTGGATTTTGCAGCACCTGTCGTAGCGGTTGATCGGTCAGTACAGCTATCGGGTGTGCTTGAAAGTATGGCCTCAACTTTCGGGCTGAGGTGATTAATGCCAGAGCCAGCTTTTCTATTTTCGGATATCGTGTTTCTGAGTCGAGTAGAGCCTTGCTGACGTAGTAAACGGGTCTTTGTGTTCCATTGTCGTCTCGAACTAGTGCCAAGCTGACCGCTGCTGGCGAAACCGCTAAGTACAAGAGCAGTTCTTCTTTATGCGCCGGTTTGGACAACAAGGGTGGAGAGCCGAGGTAGGCTTTTAGCTCGACAAGAGCTTGCTCGCATTCCGAAGTCCAAGTCATCTCCTTACATCTACACAGCTGCTTGAAGAAAGGAAGACATCGATCCGTAGCTTTTGAGACGAATCTGTTGAGTGCTGCGATTCCTCCTATGAGGCGCTGGATCTCTTTCACTGTGCGAGGTGAGCCTATGTCGAGAAAGGCTTGGATTTTTTCGGGATTGGCCTCAATTCCTTGCTGATTTACCATGAAGCTGAGGAATTTTTCCGAGCTTACTCCAAATGCGCATTTGCTAGGGTTGAGCTTCATACGATACTTCCTCAGTATTTTGAACACGGTGCAAAGGTCGTTGACATGGTCTTCCGACTGCTTGCTTTTGACGAGCATGTCGTCTTCATATACTTCTATAGTCTTGCAAGTTGATCCACGAACATCTTGTTTACCAGTCGTTGGTAGGTTGCTCCGGCATTCTTGAGCTCGAAAGGCATGACCTTATAGCAGTAGAGGCCCCGATCTGTGATGAATGCGGTCTTTTGCTTATCGGGAGCATACATTTGGATCTGGTTGTATCCGAAGTAGGCGTCCATATAGCTGAGAAGCTCGTGCCCAGCAGTTGCGTCAACGAGCTGATCTATCCTTGGCAGAGGGAAGCTGTCTTTAGGACAGGCTTTGTTCAGGTCAGTGTAGTCCACACAGACCCTCCATTTCCCATTGGCCTTTTTGACGAGGATGACATTTGCCAACCATTCTGGATAATATATTTCTTGGACGAATCCCGCCTTGCGTAGTTTCTGTACTTCTTCTTCGATTATCATGTATCTTTCCGTGTTGAAAGAACGCCTTTTTTTATGGAGCGGTCTAGTGGTCGAGTCGACGTTTAGCCGGTAGACCATTATCTCTAGGCAGATTCCGGGCATCTCTTCATGGGACCATGCAAAAACATCTACATGCTCCTTCAAAAAGGTGGTCAGGCTTTCTCGCACTTCGTCTTTCAAACACGACCCGATCTTGATAATCCTGGTCAGATAGGTATTTGACAAGGGAACGTCGACCAACCCCTCGGCGGGTGACCCGCGCTCCTTCTCTTCTCCTCTCGGGTCCCAGGAGGATGCGTGAGAGACGGTTGATATCGCGCCCTTATTTTTCCTTCGTAGGGAAAGTTCGTAGCAACGATAGGCTTCCTGCTGGTCTCCTCTGACCACGCCGATTCCTTCGTCAGTTTCGAACTTCATTGCTAGGTGATATATGGAAATGGCAGCTTTAAGAGTTCGCAGGATAGGGCAGCCAACGATGGAGTTATAGGCAGAGGGAGTATGTACGACAAAGAAATCAACCATAATTATTTTCTGGTTAGGTTCTTCCCCGGCTGTAACCGGCAGAGTTATTTCCCCTTCGGGCATAATGCTGTCCCCTGTAAATCTGGTCAATGCTGTTTTGACCGGCCTCAGTCTGGATCGGTCGATCTTCATTTTCTTAAAAGCTGAGGTGTACAAGATGTCAGCCGAGCTCCCTGTGTCAACCATCATCCTGTGGAGTCTCTTGTTGGCGATCACCATCGAAACGATCAGGGAGTCGTCATGTGGGTGTACGATTCCTCGGGCGTCCTCTTCGGTAAACGTTATTGCTCGTAAGGTCACCTTTGCGACCTTTGCAGGTCGGCTGGTGATGTTCACCGAGGGCTCCGGTTGGGATGTTCTTCCTTGCCGTACATAATTTTTGCGGGAGTTCCCGGAATCTCCAGTAGTTGGCCCTCCGAAGATCATGTGGATTTCTTCTACAGGATTGTTACTCGGTTCTTCAGTCAGGTCTGCAGCTCGACCTTCGTCCCTCCGGCTATCTGAACGCTGAGCGATGTAGTCTTTCAAAAATCCCTGCTGGATGAGGTCCTCTATCTATCGCTTTAAGTCAAAGCAATCCACAGTATTGTGACCGTGGTCTTTATGATATAAACAGTATCTTGATTTCGATCTTCTATTGAGGTCGGTCTTTATCTTCGTGGGTTGTTCGAAGGTGTGCTTGCTTTTTTCTGCTAAGGGCACTTGTTCGATGGTTTTGTTGAGCGGCGTGTATTTTTCGAAACGTGGCGTTGGGAATTTCGTTCCTCGGGTAGATCCATTCTGGGCTGGCGACCTTTGCTCTGATCTGTGTCTTTTTGAGCTGCCGCCATCCTGACGATCCTTATTCTTGGCCGATGGTCGATGAGCGTTGACCAGTTCCTCGGCGTTGATGAGCTTGGCTGCCGGATCCAAAAATTCTGCCACAGATTGAGGTGACTCTTCCCCGACAAACCAAAGGAATCTCCGGTCACGTAGTCCCCCGATCATAGTGTGTAACAGTACGTCTTGTGAGAGATTTTCGATTTGTACGGCTTCGGAATTAAAACGCGCGAGGTAGTCTTTTAACGACTGCTCCTCTTTCTGCTTGATCGCGGTAAGGTGAGTTGAATGCTTCCTCGGGTCGGTGCTTCCGATGAACTGAGCAGCGATGACCCTGCTCAATTGGGAGAACGAGCTGATTGTCCTTGGTTTCAAATTACGAAACCAAGTCCATGCTTAGCTCGTCAAGGACAACGGAAAAGCCTTACACATAATGTGCCCGTTGGCTCCGAGGAGTTCCATTCGGACTTTGAAATTTTCTAAGTGCTCTACCGGATCTCCTATCCCCGAATATTGCTTCAACTGAGGAACTTTAAATCCTTTGGGAAGGGGCTCTTCACGAATCTCGTCGGTGAACAGTGATTCAGATGAGTTGACCAGCGCGTCCACTGCGATTGGTGCTCGGGCTCGTTGTGCTCTTTGGATATCGCCCATTTGTTCCCGAAGTTCTTTCAACTCGGCTTCCAGCGGACTTAAATTGTCGTCTACCCGGTCGTTGGCTTCACGATCAGCCCGTTCATGTTCGAGACGAGCCGTCCTCCGTTCCTCAAGCTTATACCGTAGATCGTCGGCAGGCAAGTCTACTGCTGGTCGGGACCTTGCTCCGATTGATTGGCTGGCGGCCTCATTTTCTTCGACCGGAGTGGGCTGTTGAGAACGTTGTGATGCCCGAGTTTGGTGAGAATGTTGGGATTGTTGAGGCTGGGGGTGAGTACGTCGAGGTCCTTCATGGTCTCTGTTATTTAAAACTGTCGGGTGGACCAGACCAGTTAATAGAGCCTTGATTTCGTCCAGCCTCTAGTCCACGTAGCCGAATTGTTCGTCAACGCCTCCTAGCTTTTGGGTGACTCCTCCCACTTGTTCTTCGAGAAGCGACAACCTGATTCCTCGATTGTGAGGCCTCTGTTATCCCCCTTGCTGAGCAAAACGAGGAGAGTTCCCACCGAGCTGGATGGCGGGGGTGTCGGTAAACGATCCTTCGTTCTCGGAGATTTGATCGTCCAAAGGTCCGGCGATCGCGGGTGCCTTCCCTTTATACTTTCTCTTTCCAGCCATGAAAATGTCGAGATTGTCTTAAGCGATTGAGCGAGAACACGGACTTCCTGGCTAAAGGAAGAAAAAGCGTTTCCCACAGACGGCGCCAATCTGTTTATGCTGAAAATTAGTCAACAGACGAGATGAGGTGACGTCCAACTGGTCGACAGATGAGATGAAGTAACTTCCAACTCGGACGGATGGATGCAATTGATCTCCAACAGGTGTGCGATCTGGATCTCAACCGAAGGTTTCTTAAATCCTGTAGAGCACAAAAGAAAGCTAAGGGAGGTGGCTGAGATTCAGCCGTTAGCCCTCCGATGCCTAAGTTAGTTGGATCTTCAAAGATTGAATATCTCCTTTTTGATCATTTTTTGTGTCATACCTTGATCATTTTTTGTGTCATACCTTGATTATGGAGCTGATAACCCGAGCCAACCTCGCCGGGGGGAGACAGTCATTTCTTTGATGCATTTAGAGGCCGAGCTAAGGTTGCCCCTGCATCCCTTTGTACGAGAGGTTCTCAATACCTTAGGTCTCTCACCGAGCCAGCTACAACCCAACGGCTAAAGGTGTATGGTGGGATGCTACATCTTGTGGCAAAGGGTAGGGAATAAAGAACTGACCTTGAACGAGCTCTTTTTCATGTATAGCCTCAAGTCTCTAGGAGGTCAGGGACTTTATTAGTTCTCTTCTCACCCGGGTCAGGGTGGCTCGATAGTGACCGACCTGCCATCTTCCACGAGAACTTGGAAGAGGAAATGGTTTTTTGCATCGGGGGACTGGGAGGCTTCGTCGGATGAGCTTCACCCTTTGGAGTATAGGGTTCGAGCTGACTTTTCTCTGCCAGGTCAAGCTGCGCCCCGACCTTCTTAACCTCTAATACTTTTTATTTCCGCTTTCATTTTGTATTCTGACATGCGTCTCGTCGTTTGTGCAGCTTCGGTGGCCATTAGGGTGGCCCTTTCTGCTGTGCAAGAGAGGCAAATTCGAGCTGCCCGAGCTTGTTCCCTTGAGGAGAGGGATTTTCGTAATTTAATAACTGTAGATTCTGTCCTTGAGTCAGGTCAGTTCACGAGTAGGATAATCTTGTTGCACACGTTTTGTACGTCGCTGTTCCGCACATCCTTCATCCTGACATGTTCTTCTACATTCCGGACAGGTATGGCACCGAAGGCGGTTTCAAAGACCCGCAAAATTTCCGCCAGGATTCTTGATCGCGGACAGAGCTCTGCGGAGCCCCCGAGAAAAAGGGTGGCTACAGAGACTCAGAGGCAACAATGGTTGCCTCAGTCGTTCGTATGCTGGTCCGGGCAGCCTCTGGGTTCATCCCCGGCAAGGGCTGAACCTTTAACTGCCCGATCCCCCGTCGCTGAGGTTCTGGTTGTCAATGTGCTGGATACCTCGGATTCTCGGGTCGAGCCGTCTGCGAGCCGACCCGCAACCCGTGCCAGTTCGTCTGGCACCCCCACCGAATCTACTGAAGCAGGGCCTGCCTGAACTCCTGTTGAAGTTGGGTCGTCGCGTCCCCCTCAAGCTCCTCGGATTGCCCACGCTACAGCTGTTCATGGTACTGAGCCGTGAGAAGACCAGGTTGACATGCCTCAGATCACGGAGCAATTTGCGACCTGGATTGACGATGTGGATGCGTACATGCGTGTAAACAACAGTATTCCCCGGGAATTGAGTTCGCTGGCGACATCAGATCCTGATCAGATGGTGGGAGTAGCAATTGAGAGTAGTCTTAGGGTGATCATGGTGCATCACCTTGGAAGACGTGCCAATGTGATCTATGTACAACTGCCATCAAAACCTCTAAATTCACGCGGTGTTGCCCGCCTGATATTTGGAACCAGCTAATTTTTGTTATTATTAATTTATCCTCGTCAGTAACACACCTGATTAAAGGCTTTGATGTAAGATACAAATCATGGAGGCTTCACACAAAAAACTTATGGTCGGCATCCCATCCCCAATGTTCCATTTCGTGTGGCCCACTTGAATTGTGGTTTTTTGATACTTTTCTCTAAGTTATAGAATGAGGATAGAATCTGATGAATGGAGTGGATCTTACATATACAACATAGTGGGCCCCACAAGCTTGGGGTGTTTTAGGTGTGTTGTCCCGGATTCCGATCTTTGTGGAAACACCAAAGAGAAAACTTATGAGGTATTTAACATGGCTGATCACTTAATGACATAGAGCGGGTCACAGATCTGTTCTTGGCACAGCTAGACTTGTTAAGCGTCTTGAACCATCTCGAAGATAATTGTTTCTATGTGAGTTCCTCTATTGTTATGATTGATAGAAATTTTGAACACTTCTATACCTAGTTCACGTTACACGACTCTCATGATTTGAGGGGATTATGTTGATTTGTGGATTAGTTAGGTGAGATTTGAGGTGTTGAAAAACCAAATCAGGGTACTTTGTCCATCCTTGTCCATGAAAAAATAACGAAAGATATGGATTTCTAAAAATCCTATCTAATGTGTATAAAAAGGAAATGAAGGATAAAAATATGGGAATGATTGAAAATATAGTGGAAAATCTCGAAAAGGGTTACCTATTACCAACCGGAGGATGGCTTACCCGTAACCAAAGACGGAAATGGGAAGTGTGAAAGCCATTGGAAGGATGGTAAGGTAAATTCCTATCATAGGCTTTTTGTTGATCTATACACCTTTAGATCCTTAATCTAGCTGATTCATGAAGAAGTTAATTCCGAAAATTCACGAGATGAATATTCACTGAGCACACTAGGTTAAATTGTTTGAATATTTGTATTTATTAATCAATCAATGGGAATTCCATATGAACACTTGTTATGTTTTGAGAGGCTTAAGGTTTCAACCTCTATCACCAAGTTTTTCTAATTTTTGCACTTGCACGTCTTGGAGTGTATAGAAGCGTAGTTTCTGAAGAAAAGTTGGTTTTTGGAGAATAGAACTTGTTTCATGCATGTTTTGCTTGGGACTAGCAAAATGCTAGTTGGGGGTGTGTTGAGCTCTTAAATGTGCATATTCTAACTCCATTTCATCACTAACTATGCATAGTTTTCATATTTAAATACTGTTCTAATGCATGTTTGTGATTGTAGGAACGAGAAGGGGACTTCACCAATTTAATACTTAAAAAGTCACTCTGTATATATTGAAGATCAAAAGACCAAGTGTCAAAGGGAGAAAGAAAGAAGCAAGGGAGAAAGAGAAAAGAAAAAGGAAGAAATACAAAAAATTGCACTAAAGACCGGTCGTCCGACTGGTCTGCCATAGCCCACGACCGGTCGTCCGACCGGTTAGATCACTCAACAGGGGCCCCTTTTCTGCCAAACCTTGCTGGACCAAAATCACCCATTTACGAATGGTCGTCTAGTACTCAGACGGGTCGCCAAACTGGTCGTTGAATTAAAAATTGGGTTTGAATTTTCAGAAATTTGGGTTTTTGGAGTTTTATGACTGGTCGTCTGCGTAACAGAGCTTGTTTTACAAGCTCCGAATTCTGCTGCGCAAAACGCTACTTTTGCGCGTTTTCTTGAAGATTCTACGCAACCGGAGCCCGAAATCTATAAAAGGACTCTTCTACCTTGTTCCTAGGGTATCCTAGAAGAGATTTATGATGGTAGGAGGCGGCAAAAGTCGGATCCGTAGTTCTACAACTCCTCCTAATTTGTTCTTCTAGTTTTTATGTTTTCCTTAGTTGCTTTTATATTTCCTTGCATCATGAACGGCTAAACCTCTTAGCTAGGGTTAAGAGGTGAAGCTTGTGGTGAATCTACGATGTTTTAATTCGTTTGCATTGGTTTTAAGTTGGAATTTTCATTGAAGAACAATGATTTGAAGTTTGAATGAAGTTCTAAGTACTTTCTCTTAATCTCATGATGGCTCATGGATGTTTAGAAGAGTTACTTTAATTCTTAATTGTTTTGAATGAGTCTAGACCTATACGCTTCAAGGAATTGGATTCAATATGCTCTAGACCTTGGATTCTCATGTGGGAATTTCATGCCAAGAGTTCTACTTTTCTGGAATTTCTGTTTATGTGTGATTGTGTACGTGATTTGAATAAAGTTCAAATCATGATCTAGTAATGCTTTATGATAGAGTTTAATGATGATTATGATTGCGATCTTAACCTATTGGAACTAGGATTGACTTATGCAATTGAGTGTGCTCAAGTCCTAACTTGAATTGATGGAATTATGTATATGAATCACATATATGACAAATTGTTGTTATAACTGCTCTATCATCCGGCTAGATAGGATTTGATTTCAATTCTAGTTATGTAATTGCGAAACCACAGCGAATTAAGCATCAAGGATTGCTATAAGTGGATCCTTGAACCCTTAATGCTCTTTTACATTGTTTACATTCACTTTTAGTTTAAAATTGCTATCTACATTCAACTCTAAAATTCAGTTTAGTTAGCTCTCAATTAGAGACCATTGGAAGTGTTTTGTGAAGTCCTACACAAGTCCCTGTGGATCGACCTCGGTCTTACCGAGATTTATTACTACATCGCAACCCTACACTTGGGGAAGCGAACAGAGGACAGTAGCGATCTTTGTGAAGTTTTGACTGTATCCGGTAAGGGATCTAACGGTAGAGAGTGGATCCTGGAGCTTCATGTCATGTTTGTCTTGACCGGAGTTCATTCACGACATACAGGGAGTATGGTGGTGAATCGGTGTTTGTGGGCGATTGCTATGCTCATAAGGTGGTGGGTATTGGTACGGTGCACATCAGGATGTTCGATGGGATCCAATGAGTCCTAGAAGATGTAAAGCATGTCCCAAAGATGAAGATAAATATGATCTCTCTTGGTGCACTCGAGGCGAAAAGTGTGCGTGTTCATTGGCCGCGATCGTTGTTGTAAAGTGATGAAGGGGGCACTCGTGTGGATGAAGGCAGGGAGGTGTGGTCATCTTTACAAGTTGATCGGGAGCACAATTCATAGTGGAGCTGCGGGATCGTTAGCGGGATCCACAGTTGCTCGTATGTGGCAAGTGCCCAAGGTCCACATAATTAGAAGAGCGGAAAAGGGAGTGAAAGTGCAAGGTTAGGGTTGATGGTGGCACGAGAAGCAGTGGAGCTAGGATGAAGATGAGATGACGAAGAAGGCGAGGATGTTCTTATTTGACGTTTGAAGCCTTGGTGGAGTTTGTTGAAAGAGCTTTCAAATGGGTCCTTGGATTGTTCACCGATCGGTCATGATCGGTTGGGCAGTGGGGGCCAATCGGTCTTGACCGGTCGGCTAGTATTGAGGCAGACGTGTGCTTCAATTGTATTTCTTCCCTGAACTGTTTTATGGACCGGTTCGACCGGTCAACCAGTTACGCGGTGTCTTGCGGAGCAAGCGGTTTCTTACGCTATTGCGCGAATTTGCTAAGACGTTTCTCATTCGGGGTTTCTTGCTATATATATGGCATGAATTCGGGATTAGGAGCAATCCTAAGGTGTCCAAGGTTTCTTAAGTGGGTTAGGAAGAGAGGAGAGTGTTTTGAGAGGGAGAGAGCTAGGGTTTTCTCTGTTTTCCTTGCTTGTGGGCTGTCAATTTCTGTAATCTTCTGTTAATCATAGTAGATCGCTTTGTGTCGTGGTTTTTTACCCGTTGAGGGGTTTTTCCACATAAAATCGAATTGTCTCTTGTGGTTGAATGCTTGTGTGGATTTGTTTCATTGTGTTTCTCGTTTGATCTTATATATTGTTGTGGTGTTTGTTCGGCTTCCGCTTCCACTATCGGCGTCCTTATTCCCAACATTAGCTGCCTAACGCACCCCATCACTTCTCGAAAAGACTCCCCAGACCAACTTTATCTAGGAAGAGGCACCTGCGAATCTCAGTAGGCAGCTCTGCTTCGATCTGGAACAGCTTTTGCCTTTGAGATTTGCTTCCAAGACGCGCCAATCTGCCAGCAACCCCATTGGCCTCTCGCAGCACAAACTGAATCTTGGCTTCCACTTGGTCCAAAAGTACAGCTACCCGGGCTCTCCAATACCAAAACGCCCAACTCGATTCCCTCTTCCTTGCTAAGGCAGAGACAACAATCATTGAGTCACTTTCTATAACAATGTTGGAGAAACCTTGAGAAATACAAAGCGAGAGGCCCTCTGCCAACGCTTTCACCTCCGTAGGCACATTGGATCCCGGCTCATGCCCCCTGGAAAAAGTAAACATGAAACCCCTGTGCGCATTCCAGCAAACCTCGCCCCCTCTCAATGGGCCTAGGTTTCTCCTTGCGGACCTGTCAACATTTATCTTCACCCACCCCCCGAGGGGGCTTAACCCATTTCAATAAGCAAACACCCTTCTTCTTAGGTAAACATGAGCACGGATCAATGCCAAGCATTTGGAAGGCAAGGTGGGATACCAGGCCACCCTCCTTGGCCGGAGGAAGACTTGGCTCAAAATTATCATCAACCACTGGACATTTCGGATTACCGACGCCGGACACCCGCACTGACCCTCAAACTTCCTTGCATTTCTTTCCAGCCAAATTTCCCAAAAGTTGAGGCTGGGAGCAATCCCTCTAAGCGCCCGACAAACAGTCCACCAAGGAGGCTTCTCTCCACCAATTAGTCTCCCTGCACATGCCCGTCTGCCCCTCGATCACGGCACAACCAGACACGGAGCTGAAGTATGTCCGGACAGCCCCCGCCATTTCACCCTGCACCAGCAGGTGGTCAAGATCCTCCCTGGCCGGTGGAACATCCCCCCACAGCAGACACATTTAGACATAATCGGGATACCCCTCCCTTGAACGCTAACATCTACCGACACCGCCCCCAACATAATTTGCCAAGCAAAAATAGCTATCTTCGGAGGGTGCTTCGGGTGCCAGACTAACCTGGCCGAACCCCTTTTCACCCGAGGAGACCTGAAGATACTCCACACTGACCTCGCAGAAAAGCTTCCGGAGGAAGTATGTGGCCAAACGCAACGATTCTCTCTACTGGAATTACATAGCCCCTCGTCTTGGATATGATCCAACACCTCCTGCGGCAGCATGGACTTGACAGGCTCCTTTAGGTGCAACATATAATCAGGGATGGGGTGAATAGCCCATGCAGAAGTGGGCCAAGCCCACTCCAGTCCACAGTCCAGAACTCAGAACCGCCTGAGCCCACTAACCAACGGACCTGATCCTGAAGGGAGGAGAGCAGCTTACACATAACCTTTCCAGATTGGAGATATCACGTTACCTTAGATGACAATGAATTTGATTTTCCAGGAACTGATTTAATCAGACCAGCTTCAGGCCTCTTTAGATCTAATGGGAATTGTTCTCAGAAGAATTCTCTGATTGCAATAAAACAGGAAAAGCATGCCTGAATGTTTGTAAAGCCTCGTTCTTTTGATTAACAGAGTTATAGGTGGAATGCTCTCACCTTTCTGAAAAATAAATAAATAAAAATAAATAAATAAAAAAATTTGAAAAGAAATAAGATTCAGCAATGCCCCTTTATCCAAAAGACCACAAAAGCTAGTGCCTGTTGGGTGGCACCCCTTTCAGTTTTCATTAAAATTCAAGGGGCTGTTGCACTCGTCAGGAACTCTCTTCCATCCCGGTTATCAAAAGAAACAGGCTAGCAAGATGGGGTGATTGGCACACACATTTAAATGTGTTCCACATGTTCAATTTCTGAACCGTTCACCTGACTCGTTGGATGCCTATGTGGGTGACAATGTTTGTTAGATGCCCATGTGAGCTACAATGTTTCCTTGAATATTAACCATTGGTTAGCTTGACTCATGCCAGCGCCTGTCAAGAGAAAATGCATTAAAACTCAAATTTACAGTTGGCACCTAAACACGCGCCCTAACCAAATGATTTAGTCTGTGTTTGGATATACAAGTGAATTGAATTGTGATCATCAATGCTGCCCGGTATTCATGATGATAAAGTAGCCCTCAAGTTGCAATTACATTCCCTTTTAAATCCAACTTATTAAAAGTAACATGATTGCAATTTGCAACCCAATCTCTTGTGAGCGTTAATGCTCAAGGAGTCACAATCTGTTTATTTCCTCCTCATTAGACTAATGTTGCACAATTCAATTCAATAGTGCATCCAAACGCACCCATAGGGCAGCAAAAACAGAAGCAAGCACAGACAAAGAGACCCAAAGAAGCATCATACTTTTCAAATCAACATTCCATTTGCTACTACTTTTCCAATAAATCAATTAATAGAAAATCTACTCAAGAAACTGACTATAAAAATAAAAATAATATATAAAATCCTAGATCAATAAAAATTTTTGAATTTGTGCAAGTTATTCAATCTTCAATATGAAGATCATATAGAAGCAAAAGAAATATAATGGAAAGAATGTACACATTGCTGAAACTAATTTCCGAAAAGGTTCTTCTGAAAATTTCTCGACGTCTGTGAATTTATGGGGTTTACTCCAACCTTCTCCTCCTAAGCGAATGACAAAGTTTCCCATCCACATCTGAAGAGCTGGACACATCATCCCTAGTTCTTCGAAAGGGGTGAGAAGATGCAGTGTCACTAGCTATGGAAGAATCATATGCAACTCCAGATTCACTACTTACATCAGAACCATAGGCAGTTCCAAGTTCTCCCTCTATCACAGCTATTGTGCTTGAAACAGAGGCCCGATGTTCAATGGGCCTAGATACCTGCGTACCCCGACTATGCGAAGGCCTGGGATTCTGAAGATTTACTGATGAAGATGCAGCAATACGGTTACCACTGTTATCTGCCGTATTAGAAACTCTAGCAGTCCAGGAAAAAGCATAGGTTGCTCCAAATTCTCCATTTATCACAGAGACTGTGCTTGAAGCAGAGGCCTGAGCTTCCACGGGTGTAACTACCTGTGGACCCCGACAATCCGAAGGCTGGGGGTTCTGAGGATCTACTGATGCAGTGGTAGCAAAAGGGTTACCACTGTTAACCACCCCCTCTATCATATTAGAATTTCCTGCATTCCTAGAAGAAAAATTATGAGAAACGGGGACGTAGATACCATCACGTACTGGATTCAAAGGACTGATTCTGTTGTGAGAAGACCAGCTACTCCTCGAGTCTTCACGAAACCCACCTGCATCTGAATTCCCATTATGAGGGTTCAATGCAAGCCCAGTAGCATTTCTAGATGACCTGAAACCCCCCAAGTTGGAACTGCTAACCCTTACCAAATGCCTATGCATTCCCAACTGCATCCTTACACGGCTACCTAATTGCTCATGCCTGTTTATCCAAGGGATAACCTCTTGCATGGGTATTCTTGGCGGTGGCACACTAATTGGCTCGCTCAAACCCTCGAGTCTACACCCACGGGGTCTTGGCGGTATGTTTGAACTCAAACCATCACCACCACACTTCTTCCCAAGCTCATTTCCAGAGCTACGCTGGCTGTAAATGGGTATGATATTCGATTCGGTTACTGCCCCTTTGCACACTGGACATTTTCTCAGTTCGCGGTGGACATGCAGCCATCTGTATAAGCACGGCCAACAGAATAGATGGCCACAAGAAGTCACAACCGGTTCCTTCGCTATGTCCAAACAGATATTGCACTCAAAATCTCCTGCACCACTGCTCTTGCACTCCGTTCTTTCCTCCTCCAATCCCCGGGTAACTAGATTTTTAGCATTCGCTTTCTGGGGTAAGGATTCAACAGATTTTTCAGAAGCCACGGTATCTTGAACAATGTTATCTGCACTAAATGAAGGTGTTGCACCATATGCAACTGCCGACTCGGCCGATCTCTGGGAAAAAGTATCTGCAGCTTGAAAGAGCCGTGTTCGTGAAGAACTGTCCGGCACCGAAGCTTCCCCGGTTTGTATGGTTGAGTCAGGCGGACCAGAAGCAACTTCAGTCTGCAAATTTTCACCGTGGTGGTGATCATCATGGAATTGAACAGCGGTCGACAATGGAATATACAACGAGTCTCGGACATGACGATCACCATCTTCAACGACTAAAGCTCCATTTACTTGTGCGGGTGTTAAAGCCGAAGTATAGGATGGCAAGTCTGGGGCATGATAGACACGGCCATTAGATGGATGAATGTAAAACTGCGAGTCCAGCAAGTATGGATCATCCCCATCCGGGCTTGAAGGATCGGCGTTGGGCTGTTCTGCGGTGGGTGAATGAGAATTGGAGAGACTGGAATCACTGTGTATTTCCATGTTGGTTGAGAATGACGGAGATGGGATATACATGTCCAAAAGCTCAACGGTCGACAGTGGATTTGGTGTATTCATTCGTTGAGGAATATGGATCGTGGTAATCCGAGGCCTCTAGGAAACTCGTCAGCTCCAAGAAGGAATGGATTTCTTCTCCCGATGGCTGTGTCGGGCCGAGGGCGAGATCCAAGCCAAGATCCGATCAACAGTGGATAGGCGAGAGAGGAAGACGCAGAGAGAGATTGAGATCCGTGATCCTGTATCCGTTTTCAATCCAGCTCTTAGGAGCAGACGGGCAGTCTGGATGTTCTGAGTCAGAATAAGGGTTTTAGTTCTAGGTAGGGTTTTGGGTTTTCTTTGGTGGAAGTGGATAAAGAAAAACCCTTGAATCGAAGCGGGAATCGAAGTCGGCTGTGATGTAAAGAGAAAGAAACTGAACTTTTAATCTCCTCCTTTCTAGAATCCTAATTGCATTCGATTTCTAAAAGGTGACCGTGTCCTTCCTACGCAGGTTGGCGTTGGAAAAGCTCTATGGGCCCACAATGAAGTATATGTTTTATCCACACCGTCTTTCATTTTTTCAGCTCATTTTAGGGCCCGATACGAAAAGATGAAGCAGATCCAAATCTCAGGTGGACCACACCACAGGAAAAAGTTGTGATTCAACGCCCGCCATTAAAACTTCTCAGTGGCTACAAAAGTTTTGGAACCAGCTGATATCTGTGTTTTCCCTTCATCTAGGTCTGTATGACCTTATCAACAGGTTTGATCGAAAATAAACAGTCGGCCCTAGGAAGTTTTTAATGGAGGGCGTTCAGACACCACTCTTTCATTTGGTGTGGTCCACCTGAGATTTTGATCTGCCTCATTTTTGTGATCATTCCCTAAAATGAGCTAGAAAAATGGATGGAAGGCGTTGATAAAAGGAATATATCATGGTGGGACCCACATAGTTTTTCCATCACCGACCAGCATGGACGGGGTACTCTGGTCACTGCGAATCGAGTCCGGGTTGATTGGTCTCCGAGGCGCGTTACCCTACAAGTGCTACACGTAGGACCCACCAGGGAGTTTGCATGGAATCCAAACTGTCCATCAGGATCTCCACACCATGATAGTTGAAAGCCCGAAAGAACAGGCCGATCCAGCCATTATGTGGGCCACGGCATCAATTTATATTGTTTTAGATGATTGTTCATTGCTTTCTATATATGGTGGGGCCTATACGAGTATATCCAGTCCAACCCGTGCATTACATGAGCCCTACCATGATGATGTGATGCCCCAAAATCAGAGGCTTATACAGTTGTTAGCTAGGTGGGCTCCGGCATAGGAAAAAAAGGGTACTCAACCGTCCAAAAACCTCCTACGCTGGGTGGTGGCCAGCTGATGTTGGATCGGTGTGATTTCTATGGCACTGTGTTGTGTGTATGCCGTCCAACTCGTTCATGATGATGAGAGCCACACAATGGACATTAATTAGAAGCCACCTATAAACCTAGTGGCCCAAGTCATGGTTGGATCAGTCTGGTTTTTAAGTCGTCCAACTTTCATGGTTTGGCACCCTTTTGGACAGTTATATGGCCCAGGGCTTTCAATGAGTAGATTCGTGTGATCAGATCATTCATTACCAGGCTGATTGGGTTTGTCTCTTGCTGGATGGATGGATTAGATTGCACACACGTGTCTTACCTGCAAGTGGGTTATAAAAACGGAAGGGGATTGCGTCTTGCCCCGCCTGGACGATAATCCGTCCAGGGGCCCACTGTGATGTATAGGTTTTATCCAGCCCGTCCATCCATTTTGGCATATCACATTATGGCACGAACCAAAAAATGAGGCAGATCCAAAGATCAAGTGGACCTCAACACGGGAAGCAGCGGTGATAATGACACCCACCATTGAAACCTTCCTAGGGCCCATCGTGATGGTTAGTTGCCATCCAACCTGTTCATAAGGTCACATAGACTTAGATGAATGGCAACCACAAATATCAACCTGATCCAAAACTTCTGTGGCCCCCAAAAAGCTTTCAACAGTAGGTGTTTAATCCCCACTGAGTGGTCCACTTAAGCCTTGGATCTGCCTCATTTTGGTTTCATACCCTTAGATGATCTGAAAAAAAATGGATGAACGGCCTGGATAAAATCCATACATCACGGTGGCCCCAGAGAGCCCTGCCTGGAGCCACATACCTTCAACCCATATTCTACAAGGACCTTCGGAATAACTAGGGCTGTCAACCCACGCCCAGCCCATTGACAATCCTAATTCCTAACTATCGAGGAGCGGCGTGATGCACGGGTGCACTTGCATAAAGACATCATAAACACATAAAGCTCAAGCAAGTACATGTGGTTTAGCAGTCGCTGCTTCTGAACCAATGTTTCGATATTGGCCACACTTGCATTATGGAGGAATGCCAATACCATTCCAGATGAAGGATCTATTTCTTTGTGCACATATGGTCCACTTTTCCATGGATAGATTACGATCATTCAAGTGGAATACACATGCATGGTCACCATCCAAATTTGGTCGCAACATTAACCATTAAAAAAAGGCACCGTGCTCCAAACATCAGGCTTATCCGAGGTTCAGGTGGATTACATTTCTCAGGCATCTGATTGTTTGTGGCCCATCCCATAGATGCTGACAAGTATATATAATAGCATCTGTTGTTTAAAAACAAGTTAAATGATTTTTTACTCTTTTTATTTATTAAAACCCCCTATCTTTTTTCTTTTTCTTTTTTTCTGCACTGTAAAAAAAAACTAGAAAAAATTGCGGCCAAACAATTATATTTACTGTTTAATTATTGTTATCCACTTATTATTTTACGTGCAGTTAGAGATATCGCCCAAAGTTTTTATTTATTTATTTATTTTTTAGCTTTTAAACTTTTCCTCTCTCTCTTTCCATTTCAAAAGAGCCCCAGGTGATGGTGTTGGTGGAGACTTCAAACTATGCAGAAACAGGTTCATCGACTGGTCGTTTTTGGGATGATTTGCATAGCGAGTCTCTGGACAGTTTTCATAGGTTTTCGATTGATTTGTAGGAGTCTTCTATCGATTTTATTTTGAGGTTGAACAAGTCAATTTTCAGCAGAACTCTCTAAACAGATTTGTGCTACGTCCGACCAATTGACCATGGGCTGCGACCAGTCGGCAGGTGTGGCTGTGTTATGTATGGTTACGTAATTTTGCATAACTTGTTTCTATTTTTATGAATGAGTTAATATAAACATCTCCTAAACTTGTTTAGATGCATTTCAAAGACTGCTAAGGTGTCCTAATTTGAGGGTAGGATTTGGGGAGATGATTGGGAGGTTTGAGAGTGCTTTGTTCATCTTTTGGGCTTTGCTTGTGGGTAGATTTATCTCTGTAATCTTTTGATTCATAGTACAAGTGTCGCTTTGTGCTGTGGTTTTTTCCCGCAATGATTTTCCACGTAAAATTTGGATTGTCTTTATGTTGATTGCATGTGTATCGTGTGGTAATTGTTTGAATATCTTTGGTGCTTCTGCTGACCGGTTTCCCTATCAGATATATCGTTGAGAGGTTGAAGTAGAGAATTCTGAAACGATCTCATAGCATCGAGCACGAAGTTTGACGTGGAGAAGTTTTTCGCAAAAACAACTTTAAATTATAGAAGGTGGAGATGCGAGCCATTCTAACTCAACAAGGGGTTGTGAACGCCCTTGGAAAGTGACCGGAAGGCATGGATGATGGTGAGTGGACTCAGATGGAAGAGAAGGCTATAACCTCAATACAATTGTGCTTGACGAATGACGTCATCAATAACATTATGAGGGAGAAGACCGTTGTAGATATATGAAACAAGCTAGAGAATGTATACACGAAGTAATCTCTAGAGAACCGCATGTATTTGATGATGCAGCTCTTCATTTTGAAGATGACAGAGGGGACCGATGTGGATGACCACATCACTACTTTCAATAAGCTGATTTACAAGTTGCTTAATATTGGTGAACAAATGAAAGATGAGTATCAAGCCTTGATCTTGCTGAACTCGCTTTCTAGTTTATATGAGTCGCTCAGAGACTCGTTGTATGTGGGGTAGGGATACAATCAACGTTGAGACTGTAGTCTCAGCCCTCCAGTCAAAGGCAATGAGACAAGCGAGTGGTGACGCTGGTTCTTCCTCCGATACACTGGTTATGAGGGGAAGGAATTCGAAGCGGGGTGAAAGATCGTCTTGTTCTTGATCCAAGTCCAAGGCAAGGAAAAAGGAAAATTGAAGTTGCACCAAAAAGATGATCCTGACTATTAATTGATGAAATTGAAGATGTAATGCATAAAAAATGTTCCTTCTCAAGGTTCAAATTCAGCTAGAAAAAGGATCAACTATCCCGAGGATAGGATCTTTCAATTTGGCTGATTCATGTATCATCCACCGTATACAGTGGGGGCCATCCAATGAACAGTTAGGATCATAAAAAAGTGTTAAATATTATTATTACAGAGTGAAGCTGGATTAAAAGAGCAATTTGTCCTTTGGGTCCACTCCCATCTTAGAAATATCTTGGGCAGTTGTTATAGCTTACCTACCATCTCTGCCAAACATGGTTGATTTTGCCAGTTGAGTTTGGACTGCACACTATTTGCTTTTAGCTGTCCATTCGATGGCCACTAATTAGATGGTTGGTTCTGCTTGATTAGTGATATCCACATATGTGGCCACAATTTGGGTGGACTGGACAACAATATATGTGTGCGATGTCTAATTAGGCAATTTGATAACAGTCAAAGATGCTAACATGATTATGCATCAGCACCTCAGTGGGAGTACTACTGATGAGATCCTCCACTTGAGGATACACCACTCACTGTACTCCCATTTTCGTTTTGTGCAAGTGCAGCCCATGGATTCGTGATCCAGATCATTGGTGCGCTGCGTTGTGCTGCACGTTGAATGGTCTGCGCTATCAAAGTCCCAGACCGGATGCATGATCCATTCAACCACTGATCTATAGGAACTTCATTAAAGTTGAAAGGGGAAAACTGCTGTATTTTTCTCTTGATTTTCATCACCAGGCCACAAAATAGAAGTTATGGAAGTGATTTGAGGCTCATGCTTTGCAGTAAAATTCATTCAATCATATAATGCATGTAGTCATATGAAATATTTTTTTTGAAAGGTGATACTTTTACTGCCATAAAACAGAGAGATAACACAAAAAAACAGAAAAAAAAAAAACAAAAAAGACAGAGAATTCTTGCTTCTAAAGGTAAAACAACAATGATAAAAACAACGGTAATAAAAATAATAACAAGAATAACAACAATGATGAGGATGATGAAAAAGTCTTAATAGGATTGAACTCTGCCAATGGTGGGTGTCTCTATTGCTTTCTTATATTTAGTTCAAAATAACCCATGACAACCACATTGGTGAAAGACATCAAATGATCGATAACACAACTCTTTTTTCTAACCATAGCTAGTAATAGTAGCTCAACAATTATTGAGGTAATTAAGATTAACCTTCACCTAATAATCGAGCCCTATTTTGTCTCTCTCCATGTATCCCAACGCCAAGAAATATCTCTCGGATCACTTGCATTTCTCTAACAACCTCTGTCATCTCCATCCGTTCTCTCGGTGATTCTGTGGAACACATCACTCCAATTCGAATAACCGAAACCAAGAATTCCTGAATTCTACCTCTCATGGCTCTCCTAATTTCGTCATTGTCGAAAGATTCATCATCTGAGAGAAGACGCGGATCGGCAATCTCCATCACTCGCTCTGGCAAAGCCATCTTAGCAAATTGATGAAGGCTGAGACTGTCTGTAAACATGACATCGGTAGGTCGCTTCCCTGTTAACAGCTCCAACAGAAGGATCCCATAACTGTACACATCCCCTTGGGTAGAAGCATTGCCACCTAGACCGTACTCTGCAATTCATACATCATGAGGGAAAGTGATATGGGAAAAGTTGCAGAGGCTAATACAAAATTTAAATTAGCAATAGACAAAATTTAAATTAGCAATAGCAGATTTTGTAGCTTATATTCATAGAGGCTCCAATCCATAGCGCTTCCATAATCAAGAAATTACTAACATAACCAGAACATTGTAGGAATTATAGCCATGCAGGCCTGTTACAATTGGTAGATATGTAAGTGTTATCACTTGCAATCTTTTTGGAAGGTGATTATATTTCACTAATTGCATGCCATTAAGGTAAAACAAAGAGCCGTTTTGATTTTTGGTTTCATAAGTGAGCATTTGGAAACCCAAGAAAATTGATGCCTTGCAAGATCTCTCTCTCTCTCTCTCTCTCTCTCTCTCTCCTCTTTTTTTTTTTTTGGAAATTGTTATTATATATTCAAAAAGGCCCAAAGCAGGGGAAACATACAAACGCCTGAATAAACAAAAAAGAAAACAACATAGCCCTCCCATTCTGGAATACCCCTCCAAAAAAGATTGGGATACCCCTATCATATAGACCAAAGGCCTCTAAACAGAAGACTAACAAAACACAAACTCTAGCCATTACCAGTTTCACAATAACAGTCGCCTCTCCTGGCTTAATTATAGAAAACCTAAAAAAAAAAAAATCAATCCAGCAAATGATCAGATGAGGAAGGATTCCTAATTAGTTAGAAGACTTCTAACCAAAAGCTTTATATATATATATATATATATATATATATATATATATATATATATATATATATATATATATATATATATATATATATATATATATATATATATATATATATATATTTGCATTAATTAAGATGTCTTCTATTTTCCTATTTATTTTTTTGAGGTTGAATCATTCGGAGTTAAAATTGTTAATCACCAGATTAATTTGGTCGTCAATAGACTAATTTAAGCTTCGTATAATGGGGCTTAGTTACATAATATCAGGACCACTTTTGATGCATGCAACCCTTTATACCGTGTCATTTTATAGTTTTAGTCTTTCCATTTTCTTCGCTGAAAGAAAACAAAATATGAGGGTTTTATCCTCAAAACAAAATAATAATATTCATAGTCGCAAAAATCTACTTAACCGTCTTCCCCACAGATGTAGTCACTTCAATGACAGGCCATATAAATTCTATTGTTGTCTTTTTAACACATTTTCATTGACCTTATAATTGTGACCCTAGAATTGTGAGCTTGCATAAAAATTTACAATTAAAATGTATTTGTTTGAAAAATAAGAGGTGAAAATGAATTGGGACTTTACCTGGGGCAACATACCCAATTGATCCTTTTATTGCAACTGAGCTGCTTTGGTTTTGATAAGAGTTGTTGTTGATTCCAGGAAGGATTTTCGTCAACCCAAAATCACTAACACGGGCAGTCATGTCATTGTCGAGGAGAACATTGCTCGGTTTTAGATCACGATGAACGATTGGTGCATGGCCATGGTGATGAAGATATTCCAATGCAGAAGCCACATTGATGGCTAAGTTTAGCCTTTGAATAAGGTTCAAATTCCGCAATTGATGCTGCCCATTAACACTTGGATGCAACCATTTCTCCAGGCTCCCATTAGGCATGTACTCAAAAACTAGAGCTTTGAAATCATTACCTTGGAAATCAATGCTGGAACATGCAGTTAAGATCTTGACGAGATTCCGATGTCGAATATGTCTCAAGGCATTACATCAGCTGTAAAACTCTTTAACGCACCCCGTTGTTGAAGGCTGAGCACCTTCACTGCAATAATCTTCTCATAGCGATCCAAAACTCCTTTATACACTGAACCGTAACTTCCAACACCAATCAAATTCGCTAAAGAAAACCCGTCTGTTG
Source organism: Liriodendron chinense (assembly GCA_003013855.2). Classification (NCBI taxonomy): domain Eukaryota; kingdom Viridiplantae; phylum Streptophyta; class Magnoliopsida; order Magnoliales; family Magnoliaceae; genus Liriodendron; species Liriodendron chinense. The sequence continues at coordinate 9,852,248 of ML058333.1, forward strand.
CTTTAAGGAGCTCTTTGTAAGAAACCTTTGAATGGGGGTCATCGAGGGAAGATGTGGAGGAAGATTTCTCTCTTGACTTTCTTATCCAACAAAGACTAGCATACGAACATGATAACAGAATTAATAAAAGGCCCAAACTACTCACTGGAATTATGACCTTGAGACGAATAGACTTCCCCCTTTCTTCGAAATTTGGTTGGAGCATGTAGGCAACTGAAATGCTGGAATCCCCCACAGAGATTTTTATTTCCAATGACTGAAACAGCACTCAGGTTTTTGAAGATGCCATCTTTTGGTAGGTCACCCTCTAGATTGTTGAACGACAGATTTAGGGACTGTAAGAATACAAAATTTCCTAAATATTCTGGAACATACCAGATAAGTTGTTACGTGACAGATCTAAATCTTCGATCCCTCCCAAATTACTTAACGATGAAGGAATCACTCCTTGAAAGAAGTTACCCTCCATATAAAGCTCTACCAAGTTACGACAATCGCCAAGCATGGTAGGAATTTCGCCTGACAATTTGTTCTCCGAAATATCCAACCCTATGAGATTTTTCATGCTACCCACTTCTGCTGGTAGAGACCCAGTGAAAAAGTTACGTGACAAGAGAAGGTAGGACAATCGGTTGGAAAGACCAAGAAGAAACTGTTTGGGTATACTACCGATGAGATTATTTTCAGCAAGGAATAGGTCTTCCATGTGTTTCAAGTTTCCGAGGCTTAAAGGTAAAAACTAATTAACTGATCTGAACGTGAACTGGGGAGACACCAATCAATTCGTTAACCTACCTGGCAACTAGACGAATTTATAAATATTCTGTGATCCTCTAGTCAGGAGCTTAAAAAAAATCATTAAATCCGAATCTTATTCCAACCTGGCCAAACTACGTATAGGTCCAGGTTGGGTACTTGACTCCTCGACTCAGGACTTGTAGTGGTCCGGGTCGACTGGTTAATATCCGGGTTGTTTCCCTTCCTGACTCCAACCAAGTACGAGCTTAAAATTTGAACAAATCGATCCGGATAAGTCCCGGGTAATGATCGGAACAGTGAATATAGTTTGACGGAAACTTGATTACTTAGTGGCAGACTAGAAATACAACTCCCGCTAGGAAGGAGGGAGTGAATGGCATCAGACGTTCTCATACCATGTTATTGTTCCATTAAATCATCCGGCAGGCGCAGGTTGTTTTAACAGTTTATAGATAAAAACCCCATACTTTACTTCTGATTACAGAAATAAATTGAACATTATCCCTGTGTTTGTACCTATCCTCAACCTATGTTTAATTCTTATCCCGAAGCTTTCTTATAAACCTTCCTTAACTCCTCAAGTACTTCCATCGTGCAGTATGTCCGCCTGAATTATCGTGGGCTACGGGCACAGCGTTCACGTCGTTGAACATGATGTTTCTATATTTACTTCAAGTACACGTAAACATACTATTACCCTACCTATCCTGTATATGCGTTACCATAGTAGTACCACTTTGATTACTTCGGGGTTACTAACTCCTACTATTACTACTATACCACCTTCTACTTCTATACACAAGATTACGGTACGTTTTGCAATATCTTCTGAACACGCGTCCTTGTAGATACCTATTAATACACCCTCGTAATTTTATGTTGGTATGACATCTACACTGTTATCCCCTTCCCTTTTGCCTATTTAAATGCACGAATAACTCTCTACGACTCGCACTTAACATAGGCCCGACGGTTTTTATAAGTTACAACAGCACGAACTATTTCAACGATGTAAACTTCGATTACTTACCAACCTCGTTGTTTAGTAAGTTGTACTATGAACTCAAGTAATTTCTATATGAAGGACTTCCTCTCTGTAACGGTTTCAGGATAATACTTCGATTCTTCCAAAACGCCCTGGACCCTGAGCCTATACACAGGTATGTACGCACATTCTTACTGACATATGAAAAGACCTTCCTCGTACTCTTACTACTATGTACAGGTTTTACGTTTCTCAGATCTATGTTTGTTCATTTACAATCCCCATTCTTCTAGGGCGTGTTCCAGAACGCAATAAAAGGTGATTTTGGTTCCGATGTCTCCAATAAATACACATCCTTCTGTCGAAGACTATACTCCACCGTATTTCTCTTCGCGTGATGTCTGCGTTCCCTCTTCCATAATTCCGTAGGTCGTCTAAGACTTCTCACCGTTCTTAAACTACTCTTAGTGTCAACCAAACGGCTGCTAGGAGCTTTACATGCCGAACCTGACCGATCACTGCCAAAATTGGGTAAACCTTTGTACTCATGCTTAATGTCGCACACCGGCCAATATGAATAAGGCATATTAGACGGCGGAACCTTTACGTACTTTCTTGGTAAGAAGTACTACAGGAATGAATAAGGTCCGGGTTTCAGAGGACTTTTACTGTAGCTGCACATAAACGCGGGCAACTATCTACTCAATTTTCTAAACACCCTTCTACCACACCTCTGTATACTACGCAGCTTCTTTCTTTTAAAAGCCAACGTACGTCGTAACAATACCTGTTAATTACTGAAAGGACGGATACCCTTGAACAGACCCACCTCATGCTTTCCTTTCTACCGTACAGGATGCACGTTGTTCCTTTGTTGAAGTATAATAAACTTCTTGACCTTTTTCTAAACAATATACCCGGTAGCAGCGAAGGAGGGAGCCTTCGTATCTACCGCTTTTTCTCAATTCCTAAAACTACCATTCCTCCTGTACGCCAGCTTTGGATTCGCAGATAGACCCCTGCTGTATAATTGAGTTTACCTCCGTCAGTTTCTACATTTTAAACCTTTCTCTGACTTATTATTCTTCTACTTCGAACGATTTTTGAGGAATTTAACCTCCTTTTTCTCGTAAAAGAAACTCAACAGTATAACCGCTTGTAACTTCGACTCCGTGTTAGACCTACACTACGTGTAGCTCTTCTTATAAACACTATTACAGTACCCTTGTTATTACTTGTAGCTTCCTTTTTGTTTCCTATCAGGCTCGCGAGCTTACCTGAACTTCCTTTACCCCTATTCCCTACTTAACACCGATCAAGGCTTACCACTATTTATATTCTATGGTGGTCGAACGATGTGTTACAGGTTCCTACTCTTTTTCTCAAATACACTTACCAATTTCCTACATTTCAAAGGTCTACCAAAACGTAGTTTGTAGTGCGCTGCACATTTGTAGTTACTAACATTCCATAACCCGTACTTTTCAGTGCTAACAGTACAAGAAGAAGTTGTAGATGATGGCCACCGTTAAGCACCCAAGTTCACATTTCTACAGAGGTTACGTAATTAACTCAACCCTAAGAAAAAGTTCCTCAACACAAGGTTCTGTAACTTAAACTCTTCTAATCTCGTTAATCTCGTTCTATAGGGTTATTATGATACGTTCGAGCTTTACTATAAAAGCGGATGTAAGAAACTACAGTACCATGTAAATCGACACGTGGAAGGAGCACTCCGCTAGTAACGGCCTGGACATAGTAAAGCTACCTACATAGGTTAGCTTTCCATTGCACATTTAAATTTAAACTAGCAATAAGTTAATAGTACGATCATTACGAACATATAAAAAAAAGTAAATTTCCAAACTAGTACGTACAGTTGTCTAAGAATATATGAAACTTCTTCATACACTTTTTATCTCGTTCCGGTCTTCCAAGGTAACGCCTTTGGATGTATCTATTGCTCACATACTTAAAAACGAGTTACATAAAACTTCTACAACTCTGTTCTAAGTTAGCTGTTCTCGCCTTAATACTACAACAAGTTCCTGTTGTCGCACGACCCAACATACAGAAACGTGTTTTACATGCGGGAAATCCTCGGCGTTGTGTACTAATATAGCCACATTGACTCGAACGTTTCCGTGCTTACATGCACGACTTATTATCAGGACTCTAGTTACTGATAAATTACATTCATTCGATAAAACCTAAAATGAGTATAAAGTATACAAAACGTAAGTCAAATATCTAAATAGGTGAAATAAATATCCCTTGTGTTCGTTATATAGCTCTCGGTCATATGTTGATTACAAGTTGTTTCCGTACTTGTTGTCAAGCGTTTAACCAAACTCCTTGCACACTCACTAGTTCTGGCACCAATGAATTTGTAGGAATATTTACAAATATTTATAAACAATATTAAATAAAGAGAAAATGCAAACAAAAGTTATCTACTTTGCTAACGTGCGTGCATTTAGTGAACTTCGCTGCCTACTTGACATAAGTAATCGTACGCCAGGACTAAGTGCTCAGTAAGCTATATCACCAACGTAACAATTCCCTTAATCTAAGGTATGGTTTCTCGCGCTACTTTTAGTATTTTGAGTTTTATCACCGCACCAACACTTACCTCTAGTACTTCTTTTGGATGTGAAACTGAAGAAACCATATAACTGCCTGTAATAACAAAATTTGATAAGACCCCCTTTAGCCCAAAAAGAAAAGTTTACACTAACCACCCTACAATCATTATTGTTTTGCCCTTATGTTTCTCTCTTAATAAAGTGCTCGCAATTACACAGGGCATTTACCATATTCCTACTGGGCAAACATGATCGACAAGTCCGACTTGTTCAAAAAATGGAGTTCCTGTGATTTAACTTTCCGTTAACCGTTCAGCAAAACTCCCGTGGCGGATCTTTGACCATACTATAAGGTTTCCACCTTCTTCTACTTGTTCAACTCCTCCTTCTACTTCTAAACCCTTGCAGTATGTCCCAACTACCCTGACAGGTTCTACTGCTAGTACTACAGCTGGACAACGAATCCCTACTATACCAGGGTCTCATACAACTACGGTTACTCTATTTACAACTTCTTCTATTTTTAAGGTAGTTACTATTACTTTTACTATCTCCTCTACTGGCGCTACTGCTACATCTTGAAGATACACCACTACTGCTTTATACTTTACCGGTACATTCAAAATCGAACATATAATAAAATTCTAACATTTACATACAATAAAAGAACTACAAGTTAGGAAAGAAGCATACTACAATAAATAAATACAACAAACTTAACATAATAAACATAAAACTTAGATGTTGTCCGTACCGTGGGCCACCATCACAGTTCTCTGCATATGACCGGAGGAGGGTTAGTAGAGGGTCACTCGGAAGGTGACGTGCTAGAAGGAATGGGGTTAATGGGGGTTCGGTCTCAGGGTGGATGGCCTGAAGGAGGAGGGTTCGAAGGTAGGTAGGAAGGAGGCGGGTTGTCAGTGGTAGCCTACAGCATCCAGGTAGGGTACCTCACTACGGCTGTAGGTGTTTAGGTAGATCACACCCATTCTAAATGTATATAAAGTAAGTATACAAATGTAAATCTCTATTACGGTATGTCTGCGGATTCAAAAGCAACTTAATTTTTTTTGGGATAAAAATTTGATCAAGAATTTTACGTGGTTTCCAAAACTTTATACCATTTTTCGATGAATAAAACTGTTCGTAAAATAATGAACTCGTTCGAATCACCTTAGGTGAGATTATCATTTATTACGGAATCTGGGGTGTTACTACGTAAATAAAATAGGTGTGACAGGTAGGAAGATATAGTAATAAAGTACCGTATTAGAGTTTTTACTTTTTCTAGTTTTATAGTTTACCTGAGGTGTTCTAAATTGTTACGGCTGATCTGACATAATTATTTTTTACCATACCGGGTAATATTTTTTTTTTCCCTACCGAGTATGATAAAAATTCACTATTCCAGTATAACCCCGGATTGAAAATCGAGTAGATGTTTTTCACGAATGAAAATTTTATTAAAGTATAAAGTTTTGAAACCCGCCCAAAATCCTATGTTAAATTTTCATTCTAAAAATACTTTAAGTTACTTTTGAATCCGCACATGTGTCGTAACAGAGAATGTAAATTCATTATAAGTTAAATATATAATTTAACATAATAAAGATAAAACATCGACTTTGAAGATGGTGTAGATTTTTTCCTGCACCATCCAGTGCCCCTGAACGAGAGCGATCCGTAAACCTCTACTGCCCATTCGCCGGGACATAGTGTAAAGGTGGTCCCTTCATATCTGGTTACCCTGGTACCCGTCGGTATAAGAGATGACTCCACCCCCACTATACAGCTGCCACCCGCGGGGAATGGACACCCAGAACCCTCAGGCACGGACTATATCTATTCTGTCAGTATGCGTTAGCCTATAACCATTGACTTTCGATTAAAAATAAAATATTAAAAAAAGAAAATTTATTATACAGAAATTTAAATAAATGTTTAATTAATAGCTAAGCATATTACATGATAAAAAGTCCTATTTAAACTGTAACTATACCTTGAGATATTATATTTTTTTCCAGAATTATACATAAATCCGTTGGCTAAGTCTGTTATATTCTTGGCTACGATAAGAGTGATATTCTTATTACCTCCAGTACCCCCTCGTGCTGTTGTGGGCATGCTACCGTAGAGGGGACTTCTAACCCTATTTTAAACGGTATAAAAGCTCAGGCTACGTAAGAACCATTCTAGATTAAAAATAATTACAAATCAAAAATTACTGAAATAATGTTCATAACGTTATTGAACAAATATGAAAATTACATCCGTTCCTCGTTCTATTTGTGTCTCTTAGCGAGATTCGAATACCACTTGGTATGCCGACCAAGCTTCGGCAAACAAGCCGAAGCATTACTCTACCATATTAAATGAAATTAACAGAATGTAAATAATTAAACAAAATAATTAGCGTAATGAATAGTCTTATGACATTTATACTATAAAGAGAAAATTTACCTTATCAGACTGTTCCTTTGGGTCGTCCTCGGACTAGAGTAATGAAAGATAGCTTTTTGTGTGTACTCCTTCTCCTGCCCGTGCACCCACTGAGGCGCAACACTCCTCAATATACATTCTTAGTAATTTGAATTAAATTTCAATAAAATAATAAATAAGTAAAACATGAGTATTACAAAACAATTATAACGTCTTGCTATACCATGTTGAGGTATGAGTTAGACTTAGCCCCTTGTGACGTGGTAATTGTCGTCTGCTCCGTACAAAATCCTGGGAACCGAGATTTAGACCGATGCAAGCACCAGAACCTGTACCCCTCCACGGACATAAGTGGGCAGCATCGGTACGACTACACCTACTCCGATGCTCCTCCCGGCTCGTTCGTCTCCGTTGCCACCGACTCGAATCCTGACTCTACGTCGAGTACGTTTGTGCTGTATGAGTTAACCTCCTCTACCACGTATGGGAGTACAGTGTCGATAGCGTTAGTGTAGGAATTACCATTTAATTTACAGTCTAAACTTAATATATTCATCACATTTTATTAGTGATTAGTATTAAATAAAGTTAATAAAACGTCTAAAAAGATCTCTTACCACGATAGAAGGTCCCGGGGTGGCGTAATAGCTCCTGCGCGCAAAAAATAAATAAAAAAACTAAAAACATCTTGTTAAACCTGTATACACATGTATAAAAACACAAACCCTATTAATATTTAAATTAAAATTAAATTAATTTAATAAAAATATAAAGTTACCTACTACTACTTATAACTATGCCCAACAAAAAACCTAATTAACCAAGTTTATCCCTTTATGTATTTTTTAATTTTTTTTTTATAAAGATAATCACTACTGAAAGTGAACAGCGATTTTTTATTTATTTATAATAAGCACTACTACAGTTGAGCAATGATTAATTAATCGATATAATCAACAGCGTTTATTAATTAAGTAACTACTAGACGCTGTTTTAAACCACTACTCGTGGTGAGCAGCGTTTTTCTAAAAATACTACTCAACTGATCAACGTTTTTTCAAGAGTCACCGTTAAGCACCGTACAAATCACTGTAAAATGCTATACATTACTACTGTACAGTTGAGCAGCGATTAATCGATATAAAACACTGTTCAATAATCCGGCAGCGTTTATTAATTGAGTAACCGCTGCTCAACAATCAAAGCAACGATTTATATTAAACACTGCCGCATAGATGTTGTTTTAACCACTGCTTCTTGTGAGTGACGTTTTTCCGAAAACTCTGCTCAACCCCCTAAAAATCGTTGCTCAATTCGGTAGCATTTTTAAGAATAATATGCATTACCGCTGCATAGTTGAGTAGCGATTTATAGATGTAAAACGCTGCTCAATCAAAAACAATGTTTATTAATTAAGTAACCGCTGCCAAATGACAAAGCAGTGATTTATATTAAACGCTGCGGCAAAGACGCGCTGTTTTAACCGTTGTTCGTGTGAACAACTTTTTTCAAAAACGCTGCTCGACCTGTAAAAATTGCTGATCAATTGGGCAACATTTTCCAACAATAATCGTTGCCCAACGTACAAATTGCTGCTAAATGTTATACATTACCGCTGTACAGTTGAGTAGCGATTAATCGATATAAAACGCTGCTTAATCAACGAGCAACATTTTATATTAAACACTGCAGCATAGACGCTGTTTTAACCACTGCTCGTTATGAGCAACGTTTTTCCAAAAACGCTGCTTAACCTCAAAAAAATTACTGCTCAATGGGTAGCATTTTTTAGCAATAATCGCTACTCAAGCACAAATCGCTACTAAATACTATACATTAACGTTGCACACTTGAGCAGCGATTAATCGATATAAAACGCTGCTCAATCAATGAGTAACATGTTATATTAAACACTGCAGCATAGACGCTGTTTTAACCACTGCTCGTTGTGAGCAACGTTTTTCCAAAAACGCTGCTCAACTCCAAAAAAATTACCGCTGAATGGGCAACATTTTTTTAGTAATAATCGCTGCTCAAGCACAAATCGCTACTAAATACTATACATTACCGTTGCACACTTGAGCAGCGATTAATCGATATAAAACGCTGCTCAATCAATCAGCAGCGTTTATTAATTAGTTAGCCGCTGCTCAAGCAGAAAAGTAGTGTTTTATCTTAAACACTGCGGCATAGACGCTGTTTTAATCGCTGCTCACTCAAGCAGCGATTTTGTATAAATGCTGTTTAAACCCCAAAAATCGCTGCTCAAACTAACACCGTTTTTCCGATTAAACAACATCACAGAAACATCTTATTGACATAACATACTCTTGACGTGTACCCTGGGTGACCCCACCAATACCGTATTTTGGACAGGTCGTCCAGTGAAAGGTACTTTCAGCCTGCGGATTTTTCAATCCGATTAGGTTGGTAGTGTACGTGACAATGTACTCAAAAAAAAACTACGTACCAAAACGTAACTAAAGAGATACCACACCAGATGTATTATTAATATATTCGAACTGAAACTTTTCGTAACGAGAGATGGTACAGCAGGTACATTACTAACATATGCGAACTGAAAACTCGTAACAAGAGATACCACACCAGGTGTATTACTAATATATTTGAACTGAAAACTCTGTGAGGGTAGTAAATTATTTCGATATATACCACTAAGTGTACAACACACTGTACTTATGGTGTGCTCGTTGAGATGGATTCTTTCGTTACTGTTGGTAGAAAGAAAAAAAAAAATTGGTTTTTTACATAAGTGTACCTTTCCTATATGTGTCTATGGAAGCCGTATCGAGGTTTGGTTCGGATAGTATACGTTGTTTGGGTTTTGTTATACCTTCCCACAGTGCACTACCGACCTAGGGGGAATAAATCCCACAGGATCGGTGAAGATACCTTCCCTTTGGGACGACCTGTCCAATCTACTGTATATGTGTGTGGGGTCACCCGGGTCCGAGTAGTGGACATCTTATTCTTTAGCGGTCGAAGGGTAGAGAAAACAGGCTTACGGAAAAGTATCCGTAATTTTACGTCTTTTACTCAATCGGAGTAAAAAAAGTCTGGGTGTAGGTTTGTTCGAGATTACGTCTTTTACTCAATCCGAGAAGAAAGAAAAAAAGAAAAAGAAAAAAAATACGGCTTTTACCCAATCCGAGTAAAAAAAGAATAGGTGTAGGTTTGTTATACGTATTTTAAATCCGTGAAAAAAATTACGACTGTAGGTTTGTCCGAGTTTATGTCTTTTACTTAATCCAGCTAAAAAAGACGGGGTGTATGTTACTGCGGGTTTACGTCTTTTACGGGAATGTTGTATGTAATCCATCTTTTACGAATAAGTCCATACTGACTTACACCTAGAACTCTCTAAAGACGTCCACGAACCCAAAATAAAAACATGTTCGTCCAGGGTGCCAGGATTAAGTCCGGCAACTAGACTACCCTGGGTAAAACCTACCGGGTATTTAGGTTTGCGGTTAGTTTATCAGTAGATTCTTTCATTATGTCGTTACGAGATCTAAGTTGGTATGTACAGCTTTCCGAGCTCGTACCAGAAGGTTCATCCTTTATTCCCACGTATCTGGTAAGCACCACACTCCTCCGGGTGAAGTAGTTGTCTACTTAGCTATTTGCACCCCGGGTGATTACCAACATTGAGTACGTGGCATGTGCACACGGTATGTGTACAATTAGGTCCACCACCCGGGGTGACATCTACCTCGTTCGTATATTGAACTTTCAGTACAGAACTATAACAACAAACGGATTTAGACATCTACTCATCTTAATCGACGAGTACAGTAAGATGTCAAACTTACCTATTGGTCGATGCAACCAGCACGCAGGTAGGCTCCACCCCGGGTGTCTTACTTGCCACAACTCGTAACTCTCTAGTTCTTGGTCTATCTCCAAACCAGTGGCAATAGAAGCTGGGATAGTGCAGAGAGTGGTGCACGTTAGGGTGCACGTTCGACCAATCAACGGTCAACGGTGTTGTCGGAAGTTAGTCCACCCAGGGTAGAACTTTTATAACAACGGGTTCTTACTCCGCTCAGGTGTGAGTAGTGTATCCGGGTTCTTTGTCACCTGCCGAATCTTTTCGAACTGGGTCAATATAGGACTGCCGGGTTTGACGCCGGGTGACGACTATAAACTCTTGCTTATACTTGATAACTACAAAGAAATCTTTCTTAGGTAATGTGTCCATGGCAAGTCTGCCAATATGTACACTAAAAGTTCTGTAGGAGGTAGGTTTTACCCCGAGTGTTAGACCTGCCAGTACTAGACGAATGTATTTACAGTGCACATATAATCTAGTTAGTCGTGGTAAATTCTCTACGACATCCTTCGTGTACTATTAAGGAGAACAACCTAAGTACTATAGTCAGCGAACGAAAAAGGTCAAAATAGTAAAGACATCTAGATTATTAAGGTGCGTGCATACCTATGACGGATAAGTATACGTCCGTGTGACGGTTGGATCTATACACGTTATAGACTCGGCAGGAATACTACTTTTGCTACGTATTTAGAATACAGATTTTTTAGTACGACAAATTTGAAAAGTTGACCTCGTGTTACATGTTTCATTTGCATTTCAATTCCGATTAAAAGACTGGCAGATAAAAGAAAACATGGACACCGGGTAAATTCCCAGAATTTACTGGATTAAAAATCCGACCTTCTAGATCTAGGGGGGAATGTCTTTCTAGACTAATTAATGTACACATGGTAGAACCGTACACATGGACGCACACCTACCGTCCGAGACTCTGCGCACACCTTAATCGTTTGGATTGATAAGTCTCCAAACGACGTTGTATGGGAGTGCATAACCAAAAAAAGTGCGTCTCTGACATCGGCAACCTAGACAGCAGTACAAAGTTACTAGAGTCTATAAAAGTACGCTCGGATTGGCATCTACTGTCTGTTACTTTTACTTTCGAGAGTCTAACTTTCACTTGGTACATTAGAAAAGTAAACTTGCACCTGGTAGGTGAAATTCTAGTAAAACTACCTATACATATGGGTTATTAATACTTAGATGAAAATCGATAGTTAGTAGATGTCTTTATTGGTAGTATATTTGCCATATCGAGTAATTTTTTCACTGGTGTCAAGGCTGAATTTTTTCTACCTTTATGTAGACCTATATAACGTCGTTTGCCGTTTGGATCTTCAACTTGAAGCTATGAGACCGTCACACACTATCTGTTATGCGTACGTAGATCTTTGATGAATCTTTAACGTATGTACCGTATTTTATTTATGTTTATTTGGTTAGTTTAAATGTAGAACCTACATACTTCTGTGTTTTCAATGCGAATAAATTAATATACTCACAATCTGACTACCTCTCTATAACCTGCCAATCATTACTTTTTACCAGGTGTCTCCAATTTTAAAGTTCTATTGAATATTCGTCACCAAAAGATGGTAAAAAAAAGTCAAACACAAAAAAAAAGATTTAAAGTGTACATGTTAAAGATTCACGGACACATAGTTCATAGCCTGTATCAGTTCTCATAGTTTATGGACCTATATAGATTTCGATATGGCAAATGAACTTCAGTTCGCCGACGCCTTCATACGCTTAACAAAAGATCGCGAGCCCAGGTGAGCGAGATATTCTATTTTTAGGAGAACAGATGTGTAAGGTTCGTTCCACCGGGTGTCCCTTCAAGTAGACGTTCCAGGGAATTAATTAACAGGGTAAAAATTTATTAATAGGCAAGTTTTCCACCCGGTTTTTACTATAAACTTATACCTGCGAACAAATAATTAGATGTGCTAACCTTGATAACTATTTACCTGGTGGATTAAGATTTCTATTACCTGCATTTAGTACCCGGATACTGCTACTTGCATAACCTAAACTATGTCCACATGGTGTGCTCATGGAAACAAACCGCGCACGTCTACTCGCTAACGTTTACCCCGTACGGATCGAGACCTTTGATTCTTTCCTGCACTCGGCAACAAAGAGTACCTTTAAGGACCGATCGTCGTTGGCGACTGCACCTTTCGACAATTATTCAGTAATCAAAGGTTTTTGTCCGCCTCTTACCCGGGGTGTACAGGTGCAGTGCTGTGCATGGCAGGGAATAGTGAATTTCTTTCCTGTTCCTCCTATTTTTGAGGTCGCCGCCCGCCCCCCCCCCCCCCCCCCCCCCCCCCCCCCCACCCACCCTAATCCATGAATGGGGCGGACAGGGCTCGAGCTCTGTCCGATCCCGAGACTCCCGGTGTCACTACATACCTAAAATAGGTGTGGCAGGTAAGTCAAAGGGTATAGTGAAATCCTGTATCACGGTTTTTACTCCTTCTAGATTCCAAATGCACCCGGTGTCGTGTCAGTCGTCGCCATGGGTACAAAAAATGGCAACTTTGGAAGTACCCCGGGTTACACTACTAACAAAGGGTAGGTTAGACAAGTATTCTAGTATCTCTGGACCTACTTACATTTTGTGTTTATAGTCGAACTAGGTTTTGAAGGACACCGTGGGTTCTTCAAAAGTTGCCAGTCGGAAATTAGGGATAAAGTACCAGGTTAACTCGAACCTAGATAGGGTAAAGACCCGAGTACTGGACTTTACTGTACCTTTTGACTTACCTGCCACACCTATTTTAGGTATGTAGTGCCACCGGGAGTCCCGGGATCGGACAGAGCTCGAGTCCTGTCCGCCCCCTTCATGGATTAGGCGCGGGGTGCGCCCCCTACCTACTCGGGTTTGCACAATGCATAGCCTATCCTCTATAGCCCACTGCAGGTGGACATACCGATGTGTCGTAAGAAGGTCACCCGGGTGGTGCCTATGCCTGCAGGGTTTTATTGATAGTGTCATTCTACAGGTCTAGTTTTACTAACCGATTCTACCTAACCTAGAAGGGTATGCTTCGAAAAGTCCACCCGGGGTATTTACCTGAGGGGTACCTATGCCTGCCGTGGTTTTTTTTAGATGCGGCAGGTAGGCAAAGAGGTCTCGTAAAATCCTAACTCACGGTTTTGTATACATCTAGGTTTAGATTCCACCTGGTGTGGAGTCCTTTGTCACCGCTAACTCACTGAGTGGTAATTTTTAAGGTTTCCCTGTTAACATTGCAAAATAATTAAAAATAAACTTTAGGTTGGACAACTATTACAGTTCTTCTAGACCTACTTCCATTTTATGTTTCTATTCTAAATAGGTTTTGAAAACACCGGGGTGTTTTTCAATAATTACCAGTAAGTAGTTAGAAAGGTCACCATACCAGGTGGACTCTAAACATATAAGAATTCCAAACCCTAGGGCAGGATATTACTCTACCCTTTTGTCTACCTGCCTCACCTATATGTTTTTATGTAGTTCTACCCGGGGTGTGTCAATCCCATTGTCTATTAAGCTAAGGTTACTAACCCTTGTACGGGTAAAAACCTACCTGTCCTACAAAGTCCACCCGGGGTGAGCTACCACCCCAGCAACAGGCTGCAGATTCCGATACCGAGGTACGGAGGGTACTAAGTTCTAGTGAATGTCATATAGAATTACTATAAAATCAAATGGTTTTCAGAGTTTTAGAATAGGCACCCTGTTAGGATTGGCAACCTAGTATCGGCTGGTTTATCTTAGAAGTGCCTTCCCCTTTGCTCAGGCTTATAACCTTCCGGTCCTAGAAATCTAGTGCTTGAGATACAGTTCCAGGTACGTTCATCATGGGTAATCTAATTGTAAGATTTAGTCATTGTTACCCGAGCTAAAATACCCGAAAGGTTAAGTCATTGTCACTCGTACATACTCTATACTTGGCAAGTAATTACCCTGGTGGTATTAGGATGGAATTTACTCTCTAATAGTGGCAACCTAGTTGTAGCATCCACTAGGTGGTGTTAGTTTTTTGGAGGTTTCCATCGTTGCCGAGTACCTGGTCTTATCTGTACCCAGGTGTAAAGTTGGGTAAACTAAAGTTCGACACGAGATTAAAGTAATAGAGATTTATCTAGTCCACCCGGGTACGTCTCTTCTCGACATTAGAGAGTTCCTCTCGCTTACCTAGCCCGACGAAGGGCCTAGCCTAGCCCAGATCTTCAAACTCCGGACCAATATCTACCCGATCTGTCGCACCGACTAGGTTATCCCGAACTCGCCCACCTCCTTAAAAAGTTACTAGACTTGGTAAATATTCTTCTCTGAACAGTACCTTGTCATCCGAATACCGGTTTGACTTTATATCATCTAAAGAGAGGTAATGTGCACCTAACCAAAGTTAGTTAGACTTGACAGGTTGATCACCCGGGGTAATAATTACTTGACTCATTATCTCATCTAAAGAGAGGTAATGTGCACTTTATATCATCTAAAGAGAGGTAATGTGCACTTTTGAAAATACCGGTAGGAAAAAGGGTCGGTTTGTAGGATTGGTAGGTTAGTTTCACTGTAATTCTCATTATCTCTCTTGCTTTCACACGGCCGTATTACCCGTTAGTGTCTGTAAAAAATGAGGATTCCTAAAACTTTCCATCCTCCTTAGTTGCCACCCAGGGTTTACTACCTACCAGATCTAGTAACTATTTACTTACTTTTACTGATAGGTTGGGGGCGTATTTCTTCCATTAATTGAGGACTAACAATGTTGAACTTACTTATTTTACTTATAGGAACGGAGCCACCATCTGAGCATCTTCAAAGTTGTGTTCCAAACCCAAAACTCAGGATTTCCACCACTTTAGGGTTGGATCCCACTGACACCCCACACATTTTTTTTTTTCACTTTTTGTGAACTATTATTGTTATTATTTTATTTTTGAAACGTCAGGGGGTTCTTTAAAAGTTGCCATCTGCAAATTGGTGATGAAAAAGGTTACCATACCAGATGGACTCTAAACCTAGATGAAGGAAAAACCCGAGTACGGGACTTTACTCAACAACCGTTTACCTACCTACTATCGAGGAAAAAAAAAAAAAAAAAAAAAAAAAAAAAAAAAAAAAAAATTTACCACACCACCAGGACTCTAAACCTAGACGGAGGTAAAAACCCGAGACGGAGTTCCGTTTACCTACCTACCGTATAGTACTACCCGGGTGTCTCGAAGACATCTTGCGTCATGTGTGTGGTGCGTTAGCTCAGAACGTACGGGAACATAAGGCCTCCGGGTGGAATCGGACCACCTCGCTTCGTAACACTGCGGGTGCGCAACAGATATTGTAGGTTAGGCAGTTCTCCACGTAGAGTGTTCCTGTTAACATGCTGGGTTTTTAGTCCAACTAGGTTTGTAGTCCCCCCGGTGGGGTGTTACTAGAGGAGAGAGAGAGAGAGAGAGAGAGAGAAGGCTTATGTTTTATCTATCTATCCGGAAGGTCAGTAAAGTTCTACTTGTTTTATTCGTCTCCCGAGTTATGTTCTTTTTTTTTACACCTACTTCTATTGTGTATTGTGTATTGTGCTCGTGTATATTCTGGTGGTGTGCCTGGTCTAGGGTCGTCTCCTGTAGATTTCCGGGTCCTTTACAAAAGAATATCTGTAACGTCTTCGCTTCGTTACGTATCGCCATTACGCTACCCACGCTGTAGGCGATGTAGGTAGTTCGTGTTTCGGGGATTAAATTTCGACTAAACCCACGCTGTAGTCGATGTATGTAGTCCGTGTTTTGGGGATTAAATTTCGACTAAGTCGTGAGGCCACCCACATTGGGGTAACCCGGTTTAAGTACACAATCTGGGTGAAAACTCAAAAAAAAAAAATTAGTCTCATCCAAAAGTCGGATACTCTTTTGATTCTGCTTATCCAACCTACTTTATATCTGTGCTGTCACCCGGGATTTGTTGATTACTACCCCAAGGTAGGGTTGACAAAGGATACCCCGACCAGATGGACTCAAAAATTAGTAGTATTAAGGACCCAAAATCCCTATTGCTCTTCGTCACAATGACTACTTATACAATCTAGAATACTTTCAAGGTGTGTACGTTTGCATCCATACAGATGTGAAGGACGGTTAAAGGTAAAAGCTAGGTAGGACCTACTACCGTACAGATCCCATCCTCAGGACTGGAAAAAAGAAAAAAAAAAAAAGAAAAAATTATATTAAGCTAAAACTACTCGTAAGTTGTAAAATCGTGCTTTTTAACACCCGTGAGTCGTTTGTAGGTTTTGTAAAGGTCCGCAGTTTGTAATTCCTAAAACACAGCGGTTTCTCTTACGTTTCGTGGTTCTTCGATGTACTTTGGATTCCACTAAGGCGACCAGTATACGTTCGTAAGGTGGTGTACCTTGTTCTACGTTTACTTCCGTATAATTTTGGGGTTGTACATACGTATCTTTGTCTACTCATACTCTTTATAAGTCTTCGGTTTTTGTTGGTAGTACGGTGATCACAATAGAGTATTTCCCCCCCCCCTTTACATTACCATGAAGTTCGTTAAACGTTTTGTTTTGTACCGTTTTGTTTTGATTTATTGGTAGTATACACCCCGGCTGTTTCCGTGAACTACGTGCTTTTCGTACGGTTGAGTATGATTGAACTGATATTCTACTACTGCTACTGCTACTTCCAGTTTTGTCTTGTTACATTGTGAGAGTTAGTGGGAAGGAGGATTTTCTCGTAGGAAGGCACTCAGAACGTGCAGGAGGTCATCCGACTGTGTTCTGTCAGACCGTCAACGGTGTCTGGTGTTGTCAGACCCTCACCGATTTTTGTCACCAAGGCGTAGCTCTTTTTTTTTCGGTCATAGGTAAAGGGGTTAGTTGGTTGGTTAGCTTTCTTACTTTTTTAATCTCTCTCTGTCTCTCTATTCTTCTTCTTCTTCTTCTTCTCTCCTTAGTATACTATGAGACCGTTTATTTTAAGTGTGTCTAACGCGTTAGGGTGTATAGGTTAACTACCGATAGTTTGATTTGTCGATTTATCTCCAGTTGTCACGGGTTCGTTTCTTTGTAACTAGTTTACCAATCCTAGTAAAGGGTCACCAACGGTAGTTACCACCCCCGACATTGAACCCGACAAATCTTAAAATCGAAGTCCGTATGTATGTACAGTACGGTTTTCGTGGTATTTTAAAGAGGGTTTTCGTTCTAGTTGTCTTTTTTCTTTCGGTCTTTCCGGTTTAGATTTATTTAGTTGTTTAGTTCTACTACCTGAATGTATAACTTCGTCGGGACCGTAACGTGTAGGACATTGTCTTTTTCTTTTCGTGATCAATAGTGTAGGTTAGAAAGACTTATTTAAGTTATTTCGTCTTACTATTGACGTGGGTGTTAGTACTTAAGAGTGACCCCTGAAACGTTTGTTCCGATTAGACCATCCAGTGTAACAGTTATGGGTACCGGCTTTTAGTCCGTCCCTCGAACTAGGTTTGGTGAGTGAAATTTATTTTTACTGTCTTCTGACGACGGTTAGTCCGGGGTAAAGATAACGCATTAACCCTATCAGGGTTTAGTTGACATAGTCACCTTTGTTATAGTTTCTGGGTGAAACGTTTACCCAAGAGTAACAATGTGAACTGCCTGTCCAGTAAGGTACCGACACGTGTTAACCGGTACCGGTATTTTCTATCCGTATGTCGTGTTAGGTTTGGTGGGTAAGACTCATGTCTTAACTGTTGGCGGGTAATGAGTCCGGGGTAAAAATATTTGCGAATGCTACTACGTTGGTTGACTGGTGTATGCGACCAACTAGATTTTATACTAGTTAGGATGGTAAGTCTAACAGAACTAACTACACCTGGTGTAGTTGTCAGACTGTCAGTTAACTTACCCTAGTTGTGAGTTGAATTTAACACCCGACTACCCTAGTTGTTTACCAGTAGTTAAAGTAGTCAAAATGAAGAAAAAAAACAATCAGTACGTTGCGTATGTGGGACAATCGACGCGTTTCGTGGGTGTGACAATCAGTGTGCTACGTGGGTGGCCACGTCAATCACACGGAGGAATCGTAAGCTTGGACTCTGGACTACAACTTTACGGTTCCGCAAGGTCAACCCCATCGTCAGCCTGTGGTGAAAATAAATAAATTAATCGGAAACACGACTCTCAGTACTAAATCAATGATTTTAGTGAAAACATAAAGGGAGTGAAAAAACCGACCGGTGAAAACCCCTTGGTTTCACACAGTATGTAGCAGATTTACTGTGTTTTAACTAGGGCAAACTACCGAATGATTCATTTGAAAGTTGGGCCGGATGATCCGGGTGTACTATCCAGTGTATAGTTTCTACCACACGGGGAATGGAAAACCAACTTTATTCCAGGTTCCTTCTTCCAATCTCCCTTTACTATTTCTACTTTCCACCAAAACCTCGGATCTGTATCCCGACATGTTAACCGGGTAACCCGAACCGGGTGAATTCTACCGATAGTTCGGTCTCCTGATCAGTAGTATGTTTATAGGTGGTAGGTTAGAGTCACCCGGTGGTTGGTGTTGTAAGTGTGATATCCCGGATTTCCGTGTACTCAATAGGGTTTTGGGTGGAACTAATTCTTGTATCCACCCGATGAATAATCCGGATGGCACATCCAACATAAGGTAGGGTTAATTAGTAATCCACTAAAGATTGTACTGTTCAGTAGATCTCGACTTAAATTCCCCAAAATTCAACATTAAATAAAACAAAGCTACCACATCAAATGAACTCAGAACCTGACTCGAACAAAAAGAATATGTTCTACTTTTTATCTATTAATCTGTCTCATCTTTCTTGTCGGTCAAAGTGTTTTAATCAACAACATGTAAAAGGGACATTGTTGACAACGCCTTCTATGTTCAATAACCCTATTATAAATGAACCGGACTACAATCAAATATTTTAAACTTTTTTACGATCGGTGAGAAGTTCGCCTGTGTACGGTGTTTAAAAGTTTTTAGAATTGGTTAACGTCTAATTCCTATTGATGTTGTAAACTTAACTATTAAAATTGGTAAACTAAAGGAAGGATTAAGCCTCGTCAGTTGTGCCTTCCCGCGGCAATTCCACAAATTTACTGGTAAAATGGGAGTTCCCGTGAGTAAAAGTGTTCTTATCGTTGGCGTACTACATCTAATACACCGGGTAGCAGTAGAATGGTTTACTAACCTTAGCAGCCACCTAATCCACGCTGGGCTAGAGTGATCCATACCAGGACGGGAGTGGCACCTCGGGTGGAACTACATACATAACATATAGGTGTGGCAGATAGGTATAAAGGTATAATAAAATACCGTATTGGGATTTTAATACGACTAGGTTTAGAATCTACCTGATTTTTATCCTTTGTTATCACAAACTGGTAATTTTTGAACCCAGTGTTTTTTAAACCTAGTTCGATTATAAATAAAAAAGGAAAGTAAATCAAAAACACTTGAATCTTTTTACAACTTGTGTACCTATATGTTATGTACGTAGTTCCACCGAGGGTGATAATCGTATCGTAGCACAACCGATTACGGTCCCAGCGTGGTTGAGGAGAGGTGTAGAACCCATCATTTGAACCACTCTGGGTGTTACAAAAAAAAAAAAAAAAAAAAAAACACTTTTTAGATGTGGCAGGTAGGTAAAAAGTTCTAGTAAAATCCCATACTGGGACTTTTAGTCCATCTAGGTTACAACTTCATGTGCCTTTTGTATAAAATGCCAAGATTGTAATAGGTAGTAACTTTGGAAGGATCTCGGGTGAATAAATCTAGATGAAACAACAAAGTCGATTACCGAAATTTGTTAGCATGTTTTGCTACCTGCCAAGGCTAGTAGATCATTCTACTAGTTACCCGGCGTGTTAGGCGTAGTATGCTAGTATAAGAACACTTTTGCTCACGGGAATTCCCGTTTTATCAGTAAATTTGTGTAATTGTCGCGGGAAGGCACCACTCGCGAGGCTTAATCCTTCCTTTAGTATACCTAGGCAGTCTTTTACCGACTCGTCTGGGCGGTCTACGTCTTCCGAGACCAGCGTCGCAGGAGGATCTTCTGGTTCCGACTCCGGTACTTTCGGCTCAACTTTTCTTCTGACAGCCTCGACCGCCGCCAGGTCAGCTTTAACTTTTGGCGGGTCAGGGTCAACTTCCACCGTGTTAGGCTCGACCTCCACAGGGTCCGCGTCCAAGTCAGAGAGCTCCTCCGCGACTTTCTCAGAAGCCGATTCCGAGTCAGCCTGCTCTTGTTCCAGCTTAGCGAGCTTCGACGAGAATTCTGCCGGCTCCTCCTCTTTCACTTGGACCGGTTTGAGAACCTCCTCCAGGTCGACTTCAGAAACTGCCTTCAGTTTCCAAACTTTCGACTCAACCCTTTCACTTACACCAGAGACTTCTCAACATATTAGTACCGAAGGTCCTCACGTCCGCCGAACAGGAATTTGTGAAAGGGCTAGAACTGGAATGGGAACAGCTACTGCTACTTCTGCTCCTACTCCAGCACCCTCTTCCTGAAAGATTTCCCAGACTACGAGTTCGACTCCCACGACCCCGGCCAGGTAGACTACGGCGGTTCCTAACTATGTATACATCAAAAAAAAAAAAATCTTCTACATGCTTTGAGGTAAAACAAAGTTATTTTCGGTAAGACTCCGCTTAAAACTGTTTTTGTTTGTAGCATTCATTTCATTTTATGTGTGAATGAATCAGAGATATACTTTAGCAGTCTTTGTAATCAGGTCAGTTCCGGTACACGAATCTCGGTCATCATACTGGAGTTTAGTGACCGGCTCGGACGTAACTAGGCCGACCTGTTACCTTATGCGGCGGATCAAGTGTACTTGCATGATTTCATGATCGCAATTAGGTCGCTTTGGTTACGGACGAGCTAGGTGTTGAAATAACGCTTTTGAAGCAATTTTATTGAATCAATGTCTTGGAATACATACTTTGTATAAGGCCCTGCCCGTTCATGGATAGTAGATCTTCAGATGATCAGCGTTCCACGGATAGGAAAGTGGTCTACCCTCCATGCTTTCGAGCCAATAAGTACAGAGACGACGTGAGCTGAGCACTCTATATGGCCCTTCCCAGTTAGGGCCGAAGACGTCGATTTTTTCTTTGGTACCAACTTTTTTGAGGACTAGGTCACCAGCTCGGAACCATCGTTCTTTTACTCGGGAGTTGTAGTATTGCCTAACTCTTTGCTGATACGTCGCCATCTATACTTGGGACGCTTCTCTTACTTCATCGAGCAGGTCCAGGTTCGTCTGCAGCTGCTTTTCGTTTTGATTGAGTCGGTGTTGACTTGTCCTGCTTGTGGGCATTCTGACTTCTACTAGCACGACGGCTTCGGCTCCAAAAGCTAAAGAGAAAGGTGTTTCCCCGGTTGTGGACTGAGCTGTGGTCCGGTAAGCCCAAAATACTTCAGGAAGTTTCCTCTGCCCAAGTACCCTTTTTTTCTCCGAGCTTCATTTTGAGGTGGTTTTTGATAATCTTATTAATTGCCTCAACCTGGCCATTGGCTTGCGGGTGGTGAGGAGAAGAATACACGTTTTTAATGCCCAAACCTCTGCAAAATTTGTGAATCCTTCGTTGTCGAACTGTCGCCCATTGTCTGTGATTATTGTATTCGGGATCCCAAATCGACACACAATCGTCATCCAAATGAAATTCGTCGTTTTCTTTTTCTGTAATGGTAGCTAATGGTTCCGCTTCCGCCCATTTTGTGACCATTTCCCCGTCGGAAGAGGGCCAATGATATCGACTCCCCATTGAGGGAACGGCCATGGTCTGGACATGGGAGTGAGCTCTTCGGGTGGCATGTGAGGAATCGGGGCGAACCGTTGGCATCGATCGCATTTCTCAATAATCTCCCGGGTGTCTTGCTGAATGGTGGGCCAATAGTACCCCTGTTAGATCACTTTCTGCGCAAGTGCTTGGGCCCCGGAATGATTTCCGCAGCAACCAAAATGGATTTCACGTAGTACGTAATCAGCTTCTTCTGGTCCTAAACAGCGTAGATACGGGAGAGAGAACCCTCTTTTGTAGAGGACCCTGTCAATCAAAGTATAACGGGCTGATCTATAGCAGATGCGCTGAGCTTCTTTTTGGTCGTTGGGCAATTCGCCTGTTTGTAAAAATCGGATGATGGGATCTCTCTAGCTTGGGGTTGTCGAGACTGGGCAAACTTCAGTGAGTTCGTTTGACGATATGCTTCTTTGCGGGAAGAGTTTGATGGGTATCATCCTACTTAGCTCGTCATCTGCTGACGACGCTAGCTTCATGAGAGAGTCTGCATTCGTATTTTCATCTCTCGGGATTCGAATAATTTCATCTCTTGAGTTTTCGCTAGATATGCGGACATTTTTTCTTCCTTTTACTTGATATTCTTGCGGTCACTTGTCCGACCACAGTTAAGAGTCGCTGTGTATTCTTATGGATCGGATTCCTATTTCGGAGGCGAGGCGGAGGCCGACTAAGAGGGCTTCATACTCGGCCTCATTGTTTAAAGCTCGGAATCCAAATCGGAGAGCATATTAAATTTTGACCCATCCGGTGAGGACAAGACGAGGCCAACTCCGCTGCCTTGTGAATTGGAAGATCCATCAACGTGCAATAACCAGACAGGTGTGGCGCGATTATTCTCTGGATGCTGGCCGGATTTGTTGTTGCCCTGAATTTCGTGGGGCTCGATTAGCTCGACGATGAAGTCGGCCACGGCTTGGCTTTTGATTACCGTTCGAGGTCGATACCGTATGTCGAATTCGCCGAGCTCAATGGCCCATTTGACGAGACGACCCGAGGTTTTTGGATTTTGCAGCACCTGTCGTAGCGGTTGATCGGTCAGTACAGCTATCGGGTGTGCTTGAAAGTATGGCCTCAACTTTCGGGCTGAGGTGATTAATGCCAGAGCCAGCTTTTCTATTTTCGGATATCGTGTTTCCGAGTCGAGTAGAGCCTTGCTGACGTAGTAAACGGGTCTTTGTGTTCCATTGTCGTCTCGAACTAGTGCCAAGCTAACCGCTGCTGGCGAAACCGCTAAGTACAAGAGCAGTTCTTCTTTATGCGCCGGTTTGGACAACAAGGGTGGAGAGCCGAGGTAGGCTTTTAGCTCGACAAGAGCTTGCTCGCATTCCGAAGTCCAAGTCATCTCCTTACATCTACACAGCTGCTTGAAGAAAGGAAGACATCGATCCGTAGCTTTTGAGACGAATCTGTTGAGTGCTGCGATTCCTCCTATGAGGCGCTGGATCTCTTTCACTGTGCGAGGTGAGCCTATGTCGAGAAAGGCTTGGATTTTTTCGGGATTGGCCTCAATTCCTTGCTGATTTACCATGAAGCTGAGGAATTTTTCCGAGCTTACTCCAAATGCGCATTTGCTAGGGTTGAGCTTCATACGATACTTCCTCAGTATTTTGAACACGGTGCAAAGGTCGTTGACATGGTCTTCCGACTGCTTGCTTTTGACGAGCATGTCGTCTTCATATACTTCTATAGTCTTGCAAGTTGATCCACGAACATCTTGTTTACCAGTCGTTGGTAGGTTGCTCCGGCATTCTTGAGCTCGAAAGGCATGACCTTATAGCAGTAGAGGCCCCGATCTGTGATGAATGCGGTCTTTTGCTTATCGGGAGCATACATTTGGATCTGGTTGTATCCGAAGTAGGCGTCCATATAGCTGAGAAGCTCGTGCCCAGCAGTTGCGTCAACGAGCTGATCTATCCTTGGCAGAGGGAAGCTGTCTTTAGGACAGGCTTTGTTCAGGTCAGTGTAGTCCACACAGACCCTCCATTTCCCATTGGCCTTTTTGACGAGGATGACATTTGCCAACCATTCTGGATAATATATTTCTTGGACGAATCCCGCCTTGCGTAGTTTCTGTACTTCTTCTTCGATTATCATGTATCTTTCCGTGTTGAAAGAACGCCTTTTTTTATGGAGCGGTCTAGTGGTCGAGTCGACGTTTAGCCGGTGGACCATTATCTCTAGGCAGATTCCGGGCATCTCTTCATGGGACCATGCAAAAACATCTACATGCTCCTTCAAAAAGGTGGTCAGGCTTTCTCGCACTTCGTCTTTCAAACACGACCCGATCTTGATAATCCTGGTCAGATAGGTATTTGACAAGGGAACGTCGACCAACCCCTCGGCGGGTGACCCGCGCTCCTTCTCTTCTCCTCTCGGGTCCCAGGAGGATGCGTGAGAGACGGTTGATATCGCGCCCTTATTTTTCCTTCGTAGGGAAAGTTCGTAGCAACGATAGGCTTCCTGCTGGTCTCCTCTGACCACGCCGATTCCTTCGTCAGTTTCGAACTTCATTGCTAGGTGATATATGGAAATGGCGGCTTTAAGAGTTCGCAGGATAGGGCAGCCAACGATGGAGTTATAGGCAGAGGGAGTATGTACGACAAAGAAATCAACCATAATTATTTTCTGGTTAGGTTCTTCCCCGGCTGTAACCGGCAGAGTTATTTCCCCTTCGGGCATAATGCTGTCCCCTGTAAATCTGGTCAATGCTGTTTTAAACCGGCCTCAGTCTGGATCGGTCGATCTTCATTTTCTTAAA
This sequence comes from Liriodendron chinense, assembly GCA_003013855.2. Lineage (NCBI taxonomy): Eukaryota > Viridiplantae > Streptophyta > Magnoliopsida > Magnoliales > Magnoliaceae > Liriodendron > Liriodendron chinense. The sequence continues at coordinate 9,877,459 of ML058333.1, forward strand.
AGCTGAGGTGTACAAGATGTCAGCCGAGCTCCCTGTGTCAACCATCATCCTGTGGAGTCTCTTGTTGGCGATCACCATCGAAACCATCAGGGAGTCGTCATGTGGGTGTACGATTCCTCGGGCGTCCTCTTCGGTAAACGTTATTGCTCGTAAGGTCACCTTTGCGACCTTTGCAGGTCGGCTGGTGATGTTCACCGAGGGCTCCGGTTGGGATGTTCTTCCTTGCCGTACATAATTTTTGCGGGAGTTCCCGGAATCTCCAGTAGTCGGCCCTCCGAAGATCATGTGGATTTCTTCTACAGGATTGTTACTCGGTTCTTCAGTCAGGTCTGCAGCTCGACCTTCGTCCCTCCGGCTATCTGAACGCTGAGCGATGTAGTCTTTCAAAAATCCCTGCTGGATGAGGGCCTCTATCTGTCGCTTTAAGTCAAAGCAATCCACAGTATTGTGACCATGGTCTTTATGATATAAACAGTATCTTGATTTCGATCTTCTATTGAGGTCGGTCTTTATCTTCGTGGGTTGTTCGAAGGTGTGCTTGCTTTTTTCTGCTAAGGGCACTTGTTCGATGGTTTTGTTGAGCAGCGTGTATTTTTCAAAACGTGGCGTTGGGAATTTCGTTCCTCGGGTAGATCCATTCTGGGCTAGCGACCTTTGCTCTGATCTGTGTCTTTTTGAGCTGCCGCCATCCTGACGATCCTTATTCTTGGCCGATGGTTGATGAGCGTTGACCAGTTCCTCGGCGTTGATGAGCTTGGCTGCCGGATCCAAAAATTCTGCCACGGATTGAGGTGACTCTTCCCCGACAAACTAAAGGAATCTTCGGTCACGTAGTCCCCCGATCATAGTGTGTAACAGTACGTCTTGTGAGAGATTTTCGATTTGTACGGCTTCGGAATTAAAACGCGCGAGGTAGTCTTTTAACGACTGCTCCTCTTTCTGCTTGATCGCGGTAAGGTGAGTTGAATGCTTCCTCGGGTCGGTGCTTCCGATGAACTGAGCAGCGATGACCCTGCTCAATTGGGAGAACGAGCTGATTGTCCTTGGTTTCAAATTACGAAACCAAGTCCATGCTTAGCTCGTCAAGGACAACGGAAAAGCCTTACACATAATGTGCCCGTTGGCTCCGAGGAGTTCCATTCGGACTTTGAAATTTTCTAAGTGCTCTACCGGATCTCCTATCCCCGAATATTGCTTCAACTGAGGAACTTTAAATCCTTTGGGAAGGGGCTCTTCACGAATCTCGTCGGTGAACGGTGATTCAGATGAGTTGACCAGCGCGTCCACTGCGATTGGTGCTCGGGCTCGTTGTACTATTTGGATATCGCCCATTTGTTCCCGGAGTTCTTTCAACTCGGCTTCCAGCGGACTTAAATTGTCGTCTACCCGGTCGCTGGCTTCACGATCAGCCCGTTCATGTTCGAGACGAGCCGTCCTCCGTTCCTCAAGCTTATACCGTAGATCGTCGGCAGGCAAGTCTGCTGCTGGTCGGGACCTTGCTCCGATTGATTGGCTGGCAGCCTCATTTTCTTCGACCGGAGTGGGCTGTTGAGAACGTTGTGATGCCCGAGTTTGGTGAGAATGTTGGGATTGTTGAGGCTGGGGGTGAGTACGTCGAGGTCCTTCATGGTCTCTGTTATTTAAAACTGTCGGGTGGACCAGACCAGTTAATAGAGCCTTGATTTCGTCCAGCCTCTAGTCCACGTAGCCGAATTGTTCGTCAACGCCTCCTAGCTTTTGGGTGACTCCTCCCACTTGTTCTTCGAGAAGCGACAACCTGATTCCTCGATTGTGAGGCCTCTGTTATCCCCCCTGCTGAGCAAAACGAGGAGAGTTCCCACCGAGCTGGATGGCGGGGGTGTCGGTAAACGATCCTTCGTTCTCGGAGATTTGATCGTCCAAAGGTCCGGCGATCGCGGGTGCCTTCCCTTTATACTTTCTCTTTCCAGCCATGAAAATGTCGAGATTGTCTTAAGCGATTGAGCGAGAACACGGACTTCCTGGCTAAAGGAAGAAAAAGCGTTTCCCACAGACGGCGCCAATCTGTTTATACTGAAAATTAGTCAACAGACGAGATGAGGTGACCTCCAACTGGTCGACAGATGAGATGAAGTGACTTCCAACTCGGACGGATGGATGCAATTGATCTCCAACAGGTGTGCGGTCTGGATCTCAACCGAAGGTTTCTTAAATCCTGTAGAGCACAAAAGAAAGCTAAGGGAGGTGGCTGAGATTCAGCCGTTAGCCCTCCGATGCCTAAGTTAGTTGGATCTTCAAAGATTGAATATCTCCTTTTTGATCATTTTTTGTGTCATACCTTGATTATGGAGAGAATGCGTCAATTTATAGACTTAACCTGCAGAGTTGGGTTCCTATTTTGAAGCTGTGATGTTCGTAGAGGAAATCTCAGCTCTGAGATTTCCTAAGCTGTCCCGTGATTTTTGGAGAGAGTTGGTTGGGGATTCTCTAGATTCTTTTCCTCTTATTATGCGCAAGCTTAAGATAAGAGATTTACGATAACGGAATCAGCTCGTGAAAATGAGAGAGAGAGGTCGGCCTTATGAGGTCATTTTGGAGGAACGCTCCTTCATTCAGAACTGGGTCGAACAGACCTGCCGACCTGCTTTCAGGTCGTATTGTCTAGGTCTCAGGTCAGATCGGGGCTGAACAAGCTAACCCAGATCTACTCTGAGGTCAGCTCATATTCTTCCCACAACAACACCTAATCCACTTCCTTTCCCGGTGATAACGGTCAATCGGACTCGGATTGGGTAGTGACCCCTCCAGTACTGAGGTTGGTACTGCTTTGAGCTGTGGGCCTCAAAATAATGTATATATGTGTTTTATCCATGCTATTCTACCATTTTTCTAGTTCATTTCAGGGTATTAGCCCAATAATGAGGTAGATCTAAATCTTAGGTGGATGACAGCACGGAAACAGTTGTGATTGAACACCTACCTTTAAAATATTCACGTGATATGCAAAAGTTTTAGATAATTAAAGCTAATATTTGTGTTTCCCCTTGGTACGGATCTGTGTGGCCTAATAAACAGGTTGAATGACAAATAAGCATCACAATGGCTCCTAAGAAAATTTTAATGGTGGTCGTTCAATCACCAGTGTTTCCTGTGATATGAAGTTTATGGGGTCCTGCCATAAAATGAGCTGGCATACTTGACTGACAGAATGGATATAACAGATGGCTTGCCTATGACCGTGCTATATAGGAGAGCCCCACCATAATATATGTTTTTAGCCCTGCAGTCCACCTATTTTTACATGTCTTTTTAGAGCATGAGTCCAAAATGAGGCAGGTCCAAATCTCTAATATGCTATAGAATAAGAAAACAATAGTACTTGAAGGCTCACCATTAAAACTTCCTAGGATCTACTGTAATGTTTAATTTCCATCCAACCTATCAAACAGGTCACACAGACCTGGATGAAGATAAAGCACAAATATCAGCTTCATACAAAACTTTTGTAGCCCTGAGAAGTTTTTAATGGTACGCAATCAATCACCACTGTTTCCCGGGGCGTGGTTCACATGAAATTTGGATTTACCTCATTTTTTTGCTCATGCCCTTAAATGATTTGAATAAATGGATGGGCAGCATGGATAAAACAAATAAATCAATGAGGGGTCTCAGACCCTCTAGTAGCAACGTCAGGGAGCAATCCAAGGTTTTAGACTTTATACTAATGTAGTTGAAACAAACACATCACGCATTACGTCATCTGCTAACTGCATCTCAAAATTACTGGCTTCAATTCATTTGAGTTTTATTACACGCTACCTGTCCCTCACCCATGGTTACATGAATATCACGTGAGTCTTTTGTAACGTTAAACTCTGTGGGTCCCACTGTGGTGTCTGTTTTATAGGACGCCGGTTGGCTGGTGACAGCTGTCAAAGCTCCATGGGTCCCACCATGATGTATTTATTTTATCCACGCGGTCCATTCATTTGTACAGATCATTTTAAGACATGCAATAAGAACGAGGCAGATAAAAAGCTCAAGTGGACCACACCATAGGGAACAGTGAGGATTGAACATGCACCGTAGGAAAACTTTTAGGGGCACAGAAGTTTTGGATCAGGCTTATATTTATTTTTTCCATTCATCCAGATTTTTATGATCTTATAAACAGGTTGGATGACAAATAGAGATCACTGTGGGCCTTAGGAAGGTTTCAACGGTGGAAATCATTCTCCTCACTGTTTCATGTGGTGTGGTGCAATTTATCTTTTTATCTACCTCACTTTTTGTCTCATGCCTTAAAATGATCTGTCAAAATTGATGGACTGCGTGGATAAAACAAATACATCATGGTGGGACCTACAGAGCTTTGACATCAGCTTGCTGGCTGGTCTTCCCGTCACTAGCGCGTCCTGTTTTATATCCGCGCGGTCTGACTATTCCACCAGCTCATTTTAGGACATGAGCCCAGACTCGAGGGAGATCCAAAACTCAGGCCCACACCACAGGAACGCTGCCCACCGTTGAAGTCTTCCAAGGGTCCTCCATGATGGTTATATATCATCCAACCTATTCATTAGGTGGGCCCCAAGAAGGTTTCAATGGGCAACAATACTAACCGTTTCTTGTGGTGTCGTCCTCATTGGAGTTTGAGCATGCCTGAACATTAAGATCAAGTCCCATCTAAAGTCCCGAAGGCCCACTTTTTAGTGATCCAAACCGTTAATCTTATGTTGCCTACCGTGAAGAGAGATTCTCAAAGTCCCCCCTTTAATTTATGGCCTTAAAACGGACATTAAGAGACTAATACAGCAATGGTCCAGAAAAAAAGGGTTAGAATTTTGCTAGACCGGATCTACTATTCTTGAAGAGTTTTGGGTCACGCCCTATATATGGGTCTACATCAACCGACGGAAGGACGCCACTTGTGCAAATATGTTTTCATCTATGTAACATTATAGGTTGTGATGCTTTGTGCCTATTTGGATACCACCAAATAAGTTATTTTTTAACTTATGTTAAATAATTAAGGCCGTTTGGATTGTAAGTTATTTAAGATAAGCTACTAATGCTTTTAAGCTACTTATCTTGGTTTTTTTTAAAAAAAAAATAATAATAATAATAAATAAAAAAGTTACTTATCTTAGTTTCTACTTATTAAGCAGATAAATATGTTTGGTAAACAGCAATCTTATCAGCCAATAAGTGGATCCACCCTCCATCATTCAAGTATGCTTGGTCCCCTTAGATCCACTCTCCATCATGTGGGGCCAACTTTTGATGTAGACCATCCAGTGGCGGGAACCACCTGATTTATTTGTCTCATCACTCTTGTCCATCCATGTTTTTTCCCAAATCATTTCAGACCTTGGGCCCTAAGGCGTGGTCAACCTCGTGACCGACCCAAGGCTTAAAGTGGGCGCACCAGTGAAAACCGTGGTGATTGAGCACCTGCCATTGAAACCTTCCTTGGGCGCACTATGGCGCGTGTTGGAAACACATCGTCCATCCAACTTTCTAGCCCACTTCAAAGCCTGGGCTCAGATATGAGGCAGATCCAAAGTTCAAGTGAACTGCAACGCATAAAACAGTGAGGTATGATCTCTATCCTTAGATTTTCTGTAGGGCCCACCATGCTATTTCTTTGACACCCAACCTATGGGTATGGCCACGTGGGGTCTAGGTATAGCCAAAACACAAATATCAGCTTGTTGCAAAGCTCAAATGGGCCCCATCTCATGTATCAACGGTGGATGAATTTCCACCATTGAAACACTCCCTGGGGCCCACCGTGATGCTTTCGTTGTTAACAAACATTGATTAAGGTCACTTAGACCTGGTTGAAGTGAAAACATAGATGTTAGCTTGATTTAAAAGCTTTCTAGGGCCCACACCATAGAAAACGGTGGTGATTATACTCTTATTTTGACATCTTCTTGGGGTCCACTTTCTTTCACGCTGGGGGGGGGCTACCATGATGCATGACTCTTACACACACCATCCGGCCATTTGTACCAGCTCACTTCAAGGCACGGGCTCAAAATCAAGACTTTCAAATTTCAGGCGGATCATACCACAGAAAGCGATGCTGGGTTTTACACCGTTGAAACCCTTTTTGTGGGCCCCACTGTGATGTATGACGTCTATCGTTAAACCTGTCCATACGGTCACCTGGACCTAGACGTGGGGGCAAGGACCACAGATGGGGCAGATCCAAAGCTTGATGGACCCCACCACAGAAGCTACGGTGATTTTCTGTACACCGTTGAAACCCTTCTGTAGGGCCCACCATGTTGTTTTTTTAACTCAGAGCTGTAGGAAGGGAAAGAAATAAATATCAGCTTGATCTAAGCTTAAATGGACCCCACCATAGGCAATTACGGTGTTGACTCCCACTATCGAATCTCCTTGTGGGGCCCATAATGATAGTGATGAGCCCTCCCACCTGTTGTTATGGTCACACCAACCTGGGAGAAGAAACAACCCAACCATCAGCTGATCCAAAACCATTGTGGGCCCACCCCAAGAAACAGTGTTGATGGAACATCCACAGCAAGAAATAATGTAGATAGAGCACCCACAATTAAATCTTCCTTTGGGGTCCACCATGATGTTTATTTGCCATCTAGTTGACTGTGAGATCACTCGGGCCTGGTCATGGCCTAGCCACAAAAAGGAAGCAAATTTAAAGTTCAAGTGGGCCCCACCCCCATGAAACATCCGTGATTGAATTTCTACCGTTGAAATTAAACCTTCATGGCACCACCCTATCGTTTATGTGCCACTAACTAGATGATCAGGTCACACAAACCTTGATGAAGAGAAAATATAAGTATCAGCTTCGTCCACAAGCTTCAGTGGACCCCACTCCAGGAGCAGTGGTGATTAAAGGTCCACCCAGACAAACTATGCCAGGTGTGCAGTTGAAGAGAGGCGCGGATCCGCTAGTCCTAGTGGGGCTAGCATAAGGGATGGTTTCAAAGCTCTATGGCCCCCACCATGATATATGTGTTTTATCCACACCCATCCATTTTTTCATTTGATTTTAAGGAATGAGCCCAAAAATGAAACAGATTAAAATATTAGGTGGACCACACCATAGGAAAACAGTGGGGATTGATGCTCACCGTTGAAAACATTTTGGGGGCATAGAAGTTTGGTATCAAGCTGATATTTGATTTTTCCTTTCTTCAAGGTCTATGTGATCTTATCAACGGGTTGGATTGAAAATAGACATTAAAGTGGGCCCTAGGAAGATTTTAATGGTGGACATTCAATCCCCGCTATTTTCCTGTGGTGTGGTCCAACTGAGATTTAGATTTATCTCAATTTTCGGCTTGTGCCTTAAACTAACATGGAAAAGTGGATGGACGACGTAGATAAAACACATACATCATGGTGGGGCCCACAGAGCTTTGAAACAATCCCTTATACTACCTAGTCCCGTTGAAGAGAGTCACCGCCATGTTGGAATGGTGGTGAACCATCACCATGTGCAGTAGATTTGGATGTCGATGGGAAGCGGATTGGCTGGTGCACCCTATACCAGCGACGTTGCTGGTGTGGGTATGTGGCAGACGCTGAGCGAGTGCGCAGTCCTCAAGCACCATGATTGTACAAACGGTTCAAAGAAGATTAAGGCTCTTTGGACCCCATAATAATGTATTTAGTATATCTGCATCGTCCATCTATTTGGTGAGATCATTTTAGGGCATGATTCCTAAAATGAGTCATATCCAAAACTCAAGTGGACCACACCACAAAAGGCAGTGGGGACAATGATTCTCATCGTTAAAACATACCTAGGGTCCACCATGATGTTTATTTTCCATCCAAACTGTTCATAAGGTCACACAGACCTGGATAAAAGGTAAAAGTAAATATCAGACTGATCCAAAACTTTTGGGACCTCTAAGAAGGTTTCAATGGTATATGTTCAATCTCCCACTACTTTCTGCAATGTGGTCCACTAGATCCTTGGATCTGTCTTATTTTTTGGCTCAAGCCTTACAGTGATTTCAAAAAATGGACGGACAGTTTGGATATAACACGTACCTCATGGCGGGACCCACAAAACTTGATGTTGTCACTACACCAGCAACGTGGTTGGTGTAGGGTGCACCAGCCAATCTACTTCCACGTCGATGATGGCTTTTGAATTTTCAACAAGTGGAGAAAAAAGAATTTAAAAAAGAAAAAAAACATATTAAAAAAAATCACTGAAATAGTTAAATAATTTTCAGCAAATTAAGTAGAAGTTACTTATCTGATTGCATTCAAACATGCCCTAAGTTACGTTGTTGATTTTTTTTTTTTTTTTAATTTTTTTATTAGCATGATTGTGAAAGTAACTTAAGTGCTTAAAACTACCTATCCGTAGGTGTGGTTTGGTAAATTAAAAAATGAAGTCTGGAAATTAATTTAAGTGTTGAAAATTTGAAATACTGAATTTTAATACTTATAAGTATTGAAAAATACGTTTAGTAATTTATCTAAAAAAAAGTTATGATATTTGAAATTAAGTACTTTACTCATAAAAAAATCTGTTTGGTAAATGCAAACCATAAATATCTGAAAAATGATCATTTGTCATATTTGCCCTTATTGTCTCAACTTCTATCTTATCTAGAGCATGAGACAAAATGGTTTATGCCATGTCATCAAATTTGGTACAGTTGTGCTCAATTCACATACTTCTATTAAACATAATTCTTCAATATGGACCATGTGTGATATTCTTATTGACAGAATAATCATAACCATCTGATTGGTAGTCCATCCATAATAAGGTCCATGTTGAAAATATTATATCCATGCGGTCTAATTTTTTTTTTTTTTTTTTGGGTTAGTCATGCAACCCGCCCACCCAATCAATCATGCAACACACCCACTAGTGCTGTCAACAGCAGCGTGGATATTTCACCATTGATGGGTTTCGAAACTGAGTCCCCTTGTTGAAACTCCGTAGAGTCTACCAACGAGGCAAGGCCCCGAACCCTCCATGTGATCTACTTAATAGGTTGGATGGAAAATAATCATTATAGCCGGCCTAAGTAAGTTTTTAATAGTCGCCGCTCTACCTATGATTTGGATCGGCATCTTTTTTATTTTTTTTCCTATCCTAAAATAAGTTGGAAAAATAGATAAATGGCTTGGATAAAACACATACATCATCATAGGGCACACATAGCATCATCATATATAGGGTCGGTTTATGCCATCCCCACGCGCAAGTCATACAAGTCCTCGCCATAAAAAAAAAAAAAAAAAAAAAAAAAGGACAGCCCCCTCTTGATGTCTATGTTAAATCCATGCCGTCCTACCATTTTGCCAGCTTATTTTTTGGGAATGAGCCCAAAATGAGGCAATCCAAATATTAGGTTCACCACACCACATGAAAATGTGGTAATTGAATGCCCACGATTAAAACTTCTTGGGGGCCTACAAAAAGTTTTGGATGAAGCTGATATTTGTGCTTTCCCTTCATCCAGGTCTGTGTGACCTAACCAACTGGTTGGATGGCAAATAAACATTACAGTGGACCCTGGGAATTTTTTAATGGTAGGCGTTCAATTACACTGCTTTCACTGTAGTCCACTTGAGATTTTAATCTACTTCATTTTGTATAATACCCTGGAATGATATGGAAAAACTAATGGATGGCTTGGATATACAACACATGCATAAGGTGGGCCCTATAGTCAGGGCAATGCTTACAAATGTGTTTGCAGGTGACACCAAAACCACTCCTACCATAGAGTGGCACTCAGAGTTGGTTTGGGTTGGCGTTGGAGAATTTTGTAGGCCCCACTATGATGTATGTGTTATATCCACACAATCCATCCATTTTGTCAAACATTTTAGGGCATGACCCCAAAATGAGGCAAATCTAAGGCTCTCGTGGGCCACACCACAACACAGAACTACCAATAAATTTTTAATGGTGAGCATTCAATCACCACTGTTTCTTATGATATGGTTCACCTGAGATGTGGATCTGTTTTATATTCGGGAACATGGCCAAGAATGATGTGGAAAAACTGATGAATGACTTGGATATACAACACATACATCGAGGTGGGCTCCATGGCCGGGGAAACACCCATTACAATAATCATAGTTGGTAACAGCTCATCACATCCAGGTGGGCTCAATGGCCGGGGAAACACCCATTACAATAATCATAGTTGGTAAGAGCTCATCCGCTCCATATTATTGGGATTGTGCGTGGTAGAACACGGCGCCTAAGTAGGCCCCACCATGATGTATGTGTTACATCCACACCGTTCATCCATTTTTTCAGGTAATTTTAGGGCATGATCGGAAAAATGAGGTAGATCCAAAGTTCAATTGGACCACACCATAGGAAATAATGGGATTGGACGCCTACCATTGAAATCTCCTTTGGGGTCAAAGAAGATTAATTTGGAACAGGCCGATATTTGTGTTTTCCCTTCATCTAGGTTTGTCTTACCTTATGAACAGATTTGATGGCAGATAAACATCACGATGTGCCCTAGGAAGGTTTCAACAGGGTGCCATTATCCCCATAGGTTCATTTGGTGTGGTCCACTTGGGTTTGGGTATGCCTTTTTTTTCCTCATGTTCTAAAATGATTTAACAAAGTGGATAGATGGTGTGGATGTAACACATGCAGTTAGATCAAGGAAAGCTTGCATGAAAGTTAGAGAGAGTGTAAACTTGTCATATTAAGAAAATTCTAATTCAAAATGACTTACCACTTTCCATGTTAAGTATTAAGTCAAAGGGGGGAGCCTTAAAAAAATTCTTGATTTTTCATTGAAATTCCAAATTAAGCACCTAATTTTACAGGTTTACCAAACATTCCGAAGGGTGGAAAAGCACTGAAAATGGCTGATTTAAGTGATAAGTGGTGAAATTAAGTTTTACCAAATAGGAAATAGTTGTTATTTAATGCCCACTATTAAAAACTTCATAGGGCTACAAAAGTTTTAGATCGAGCTGCTATTTTTTTTTCCCTTCATTTATGTTTATGCAACCTAATTAATATTTTGGATGGCAAATAATCATTACAGTGGGACATAGGAAGTTTTTAATGAAAAGCATTCAATCACCACTATTTCTTGTGGTGTGGTCCACTTGAGATTTGGACTTGCATCATTTGTTGTGGTGTGGTCCACCTGAGATTTGTTTGTGCAACCTCCTTGAGGTTAATTAATTATAGGGCTACGCTGGCCTGGAAGTTGGATTGGCCGGCTTAACGAGCCAAGAATTTGGATACATAATCAATTAGGGCTGATCATACTAACTCGAGAAACTCGATCGACTCAACTCAAAAAAATTGCCTCGACCTAGTGGGACAAGTCAAGCCAAGCTTCATTTAGGAGCTCGAGTCAGAAATCAAGTCAAGTTCGAGCACTGGGTCACTCGACTCGACTCGTTTCAAGCTTGACTCGGCTCGACCTCCACTCGTTTCATATGGATATTTGTTAAAAAAATATCCTAATTTTCTTATTTCTTGATCCCCCCCCCCCAATTGCCGTCCAAGCTTAGGACATATAAAACCCTCACACGTTTAGGCGACTTCTTAATCTTATTATTTTGTTCAGGTAAAAACATTCTTTGTTGAGCATACATGATGGATTGAGTAATTTCAAATAGAAAACATGGTGAACACACAGTGGTTGTGTGTTTTATACGCTGCACAAAACAAGTGCTATAGTGAAAGCATACACCATACACATCTATAAAACAGGGGCTATGGTAAGACCAAACACTATATGCAACTATTGATTGTAATTTTACGAGGGAGGTGGTGTATCTGATCCATGAATTAGCTGGGCCTCATCATGAAGATGGTTTGCACAATAATTAGGGCAGTCCATTCTTGTGGTGAGCTATGCATATATTGTGTTAATCTATGGTTCAGAAAATGTTACTAGTGGTCTGCACTCAATGCGTGTGTGACCTGACCAATGAAAAAATCGATCAAAGCTAGGCCATTTAAATGGTGGGGTCCCACCTATAGAAATACTATTCTCCCCTAATATATGTGTGACTTCATGAACTTAATGTTGTTGACTTTTAATTTGTATTTTGTAGCAAAAAATATAATAAATTGAGGTGGGAGCAAGCTTGACTTGACTCGAAGTAAGCTTACCTTGACTCGATCCACTAGCTCGCCTCGAAAGATTTAGGAAACAAGGCAAGCTCCAATGGTAAGCTCGAGGGTGAGCTCGAGCTCAAACTCGAGCAGAGCACGGACAAGTCAAGCCAAGCTTAGCCCACCTTGACTTGACTCGGCTCGATGTATAGCCCTATACTTAATACATTAGAGGCCATGCACGCCTGAAACATTTCTTCAATTAGCTTACTCTTAACCTTTCCATTGTTGGCATACATGGTAAAAAGAAAAATGCTTAAGATCTTCCAATTTAAGAGATTGTTTGGGCATGGCCCATCCGTGATTGGGCCATCGGATTAATGGCTTGGCTAAACTAACCATGGTACCGCATGAACAAACTCCATGCACAGTAGGGAAGTCCTTGTTCCAACCATGGTAATTACAGTTACAAAAATCACTTTGTATTACTGAAGTACCTGAATTGTAGTGCTCAGCACGTGGGCTTCATGCGGAGTTCACATGCAAAGGTGATGGTGAGGAGGACATTTTGGGGAAAATGATATAAGATGGCAATTATGTTTCAGAAATCTCCACCAGGTTTATGGATCCGGTTCAAGTCTGTAATAAGGCATATGGGTTGGGTAGGGTCCAAAAATTTGGGCCCAATTAGTAAATGGGATGGGCCCAAATCTAGTTTTTGCAAAATTTTCTATTTGAGTCCTCACAAGCCCCAAAGCATGCCTTCTTATGATTTTAATGGGTGGGACCCGATGCCGCCATTCTACCTAAGGGCAGCAATAGGCCGGGTGCCCTGGCTTTGGACCCGGCTTGGACCTGGCATGCATGGCCCGATCAGTTTTCAAGCTGAGTTTGTACTCATTGCCATTTTAGCCAAACCCATTCGTATGTTCATTTGTTATATATCCTACAAATATGCCACATCAATCCTATGTGAACGGTGGGCTTCATCACTAAGCCCACCTGCACAAACATCGCGCCCATCCACTCACCAGGCAGGCTACACCATTGATGGGCTGCGCCTGCACAGCTGCATTGGGTTGGTTTCATCTTTTAAAGGTTGGATGGACAAAATCAGATTCTCAAGGCCAATGCTGGTGCCTTCTCCAAAGCTTTCAGAGAAAAGATTTGATACTCCAGTTAAGTGTGATGGATGATGCGCAGGCACTTAGAAATTGCCTACGTGGCGTACAAGTAATTCAAACTAGACTGTACAAATTATGTGTCTCAGTTTAGATGCACTGTGAACTGGAAATTTATGCTTATTTGATCATCTTAGTGGATTGGTGAGCATTTATTGTACAGTTAAAAATGAAAAATATCCAATGGTGTCTAAGAATCAGAATTTAGGGCCGTTCAATCCATCTGATTTTGTGGACGATGACTCAAGGACAATGGGTTTCAAAATCTGTTCTGTTTAATGTGAGTTAATGCATGCTATGTTTACAATTTTTTAGTGACTGCGTGTATAAAAGTTTATTTCTTGAAGAGAAACTTCTATACTCTAGCAGAGAGTGTGATGGATGATAGCATTTAGAAATTGCACTTGTAATATAAGTAAAAAAAATTATGGTTATTTGATTATCTAACTATCAGATTGGTGGACAATTACCAGACAGTTCAAATTGAAAATTATCTAGTAGTCCTACTTTAACAAGTGTCCACGGTCGAATCAGAGGTTAGGATTCTTTAAGGAAACTGCTTTTAGAATTTTGACTTAATGACAGTTATTTCTACAGTTTAATCGATTTAATTTGAGCATGAATCCATATTTCCCACTTGCATGTTCCTAATCTCTCCATTGATCAAGTGGACCACACTTTCACAAAGAAATAAAGAATATATCTTTATTAGATATTGATTGCCTTTTATAGATTCCATGAGATCTTGTTCATTGTTTGGGAGGCATTTTGCGGGCTTTGTTGCCAAGCTACCATAGCTTGCCTCCTCCTATGAAGCAATGGTGTACATTGTACAAATATTACTCTTGTATGTTTATCTAATAAATAGATTACTGGACAATTTGTGAAAAATATCCAATGCACTTTATTAAAAAAAAAATGTGTCCACAGATCAGATCCTGGGATTGTTCAACCAATCTAATTTTCAGATAGTAATTTAACTATAGTGATTTTCACATAAGTCTTGCACAGTTTGTTGCAAGAAGTGACTGTTTGATTGTGGGCATAAGAAACAAGACCTTGAGTGGCACTCGCATTGTGACATTGCCTTGAACGGTAGGACAGCTGAAATACTTGAGGTATCTTGATTTGTCCCACACTAAAATAAATGAATTGCATGAGGTGACCAGTTGTTGTAATTCTCAAACATTGAGACTCAATGGTTCCGTGGGGCTACATAAATTGCCTAAGGAGATGGGAAAATGATTAACCTGAGATGTTTAGGGGGCATTTGAATCCTAAGTTACTAAAGATAAGTTATTTATGTCTTAAGTAATTTATATTGGTTTCTACTTATTAAGCTGAAGTGATTAAGTAATTTTAAGTAAAAGAGTTACATATAATTGATGATAAACTAAACTTACTTAGCAGAAGTAAGTTACTTATCCATTGCTGTAAATAAATAAATAAAAAAAAGTAACTTATTATGCAGATAAATATATAGACTTAACCTGCAGAGTTGGGTTCCTATTTTGAAGCCATGATGTTAGTAGAGGAAATCTCGAATTCTCTGAGATTTCCTAAGCTGTCCCGTGATTTTTGGAGAGAGTTGGTTGGGGATTCTCCGGATTATTTTCCTCTTATTATGCGCAAGCCTAAGATAAGAGATTTGCGATAATGGAATCAGCTCGTGAAAATAAGAGAGAGAGGTCGGCCTTATGAGGTCGTTTTGGAGGAACGCCCCTTCATTCAGAACTAGGTCGAACAGACCTGCCGACCTGCTTTCAGGTCGTATTGTCTAGGTCTCAGGTCAGATCGGGGCTGAACAAGCTAACCCAGATCTACTCTGAGGTCAGCTCGTATTCTTTCCACAACAGAAGTCCCCCCACTCCCGAGTCTAGCTCGTCTGTCTTGGGAGTAGCTTAATGAAGAAGATACGACGATCCGAATGCCTTTGGATTTTAGTGGCCGTAACGCCGTCATCTCGATGGGCGGGAAGGCGGCATTTAATGCGTTATTAAAAAAATCGAGGCGCCATCATCCGTTTGTACGGCGTATCAGTGATTAACCGGGTATTGTCGAACGGGGGGGGGGGGGGGGGGGGGCACATGTCCGGGGTAGTGCGTTACTTTTTGTATGCTCTAACCGAAAGCTGACACGCGGAGTCCCTTCATTAAATGCGAGAGAATCCTTTAGGGTATAAAACACGGGACTCAGTGAATATCAGAAAAATCTTTTTCTTTTCAGACCTTCCTTCCCGGACTCTTCTCCTCCCTTCTCTGATTCTTCTCATCAAGCCGGTATACCAGCGTCTGGGGTACGCTTTTTCTAACCTCAGAAGATCCTCTTTTCTTCATAATACCTTTCATTTTACCATGTCGGAGACCTCCTGTTCTGATGCGATACCCATGATGAGGTTTAGGGATTCCGAGTCAGACCTGCCACTAACAGAGTCTCAGGAGATGGGACCCAGGGAATCCCATTCCAAGATAGCTGATCCTGTGAATGATGAAGGACCTGATGCTCCTGAGCCAGCAGTTGGAAGTGAAATGGCTCAAAAAGATTCTTTCGAGTTAGATAGTGTAGCCTCGCAGATTACCCAGGAAGAACTAGACGCTGCGAGGAGAACGTTTGGAATTCCCGAATCCATAGGGTTTAGGATCCCGGATCGAGCTGATAAGCCGAGCTGACCTCGCCGGGGGAAGACAGTCATTTCTTTGATGCATTTAGAGGCCGGGCTAAGGTTGCCCCTGCATCCCTTTGTATGAGAGGTTCTCAATACCTTAGGTCTCTCACCGAGCCAGCTACAACCCAACGGCTGGAGGTGTATGGTGGGATGCTACATCTTATGACAAAGGGTAGGGAATAAAGAACTGACCTCGAACGAGCTCTTTTCCATGTATAGCTTCAAGTCTCTGGGAGGTCAGGGACTTTATTACTTCTCTTCTCACCCGGGTCAGGGTGGCTCGATAGTGACCGGCTTGCCATCTTCCACGAGAACTTGGAAGAGGAAATGGTTTTTTTGCATCGGGGGACTGGGAGGCTTCGTCGGATGAGCTTCACCCTCTGGAGTACAGGGTTCGAGCTGACTTTGCTCTGCTAGGTAGAGCTGCGCCCCGACCTTCTTGAGCCTCTAATACTTTTTATTTCCGCTTTCATTTTGTATTCTGACATGCGTCTCTTCGTCTGTGTAGCTTCGGTGGCCATTAGGGTAGCCCTTTCTGCTGTGCAAGAGAGGCAAATTCGAGTTGCCCGAGTTTGTTCCCTTGAGGAGAGGGATTTTCGTAATTTAATAACTGTAGATTCCGTCCTTGAGTCAAGTCAGTTCACGAGTAGGATAATCTTGTTGCACACGTTTTATACGTCGCTGTTCCGCACATCCTTCCTCCTGACATGTTCTTCTACATTCCGAACAGGTATGGCACCGAAGGCGGTTTCAAAGACCCGCAAAATTCCCGCCAGGATTCTTGATCGCGGACAGAGCTCTGCGGAGCCCCCGAGCAAAAGGGTGGCTACAAAGACTCATAGGCAACAACGGTTGCCTCAGTCGTTCGTATGCGAGTCCGGGCAGCCTCTGGGTTCATCCCCGGTAAGGGCTGAACCTTTAGCTGCCCGATCCCCCGTCGCTGAGGTTCCGGTTGTCAATGTACCGGATACCTCGGATTCTCGGGTCGAGCCATCTGCGAGCCGACCTTCAACCCGTGCCAGTTCGTCTGGCACCCCCATCGAATCTACTGAAGTAGGGCCTGCCTGAACTCCTGTTGAAGTTGGGTCGTCGCGTCCCCCTCAAGCTCCTCGGACTGCCCACGCTGCGGCTGTTCGTGGTACTGAGCCGCGAGAAGACCAGGTTGACATGCCTCCGATCACGGAGCAATTTGCGACCTAGATTGACGGTGTGGATGCGTACATGCGCATCAACAACAGTATTCCCCAGGATTTGAGTTCGCTGGCGACGTCAGATCCTGATCAGATGGTGGGAGTAGCAATTGAGAGTAATCTTAGGGTGATCATGGTGCATCACCTTGGAAGACGTGGCAATGTGATCTATGTACAACTGCCATCAAAACCTCTAAATTCACGCGGTGTTGCCCGCCTGATATTTGGAAGCAGCTAATTTTTGTTATTATTAATTTATCCTCGTCAGTGACACACCTGATTAAAGGGTTTGATTTAAGATGCAAATCATGGAGGCTCCACACAAAAAACTTGTGGTCGGCATCCCATCCCCAATGTTCCATTTCGTGTGGCCCATTTGAATTGTGGTTTTTTGATACTTTTCTCTAGGTTATAGAATGAGGATAGAATCTGATGAATGGAGTGGATCTTACATATACAACATAGTGGGCCCCACAAGCTTGGGGTGTTTAGGTGTGTTGTACCGGATTCCGATCTTTGTGGAAACATCAAAGAGAAAACTTATGAGGTATTTAACATGGCTGATCACTTAATAACATAGAGCGGGTCACAGATCTGTTCTTGGCACAGCTAGACTTGTTAAGCGTCTTGAACCATCTCGAAGATAATTGTTTCTATGTGAGTTCCTCTATTGTTATGATTTATAAAAATTTTGAACACTTCTATACCTAGTTCACGTTACACGACTCTCATGATTTGAGGGGATTATGTAGATTTGTGGATTGGTTAGGTGGGATTTGAGGTGTTGAAAAACCAAATCAGGGTACTTTGTCCATCCTTGTCCATGGGAAAATAACGAAAGATATGGATTTCTAAAAATCCTATCCAATGTGTATGAAAAGGAAATGAAGGATGAAAATATGGGAATGATTGAAAATATGGTGGAAAATCTCGAAAAGGGTTACCTATTACCAACCGGAGGATGGCTTACCCGTAACCAAAGCCGGAAATGGGAAGTGTGAAAGCTGTTGGAAGGATGGTAAGGTAAATTCCTACCATAGGCTTTTTGTTGATCTATACACCTTTAGATCCTTAATCTAGCTGATTCATGAAGAAGTTAATTTCGAAAATTCATGAGATGAACATTCACTGAGCACGCTAGGTTAAATTGTTTGAATATTTTTATTTATTAATCAATCAACAGGAATTCCATATGAACACTTGTTATGTTTTGAGAGGCTTAAGGTTTCAACCTCTATCACCAAGTTTTTCTAATTTTTGCACTTACACGTCTTGGAGTGTATAGAAGCGCAGTTTCTGAAGAAGAGTTGGTTTTTGGAGAATAGAACTTGTTTCATGCATGTTTTGCTTGGGACTAGCAAAATGCTAGTTGGGGGTGTGTTGAGCTCTTAAATGTGCATATTCTAACTCCATTTCATCACTAACTATGTATAATTTTCATATTTAAATACTGTTCTAATGCATGTTTGTGATTGTAGGAACGAGAAAGGGACTTCACCAATTTAATACTTAAAAAGTCACTCTGTATATATTGAAGATCAAAAGACCAAGTGTCAAAGGGAGAAAGAAAGAAGCAAGGGAGAAAGAGAAAAGAAAAAGGAAGAAATACAGAAAATTGCACTAAAGACCAGTCATCCGACTGGTCTGCCATAGCCCACGACCGGTCGTCCGACCGATTGGATCACTCAACAGGGGCCCCTTTTCTGCCAAACCTTGCTGGACCAAAATCACCCATTTATGAATGGTCATCCACTACTCAGACCGGTCGCCAGACTGGTCGTTGAATTAAAAATTGGGTTTGAATTTTCAGAAATTTGGGTTTTTGGAGTTTTACGACCGGTCGTCTGCGTAACAGAGCTTGTTTTACAAGCTCCAAATTCTGCTGCGCAAAACGCTACTTTTGCGCATTTTCTTGAAGATTCTACACAACTGGAGCCCGAAATCTATAAAAGGACTCTTATACCTTGTTCCTAGGGTATCCTAGAAGAGATTTACGACGGTAGGAGGCGGCGAAAGTCGGATCCGTAGTTCTATAACTCCTCCTAATTTGTTCTTCTAGTTTTTATGTTTTCCTTAGTTGCTTTTATGTTTCCTTGCATCATGAATGGCTAAACCTCTTCGCTAGGGTTAAGAGGTGAAGCTTGTAGTGAATCTAAGATGTTTTAATTCGTTTGCATTGGTTTTAAGTTGGAATTTTCATTGAAGAACAATGATTTGAAGTTTGAATGAAGTTCTAAGTACTTTCTCTTAATCTCATGATGGCTCATGGATGTTTCGAAGAGTTGCTTTAATTCTTAATTGTTTTGAATGAGTCTAGACCTATACGCTTCGAGGAATTGGATTCAATATGCTCTAGACCTTGGATTCTCATGTGGGAATTTCATGCCAAGAGTTCTACTTTTCTGGAATTTCTGTTTATATGTGATTGTGTATGTGATTTGAATAAAGTTCAAATCGTGATCTAGTTATGCTTTATGATAGAGTTTAATGATGATTAGGATTGCGATCTTAACCTATTGGAACTAGGATTGACTTATGCAATTGAGTGTGCTCAAGTCCTAACTTGAATTGATGGAATTATGTATATGAATCATACATATGACAAATTGTTGTTATAACCGCTCTATCATCCGGCTAGATAGGATTTGATTTCGATTCTAGTTGTGTAATTGCGAAACCACAGCGAATTAAGCATCAAGGATTGCTACAAGTGGATCCTTGAACCCTTAGTGCTCTTTTACATTGTTTACATTCACTTTTAGTTTAAAATTGCTATCTACATTCAACTCTAAAATTCAGTTTAGTTAGCTCTCAATTAAAGACAATTGGAAGTGTTTTGTGAAGTCCTACACAAGTCCCTGTGGATCGACCTCGGTCTTACCGAGATTTATTACTACATCGCAACCCTACACTTGGGGAAGCGAACAGAGGACAGTAGCGATCTTTGTGAAGTTTTGACTGTATCCGGCAAGGGATCTAACGGTAGAGAGTGGATCCTGGAGCTTCATGTCATGTTTGTCTTGATCGGAGTTCATTCACGACATATAGGGAGTATGGTGGTGAATCGGTGTTTGTGGGCGATGGCTATGCTCATAAGGTGGTGGGTATTGGTACGGTGCACATCAGAATGTTCGATGGGATCCAATGAGTCCTGGAAGATGTGAAGCATGTCTCAAAGACGAAGATGAATATGATCTCTCTTGGTGCACTCGAGGTGAAAAGGGTGCGTGTTCATCGGCCGCGATCGTTGTTGTAAAGTGATGAAGGGGGCACTCGTGTGGATGAGGGCACGGAGGTGTGGTCATCTTTACAAGTTGATCGGGAGCACAATTCATAGTGGAGCTGCGAGATCGTTAGCGGGATCCATGGTTGCTCGTATGTGGCAAGTGCCTAAGGTCCACATAATCAGAAGAGCGAAAAAGGGAGTAAAAGTGCAAGGTTAGGGTTGATGGTGGCACGAGAAGCAGTGGAGCTAGGATGAAGATGAGATGACGAAGAAGGTGAGGATGTTCTTATTTGACGTTTGAAGCCTTGGTGGAGTTTGTTGAAAGAGCTTTCAAATGGGTCTTTGGATTGTTCACCGATCGGTCATGATCGGTTGGGCAGTGGGGGCCGATCGGTCTTGACCGGTCGGCTAGTATTGAGGCAGACGTGTGCTTCAATTGTATTTCTTCCCTGAACTGTTTTATGGACCGGTTCGACCGGTCAACCAGTTATGCGGTGTCTTGCGGAGCAAGCGGTTTCTTATGCTATTGCGCGAATTTGCTAAGACGTTTCTCATTCGGGGTTTCTTGCTATATATATGGCATGAATTCGGGATTATGAGCAATCCTAAGGTGTCCAAGGTTTCTTAAGTGGGTTAGGAAGAGAGGAGAGAGTTTTGAGAGGGAGAGAGCTAGGGTTTTCTCTGTTTTCCTTGCTTGTGGGCTGTCAATTTCTGTAATCTTCTGTTAATCATAGTAGATCGCTTTGTGTCGTGGTTTTTTACCCGTTGAGGGGTTTTTCCACATAAAATCGAATTGTCTCTTATGGTTGAATGCTTGTGTGGATTGGTTTCATTGTGTTTCTCGTTTGATCTTATATATTGTTGTGGTGTTTGTTCGGCTTCCGCTTCTACTATCGGCGTCCTTATTCCCAACGTTAGCTGCCTAACGCACCCCATCACTTCTCGAAAAGACTCCCCAGACCAACTTTATCCAGGAAGAGGCACCCGCGAATCTCAGTAGGCAGCTCTGCTTCGATCTGGAACAGCTTTTGCCTTTGAGATTTGCTTCCAAGACGCGCCAATCTGTCAGCAACCCCATTGGCCTCTCGTAGCACAAACTGAATCTTGGCTTCCACTTGGTCCAAAAGTACAGCTACCCGGGCTCTCCAATACGAGAACGCCCAACTCGATTCTCTCTTCCTTGCTAAGGCGGAGACAACAGTCATTGAGTCACTTTCTATAACAATGTTGGAGAAACCTTGAGAAATACAAAGCGAGAGGCCCTCTGCCAACGCTTTCACCTCCGCATGCACATTGGATCCCGGCTCATGCCCACCGGAAAAAGTAAACATGAAACCCCTGTGCGCATTCCAGCAAACCTCGCCCCCTCTCAATGGGCCTAGGTTTCTCCTTGCGGACCTGTCAACATGTATCTTCACCCACCCCCGAGGGGGCTTAACCCATTTCAATAAGCAAACACCCTTCTTCTTAGGTAAACATGAGCACGGATCAATGCCAAGCATTTGGAAGGCAAGGTGGGATACCAGGCCACCCTCCTTGGCCGGAGGAAGACTTGGCTCAAAATTATCATCAACCACTGGACATTTCGGATTACCGACGCCGGACACCCGCACTGACCCTCAAACTTCCTTGCATTTCTTTCCAGCCAAATTTCCCAAAAGTTGAGGCTGGGAGCAATCCCTCTAAGCGCCCGACAAACAGTCCACCAAGGAGGCTTCTCTCCACCAATTAGTCTCCCTGCACATGCCCGTCTGCCCCTCGATCACGGCACAACCAGACACGGAGCTGAAGTATGTCCGGACAGCCCCCGCCATTTCACCCTGCACCAGCAGGTGGTCAAGATCCTCCCTGGCCGGTGGAACATCCCCCCACAGCAGACACATTTAGACATAATCGGGATACCCCTCCCTTGAACGCTAACATCTACCGACACCGCCCCCAACATAATTTGCCAAGCAAAAATAGCTATCTTCGGAGGGTGCTTCGGGTGCCAGACTAACCTGGCCGAACCCCTTTTCACCCGAGGAGACCTGAAGATACTCCACACTGACCTCGCAGAAAAGCTTCCGGAGGAAGTATGTGGCCAAACGCAACGATTCTCTCTACTGGAATTACATAGCCCCTCGTCTTGGATATGATCCAACACCTCCTGCGGCAGCATGGACTTGACAGGCTCCTTTAGGTGCAACATATAATCAGGGATGGGGTGAATAGCCCATGCAGAAGTGGGCCAAGCCCACTCCAGTCCACAGTCCAGAACTCAGAACCGCCTGAGCCCACTAACCAACGGACCTGATCCTGAAGGGAGGAGAGCAGCTTACACATAACCTTTCCAGATTGGAGATATCACGTTACCTTAGATGACAATGAATTTGATTTTCCAGGAACTGATTTAATCAGACCAGCTTCAGGCCTCTTTAGATCTAATGGGAATTGTTCTCAGAAGAATTCTCTGATTGCAATAAAACAGGAAAAGCAGGCCTGAATGTTTGTAAAGCCTCGTTCTTTTGATTAACAGAGTTATAGGTGGAATGCTCTCACCTTTCTGAAAAATAAATAAATAAAAATAAATAAATAAAAAAAATTTGAAAAGAAATAAGATTCAGCAATGCCCCTTTATCCAAAAGACCACAAAAGCTAGTGCCTGTTGGGTGGCACCCCTTTCAGTTTTCATTAAAATTCAAGGGGCTGTTGCACTCGTCAGGAACTCTCTTCCATCCCGGTTATCAAAAGAAACAGGCTAGCAAGATGGGGTGATTGGCACACACATTTAAATGTGTTCCACATGTTCAATTTCTGAACCGTTCACCTGACTCGTTGGATGCCTATGTGGGTGACAATGTTTGTTAGATGCCCATGTGAGCTACAATGTTTACTTGAATATTAACCATTGGTTAGCTTGACTCATGCCAGCGCCTGTCAAGAGAAAATGCATTAAAACTCAAATTTACAGTTGGCACCTAAACACGCGCCCTAACCAAATGATTTAGTCTGTGTTTGGATATACAAGTGAATTGAATTGTGATCATCAATGCTGCCCGGTATTCATGATGAGAAAGTAGCCCTCAAGTTGCAATTACATTCCCTTTTAAATCCAACTTATTAAAAGTAACATGATTGCAATTTGCAACCCAATCTCTTTTGAGCGTTAATGCTCAAGGAGTCACAATCTGTTTATTTCCTCCTCATTAGACTAATGTTGCACAATTCAATTCAATAGTGCATCCAAACGCACCCATAGGGCAGCAAAAACAGAAGCAAGCACAGACAAAGAGACCCAAAGAAGCATCATACTTTTCAAATCAACATTCCATTTGCTACTACTTTTCCAATAAATCAATTAATAGAAAATCTACTCAAGAAACTGACTACAAAAATAAAAATAATATATAAAATCCTAGATCAATAAAAATGTTTGAATTTGTGCAAGTTATACAATCTTCAATATGAAGATCATATAGAAGCAAAAGAAATATAATGGAAAGAATGTACACATTGCTGAAACTAATTTCCGAAAAGGTTCTTCTGAAAATTTCTCGACGTCTGTGAATTTATGGGGTTTACTCCAACCTTCTCCTCCTAAGCGAATGACAAAGTTTCCCATCCACATCTGAAGAACTGGACACATCATCCCTAGTTCTTCGAAAGGGGTGAGAAGATGCAGTGTCACTAGCTATGGAAGAATCATATGCAACTCCAGATTCACTACTTACATCAGAACCATAGGCAGTTCCAAGTTCTCCCTCTATCACAGCTATTGTGCTTGAAACAGAGGCCCGATGTTCAATGGGCCTAGATACCTGCGTACCCCGACTATGCGAAGGCCTGGGATTCTGAAGATTTACTGATGAAGATGCAGCAATATGGTTACCACTGTTATCTGCCGTATTAGAAACTCTAGCAGTCCAGGAAAAAGCATAGGTTGCTCCAAATTCTCCATTTATCACAGAGACTGTGCTTGAAGCAGAGGCCTGAGCTTCCACGGGTGTAACTACCTGTGGACCCCGACAATCCGAAGGCTGGGGGTTCTGAGGATCTACTGATGCAGTGGTAGCAAAAGGGTTACCACTGTTAACCACCCCCTCCATCATATTAGAATTTCCTGCATTCCTAGAAGAAAAATTATGAGAAACGGGGACGTAGATACCATCACGTACTGGATTCAAAGGACTGATTCTGTTGTGAGAAGACCAGCTACTCCTCGAGTCTTCACGAAACCCACCTGCATCTGAATTCCCATTATGAGGGTTCAATGCAAGCCCAGTAGCATTTCTAGATGACCTGAAACCCCCCAAGTTGGAACTGCTAACCCTTACCAAATGCCTATGCATTCCCAACTGCATCCTTACACGGCTACCTAATTGCTCATGCCTGTTTATCCAAGGGATAACCTCTTGCATGGGTATTCTTGGCGGTGGCACACTAATTGGCTCGCTCAAACCCTCGAGTCTACACCCACGGGGTCTTGGCGGTATGTTTGAACTCAAACCATCACCACCACACTTCTTCCCAAGCTCATTTCCAGAGCTACGCTGGCTGTAAATGGGTATGATATTCGATTCGGTTACTGCCCCTTTGCACACTGGACATTTTCTCAGTTCGCGGTGGACATGCAGCCATCTGAATAAGCACGGCCAACAGAATAGATGGCCACAAGAAGTCACAACCGGTTCCTTCGCCATGTCCAAACAGATATTGCACTCAAAATCTCCTGCACCACTGCTCTTGCACTCCGTTCTTTCCTCCTCCAATCCCCGGCTAACTAGATTTTTAGCATTTGCTTTCTGGGGTAAGGATTCAACAGATTTTTCAGAAGCCACCGTATCTTGAACAATGTTATCTGCACTAACTGAAGGTGATGCACCATATGCAACTGCCGACTCGGCCAATCTCTGGGAAAAAGTATCTGCAGCTTGAAAGAGCTGTGTTCGTGAAGAACTGTCCGGCACCGAAGCTTCCCCGGTTTGTATGGTTGAGTCAGGCGGACCAGAAGCAACTTCAGTCTGCAAATTTTCACAGTGGTGGTGATCATCATGGAATTGAACAGCGGTCGACAATGGAATATACAACGAGTCTCGGACATGACGATCACCATCTTGAACGACTAAAGCTCCATTTGCTTGTGCGGGTGTTAAAGCCGAAGTATAGGATGGCAAGTCTGGAGCATGATAGACACGGCCATTAGATGGATGAATGTAAAACTGCGAGTCCAGCAAGTATGGATCATCCCCATCCGGGCTTGAAGGATCGGCGTTGGGCTGTTCTGCGGTGGGTGAATGAGAATTGGAGAGACTGGAATCACTGTGTATTTCCATGTTGGTTGAGAATGACGGAGATGGGACATACATGTCCAAAAGCTCAAAGGTCGACAGTGGATTTGGTGTATTCATTCGTTAAGGAAAATAGATCGTGGTAATCCGAGGCCTCTAGGAAACTCGTCAGCTCCAAGAAGGAATGGATTTCTTCTGCCGATGGCTGTGGGGCCGAGGGCGAGATCCAAGCCAAGATCCGATCAACAGTGGATAGGCGAGAGGGGAAGACGCAGAGAGATTGAGATCCGTGATCCTGCTTCCGTTTTCAATCCAGCTGTTAAGAGCAGACGGGCAGTCTGGATGTTCTGAGCCAGAATAAGGGTTTTAGTTCTAGGTAGGGTTTTGGGTTTTCTTTGGTAGATGTGGATAAAGAAAACCCTTGAATCGAAGCGGGAATCGAAGTCGACTGTGATGTAAAGAGAAAGAAACTGAACTTTTATCTCCTCCTCTCTAGAATCCTAATTGTATTCGATTTCTAAAAGGTGACCGTGTCCTTCCTACGCAGGTTGGCGTTGGAAAAGCTCTATGGGCCCACAATGAAGTATATGTTTTATCCACACCGTCTTTCATTTTTTCAGCTCATTTTAGGGCCCGGTACGAAAAGATGAAGCAGATCCAAATCTCATGTGGACCACACCACAGGAAAAAGTTGTGATTCAACGCCCGCCATTAAAACTTCTCAGTGGCTACAAAAGTTTTGGAACCAGCTGATATCTGTGTTTTCCCTTCATCTAGGTCTGTATGACCTTATCAACAGGTTTGATCGAAAATAAACAGTCGGCCCTAGGAAGTTTTTAATGGAGGGCGTTCAGACACCACTCTTTCATTTGGTGTGGTCCACCTGAGATTTTGATCTGCCTCATTTTTGTGATCATTCCCTAAAATGAGCTAGAAAAATGGATGGAAGGCGTTGATAAAAGGAATATATCATGGTGGGACCCACATAGTTTTTCCATCACCGACCAGCATGGACGGGGTACTCTGGTCACTGCGAATCGAGTCCGGGTTGATTGGTCTCCGAGGCGCGTTACCCTACAAGTGCTACACGTAGGACCCACCAGGGAGTTTGCATGGAATCCAAACTGTCCATCAGGGTCTCCACACCATGATAGTTGAAAGCCCGAAAGAACAGGCCGATCCAGCCATTATGTGGGCCACGGCATCAATTTATATTGTTTTAGATGATTGTTCATTGCTTTCTATATATGGTGGGGCCTATACGAGTATATCCGGTCCAACCCGTGCATTACATGAGCCCTACCATGATGATGTGATGCCCCAAAATCAGAGGCTTATACAGTTGTTAGCTAGGTGGGCTCCGGCATAGGAAAAAAGGGTCAACCGTCCAAAAACCTCCTACGCTGGGTGGTGGCCAGCTGATGTTGGATCGGTGTGATTTCTATGGCACTGTGTTGTGTGTATGCCGTCCAACTCGTTCATGATGATGAGAGCCACACAATGGACATTAATTAGAAGCCACCTATAAACCTAGTGGCCCAAGTCATGGTTGGATCAGTCTGATTTTTAAGTCGTCCAACTTTCATGGTTTGGCACCCTTTTGGACAGTTATATGGCCCAGGGCTTTCAATGAGTAGATTCGTGTGATCAGATCATTCATTACCAGGCTGATTGGGTTTGTCTCTTGCTGGATGGATGGATTAGATTGCACACACGTGTCTTACCTGCAAGTGGGTTAGAAAAACGGAAGGGGATTGCGTCTTGCCCCGCCTGGACGATAATCCGTCCAGGGGCCCACTGTGATGTATAGGTTTTATCCAGCCCGTCCATCCATTTTGGCATATCACATTATGGTATGAACCAAAAAAATGAGGCAGATCCAAAGATCAAGTGGACCTCAACACGGGAAGCAGCGGTGATAATGACACCCACCATTGAAACCTTCCTAGGGCCCATCGTGATGGTTAGTTGCCATCCAACCTGTTCATAAGGTCACATAGACTTAGATGAATGGAAACCACAAATATCAACCTGATCCAAAACTTCTGTGGCCCCCAAAAAGCTTTCAACAGTAGGTGTTTAATCCCCACTGAGTGGTCCACTTAAGCCTTGGATCTGCCTCATTTTGGTTTCATACCCTTAGATGATCTGAAAAAAATGGATGAATGGCCTGAATAAAATCCATACATCACGGTGGCCCCAGAGAGCCCTGCCTGGAGCCACATACCTTCAACCCATATTCTACAAGGACCTTCGGAATAACTAGGGCTGTCAAAGGGGACCCTACCCACAGGTTAACCTAATGAAATCAACCTGATTTTAATGGGCCTGAGTCTCATGTATTGTACTTTCAAGAAATCAGATCAGGTTCAGGGGCTCTGTGGGGACCGGGGTGATCTATATGTTTTATCCACTCCATTCATCTATTTTGACAGATTATTTTAGGGCTTGAGTCCAAAAAAAGGCAGATTGAAGGCTCAACTGGACCACACCACTCCATTCATCTATTTTGACAGATTATTTTAGGGCTTGAGTCCAAAAAAAGGCAGATTGAAGGCTCAACTGGACCACACCACTCCATTCATCTATTTTGACAGATTATTTTAGGGCTTGAGTCCAAAAAAAGGCAGATTGAAGGCTCAACTGGACCACACCACATGTGCCAGTGGAGGTTCATGGATTGAGCTCTTACTGTTGAAAACTCGGGGAATGCCCTCCTCGCCCCTACGTGGCTCCACCCCTGGGTGTCGCCCATGCACGGGGAGGCCCATCAGATAAAAGGTTTAGACCACTGCCATGTGACTTAAAATTCACCGGCTACCATGTCAACTTACAACCAGAGAGAGAGAGAGAGAGAGAGAGAGAGAGAGAGAGGCCAATACATGAGGACGAATTGGAAGAGGTGTTTGATTTGGATTTGGATGGTACCAGCAGTAGGACCTCTGGTTCAATCCAGATCAGGTGTTAAAAATCTAAAGGCCCAGCCCAAACATTTCAAAGTCGGGTCACATCCAACCCACGCCCAGCCCATTGACAATCCTAATTCCTAACTATCGAGGAGCGGCGTGATGCACAGGTGCACTTGCATAAAGACATCATAAACACATAAAGCTCAAGCAAGTACATGTGGTTTAGCAGTCGCTGCTTCTGAACCAATGTTTCGATATTGGCCACACTTGCATTATGGAGGAATGCCAATACCATTCCAGATGAAGGATCTATTTCTTTGTGCACATATGGTCCACTTTTCCATGGATAGATTACGATCATTCAAGTGGAATACACATGCATGGTCACCATCCAAATTTGGTCGCAACATTAACCATTAAAAAAAGGCACCGTGCTCCAAACATCAGGCTTATCCTAGGTTCAGGTGGATTACATTAATCTCAGGCATCTGATTGTTTGTGGCCCATCCCATAGATGCTGACAAGTATATATAATAGCATCTGTTGTTTAAAAACAAGTTAAATTATTTTTTACTCTTTTTATTTATTAAAACCCCCTATCTTTCTTTTTTTTTTTTTTTTTCTGCACGGTAAAAAAAAACTAGAAAAAATTGCGGCCAAACAATTATATTTACTGTTTAATTATTGTTATCCACTTATTATTATACGTGCAGTTACAGATATACCCCAAAGTTTTTATTTATTTATTTATTATTTTTTTTAGCTTTTAAACTTTTCCTCTCTCTCTTTCCATTTCAAAAGAGCCCCAGGTGATGGTGTTGGTGGAGACTTCAAACTATGCAGAAATAGGTTCACCGACCGGTCGTTTTTGGGATGATTTGCATAGCGAGTCTCTGGACAGTTTTCATAGGTTTTAGACTGATTTGTAGGGGTCTTCTATCGATTTTATTTTGAAGTTGAACAGGTCAATTTTCAGCAGAACTCTCTGAACAGATTTGCGCTACGTCCGACCAATTGACCATGGGCTCCGACCAATCGGCAGGCATGGCTGTGTTATGTATGGTAACGCAATTTTGCGTAACTTGTTTCTATTTTCATGAATGAGTTAATATAAACATCTCCTAAACGTGTTTAGATGCATTTCAAAGACCGCTAAGGTGTCCTAATTTGAGGTTAGGATTTGGGGAGAGGATTGTGAGGTTTAAGAGTGCTTTATTCATCTTTTGGGCTTTGCTTGTGGGTAGATTTATCTCTGTAATCTTTTGATTCATAGTACAAGTGTCGCTTTGTGCTGTGGTTTTTTCCTGCAAGGATTTTCCACGTAAAATTTGGATTGTCTTTGTGTTGATTGCATGTGTATTGTGTGGTAATTGTTTGAATATCTTTGGTGCTTCCGCTGACCAATTTCTCTATCAGAGATATCGTTGAGAGGTTGAAGTAGAGAATTCTGAAACGATCTCATGGCATCGAGCACGAAGTTCAACGTGGAGAAGTTTTTCGGCAAAAACAACTTTAAATTATAGAGGGTGGAGATGCGAGCCATTCTAACTCAGCAAGGGGTTGTGAACGCCCTTGGAAAGTGACCGGAAGGCATGGATGATGGTAAGTGGACTCAGATGGAAGAGAAGGCTATAACCTCAATACAATTGTGCTTGACGAATGACGTCATCAATCACATCATGAGGGAGAAGACTGTTGTCGATATATGAAACAAGCTAGAGAATGTATACACGAAGTAATCTCTAGAGAACCGCATGTATCTGATGATGCAGCTCTTCATTTTGAAGATGACTGAGGGGATCGATGTAGATGACCACATCAGTACTTTAATAAGCTGATTTACAAGTTGCTTAATATTGGTGAACAAATGAAGGATGAGTATCAAGCCTTGATCCTGCTGAACTTGCTTCCTAGTTTATATGAGTCGCTCAAAGACTCGTTGTACGTGGGGTAGGAATACAATCAACGTTGAGACTATAGTCTCAGCCTTCCAGTCGAAGGCAATGAGACAAGCGAGTGGTGACGCTAGTTCTTCCTCCGATACACTGGTTATGAGGGGAAGAAATTCGAAACGGGGTGAAAGATCGTCTTGTTCTTAATCCAAGTCCAAGGCCAAGGAAAAAAGAAAATTGAAGTTGCACCAAAAGGATGATCCTGACCATTAATTTATGAAACTGAAGATGTAATGCATAAAAATGTTCCTTCTCAAGGTTCAAATTCAGCTAGAAAAAGGATCAACTATCCCGAGGATAGGATCTTTCAATTTGGCTGATTCATGGATCATCCACCGTATACAGTGGGGGCCATCCAATGAACAGTTAGGATCATAAAAAAGTGTTAAATATTATTATTACATAGTGAAGATGGATTAAAAGAGCAATTTGTCCTTTGGGTCTACTCCCATCTTAGAAATATCTTGGGCAGTTGTTATAGCTTACCTACCATCTCTGCCAAACATGGTTGATTTTGCCAGTTGAGTTTGGACTGCACACTATTTGCTTTTAGCTGTCCATTCGATGGCCACTAATTAGATGGTTGGTTCTGCTTGATTAGTGATATCCACATATGTGGCCACAATTTGGGTGGACTGGACAATAATATATGTGTGCGATGTCTAATTAGGCAATTTGATAACAGTCAAAGATGCTAACATGATTATGCATCAGCACGTCAGTGGGAGTACTACTGATGAGATCCTCCACTTGAGGGTACACCACTCACTGTACTCCCATTTTCGTTTTGTGCAAGTGCAGCCCATGGATTCGTGATCCAGATCATTGGTGCGCTGCGTTGTGCTGCACGTTGGATGGTCTGCGCTATCAAAGTCCCAGACCGGATGCATGATCCATTCAACCACTGATCTATAGGAACTTCATTAAAGTTGAAAGGGGAAAACTGCTGTATTTTTCTCTTGATTTTCATCACCAGGCCACAAAATAGAAGTTATGGAAGTGATTTGAGGCTCATGCTTTGCAGTAAAATTCATTCAATCATATAATGCATGTAGTCATATGAAATATTTTTTTTGAATGGTAATACTTTTACTGCTATAAAACAGAGAGATAACACAAAAAAACAGAAGAAAAAAAAAACAAAAAAGACACAGAATTCTTGCTTCTAAAGGTAAAACAACAATGATAAAAACAACGGTAATAAAAATAATAACAAGAATAACAACAACGATGAGGATGATGAAAAAGTCTTAATAGGATTGAACTCTGCCAATGGTGGGTGTCTCTATTGCTTTCTTATATTTAGTTCAAAATAACCCATGACAACCACATTGGTGAAAGACATCAAATGATCGATAACACAACTCTTTTTTCTAACCATAGCTAGTAATAGTAGCTCAACAATTATTGAGGTAATTAAGATTAACCTTCACCTAATAATCGAGCCCTATTTTGTCTCTCTCCATGTATCCCAACGCCAAGAAATATCTCTCGGATCACTTGCATTTCTCTAACAACCTCTGTCATCTCCATCCGTTCTCTCGGTGATTCTGTGGAACACATCACTCCAATTCGAATAACCGAAACCAAGAATTCCTGAATTCTACCTCTCATGGCTCTCCTAATTTCGTCATTGTCGAAAGATTCATCATCTGAGAGAAGACGCGGATCGGCAATCTCCATCACTCGCTCTGGCAAAGCCATATTAGCAAATTGATGAAGGCTGAGACTGTCTGTAAACATGACATCGGTAGGTCGCTTCCCTGTTAACAGCTCCAACAGAAGGATCCCATAACTGTACACATCCCCTTGGGTAGAAGCATTGCCACCTAGACCGTACTCTGCAATTCATACATCATGAGGGAAAGTGATATGGGAAAAGTTGCAGAGGCTAATACAAAATTTAAATTAACAATAGACAAAATTTAAATTAGCAATAGCAGATTTTGTAGCTTATATTCATAAAGGCTCCAATCCATAGCGCTTCCATAATCAAGAAATTACTAACATAACCAGAACATTGTAGGAATTATAGCCTTGCAGGCCTGTTACGATTGGTGGATATGTAAGTGTTATCACCTGCAATCTTTTTGGAAGGTGATTATATTTCACTAATTGCATGCCATTAAGGTAAAACAAAGAGCCGTTTTGATTTTTGGTTTCATAAGTGAGCATTTGGAAACCCAAGAAAATTGATGCCTTGCAAGATCTCTCTCTCTCTCTCTCTCTCTCTCTCCCTCCTCTTTTTTTTTTTTTTTTTTTGGAAATTGTTATTATATATTCAAAAAGGCCCAAAGCAGGGGAAACATATATACAAACGCCTGAATAAACAAAAAAGAAAACAACATAGCCCTCCCATTCTGGAATACCCCTCCAAAAAAGATTGGGATACCCCTATCATATAGACCAAAGGCCTCTAAATAGAAGACTAACAAAACACAAACTCTAGCCATTACCAGTTTCACAATAACAGTCGCCTCTCCTGGCTTAATTATAGAAAACCTAAAAAAAAAAAAAATCAATCCAGCAAATGATCAGATGAGGAAGGATTCCTAATTAGTTAGAAGACTTCTAACCAAAAGCTTTATATATATATATATATATATATATATATATAATTAAGATGTCTTCTATTTTCCTATTTATTTTTTTGAGGTTGAATCATTCGGAGTTAAAATTGTTAATCACCAGATTAATTTGGTGGTCAATAGACTAATTTAAGCTTCGTATAATGGGGCTTAGTTACATAATAATCAGGACCACTTTTGATGCATGCAACCCTTTATACCGTGTCATTTTATAGTTTTAGTCTTTCCATTTTCTTCGCTGAAAGAAAACAAAATATGAAGGGTTTTATCCTCAAAACAAAATAATAAT
The DNA here is from genome assembly GCA_003013855.2 of Liriodendron chinense. NCBI lineage: Eukaryota > Viridiplantae > Streptophyta > Magnoliopsida > Magnoliales > Magnoliaceae > Liriodendron > Liriodendron chinense. Next base: position 9,910,796 of record ML058333.1, read on the forward strand.
ATTCATAGTCGCAAAAATCTACTTAACCGTCTTCCCCACAGATGTAGTCATTTCAATGACAGACCATATAAATTCTATTGTTGTCTTTTTAACACATTTTCATTGACCTTATAATTGTGACCCTAGAATTGTGAGCTTGCATAAAAATTTACAATTAAAACGTATTTGTTTGAAAAATAAGAGGTGAAAATGAATTGGGACTTTACCTGGGGCAACATACCCAATTGATCCTTTTATTGCAACTGAGCTGCTTTGGTTTTGATAAGAGTTGTTGTTGATTCCAGGAAGGATTTTCGTCAACCCAAAATCACTAACACGGGCAGTCATGTCATTGTCGAGGAGAACATTGCTCGGTTTTAGATCACGATGAACGATTGGTGCATGGCCATGGTGATGAAGATATTCCAATGCAGAAGCCACATCGATGGCTAAGTTTAGCCTTTGAATAAGGTTCAAATTCCGCAATTGATGCTGCCCATTAACACTTGGATGCAACCATTTCTCCAGGCTCCCATTAGGCATGTACTCAAAAACTAGAGCTTTGAAATCATTACCTTGGAAATCAATGCTGGAACATGCAGTTAAGATCTTGACGAGATTCCGATGTCGAATATGTCTCAAGGCATTACATTCAGCTGTAAAACTCTTTAACGCACCCCGTTGTTGAAGGCTGAGCACCTTCACTGCAATAATCTTCTCATAGCGATCCAAAACTCCTTTATACACTGAACCGTAACTTCCAACACCAATCAAATTCGCTAAAGAAAACCCGTCTGTTGCTTTAAGGAGCTCTTTGTAAGAAACCTTTGAATGGGGGTCATCGAGGGAAGATGTGGAGGAAGATTTCTCTCTTGACTTTCTTATCCAACAAAGACTAGCATACGAACATGATAACAGAATTAATAAAAGGCCCAAACTACTCACTGGAATTATGACCTTGAGACGAATAGACTTTCCCCCTTTCTTCGAAATTTGGTTGGAGCATGTAGGCAACTGAAATGCTGGAATGCCCCCACAGAGATTTTTATTTCCAATGACTGAAACAGCACTCAGGTTTTTGAAGATGCCATCTTTTGGTAGGTCACCCTCTAGATTGTTGAACGACAGATTTAGGGACTGTAAGAATACAAAATTTCCTAAATATTCTGGAACATAACCAGATAAGTTGTTACGTGACAGATCTAAATCTTCGATCCCTCCCAAATTACTTAACGATGAAGGAATCACTCCTTGAAAGAAGTTACCCTCCATATAAAGCTCTACCAAGTTACGACAATCGCCAAGCATGGTAGGAATTTCGCCTGACAATTTGTTCTCCGAAATATCCAACCCTATGAGATTTTTCATGCTACCCACTTCTGCTGGTAGAGACCCAGTGAAAAAGTTACGTGACAAGAGAAGGTAGGACAATCGGTTGGAAAGACCAAGAAGAAACTGTTTGGGTATACTACCGATGAGATTATTTTCAGCAAGGAATAGGTCTTCCATGTGTTTCAAGTTTCCGAGGCTTAAAGGTATGCTTCCATGTAAATCATTGTCATGTAAATGGAGTCGGCTCAAATAAGTGATGTTTCCTAAAGAAGCTGGTATTTCCCCTGAGATTTTGTTCGAATGCAATGACAGCTGCTGGAGATTTTGCAACTTTCCAATACCGAACGGAATGTGACCGGCTAAATGATTACGGGCCATTACCAAGACATTCAAGTTTATTAATTTCTCAATTCCTATTGGGATGCTTCCATATATTTCATTCACCGCAAACCACAATTCCGTGAGTCGAGTCGAGAAATTGGCAATGGAACCAGGCAACAAACCACCCAGTTGATTCAATCCAAAGCTTAATACTTCCAGACTGGTGCAATTTGTGAGAGAAGTGATGAATCCCAAGTCATCCTTTTCACCCCGACTGCCTAGCTGATTAGACTCAACATTTAGCTGCATCAGACCGGCCGTAAGGCTTCCCAAATTTATAGGCACCGGTCCACTAAAACTGTTATTAGGAAGTTCAAGTACCAGAAGGCTTGATGCATTTGCTAGTGAAACTGGTATCGGACCTGTAAATTCATTTAAGCCCATGTAAAGATTTTGGAGGTTGGGAAGGGTGAGTCCTAAGTTCCACGGGAGGATTCCACTCAGTCGATTTCCTACAACTGAGAGGGTAGTGAGGGAAGAGAGGTTGTAAAGTGAGGGAGGAATCTCACCTGACAATTGATTCAAACCGATTCGAAGTATGTTTAAGCTCCACAGTCGGCCTAGTTCGTTTGGGATGTTTCCTCCCAGACTGTTTCTGGTCAAAATAAGAAGGGTGAGAGATGAAAGGTTCCCAATGAATGGTGGGATTCCCCCTTTCAGATTGTTAACGCCAACGTTCAAAAGACGAAGCTTTGACAGAGAGCCGAGCTGAACGGGAATAATACCTTGGATGTTGTAGTTACTGTTTAAATCGATAGCTTCAATTTCCGAACAGTTTATTAGACTGGTCGGAATTTCTCCACCAAGAGAATTATAGCTGAGATTCAGATACCGCAACCGGAACAAACGGCCCACTTCCTGTGGGATTCTGCCATTTAATGCATTGTTTGAGAGATCAATTACTCTAAGGAAGCTGAGATTCGCTGTGGAAGAGGATATGTGGCCCACCAAGCGACGTCCTGTAAGGTTCAAGGCCGTGACCCTTTGATGATGCCTATTGCTGCAGGTGACCCCACTCCACTCGCAGAAATGGAGTGAATGGTTCCACGAGGAGAAGACATTGAGAGGATCTCCATATATTGCATTCTTGAAGGCAAGCAGAGCGAGTTGATCCGTTTCATTCCGCATGGTTGCAGTGATAACAGCAGCTTTGGATTCTACCAAGTACATCCAAGAAACCAAAGAAAGTGACAGCACCACCAATAAATTCATCTTCTCCAACTGCAAAGAATAACCAGACACAAGCAAGCAAGCAAGCAAGTGTTGGCTTTACAAAGCCTAAGGAGAAATTCTAAAACAAGTAGGAAGAAAAAACAAAGTACTCTATTGCTGAATTTTGATTGAGTGTGATTCAAATGACTACACATTTCACCTATTTATAGACTCTTAGATAGACATAACTCATGGGCTGTTACAAGACTCTTCATTCTCCTAGAGGTCACATGTTACAACTCTTTCAATGAGACCCTTGAGAATATCAAAGGTTGCTGAAAACTGTTGGGTCATTGTTTGCTGTAATTTGCTAAAACTGTTGAGAAATTGATGATGCAACTGTTGAGAAACCAAAGTTTTATGTAACAGCTGCCTTTTGGTTTGCTACTTCCAATACTCCCCTTCAAACCAAAACTGACTTCATTTCAAGCATTGATCTTAGTTGTCTAAATGCATCAGTTGGCAATGCCTTGGTGAATATGTCAGCGACCTGTTCAGTAGTGTGACAGTATTCCAATTTTACCACTTTCTGCTTCACTTGATCTCTAAGAAAATGCTATCGAGTATCGATGTGCTTGCTCCTTCCATGCTGTACCGGATTTTTGGAGAGCTCAATTGCTGACTTGTTATCCACATACATGATTGTGGATCCTTCTTGCGGATGCTTCAGTTTCTTTAGCAAATTTCTCAACCAAATCGCTTCACAGACTGTAAACGATGCTGCTACATACTCTACTTCACATGTGGACAGGGCGACCACACTCTGCTTCTTTGAATTCTATGAGAAAGCAATCATTCCGAGATAGAATACATATCCAGTGGTGCTCTTTCTTTCATCTTGGTCACCTCCCCAATCACTGTCTGAGTATCCATACAGCATCGCTTCATCATCGTACGGATAGAAAAGACCGAATTGCATTATTCCTTTGACGTACCTGAGGATTCTTTTTGCAGCTAGCCAATGTGATTCTTTTGACGCTTCCATGTATCTACTTAGAAGGCCAACACTGTAGACGATATCCAGCCTTGTGATTGTAAGGTACCTTAAGCTTCCAATCAGACTCTTGAATAAAGTCGAGTCCACGCTTCTTCCTTCTCCTTCTTTTGTCAGCTTCAGGCTCGTTGCTACAGGTGTGTTCACGGCATTGCAATCGGCCATCTTGAACTTTTCAAGTAATTCCTTGGCATACTTTTTTTGAGATATATAGATGCCACCATGTTGTTGCTTCACTTCGATGCTTAGAAAAAAAGACATCAGACGTCCATCGGTCATCTCGAACTCCTTAAACATGACCTTTTTGAATTCATTAAACATCGGCTGGCTGTTCCCTGTAAACAGCAAATCATCAACATACTGTCATGCTAGGAGCATCTTGCCATGAACATTTTTCTTAATGTAGACTGCATACTCATATGGACATTGGGCGAAGCCGTTCTCTTGAAGATAGTTGTCAATAGGTGTATTCCAAGCACATGGAGCTTGCTTCAACCCATAGAAGACTTTCTTCAGCCGGTACACCTTATGTTCCTCCCCTTGCATAACAAACCCTTCAGGTTGGTCAACATAGACCTCTTCTTCCAGAATTCCATTTAGGAATGCATATTTCACATCAAGTTGGTAGATCATCCAACTGTGATGTGCTGCAAGGGAGATAATCATTCTCACAGTGTCAAGGCAAGTAATAGAAGCGAAGACTTCTTCATAGTATACCCCAGTACTTCTGTTTGTATCCCTTTACTACGAGTTTTGCCTTGTAGCGATCGATCTCACTATCAACATTTTGCTTGATCTTGTATACCCATTTGACGCCGATAGCTTTCTAGCCATTAGATATGATGCAAAATGGATCTTGTTCTATCGTTGATCAGAGATTTCTATATGAAAAATACGAATCGGAGTTTGAGCCACTGGTTTATCCCTCCATCGAATCAAATTAGCCAAAGGCGTGCGTTCATGAGCCCATGCTAAAGTTTCAATCAATTCCTGCCAATATCCACGCCAGGAAATTAAGAACATAAATCCAGTAGCCCAAACAAGATGCCCAAATAGCATAGTCAGCTCCCATGCATCATTCTTTTCAATGGCATGAATTTCTTATTTCATAGCTATTCTCCAACATTATTCTTTTATAGCCTCCTGGAATGTCAGAGGATCATGATCTGCATACAAGCAGAAAAGATTAACTTCTTTAGTTTGCTCATAGATGTCACTTAAGCTTCTCATTTTGATGGATGCCATGGGTGAGGACGAGCTGGCCGAATTTTGATTTGATGGAGTACTTTCAGGACTTCTGTGGACTGATGATGCAACCGAAGAAGGTGTTGTGGGCGTTTTCTCTTGACGATCATGTCTTTCTTCCTGTTCTTCTGTTTCGACTTGAATATCTTTGGTCGATTCTTCATCGTTCCATTTCCAAGCTTCTTCCTCACTGAAGACCACATCTTTACTTACCACTACTTTATTGGTTAGTGAATTGTAGAGCTTGTAGGCTTTAGATTCTTCACTATAACCGATGAAGATGCATTTCTTACCACAATCATCAAGCTTCCTTCTTCTTGCTTCTGGAACTTGAGCGTAGGTGACACACCCAAAGATCCTTAGGTGCGCCACGCTCAATTTGTAGCCACTCCATGCCTCTTATGGTGTCATATTTTTTAAACTCTTAGTTGGACATCGATTGAGCAAGTAGGAAGTATATGCAACTGCCTCTGCCCAAAAGCTCTTTGGCAAGCCTTTCTCTTTTAACATGGTTCTTGTCATGTTGAGAATGGTGCGATTCTTTCGTTCTGCAATACCATTTTTCTATGGCATGTAGGCTGCAGTGTGCTGCTGCTTGATGCCTTGTTCCCTGCAATAATTTCGAAATGCATTTGAGGTGTACTCTCCACCTTTGTCAGATCTGAGTACTTTAATTTTGTAGCCACTTTCAACTTCAACACGAGCTTTGAAAATTTTAAAGATAGAGAAAGTAAAAGATTTTTCTTCGATAAAATACACCCAAAGTTTTCTGCTGAAATCATCAATGAAGGTAATAAAATATACCCAATATTTATTACCTTCAAGAGAGGATGCTTCAAGTGGTCCTACAAATATCAGTGTGAACCAACTGCAATGGTTCTTTTGCTCTTTTGGACACTCCACTTGGGAAGGAGTTCCTTTGTTGCTTGCCGAGTGTGCACGCCTCACACACATGTTCTGGAGCTTCAATAGCGGGCAAGCCCTGTACCATGCTTAATGAAGACAATAGTTTTAAGCCGCTGAAATGGAGATGCCCAAAGCGAAGATACCATCTCCATGAATCATTTTTCACGTTTCCATATAGACACTTCTCAATTTTTGTGTTGATTTAGAGTGGAAACATGCAATTCTTCGCCATTTGGACTTGAGCTACAAGTCTCCTGTGTGCATCTCTTATAGAGAGAGAATAGTTTTCCATGTGTATGACATACCCCTTCTCAAGGAGTTGGCCAATAATGAGGATATTACTTTTCATGTTTGGTACATAATATACATTGGAGCTAAAATGTGACATACCATTCTTCTGATAGATTTTAATTTTTTCTTTACCTTTCACGGGAACTTTTGATGAGTCTCCTAGACTCACGTTGCCACGAGCATCGTCTGCCAGTTCCACGAACAACTCCTTCTTTCCACACATGTGGTTACTCGCACCAGAGTCAAGATACCACACGTCATGTTGATCACATGCTTCTTCTTGTGCAAGAAGAAGTATGGAGTCTTCCTTTTCATGATTTGATGCTTCTACATAATTAGAATGCTCATCTTGATCTACTGGTTTGCTCCAGCAGTCTGAAGCATAATGACCGAACTTGTTGCAGTTGTAACATTGAATATTTTTTGTATTTCCACGACCATGCATGGATCGGCCTCTACTATTTCCTCTTCCACGAAAATTGGTAAATTTCTGTTGATTTTGTTGACAGCTTGGATGATATCCACTCCTTCTGCCTCTTACACAATTGCTAGTGCCACGGCCCCCTTTTTGTGTATGGTTATTCTTTTGTTCATTTAGAGTCAACTTGGACTCCAAGGCATGTTCAAGCATCGGTCCAACATTTTTTTGCATTCGTTACTCATGCACTTGCAACGATCCCATCAGTTCTTCAATGGACAGTTTTTTCAAGTCCTTTGATTCTTCTATGGTCACAACCACATGCTCAAATTTGAGTGTAAGGGATCGCAGTATTTTTTCGATCACCCGCACATCCTCAATCTTTTCGCCATTTCTTTTCAACTTGTTAACAATGATAAGCAACTTTGAAAAATAATCCGAAATTGACTCACCTTCCTTCATGTGAGAGGTCTCGAACTCGGCTCTAAAGGTTTGGAGGCGAACCTTCTTCACACGATCAACTCCTTTGAAGATGGTGCTAAGAATCTCCCATGCTTGCTTGCATGTTGTTGCTTCAACGATTCGTTCAAAGGTGGACTCATCCAACCCTTGATAGACAAGAAACATAGCCTTCTTGTCCTTCTTTCTTTGATCTTTGAGGACCGTTCTTTGATCAATGGTGTAGGCGGCTTCTTGCTCCATAGTGGGTTCTACATACCCATCGGTAACAATCTCCCATAGATCTTGTGACCCGAACAGTGCCTTCATCTGGATGCACCAATTCTCATAGTTGTCTTTTGACAACCTCGGAATTTGGGGCTGAATAGTGGTGGCTATCTTCACTAGACTATGGAATCGGCACCTAGGAACGGTGGCTCTGATACCACTTTGTTGGCTTTACAAAGCCTTAGGAGAAATTCTAAAATAAGTAGGAAGAAAAAACAAAGTACTCTATTGCTGAATTTTGATTGAGTGTGATTCAAATGACTACACATTTCACCAATTTATAAACTCTTAGATAGACATAACTCATGGGCTGTTACAGCGTGGAGACGTGTTTAGAGGGTTAAGAAATGAATGGTAGACAAGAGAGATGTCCAAGTGAGCCCGGCGATGGCCCCATCATTTGGCTCGATGGAGCTTGGTATTAGCATCATTTTTTCGGCCCATGTCTTAAATTGTGCTGGAAAAACAAATGGAAAGGGTGGATTTCTCACAAACATCGATCTTGTGGCCTCACGAATGTTTCAAGTGCGGCTTATAATCCCCACTGTTTCAGGCTTATTTGGCTCACTTTAAGTTTGGATTGACCACTTCTTCTTTTTTTTTGTCCCACGCCCTAAATTTGGTAGCAAAACAGATGGACAGGGTGGATGTCTCAAAAACCACGGTGGACCTCACCTATGGTCAAGCTCTAGACCTAATTGCCCACTAAACCTCTTGTTCGCACATCCATGTGTTTTTTCAGCTCATTTCAGGGGATGGACCCACAAATGAGGTAGATCCAAAGCTCAAAATAGGCCCCATGACGGCCCAAGATATTTCAACAGCGGCCGCTATTCAATCCCAATATTTCCTGTCATGTGGCCCACTTGAGATTCATACCTATCTCATTTGTGGGTCCATCCTCTAAAACGAGTTGAAAAAACACATCGATTGGGTTGATCCGTTAAAAAATCTTATGGCCCCATGAATGTCTCAACAGTACTGGGCGTTGAATCCTCCCTCTTTCCTGTCCGTACAATCAACCATCAAGTGACAGAGGAAAAGGTTGGATCCCACCTAGATCTGGCAAAATTCGACCCGACCCGCTAACCCGAACCGACCCGACCCGGATTTTTCTAGTTTAGGGTTGGAAATTTTGACCCGAATTCAATTTTTGGGTTGACCCGACCCGACCTGGATTTTTATGGGTCGGGTTAGGGTTAAAGGTGACCCGACCCGACCCGACCCGACCCGAATCATATAGGGGTTAAGTAGACTATTATATACTGATTTTCTTATAAGTTAAATAATACATAGTTTTTTTTTCCTCACACACCAGTTGGAAACAGTCCACGTCTGTCAATTTAATAAACATTACGATGGGCCCTAAGACTATTATATAATGATTTTCTTATTAGTTAAATAATACATAGTTTTTTTTTCTCTCACATACCTTGCTGAGAACGGTCCACATGTCTATCAATTTAATAAACTTAATCGATGTGTCTGAAGCATCATCTCATTACTCTTAACTACGTTGATGTTTAAAGAGGTATGCTTTAAATTGCACTCCATTATATCCATTTATTTTTCTCTTTCAATATTTGTCTAATAGAAATACTTTATTAAAATAAAAAAAAAAGCCTTGGTTTATATATATAGGGAAGTGGTGCTATGAGGTCGACCTCATGTGAAGAGCTATGTGGGCCCCACGTGCCAGACATCAACACCGTGCATTTGATGGGTCCCCTTTTAGGTCATGGGATATCCCAAAAATCAGCCGTATACAGAACTCAGGTAGGCCATACCCTCTAAAACCATGTGAAGACATGCCCAAAATATTTAAAAGCACTTGGTGGGGCCCAACTAGGTTTTGGATGCAGCTGAAACTTGGTCTGACCCCTCATCCAAGTGTGACACATACAATGGATGGGCTGGATTTCTGAACCATGTCTCAGTGGGCCAAATAAATGATCATGAAGGTTTTACTGGGCGGATTACCCCTCTCAAATTTTGTCTGTGGTGTGGCCCATCTAAGTCATGGATTGACTTGATTTTTTAAGCCCGTGGCCCACCATGAAATGATGCATCTGACTGATGTGGCAAATGTTTGACACACATCATGGTGGGCCCACACAACTCAACCTCATGGTACCATTTCCCATATATATATATATATATATATATATATATATATATATATATATATATATATATATATATATAGATGGTTTGATTTTCAATTGAATGCTAGTATTATATGCATTTAGTTTAATCTACAAATTAGTTAGTTGATCATTAAAATGTGGGTCAACCCGACCCGACCCGGTTTAATTTGGGTTGGGTAAGGGTTAGGAAAATCCAACCCGAATTCAATTTGGGTCGGGTTAGGGTTGAGGTGGAAATGACCCGACCCGAACCCGACCCGACCCGACCCGACCCAACCCATTGCCACCTCTAATCCCACCCTCGTGTGACCTTATGAACAGGTTGGATGGAAAATAAATATCATGGCGGGCTATCGCAAGGTTTCAACAGCCGGCATCATTGTCCCCACTGCTTTCTATGGTTTGGTCCGCTTGAACTTTGGATCTACCTCAATATTGTTGCACTCATTCCCTAAAATGATCTAGTAAAATGGTGGAACGGTGCAAATATACCACATACATCATGAGATTAGCGTGACCCACAGAATTTTGCCATGTCCACACAGTACCAGCATGGGTGTTGTAAGCATGGGTGTTGTGTTCTACCCTATGCAACTCGAGGTGACTTGTAATGCTAATATAGATGAACATGACACTAAAATCGTAATATGGCACATGGCACTAAGTTCTTGATAAGAGATAACACGAAGATTTCTTTGGCCACTTTGACGGTTGAGCAATATCAGAGTTCCCAAATCATGGGTAGTCTAGAAATTACAAATCCAACTTTCTACAAAAAGGATACATGTGTCACATGAACAATACCCATGGTAAAGCTAGTTACTCCTGATAAAGACCTTGTGATCTAAGTTAAGTCTCAACTGAAACATTGTAACACCTAATAACTAGTTTGGCCCATCTACCTTGGTGTGCTATATGATTCCCACAATCGAAGGTATTTGAAGTACCAAGTAGCAACTACATTAAGTTGACCTAAAATTATGATATACATTATTCAAGTTTATATAAAAAGGCAAATAGCCATCACCACACATGGCGGCTTAAGAGAAACTCCCGTCCATATAATGGAAGTAAGATGTGTGTGCGACCAAAGGCCAACATATGGCAAATAACTAGCCTATATAGCATTGTTTGATAGGCCAAAACTGTCTCTGAGTCCAAATGGTTATTTTCGCATGTATTAATGGACAAGAGAAATGGCTATGAAGATCTTTCCTTATAACGGTTTCAAAGGTTTTTTAAATAGAAGAAAGATCAAAAAGCTTCGAGCCCTCGTCAACCCAACATATATTGTAAGGCCCTGACCTGTGCCCTTCTGCACGCACGTGCGCAATGTTTGGCACCTCGGTAGACTCTGAACTATTTGCACACAGTGAACCCTTAGTGACTTGAACCCTAAGACCCCACCATATCAACCGGGCCATCGCCGAGGTACCACCCGAGCTTTTGTATGCCACCACATTGGTGCGTCGTGCCATGACGAATCCATCACATTCAAGTGCTCATAGTGTCACAGACAAAACACATCCACACATGTATACCACACACATCGCTCACACATACACCAAGTCTGACATGTGTGGGAAATCTCTACCCCTCTCCCATTACATTAATTATCCCCTTATGACACCCCTCTCCCATGACATCACCCCATGTCAAACCTCACTCTCTTCACCATACCTCTCCTTTTCCCTCCCCTCCCCCATACCCTACCATACCCATGACATCTACAACCCATAACCCATTATCCTTCATAATTATCGATTAGCACCCTAATCCTAACCCAACTCAACCATCTAACCATGGTTAAAATCTCCAACGACTAACCATGGTAAGTTCTCTACAAAAAACGCCCCCTTGACTATTTTCCCCATTTCATCACTGAGGAGAGAGAGAGAGAGATAGAGAGAGACAGAGAGAGCTAGGTGGGCAATTCTTAGATCATAACCATTGATCAAGACCATGTAAGTGCACTCCCCCTCAGTTTCCTTATTCCTTTATTTTCTTTGATTATTTTCTTGATGTTTGTAGGTGTGGAACCCCTTGATGGTGGACCCCATATGAAGTTTATGTGCCATCTGGACAATCCATGCGATCAATGTTTTGGATGAAGAGGAGAGAACAAGATTAGCTTTATCACTAGCCATTTTTGGGACCTACTCACCGTTGGCCCCACTGTGATGTTTACAGTCATCCAATCCGTTGATAAAGTCACATAGATCTGGAGATGCATGGGCCGCGCGAAAAAAACAGGTTGGCCCAAACAGTGTGAGACTCACGTTGGCCTGCTATGATGGGTATGTGAAATCCAAACCGTCCAAATCAAGTACCAAGAAAATGACGATCCGTTGTCCATGTTTGAGTCATTGGCTGTATCACTGCATTCACATTGGCATTTTTAAACTATTCAATCGTCTCTGTCATTGTATGTGGAAAAATTGACGACCGTTTGCCCATATTTGAGTCATTGTCTCGACTTGACTCATTTATTCGTCGGGTGGTGCACGCGTAGCGTGTTCTTCTTTCTTTACCTTTTTCCACACGCCTGTGTCTCTTCTGAGGGCGGATTAGCTGTTGTGTGAGAAGAGCTTTGTGGGTGTTATGCTAACTGTGTGAAGCTCATCTTGATGTAGTTTTTATATATCGTCTCCGTTCATCTGTTTTTACATATCATTTTAGGATGTGATCTCAAACACTAAGATGACCCAAATCTCAGGTGGATCATACCACCAGAAAAAGTGATGAATGAGTATTAAAAACTTTTCGTGAGCTACAACAGTTTCGGATCAAGATGATCTTTATATTTTCCCTTCATCCATATCTTTTTTACATTATCAACAGGTTGGATTGCAAATCAACATGACAAAAACCATAAGATGGGCCCTTTGTACTTTTTAATGGTGGGGCACTCAATTTCCACTGTTTTCCATGGTATGGTCAACCTGAGATTTGGATCTATATAATTTTTGGAACCCCATTCTCAAATGTCATGGAGAAAAGGATGAAAGGCATGGATATACAAATTATCATCCATGTAGGCCACAAAGAAGGGGTAACACCCATTAAGCTGTTCCCCGGGTAACACCTAATTCACTCCCGTAGCATCCATGGACTCGGATTATGTACTACCCCCACCAAGACACCTAATCCAAGCCCATCATCCACGGTGAAATAATAGCCATCTGGACTTTTTGGTTTGACTAAGGAGAGCGAAAGTGATTTTGCCTGTCTTGGGTAGTGTGTTGACGTCACCAACTTATGTGAGCTCCACCATAACGTATGCGTTATATCAACACAGTTCCACGTTTAGCCTAAAAATAAGGCAGATCAAAAGCTCAAGGAGATCATACCACGGAATGCAATAGAGATTGAATGTGTGCCCTTGAAAACCCCTTATGGTCACAGAAGTTTAGGATTAAGCTGATGTTTGTCTTTTTCATTCATCCATGTCTGTGTGACCATATGAGCGGGTTGGATGGAAAATAAACATCATGGTGGGCCCTCGGAAGATTTCAATGGTAGGTTTCATTGTGTAATTGTCTCCCATGCTCTCTCTGGTGGGGTCTACCTGAGCTTTGGTTGTGCCTCATTTCGGGCTCATTCTCTAAAGTAATCTCTCATAATAAATGGACGGTGTAAATATAAGGTATATATTATGATGGGCCCACATAATTTAGTCGCGTCAACACCCCAACTCTACGCCAAATGAGCTTTCATGACAAATAGTAGGCATTGAAATTCTCTCACATGGTCATGGTCATGGGGTACTTAAAAGCGAGTTAATTAGTAGGATGGCGAGGGCAGGTTTGATCCGTGCCATTGGGGGTGTCAAGGATTAGCCTGGTTCAAACTCAGCTCTGTCCCAGTCCATACTTTTCAACAGAGGTCTGACCCAACCTGGGCGTATAATTCAAGCCAAAATATTCCAGACCAAGCTCAGCTCAAAAATGTTTGTGCTGGGCCTTAGCCCAAACCTGAAGGTTGGTCTCACTGGGAGAGATGGGGCATGGGTTGGACCAGTAACATCAATGAAGATTTTTACATATTGTATATCTTAGAAAATTGCCTCTCCAAACTTTAAAGGGCCAGGCTAACTGGTTGTTGTAAATGGTCCAAATTCAGCCCAATTGAAAAATGGGCCTCAATTTTAAGCCTGAACCCTGCCCTCCGGCCTGCTACTGCAGGCGAAGTTCCGTCCAATGGATGCCAGGCTGGAAAGCCCGTGGGTCAGCCCATTGGTGTCAGGTTAGGCCCATTTGTGGCCTGACACTAAAGGACTAAGACCCAAGCCCGGTCGAACACAACATGGGTATAGTCAATGGGCTAAGGCCCAAGACCAAGCCCAAAAATATTGATTGGGCCTAAGCTAGTGCACGACCCAGCCTGTCCAAAAAATTGATAAAATGGGTGAGGCCATCCCCTCTTTCTATTTCTGTCCCGAAGCATACTCTAGTTTTAATAGATAACCTCACATGCTCCATCGGAACAGAAGTTGTCAAATTATTATTTTTTATTTTTTATTTTTTATTTTTTTTAATTCTAACTTTAGCTTTTTTCTTCAAATACGGAATGTGTAGATACAGCGTGGTGGGTGGTGAGTAAACTCTATGGGGCCCACCGTGATGTATGTCCAGCTTATTTTAGGGCATGAACCCAAAATTGAAGCATATCCAAAGCTCAAGTGACCACACCACAGTAAGCAGTGGGAATTGAACGCCCACTGTTGAAAGCTTTTTTGAGAGGCACAAAAGTTCTAGATCAAGCTGATATTTGCCTTTCCTACATGCATGTCAGTACGACATTATGAACAGCATGGATTACATATAAACATCATTGAGGCTCCTAGGAGGGTTTCCACTGTCATTATCCCACTCTTTCCTGTGGTGTGGTCCACTTGAGCTTTAGATAGCCTTCGATTTTAGGCTCAATGAATAGATGGCATGGATAATGACACGTACATCACAGTAGGCCATACAGAGTTTACTGCCCACTCTAGAGCGTGGTGAGTTACTCAGCTACACAAACCACAGCCTTCTTTTTCTTTTTAATTGGTGCAGAGCTTGACAAATAGTTGTGTCAATGGGCCGGGTTAGGGCTGGGCCAAGCTTTATCTGAGCCTGGCTGTATCTTTCAACCTAAGTCTAAGTCCAGACCCAATCCACCTAAGCCTGCAACCTGTGTCTGGCCTGCTAGCCCAGCTGGAAGGTGCCTACGTGTTTCAACAGAAGGTCTTAGGTTCGAGTGCTAAGGAGACACACTAACCCCACTGGTGGGTGGGTGCATTGTATGACTAACCGTGTGGTGCATTGCACAGCTAACAGGATAGGTGCATTGCATGACTAAAAAAACCAAAAAAAAAACCTTCAACCCCTTCCCTTCTTTGGGCATCCTTCCTCATTTGCGTCCACAATATGTATTCTTCATCCATGCCATCTAAATTAAAGATCGACACTTGAATTGCCAAATCAACCATTAAAATTAAATTAATCAACCATTAAAATTAAATTATCAATTTAATAGACAGATTACTTAGATCCATCTGATGATCACCATTTGTTTTGTTTCCATTGCATTAATTTTGAGATTATATAATTTCCATAATTTAATTCTAAGTACAAATCTAGAAATATTGAGGCCAAGACTATTGACAGTGAGCAGAGATGGTGGTCTCTACTCACTGTCCATACTTAAAGGCAAGCAGAGCGAGTTGATCCGTTTCATTCCGCATGGTTGCAGTGATGACAGCAGCTTTGGATTCTACCAAGTACATCCAAGACACCAAAGAAAGTGACAGAACCACTCATAAATTCATCTTCTCCAACAGCAAAGAATAACCAGACACAAGCAAGCAAGAAATCTAAAAAAACAAAAGAAGAAATGATAGTTAAGTAGCCCCAATGAAATGCATGACATATATTCCAATTTATACAGCGTGGAGACGTGTTTGGAGGGTTAAGAAATGAACGGTAAACAAGAGAGACGTCCAAGTGAGCCCGGCGATGGCCCCAAGACGTTTCAACGGTGGGGGTTCAATCCCCACTATTGTCTATCGTTTGGCCCAATGGAGCTTGGTATTAGCCTCATTTTTTCGTCCCATGTCTTAAATTGTGCTGGAAAAACAGATGGAACGGGTTGATTTCTCACAAACATCGATCTTGTGGCCTCACCAATGTTTCAAGTGCGGTTTATAATCCCCACTTTTTCATGCTTGTTTGGCTCACTTTAAGTTTGGATTGACCACCTTTTTTTTTTTTTTTTTTTTTGGTTTTTTTGTCCCACGCCCTAAATTTGGTGGCAAAACAGATGGACAGAGTGGATATGTCACAAAAACCACGGTGGACCTCACCTATGGTCAAGCTCTAGACCTAATTGCCCACTAAACCTCTTGTTGGCACATCCATGTATTTTTTCAGGTCATTTCAAGGGATGGACCCACAAATGAGGTAGATCCAAAGCTCAAAATAGGCCCCATGATGGCCCCAAGATATTTCAACAGTGGCCGCTATTCAATCCCAATATTTCCTGTCATGTGGCCCACTTGAGATTCATACCTATCTCATTTGTGGGTCCATCTCCTAAAACGAGTTGAAAAAACACATGGATTGAGTTGATCTGTTAAAAAATCTTATGGCCCCATGAATGTCTCAACAGTACTGGGCGTTGAATCCTCCCTCTTTCCTGTCCGTACAATCAACCATCAAGTGACAGAGGAAAAGGTTGTGAACAGGTTGGATGGAAAATAAATACCATGGTGGGCTATTGCAAGGTTTCAACAGCAGGCATCATTGTCCCCACTGCTTTCTATGGTTTGGTCGGCTTGAACTTTGGATCTACCCCAGTATTGTTGCACTCATTCCCTAAAATGATCTAGTAAAATGGTTGAACGGTGCAAATATAACACATACATCATGAGATTAGTGTGACCCACAGAATTTTGCCATGTCCACACAGTACCATCATGGGCGTTGTAAGCATGGGTGTTGTCTTCTACCCTATGCAACTCGAGGTGAATTGTAATGCTAATATAGATGAACATGACACTAAAATCGTAATATGGCACACGGCACTAAGTTCTTGATAAGAGATAAAATGAAGATTTCTTTGGCCACTTTGATGGTTGAGCGCCACTTTGATGGTTGAGCGATATCAGAGTTCAAAAAATCATGGGTAGTCCAGAAATGACAAATCCAATTTTCTACAAAAAGGATACATGTGTCACATGAACAATACCCATGGTAAAGCTAGTTGCTCATGATAAAGACATTGTGATCTAAGTTAAGTCTCAACTGAAACAGAGTAACACCTAATAACTAGTTTGGCCCATCTACCTTGGTGTGCTATATGATTCCCACAATTGAAGGTATTTGAAGTACCAAGTAGCAACTACATTAAGTTGACCTAAAATGATGATACATTATTCAAGTTTATACAAAAAGGCAAATAGCCATCACCACACATGGCGGCTTAAGAGAAACTCCCGTCCATTTAATGGAAGTAAGATGTGTGTGCGACCAAAGGCCAACATATGGCCAATAACTAGCCTATATAGCATTGTTTGATAGGCCAAAATTGTCTCTAAGTCCAAATGATTATTTTCGCATCTATTAATGGACAAGAGAAATGGCTATGAAGATATTTCCTTATAACGGTTTCAAAGGTTCTATAAATAGAAGGAAGATAAAAAAGCTCCGAGCCCTCGTCAACCCAGCAGATATTGTAAGGCCTTGACCCGTGCCCTTCTGCACGCACGTGCGCAATGTTCAGCACCTCGGCAGGCTCCGAACTATTTGCACACAGTGCACCCTTAGTGACTTGAACCCTAGACCCCACCATATCAACCGGGCCATCGCCGAGGTACCACCCGCGCTTCTATGTGCCACCACATTGGTGGCATGACGAATCCATCACATTCAAGTGCTCATAGTGTCACAGACAAAACACATCCACACATGTATACCACACACATCACTCACACATACACCAAGTCTCACATGTGTGAGAAATCTCTACCCCTCTCCCATTTCATTAATTATCCCCTTATGACACCCCTCTCCCATGACATCACCCCATGTCACACCTCACTCTCTTCAACATACCTCTCCTTTTCCCTCCCCTCCCCCATACCCTACCATACCCATGACATCTACAACCCATAACCCATTATCCTTCATAATTATCGATTAGCACCCTAATCCTAACCCAACTCAACCATCTAACCATGGTTAAAATCTCCAATGACTAACCATGGTAAGTTCTCTACAAAAAACACCCCCTTGACTATTTTCCCCACTTCATCACTGTGAGAGAGAGAGAAAGAGAGAGAGAGAGAGAGCTAGGTGGGCAATTCTTAGATCATAACCATTGATCAAGACCATGTAAGTGCACTCCCCCTCAGTTTCCTTATTCCTTTATTTTCTTTGATTATTTTCTTGATGTTTGTAGGTGTGGGACCCATTGATGGTGGACCCCATATGAAGTTATTGTGCCATCGGGACAATCCATGCGATCAATGTTTTGGATGAAGAGGAGAGTAAAAGATTAGCTTTATCACAAGCCATTTTTGGGACCTACTGACCGTGGGCCCCACTGTGATGTTTACAGTCATCCAATCCGTTGATAAGGTCACATAGATCTGGAGATGCATGGGCCGCGCGAAAAAAACAGGTTGGCCCAAACAGTGTGAGACTCACGTTGGCCTGCTATGATGGGTATGTGAAATCCAAACCGTCCAAATCAAGTACCAAGAAAATGACGATCCGTTGTCCATGTTTGAGTCATTGGCTGTATCACTGCATTCACATTGGCATTTTTGAACCATTCAATCGTCTCTGTCATTGTATGTGGAAAAATTGACGACCGTTTGCCCATATTTGAGTCATTGTCTCGACTTGACTCATTTATTCGTCGGGTGGTGCACGCGCAGCGTGTTCTTCTTTCTTTACCTTTTTCCACACGCCTGTGTCTCTTCTGAGGGCGGATTAGCTGTTGTGTGAGAAGAGCTTTGTGGGTGTTATGCTAACCGTGTGAAGCTCATCTTGATATAGTGTTTATATATCGTCTCCGTTCTTCTGTTTTTACATATCATTTTAGGATGTGATCTCAAACACTAAGATGACCCAAATCTCAGGTGGATCATACCACCAGAAAAAGTGATGAATGAATATTAAAAACATTTCGTGAGCTACAACAGTTTCGGATCAAGATGATCTTTATATTTTCCCTTCATCCAGATCTTTTTTACATTATCAACAGGTTGGATTGCAAATCAACATGACAAAAACCATAAGATGGGCCCTTTGTACTTTTTAATGGTGGGGCACTCAATTTCCACTGTTTTCCGTGGTATGGTCAACCTGAGACTTGGATCTATATAATTTTTGGAACCCCATTCTCAAATGTCATGGAGAAAAGGATGGAAGGCGTGGATATACAAATCATCATCCATGTAGGCCACAAAGAAGGGGTAACCACCCCCCCCCCCCCCCAAACACCCACCTAATTCACTCCCGTATCATCCATGGACTCGGATTAGGGACTACCCCCACCACGACGCTTAGGAGAAGGACAGAGTGTGTGGCACCTCATCACCCGTGGAGAGCCAGTTGGCCCGCACCGATGTGACGGTGGTGCGCTGACAGCCCCGTCACATTGGTGGGGCGGTGGGGGTAGTACCTAATCCGAGCCTATCATCCACGGTGAAATAATAGCCATATGGACTTTTTATTTGGCCACGTAGAGGGGAAGTGATTTTGCCGGTCTTGGGTGGTGTGTTGACGTCACCAACTTATGTGAGCTCCACCATAATGTATGTGTTATATCAACACAGTTTGAAGATTTTGCGAGATTATTTAAAGGCATGAGCCTAAAAATGAGGCAGATCAAAAGCTCAAGGAGATCATACCACAGAATGCAATAAAGATTGAATGCGTGCCCTTGAAAACCCCTTATGGTCACAGAAGTTTAGGATTAAGCTGATAGTTGTCTTTTTGTTTCATCTATGTCCGTGTGACCATATGAACAGGTTGGATGGAAAATAAACATCATGGTGGGCCGTTGGAAGATTTCAATAGTAGGTGCCATTGTGTAATGGTCTCCCATGCTCTCTCTGGTGGGGTCCACCTGAGCTTTGGTTGTGCCTCATTTCTGGTTCATTCTCTAAAGTAATCTCTCAGAATAAATGGACGGTGTAAATATAACTTATGTATTATGATGGGCCCACATAATTTCGTGACGTCAACACCCTAACTCTACGCCAAATGAGTTTTCATGACAAATAGAAGGCATTGAAATTCTCTCAAATGGTCATGGGGTATTTAAATGGGAGTTAGTAGGATGGCAAGGGGCAGGTTTGACCCGTGCCATTGGGGGTGTCAAGGGTTAGTCCGTTGCTAACTCAGCTCTGTCCCAGTCTATACTTTGGAACAGAGGTCTGACCCAACCCGAGTGTACAATTCAAGCTAAAATATTCCAGACCAAGCTCAGCTCAAAAATGTTTATGCTGGGCCTGAGCCCAAACCTGAAGGTTGGTCTCACTGGGGGAGATGGGGCATGGGTTGGACCAGTAACATCAATGAAGATTTTTACATATTGTATATCTTAGAAAATTGCCTCTCCAAACTTTAAAGGGCAGGCTAACTGGTTGTTGTAAATGGTCCAAATTCGGCCCAATTGAAAAATGGGCCTGAATTTTAAGCCTGAACCCTGCCCTCTGGCCTGCTACTCCAGGCGAAGTTCCATCCAAGGCACGCCAGGCTGAAAAGCCCGTGGGTCAGCCCATTGGTGACAGTTAGGCCCATTTATGGCCTGACAACAAATGTCTAAGACCGAAGCCCGGTCGAACCCAACATGGGAATAGTCAATGGGCTAAAGCCCAAGCCCAAGCCCAAGCCCAGAAATATTGACTGGTACTAAGCTAGTTCTCGACCCAGCCCGTCCAAAAAAATGATAAAATGGGTAAGGAGGCCATCCCCTCTTTCTATTTCTGTCCCAAAGCGTACTCTAATTTTAATAGATAACCTCACATACTCCCTCGGAACAGAAGTTGTCAAATTC
The DNA here is from genome assembly GCA_003013855.2 of Liriodendron chinense. NCBI lineage: Eukaryota > Viridiplantae > Streptophyta > Magnoliopsida > Magnoliales > Magnoliaceae > Liriodendron > Liriodendron chinense. The sequence continues at coordinate 9,931,479 of ML058333.1, forward strand.
TTTTTTTTAATTCTTACGGAATGTGTAGATACAGCGTGGTGGGTGGTGAGTAAACTCTGTGAGGCCCACCGTGATGTATGTCCAGCTTATTTATTTTAGGGCATGAACCCAAAATTGAAGCATATCCAAAGCTCAAGTGGACCACACCAGAGTAAGCAGTGGGAATTGAACGCCCACTGTTGAAAGCTTTTTTAGAGGCACAAAAGTTCTAGATCAAGCTGATATTTATGTCTTTCTTTCATGCATGTCAGTACGGCATTATGAACAGCTTGGATTACATATAAACATCATTGCGGCTCCTAGGAAGGTTTCAACTTTCATTATCCCACTCTTTGGTCCACTTGAGCTTTAGATATCCTTCGGTTTTAGACTCAGGCGCTAAAATGAGCTGCAAAAAAATGAATAGATGGCATGGATAATGACACGTACATCACAGTAGGTTATACAGAGTTTACTGCCCACTCTAGAGCATGGTGATTTACTCAGCTACACAAACCACAACCTTTTTTTTTTAATTGGCGTGGAGCTTGACAAATAGTGGTGTCAATGGGCCAAGTTAGGGCTGGGCTAAGTTTTGCCTGAGCCTGCCTGTATCTTTCAACCTAAGTCTAAGTCCGGACCCAATCCACCTAAGCCTCTGCAACCTGTGTCTGGCCTGCTAACCCAGCTGGAAGACACCTAGGTGTTTCAACGGAAGGTCTTAGGTTCGAGTGCTAAGGAGACACACTAACCTCAATGGTGGGTGGGTGCATCATATGACTAATGATGTGGGTGCATTGCACAGCTGGGTGGGTGCATTGCATGACTAAAAAAAAAACAAAAAAACAAAAAAAAAAACCTGCAACCCCTTCCCTTCTTCGGGCGTTCTTCCTCATTTGCGTCCACAATATGTATTCTCCATCCATGCCATCTAAATTAAAGATCGACACTTAAATAGCCAAATCAACCATTAAAATTAAATTATCAATTTAATAGACAGATTGCTTAGATCACTGAAAGTGACTATTTAATCACATAATCCATCTGATGATCACCATTCGTTTTGTTTCCATTGCATTAATTTTGAGATTATATAATTTCCATAATTTAATTTTAAGTACAAATCTAGAAATAGAAATATTGAGGCCAAGAGTATGGACAGTGAGTAGAGTTGGTGGTTTCAACGAGCTTTCTGCCTACATTGAGATCGATGCCAAAATGGTTTTCCGTGCAAGATCTGGATCATTTATCTGGTTGGGTACGCTGTGAACTTACCCTGGCATGGAAATGAGTAGCCCTGCTAATCAGTAAAACACCGATCTGTGTGGGCCACCATGTATCAATGTATATCAAGGGAGTTTAAAATTTGCATGGGAATATATCGGGCGAAGGTGGAGGGACACTCTCATTCACAATAGAAATCGAATTCCTCACAATTGTTATGGGTGAAGTGGTACTCTCTGAAACCCTCGCCAATGCATGATGTGGCGTGCCTAAGGATTTCATACAATCATCACAGATGAGCTTGATTTTTAACCCGTCTAATGTTTAGTGTGGATTTCATACAATCATCACAGTAAGCCCTATAAAAGTCAAGGGTAGAATTCCCTCTTCCAATATTGTATTCTTTGGTGGCTCACCGGAATCACAAGTCAACTTCAGTTTCTGAATTTGGCTTAAACTAGAATTATGCATCTAATGGTCTGAGTAGATTTTGCATAAACATCACAATGGACCTGCCAAAAATAAGTCCCGTCATCCCTCCTTACCTATGTGGAAGTTATTCAAAAAAAAAAAAAATTATAAAGGACACATCTCTTGATTTTGATGAGGTCCACTGCGACATTTATGTAAGATCCACTCCAACTATTAGATATTTAGGCCTAGAGATAAAAAAAAATCGAAAGAAAGAAAGAAAGAAAGAAAGAAGAAAGGCTAGCCTATGATTATGGTGGGCCACAATAAAAGAAACATTTTGGAGAGAAACATCCACCCTTGATTTTTACAGGATCCACCATAATAATTATACAAAATCCACTTCAACAATTAGATTCCATACAAAAAAATGTAGGGCCATGGCCCAAAACTCATGCTCATTCATGGCTCACATGGGCTATACTGATGGACATAGTTTGTAGGGTGAGCATTCCCCTGTGCACTCATGGAGACAATTTGTAGGGCTGATTTTGGTGTCCTGGCTTCATCCTGGTGAGTTACACGCCATGGTAACCCCACACACAACCTTATGGTTGGCATCACATCTCCATTGTTCTCTATGATTTTTTTTTACCACGTACAGGGCTTAAATATGAGCATGGATAGCAAAGAATTTAGTGGGCAGAGTGGATTTACATTAGTGGATCCCATAGAGCTTCGTTGTTTTACACACTACATAAAATAGGTGTTCTATGTATGCTAGTGCCAGCATCTAATGGCTGTTGTCCATGCCATGTTTGTGCGCTGGCATGTCCATCCCCACTAGAGGCTTTGAGCATGAATAAGTTCCTTACGGACCCTTGTAGATTGGATCCTCCAATAATACTGAATACAAAGACTCTGGTTGCTTTTCAAATTGTGCTACCATACGTCGTGCTAGCCAAGACAGTAACCTCTCTTAGTAACTATGGCTAACCGAGCTTCAGGCGGCCCATCCATGAGGTAACCATGCACCATTTGTTCAACCTGGAACATAAAAATAAAAAATAAAAAAATTGATCCGAAACTCAGGTAGGCCACAACACAAGAATCAGCTAGGATGGATTGTCCAACATTTGTCTTTTGTGGAGCCCACTGTGGTGTTTATATGCCATATAATCCATTCATTTGATGTGCCTTATTGGAATGAAAGGGTTATGCAAAAATTCCAATATTTTTGAAGTATGCCAATGTACACCAACGAGTGGGTTGGATGATATACACACACCACAGTACGTCTCACGCGCAATTTAGACGATTTTTTTTTTATTATTATTTTTATTATTTTTATGCTCTACCACCAACGGTTCCCTATCAACGGATTTATCGACCATATGGGCATTCATATTCGACTATTTGGAGCCCAGGAGAATTCAATTTAGCTTACTAAATATGGCCAGTTAGGTGGGGCACATGGGCTTTTGATTTTCCAACTAGAGAGCCCTGAGATGATGTCTAATAAACATATCTTGCATATGAACGGTTAGGTTGTGCATATAGGCTTGTGATATTTTTATCATCGGGCTTGGCAATGTGCTGTGGACTTGATTAACCATTAATGATCAATGGATGTTCTATATTTAGCTCATCTACCCATCATTCCATGTACACATGATACATGAGACAACAGTCAAACTCCGCCAGAGCAAGCTTTTGGATTCTCATCTCCTGTCCCAAATCCAAACAAGGACACAAAGATGAGATGAGATGACCATGACGGCCTTGATCATCATTCTTGGAACTTCAACTGAAAGTATGCTTATCTAGTTCTCAGCTTAAATACAAAATATTTATTAATGCTCGTGTTTGGAGATGTACGCTTCATCACTCACCATTATTCTTTCATACTAATTAGTAGACATTACGAGGCTATCACCAATTTCTTGATGTTCGTGGCTTATTTCACTGCCTTTTCCAATGCCTCATCAATAATAGCAATAGCCTCATCAACAAAAACACCCAACATTCTAGTAAAAAATGCCTGGCACTTCTGCCCGCGGTGAACTTTGGCGCCTTTTCTACCCGTCTTACAATAGAAAGCAAAGTCCTCACAATTGTTATGGGTGAAGTGGTACTCTCCAAAACCCTTCTCGATGCATGAAGTGGCGCGCCTAAGAACTACCTCTGGTGGATCTGATTCAGCCATGGTGCATACCCCAGGTCGGCTGAAGATTAGAACAGCCCGTTGAACAGAGTATTCATGGCGGTAGAGATTATCTCGTTGAAGGAAACAATCTAAGCATGTGACCATGACTCCATTGCTTGTCCCGTTTTTGAAACCTTTACACTTCTTCGTCTTGCAATTTCCAAGGTTGAATCCATTGACAACAGCTTCGACAGGAATCTTTTGGCCACCTGCTGCGGAGAACTGAATGACCATTCCATCGCCCATATATATTCCTAATGACAATAGAGAAGTGATAGTTAGGTAATTAAGCAAGCATTCTAATATGGAACATTTGTGATGACTCTGAGCTTGATATGGAAAACTCTATTGGGCTTTTGCACATCCATACGCCTTCTTTTTTGGGGCAAATGACATCATGTGCACTAGGGATCCACACCATCCATCATGTCCCACCATAGTTTATATATGGTGGGCCTCACTTGTTTGGAAACGTCTCTTCACCATGGTAATCATGCACGTCAGATGAACAGATTGGAAGGCATATATAAACCATGGTGGGCCACAACATGATGGTCGTCTGATACAAATTTAGGCTAATCCACTCACTGGGGTGGGATGGACCAATACAACTGACACTGAGTACTCATACTATTGTCTGCCTTTGATTTGATGTTGGGTCCCATTAAATAGTAAGTGGATTAGCCTAATTTGTATTTATAGATAATCATCTTGGTGTAGCCCACCATCTGCAAGGACCGGGCATTCCACACGTGATATGTTGGCCGGAAAGTGGATGTACCGTAACTTGTGATACAGATGGAGTATCTGATCACTCCTAGAAATTTACCCATGTTTTAGGCCCAGTAGAACTAGAAAATAGAGGCTGACTCGGCTCAACTCGACTGAGTAGTCCCCGACTCTTCTGGTACGACTTGACTTGAGACCGGATGAAATAGTTCCAAGTCACTGAGTCTGAAAGACATGAACGTGGCCTAAGAGTATAAGAAAAAAGGGACCATGATGGGCGTAGAGGGTGCACATCCTCCATGTATAGATGTGATCACCAGGTTTGAGGTCCTCCTCTCTCCGGACCACCTGTCCGGTGAGTGGATTCATCTCTCTCTCTCTCTCTCACTGTAACTCTCCTGTTGGATCGGTATTTATATCAACTCGTGGTATGTTATAATTAGGAATATCTATCAGACCACAGGGAAAGAGAGACTGTAGAATTTCATAAGGAACATTTCCTGTTGTCCATTGATTGTGGCCAAGAATCTCAGTCCTCAATTCCTTCCCACGTTTTGGAAAGTTGAAAGGGAATCGGAATTCAAATGTGGGATAAGATTTGCATCTCACCACTACTGGATATAATGGGACACGTAAATTCATGTGTGGCAGTAGGAGCACGATATTGTGTACTTGGGTTTCCCACCGTCCATTTATGGTAGGCGGAAATCCAGTTCACATTCGTAATATATAGGCTGAGAAATCAAAAGGTGGCAGTGGACCTTGTGGCCTGACCATCCGAACCCGGCTCTGGACCAGGACGGGCTTGGGTCCAGCTTAGATGGCTTTTGATAGCTATATATCGATTCGATCTATATTGTGGAAAGAATCCATGTATGGTAAGAATCATATATAGCTATCAGTCTTATCTTTTTCAGTTTAAGACTGAGCTCAAGTCATTTTAACCCGTCCCAACCTGACTTCATATGTATATGTGTTATATCCCGCAATCTAGCTACCCATGTAGGGTTAGGGCCTGGGCTACTAAACTTGGCCGGGGTATGGGCCCAAGCCTGAAATCTAGGCATGATGCTAGGACCAGGCTGGGCTAGGGACAATGATCGATGGCCTAACGTGGCCCATTAGCCCAATCTAATCATTAAGTGGACCATCATTACGAAGGTTTAAAGACCCTTATTAATTATTTCCTATTGAGGAATCATGTTTCAATGATCCAAACTGTTTGTACATAGTATTTATTGTGGATGGAAGATGGCCACACACACACACACACACACGCGCACACAAAAAGAATCTAAAGTCGAACTTATTAAGACCTTTAATCATTTAACTATTTTCCTTATAGCTAGGGTCGCCCTATAATGGGACCAATCATTAGGGCTAGCATCAGGGCCAAGGTATTTTCACCCTGCTGGGTCTAGGACAGGACTAGTGCCAAGGCTTAAGGGATTAGAGCAAGGCCAGGTCCATTTCAATCCCAACCCTAGTTTGGCCCGTTGCCATCCTACAACATTTTCACCATACACATGCCACATTAGGGTAGCAATGGGCCACAGCCTTAATCCCTTTGGCCCTATCTGGCCATAATTGGGCTGAGAAGGCAGTAGCTCCATATGGCTAGTTGAGCTGCCATGGCCAACCCTTTGAAAGAGAGTGAAATGATCAAAGTTCTGAAGTAAGCCAATCTAAGAATATTTTTTATATCCTTCATGACAATAAGATTAATCATGTAAATATTTTAGATCAATGACATTGAATCCAACAAGCATCTTTAAACCATTCATGCACATTTATTGCGGACCCATGATAAAGTGCCTTTAAATTGTCCTTTCTTTCTCTGAAACAGGGGCCCACTTGATGATTCGACCAGGCCAATGGATTGGCAGGACCATTGAATATTGGCCCGGGACCAACAACACCACGCCTAGGGCTGTAAATGGGTCAGTGGACCCGATGGGGCACCCCGACCCAACCCATTTAGACCCGACCCAGACCCGACCCACTTGTTAAATGGTACGGTCTGGGTCCAAGATCAGACCCAATTGCTAAACGGGTCTGGGTCTGGTTTCCTTTATATTAGACCCGATCTGACCCGACCCGAACCCATTTAGTAAGTGGGCGGGTTTGGTCTATGTTTCAAGGGACCCGTCTAGCCCAGACCCGTCCAGACCCGGTTTTAAGCCTTGCAAAATGCTTGCATACTTGATCCAGACCCGGACCCATTAGACCCGACCCATTTATAAATGGGTCTGGGTGGATCTCTCTCTACCAAACCCGGACCCATTTATAAATGGGTATGATGGATTGACTTAAACCCGACCCCGACCCGCCCATTTAGTAAAAGGGTCTGGGTCTAAAATTTGGACCCAGACCCGTTTAGTAAATGGGCGGGTCTGGTTTTGGCTAAACCCAGCCCGAACCCGACCATTTACAGCCCTAACCACGCCTAGATTGGGAGCCCAGGCTGGGCCCTTGAATTCGGAACAAGATTTTGGTGATAGTTTTACATCATTTTTAGGGGCTCATTCACAGTACATGTAACATAACCATAAAGTAATAATCACATTTGTCAGGTGATCTTAGTCATTTAATTTCTCCATTTGAATTCATCCCACTGACTGAATGTGTTTTAAGTACTGTTCATTTCTTAGACATCAGTTGGACGGTTTGGGATCATATATGTAACCACCCTTTGATGGTGAACTATCAGGATAGTGTCGTGTTTCTCGAGCAGTGTTGACTCGACCCCAAAGAAAAACAGAATCAGGACCGAGTGTCGGGCATAATATTTAGACCCGTTTTTTCGATCGGGCCAGGCATACACCTTGTACATTAATGTTGTCTCAATCCGGCCTAGGCTGTACCATTACTGTTTGCAAGGGAAATTTTGTGATATGAAAAGGAACTCACAAGACACAAGTACGTCCAACCAACCTTGGAAATTGGACCCCACCTAAGGTGTTTATGTGAAATCCACCCAATCAGGTGTGTTACCCTATGCTAGGCTCAGGATTTAAAAAGTTCTCACAATCCGTTATTCAGGTGGAATCCACAACTAGAAACGATACAGGGGACAACTTTCACCTTACAGATTGTTTCCCCTGTTGTGCCCACACTGCACAGTCTAGATTTTCTGGTCTAGGGTCTAAGTTTTTGATGTATCATCTAATGGAAGAAGTGGATTTTATATAATTGTCATGATAGGCCTTGTAAAAACCAAAGGTGGATGTCTCTCTCTCTCTCTTTCTCAATTGTTTTGGTTGGTGTGCCCACCAGCAGGTCCAAAATGGGTCTGCCACCCACAATGGCAGGAAGTCTCTATGGTCGGAGGCTAGATGTAGCCCACCGTAAGAACTCTTAAGTGAAATGAAACAGATCCAGAACTCAAGTGTACCACACTTTGGAAAAATGTTAGGAAAAGTGGGGAAGGAAATGCCTAAAATTGAAACTTCTTGAGTTCAATCTACTGTGGTGTTTATATATGCCATTTAATCCATTCATCTGATGTGCCACATCTGGATGAAAGGATTACCCAAAAATCCTAATATTTGAAAACGCGGGTGAGCCATAAGCCGATAATTTAGTAAGCTTGTGTATCAAAATGGTTTAATTAATGTTGAATAAACTTAGTTTACAGCCAGATCTGTAGCGTGGTAGACTGAGTGAAGATAGCCTCGTCTCAACATTGAGGTCATGGCATCAATTAACATAAAAAAAGAAAAAAAAAAAAAAACTAGTTTATGGGATCAAGGCCAAATAAGGGATGTTGGACCTGATGGACATGCTTGATTTCATGCACATTAAATAATTTCCCCATGATTAGAGAGAGTTATCATGTTATCACATGTAGGATACGCAACAGACCATTGGCCTAGGTCATCCCAGCTCATTTAATTATGACCTGATTCCTCCTTGTTGGAAAATCGATCAGCGGAAGCACCGAAGAAGATCAAACAATCACCATAAAGCCAAACAAGCACTCAATGCAAAAGCAAACGAATTTTACGTGGAAAACCCTTGCGGGAAAAAATCACGGCACAAAGCGACAACTTCCACTATGAATTCAGATGATTACAGAGCTAGAACTACCCGAGTAGATCCCAAAGATGAACAAAAGCACACAACCTCTCAGTCATCTTTCCCAATAACCCTAATCCTATTTAGAACAGCTAAGTATTACTTAGCATTAGGTCTAGCACGATTAGGAAACATATATATAAGAGGAAATCCGAAAATAGAAACAAGTAGCGCGAAAACCGCGCAACACTACAATCTCCGCAGACCGCAGACCGATCGCACGACCGGTCATGACCAGTCCAGAGAGGTGTGCCGGATGCTGCCTCAACTCAGACCTGTCCTCAGACCAGTCTCAAAATGGCCAAAATCATCCAGAGAGTTTTGGACTCAAAACTGCATATCCTGTCCACTGGTTGACCGGTCGTGCGACCGGTCGGTGGACTCTGTTCATGCGCAGTAACGAGGCCTTCACAATACTCCTCACACAACGCTAGTTGTAATAGTACATGCAACCAAAGGCAGTGTTACAATCAATGATGCCTGCGTGACATCCACAGGCTTCGTCAGCTGCGCCTCTCATTCAGGTTCCAGGCAGTGTTACAATCAATGATGCCTGCGTGACATCCACAGGCTTCGTCAGCTGCGCCTCTCATTCAGGTTCCTGAGGTTGACAATAAGGCTGATTGAAGACTTATGGAGACCATGTCATAGGAAACGGTGGCAATGGGGCCACACATCATTGCAACCTTCCTCGGGCCACGAACAATGTTTTCTTTCCATACAACCCGGTGATGAGAGATGATGTCAGGCACATGGTCTTATGATTTTCCGACCAGAGGGCCTGAGATGATGTCTATTGGACCCATATTGCATATGAATGGTTAGATTGTGCATATAAGCTTGTGATATTTCTATCAACAGGCTTGGCAACGTGCATATGGACTTAACAACCATCTCTTAATGGATGTTTTGTTTCTAGCTCATCTGCCCATGTGCACATGATGGATGAGACAACGGTCAAACTCTGCCAGGGCCAGTTCATGGATTCTCATTGCCGGTCCTAAACCCAGATATCATAATCATCATATATAAAACATTTACCACTTTCTTTTCACATGATTATCATAATCATCATCCTCACCACTGTCTAGATATATGCTTTTTTACAACTCTGCCTAAATAGAAAATATTTATTGAAGCTCATGTTGGAGATTCATACCTCATGAGGAAGATGATTTGACATCCAAGAACAGAGACTTTGAAGCATTTCCTCAAGAGCACATTATTGTAATATCCTTCTCCTCCTACTTTTGCTCTCTAGCTGTTTGATGAAATGGCATAATGAAACAACTTGCTTGAGTCGGGAGTCATGCCATTGATCTGACCTAGAACCTCTTCACTCTTGACAGCTTCTTCTTTGATCTCATAAAGACCTGAATCTACCAAGAACTTCATTACAACAAAATCACAAAAATTAGAGGGAAAAAATAATAATACAAGGCAAACGGAAAATCTAACAAACATTAAAAAAATCCAGATAACAAGTCTTCTCTAACTCCAAGCTCCTTTGAAGATCTGCTTCAGACGGTCCTACAACAAAGGTTGGCTTTGTCATGCCGTACTGCTTCGCAGTAGGCACCGACGAACCACCCGAATCATCAAAACTCGCCCCTCCACACCTAAAAGAACCATAAAAGCCATAAGGAAAATCAAAGAGATTTTATCCGCTTTCCGACCCTATGGTCAGATCGAATCAAAAGCATAGAGCAATTTCAGATAAAAGATCCCCAAAGATTCAAGAGCAGTGCTGAGATGAAATCGGACGACTTTGATGCCGTTCGGCCAAAAATCAGACAAAATATCCCATCGAGGAGACGAGATGTGGAAATCTATAAGTTCAATTTGAGGGAGATGGAGCCGGCATGAAGCTAAGGTAGCTAGGGTTTTTGTGGAGGACTTTCTACAGATCTAGGGCTTGGGATGAAGGAGATGAGTAGAGAAAGGAAGGGAGGAGGGAATTAGCCAGAACTTTAAGAGAGCCAAAGCGAGAGAGAGAGAGAGAGAGAGAGAGAGAGAGAGAGAGCTTACCAGCAGAGGAGGAAGGAGGTTAGGCTGGACTTTTTTCAGTGCGGGCTCTTTTTTGAGCGCTGATTGGGTACCCCAATAGGAAGAGCTAGGGACGGACGGTCCTGTCAAGTGTTCTGTGGGGTCCACCGTGATGCATGTAGTTTGTCTACACCTTCCATTTATTTTGAGAGATAATTTCAGGGCATGATCACAAAAAAGGAGGTAGATCGAAAGCCTAATTGGACCACACCACAGATCAACAGTAGGCACTTAATCTCCAATGTTTCTTATGTTGTGGTTCACTTGAGCCTTTGATTTGCCTCCCTTTTTGGGCTCATACCCTAAAATGAGCAGTTAAAATGGATAGAAGGCATAGATAAAAACACACATTACGGTGGGCCTCATAGAGCCCTTAAAGTACCGTTAGCCTCTAGCTTCTGGATGATTTATTGTGCTCTATGGGCCCCACTATGATGTATGTGTTTCATCTACGCCGTCCATTAATTTGTAAACATTATTTTATGACCTGGACAAAAAAATAGGCAGATTTAAATATCAGGGGGACCACAACGGGAAAACATAGCTATTGAAGGTCGTCCATTAAAAATGTCAGCCCATTGACACCTTTTACTGAGGAAATTACCAACAAAATGCACGTTTCCTGGGTAATTGTAGTCTTTTATCGAGGAAGTTTTTCCTCAGTAGAAGTTTATGTTTTTAGCCACCAAAAAACCCCATTTTTACCTATGAAATTTGAATTTTGTAGGCATTTGTCACTTTCACCAAGGAAAATTTTCCTTGGTAACAGAGAAGCAGTATTTACCCAGGAAATTTGAATTTAGTTGGGAAAAGTGTGTTTGTAACGCCCCGAATTTTCGCGACCCGAGTTCTAGACTCGTGTATCAAAAACCCGGGCGTTAGCCTATGAAGAAACCCACATTTCAGTCCATTTTCAACTGTCATTCCAAGAAGGGTATTCACCGCGGAAGAAAACAAACCATGCATATAGGAAAGATACAACAAATATCGCAGAGTGTTGCCCATAAGGCTTATACAAACCGAATATCTCAAATTTAATTCAGAATACACTAATAAACAATTACAATTATATACAAAATTTAAAGCAGCAACCATGAAACACGGATCTTCGATCCATGACATCAGCATAACCTGAGCATCCTGCTCCATTCCAGTATAACCTGTACATTATTCAAATTACCTGCACCAACTATACAGTTGAAATATAACAGCATGAGTGGTCAGCTCAGTGTGAGGTCCCCTCAAGATTACACACTAACGCATTAATCAAGAATAATAATAAAAAAATGTACAAAACATCCATAATGCAATCTTTCTTAAATGCATGAATGCATGCACATGTCCCTCAGCCTGGGGATGCACATCCAGCTGGAAAATGTGGTCTGGAAGTCCCTAAGGACACACATCAGCCCCACAATGCAAATCCACCAATTGGTGATCCGGAAGTCACTAAGGACACACATCGGCCTCACCCAGTGGTCTGGAAGTCACTAAGGACACACATCAGCCCCACAATATCACGAGTGGTCATTACCAGCGAAAATACCAAAGGTACGTGCTCTCAGTGAATGACACACTCTATGGTGGTCTAGAGCCAGCGAAAATACCTCGAGGGTACGTGCTCTCAGCAACCAGACCACCCGACGGTAATATGGCTTGTCACCACACGTCCCGTCTGTGCCATGATATGCATGATTAAACCAACCATTATTATTCCAATTTACAACCAAACCAATTATGACATTCCCTTACAACTAGTGGCCTTTCATCACAATAATTCTCTAAAATATTTCCACACAAGTCCAACAAGGGACATAATCAATAATTTATCTCATAGGACCATTGGTCCATCAAGTCCATCGGGAATCCCAACAACTTATCTCAATAGGACATTCAATCCAACGAGTCCATATAAAGACATCATCAAAAATATTTCCATACTGGTCCAGCTAGGGGCATAATCAAGATCTCATCTCATTTAACATTTAGTCCAACAATTCCATCTAAGGACACCATTAGGAATCTTTTCAATAAATCGCTTCTAAAGGCCACCAGTTTAAGGTCATATCAAATATAGATGATCGCAACCATTCAAATTCACATTCCACTTTCATATTCCAAACATGAGGAATGAAAACGACAATTTCAACATTCGTAAATAATTCACAGTTATAAAGAAATTCACGTATAGTAAGGTTAAACATATGATTTATGGCAAAATAAAACAGTAGAGGTAATCATGAGACAGAGTAGCATTTTCAGTCATATATGAGTAAAACTATTACTTAATTAACATGAAGGTGGAAAGCTCAAGGGGAGGAATCATCACCTTAAGATTCGAAGCGTCTTTCAATGTTGCTTGAAGCATGTACACGCTCGCTAGAATTCGACCCTACCATGTTTTAGACCATTTATGCGGTTAGATTGTCATATCCATAATTTATACGGTTAAGATCAACCCTATGGTGGTGGCTCTAAATTCAAGTTTTAGGGTTTAAATGACTTATTTAATACTTTAGGAAGGTGGTGGATTCCATCGATATGACTCCACGTAGATTTTTAATTAAACCGACTTTACATGCATAAATGGTTTTTGGCCAAGTTTGGGTCCAATTTGTGATCACAAGGGGTCATCTTCTAGAGAAATAAAATGACCACTACATAGACCAATGTATGGTCTATAAAACTCATAAAACAGATCTCTTTGTTTGCATGTGTGCAATTTTTAACAAAGGCCCAAACATGGGTACTTGGAGTTGTGCGGAAATGGTAGTGCAGAAATGATTTTGGCCCAACTTTGGACAAGTCCTACCATCAAACGGGATCACCTTTTGGTGTGTTGTCAAGTCCCCCTGGTAGACCGATGCATGGTCTCTAAAACCCATAAGGTAGGGCCTGCTGGATATGTATAAATATTTTTTGGTGCGGGGCCAAACATGAGCACTTGGAATTTCAGAAATTCCTGCACAACTTTGCCCGACCCGATTTTGGAACTTAATTTCTGATCATGTGGGGTCCGCTTTGGCCCAGGTAAAATGTCATTGTTGTAGTCACACAGACAGTATTCAAGGTCCAAATGGTGGTTCCTACATTGCTCCCACGTGGGGCCCACCAAGGACCGCCAAACATGGCCTAAAACACTAAAATCCAACGTAGATTTTCGAAATAAAAATGGGAATGTGCATGAAACATAGATTAGAGGTGGGTCCCATCTAGTTGGGCCACATTATCAAGAACTATTAGCCCTACAATGAGGTGCCAAAATAGGTGAACCACGTAGATAAACTATATACATCAAGGTGGACCCTATAAGCTGAATGTTTCAATGGTGGACATCACTATCCCCACTGTTTTCTGTGGTGTGGCCCACCTAAGACTTGGATATGCCTCATACTTGGGCCCATGTCCTAAAATGATCTGACAAAGCAGATGAACGGTTTGGATAAAACCGATAGATCATGATGGGGTCCCGGAGTGGGGCCCGCTCAAAGGGGCTTCCGCCCACACGTAGCTGCGCAGCAGCGTCCTCTGGACGCTGACTGTACACTTACCTTTTTTTTTGTTCTTTTCTTTTCTTTCTTCTTTTTTTTGTTTTCCCTTACACGGTGGTGTCCACATGGGAAATCCAATTCGTCCATCTGATGGTTCAGATTAGTGTGGGCCTAACAAGCCCTGATTTGGGTATGTTTTGTTATTCAGAAACATGATAGTGGGCCTTGGAAAGGTTTCAACGGTCTATATTGTTTCTTCCGGCACGGCCCACTAGAGATCTGGATCTTCTTCATTTTTCAGCCCTTTACCTAAAATGATGTGGAGAGACAGATGGACGGCGTGGATATAACATAGTGGTTCCCACACGTGGGGCCATTTTCAAGCCCAAAAACCGCCTTTAACGCACGCTGGAAGCAAACTTCCCGTCCTTTCTTTCCTTCTTTTTCTTTTATATATTTTTTTTAATAAACAGGGGAGTGGGGTCCATGCGATAAATCCAGACCATCCACCGGGTTAGCCATCTTATAGTGGGCCCAGTGAGTACAAATTTGGACAGGTTTCATAGCATACACACATCACAGTGGCCTCAGAAGGTTTCAACTGTCGCCATTATTTTCTTTAGTATGGCCCACTTGAGATTTAGATCTTAATCATTTTTGTGGCCAGGGCCTAAAATGTCCTGGGAAAACAGATGGATGGCATGGATTAGTCACATACATCAAGGTGGGGCTCACAAGTGGGGCCCCCAAACGGACAGCGTCCGGACGGACGCTGTTTCCAGCGTCTCTCTCTCTCTCTCTCTCTCTCTCTCTCTCTCTCTTTCTCCATCCTTGCCATTAAATGACAAGGAGTTCTAGATGCCATACGTTTTCCTCAAAGCGGGGCCACATCTATGGTTCACCTTGATTCATCACCAATAAAGAAAATGAAGAAATCAAAGGGAATGAAAGGTGGAGGGGTGTACCTACTTCGATCTCCTCGCTCAATGGTTGATATTGATGGTTGAAGTGAATGAATGGTTGAGATGAAGGGGAGGTTGATGAAGATGGCCCACTCCTCTCTCTCTCATACACACACACTTAGGAAGGGCATGGATGGCACATAAATGAAGAGGAAATGAAGGATGAAGGGGGAGAGATCATTCCACCCATTCCATCCATCTCTCTTATAATCTCTTTTTCTTTTTTTTATATTATTATTATTATTATTATTTTAAGTGAAGGGATGGTAGAGGACGTGGGGGGCATGGGAGAGGAATAGGGTGTCATCATGACACTCCATCATTACACTTTTTTTTTTAATTATTTATTTTATTAATTTGTTTTATTTATTTATTTCTTTTCATTATTATTATATATTATTACTTTTTATTTATTTATTTTTTTTTTTTTTGTAATTATTACAATGAGATGATTGCCTAGGAGATCATGTAATGGGCCCCACATTGGGTGGCCCCACACGAGTGTGCACAACCACATTTTTTTGGGTGTTTTGATTAAATGTCCATATCTTTGCGCTCGGGTATCAGATCGACGCACTGTTTTCGCCGTTGCAATCACGAGGACAGCGCGGTCAATATGACAGAGGTTTCGAGATCTCAGGACTTCGGTCATTTGGGTGCAAACTACGTACTGCCAGTTCGGGACACCAGGAGTCTCTCACAGATTGACGAAAGAGTCACGGAAGGGCATTACACATACACATATACTTTGAATTCTCATGGTAACACCCGAGTACAGAAAAGTACGGAGTGTTACAGTGTTATTCCCCAGGAAATTCGTTTCCTCAGTAAAACTTTCCTTGGTAAAGGTCCTTTTTCTTGTAGTGTCACCAATTAGTATTAATATTCATTTATTCTATCTATTAGCATATATTACAAGGCATATAAAAGATGTGGAATAAAGAGCTATGGTCACCTACTTCTTAGTGTTCTTGTCTTTTTTCTTCCTTCTTCTTGGTTCAACAAAGTGGTCACAGCAAGACCAACACCTAGCTCTTCTCTGGTAGTAAAGCTTGACAGTAATGTAAGAGTTCTATTAGGTGGGCCACATATAATATTCATCTTTTATCTGACTGTTAGATTATTCAAATTTGGTGATCCGGTCGCCCCACTATAGTTGTGATCATTACAGATAAGTTTGGGGCGGAATGCTTAGACTGTAATATCTATACACAGCTTTTCAAACAGATATATATGAAGACCTACAGTATGGAAACTTCAGAGGAAAGAAGTGTGATGGATAAGCTTCTTTATCCCTCTTTCTATATAAATATATGTTTTGGTCCCATCACCTACATATATAGAAATTATAGTCATTCTCATTAAGAGATTTTCATAAGGGTTATAACGTGCGGAAGATCAAGTTCATCTTTATAGTAGCATTAACAAGACTGCTAACGTGATCAATTTCATTCATCTATGTATATTTACATGCTTTAAAAATCTGATATTATCTCCTCTGGTTCTTGGAATTGGATTCTTGATTATTTAGTAGTATATGTCAATTTGTTGCTTGTAAAATCAAAGGATTTTGCAGTCAGCCTGGCCCTTCTTTCCACTCTTCAATGTGGCGTTTACCTTGCCTGTCTTACAATAGAAAGCAAAGTCCTCACAGTTGTTACGGGTGAGGTTGTACTCTCCAAAGCCCTCCTCGATGCATGAAGTGGCGCGCCTAAGGACTATCTCTGGCGGGTCTGATTCAGCAACACTACATGTACCACTTCGGCTCATGCGAAACAACTGGAATGAAACAGAGTATTCATAGCGGTTGAGTTCACATCCATCCAAGAAACAATCTAAGCATGAGACTGTGACTCCATTGTAGGACTTGTTTTTCAGACCTCCACATTTGCTGCAATATTGTGGAGAGGCGGATATTGACTTGACAGCAAAAAGGCCGTCAACGGCCTTTTTGCCATTTGCTTCAGTGAAATGAATGACCTTATCATCGCCCACATATATTCCTAGATTACAAAAGAGCAGTGATAGTTAGGTAGGAAAAACTAGTTTGATATGGAAAACTATTGGGCCTATGGGCATCATCCCTCATGTGCACCATCTACCCGTTGATCCAAAACTCAGGTGAGCCTCAAATCTTCTGGAACATCTCTTTATCATGGTGATTCACGTCAGATGAACAGATTGGATGGCATATATAAATCATGGTGGGCCACAACATGATGTTCGCCTGATACAAAGTTAGGCTGATCCATTCATTGGGTGGGATGCACTGGTCCACAGACGCTGAGTCAAACCACTGGCTCCACACTGATTTTATGTCGTGTCCCGCCTAATAAGTGCATTTTCCCGCCTAATAAGTGCATTTGCCTGATTTTTGTGTAAGATAATCATCGTGGTGTAGGCCAAACATGGCTATTCCTCCATGACTCGTCCTAGTCAGATTGTCCACTGGGTTGACTCAGGCAAATTAGGATGTTGAACCATGAGACCCCTCAGGTCAAAACCATGCACATACGCAACTGCTAGAGTTTTCTGCAAGTGGGACCCATGGTTAGGCAATCCAGACAGTTGATATGCTATGGATTGCTGTTGATGGACCACGCACCAAACAAATTTCAGGTTGGTGGCCTGTAAATGCTTAGATGGTTGGTTGAGAAAATAATGCACATACGTCACTCAAATATTCCAAGCTGAGTTTTTTTTTCCTTTCTTTTGGCATGCCTCATACGAGATAAGAATCAACACACCAACGGTCTGGATTGCTGAATTATGAGCTCTATTTGTTATAATTACAAAATAGGGGCTGACTCGGCTCAACTCGACCGAGTAGCCCCTAACTCATCCAGTACGACTAGACTCGAGACCGGATGAATATGACTTGAGACCGGATGAATATCCATCCGAATCACTGAGTCTAAAACCCATGAACACAGCCTGAGAGTATAGGAAAAAACGGACCATGATGGGCATAGATGTATAACTGCCTCCATGCATAGATGTGATCACCAGGTTTGAGGTCCTCTCTCTCGATCTTCTGTCCCGTGAGCGGATTCATCTCTCCCTTATTGGTTAGCCATCCGAAAATTCTCCTGGCGCTCTTGGCTTCTTAATATCTTTCAGGTCTCTTCTCTTCTCTCTCTCTCTCTCTCTAACAATAACTCTCCTACTGATCGGTATTTGTAGGAACTTAGTGGCATCTTATAAGAAATATCTTTCAGGGCACACAGATAGACCGTACAGCTTCATATGGAAGATTTCCAGCTGTCCTCACAAGTCACAATAGAAAGATTGCTTAATGGTGGCAATGGGCCATGCGGCCTGACCGAAAGAACCCAGCTTTTGACCGGGCCGGCTTGGGCCGACCATTCACAGCCTGACCATTTTTCAGTTCAACGTTGGGCTCAAGTCATTTTAGCCTGACCCTGATCATTTTTCAGTTTATGGGCTCAAGTCATTTAGCCTAACCCTGATCATTTTTCAATTCAGGGTCGGGTCAAGTCATTGTAGCCATGACCCAACCTTGTTGGATATATCTCATTTGAGATAGTGATTGATGTGGCCCACATTCAATTGCCATGTCATCACACAAGTAGTTATTGCCATATCAGCTCATACTTTAGTTAGTTTTTAAAACTATTGGGTCTTTTGAATTATTGTAACCGTTCCCTCTAAGTTTCTAGTTGGTTAAGCAATTGTGGTTAAGGTGTAGGAGATAACTACCCATCCACTATCTTCATATGGTAACTACTTTCTTGATGGGAGAAAGATATAAAGTCATTTTCATGGAGGGTCCCAAGTCTACAAGCAAAAATAGCTTGTGATTTTCCATCTAATCTGTGCATGAAGTGCTTGAATAGATTAGAAGATTTCTCCTTTGAATCAAGGGTATTTAGTTGTTGAATTGTGTCACACCATTGAAGTATCATCAACTTCACCAGGATTTCAATCTTTGACAAAATATAAAGCTAATCATCATGGCCGGAGGTAAGATCTTGAACTTCCGCTGATTTTATTCTTCTTTAATATCTATCAAACTTGACTTACAAATATGTCATTCTAATTCTTCATTAGGCATCCATGCATCTTGAACGTGGACCATTTGTTATGATTAAGAACATTCAAGTGAAAAATAGGCATTTTATCAACTTTGAGGCCATAACATTGGAGGGTGACTAACAGTGCTAAAGCTTAAGTGCAGACACTGGTTACTGATTTCATATCGAAGTACCATAGGCGTATCAACTATCATAATCATTAAATAAATGGACATTTTGTTACTGAACGTGAGCCATTGTTGACTATCTTTTTCTTCACGTCACAGTTAAAAGGGTTCTTATGGTCCGAACAATGTGATATTTCAATTATGGTCCGTGCACTGCTTGGCCTGTCAAATAAATGGTTTAGATATATTCGATGCCTGCCAGAGGCAAGTAGCATTGACATGGGATGCAATATTAATATCTATCGTGCGTCCACAAGCACTGGAACTAGTCCCAAATAAATCCCTGGACGTTTCAAAAACAAAAACAAAACAAAAAATTGATCCTAAAAATGGTTTTGAAATGGAATCTAGATTTGATTTTATTATGGTTTTAATCATTTTAATTAGTGACTAATTGGCAATACATGTAACAAAACTAGACGGTAACCTGGACCATCTACATGTGGGCCCAACTAATCACACTTGTCAGGTGATTTTAATCATTTAATTCCTCCAGCTGAATTTGTCCTAATAACCAATTGTGTTTAAGTACCATTCATTTGTTAGAAATCAGTTGGACGGTTAAGATCATGCATGCAACCACTCTTTTATCATGAACCATCACAGTAGGATTGCTTTTCTTAATTTAGTAGCGTTTGCTTGACAACAGAGTACAAACTGAATTGGAAACTGATTCGTTGTGGCTGTGAATGGACGCAGAAATTGATTCTCCACATCAGCTGAGAATCATTTGCAGAATGGAAATTAAATTAATTCATTTTAGATTTATATGCCTGTGGATGCACCGATCCTGTGATTGTGTCTTGCTTCTTGGCGATGGAGATTTTGATTGGATTATGATGTTACTGGGATTCGCTAGAGACCATCGGCTTAGGTCATCTCCTACACATTTAATTAGGAACTGATACCTCTTAGCTCAACACAAGTTGTGAGAGTGCATGCAATAAAGGCAGCGCACAACTGCATGTGATGTCTGTGTGACACCCACTGCCTTCGTCAGAGCGCTATCTCGCACTGCCTTCGTCAGCCACTGGCCAGGCCTTTTTTCTGGGATGTAAAAGGTTTGGGAATTTTACAAAATAATATCTAATTAATACTGTATTAACATTCCAGTCCTTTTTATATTATCTTTTCAATAAGCTGCCTCATTAATCAACATAATTGTCAAGGGATACCTCTGGTCAGTTTTTACTAGTTTCCTGGCATATTTTTTTCATAAAAAGACAAGAATGTCCCATTATTATTAAGGTATTTATTGTTTAAAAAAAAAAAAAACGGAAGTCATCTTTCTGGACGGAATTGCCTACTGACGTTGTGCCAGTTGATTAGTGCTCTGTGGCCCACCATAATGTATGCGGTGTTGAAGGAGGCTTCAAATGTTTGCTGTTTTGGGCGTCTGACTAGTTGGACAGATTGGTTCGACCGGTTTGACCAATCTAAGTTTGGACAACAAAGTCCCGGGACTGTCATGACCGGTCACTACCAGTCGGATAGAGGCTAGCCAGAAGGCTACTACTCTCTGAACTTTTTCCTACATTAGTTTGACTGGTCGAGTTTAGGGCTTAGAAGTATACTAATCAATACCAAGGAATCTTATTTCGAGTTTAGGACTTGGGGAAGAGATTGTGGGGTTTGAGAGTGCCTTGTTCATCTTTGGGATTTGATTGTGAGTAAATTAGCTCTTTAATCTTCTGAAATTCATGGTGGAGGTGTCGCTTTGTGCTGCAGTTTTTTCCCGCAAGGGTTTTTTAAATAAAAACGGATTGTCTTTGTGTTAATTGCTTGTGTGGCATATGTTGATTGTTTGAATCTCTTTGGTGCTTCTGCTTCCAACATGTGGTTTATCCACACAACTCATCCATTTTTTCACATCATTTCATGGAATGGTACAAAAAATGAGTTAGATTCAAATTTCAGGTGGACCACGCCACAGGAAATAGTGGTTATTGAGTGCTCACCATTAAAAACTTATTGGAGGCCTTAAAAGTTTTGGATCAAGCTGATATTTTTGTTTTCCTTTCATCTGGGTCTTTGTGGCCCAGACGAAATGATCTAGTCCCAAATAAAGTACAAACTGAATTGGAAATTGATTTAATATTGTGGCTGAGAATGAACGTGAAAGCTGATTCTCCATGTCCATTGAGAATTTGTTCAACATACCAGTTGGGAATGAAGGACTGACTTGCTAGAATGAAAATTAAATTAGTTAATTTTAAATTTACATGCCATTAGGATTGGTATCCATGACTTTTATAATTTTATTTGAACTAGATTTTTATTAAATTAGTTAATTTTAAACGATAGAGTACAAAATGAATTGGAAACTAATTTAATATTGTGGCTGAGAATGAACCCAAAAGCTGATTCTCCATGTCCACTAAGAATTTGTTCCAGCATACCAGTTAGGAAGGGAGGACTGACTTGTTAGAATGAAAATTAAATTAGTTAATTTTAAATTTACATCCCATAAGGATTGCTATCCATGACTTTTATAATTTTATTTGAACTAGATTTTTATTAAATTAGTTAATTTTAATTTACATTCCATATGGATTAGCATCCATGACTTTTATAATTTTATTTGAGCTAGATTTTTTTGAGCCGAGTCTTCAATTTCTTAGTATTCGTACATCTAGTATGTCATTTTCCCAATGTATCAAAGCTTTTCATATACAATAGTGTAATAATACGATTAAAATTGAAATTGACAATGGTAACCATCTAATGTAGAGCGGGTCGCTGATTACTTCATGGCCCAGATGGACCAAAAGAAAACCGGTCGGGGTCGTATGTGATCCTGACCATCAGGATTGTAGAACGGTCGTATCCCACAATCCAGAATGAGTTTTTAGATATATAATATATGATTTTGGGGTAGCTCGAGCTACTTTAGACACCCAACCCCGCTATGCTGAGTTGCTGAGGCTCGAATCGCGAGATTCAACCAGATCGACGGACATTAGGCTTGTTTGTTTTCAATTTTACTATTTATAGTAAGTTTTATTTTGATCATACATTTTGACCCGTAGGGTTTTAGAGTTAGTGCCTAACATTAAAAGGGCTTAGAATAATTAGTAGAACAACATGGTTGAGCCCGTTTGAAAACTTTCTATTTTTGGCCGAAAATCATGAGTTCTAGTACGATCAAGAGACTTCTATAAATAGTAAGTTTACTATTTATAGTAAGACGGGTTCTCTAGGAATTAGAGTTTAAGTTGAAGTATGATACTTTACCTAGGGTTTAGTTTCCTATTTATATGCATTGTAATTCCGTTTTAGACAATCAATCAATTATTATCAATTTCTTTGAAATTATTTTCCTTTTATCTTGTTCATTCTCTTGTGAATTCGAGAACCAATCGGTGAGGAAGACGATGTTCAACCTCCCACATCCTCCTTGCATCACCATCGGGTCAGGGATGGATGCCTATTAGATAAATCACCTCACTTTATATAGTTCAAAAACCCAAAAACTCGACCTAATTTAATGTCCAATCAGGTCAGCTTGAACCATTGACTTGTCCAAGTTTTACACGGCATGATATTAACTAGTTGAGTTTGGTTTTACCAAAAATCATGAAATTTAATTATATTTTACAATAAATTAGATTGTTTAATCCTAAAATATCTTGAAATTTCAATAAATTGCCACAACCAAGCCCAAACTAATGTATAAAAATATATAGTGACATAAATATTTAACAATATTATAGCTAATAAAGTATCTACTATGCCTCCCATAAGCATTGAATCATGTCCCAAATCAGAATCCATGGACTTTTCAAAAAGAAATGATTTTGATATAAAAATGGTTTTGAAATTGAATGCTGATCAAGACTCCACTATAGTTTTTCATCATTTAAGTGACTCAATATTGGCAATACATTTAATGGGACTAGGCCCAACTAATCACACTTGTGTGGTGATCTTAATCATTTAATTCCTCCTGTTGGGTTCATCATGGATATCTACATTCCATGAAGCCCCAACTAATCACACTTGTCAGGTGATCTTAATCATTTAATTTCTTCTGCTCAATTCATCCCACTAACTAGTTGTGTTTAACCGTTCATTTTATAGACATCAATTGGCTGGTTAGGATCTTGCATGCAACCACTCTTTTATTGTGAACTATCATAGTAGTACTGTTGTTTTTCTCATGCAGCCTTTACTTAACGATAAAGTACAAACTGAATCGGAAACTGATTCTTTGTGGCTGAGAGCGAACGCAAAAACAGATTCTCCATGTTCATTGAGAATTGGTTCCAACCATTAATTGGGAATGAAGGACTGACCGGCCAGAATGGAAATTAAATTGGTTAATTTTAAATTTATGTGCTATATAAATTGGTATCCATGACTTGTATAATTTTATTTGAGCTAGAGTTTGTGCCGACTGTTCAATTTCTTAATATCTGTATATCTAATATGACGCTATTCCAGTGTATTAAGGTTTTTCACATGCAAAATTGACAATAGTACTCATTAGCTAGGGCCAGAATGGATGTCTATTAGAAGAAGTGCTCCACTTTGCATAGGTCATTACTCATGCCTCAGTAGGTTAACACAAGAGTTTCAACACCAGATCATGGGTTCGAGCTACCCATTGTAGGTATTAAAAAAATCACTGTGGTGCGTGTGGGGTGGTGTGTGTGTGTAACACAAATAAAATACATCCAATTAGAGCAATTATACAACCAGGGTACATCCTTAAGTTTTCACAAAAACATCAAAACTCATATTTACTACTTGCAAATATTTTACATACACACTTTTTGAACTCTCACTAGGATTTGCCCTAGGAGTACATTTTTACAACTATAGAGTTCAAGGCTTAGATAGTGCAAACATTCTACAAACTAGGCACTAGTATTACATAATAGATCAAAAACCCAAAAATGCGCCCCAATTTGCATATCCAACCATGTCAGCTTGAACCATAGACTTATCCCCATTTTACTTGCACAACTTGATATTAACTAGTTGAGTTTAGCTGTACCAAAAATCATAAAATTTAATTATAATTTGCAATAAACTAGGCTTGGAATCATGAAATGTCCTGAAATTTCAATATATTTCAGTACAACCAAGCCCAACCTAAATTATAAAAGTATATATGTAGTGATCATAGAAAAATATTAGAGGTAATAAAATATATCTGATTTTTTTTAATATTCCTAAGTTACAGGTGCTCATAGAAAAACATATGGTTTGCAAATAACTACGATGTTGATTCTATTTAGACTTTACAAAATCATAGTTGGGATCTATCATTATTTGTTGACATTTATTTAAAATGAAGAAGAAAAAAATCCAATTGCTTCTTCACAACCAAGTACCTACGAATTAACAATTAAGATTATTCCAAACTGACTGCCTTTAGGCAATGCTTCCCGGCATTTTCCCATCCACAGGCCCCACATGGGCACTTGAACCCAGGACCTCATTGTTTGGGCCTAGATTTTGCACTGTTTGGGCCTGCCTGGTATGCTTGGCAAAGCCTATTTCAAAACTTAATTTTGCATTGCCTAAGCTCGGTCAGTTGACGGTCTGCTTCATTTTCCAAATCCTTGGTAAATACATTGTAAATGTGTAATGATTATTTCCTTGAGTCAATGGGCTTGTTTGATTTTCCAGATCCTTGGTAAATATATTGTAAATGTGTAATGATTATTTCCTTGAGTAATTACTGATGGGGTGTTCCTCCTAATGAAGAGAGGAGAGAGTGCAGCCTAACGGTCGTCGGGCGCCTGACCAATCAAGTTCAAGCAATCGAAATTCACCTGAAAGAAGCAGTTGGTCTTTGGACAAGTTTGAAAATTGTCGGATGACCGACTGAAGGTTATCTGGCATGTGGATCCCAAATTGAGCTCCTGACCATGATTTGTCTGAGCGACTGAAATTCTGATGATTTTTCTCAAAACTCACTGGACAATTTTGCGCTCGAGTGCCCGACGGCGCACGAACTGTAATTTCGCATATTTTTTGTCTAACTCTTGCATGGGGCTATATATTGGCTTCTAATCGAGACTAGGGCATTCTAATAGGTGTTTTACAGTTCCAAAGTGAAAAAAAAAGGAAGAGAGAGAGAGAGAGAGAGAGAGAGAGAGAGAGAGAGAGAGGAAGCTTGTAGGAAGAAGAGATTTCTGCTTATGAAGGTGATTCATAGCATAGTCGATATCTCAGGTCCTTTTATGTCCTCATGCTTGGTGAGATGCCTTAATTTCTAGTTCTTTTTATTGTTATCCATCTCAGTATGGGTGAAAAAAATTGTATCCAAGCGAGTTGTGCTTGTGATCGATGTGTAAACAGTTCTCTGCATAGTGAATTGTTTCTCTGGACGAGGTCCCGTGGTTTTTACCTTTTTAGAGGTTTTTCACATAAAAATCTCGTGTTCATGTGGTTGATGATTTGATCTTGTTTATTGCATTGTCATATCACATAATTCACGTAGTTGGGGTGTGAGATAAAGTTTTGTGCAACACACCCAACGATTAATGCACCACTCCATGTCTGATTTGACTTGCTACTTTTTTTATTACTAAAACTCAAGACAGTGCAAAATATAAGTGGGGCCCATCAGTGGTGTATGTGGCTTATCCACACCGTCCATCTGTTTTGCCAAATGGATTTAGGGCATGAGCCAAAAAATGAAGCACATAGAAAGATCAGATGGACCACACCATAGGAAAAACAGAATCAAACACCTATTGTTAAAGACTTTTTAGGACTACTGTTTCCTTTGGTGTGGGCCACTTGATCGTTCGATCTGCCTCATTTTTTGTTTCATGCCTCAAAATATTCTAGTAAAATTGAGGAATCATGTTTCAATTATCCAAACTGTTTATACATAGCATTTATTGTGGATGGAAGATTCCAACACACACACACACAATCTAAAGTTGAACTTATTAAGAGCTTTAATCATTTAACTATTTTCCTTGTAGGGTCGCCCTATAATGAGACCAGCCCATTAGGGCTAGCATCAGGGCAAGGTATTTTCAACCGGCTAAGGCTAGGACAGGACTAGTGCCAAGGCTTAAGGGATTAGAGCAAGGCTAGGTCCATTTCAATCCCAGCCCTAGTTTGGCCCGTTGCCATCCTACAACATCTTCACCATACACATGCCACATTAGGGTAGCAATGGGCCACAGCCTTAATCCCTTTGGCCCTATATGGCCATAATTGGGCTGAAAAGGCCGTAGCTCCATATGGCTAGTTGAGCCATGGCCAACCCTTTGAAAGAGAGTGAAATGATCAAAGTTCTGAAGTAATCCAATCTAAGAATATTTTTATATCCTTCATGACAATAAGATTATCATGTAAATATTTTAGATCAATGACATTGAATCCAACGAGCATCTTTAAACCATTCATACACTTTTATTGCGAACCCATGATAAAGGGCCTTTAAGTTGTCCTTTCTATCTCTGAAACAGGGGCCCACTTGATGATTCGACCAGGCCAATGGATTGGCAGGATCATTGAATATTGGCTCGGGACCAACATCAACACCACGCCTAGATTCGGAGCCCAGGCTGGGCCCTTGAATTCGGAACAAGACTTTGGTGATAGTTTTACATCATTTTTAGGGGCTCATTCACAATACATGTAACATAACCATAAAGCAATAGTCACATTTGTCAGGTGATCTGAGTCATTTAATTTCTCCATTTGAATTCATCCCACTGACCATATGTGTTTTAAGTACTGTTCATTTCTTAGACATCAGTTGGACAGTTGGGATCATATATGTAACCACCCTTTGATGGTGAACTATCAGGATAGTGTCGTGTTTGTGTTGACTCGACCCCAAAGTATAAACAGAATCAGGACCGAGTGTCGGGCATAATATTTAGGCCCCTTTTCTTCGATCGGGCCAGGCGAGCACCTTGTACAATGTTGTCTCAATCCGGCCTAGGCTGTACCATTACTGTTTGCAAGGGAAATTTTGTGATATAAAAAGGAACTCACAAGACACAAGTACGTCCAACCAACCTTGGAAATTGGACCCCACCTAAGGTGTTTATGTGAAATCCACCCAATCAGGTGTGTTACCATATGCTAGGCTCAGGATTTAAAAAGTTCTCGCAATCCGTTATTCAGGTGGAATCCACAAGCAGAAACGATACACGGGACAACTTTCACCTTACAGATTGTTTCCCCTGTTGTGGCCCACCCTGCACAGTCTAGATTTTTTGGTCTAGTGTCTAAGTTTTTGATGTATCATCTAATGGAAGAAGTGGATTTTATATAATTGTTATGGTAGGCCTTGTAAAAACCAAAGGTGGATGTCTCTCTCTCTCTCTCTCTCTCTCTCTCTCTCTCTCTTGTTTTGGTTGGTGTGCCCCACTGGTCTGCCACCCACAATGGCAGGAAGTTTCTGTGGTCAGAGGCTAAATGTAGCCCACCTTTAGAACTCTTAAATGAAACAAAACAGATCTAGAACTCAAGTGGACCACAAGTTGGAGAAATGTTAGGAAAAAGTGGGAAAGGAAATGCCTATAATTGGAACCTTCTTGAGTTTGATCTACTGTGGTGTTTATATATGCCATTTAATCCATTCATCTGATGTGCCACATCTGGATGATAGGATTACCCAAAAATCCTAATATTTGAAAACGCGGGTGGGCCATAAGCCAATAATTTAGTAAGCTTGTGTATCAAAATGGTTTAATTAATGTTGAATCAACCTAGTTTACAGCCGGATCTATAGCTCAAGTGGTAGACTGAGTGAAGATAGCCTCCTCTCAACATTGAGGTCATGGCATCAATTCACATAAAAAATAAAAAAAAACTAGAAAGACCCTAGTTCTGGTTTATTCCCTACCATCTGGACTACCTGTACGAATTAAAGTACGGGTAATTTATTAAAGGAGTACTAACCTCTCTCAAAAGTACAATGGTGTTCATCCTGTGTTCATCCTAAGCGTTGTCTGGCAACCGGATCCAGTAGGGTCGAGTAAATTAATCCTGGACTAAGGAGGAGTGTGTTGCGATCAACATTATCATGTACGTTGGTTTCCGTCACAATGTTAGTTACTACGGACGCACTGTAGGTGTCCGAAGCAGTCGACACGGAGAGTAAGCCCAAGGACTCCAACTGTTATTCCGACTAGCTTCTGAATACACCTGGTACAGTATCCTTTGTCACCGTTACCCCGGTGTGTTGTAACGTTGGAAGGAGCCCGGTGCTTGTTACAAAAGTAAGGTATGTTGGGCCTCTACTCTACTACAGCCCGTGTACCAGTATACTAAAAGAGTGGTCTCCCGGACTCTACTACAGATAACCTGGGTATAAGCATATGAATGGTTAGATTGTGCATATAAGCTTGTGATATTTCCATCAACAGGCTTGGCAATGTGCATATGGACTTACAACCATCGCTCAATGGATGTTTTGTTTCTAGCTCATCTGCCCATGTGGACATGATGGATGAGACAACGGTCAAACTCTGCCAGGCCCAGTTCTTGGATTCTCATTGCCGGTCCTAAACCCGGATAAACAAGAACTATGTTAGATAGCTAACCAGCATATATAAAACATTCGCCACGCCAATGTCTAGATATATGCTTTTCTACAACTCTGCCTAAATAGAAAAAATTTATTGAAGCTCATGTTGGAGATTTATACCTCACCAATTAGTATTAATATTCTTTCATTCTATTTATTAGCAGATATTACGAGGCATCCAAAAGGTGGAATAAAAGAGCTATGGTCACCTACACAGTGTTCTTGTCTTTTTTTCTTCCTTCTTCTTGGTTCAACAAATTGGTCACAGCTAGCAAGACCAACACCTAGCACTTCTCTGGCGGTAAAGCTTGACAGTAATGTAAGAGTTCTATTAGATGGGCCACATATGATATTCATCTTTTATCTGACTGTTAGATTATTCAAATTTGGTGCTCCGGTGGCTCCACTATAGTTGTGATCATTATAGATAGGTTTGGGGTGGAATGCTTAGACTTTAATTTCTATACATAGTTCTTTCAAACAGATATATATGAAGACCTATGGTATGGAAACTGTTGAGTGTGGAGACAACCACACAAGTCAATGGTCGGGCGCCCGAACGGTCTGATGGCCGGGCGCCCGATATTTAGATAATTTTGGCCATAGGCTGCTGGACCGTTTTGTGAGTGGCCGGGCGCCCGACAGTCAAAGTGACTTGGCGCCCGACCCAGTTATGTCCGGGCGCCCGACCAGCCGCGCGCTTAAGACGCGGGTTTCCTATTTTTTGTTCTAATTGCGGGGTTTACTATATAAAGGGGTGTAAACCGGGATTAGGAAAGGGGATTAGGGCTTCTATACATCCAAGGTGAGAAAAAGGCGAGAAGATTAGCAAAATGACCATCTCTGTGCATGGGAGCATAGGAGAAGGTAAGTGCATTGCTTGTAACTTCGTTTTTTCTTCATAGTGAAGTTTGAACCCGTGGTTTTTTACCCTTGTTGGGGTTTTTCCACGTAAATCTCTGTCTTGTGGAATGTTGGTTTGTGTGATTCTTTTCTAGTTATTATTTTCTTCCTGTTTATCATTTGTGGGTGAGACCAAAGATTGGATCTTGGTTCACCGGCATTGTTGGCATGCTGCGCAACAACTGGTATCAGAGCTATTGGTTTAGTTCAACTGGGAGCGATGACGGAAGATGGAAAAACTAGAATTGAAAAGTTTGATGGTTTAAACTTTGCCTTCTGGAAGATGTAGATGGAGGATTATCTGTATCAGAAGGACCTCTACATTCCTCTGGAAGGAGAGAAGAAACCAGAGAAGATGACAGATGATGAATGGGCTTTAATGGATCGGAAGGCTTTAGGAACGATCCGACTCTCTTTGTCTAAGAGCGTCGCCTTCAACATATCCAAAATAAAGACCACAAAAGAATTAATGCAGGCTTTGGCTACGATGTATGAGAAACCCTCGGCATCAAATAAGGTTCATCTTAGAAACAGCCATTCAACATGAAGATGTCAGATGGTGGGGGCGTGGCTGAACATCTAAACGAATGCAATACAGTCACGAGCCAATTGGAATCTGTTGGCATCATTTTTTATGACGAGGTCAGGGCGCTATTGATCTTGTCCAGTTTGCCAGACAGTTGGGATGGTTTGGTGATTGCCGTGAGCAATTCTTCAGGATCTACGAAGTTGAAATTCGATGATGTGGCCGGTCTAATTCTAAGCGAAGAATCTAGAAGGAAGGCATCAGGAACTTCAGGGGATTCAGGAAATGCTCTAGACGTTGAAGGAAGAGGAAGATCTTCAAACAAAGGAGGCAATAAACACGGTCGTTCTAAGTCGAGGAATAAGTCCAAGGGACCGAAAGACAAAGACGGGTGTTGGCATTGCGGGAAGAAGGGGCACATGAAGCGTGATTGCAGGGCGCTTAAGAAATAAGAAGGAAGCTCTCAAGGTGGGAAGGATTCAGTGAATCTATCTGAGGAGAGTGACAAAGAGGCGTTGATCTTGCCTCTTGATGCGCGTAATGAGTCTTGGGTTATAAACTCAGGTGCTTCGTTTCATGCCACTTCATCAAAAGAAGTTCTTCGTGATTATGTCTCAGGTAACTTTGGAAGAGTCTACCTGGGTGATGATGAGCCATGCAGTATTGTTGGCAAAGGAGACGTTCATTTAAGTCAGAAAGACGGAACGGTCTTGAAGCTGAAGGATGTCAGACATGTACCGAGTTTGAGACGGAATCTGATCTCAGTGGGGCAGTTGGCCGATACTGGATATGTGACAACATCCACGAGCGATGCATAGAAGGTCACAAAATGTGCCTTGGTTATATCTCGAGGCAAGAAGGAAGGTACCTTGTATGTGACTTCCGGATCGTATAGTTCACTCGCAGTTGCATCAACTGGAATGAACGAGCAGTTATAGCATCAGAGGTTGGGACATATGAGTGAGAAAGGGATGAAAGTGCTATTGTCAAAGGGGAAGCTACCAGGGTTGAAGGTAATCAATCTGGAATTCTGCGAGAACTGCGTGTATGACAAGCAGAAGAAAGTTAACTTCAAGAAGACAGGACGTGCTCCAAAGACACATCTATTGGAGCTTGTACACACTGATGTGTGGGGACCGGCACAGGTATCATCTCTTAGTGGCTCACGTTACTTTGTTTCTTTTATTGACGATGCTAGTAGAAAACTATAAGTCTACTTCTTAAAACACAAATCAGATGTATTCGATGTATTTAAGAAGTGGAAAGTTATGGTAGAAAATGAGACCGGTAAAACTGTGAAGTGTCTCAGATCGGATAATGGGGGAGAATACTGTGATAAGAGATTTGAGGAATATTGTGCAGCAAATGGAATCAAACATCAGAAAACGATTCCAGGGACACCGTAGCAGAACAGTGTAGCTGAGCGCATTAACAGGACCATTCTTGAGCGCGCTAGAAGCATGAGACCACATGCAGGGTTGCCGAAGACCTTTTGGGCAGATGCTGTGAATACTGCCGTATATCTCATCAATAGAAGTCCTTCAGTACCATTGGATGGTGGGCTACCGAAAGAAACATGGACTGGAAAAGAAGCGAACCTTTCACATCTCAGAGTGTTTGGTTGCACTCTTATGTTCACATTGATGCAGAGCACAGAAACAAGTTGGATGCGAAGTCCAGAAGGTGTAAGTTTATAGGCTACGGGCAGAATAATTTTGGCTACCGATTTTGGGATGCAGAGAACCGAAAAATTATCAGAAGCAATAATGTATTCTTCAATGAAAAGGTGATGCATAAGGACAGTGTGCAGCAAAAGCAGAACAAGGCCGATGAAAAGGAATTCGTAAAGTTGGAAGAGTTACCGGACACGGGTGTTACAGTGCCACAGGATGAGCATGCACAGGAGCATGATGAGGCAGAGCCGCAGACACCGGTTGTGAGGAGGTCTACTCGGGAGAGGAGACCCAAGGTTCGATACTCACCCTCCTTACATTATCTACTGCTGACAGATAATGGTGAGCCAGAGTATTTTGAAGAGGCATTACAGTCAGATATGCAGGTTAAGTGGAAACAAGCCATGGAAGATGAGATGGACTCTCTTGAGTCTAATCGTACGTGGGAGCTAATCACTCTACCCCATGGCAAGAAAGCTCTTCATAACAAGTAGGTTTACAGACTGAAGGAGGAGCACGATGGTTCGAAACGATACAATGCTAGACTGGTTGTGAAAGGGTTCCAATAAAAGGCAGGTATCGATTTCACAGAAATATTTTCACCTGTGGTGAAGATGTCTACGATTCACATGGTCTTGAGTATATATAGTGGCTACAGAGGACTTACATCTAGAGCAGCTAGATGTTAAGACAGTCTTTCTTCATGAAGATCTTGAAGAAGAAATATATATGCATCAATCGACAGGATACATGGCACCAGGAAAGGAGAACAAGGTGTGTAGACTGAAGAAGAGTCTATATGGTCTGAAGCAGGCCCCAAGGCAGTGGTACAAGAAGTTCGACAGTTTCATGTCGGGAAAGGGGTACAAGAGATGTCATGCAAGCCACTGTTGCTACTTGAAAAAGTTTGATACGTCGTATATCATTCTTCTTCTGTATGTTGATGATATGCTTATGGCCGGATCAAGCATGAAGGACATCTCAGATCTCAAAAGACAACTGTCTAGAGAGTTTACCATGAAGGATTTAGGAGCTGCAAAATAAATCCTAGCCATAAGGATAAAGCGTGACAGGAAAAACAAGAAGCTGGTTTTGTCACAAGCAGAGTACATAGCCAAGGTACTTGATCGATTCAGCATGGGAGGTGCTAAGCCGGTTAGCACTCCATTATCCAACCACTTCAAGCTTTCTAAGGAGCAAGGAGCTAAGACGCAGGAGGAACGGGACTACATGGCTAGAGTCCCTTATGCGTCAGCCATAGGGAGCCTCATGTATGCTATGGTTAGCACGAGGCCAGACATTGCTCAAGCAGTGGGAGTTGTTAGCAGGCACATGAACAACCCCGGGAAGGAAGATTGGGAAGCTGTGAAGTGGATCCTCAGATAGCTGGTAGGTACTGTGGATGTAGGGTTGTGTTATAGAGGATCGAAAATCAAGCTACAAGGCTACGTCGACTCAGATTTGGCAGGGGATATCGACAGCAGAAGGAGCACTACAGGGTATGTCTTTACCCTGGGTAGTGCTGCAATCAGTTGGATCTCTCAGTTACAAAAGATAGTATCCATCAGTACAACGGAAGCAGAATATGTTGCAGCTACAGAAGCGTGCAAGGAAATGGTGTGGATGCAAGGTTTTATGGAAGAGTTGGGGAAGAAGCAAGCAGATTGCAAGCTGTACAGTGACAGTTAGAGTGCAATACACTTGGCTAAGAATTCAGCCTTTCATTCGAGGACCAAGCATGTTGACATCAGATATCACTTCATACGTTCGTTACTGGAAGATGGATCGATTGCTTTGGAGAAGATTCATACAAGTGAGAATCCTGCAGATATGTTGACTAAGGCAGTCACACGGGAGAAGCTGAAGCTCTGTTCAGCTTTGATTGGTCTTCAGGCTTGAAGACTGGGAGGTGGTGCACTCCGGATGTAGAAGACGAAGGATCAGGTGGTGATTGTCTCCAAGTGGGAGATTGTTGAGTGTGGAGACAACCACACAAGTCAATGGTCGGGCGCCCGAACGGTCTGATGACCGGGCGCCCGATATTCAGATAATTTTGGCCATAGGCTGCTGAACCGTTTTGTGAGCAGCCGGGCGCCCGACAGACAAAGTGACCAGGCGCCCGATAATACCCTAAATTATGCCTTTTGTTGCTGGACGTTTTTTGTATTGGCCGGGCGCCCGACCCA
Organism: Liriodendron chinense; assembly: GCA_003013855.2. Lineage (NCBI taxonomy): Eukaryota > Viridiplantae > Streptophyta > Magnoliopsida > Magnoliales > Magnoliaceae > Liriodendron > Liriodendron chinense. Next base: position 9,965,628 of record ML058333.1, read on the forward strand.
GTTATGTCTGGGCACCCGACCGGCCGCGGGCTTAAGACGCGGGTTTCCTATTTTTTGTTCTAATTGCGGGGTTTACTATATAAAGGGGTGTAAACCGTGATTAGGAAAGGGGATTAGGGCTTCTATACGTCTAAGGTGAGAAAAAGGCGAGAAGATTAGCAAAATGACTATTTCTATGCATGGGAGCATAGGAGAAGGTAAGTGCATTGCTTGTAACTTCGTTTTTTCTTCATGGTGAAGTTTGCACCCGTGGTTTTTTACCCTTGTTGGGGTTTTTCCACGTAAATCTCTGTCTTGTGGAATGTTGGTTTGTGTGATTCTTTTCTAGTTATTATTTTCTTCCTGTTTATAGTTTGTGGGTGAGACCGGAGATTGGATCTCAGTTCACCGGCGTTGTTGGCGTGCTGCGCAACAGAAACTTCAGAGGAAAAAAGTGTGATGGATAAGCTTCTTTATCCCTCTTTCTATATAAATATATGTTTTGGTCCCATCACCTACATATATAGAAATTATAGTCGATCTCATTAAGAGATTTTCATAAAGGGTATAATGTGCACAAGATCAAGTTCATCTTTACAATAGCATTAACATGACTGCTCAGGTGATCAATTTCATTCATCTATGTATATTTACATGCTTTCAAAATCTGATATTATCTCTTCGGTTCTTGGAATTGGATTCTTGATTATTTAGTAGTATATGTCAATTTGTTGCTTGTAAAATCAAAGGATTTTGCAGTCAGCCTGGCCCTTCTTTCCACTCTCCAATGAGGCCTTTACCTTGCCCGTCTTACAATAGAAAGCAAAGTCCTCACAGTTGTTACGGGTGAGGTTGTACTCTCCAAAGCCCTCCTCGATGCATGAAGTGGCGCGCCTAAGGACCATCTCTGGCGGGTCTGATTCAGCAACAATACATGTACCACTTCGGCTCATGCGAAACAACCGGAATGAAACAGAGTATTCATAGCGGTTGAGTTCACATCTATCCAAGAAACAATCTAAGAATGAGACTGTGACTCCATTGTACGACTTGTTTTTCAGACCTCCACATTTGCTGCAATATTGTGGAGAGGCGGATATTGACTCGACAGCAAATCCGGCGATGGTCTTTTTGCCATTTGCTTCAGTGAAATGAATGACCTTGTCATCGCCCACATATATTCCTAGATTACAAAAGAGCAGTGATAGTTAGGTAGGAAAAACTAGTTTGATATGGAAAACTATTGGGCCTATGGGCATCATCCCTCATGTGCACCATCTACCCGTTGATCCAAAACCCAGGTGAGCCTCAAATCTTTAGGAACATCTCTTTATCATGGTGATTCACGTCAGATGAACAGATTGGATGGCATATATAAATCATGGTGGGCCACAACATGATGTTCGCCTGATACAAAGTTAGGCTGATCCATTCATTGGGTGGGATGCACTGGTCCACAGACGCTGAGTCATACCACTGGCTCCACACTGATTTTATGTCGTGTCCCGCCCAATAAGTGCATTTGCCTGATTTTTGTGTAAGATAATCATCGTGGTGTAGGCCAAACGTGGCTATTCTTCGATGACTCGTCCTAGTCAGATAGTCCACTGGGTTGACTCAGGCAAATTAGGATGTTGAACCATGAGACCCCTCTGGTCAAAACCATGCACATACGCAACCGCTAGAGTTTTCTGCAAGTGGGACCCATGGTTAGGAAATCCAGACAGTTGATATGCTATGGATTGCTGTTGATGGACCACGCTCCAAACAAATTTCAGGTTGGTGGCCAATAAATGCTTAGTTGGTTGGTTGAGAAAAATAATGCAGATTCAAGTGAAAAACATACGTCACTCAATTATTCCAAGCTGATTTTTTTTTTTTTTTTTTTTTTTTTCATTCTTTTGGCATGCCCCATACGAGATAAGAATCAACACACCAACGGCCTGGATTGCTGAATTATGAGCTCTATTTGTTATAATTACAAAATAGGGGCTGACTCGGCTCAACTCGACAGAATAGCCCCTAACTCATCCAGTACGACTAGACTCGAGACTGGATGAATATCCATCCAAGTCACTGAGTCTAAAAACCATGAACACAGCCTAAGAGTATAGGAAAAAGGGGACCATGATGGGCATAGATGCATAACTGCCTCCACGCATAAATGTGATCACCAGGTTTGAGGTCCTCTCTCCCCTTATTGGTTAGCCCTCCAAAAATTCTCCTGGCGCTCTTGGTTTCTTAATATCTTTCAGCTCTCTCTCTCTCTCTCTCTCTCTCTCTCTCTCTCTGTGTGTGTGTGTGTGTGTGTGTGTAACAATAACTCTCCTCCTGGATCGGTATTTGTTGGAACTCGTTGCATCTTATAAGAAATATCTTTTGGGGCACACAGAGAGAGACCGTACAGCTTCATATGGAAGATTCCCAGCTCTCCTCACAGTCACAATAAAAAGATTGCTTAATGGTGGCAATGGGCGATGCGGCCTGACCAGAAGAACCCAGCTTTTGACTGGCCCGGCTTGGGCCGACCGTTAACGGCCTTACCCCATTTTTCAGTTCAGGGTTGGGCTCAAGTCATTTTAGCCTGACCCTGAACATTTTTCAGTTCATGGGCTCAAGTCATTTTAGCCTAACCCTGATCATTTTTCAGTTCAGGGTTGGGCTCAAGTCATTGTATAGCCTGACCCAACCTGACTTACAAATATGTCATTCTAGTTCTTCATTAGGCATCCATGCATGCATCTTGAACGTGGACCATTTGTTACATGTGGCGCCTGCAGTGCCAGAGCTTAAGTGCAGACACTAGGGCTAGCTAGGCTAGAGCCAAGTCGGTCCCGGGCTACGTCCTCGACACCGTGCCTTGATTTGGAGCCAGCGCTGGACCGTCGGGCAAGCCCATGCCCTGGCTTTATGGGGTTTGGCCACCCAGCCTTGTGGGCTGAACGTTCCCCTCCCCCCATGCGACACATGTATCATGACCTTAACCGTGCCTACCATAGGCGTATCAACTATCATAATCATTTAATTAAATGGACATTTTGTTACTGAATGTGAGCCATTGTTGACTCTCTTTTTCTTCACGTCACAGTTAAAAAGGGTTCTTATGGTCCGAACAATGTGATATTTCAATTATGGTCCATCCATGGTCCATCCACTGCTTGGCCTGTCAAATGAATGTTTTAGATATATTCGATGCCTGCCAGGTAAGTAGCACTGACATCGGCTGCAACATTATCTATTGTGCCTCCATAAGCACTGGATCTGGTCCCAAATAAATCCCTGGACGTCTCAAAAAAAAAAAGAGAAAAGATTTTGATCTAAAAATGGTTTTGAAATGGAATCTAGACTACTTTGATTATGGTTTCCATCATTTTAATTAGTTACTAACTGGCAATACATGTAACAAAATTAGACGGTAACCTGGACCATCTACATGTGGGCCCAACTAATCACCCTTGTCAGGTGATTTTAATCATTTAATTCCTCAGGCTGAATTTGTCCCTATTGACCAATTGTGTTTAAGTACCGTTCATTTCTTAGCCATCAGTTGGATGGTTAAGATCATTCAGTGCACGCAACCGGCCACTCTTTTATCATGAACCATCACAGTAGGATTGTTTTTCTTTAGTAGCGTTTACTTGACATCAGAGTATAAACTGAATTGGAAACTGATTCGTTGTGGCTGAGAATCCACGCAGAAATTGATTCTCCTCATCCACTGAGAATCATTTCCAACCTATCAGCTGGGAACAGGGGACTGATTAGCCAGAATGGAAATTAAATTAATTAATTTTAAATTTATGTGCCTGTTAATGTGCTGATCTGCGATTGGCGGCATGCAGCAGCGATCGATTGCATCTTGCTTCTTAGCGATGGAGATTTTGATTGGATATGATGTCACTGGGATTAGCTAGAGACCATTGGCTTAGGTCATCCCCCTGCACATTTAAGTAGGAACTGATTCTTGATTGGATATGATGTCACTGGGATTCGCTAGAGACCATTGGCTTAGGTCATCTCCTAGGAACTGATTCCTCCTAGCTCAACACAAGTTGTGAGAGTAACTGCATGTGATGTCTGCCTGACATCCACTGCCTTCGTCAGAGAGCCAGCTCACCCACTGCATTCGTCAGCCACTCGTCAGGTCTTCTTCTGGGATGTAAAAGGTTTTAATGGTGAGTATCCCCATCTTCGATCGTGGGTCCCTTTGGTGAGGCACACGTGATTCTAGGATCAGTACTCCTAGTGTAAATGATGGACGGCCTGAATGTTACAAAAACATCACAATGGCCTTATAGAGCTTTTTGGTTGCATACTCCCTTTATCATGTCAATTAATCATGGTTTCACCACATAGTACAGTAGACCTCTTCAGCTAGCTATGCAACATAATTTATAAATGGTAGTCCTAATAAGAGTCCAACAGAGATATCACCGTCCATTAAAATTTTGAGCCCCGAACTGGCTTTCCGTACAGTTGTTTCTAACTCACCTTTACTGGACGTTAGAATGCCTATTGGTGAGATTTTTGTCAAGTACTAGATGAACGGTATCAATCATCATGTGGAGGGCCAAATGGGTGAGCCTCTAAGTAGTGATCCGCCTCAAAATGTCTAATAATTAGGACGGGTGAGTCTGTGACTAGGAAGGAAGTACACTTTGGCCCCATTTGGCACCATGGATTTGGGGGGATCTGAGGGGATTCCCCTTGTGTGTGTTTGGCACATAAAGCAATTAGGGGTTTCAAATCCCCCCCCGATGAGTGGGTTTGCAATCCAAGGTGGAAGCTGGGATTACATTTAAAATCCTTCCAAGAGTCATATGTGTAACATGGATGGCCTAGATTTCTCACAAACATCACAGTGGGCCCCACATAGATTCCAAGCGCAGGAGATGCTTGCAAAAGAATTTCGCAGGCAATCCGCATTGTGGACAGCATATGGGTTCATGCCGTTGTCCACATTGGCATTGTGTGGGGTCGATGTGGCAACATGGGTGTCCCTACTCCCCAAGTGTGGTCCAAATCTCTCTTTCTTGGTCAAATCAAAGGTGGGGTCCACCGGGGTGTATCCTTTGTCAGGGTCAAACTTAGGGCATCTAAACCATTAGTTATGGATCAAAACTTGAATAATACCTCTAGCATGCACATGGGGGATGTTTCAATGGCTCGGATTGCATGATGCTGGATCAAGGACCCACTCACCAGAATCTCTTTCTGTATCCGGTTACATATGACGCAAGGAGCTTCCTCATCTTGTGACAGATATGCATTGAGAGAGAGGAGTTTCCTCATCTTGTGACTAGAGGTGGGCAACGATCCGGGCCAAGCCGAGTTAACCCTAGTTTGGTTTGGTTTGTTTTCGTACCATTGCAGTTTGTGGATTGGCTTGGTTTGGGTTTCAGGTCGACCCATGCGGCCCGAGTTTGGTTTGCTCCAGAAATATCTAGTTCAAGCTGGGACCGGCTTGGTTGAAAATTTCAAACTGGGCTGGGCCGAGTTCAAATGGACAGTGGCTCTTTTTTTCCTTATTCATTTAAATAGAAAATAATTTAAAAAGTTTTTAAAAAAAAAGTACAAACATACCTTACTATACGATGTTTAACATCCTCCAAAAGAGAGCAACTTCAAAATAAATATGTAAGAGTATTTTTCCAAACAAAAGTACACAAGCATAATTTTACAAGTGCAAGGAAACAATGTGCATTCATGTAAATGTATTATGTATTATCCATGTCATCATGTATATGTATTATGTATTATCCATGTCATCATATATATATGTATTATCCATGTTATCCATCTGTTTTACATATCATTTTAGGACATGATCCCAAAATGGAATCAGAAACAATGTGCTTATAATCTACGGGCCGAATCAAACCGAGCTTCGGGCCGGATCGAGCCAGAACTGCCCTAGTTTGAGTTTGGTTTGTTCTTTCAAACAAGCTTGACTTGGAGGCTTGGTTTGGTTTGAACTTCCTTTTCGAACCAATCCAAGCCGAGCTTTTTCGAACCAATCTGAACTGAGCTTTCGAGCCAGCTTGGTTTGTGCCCACCTCTACTTGTGACGCATAGAGGAGCTTCCTACTCTTGTGAGTTGTGACGCATACGCATACGCATCACAGGAGAGGGAGGGAGAGAGAGAGAGAGAGAGAGAGAGAGAGAGAGAGAGAGAGAACTCCTATGGTAAAATGATGCCTGGATTAGGAGAGATAAAAGTCTTATTCATTCATAAGGTTAAGGGTGTAGCTAACAAGTGTGCTCATGCACTCCGATGTGTGAGGGTGTAAGCATCAAGTGTGTCTATGCCACACATGTACAATACATATGCGTGCGATCTACTATAATTAGATGGTACCATCGGGATGCTCATGATGCCAAGTGTCAGGGAAAAATACTTTTATTGACCAAAAGTGTGTAATAAGTGAGACATATCACATTCATTATTAAGCCTTATGGGAGCATACATAAATAAGTATGATTTAACATGTATAGGTAGTAATCAAACCATATGGATCATGGCTCAAGTGGTAGATTGACTGAAGATAACCTCAATTCAACACTGAGGTCCTCGTATCGACCCCTAAGTATGAGCCCAAGTGGAGGTGGCTATCATTGCGGTGTGACTAACAATGGCTATAAAACTCATATGATTTCAATGCTAATGTATTAGGGAACAAAGTAGATGGTGATCATCAGATGGATCATGTACGGTCAAATCTTAAGATCATGATAATCTATTTATCAGATGAAGGTTTAAATGTAGATGGTCTAGATCAATGATCCATGGTATGGATTAATAATCCAACAGACGAATTAAATGGTACAAATGAAGATGACTCATAAAAAAATTTGTACCCCCAAAATTTCGAAGTACCACCTCAAAGGTGGACCTGGGTCCCGTTGTCATCCTGTATTTTAATATTGATAATGGGATATATTTGTGGTTAAATTTAGATGCACTTCTTCATCAATGTACATTTATATTTATGCTACATCCAAACTAGACCCCATAATTTGGACGGTCTCGATGGTTGTACGTTACTCCTATGTAAGGAGATGAGGCACCACCATTTCTCTTTTCTCGAGGCAGGATCTATTACAAGCACTTGTTGGTTAAGCTAAATGTACGCTGTAGTTTATATGTCCCATTCTGGTGCATGTATACAATCCAATCCATCCATGACATACGTCTAATGATGTTTTTCTTAGTGGCCAAAATTCATTTCAATCCAAAACTCAGGGGGGCCACTACACAAGGAACAACATCCTAACCTTTCTTTTTTCGGCCTCTTACCCAAGGTGGTGCAAACTGCAAAGCTACGGACTGCGTAAACATAACTCGCGCTAGGCAGAAGGAGAGGACTGATTTGCGATGATCTAGCACTAATTGAAACAAACATGGATGAGATCCACCCTCTCCATCAGGTGTGCTCACACATTTTCACCATGGATCATAAAAAAAAGTCGAAATCAAGATCTAGGTGGGCCACACCACAGGGAGTGGTGTAAAGTTATGCCTAAAACCTCTAAATTCATGTGGTGGAGCCCATGAGAGTCGTGGAATGTCCTGACTTCTAAAGAAACTTTACCATGGTGAGGCTGATCAGATGAGTGGCTTGGATGATATATAGACATGCCACAGTGCACCTCACACACAATTTTAATGATTTTAACAGTGGGACTTATCTCCAACTATTTTCCCATGGTGTATCCCACCTGAATACTGAATCAGTCAGGGTTCCATATCAACAGCTATATCAAGCTTATGAGCGGTCATATTGGATTATAATCAGAAGGCCAGGACAATTCCAATAAGCGTACTGAATATGGCAAGTTAATTAGTTGGGCACATGGGCTTGTGAGCTTCCAACAATAAGGCCTGCCATGATTTCCCATAGATTTATCTTGAAAGTGAAAGGTTAGATTGTACATATAGGCTCACCAAATTTCCATCAACAGAGCTGATCAAACCATCCCTTGATGAACGTCCTATTTGATGCACGCGTGATAGATGAGACAACCATTATCATTGTCCAAGCTTGGAGTGGGAGTATGCTCATCAAGGTCTTGATTTAAATAGAAAATAGCATTCCCTTGTAATTGAAACATATTATTATTACATACTGCTTAAAAGTAGACGTTACTAAGCATACGAGAGAAATGTGAGATAGATAGCTACGGTCACCTACTCCATCTTCTCATCATTTTTTAGCAGCTCTCTAATTAAGTACTTCACCCCGAAAGGTATTTCAGAGCACCAGCAGTTGTTCCAATAAGTAGAGCGTCTGCAGCATTGAGCAGCTGCCCACTTACCTTATATTTGCCCGTCTTACAATAGAAAGCAAAGTTCTCGCAATTGTTCCGCAAGAGGTCATAATTTTCGAAGCCATTCTTTATGAATTCATTAGCACGCACAAGAACTACTTCTGGTGGGTCTGATGCAACAGTGCTACATCTCCGTTTTCACTCATTGAGGCAGAGTATTCATAGAGGTAGAGTGTGTCTCCATTAAGGAAGCAATTTAAGCATGAGACAACGACTCCATTGGTTGTCTCCTTTCTCCAAGGTCGACATGTATCACAGCTGGTGGCGTCCGTGAATGATTTTTGGCCGGTTGCTGTGTTGAAGTGAACCACCCTGTCATCGCCCATATATATTCCTAGGTGACAATAAAAGAGGAGTGATAGTTAGGTAGGCATGCTTTCTAATCTGAGCTTTTCAATTTAGAATTAATGGAACATTTGATTGGATTATGTTCATGCATACAGGGTGTGCATAATGCTTTTATGGGGCCCACTGTGAAATATGTGCCTTATATTCATGCTGTCCATATATTTTGCAAACTCACTTTAGGGCATGATCCGAAAATTGAAGCAGATCCAAATCTCAGTGGACCATAATACAGGAAACAGCGGTAATGGGCCATTAAAAACTTCTCGTGGGCTACAAAAGTTTCAGATCAAGCTGATATTTGTGTGGTCTCCTTCATCCAGGTATTTGTGACCTTAATTATCAACAGGTTGGATTGCAAATAAACATTCCAATGGCCCTCATGAAGTTTTTAATGGAGAGGATTCAATCATGACTATTTCCTGTGGTTTGGTCCACCGATGATTTGGATTTGCTTCTTTTTTTTTTTATCATGCTCGAGGGTGTGGAGGTAAGGAAAGTACATCACAGAGGGCCCCGCAGTTAGGGATCCACCAACCTAGTTGGACAGGGGGATCCACCCAAACTACATAAAAAAAATAATAATAATAAAATAAAAACTGTTAATTAAAATGAGCTTAGCTCATTTTTAAGTGGTAAGTGGTACCAAACGTATATGCATGGCTATTGTTTTATGAGCCATCCGTGTCATATAGTCCATTCGGACTTGCTCAAGACTGGCTATTGTTTTTAGACTCGTCCGTGTCAGATAATCCACTCGGACTTGCTCAAGACCGGCATGGGTCGGTTGAACCATGTGACCCGTCTGGTCAAAACAGTCAGCCGCCCATGCTTCCAGCATACAGCCATGGACATATGCAAGTGGGACCCATGGTTAGACAATCCAGACTGTTGATATGCCATGGATTCCTGTGGATGGACCATGCTCCAAAACAAGTTTCAGATTGGTGGCCTATAAATGCTTAGAAAGACAGTTGAGAAAAATGATGCAGCTTCAAGGGAAAAACACACGTCACTTAATTGCTGAAAAAACTTTTTTTTCTTTTTTTGGTAATTGGCATGCTCCATCCAAGAGGAGAATCAACAGATCCATGGTCTGGATTGATGAATCACGGGCTCTATTTGTTAGAATTACAGAATAGGGGCTGACTCAGCTCAAGTCGACCGGGTAGCCCCTGACTCGTCCAGTATGACTAGATGGAGTGAGTCACTGGATCGGTAAAATATGAAAACCGCCTAAAAGTATAGGGAAAAAAAAAGCGGACCATGATGGGCAATCAATTTCCCCGTGTTCTTCCTCCACGCATAAATGTGATCACCAGGTTTGAGCTCCTGACTTCGGATGTTCTTTCCGGGGTTCGAATTCCACGACCTACTTATCATCGCTCCCGCACCGTGCGCTGTTGCTGCGAGGAATTTTTGTTTGGAATCCTGAGAAACATCTGGGTTGGTATTCAGAAAATTCTCACTCTCTTTCTCACGCGGGAGCTCATACCCTCTGCTTTGTTTGGTATTCAGAAATTTGTCAGTCTCACTCTGTAATCCAAACCCTGCCTTTGGGTTGGTATTCAAAAATTTGTCAGTAGCACTCGGGGACCCAAACCCTCCCATTGAGTTGGTATTCAGAAATATGTCAGTTGCACTCTGGGACGCCAACCCTCCTATTGGGTTGGTATTCAGAAATTTGTCTGACTCACTCTGGTATCCAAACCTTCCCATTGGTTTGGTATTTAGAAAGATGTCAGTCGTACTCTGAGACCCAAACCCTCCTATTGGGTTGTTATTCGGAAATTTGTTTGACTCACTTAGGTATCCAAGCCCTCCCGTTGGGTTGGTATTCAGAAATTTCTCAGTCACACTCTGGGATCCATACCCTCCTATTGGGTTGGTATTTAGAAATTTGTCTGTCGCACTTTGGGACCCAAACCCTCCTATAGGGTTGGTATTCCGAAATATGTTCGGCTCACTCTGATATCCAAACCCTCCCATTGGGTTGGTATTCAGAAATTTGTCTGTTGCACTCTGGCACCCAAACCCTCCTATTGGGTTGGTATTCTTAAAAGAATGCGATTCATACTCTCTCCTAGACGATGACCCTCCCATTAGGTAGGAACTCTTAAAAGCTACTTCTGGTGTCTTATGAGGAATATATTTTACGGCTCTCTCTCTCTCTCTCTCTCTCTCTCTCTATAACTCATAACTCTCCTACTGACTCATATTTATAGCAACTCGTGGCATCTTATGGGGAATATATTTCAGGGCACACAAAGAGAGACCGTACAGCTTTATATCAAGCATTTCCAGCTGTCCATTGATTGAGGCCAACAATCTCCAAACTCAATTCCTTCCCTAACACGTTTTGGAAAGTTGGCAGGAGTCGGAATTCAAGTGTGGATAGGATTCCATCTCAACACCCATTGTTGATGGGACACACAAATTCATCTCTGGCACTAGGGGCACCAGATTTTGTACTTGGGACGGAAATCTCGCTAACGGTCACAATAGGTAGCTCAAGCAACGGGCGGGCCATGTGGCCTGATCACTTGAACCCAGCTCTCGACCAGGCCCGCTTGGGCCCAGCATTCACGGCCAGATCTTTTTCAGTTCAGCTTGGCTCAAGTCATTTTGGTCTGCCTAACCTAACCTCATATGTATGTGTGTTATATCCTACAAATGTGTCATTTTAATTCTCCATACCCATGCATCTGGAACATTGTCAATTTGTTACATGTGGCTAGATTAGGAACATTCGAGTGAAAAATAGGTATCTTATTAACTTTCTGTTCATGTTGTGTAATGTAAGGGAAGAACCCCATTATCGAGGGCGTGGATCATGTATCTTCCTGCGGGAGATGGACAGGAAGAAAAACAAAAGGAAACTAAGGAATTTCCAATTTTGGAGATTCAACCAAAACAGGAAATTATTATTTCCGTTTCTGTATTTTGGCCCAACTCGTGAGGCTCATATTGATCATTTATGATGATCCGTTTCGTCCATTTCGTAAAGCTGCTCGACGTCGAGAAAATTCAATAAGTTTCACGTCGATCCGAGTTACAGATTGATCGTGGCGTCCAAAATGGTACGAACTATTTAGGAAGTTTTGAATTTCGCCCACTAAAACTGGAGATGGTCCAGGTAGCCCACTACTACTGATATGGATGATCTGAGCCGATCATCTTGAAGAGTACGTTGATGTCAGCAAAACTACAAAGTTTTGTGGTAATCAAATATGTGGATTGCTCGTATCAGTGGAAGGAAGATGCCGCTCAACAGGCGTTACATAGTTTGCATAGATTTTTCTGTTTCTTTTTTAATTGTATTAGGATTCTTTTCTTCCTTTGCAAGTTAGTGTTAAGCACGAACTTAGGATTTAGTTTATTATTTAAAGCAAGGTAATTATATATATATATATATATATATATATATATATATATATATATATTTTGGCGTGGATCACGTACCTTCCCGCAGGAGATGGACAGGAAGAAAAACAAGAGGAAACTAAGGAATTTCCAATTTTGGAGATTCAACCAAAACAGGAAATTGTTATTTCCGTTTCTGGATTTTGGCCCAACTCATGGGGCTCATCTTGATCATTTATGATGATTCGTTCCGTCCATTTCGTAAAGCTGCTCGACGTCGAGAAAATCCAACAAGTTTCACGTCAATCCGAGTTATGGATTGATCGTGGCATCCAAAATGGTACGAACTGTCCAGAAAGTTTCGAATTCCGCCCACTAAAACTGGAGATGGTTCAGGTGGCCCACTACTACTGATATGGAGAATCTGAGCCGACCATCTTGAAAAGTATGTTGATGTCAGTAAAACCATTAAGTTTTGTGGCAATCAGATATGTGGATTGCTCGAATCAGCTGCAAGGAAGACGGCGCTCGACAGGCGTTATACAGTTTGCCCAGATTTTTCTGTTTCTTTTCTAATTGTATTAGGATTCTTTTCTTCCTTTGCAAGTTAGTATTAAGTACGAATTTAGGATTTAGTTTATTATTTAAAGTAAGATAATTATATTTTTTTTACTTTTCATTCAATCTATCAAAAACAATTATTCGGAATTAATTTCCTATTTTTATCCTTTTTATTTCTTCTCGTGGATTCGAGAGACACTCGGTTAGGGAGACAATGATCGACCTACCACGTCCTCCCTGTGTCATTGGTATCAGAGAGAGGTTTCTTCCTCAAGACGATGGCTTCTAATAAAGGATTGGATCTTCATCCTAAGGACGGTGCTCTAAGGGATTATGTCATGGCGGCAAATTTCGATGAAGCACGACGGAAAAATCGGTTGATCCTGAAAGGTATACAGGCAACCCTCGATCGCATTGTAGTGGCATTAAATCTGCCCCAAGCCCAAGGCAACAGTCAACAACCGCCTGTGTTCGCTATACGGAGTAACCTTATGTTCGTAGAGCACCCCAGGTAGCCTATCATAGGGATACCCTAGACGATTCAAAACCCAGCGAGAAAGAGGTCGAAGACATCATCGTACGACGGCCTGCGTGTGGGAACGATCGTGGGGATTATATTGAAAGCGATTTTCGAGGTAATGTAACTTCGGATCAGGTTGTTGAAGTACAACCCACCACCATCTCAGAGGAATGTTCAAAATTCTGAGGAGGTGGAGGAAATCAATACCTCAGTCTTAAAGGATAGGGAAGGAGAGTATGAAATTATTGCAGACATTATGGAGTCAGTTTTGACTGGAATCCATGAGCATCCCAGAAAGTGTCATGCCAGCAATGCAAAAAATCGAGGCGATCGCAGTTGCCGAACTTTCTAATGAATTCTCCATTGTGAAGGAAATTATCATTTCTAAGAAAAGGTCAACTTTCGATGTGCTAGAGAAGGTTACAATTATTCATGTTGGCATGGAGAAAAATTCAGAGAAATTTATTGCAGCATTCCAGAATAAGGCCAGCAAGCATCAACTTCTGAAGTTAAAAGCAAATTATGGTTATAACCTAAAGCGAAACTCGAGGACGAGTTTTTTTCAAGTGGAGAAGAATGATGTAGGGGAAGAACCCCATGATCGAGGGCGTGGATCACGTACCTTCCTGCGAGAGATGGACAGGAAGAAAAACAAGAGGAAACTAGGGAATTTCCAATTTTAGAGATTCAACCAAAACAGGAAATTATTATTTTCGTTTCTGGATTTTGGCTTAACTCGTGGGGCTCATCTTAATCATTTATGATGATCCGTTCCGTCCATTTCGTAAAGCTGCTCGACATCGAGAAAATTCAATAAGTTTCACGTTGATCCGAGTTACGGATTGATCGTGGCGTCCAAAATGTTACGAACTGTTCAGAAAGTTTTGAATTCCGCCCACTAAAACTGGAAATGGTCCAAGTGGCCCACTACTAATGACATGGAGAATCTGAGCCGACCATTATGAAGAGTACGTCGATGTCAGCAAAACCTTGAAGTTTTGTGGCAATCAGATATGTGGATTGTTCGTATCAACGGAAGGAAGATGGCGCTCGACAGGCGTTATACAGTTTGCGCAGATTTTTCTGTTTCTTTTCTAATTGTATTAGGATTCTTTTCTTCCTTTGCAAGTTAGTGTTAAGAACGAATTTAGGATTTAGTTTATTATTTAAAGCAAGGTAATTATGTTTTTTTTTTAATTATTCATTCAATTTATCAAAAACAAGTATTCGGAATTAATTTTCTATTTTTATCCTTTTTTTTCTTCTCGTGAATTCGAGAAACACTCGTTTAGGGAGACGGTGATCGACCTACCACGTCCTCCCTGTGTCATTGTGTCAAGGCTGGGTCCAAACCTACTTTCCAAGCTTGGGTTTGGGTTTTTTTTTTTTAATTAAAATGATTTTATTAGATAGAAGAAGAAAGTAACAGACCCTTAATTGGGGGAGGCCCCTCACAAAAAACACAGGACCTCCCGATCATGTACCACTGAACAAAAAAACTCTGCACATCTCAGCACCCAGGTCTATAGCTCAAGTGGCAGACTGAGTGAAGATAGCCTCATTTAAACACTGAGGTCATGATAACTATTTTCATAGTAGGGTTGACTAACATTGTGATTTGACTAACAGAGGTGGGTGAGTACTGTACTAACAATGGGGTGTGTGAACTAACCCATAAAAAAAAAAAGGTGCAAAGCGTAGCTGCTTTGATAGGGTTTGGGTTTGCTGTGCTAGGCCAATGTCGGGACCTACGCCTTAACTGTAGGGCGTAGCTTCTTTGCAGACACTGGTTAATGATTTCATATCAATTTGCATGCTCAGTTTAAATATAATTATTACTTCTAGAATAACTTTTCAATAATCCAAACTATTTATATGCAACATTTATTACGGAAAAAGAATATCTGCAAAAAGAAATTTTCTAAAATTGAGGCTTTTAAAAACCGTTAGTTACATAGCTCGTTTCCAAATTATAGGGTTTGGCCCATGCCCTGGCCTTATATGGTTTGGCCACCCAGCCTTTTTTTTTGGGTGCATTAAGGGGTTTTGAATAATGTGATACTTCAATTGCGGTCCATGCACTGCTCAGCCTGTCAAATGAATGGTTTAGATATATTCATGTGTGCCACTTGAGCAGCACTGAAATGGAGGCAACATGGAGGCAACATTATCTACTGTGCCTCTACAAGCACTGGATCGGATCCCAAATAGGAATCCCTGGACTTCTCAAGAAGAAAAGGTTACATTCAGATGAAAACTTCGATTATAGTTTTCCATCGTTTTAGAAACTCATTGGCAAAAGATATAACGAAACTAAACCATGACGTGGACCATCTACATCATGGGCCCATCTAATCACACTTGCTAGGTGATCTTAATCATTTAATTCCTCACATGGGAGAGTTAAAGTCCCTTGATATACATTAATGAGCCTATCCTCTAACAGCTCGAACTTTTAGAGAAAGTGGTGATTTGAGGATGGGGCATTAATGTATATCAAGGGACTTTAAGTCTCCAAAAACTTTAGTGACTTGTTGGCGGTACATGTAATGGCATTAGACAACAAACTTGGACTATCTACATTGTGATCCCAACTGATCACACTTGTCAGGTGATCTTAATCATTTAATTCCTCTTGGTCGCACTGACCAATTGTATTTAACTGTTCATTTCATAGGACATCAGTTGGATGGTTAGGATCGTGCATGCAACCACTCTTTTATTGTGAACAATCACGCGAGTGTTGTTTTTCTAGAGGAGCCTTTTCTTGATGATAGAGTACAAACGGAATTCAAAACTGATTTAATATTGTGGCTGAGAAATAATGAACGCAAAAGCTGATTCTTCATGTCGCTGAGAGTTTGTTCCAGCATACCAGTTGGAAATGGAGGACTGACTTGCTAGAATGAAAATTAAATTAGTTAATTTTAAATTTACATGCCATATGGATTAGTATCCATGACTTTGATAATTCCATTTGAACTAGATTTTCATTAAATTAATTAGTTAATTTTAAATTTACATGTCATATGGATTAATATACATGACTTTTATAATTTTATTTGAGCTAGATTTTTTTGGGTTTCTCAGTATTAGTACATCTAGTATGACATTAATATTTTCCCAACGTATCAAGGTTTTTCATGTACAATAGTGCAATAATAGGATCAAAATTGAATTGACAATGGTAATCATTGGGTCAGGGATGGATGTCTAATTAGATAAATCACCTCACTTTATGTAGTTCAACAACCCAAAAACAAGTCTTAATTTAATGTCCAATCAGGTCAGCTTGAACCATTGACTTGTCCAAGTTTAACACGGCATGATATTAACTAGTTGAGTTTGGTTTTATCAAAAATCATGAAATTTAATTATATTTTACAATAAATTAGATTGCTTAATCCTAAAATATCTTAAAATTTCAATAAATTGGCACAACCAAGCCCAAACTAATTTATAAAAATATATAGTGACATAAATATTTAACAATATTATAGCTATAAAGTATCTACTATGCCTCCCATAAACATTGAAACGTGTCCCAAATCAGAATCCAAGGACTTTTAAAAAAGAAATGATTTTGATATAAAAACGGTTTTGAAATTGAATGCTAATCAAGACTTCCACTATAGTTTTCCATCATTTAAGTGACTCATTGTCAATACATTTAACGGGAGTAGAAGTTAACTTGGACCACCTACGTTATAGGCCCAACTAATCACACTTGTGTGGTGATCTTAATCATTTAATTCCTCCTGTCGAATTCATCATGGCAATCTAGAGTCCATGAAGCCCCAACTAATCACACTTGCAGGTGATCTTAATCATTTAATTTCTCCTGCTCAATTCGTCCCACTAATTACCAATTGTGTTTAACCGTTCATTTTATAGACATCAGCTGGATGGTTAGGATCATGCATGCAGCCACTTTTTTTATTGTGAACTATCATAGTAGTGTTGGTTTTTATAGAGTACAAACTGAATAGGAAATTGATTCTTTGTGGCTGAGAGCGAACGCAAAATCGAATTCTCCATGTTCATTGAGAATTGGTTCCAAGTACATCAATTGGGAATGGAGGACTGACCAGCCAGAACGGAAATTAAATTGGTTAATTTTAAATTTATGTGCTATATAAATTGGTATCCATGACTTGTATAATTTTATTTGAGCTAGAGTTTGAGCCAAGTGTTTAATTTCTTAATATCCGTATATCTAATATGAGGCTATTCCAGTGCATCAAAGCTTTTCATGTGCAAAATTGACAATAGTTCCCATTAGGGCCAGCATGGATGTCTATTGGAAGAAGTGCTCCACTTTGTATTGGTCATTACTCATGCCTCAATGGTTAACTTGTTGAGGTGTGGATCCAGCACACCAGTTTTGCTAGCCAGGGGTAGTTGGGCACTCGGACAGTCTGTCACCAGGCGACCAATATTCACCCAGGGAGACAAAAAGTCTCTGGACTGTTTCATATACAGTCGGGCGCCCGATGGTCAGTGGATCAGGCGCCCGGTGCCCAGGGAGAGTGCCCGAACATGTTTGGTCGGACGCTCGAAATTCAAGTATTTTCTCTTGGAGCTCGCTGGACGTTTTTCACATCGGTTGGGCGCCTGACCAGGCGCGAACTGTTTCGCGGGATTTTCTATTTTGAGTCATATTTTCGTCTTATGCTATATAAAGGGTTGTAATTCAGGATTCGGGGATGTGATTAGGGTTTTCATACGTCCAATGTGAGAAAATGAGAAGAGGTGAGCGAAAAGGGCCATCTCTATGTATGAGAGCATAGGAGAAGGTGAGTATATCTCTATGTATGAGAGCATAGTGGTCCTCGGCACAAGCAAGCATAACAAAATGTTCAATATTCTATTTGTACCGTTCCCATTGACCAATTCAATTTAACCGTTCATTCAAAGACATTAGTTGGACGGATAGGATCATCAGTGCAACCACTCTTTTATCGTGAAGTATCATGGTAGTGTTGTCTTTCCCCAGTAGCATTTGCTTGATAATAGAGTATAAACTGAGTCAGAAACTGATTCTCGCTGTCCGTTGAGAATCAGTTCCAACATACATGATGAGCCAAAATGAAAATTAGATTAGTCAACTTTAGAACGGTTGGATGTTAAGATCCATCCGATCCGGTCGTTGATTTCCTTGATTTTCATGAATTTAGTCCAATAGCCTCGATCCTCCCTTGATTGAATGGTCCAATCTAAATCTGGGGTAAGTGGAAGTTAATTTCTTTGATCTAATTCCCTAACTAGTTTACTATACCCTCGATCTATCGTTAGATTTACCCGATCATCATTTTAACGGTCAAGATTACTTTTCTGATCTTTTCTTTAAATTTAAATGATCCAGATCTAAGATGATCCCAGGGGCCCTGATTAGCTATTACAATCAAGATCACAAAGCTTATGCTTAAGATCTAAACATAAGAGGTAAGATCCACCGTACGTCCTTTCAAGTGTATGCGGTGGGGCCACTTACAATCCTATAGGTCTCTCATTGACCAATTCCTATCTTCATGTTCTTAATGTGGGGCCCGCTTTAGAAAGTAAGGTTTCATCATGTGGGGCCCACCTAAGGGTATGATCTGTGGCTAGATTATGCATTATTCTTCATTGTTATAATTTTTTATATCTTTCCTCACAATCTTTTTTTTTTTTTTTTATGTTCATGTGGTGGGGCCCACCTTGAGTGATCATGATCACCCCATTTATGGTCCACCACATGAGATGATCGATGTGCATCTTTCTTTACTACATGATTCAAATCTAATAAAATAGAAGTACAAAAATATAAGGTGGTTCATTTATCTTGATCACTCATAATAAGGGTAATGTGTGGCCCGCCAAAGGGCAAGATTACAAGTAGTTATGAAAGATCTCATTCTTAAGGTGTGTATATGGTTCCTTTTCATAGTGTGGGCCCACAACACTTGATCAATAAATGAATCTCACAATATACACCATTATATCTAAACAGATCGTGAATCTATCATGATCAATTGGTGAGACCGGTGCTACGGTTTAAACCACTTGATCATGCTTGGATCTATCCAATCAGGTATTACAAGCATACCTACAAACTGGAGTATATAAATTCTAATCTAAACTGTAGGCTTTTTATCATGACATTGCAATGTGGTGGGGCCCACCTTCTTGTGCATCTTTCTCTTTGTGGGGCCCACCATCAAACGTAATGATGATTTAGCTAGAAACATCAGATATAAAAAATCAGCATGTAGGAAACAATGTATAATACACATCAAACAGAGAAAAAGAACAGACCCAAGTGAGGCCCACTAGTGCACGCAATGCACCTAGACGCAGGCCACATGGGGCCCTCCACACTGACATGGCAGTGTGTGATGCCACAACGTTGCCCACCTGGACAGCATATGGGTTCATGCCGTTGTCCACATTGACAGTGTGTGAGGTCCATGTGGCAACGTGGGTGTCCCTACTCCCTAAGTGGGGTCCAAATCTCTCTTTCTTGGTCAAATCAAAGGTGGGATCCACCTGGGTGTATCCTTTGTTAGGCTCAAACTTAGGGCATCTAAACCATTAGTTATGG
Source organism: Liriodendron chinense (assembly GCA_003013855.2). NCBI lineage: Eukaryota > Viridiplantae > Streptophyta > Magnoliopsida > Magnoliales > Magnoliaceae > Liriodendron > Liriodendron chinense. Next base: position 9,985,307 of record ML058333.1, read on the forward strand.
ATCAAAACTTGAATAATACCTCTAGAATGAATGAACATGGGGGGATGTTTCAATGGCTCGGATTGCATGATGCTGGATCAAGGACCCACTCACCAGAATCTCTCTCTGTATCCGGTTACATGTGACGCATATGCATCGAGGGAGAGAGGAGTTGAGGAGCTTCCTCCTCTTGTGAGTTGTGAGGCATAAGCATTGCAAGAGAGAGAGGGAGAGAGAGAAAATATGAGAGAATTCCTAGATTAGGAGAGATGAAAGTCTTATTCATTCATAAGGTTAATGGGTGTACCTAACAAGTGTGCTTATGCACTTCGATGTGTGAGGGTGTAAGCATCAAGTGTGTTTATGCCACACGTGTACAATACATATGCATGCAATCTACTATAATTAGATGGTACCATCGGGATGCTCATGATGCCAAGTGTCAGGGAAAAATACTTTTAGTGACCAAAAGTGTGCAATAAGTGAGATATATCAGATTCATAATTAAGCCTCATGGGTGCATACATCAATAAGTATGATTTCACTTGTACAGGTAGTAATCAAACCATATGGATCATAGCTTAATTGGTGGATTGAGTGAAGATAACTTCATTTCAACACTGAAGTCCTGATATCGACTCATAAATAGGTGCCCTAGTGGGGGTGACTAATGTTGCGGAGTGACTAACAATGGCTATAAAACTCATATGATTTCAATGCTAATGTACTAGGGAGCAAAGTTGATGGTAATAGTAGATCTGGAATTAAATGGTCTAAGAGAAGAAAAAAAATTTGATCCCCCCAAAATTTCGAAGTACATTACATATCATCCATTTAGCTGGGGCCTAAATACACCTCAAAGGTGGACCTAGGAGGTCGACCTGACCCGTTGCCATCCTGTATTTTAATATTGATAATGGGATATATTTGTGGTTAAATTTGGATGGACTTCATCAATGTACTTTTATATTGATGCTCCATCCAAACCAGACCCCACAATTTGGACGGTCTGGATGGATGTAGGTTACTGCTATGTAAGGAGATGAGGCAGCACCATTTCTCTAAGATGATGCGAACTGCAAAGCTACGGACTGCTTTAACATAACTCGCGCAAGGCACAGTGGACTGATTTGCGCTGAATCTAGCACTAATTGAAACAAGCATGGATGATATCCACCCTCTCCATCAGGTGTGGCCACACAATTTCACCATGGATCATAAAAAATCAGGCAAATTCAAGATCTAGGTGGGCCACACCACAGGAAGTGGTGTAAAGTTATGCCTAAAACCTCTAAATTCATGTGGTGGAGCCCATGAGAGTCGTGGAATGTCCTGACTTTTAAAGAATCTTTACCATGGTGTGGTCGATCAGATGAGTGGCTTGGATGATATATAGACATGCCACAGTGCACCTCACACACAATTTTAATGATTTTAACGGTGGGACTTATCTCCAACTATTTTCCCATGGTGTATCCCACCTGAATAGTGAATCAGTCAGAAATCCATATCAACAGCTATATAAAGCTTATGAGCGGTCATATTGGATTATAATTAGGAGGCCAGGACAATTCCAATGAACTTACTGAATATGACAAATTAATTAGTTGGGCACATGGGCTTGTGAGCTTCCAACAATAGGGCCTGAGATGATTTCCGATAGATTTATCTTGAATGTGAACGGTTAGATTGTACATATACATATACGCTCGCCATATTTCCATCAACAGAGCTGATCAAACCATCCCTTGATGAACGTCCTATTTGATGCACGCGTAATAGATGAGACAACCATTATCATTGTCCAAGCATGGAGTGGGAGTATGCTCATCAAGGTCTCAATTTAAGTAGAAAATAGCACTCCCTTGTAATTGAAACGTATTGTTATTACATACTGCTTAAGAGTAGACATTACTAAGCATACGAGAGAAATGTGAGATAGATAGCTACTGTCACCTACTCCATCTTCTCGTCATTTTTAGCAGCTCTCTAATTAAGTAATTCACCCCGAAAGGTATTTCAGAGCACCAGCAGTTGCTCCAATAAGTAGAGCGTCTGCGGCATTGAGCAGCTGCCCACTTACCTCATATTTGCCCGTCTTACAATAGAAAGAAAAGTTCTCGCAATTGTTCAGCAAGAGGTTGTAATTTTCAAAGCCATTCTTTATGCATTCATTAGCGCGCGCAAGGACTACTTCTGGTGTGTCTGATGCAACAGTGCTACCTCTCCCGTTTTCACCCGTTGAGGCAGAGTATTCATAGAGGTAGAGTGTGTCTCCATTAAGGAAACAATTTAAGCATGAGACAATGACTCCATTGGTTGTACCCGTTCTCCAAGGTCGACATGTATCACAGATGGTGGCGTCGATGAATGATTTTTGGCCGGTTGCTGTGTTGAAGTGAACCACCCTGTTATCGCCCATATATATTCCTAGGTGACAATAAAAGAGGAGTGATAGTTAGGTAAGCATGCTTTCTAAATTCTAATATAAGCTTTTCAATTTAGAATAAATGAAAATTTTGATTGGACTATGTTCATGCATACAAAGCGGGCCTACTGCTTTTATGGGGTCCACTGTGATATATGTGCCTTATATTCACGCTGTCCATATGTTTTGAAAACTCACTTTAGGGCATGATCCGAAAATTGAAGCAGATCCAAATCTCAGTGGACCATAATACAGGAAATAGTGGTATTGGACCATTAGAAACTTCTCATGGGCTACAAAAGTTTCAGATCAAGCTGATATTTGTGTGGTCCCTTCATCCAGGTATTTGTGACCTTATCAACAGGTTGGATTGCAAATAAACATTTCAGTGGCCCTCATGAAGTTTTTAATGGAGAGGATTAAATCACGAATATTTCCTGTGGTTTGGTCCACCGACGATTTGGATCTGATTCATTTTTTTATCATGCTTGACGGTGTGGACGTAAGGAAAGTACATCACAGTGGGCCCCATAGTTAGGGATCCACCAACCTAGTTGGACAGGGGGATCCAACCAAACTACATAAAAAAATAAAAGAAAAAGAAAAAGAAAAATGTTACTGAAAATGAGCTTAGCTTCATTTTTAAGTGGTAACCAAACATACATGCATGGCTATTGTTTTATGAGCCATCCGTGTCATATAGTCCATTCGGACTTGCTCAAGACTGGCTATTGTTTGACGGCTCGTCTGTGTCAGATATTAATCCACTTAGACTTGCTCAAGAACGGCATGGGTCGATTGAACCATGTGACCCGTCTGGTCAAAACAATCAGCCGCCCCATTCTTCTAGCATACAGCCATGCACATATGCAAGTGGGACCCATGGTTAGACAATCCAGACTGTTGATATGCCATGGATTGCTGTGGATGGATCATGATCAAAAAAAGTTTCAGATTGGTGGCCTATAAATGCTTAGAAAGACGGTTGAGAAAAATAACGCAGCTTCAAGGGAAAAACACATGTCACTCAATTGCTGAAAACATATATATATATATATATATATATATATATATATATATATGTGTGTGTGTGTGTGTGTGTGTGTGTGTGTGTGTGTGTGGTAATTGGCATGCTCCATCCAAGATGAGAATCAACAGATCCATGGTCTGGATTGATGAATCATGGGCTCTATTTGTTAGAATTACAAAATAGGGGCTGACTCAGCTCAAGTTGACCGGGTAGCCCGTGACTCGTCCAGTATGACTAGATGGAGTGAGTCACTGGGTTTGAAAAATATGAAAACTGCCTAAAAGTATAGGGGGGAAAAAAAAAGACCATGATGGGCAATCAATTTCGCCGTGTTCTTCCTCCATGCATAAATGTGATCACCAGGTTTGAGCTCCTGATTCTGGATTTTCTTTCCGGGGTCCGAATTCCACGACCTACGTATCATCGCTTCCAAGCCGACCACTGTTGCTGCGAGGAATTTTTGTTTGGAATCCTGAGAAACATTTGAGTTGGTATTCAGAAAATTCTCACTCTCTCTCACTGGGGGTTCAAACCCTCCTATTGGGTTGGTATTCAGAAATTTGTCTGACTCACTCTGGTCTCCAATCCCTCCCATTGGGTTGGTATTCATGAATATGTCAGTCGCACTCTGGGACCCAAACCCTCCTATTGGGTTCGTACTCCTGAAAGAATGTGGCGTATACTCTCTCTTAGACGATGACCCTCCCACTAGGTAGGTATTCTTAAAAGCTACTTCTGGTGTCTCATGAGGAATATATTTTACGGCTCTCTCTCTCTCTCTCTCTCTCTATAACTCATAACTCTTCTACTGTATCGTATTTATAGCTACTCGTGGCATCTTATAAGGAATATATTTCAGGACCCACAAAGAGAGACCGTACAGCTTTATATGGAACATTTTCGGCTGTCCATTAATTGAGGCCAACAATCTCTAAGCTCAATTCCTTCCCTTGCACGTTTTGGAAAGTTGGTAGGAGTAGGAATTCAAGTGTGGATAGGATTCCATCTCAACACACATTGTTGATGGGACACACAAATTCATCTCTGGCACTAGGTTGCGTACTTGGGATGGAAATCTCGCTAACGGTCACAATAGAAAGGTAGCTCAAGCAACGGCCGGGCCATGTGACCTAAGCACTTGAACCCAGCACTCGACCAGGCCGGCTTGGGCCCAGCATTCACAGCCTGATCTTTTTCAGTTCAGGCTTGGCTCAAGTCATTTTGGTCTGCTTAACCTAACCTCATATGTATGTGTGTTATATCCTACAAATGTGTCATTTTAATTCTCCAAATCCATGCATATGGAACATTGTCAATTTGTTACATGTGGCTAGGTTAGGAACATTCGAGTGAAAAGTAGGTATTTTATCAACTTTCAGGTCATGTTGCGTCAGGGCTGGGTCCAAACCTACTTTCCAAGCTCGGTTTTGGGTTGTTTTTAATTAAAATGATTTTATTAAATAGAAGAAGGAAGTACAGACCCCTAATCGGGGCGGCCCTCACAAAAAGCACAGGACCTCCCACTCATATACCACTGAACAAAAAAAAAACTCTGCACATCTCAACACCCAGGTCCATAGCTCAAGTGGCAGACAGAGTGAAGATAGCCTCATTTAAACACTGAGGTCATGGTATCAATTCCCATAGTAAGGTTGGCTAACATTGTGATGTGACTAACAGGGGTGGGGTGGGTGAGTATTGTACTAACAATGGGGTATGTGAACTTACCCATAAAAAAAAAAAAAAAGTGTAGGGAGTAGCTGCTTTGGTAGGGTCTGGGTTTGCTGTGCTAGGCCTATGTCAAGGCTTGGGACCTACGCCTTAAGTGTAGGGCGTAGCTTCTTTGCAAACACTGGTTAAAGATTTCATATCAATTTGCATGTTTAGTTTAAATATAATTATTACTTGCAGAATAACTTTTCAATAATCCAAACAATTTATATGCAACATTTATTACGGATAAAGAATATCTGCAAAAAGAAATTTTTTACAATTGAGGCTTTTAAAAACCGTTAATTACATAGCACGTTTCCAAATTATAGGGTTTGGCCCATGCCCTGGCCTTATATGGCTTGGCCACCCAGCCTTTTTTTTGGCGCAGTTAAGGGGTTCTGAAGAATGTGATACTTCAATTATGGTCCATGCACTGCTCAGCCTGTCAAATGAATGGTTTAGATATATTCCATGTGTGCAAGCAGCACTGAAATGGAGGCAACATTATCTACAGTGCCTCCACAAGCACTGGATCGGATCCCAAATAGGAATCCCTGAACTTTTCAAGAAGAAAAGGTTACATTCAGATGAAAACTTCGATTATAGTTTTCCATCGTTTTTGTAACTCGTTGGCAATAAATGCAACAAAACCAAACCATGACGTGGACCATCTACATCATGGGCCCATCTAATCATACTTGTGAGGTGATCTTAATCATTTAATTCCTCCTATTGGAGAGTTAAAGTCCCTTGATATGCATTAATGCCCCATCCTCTAACAGCTGGAGCTTTTAGAGAAAGTGGTGATTAGAAGATGGGGCATCAATGTATATCAAGGGACTTTAACTCTCCAACAATTTTAGTGACTCGTTGGCAGTACATGTAACGGCATTAGACAACAAACCTGGACTATCTACATTGTGATCCCAACTGATCACACTTGTCAAGCGATCTTAATCATTTAATTTCTCTTGGTCGCACTGACCAATTGTGTTTAACCGTTCATTTCATAGACATCAGTTGGGTGGATAGGATCGTGCATGCAACCACTCTTTTATTGTGAACTATCACCGGAGTGTTGTTTTTCTAGAGTAGCCTGTTCTTGACAATAGAGTACAAACTGAATTCGAAACTGATTTAATATTGTGGCTGAGAATTAATGAACGCAAAAGCTGATTCTCCATGTCCACGGAGAATTTGTTCCAGCATACCAGTTGGAAATGGAGGACTGACTTGCTAGAATGAAAATTAAATTAGTTAATTTTAAATTTACATGCCATATGGATTAATATACATGACTTTTATAATTTTATTTGAGCTAGATTTTTTTGGGTTTCTCAGTATTCGTACATCTAGTATGACATTAATATTTTCCCAACGTATCAAGGTTTTTCATGTACAATAGTGCAATAATAGGATCAAAATTGAATTGACAATGGTAACCATTGGGTCAGGGATGGATATCTAATTAGATGAATCACCTCACTTTATGTAGTTCAACAACCCAAAAATGACTTGATTTAATGTCCAATCAGGTCAGCTTGAACCATTGACTTGTCCAAGTTTTACACGGCATGATATTAACTAGTTGAGTTTGGTTTTACAAAAAATTATGAAATTTAATTATATTTTACAATAAATTAGATTGCTTATTAATCCTAAAATATCTTGAAATTTCAATAAATTGGCACAACCAAGCCCAAACTAATTTATAAAAATATATAGTGACATAAATATTTAACAATATTATAGCTAATAAAGTATCTACTATGCCTCCCATAAACATTGAATCGTGTCCCAAATCAGAATCCAAGGACTTTTCAAAAAGAAATGATTTTGATATAAAAATGGTTTTGAAATTGAATGCAGATCAAGACTTCCACTATAGTTTTCCATCATTTAAGTGACTCATTGGCAATACGTTTAACGGGAGTAGAAGGTAACCTGGACCACCTACGTTCTAGGCCCAACTAATCACACTTGTGTGGTGATCTTAATCATTCAATTCCTCCTGTTGAATTCATCATGGCAATCTAGAGTCCATGAAGCCCCAACTAATTACACTTGCAGGTGATCTTAATCATTTAATTTCTCCTGCTCAATTCGTCCCACTAATTACCAATTGTGTTTAATCATTCATTTTATAGACATCAGCTGGATGGTTAGGATCATGCATGCAACCACTCCTTTATTGTGAACTATCATAGTACTGTTGTCTTTCTCGTGCAGCCTTTGCTTGATAGAGTACAAACTGAATAGGAAACTGATTCTCTGTGGCTGAGAGCGAACGCAAAAACGGATTCTCCATGTGGATTGAGAATTGGTTCCAAGTACATCAATTGGGAATGGAAGACTGAACGGCCAGAATAGAAATTAAATTGATTAATTTTAAATTTATGTCCTATATAAATTGGTATCCATGACTTGTATAATTTTATTTGAGCTAGATTTTGAGCCAAGTGTTCAATTTCTTAATATCCGTATATCTAATATGAGGCTATTCCAGTGTATCAAGGTTTTTCATGTGCAAAATTGACAATAGTACCCATTAGGGCCAGCATGGATGTCTATTCGAAGAAGTGCTCCACTTTGCATTGGTCATTACTCATGCCTCAATGATTAATTTGTTGAGGTGTGGAGCCAGCACATTAGTTTTGCTAGCCAGGGGTAGTTGGGCGCCTAGACTGTCTGTCACCAGGCGATCGATATTCACCCTGAGAGATAGAAACTCTCTGGACTGTTTCATATGCAGTCGGGCGCCCGATGGTCAGTGGACCAAGCGCCTGGTGCTCAGGGAGGGTGCCCGACCATGTTTGGTCGAACGCTCGAAATTCGGGTATTTTCTTTTGGAGCTCGCTGGATGTTTTTCACATCGGTCGGGGGCCCGACCAAGCCTAACCGAGCGCCCGATCAAGCCCGAACTGCTTCGCAGGATTTCCTATTTTAAGTCATATTTCCGTCTTATGTTATATAAAGAGTTGTAATTCGAGATTAGGGGATGTGATTAGGGTTTTTATACGTCCAATGTGAGAAAATGAGAAGAGGTTAGCGAAAAGGGTCATCTCTATATATGAGAGCATAGGAGAAGGTGAGTATATCCTTTATAACTTCGTTTCTTCATAGTAAAGCTTTGCACTCGTGGTTTTTTACCCTTGTTTGGGGTTTTTCTACGTAAATTTTGTCTTGTGGATTGTTGGTTTGTTTGAATTCTGCTTCTAGTTATTATTTCTTCTTGTTTATTGTTTGTGGGTGAGACTGGAGATTGGATCTCGATTTACCGACGTTGTTGGCATGCTGCGCAACATAACTCACAAGAATTTCAACACCAGGTCATTGGTTCGAGTACCCATAGTGGTTTAAAAAACCATTGTGGTGTGTGTGGGGTGTGAGTGCATGTGTAAAAGATATATATTACATAATAGTTCAAAAACCCAAAAATGCACTCCAATTTGATGTCCAACCATGTCAACTTGAGCCATAAACTTTTCCCCATTTTACTTACAGAACTTGATATTAATTAGATGAGCTTGGCTGTACCAAAAATCATGAAATTTAATTATAATATGTAATAAACTAGGCTTGGTAATCATGAAATGTTATGAAATTTCAATATATTTTGTACAGCCAAGCCCAACCGTCTTATGCTATATAAAAGGTTGTTACTTTTTTTATTACTAAAATTGAGAGGACAGTGCAAAATATAAGTAGTGCCCACCATAATTTATGTGACTTATCCACACTGTTCATCTGTTTTGCCAAATAAATTTAGGGCATGAGACAAAAAAACAAAGCAGATCCAAATGTTTTGCCAAATATATTTAGGGCATGAGACAAAAAAGAAAGCAGATCCAAATGCCAGTTGGATTGCACCGTAGGAAAAAGTGAATCAAACACCTATTGTTAAAAACTGTTTAGAGCCACAATGTTTCCTCTGGTGTGAGCTACTTGATTGTTGGATTTGCCACATTTTTTGTTTCACGCCACAAAATATTCTGGTAAAACTGATGGACAGCGTGGATATGTCGTATATATCACAGTGTGGCCCACAATTTTAAACCACTTCTTTTGAACCAGTTTCCAAGAATAAATTACACTGAATTTTCAAACACAATGAAAAAATAGTAATAGCTTATTTCCAGAGTATTTACAGAGAAATTGAAAAATTAATTACAGGCCATAAAATATATTGGCATGAGATAAATGGGATGAATGATGCACGGTTTGGATGTCATTAAAACATTATGGTGGGCCCACAAGATGCTTTGTAGGATAAAAGCTTTGTGTGTGTCATTTACAAAGAACAGACGGACGGGTTTTGATTATTGAGGCCCCAATCTGTAGGGCCATAGATGATGTGACGACACTGTAAAGTTATCTCAGGGGCTATACCATTATGAAAGGCATTTATGGTGATCTAGACCGTCCAACCGATAGATCTGACCATGAAAATCCAACGCCTTTGATTTGAGTACTCCACCCACTGGAAATGGCATGTTTCTCCCTTCCTCTTCTAGCTGTCCAATTGTAGGCTGCTGTTTGATGGATTGGTTTTATCCAATCAGCTAAATTCTGGGCCATCATTAATCAACAGTGGGGATTTTCAAACGAATGGTTAGGATCGGCACAAGATTTTGACAGAGGCCGATCACCTCGTCTGATGGTGTCCGTGGGGCCCACTCACCATATAATTCTTCATGATTAATGGATGCATGCTTAACAATGATATAGATGCAGTTTTAATCATAATGTAGAAAGAAATATAATTAAGAGGAACAAATCCCGTTCACAGACACTATAGGAAGAGAGCTTAAGGGTGGCAATGGGCCACGCGGCCTGACCATCCGAACTCTACTTTGGACTAGGACGGTTTTGGGCCCAGCATGAATGGGCTTATTTTCGGTTCAGGATTCGGCTCAAGTCTCAGTAATGTATATATCCGACAACTATGTCCCTCCAATCCCCCATTACGCATCTATATGCACCTTGAATTGGACCATTTGTTACATTCCTCTAATCATCTATTTCTTTTTCTTTGTGCATGGATGGCGTGGATGAAGAATAGATCTGGACACGAGCTGAGCCAACTCTGTTAACTCAACTTGACTCATCTCAAAAATTCTCGATTCGACTCTACTGATTGCTGAGTTAAAACCAAGTCGAGCTAGGCAGGTGTGGTTCGAAAGATAATCAAGTCAAGTTTGAGCTGGACTGAACTCGATTCGGCTCGACTTGAAGCTCCGTTCGAGTTTGACTCAACTCAGGTAATTGGAAAGTGAGATTTTTTAGTCCCACATCAAATGTGAGCAAAGGAACTAAAGGAAAAGTTCCCTATAAAAGCAACAGTAAGGGGCGTCAACGGGTTGAGTTTGCTTCGGGCTTAGATTTTGAACTGTTTTAGACTGAGCTTATGGGCTGAGCCTATACAAATATTGGGCTTTACGAAGCTTGAAATCGGCTCAAAGTGGCTCGAACTTGGCTCGAAAGCTCAATCAAACCAAGCCAAGCATGCTATTCTAGCTCGATTGCTAAGCCGAGCTTGAGCCTGGATTGTCTGCTGTTCGAGCCGAGCCGAGCCGAGCTAGGCCCAACTCGACTCGGTTCAGCTTGATGTCCAGCTCTAGCGAAAAATAGGTATTTTTATCAACTTTCAGGCCGTGATAGGTCAGGCCTGGTCCCAGACTATTTCCTGCCGTGCTACATTCATGTACGGCTTGTTCTTTAGACCTTAAGTGTATGGCCTAACTGGTTTGCAAACACTGGGTAATGGTTTTTTTTTTTTTTTATTGGCATAGATGTGCAATTTAAATATAATTATTAAATCGAGAACCATGTGTCAATTATTCAAACTGTTCATATGTAGGATCTATTATGGAGGATATCTCTAAAAAATAAATCTAAAATTGAGGCTGAAAGAAACCTTTAATCACATGACTCAAGCCCCACCCCTACAACATCTTCATACCTCCAGATGACATACCATACAGGTCCCACGTGAGGGTGGCAATTGGCCTCAGCCCAAGTCCCCTAGCCTCTATCCCCAGCTGTAATTGGGCTGAAAAGGGCCTAGCTCGATAGGAAGAAAGTAAGATGTTTAAAGGTTTAAAGTAATCCAATCTAAGATTTTATTTATTTATTTATTTATTATTTTTATTTTTATTTTTATTTTTAGAATCCTTTATTCACAATAAGATTGATCATGTGAAGAGTTTAAGGTCAATGACCTTAAATTTAAGCTATGGTGCTCTGTGGGCCCCACCATGATGTATCTGTTTTATCCATACTGTTCATCCATTTTGGATCAATATTTTAGGAAATGAACCCAAAAATGAGGCAGATAAAAATCTCAGGTGGACCACACCAGAGGAAAGCAGTGATTGGATTCCCACCATTAAAAACTTCGTAAGATCCACTGTAATGTTTATTTGTCATCCAACCTGCTATTAGATCACAGAGTCTGGATGAAGGGAAAACACAAATATCAGCTTCATCCGAAACTTCCGTGGCCCCTAAAAAGTTTTTAATGGTGGGCATTCAAGCACCACCGTTTCGTGTGGTGTGGTCCACCTAAGATTTGGATCTCCCTCTTTTTTGAGCTCCTGCGGTAAAATGAGCTTGCAAAATGGATGGACGGCGTGGATAAAATAAATACATCATTGTGGGCCCACAGATCACCGTACAGTAGCGACTCGCTAGTGGCAGTGTCAGTACCCAATCCCCGTCCATACCCATTATTGTATGGAAGGCATTTATGGTGATCTAGACCGTCCAAAAGATTGCTCTGACCATGAAAAAATCATAGCCCTTGATATGTAGGACTCCACCCACTGGAAATGGCTTATTTCTCCCTTTGTCTTCTAGCTGTCCACTTGTAGGCCGCTGTTTGATGGATTAGTTTCGTCCAATCAGCTAAATTCTGGGCCATCATTAATCAACAGTGGGGACTTTCAAACGAACGGTTAGGATCGGCACAAGATTTTGACAGAGGACGATCACCTCATCTGATCGTATCCGTGGGGCCCACTCACCATATTAGTCTTCATGATCAATGGATGCATGCTTAACAATAATATAGATGCATTTTTCATCATAATTTAGAAATAAAATTAATTAAAAGGAGAAAATTACATCCTCTTTCTTTTTTTTTCTTTTTTTTCTTTTTTTTTTTTTTTGTCAATAAAGCATTCTTATACACACGACAACAGAGAAAAAGACTCGAGTCTCACATGAGTGTAAAATGACGAAAACACCCTCATGAGGGAACGAAAGACACCACCACCACACGTGCATGCATGCATGCGGAAACAGACGCGGATTCCAAAGTGACGAAAATACCCTCCGACGCGATGACTACGGAAAAGCGGCACGCAACCCGACGGTCGCGAGATCCCTCCGACTAACGTACACACGCAGCCCGTTCTTCATGAAAAGCGTCAGCGACATCTTCTGCTCCACCCGGTGACCGGGAACTGGCTCCAGCCGGTGCCGCAGAAGTACGGACGACGCGATCGTCTTCATCTGCAGGTATGCGAGGTCCTTTCCCAAACACGTCCTCGGGCCCCCATTGAACGCCATGAACGTGTAACCGTCCTTGGGCGTCTCGAATCGGTCGCCCGACACCGAAATCCACCGTTCCGGCAGAAACTCCGTACAATTCTCACCCCAGATAGCCTTCATCCTCCCCACCGAGTATATGGAGTACGTTATAGTCGAGCCGGCCGGCACGACTGTCCCGTCCGGTAGCGTATCGTCCGACACGGCGTACTTTGAGTCCTCCGGCACGGACGGATATAACCGGAGCGTTTCGGCCAGAGCGGCTTTTAAGTAGATGAGCTTCTCCAGCTCCTCGAAGTTCAAAGGCTCTTCGATCCACTTCGCTCGGTCCTCGCCACGTGTCTCTTTCAGGACCGTCGATATTTCGGAGAGGATCTTGGACTCGACACGTGGGTTTTTCATGATGAGGTGGAAGAACCAGCTCAGCGCGACGGATGACGTGTCGCGGCCTGCGAGTACGAAGTTGAGAGCGATGCGACGGAGGACGGAGCTGGAGTAGAAATCGCCGTTACTGTCACGTTTCTTCAAGAAGCGGGAGAGGAGGTCGTCTGACGGCGCTTGCTTCCTCGCCGTGATGGCATCCGTCATGTAATTATCTACAACTTCGATGCTCTGTTTCAAAGTCGCTTCGGTGCCGAATCCGAGGAGCTTCTTCAGCCTCCACAGGAACTCGGGGTAGAGGAGGCGCTGGAGAGTCGACTCAGTGGCCGAGTCGAACGCGGATGCGAACCGGTTGTCAGGCAGCTCGGGCGAGAGCGTCTCTGGGTCTTTTCCAAACGTCAGCCCGCAGATGTTATCAAATGTCAGACGCAGGAGCAGGTCCTGGAGGTCCACGTGAGCGTTATCGTTAGACGCCTTGGCTAGAATGCGCCACAGGCGCAGCTTAATGGAGCGGTTGACCCAGCGAGCCATGGCCTGGCGGAGCGTGCGGGTCGTGAACTCGAGTGCAGCCGTCTTCCGTTGGGTAAGCCACGTGTCGCCATCGCTGTTGAAGATCCCCTGGCCGAGGAGATCGTGGAACGCAGCCTGCCAGATGGGGCCCTTGGGGTAGTTCTCAAATCTCGAGCGAAGCACGTGCTCGATATTTTTTGGATTGCAAGTGACAGTCACGAGGCACTGCCTGCGTGCGAAGAACGGCAGTGCGAACGTCGTGGTCTGGTATGTGAGCGAAGCGGTTGTTTTGAGATTGGAAGCGATCCAGTCGTGCATGCGGGACCGGTTCGATATCAGACCGGGGAGGCTGCCGAGGAGCGGCCAGACCTTTGGACCGGTTAAGGACCGGACCAGAAACCAGAACCAGATTGCATATGCTAACGTGGCAAGGACGAGCAAGTAGAAGATGGTAAGAGTATCCATGTGAGCTGAAGAGAGAGAGAGAGAGAGAGAGAGAGAGAGAGAGAGGAGTGGAGTGAGGAGAGCGAGAGGGGTGGAGTGAGTATATATACGGAGTAATGGTGTATAGTCCTTTGGTTTTTTTTTGGGCGATTGTGAGTGCACGGAAAGAAATGTAAGGAAAAGAGGGGATGGGATTCTTTTTACACCAACGTGGTGTTTATAGGAGGGGTTGTTTGGAAATTATGGGGTTTAGATTTTCATGCACGTAAAGTGACGAAAGTGAGGTTTGTTTTTCTTCAGTCCTGATGATATTGTTAGAGTGGGCGATCACAGCCGCTCATCAGGTGATCCCCTCCATTCTCTGAATGACATGTCTCAAGAATTGGGTGAATGAATTAACAAGAAATAAAATAAAATAAAAACGTATAGTTTGGTGAAATCAACGTACAAGTTTAACCTACCTAATGATCATGTTGGCATGATAAGCGGCTCTGATCAAAGGATGAAAATTTCTCCTTCAAACATGTCACGTGGATTGCTTGGGTTCTTTGATGGTCCATCAAGTACGTCTTTGTTTGGCACTATGATGTAACCAAGTTTCAGAGTGGCACATGTTAGATTAATGGCTAAATTGACTTTGATAGCAACTGAGTATGCCAAATCTAATAATGGAATTTAAAGACCGGTCATGAAAGAATTAATTATTTTGGAAATATATGGTACAACCCACTGGGCTGAAGGGATACAACTAAACTTAAGCCATTTCAAAATTTAGGTGGCCCACAAAAGGTGAATATATAGATTAATTTGAGGGTTACTGTAGATTGTTGTGTTGCGTTCCACCCTACTTTTGTAAATAGAGATGAGATGATTAATCTTCCAGATGAACAATTTGGATTCCACGCAGAGATCATGGGTTGGGCCCCACACATCTTGAATGGATGTGATCATTCACCCTCAGTTTTTAGGTTGTACCGGTCAGGCCCATGTTTCAGTGATCTGAGATCATTGGTCTGATGGGTGGACCATGTACCCAAACAATCTCCCCCCATGCCGCGACATCCGAGTTTCCAATCTTGGGCATTTTTCCAACTCAGTGGGGTCGGCCGTTGTGTTCTGTTTTCAACCGCACATTTTTAAAGCTAAATTGAAACTTTAGGACTGTCCCATTTAGGTCGAATTTTTGGCATGGCCCATTTATTAAGATAGCGATCGCCTCAGATCAAGACTCTGGATGACTGAAGCATATGGCCCCCACTACAAACTTAAAACCACGTATACCATATGGACGCGGATTGGATGGTGAGGAATCTGTGGGGCCCACCGTGATGTATATGTCTTATCCACGCCGTCCATGCGTCTTGTCAGCTCATTTGATCCAAAGATCAAGTACCAAACTGTGGGGATAACGACGACCGCCCAGTGTTGAAACCTTCTTAGGGCCCACCATGATGTTTATTTGCCATCCACAAGGTCACACAGACCTGGATGAAGGGAAAGCACAAATATCAGCTTGATCCAGAACTTCTGTGGGGCCCAGAAAGTTTTCAACGGTAGGAGTTCAATCTCCACTGTTTCCTGTGGTGTGGTCCACTTGAGCTTCGGAACAGCGTCATTTTTGGGCTCAATACCTAAATGAGATGGCAAAACGGATGGACGTCCTGGATGAAACACAAACATAACGGTGGGTCCAACAGGAGTCCTGACGCACTCACCACGCAATCCACGATATTATACCATGTGGCCCGGATCATACGATTCCGTGTATTAAGTTGTGGTGTCTGATCATCCACAGGATATGTTACACTTAGGCATAGATCCATTCGATCCATATCTCCAAAATAATACAGTCGGATTATGATAGAGTATAGCCTGAAAATCATACTGACTGAAAGATCGCAACCATACAAATTGGTGGCAATCAATTGGACGGTTGAGAATAAAGTAATCAGCATTCGATGGTTAGCGATGAAAGATGAGTGAATTCTAGGCCCTGCTCCATCAATGGTGAGGCCTACAACACGCACAGGAGGTACAAAAAGTGGTGGTGAACTATCACTACAGTATAAACAGCAGTATTGTAATGTGTGTTTGCGTGCGCGCGCGTACATAACACGAGTGTAGACACGAAACGTGTGGAAAATTGGAGAAGTTTTGTAGACTTGGTTGAGGGGGTGGAGTGAGTGAGAAGAAGAGCCAACACAGATGCACAAGCAACTATCGTACGCCATCCATCTTCTAGACTCAAGAGCTTCCCCATTTTTACATGCACGTGTACCTCACGTGATGGGACGCCGGTTGCCTGACTCCCTGAGGTCCACCGTAATGTGTGCTTTTTTATCCATACCGTCCATCTGTTTTGGAAGTTTATTTTATGGCATAAGCCCAAAAATGAGGTAGATCCAAAGCTCAAGTGGACCGCACTACAAGAAACATTAGGGTTTGAACACCTCATGGGGAGCTTAGGAAGGTTTCGACGGTGGACATTATTATTCCCACTGTTTCCTATCGTCCGCTAGTTTCTGTAGAAGGAGAGATGCACGACGTGGCCCACCCAATGATCAAAGGAGAGAGAGAGAGAGGGAATAAGAAATTTGCTGGATTTTTTCGAAGTCCTCTAGATTTTTCATCCAGTTTGGACATTTTATCAAGGTGTTTAGCTGGCGAAAAGTATAATATTGAGTGTCGTTTTTCTTAATCTTCTTCTGGCCCATCTCTATCAAAAATGTCTTCGATCCTCACCCTCAATCATGGAATTCTCTCCCTACATCACCATCCAATCAACAAGTAAAAAGTGGAGTACAACAATATTTATTGTATAGGTTATGGTCCTACTTATTAACCATCATGTTGATCCATCCCTCTTAAGAATTAGTCTGGTCAAATGATGCTAACTATCTGAGCCGATACATGCTGATTTGGACACTTTTAAAACTCACTTTTACTGAACGATGATAATCACCTAGCCAATGGGATAAAAACTGACACTTCTCCCCTGACAGGCTGTTGCAAGTATTTTGTGTACAGATCGAAGCCGCTCATCAGGTGGGGGGCCTGCTGTGTAGATTTCCCGAGTAAACTAACCGAACTTTACTGGCCTCTTAAGTTAATAGGCTACGCATGTACAATCAGTGTTTGCTATTGCTTAATTTCCCTGGCCATCCAATTCTTTTTTACATGTGTGGCCCACCTCATGGGTTGGGGATTGCAATGGGAAGCTAGGGCTACCATGTTGTTTGTAACAAATCCATCCCATCCATAATGGGCCTAAAAATGAGGAAGATCCAAAACCCAAGTGGCCGCACGGTAAGAAAAAAGTGGGCAGGGAAATGCCTACCATTGAAACCCTTGGGGTCCTCGGTGATGTTTATATGCCATCCAAACCGTTCATAAGGTCATTCCTATTGGGATGAACTGAAAATATAATATTTTAGCATGATCCAATCCTAATGTTTCAACAGTGGCTGTTCAATCCACACCTTTTGCTATAATGTGGCCCACTTGAGTTCTGAAACTGCCTTATTTTTGGGTCCATGTCCTAACACGATCTGGCAGAATGAATGGACGGGGTGCTCACATATATTTTATCTCAAGTAGACCTCAGTATTTACCATCCAATCTATTGAATAGTATCCACATGTATTCGGATCGGGTCGTATGGGAGTTGGATTGGCTAAATCTCAATCAGGTCAAGTTTTGGATCAAATGTTTAAAGATCCGTCGAATTTCAGGTCGGAGTTGGATCATCCCGATCACAAATCAGGTCGGATTCAAATCAGCCCTAATCCGCTCCAAATCCAATCCATTGACAGCCCTACAAACAGCCATGTCCTTAACAGGGCTACAAAGGCCTTGGCCCTGGAGGCTGGGTTGGCTTTGTCCTCAAGAAAAATTATTTGAATTATCAAAAATAAAATATCCTTAGGTGATGTAAAGGATGTAATTGAGCTCTACGTGACCAAGATGGACCAGAGAAAGGATCAAAGGAAGATGGCGAGAAAAGAGCCATGACACAACAAATTCGTGGAAAAATGCTGATGACCGGTCGTCCGCCCTCCCCAACCAGTCTGAAGACCGGCCATAAATTCCCCCGACGATGTCAAACTCTCTGGACTGTCCAGAGCTGATCACGACCGATCAGCCACGCTGACGACCGGTCATCCGACGGCATAGATAAATTACAAACATTCAGGGTGGGCCCATTGCTTTATCTGAAAATCAGAGTCTGTCTGTCCATTAAGTAGGAACCTCATGTACAGTAAACGTGCATAAACCGTCCATTGCTTTTCTCACAAATGTGGCCCACTTGATGAGCAGATCTACTTGATCCTCGGGCTAATGAACTGCCAGTGGGACCCGCTGGAGATACACACGCGGGATTGCATTCCTCCATGGAGATCTGCTAGTGATATCTATTAAGCCTCACCATTCCCAAAATCTAAGATGGGAAGATCCAAACAGCTTAGGCCTTTCCCTTTTCCCTTTTCTCCAGTTTAATCTTGACCGTCTATTTGAAGGCCACAAATGGAAAGGTTTGGATTTATTCTCTCAGTGAGAGGATACAGAAACAGTCCATCCATGGCAGGGAGCAACTGGTCAATGGTCTGGATCACTGACCTATGTGCTCCAATGTACAAAATGAAAACCCGAGTATCGTGTTCATATGCCTCCACGGCCATAAGGGCTAGAGGACGGGTTGCAGTGGCTCCTTCTGCGAGATTCCTTGGGACCACCATCTTTTCTGAGATGAGGTTCGCCCGTTACTCCGCATGTAGACAATGTCAGGCATAAAACAGTCACTTGAAGGATGCCCCATCCAATTACATGGGCCCACTGTAGGTGATTACACCGTTCGTCCATTGGGTCCCACCAGTGAACGGGAGTGACCTTTCAGCTTGAAGGGTCCAAATGTCACTGATTATCCATTTGGTGTGGTTTTGCATAGCTAGCCACAGCTAGGGCTGTTATCGGGTCGGGTCTTGCCATATACGGGTCTCTTTTTTAGGACCCAAACTCGAATATGATCGGATTTGGGTCCAGGTCCAGTAAGGGCATTTGCATGGTTGGGCTAAACAGATGGATGCATTAGATTGCACGCATGCCACATCAACACATGCATGGTGTGCAAAGGGGCTCTCTCATATCCACAAATGGACCACAGTATTTACCATCCAACCTATTGAATAGTATCCACATGTATTCGGATCGGGTCGTATGGGAGTTGGATCGGTTAAATCTCAATCGGGTCGAGTTTCGAATCAAATGTTTAAAAATCCGTCGAATTTCGGGTCGGAGTTGGATCATCCCGATCACAAATCGGGTCGGATTCGGATCAGCCCTGATTCGCTCCAAATCCGATCCATTGACAGCCCATACGAACAACCATGTCCTTAACAGGGCTACAAAGGCCTTGGCCCTAGAGGCCGGGTTGGCTTTGTCCTCAAGGAAAATTGTTTGAATTATCAAAAGTGAAATATTCTTAAGTGACGTAGAGGATGTAATTGAGCTCTACGTGATGAAGATGGACCAGAGAAAGGATCAAAGGAAGATGGCGAGAAAGGAGCCATGACTTAACAAATTCGTGGAAAAACAGTGTGATGATCGGTCGCCCGCCCTCCCCGACTAGTCCGAAGACAGGCCATAAATTCCCCTAAAGACGTCAAACTTTTTAGACTGTCCAGAGCTGATCACGACCGATTAGCCACGCTGACGACCGGTCTGAAATTCCTCATAGTGCGGTTGAACTCTCTGGACAGTCTAGGACCTCTGCCGACCGATTGAGGCCCCCTGTCCAACCAGTCGACAATTACACTGGTTACACACGAACTTGCTATTTTTTTTTTTCAGGTTTCCGTTTTCGATTAGGAAGCTCGGTTGATGCGAGTTAGGGTTTTTATCACTTAACCTATGATATAAATACTTGTTTTATTTCATTTTTAGAGATTATTCAATATTATTTTTCTTCAAATAAAGCTTGCTTTATCTTTCTTCTTCGTTGATTCGAAGTGCTGGTTGAGGATTCCTAGATTGCTCTGTAGATTCAAAGTGTTTATCAAGAGAGAGAGAGAGAGAGAGAGAGAGAGAGAGACGATGTTCAATGTCGTTTCACTGACACCTGCGCCAAGTTAGTATTAGAGCAAGGAACAACCTCGGGAAGATGGCATCTAAAGGAGATTGCAGCAACAATCCCGCTAACGATGATCAGGGGATGCAATATCTCGCGGAGAGGATTGATGCTTTCTAACGATCGTTTGAGACGTCTATGTAAGGGCTGCAAGTGTCTCTCGATCAGATCGCAACGTCGTTGGCCCCGCGCCAAGTCCAAGGCGACGCACGTCAGCCGATAGTTGCTGTGCAAAACAACCCAGTGTTCTGACAAGCACTCCTAGTGACAACCCGTAGGGCAAACCCAGAAACTCAGAGGGCGGTGAGGAAGAAGTTGAAGGTTTCCTTGCTCAGCAATAAGTGCGAGGCTACAACCATGGCGATCGAGCGAAAAAGGACTGCAGAGGTAAGGCCGAACTTTCCTCCTTTAACAGGTTGTTACGCATCGAAGAATTTCTAAATTGGTTGGCAGATGTCAAGAACTTCTTCGACTATATGGAAGTTCCGGAAGAGAAGAAAGTGAAGCTTGTAGCGTACAAGCCAAAGTCAAGTGCTTCAGCATGGTGGGAGCAATTGCAACTTTTCCCAACAGAACAAGTTGCCCATCTGGACAAGGCCCAGGATTAGACAACTTCTGAGATCGCGATTCCTTCCCCGAGATTACGAACAAGTTCTATTTTAGTAATATCAAGATTGTCACTAGGGAAGTCAAACCGTTGATGACTACGCAGCCAAGTTCAATGGGTTGGCGACACTAATGATCTGTCGGAGATGAACGCTCAAAGGGCCGTGCCATGTATTAGTGGCTTTAGGGCCAACATTCAAGATCACGTACAAATGTTTCCGGTATGGACTATGGAGGATGTTATTTAATACGCCAATCACGTGGAGGTTGCACTAGCTCGAGTTCCTGCACGTTCTTATCCATCACCCCATGCACCTACTCCAACCCAAACAGTGGATGCCCCTCCATCCAAGGGTAAGGAGCTTGTTGGTGGGCATGCCCAGCCCCCAACGATCGCAAATCAAGACCTGGGGAGTGGTCCCTCTAGGCCTCGATGTGCGACATCAACCACAGTTGGTCTAAGTCGAGCACCCAATCCATATGTTCGCCCCTGAATAAACAATTGTTGGCATTGTGGTCAGCCCGGTCACCTATTCAATGTATGCCCTCAACGCCCCTCAGACAATTTGACAACCAATGAAGGAGGGGTGGAAGGAGAATTGGTTGAGGGAGAGCCCAATCAAGATGAGTTCGAACAGGCCGCCAAAGAGGATGACTATGGAACGAAATATTTAGATTAAGACCATGGGGAGTCCTTGGCTGTCAGCGCCTATGTTACACTCCTGGACAAGAGGTCCATCCACAACTCCATAATATCTTTCGCACCCACTGAACCATAAACAAAAAAGTGTGTGATATCATCATCAACAGTGGGAGCAGTGAAAACATAGTGTCCAAGGTGATGGTGGACAAGCTTTAACTACCGACAACAAAACATCGAGCCCCTTACTCCATTGGTTGGATTAAGAAAGTCAACGACACCAAGGTAACGGAATAATGCTTGATTTCATTTTTCATTGGTAGGAGCTACAGGGATGAAGTTCTATGTGATGTAGTAGACACGGAGGCATGCCACATACTTCTCGGTCGACCGTGGCAATCAGACTGAGATGCAACCTATAAGGGTCGAGACAATACTTACACCTTTGTAAAGGATGGGCGGAAGAGAATTCTCGCGCCCATGGCATCGAAGAGTCGTCTCGAGACTTCCAAAGTGGAGGGAAACACTCTCCTTGCCACACAAGAATTCTTGGAAGAGTCTAAAGAGACTAAAAAAATTTACACCATGATCGTGAAGGGTGAGACTTTAGAGCCCTCGAATATACCCCCAATTCTGAGACTTTTGTTGAATGATTTTAGAAGTGTGTAGCCTGAAGAACTACCAGGCGGTTTACCACCCATGAGGGATATCCAGCACTGTATCAACTTCATCCCAGGATTTAGTCTACCAAACCGTCTACACTATTGCTTGAGCCCAAAGGAGAGTGAGATCCTTCAAGGGCAGGTTGAAGAATTATTGAAAAAAAGTACTTATGAGGGAAAGTATGAGCCCTTGTGTAGTTCCAGTGTTGTTGACGCCGAAGAAAGATGGTAGTTGGCGAATGTGAGTAGATAGCCAGGCAATTAACAAAATCATCATCAAGTACAGGTTTCCCATACTGCACCTGGATGATATGTTGGACATGTTGGAGGGTTCCCAGGTGCTTTCCAAGCTTGACTTGAGGAGAGGGTACCATCAAATTCGCATCCGCCCCAAGGATGAATGGAAGATGACGTTTAAAACAAAAGATGGACTATATGAATGGTCGGTTATGCCATTTGGTTTGTCAAACGCTCCAAGTTCCTTCATGTGGCTCATGAATCAGGCTTTGAAGCCATTCATAGGAAAATTCATCGTAGTGTACTTCGATGATATTTTGACTTACAGGAAAGATGAATCGAAACAATGGGACTTATAAACCTATCGCGAGTCGAGTTTGCCTTTAACAACATGGTAAACCGATCTACAGGGAAGTCACCATTTCAGATTGTCTATGGAAGAGTTCCCCAACATACTCTTAACTTGATGCCATTGCCCAAGCTTCCGAAAATGAGCATCATTGCTGAAAATATGACTGAGCAGATCACGTAGATTCACAACGAAGTTCGGAAGAAGTTGCTGGAATCGAATGCAAAATACAAGGAAGATGCAGACAAACGTCGAAGGTCCAAGGTGTTTGAGGTTGGGGATCAAGTAATGATCCATTTGCGCAAAGAGTGTTTCCCTATCCAAAACATACAACAAGTTGAAGCAGAAAAAGATTCGACCCATGCCTGTCTTTCGAAAGATCAATGACAATGCTTATGTTGTTAATCTTTCAAAGGAATTCGAAATATCCCGGAGGTTCAATGTCACCAACTTGTACAATTAGTCGGAGACCAATGAGAACTCGAGGTCAAGTTCTTTTCAAGGAGGAGAGACTAATGTTGAGGATGTAGTTGAGCTCTATATGATGAAGATGGACCAGAGAATATGGATCAAAGGAAGACCACGAGAAACGAGCCACGACCAAGCAAATTTGTGGAAAAACAGTGCCTAATGACCGGTCATCCACCCTCCCCGACTGGTCTAAAGACCGGTCGTAAATTCCCTTGAAGACATCCAACTCTCTGGACTGTCTAGAGCCGATCGTGGCCGATACTCGCTCGACCGGTCGTTTGACCGATCTGAAATTTTCTAGAGATCAGCTGAACTCTCTGGATAGTCTAAGACCTCTATCGACCGATCGAGGCCCCCTATCCGACCGGATGACAATTGCGCCGGTTGCACACGAACTTATTATTGTTTTATTTTCTGGTTTCCATTTTTTATTAGGACGCTTGGTTTATACGAATTAGGATTTCTATCACTTAACTTAGGATATAAATGCTTGTTTTATTTCATTTTTGGAGATTATTCAATATTATTTTTCTTCAAATAAAGCTTGCTTTATCTTTCTTCTCCGTGGATTTGACGGTTGAGAATTCCTCTATGTGGATTCAGAGTGTTT
This sequence comes from Liriodendron chinense, assembly GCA_003013855.2. Taxonomy (NCBI): domain Eukaryota; kingdom Viridiplantae; phylum Streptophyta; class Magnoliopsida; order Magnoliales; family Magnoliaceae; genus Liriodendron; species Liriodendron chinense. Next base: position 10,009,042 of record ML058333.1, read on the forward strand.
GGAGAGAGAGAGAGGGAGAGAGGGAGAGAGAGAGAGAGAGATGGTGTTCAATCTGGTTTGGCTGACGCCTCAGCCATTGAGGGCCTGTAGGCCTGGTTGGCTTTGTCCTTGGGGCCCAGTGATAACTTATATGGGCAAGACGGGTGGGAAGCGGACTGCATCCTACCCCTGCCCGAACCTAACAAGGAACGAGCAGATCTGTGTGGGGCCCACCGTAATGTATCTGTTTATCCCCGCCATCTATCTATTTTCTCAGTTTATGTTAAGATATGAGCCCAAAACTGATGCATATCCAATTCTGTAGTAGACCACACTAGAGATGACTCTTGCATTTAACGCAACCCAAGCTTACTATTTGGTGTGGATAAACAGATACATCACGGTGGCCACCACACAGATCTGCCCATTTCTTACTAGGTCAGGCGGGGTCGGACGCAATGCACTTCCAGTTGGGTCGTATAGGGTTCAGCCCAAGCCCAACTCATTTACTTAATAAGGTCCTATTTCTAGCCCGAGCCCAAGCTACCCTGCCCATTTAGCTAGCCTGAACCCACCTCAAAAGCAGGTCAGGCCAGTTGACTCGAGGGTCGACCCGACCCATTGCCACCCTATTTTGTTAATATCGATAAAGTGGAAGAAAGAGAGAGAGAGAGGAAGAGAGAAGGTTAGGTTAACACCGTTTAACAGCATTGAAAATGAGAGATGGGAGGATTACGTACACCCCAAGGGGCGGAAATCACACAGTCGTCCTGTTTATAGAAAGTAATTGATTTTTAGTGACGAATGCAAGCTCTACTCTCCATAGGGAAAGCGACTGAGAAGAGAGTTTCAATTTACATTTGACTATTATGGCATTGGTCTTCATATACGTGGAGGAATTCTATCATCCTACCCATAGTAAGGTGGACCATGCTCACCAATACCAACCATCCGTCGCATATCTGGATTTCATTCTCCTCCTTTTTTAAAATGTGGGCCCCACCTTTATGTGGCACTAAACTGACTATCCTAATCATCCAATTCGCTTCTCCTGTTGAACTTTGAGCTTTGGCCATTTTCCTTTCTCACTTTCAATGAGATCACAACCATCCAAATGGTCTTTTTGTCAAATACCTTTCTGCCCCCACCAAGTGATCATCCAAACCGTTCAGAAATTCCTATGGTAGCATATCATCACATGGATTTCATGCTAAGGTGAGTATGGCTATGAGATGCTTTCCTGGACCGTTGTTTTTAAATCTATTCCATTTTTATGGAAATCCACGGTGGGAACTTCTAGATGAACGGTCTGGATCATCACATGGTGGCGCAGAAGGGTAATAGAAGACCCAGCGAGTCTCTCCGCGATAGTTTGCCACTTAAGCTCCCAAAACAGTGCTATTTTTTTTTATTCTGGGGAATGATTAGTATACTCGTCACATGAGATGGAAGTGCTGCTTCGCGGAAGACTCGCTGACGTGGAATACATTTGAGAGATCCAGGCCGTTCTTCAGGTACGACGAACTTTGTACAGCACCTGCAGGGTGATTAGTGTACTCCTCACATGATGGACTGGCCTGATTTTGGCCCAGGGCATACACCCAAACTATTGGTACAAGAATGGTATAGAAGTGTGGAATCTCCGTGGTCATCCAGAAGCAGTTTGAAGAGACTTATCCTTTAAATGTGACGCCCATGGTTTGATCTAAACCGTTGATCTTATGTGACCCACTTTGGATGGGGCCTGCCCCAAAGATCTCTGAGACCCAACGATCGTAATCTTAAGATATTTTTCCTTTTTCTGTTGAATGTGGATGGTTGCTGTTTGTATGCCACCATATCATATGGTTACAACCTTCCAATACAGAAAGTTTCACTATATTCCCCTCAAGAGGGAGCCCACTAGATTAACAATTCTGATTGCTTTGGGCCCCACATGTATTAAATTCTCCACGTTTGCAAACTACAACTTTGATGGTTGGAGTAGATATAACACAAACATCCTGGTGGGGCCCACAGTTGCCTAAGTTAAGAGATAAGGGGTCACTTGGCCGGCCTTGTCCGGGTCAACTCAGCTTTAGGACTAGCTGAGTCACACTGAGTCACGAGTCTTTTAACCATCTTTGGAAACCTCAAATTAGTCAAGGCCTTGTTTAGTAAAATCATATTAGTTGAATTTGATACACTACATCTTGTTGTCCCGTAACGTGGTATGTATCCAAATATGTTGCGGCTTGCCGCATCTTCAATGCACTTCAAACAAAAATCGCCAGCAAAAAAATTTGAATATGTATATACTATTTGTGCCTCCGTAATTGAATGCATACCCCATTACAGTACAGTCGGTTGAATTGTATAATTTATGTTGGCACCGTTTGTAGGAGTCGAACCCACGGCCACATGGTTAAACAGGACTTGAATCTTCACCCCAAAGGTATGAAATATTTTAGCCTTCAAATCTTAATTCTCCTCCCTGCAAAAGGCTTCTTACACACGGATAAAAGGCTACATGGCTGATCACAATCATTTATATTCGTTGTCCAAATCCTTACGACAATAATTTCCAATTGACCTTTTGCTCATAAATGGAGCGTGGAATATGCAGCGCATATTTTATGTGATAGCCTGGCTGGCATAGGTATATATTGGGGGCATGGGTCCCACTAACCAGGCCCATGTGAGTGTACATTTTGTATTTAACCTGGAGCTCAAGAATCATGATGATCTAAAAACTCTGGTAGGACACACCATATGAAACACTTAGGATGGTCACACCCACCATCAGCTGGTTAGAGTCCACACTGGTAGCTATTCTATCCAATGCATTCATCTGGCATACCTCATCGAGACGAAGGCAAGCAATCCCCGAAAGTCATGCTATCCCAAAGCTCAAGTGTGCAGTAACATGAAAATTTAGAGGTTTTGGATGGGATTTTATATTGCTCTATATGGCATGGCCCACTTAAGTGTTGAATAAGCCTGATGATTGGATGGGGTGGATCTCGCTCACGCTAAGTCATTTTCCCACATTAGCTGTAGGAGTTCGCCCCTGTATGTCGGGATTGCTTGGCATCTCCACTCTAATTCAATAAGAACTTTTTCAATAAGAGGTACTCCAGTGAGCTCTTTTTATTCTAGCTCTTGTTTTAAATATGATCATCAGGCATGGGTTTTTGTATTGTTATTTCCGTGTTGTACCTCACTTTTTTCCCCAATAGTAGAGCTAAGTAATTTTTGCATTGAGAGGTAAGGTTTTGATTTGCTAGTTTTACACGATCACACGTACATATAACTGCTCATGTTAAGATAAAAAGAATGGGAATTGATAATTTCCTGGTAAAAAAAAAATAGAATGGGAATACCGAAAAGGATAAGTGATCATATACAATTGAATGTACCTTACACTCAACTTCGTATGGGGCCCACATCATGTGTGACATCGCCCCACCATGAAATGGGGCATCCCGGAACTCACAAGGATCCACTCATCACATGGGCCGCACCATAATTTTCATGGTCAATGCAACTGCCAAAACCTTGATTTGCATGCTGTGGCCCACCTGATTGGATTGGCCTGATTTTTCGGGCAATCCATTTTCAGGGTGGGCGGACCTTTTAGATGGCTTGGATTTCACATACACATGACATGGGCCCCACATTGCATTGGATTGTGCAGTAAAGCTAACTATACATGATCATTACATCAAAAGGAGGTTATCAAATTAATATCATGTCAAGTAGGAGGGAAAATGTAGTATTCTATACATATTTATAGAGAAAAATTAAAATCAATAGTGGTGAGATTGATAAAATTGGTACCGAAAATAGATTTGATGACACCCCAAGGCTACTTTGTTCCTTGACATTCTGTAAAGATCCCGATGAGATGACATGGCACTGTTTCACCAACTATGAAGCTTGCTCGTGATGACATGGCCTTGCTGGCCCACCATTTTATACACCTGGTGAAGCTCGAGCCTGAAGAATTTCATGCTTTGAGATGAATGGATGATGATGAAATGCAACAACTTTAGTGTTCTGTGATGGAGTTCGTAGCTTTTCTCGTAACAAAAATGCCACCAATCCATTAGAAAACACCCACACCACCCCTCTCGCCCTCTCGGTTTGTATTTCGCTTACTCTTTTATTTTTCTTCAAATTCTCTACGTGTGTGTGGAGGTTAGCAATTAGCTGTTTGCGTCTGACAATCAACTGCAACAAGAATCAGTCGATGATTTTCTCGCCTGTTGAGAAAAGGTTCCAGACCACAGTTCCAACAAGATAGAGACCAACTGAGACCTTGAAGACGTCATCCCAAGATCCTGAAGATTACAACATTTTCATGCAGTCGTCAGTCGAAAATTTTGAAAACGCTGCAAGATTGCCCAATAGCACAAAGATATTGCACTACTTGAAATAACCACATTTCCAAAGATTGCATTGTTGGACATGTGATGTCATGTGACAAAGGCATGCCGACATGTACTTTAAAGGGAAATTGGTACAACTAAATGCATATATACATTAGTTTAGCAGAAATTATATTAACATCAATGTGCTTCCTATACTTTTATGCTTTTAGGAAGTAGGGAATGACATGGCTAGCCCCAAAAAAATCATCAGAGGAATCATAGAGCCAATTGTCTACTTCAGTGGACCCCCAGGAATGACACCAACTCTTCTGTTTTCGTTTTGCTGGGCCTCTCTGTATGTTACTAATCACAATTAGACTATGCCACATCTGATGATTTGGGATCTGACCATAACATTCCCCTTGCGAACCAATACAGCTAGATTGTAGTATATGCTTTATGATGCCGACTGCTGTGCTTTTCTATGTAATTCACCATGCCTAACACTAATGTTTATTTATGTCTCTAAGTTACAAAGGCAATAATCAACCGCAAGAGATGAGACCAAACCATGTTGCAAGATGTAACCCGTGGCTGCTGTTCCAAGGACACCTGCCAGCACCCCAGCAGTATTCGATAGACCCAGTAGCACTCCCTGTAAATAATTCAAAATGAAGAGGAAGAGAACCCGTTACTTTTGCCAAAATATTCACTATTATTAGATTAGCAAAGCTTGATTTGAGGTGGGTGTTAACAAAAAGTGGAGTTTGTAGCACATCAATAACATTGGGAAGAAAATTAGTATGAAACAGATAAAGACTGTACTTACAGCGTATCGAGGGCCTATGTCTTGATGGTTAGAATACAGACCAGATTGAGAGAATGCATCAGTTCCCTATTAAAAAGATTCAAATAATGAGCTTTTATTATAGCTAGTAGATCCAAACAGGCCTTTGAGCAAAACGGGTTTTGACTTGCAACACGCCCATATTCAAGGCGAGTCAATCTAAATCAATGGGATTGGAGAAAGTCTGCATAATCGAAGCTCAGCTGAAGCAAGCAAAATTAGACTAAAGAATCCACATGCATTTCTGCATTTACAAACCTGACTGCACGCCATGCATAGTACTGCCATTGCCGGGGAATTGACGTGGCTCAACTGCGTTAGAAAGAAAGCAGGACCGAGAAATCCAATTGACTGCATGATCTGCGAGTTCAGATGAACGCAAAATCAGCAATGCAAACCACAGCTTAATAACTCGAAAGCTCGACTCCATGTCAAGCCAGTTCTGGTTGACTCGAAGACTTGTATGAACCTTTACTTGCCCCGCCTCAATCTTTAACAATTAAATTAATATTATTTGGGTTTTCCTAATGTCCCCACCTTCATGGGGACCTTAGCAGCGTCCCCAAACCTTCTAAATGGCACATGGTGTGACCTGTTGTCGATCCAAACCGGTCATTCATTCATACAACTATGAGCAAGCCATGTTGAAAAAATTCACGCTGATCGGGTGATCCTAAGTTTCTGGTCAATTGCACAAAAAATGGACAGTCAAGATTGACCAGAGAAACAAAATAGGTGCAATCATCATCTTGAAACATGTACTAGATAGATCTCAATTTGTATATTCTTATGATTCTAAAATAACACTTTTATTTGATGATTCTAACCATGTGATTTATGGCTCGCAAACAACAGACAGTTGTAACAAATTGGCCCCATTCAAAGGGTTAGGATCATCTGATCAGCATGATTCTTGCACCATAGGTTGTTCCTAATTGTATGAATGAATGAATGGTTAAGATTGGCGATAGGTCACCCCAAGTGCTGTTTAAGAAGTTTCTGGACGTTGCTAAGGTCCATGTTATTTATAAATGTTTTGAATAGTTATAGAAAGATGCTCCAGTGCTTTTAGACTGCTATAAGTTATAGTGCTCTTAGTTGCATTGAGACACTTAGTCCAATCCATTGATCTAGACAGTTCATTAGGTTTAGCACACATTTCATGGGCTACGATGCAAATATCAGGCCAACAAATATGAACCATTTGATTAATGGTTTTCAATATGGATGTCAAGATAATTTACACAAATATAGGTCCAATCAACAGTTTGATATATCTATTTGATAGGAACTATTATGGATTGCTTATGATTCTAAAGAATCACTTTCATTAGGCAAATGAAACCATCCCATCCATCACTTCAAAAATGGATGGCTATAGAAATTAAGGCTAAATCAAAGATGGTTGGGTCATTTGATCAGTATGATTTTTGCAAGATAGCCTAAAAAATTGTCCTGTACTTAATGGACAGTTCAGATTGATTGAGTGGTGAACCAATGTAACTAGGAGAGCACTGGAGCATTTCTCATAGTTATATATGAATAAAATATAAAAATAATGAATGGACATGCAAGGATATTGTGCTTGGCTTGTTGGTTGGAGTCATTGCTTCTGCTTAAAGTCTTGGGCTCAAAACCCATTTCTTTATAATTTTTGTTGAACTCGTTTTGAGTCTTGTTGACTCGAGTCAAGTCGATCGAGTGAATGAGTTGACTTGATGAATCATGCCGAGTCAAGCTTACAACTGAGTTTCACGATGACTCAGCTTGAAATCTTGCTGATTTGAGTCGACTCGGCCAAGTTTCAAGTCGAGTTACCAAGTTTAGAACTATGATGCAAAGTGGTGGCTTCCAAATGATGAAGGTTGGAACACAAATGTCATGCTGAACATAAGCACAGGTGATCATTTCAAGTAAACTATAGATGAAACTCCTACTTTGGCTGCAGCTCGTGCTCTTCTACCTATTGTTACAATTCAAACTTCCAGCACCAGTTACTGTTTCTAAGATATAAAGAATTGCATGTTTCTAATCTAGGATACTTTCAAGGATCTCAGATACAATATTGTAAGAAAATAAGTAGACTTCCTTCTAAGGAAAATTTCATGCAAAATATGGAGGTACTATACCAGCAACAGCTCTAAAAGGAAATCTCATATCCTACCCGAGGTAGATAATGTATGATTTAGGATCCAGCATGCGTTTGGTACCATTAACTAAATGGTCACAACCCTACAAGACATTGATTGGTGCGCCTTGGTGAGGATTCAAACCATACCATTAGTGGAGCACCTCTTGGATGAGACAGTCATAACTATCAAATACATAGCTAGTTTTGGGTGGTAAAAAAAATCTTAGATCAAATGGTTGGAAACAGTTTCAACCATTGGCCCATCCATAACCTGGGCTACCAGTTGGCTGCTTTGGCTGGATTGACACATTTGCCATCTTATCATAAGACTGATACCATCTAATATATGGCACAGGATGCACACTGATCCTACCTCTTTTATAGATTGGTGTATAGAAAATGTAAATATCACACAAGAATCAAATGGAATTAAGGAAAACATGGAAATTGTTACTACTGAAACTTGGAGACGCCCGACACTTTAGCTACCAAATTGAAGAGAAATAAAGAGACAATATTCACCATCGTGTCTTAATCACAGTTCAGAAACCACCAATGAGCTTCTTGGCTTCACCCAGTGGTGCAGCTTGGGCAAGTATTATGAATATCTTGAAAACTGATTAGATGTAGAACTTGCTCTAAGAGTCTTCAAATAAATGTATTCAGTAATGGTAACAATAACGGTTGTTGGGAAAACCGGCCTGCAACGGAAGCGAGAACCAAACGAAGTAATCACAATGATTAAGCAATATTCAACACACACAAGAAGGCAATCCGATTTTATGTGGAAAATCCCCTTACGGGTAAAAAACCACAGCACAAAGCAAAATAATCCACTATAAATCAGAAGTTACAAGAGAATGAAGAAAACTTACCCGGATCCAAGCCCCACAAGAGAAACCCAAGCTTACACAAGCTCTTCTCTTACCTTAGAACTCTCTCAACCCCTCGAACACGTCTAGGACTCCTTATGTTCTACCCGAATCCCGCATTACACCCATTTAAATAGTATAAAACTGGAATTAGAAACAAATCCCGCGCAAGTGATCTATATGGTTCACACACCGTCGAGCGCCCGACAAAGCCAAATTTTATCCAAAGAGTTCAAGGAAAATATCAGAGGACTTTCAAGCACCCTACAACAGTCGTCGGGCGCCCTGCAATAGTCGTCGGGCACCCCACAGCCTCCCGAAAAACAGATCCAATAATCCAGATTCCAGAAGCCCATCAGGGCAGTTTCGGGCGCCTAACCAAGTCTTGTTGGTCGCCCGAAGCCCCTTGGTATCAAGATTCAAGACAATCCCAACAATCTCCACCATGGCTTCAATCTTCATCGCTCCACTACTCATAAGCTCCATTCTTCATCTCTACTTCGTCTCCTTCATAGCTCCACCGCTTCTTGTGCCCCTCACCAACTCTATACCCACACCTTCTTGCCCTGCTCATTCATGCGGCCCTTACGCACTTGCTACGTACGGCAAACATTGATTCCGCTATAGCTGTCGTAGCTCCACTGTGAGAAGTGCTCCCAATCAACTTGTAATTGACGCACCTCAGTGCCTTCATCATCACGAGTGCTCCCTTTGACACTTTACAGTACCGATCGAAACCAGTGAACCTGCACCCCATTGCCTTGAGTGCACCAAGAGAAATCAAATTCTTTTTCAACCTAGGGACATGCCTCACATCTTTTAGAATTCGTTCGATCCCATCAAACATCCTAATGCGCATCGTTCCAATACCCACCACCTTGTAGGCATATCCATCGCCCAAAAACACCAATCCACCATCATACTTGTTGTAAGTCATAAATGAACTCCGGTCAGGACACATGTGATGTAATGCACATGAATCCAAGAGCCACTCATCGCCGAGTAACTCCAATCCAGATAAAGTCAATACATCGCAAACATCACATTCATCCTCGTGGATTTCGCGATATTAACTCCCTTAAAAGAATCTTCAGACTTCTCTTGCCTTGTCTTGGGATTCTAAAAATCCCTCTTCATGTGCCCCGTCTCCCCACAATTCCAGCACCTTATCTCACTCTTCCCTTTTCCCTTGGATTTAGATCTCGATTGTAAACATCCTCCATCCCGCTCAGAATTTCTTCCCCTCATAACCAATGCCTCCTTCGTAGAAGAACTCACGCCACCGCTTTTCTTTCTCATCGCCTTCGACTGGAGGGCTGAGATAACAGTCTCAACGCTAATGGTCTCCCTACCTACACACAACAAGTCTTTGAACGAATCATATGAATCCAGAAGAGAATTCAACAGGATACATGCTTGATATTCGCCCTTCATCTGTGCATCTGCATCTAACAACTTGCAAATGAGCCTATTGAAATTACTGATGTGGCTCTCAACACCGGTCCCCTCCATCTTCGGGTTAAACAACTGAAGCATCAGATACAAGCGGTTCTCCAGAGATTTCTTCGCATAGATATTCTCCAACTTCGCCCACGTATCAACCGCAGTCTTCTCCCTCATGAAATTATATAGGACCTCATCCGTTAGGCACAACTGGATTGAGATCATGGCTTTCTAATCCATCTTCTACCACTCTTCTTCTTTCATAGATTCCGGTCATTGTCCAAGGAGTACTTCTTCCAATCCTTACTGAACCAGAAGGCCCTTCATCTTGACCTTCCAAAGTTCAAAATTATTTTTTCCGGAATACTTCTCTATATCGAATCTCATGCTAGACGTCATTGATACCTCGTCTCAGATTCTGTCAGCCTCCCAACATTCTCTCTGATACCACTTTTTTGAAAAACCAGCCCGCAACAAAAGCAAGAACCAAACGAGATAATCACAATGATCAAGCAATATTCAACGCGCATAAGAAGGCAATCCGATTTTACGTGGAAAAAACCCCTCACGAGTAAAAAACCACGGCACAAAGCAAATAATCCACTATGAATCGGAAGTTACAAGATAATGAAGAAAATTCCCTGGATCCAAGCCCCACAAGAGAAACCCAAGCTTACACAAACTCTTCTCTCACCCTAGAACTCTCTCAACCCCTCGAACACGTCTAGGATTCCTTGTGTTCTACTCTAATCCCACATTACACCCCTTTAAATAGCATAAAACCAGAATTAGAAATAAATTCCACGCAAAACCGCACAACCGAACTATATAGTTCGCACACCGTCGGGCGCCAACAGAGCCAAATTTTGTCCAGAGAGTTCAAGGAAAATATCAGAAGAATTTTGGGCGCCCTACAACAGTCATCAGGCACCCCACAGCACCCCCGAAAAACAAATCCAACAATCCAAATTCCAAAAGCCCATCCAGGGCAGTTTCGGGCGCCCAACCAAGTCCCGTCGGTCGCACGAAGACCCCTGATGTCAAGATTCAAGACAACCCCAACAACGGCAGCTATATGAGCTGTAACAGTTGAAAAAAAATTAAGGAAAAAATATATTGACCGCATATTGGTCCATTACAAGCATGTTACGGCCATTACAGGCTCATTACAAGCCTTTTTTTTTTAAATTCAGATCGTGCATTACAGCCCTGTTATCACGTTATCATGTAACGAGGTCCCACCATTACCATTACATAACCACTTTTTAATACCTAGCTTCAAATGAGAGTTTCTAGAGAAATCCAGTTCATTCTATTTTCTATGATTCAATGCAATCTATTTTTAGTACTTGGTAGCAAATGTTAAGAACCTTAGACATCTTATTCACAAAAAATTGACACTTTTTTACGCAAGACATCCAACCAACTCACCAAAAGCTCTAGAGCTGATGGGGGAGGCACGGAATATCCTTTTATCTCATAGCCCAGGCTAGGCTAGGCCAGGCCCCGGTCAAGCCCTCCTTCGTGAGCCACCCCACTTCGCATGAGTCCCGCTTTGCACGGTCTGCCCCACCCCGAGTGTGCTCCCACTTCGCACGAGCCGCCCCACTCGAGCCCGGTGTGAAAATGCTCCTTCATTACTTTTCCAATTTATAATCATGCAACACTAAGTATTTTTCCTTTCTATGTTAATCATATACAAGAAGTCATAAATGAGAATCATGTTATTGATGAAAATGGAAGCAGGAAACGGAAGGCAACAGAAGAATGCACGTTAAAGCATTTGATCTCCTCTATCATGATTTTCCATGTAAGTCTTTAGTGTTATAAAACTACTAAAAAAACACTCTTGTAAGAACAAAATGCCATATATAATTTTATTTCATTTATGTGACACTCAAAATAGCATGTCACTAATCTCTTCCTATTAAAAATCAAAGCAGAGTCAAACCTTGCGAACTGTTGTAACAGATAACCCTTTACTAACAAGTGTGTCTGCAATCCACCCTCCAATATTGGCAGATATTGCCATCGTAAGCCAAGGTAAAACACAGAGAAGGCCAGATTCTGTGAGGTTGAACTTCAAGACCTAGTGTTGATGAGAAGCAAACAGGTTCATCAATGTTTGTATTGCATGAGAACATTTGCAAATGCTAAATGATGTCTTTACAAGCCAGACTAAATAAAACAGATGATGATGATTATAAATTTTTTACTATCCACATTCTCATCAATAATTTCTGAAATACTCAAAGAACGTAGAAGATTATATGAAACTCAAACAAGGATTAAAAAGATTTTTTGCTTGATGGTTGTAAAAATGCTGTTTCTCAACTATTTCTTGCATTTTTCTTTTTGTCAGATAAGATCTTTTATCATTTCCTCCAGGGACAGCACCCATTAGCAGCAAATAGATAATCAAGATAATATGGCCAGGCAGCGCAATCAACATATCTGTAATGCAAGACTTGGTATGACGTTGCATGGACTTATGGTTTAGACTACGGCTGACCCAACCTGAGCTCTGTTGGGTTGGTTCAGTTTGTCAAGGTCCTCCGGTTGGGTTAGGGGTTGGCAAACTCCAACCCAATTTGAAATAGGGTTCAGTTTGGGTAGAAAAAATTCGGGTCAGATTAGGTCAGTTTTGTAATAATCACATGCATTTGGGTCAGGTTAAGAGTTATGTATAGAGGTTTTTGGTTGTGGATCAGTTGGGCACCTCAGGCTGGAATTTGGATCCAGTCAGGTTGTGGGTTGGGTCCTCTTGAGGTTGGGTCAGGCTCTCAACCTGACTTAACCTGCCCGAGTTGCACCCCTAGTTTAGACTATGAGGAAATAACACTCAAATAGGGATTGTAGAACATCTACAAATGAAGTACAAACTCAACTCTGATGTATTCACTTAGTCAATTTTTGTGAATCTTATGTTTGATAATCCTGTAATGTATATGTGATCATATGATCCAACTCATCTACTCAAAGTAGCCATTGCGATTGTTATAAAGTTATGCCATTATCAGTTTAAGGGCAAGATGTAGTACATGTCCCATTAGATACTTCTTCAACTTGTTAGAGGATCTCTGCTCTAGCTCCCTCCTATTCATATCTTTCACTGTCCATGCAACAACCAATCCCCCAATTAATCATTACCTTGTTGGTGGAGAATTCAAACTGTGCAGAAACAGGGTCCACCGACCGGTCGCCCACTGTGGCCGACTGGTCGTTTTTTGGCGGATTGCATAGCGAGTCTTTGGACTGTTTTCATGGGTTTCAGACCGGTCGGCGACCGGGTCGATTTTCCGCAGAACTCTCTGGACAGTTTTTACACTACGTCCGACCGGTCGGCCATGGGCTGCGACCGGTCGGCAAGCGTGGCGGTGTTGTGCATGGCAACACAGTTTTGCGTAACATGTTTCTATTTTCAGTTGGAAGTCTTTATAAACACTTCCTAATCGTGTTTAGAAGGATCCTAATCAGTACCAAGGAGTCCTAATTTGAGATTAGGGTTTGGGGAGAGGATTGTGAGGTTTGAGAGTGGTTTGTTCGAATCTCTTCGGTGCTTCCGCTGACCGGTTACCCAACTCACTATAGAAAGTCTGTCATCTACTGAAAAACTCCTTCAGCTTTGTTATATCTGGAAAAGTACTGTCCCACAGATCAAGATCATCCTTCACCTCCAAATTTGATTTGCCTACAAATCCTTCAATACCAAGGTATTAGTCAAGTTCAGAAAATGGCGGTTTTGTGAAATCCATGGATTTTGAATCTCCCATTTGTTTTTTGTTGGGTATTTTCCAATATCCATGGATTTCAAATCCACACCTCCATAAATCCATGGATTTGGGGCAAATCTAAGTTCCCAAAAAAAATAAATACATAGCAAATTCTCAAAATGAGACTCTTAGAAAAGAAAAAAAGAAGAAAAAAAAAAAAAGTTAATTCCTTTGCAATAAATGCTCCCCAAATCTATGGATTTGTAGTTTAGTTCCCAAACTGTAGACTTTGGAATTTGCCAAATCCAAATCAAATGCATCCATGAATTTGATGAGTTCATGGATTAACCAAATTCAGTCTCATCTCCTTGATCCCAAATAGGGCCTAAAGAAATACAGATATCATCCTCAATAATCTAGAGAATATCAGGTAGAATAATGTGGAAATATAACTTCCAAAGTGGGAGAATTTGCTGTTGCTCAGGAATGATTTATTTTTCGTATCTCCTGTTGGGAGATGAAATATTCAAGTGAGTTTTCCCACTATCTCTTCCAACGGGAATTTGACCTTTTGTGGATGGTCACAACTTCAACGAACCAAGTTGTTGTGGAGCAGAAGCTCGATTGCACATCTAGTTATGATTGTTTCAATTAGAAATTGACACTGTACTGCAATATGCGAGATGTATAACGCATTTCCTCAATTATATTGACTTAGAATCATCCTTCTCCTGGCTTTGTCAACGTTTTCCAGCTGTCATTTTTGGATGATTTATTCAATTCCATTCATCTTAGCATTTTGTCATTTCCTTCGTCACGGGTGTCAATGTGTCATGGATGCAAAGTTCCATATTGGTGATCTGTTATGTCAGTGATATTCCAAAAGGGTGTGTCTTCACCAAAGATTGCTACTGCAATCCGTATATTCATGCAATGTGAAGGAACACAATCGATGAATAGAATTGCTATTTCTTATTTTATCCAAACAAAATATAATTCTACCAAGAACGTTCACATTATAAAGAAGATAAATCAGTTCTGTTGGTAATACATGCATAAAGTATGTAGAATTAAATACCTGATTGTAGTAAGTCGGCATCCATGTGAGGAGAATGAAAGTGCCCCAGTTGTGGCAGAAATGAGAAACTATTAGGGCCCAAACTGGTGCCTTTGATAGAATCAATCCCCATGGGATAGTTGTGACAGGCTCATTGGAAATGCTGTTACTAATGATTAGCTGCTTCTCTTCTGATAGAAGTTCAGGGTCTTCAAGAGGCGAACTGTGTGCCTGAGGCACCATTAACCAAAGGAAGAAGAAGTCATAAAAAATAAGGACACAATCATTCAAAAAATGTAAAAGAACCACACTCAATAACTCTTGATATTCTTGATATTGAGTAGAATACAACTACATAACCAGAAATTTCTCACAACAGCTCGTGTAATATCAAAGAAATTTCAGCGTCACTTGATTAGTGTCAATTTTCTCTTATCTCAAATAACTGAGAACATCACCGGTTGAATTCTAAACAGTTAAGAAACACTGTAAAAAGATACTGGTGGAATTTCTGAAAGCATGTGAATGGGTAGTAGAGGACTTCATGAACAGTCTCGGATTGAAAGGAGGGTTGAAAATTTCAATCCAAGGCAAAAAGAGCTTAGTGCACACTATGGGTTCCAATGGATGTAATTTTTCACTCCAATCTCCGATTTTCACCAATAATATATCGCTGAAAAGGCCTCAAAGAGCTTGACTGATTTTGCGGGGAAAAAACGCTGTTTACTAGGTCAAATTTGCATCCGAAGTATTTTTAGTAAGTTTCGCAGTTGTCGTTTCTTTACATGTTTTAGGGTTTCTGCCATCATTGCTTGCGTCAATATATTAATTTTGAGATTTTGATTGAGATTGTAAGATCCATATGATTTTACTATTTTTAGCAAATTTTCTATTTTGGGAAAATAGCCAGGTCTCGTTGAGTTAGGGTTTTGGGCATGCATTGCCCCTTTAAGGTTGTCATATGTACCTTGTGAGACATTCAACTTAATAAAACCTATCAACTTTTAGTTCTCATTTTAGAGTAATTTCTCTCCTTATGGATACAAGGATACTTGTTAAGGAAGAGACAGCGATCTCTTCCTTCTCTCTGTGCAACGCTACGCTAGTATGTTTGGAGGTTGCTATGTTTGCAATGAACAGAATGCCCATTAACCTAAATGACCATTGAATTCATTTCTACTATTTATTCCACCATTTAGCCATGGTTAAAAGACTTGGCGACTCGGACCAACTTGTTTGATCCTGACTCAGGGCTGAATTGGTCTAACTCGCTTGAGCCAGGGTTGACTTGGGGGGATGAAATGTGGTATCAAACTAGATTGGGTCCTACCGAGTCCAAGTCGACTTGTCGACTTAGACAAGTTGATTCCGACTTGTCAGAGTCATCAAACCATGCGCTTGACAGACTTTCCCCTTCTGCTCAATGCATAATGAGGTTACTGCAAAAAAACAGACAAAGCGCCGCCTCCAATCTACAGTGGGTGCTGTTTCAATAGGACACTACTGCTATTTGCGCCCTTTTTCCGAATGACACACCTTAGTCCTCAATCATATTGTAAAGCTTCCTTTTCACATATAGAAGCACTATCAAGCAATTTAGCCACGGAGCTCATTTAAAGATACATTGTCATGAGAGGCAACATTAAGAACTGTAATAGGCAATACTTCATTGATGGCAATTGAAGTCTGTTACCTTAGTCAGCCATATGGCAAACCAAACAGTTCCCAAAGAACCGAAGGAGAAGAACACTGAGGGCCACCCAAATTTATGTATCAAGAACGGCGAAAATGCCAGCCCTGTAACTGATCCAAGGTACATCCCACTGTATACCAGTGCTAGTGATCTGCTTCTCTCTGCTACAGGAATCCACTTTGACAGAATGTTATTCATAGCAGGCATCGCAACACCCTGAAAAGAAGATAACAATCTCAACTTGAAGCCAGTGAAATACGATTTCTTACCAATTTAAAGCAAAAGACATCTAATTCAATCGTAAAAGAGAAATCAATTCATAGTTCTTAAACTCGCTGAGTCAACTCAAAACTCGATTGAGTAAACTCGACTTGACGAGATTTTGAGATGAGTCACTGAGAAACTCGGAACTTGGTCTGCCTCAATCCTGACTTGGGATGGCTCATCGAGTCAACTCAACCACTTAGTCAAATCGACACGACTCGTGGTGACTTGACTGAGTCACTTGGTGAGTCACAGTGTAGACATTAATAAAAATGTGAAGAGCAGAGCGAGGCAATCAAACTGTTGACCTCAAAAATAGTCATAGATACACTTTACCAGTGCATCGTCCAGTCATTTGACAAAAGTTTTCTATTTTATGTTACTTTTGGTAACTCTATCCATATTAAATTTACATCACTATTACTAATATTGTTAAATTATAATTTATTAAATATCGAGTCAATTCAAGTTGTCAAGTCTGCAAGTCCATCCGACCAGGCTGAATATCAAGTCGAGTTTTCAGGTTTTTGAACCATGAATCAATCACTAATCCTTTGTCCCAACAAAAGTAAAGGCAACTGACTCAATAATTTCCTGTCCTAGCATATAAGAAAAAAGGAAATTATAAGGAGAATTTATAGGCAGCAGATTGATGAAGAGCAAGGTGTCTCGTAGCAGTATCGGTGGGCATAACAGTGCCCACCGTTACCGATACCGATACGGATACGGGACGTATCGGCCGATACGGCCCCCATTTTTTACCCCGTATCGCGTAACAGGCTGGGCCGTTTCCGATACGATACGGCTGATACGTATCCGTTTTGGGATACCTTGATGAGGAGCCTTGCAGCACACATGCAGATGTGGCATCCAATGGAAGATCCATGCACTGTCAGGTGGGTCCTACCATGACCCGGATCCTGCATGGCTGTGCCATTTCTGGCATGTAGTAACAAGCCACTTCTTCTCCTTACCAGTTTTCTGCAATAAAATCTGACGGTTTTTTTCCTATGCCAAAATCTTTAGATAAAAGAAATGCCTAAAAATAAGGATGCAGTCATTATATGCAGGTAACTGAGAAATGTCAGTCATGTTTCATATATTTCCATCAAACTAGAGAAAGAGCCGGTAAGAAATTGAAGCAAACAAGGTAACTAACCTCACCAATCCCCATGAACGCCCGCGTGACAAGCAAGAAAGGCAATCCAAGCTTAGCAGCGACAGGTGTTAGAGCTGTAGCAATGGACCACCAAACAACCCCAAATCCCAAGACAAGCTTCCCACCAACTTTGTCTGCCCATATACCTCCAGCAATCTATGCTTTGAAATTGCCAATTAAAAGAAACACCATATTAGCACGACACAGATACAAATATGGAAGTGTGTAAATTACACTTTGATGTTCAGATACAATTTTGTATCATGACAAACACCGTATTAAATATAAAAGGCATAAGGCCTGTTTGGATGCACTTGAGCAAAATGGGGTCTCCAGAGATGGGAGTTTCGAGCCCGCTTTTCAGTGTACTCGACAAAAACCAACGAGATTGGTTTTTATCGAGTCAGCATTTTAGTGCCTAGTTTTTGAGTGGGATGGTGAAATGGGGTTTTGCAAAGTGCATCCAAAGTCCAAACGCACATCAAAAAACCCAGTTTGGCTCAGAAGGGGTTTATGCCTCAAACACCACTTTGAAGTCCAGATGGGCCCTTATCATAGCCTGGATATAAAAGGCTATGATCAAAGTGCTAGAAAACAGGATCGTGCATAATACGTGGAATTTACACTACATCCTATATCTTAATTCTCAAATTATCATATGCTTCAAACTTGGAATAACAAAAGAAAATATACAACAATACCAACTTTAATTTCAGCAATAAATAAAAATTCAGTATAGAGAAAGCGCTACTTTATTTTTTTTATTATTCTTTTTAATTTTGACATTTGAAGAAAATGTGCAGGTGGCCCAATAGTATCATGAGAAATAACCTATGACATCGGTAAGGAACAATCGCATCATGCCTATGCTGTTTACACTTTGAATTTAAGTGCTAGACACAGGTCTGGCACCCATTCTGAAGAGTTTGGATAGCCGTAGCCGTGAACATTGAATATGAATATGTAGAGAACCCTCTTTGTGGTTCAGTAGCAATAATGCAATATTATTATTCTTGAAGCATTGTCATGGCCCCAAAATCCAAGAGATCTGATTGAACTACCAAAGTTTGAGTTATCAAAGCATGCTTCACTTTCTCTTTTCCATCACACACGATAATAACATGATGACACCACTTTCGAATACTTGGAACAGAGTCTCAAACTTGTTTCTACAAAAAAAAAAAAAAAAAAAGAAAGAAAAGTTATTTATGGATATATCATAACCAACCTGGGTGAGAAGGTAGCCCCAGAAAAAGGAAGACTGGATCAAGCCAACGGTTGCGGGATTCCAGTTGTACTCTGCTGACATGGGAAGGATGGCAATGCTCATATTTACCTATCACAGAGAATAATTCATATGCAAATTATCAATGGAAGGACTTAATGATTAAATGGGACACGGGAATTGTAAAATGAATCCATTCCAATTTTTCTTTTCAGAGGAAAACAATCATAAAAGCTAGTTATGTAAAAAAACTGGAAACAAAATATTTATCTTGGAACAGTCAATGTGGTGAATTGTTCATGCGTACAACACTAGCTTGAAGAAATAAAAAACTTCCACATGTTCCCATGGGTACAGTGTGGACAACACTTCATAGAACTTCTATGAAGTGGACATCAAAATAGCATTTCTCATAAATAAATGGACAAAATCCATCCAATGCACCTAAGTTCCATGCTGATTTATTCAGGGTACTCAAGCAAGCTATGTGAATCCACTCCAAGTACATAACCTAGAGAAACATCATAAGCTTGGCCAGAATGGCCATATCAAAATATTGTGAGTTGTTACCAGAAACAGTTCTTCTGTATCCAGTCCCTAAGAAAATCGCATTCCAAACAGAGTGATACTTGCAAGCATCCATGTGCAAATATCAAACATAAGTGCCCCAATTACATGTCGAATTGGTGCAATTGAATGAGATCTAGGCACTTCAACATGTGGGACCCATGGTGAACTATAACTAAAATATTAGGCTCCTCTACACATCAGGTGTGTCACACATGTACGTTGAACATAAGACATTGGTTATGCATATTTAAACATCCATTATTCCATACAACTCAAAAAATGCCGACCGTTCCATTTTTTGGGCTAGGGCTCTTTCACCAGGAGCGCCACGTGACGAATGGTCAGGTTTTGCATGCTTGATTGTTTTTTGTTTTTTTTCAAATGGGGCACTTGCAAGGTAGCATGACGCTTCCAAACATATCCGAACTAATCATTCCTTACAAAAATAATTAAAGAAATGTTCAGCCACAAAAACAAACTATGAATGTCGATGCAAGCCGCACATCTATCAGAACTAAAACCAACAACTACAAGGGAGAGTCCCATTGTCAAATGAGGAAAATATGGATACTCTGCCAGAGTGTGACGTTCCATAGGCATTCAACAACCAATGCACACTAGTGTACGTGTACCTCAAATTAAACCATCGAAACTGCGGGCCTCCAAGATCAGATCAAGTGGAAATTCCTAGACTCCAATTAATGGTTTGACTTCAGGTTGTTGACTATTTTCCATTTGACAGTCACCCATCGCCCAATTAGAATCATCAAAATCATCCATCCAGTGTTATTTTTAGATCGTATTGAATCTACAGTGGGACCCACTTTTTGAATGTTTTGGATTGAGGTACATGTATGCCTGTGGATTTTCATACTATGACGATTTAAAATTGAACAACACAAATTCTCAACAATCAACAATAATAACTAAATGCAGTAATTCACTAATTTAGAGAGGAATATAATATGTGCCCGCGTCTTACACAGTATACTTCAGCTCTCGGTTCTGACTAGTGGGTCCCATTTCTTGGGAATCCAGACCATTGGTCTGTTTTTTCCCACGATGGATGGACTACTCCACAAAGATCTCGCTACGAAAATCTTAAACTACACAACAGTTCACATTCAACTGAAAAGGATCCTAATATCTGTCAATGGGATGCTCCATTCTAGAAATTTTTGGGACATGCTCCATCCATGGTGGGGCACAACAGACCGACGGTCTGGATCACCGAGCCATGGGCTCCTCTACTCAGAACAGAAAACCACTGTATACAATGCAAACATACGGACAGATGCATCGTATAATTCCACATTTCAGATCAAATTTCCGAAAATTAGCACTAAAAGATAAAGATAATTACAATAATTGCCACTACAGCATTGTGTTTCAAAGCAAGGAGCGATTTTTCGTTTTTCTACTGAAAATGGTAAGAAAGAGAATCGACGAAGATTAGAATCTCACTCGATCCATGTTGCAGAGAAGAAACGCGGAGAAGCAGAGAATCACAATCGTCCATCGCTTCGGGAACTGCTCAAACCACGGAATCGCTCCCCGCCCCGACTTGCCCTCCTCGACCAGACTCAACTGACTCACCGAGTCGGGCGCGGAGTCAGAGACCTCGAACGGGTCGGTTTTCACATCGGCGTGTGTCCTGCCGGAGATCCTGCGGCGGAGAACATTCGATTCGTTTGGGATTCTCGGAAGTATCCGATAAGTTTGGGCAGGGAATTTCGGGAAGAGAGGCAAGAGGCGGGTTTCGGGTCTGGTATCGGGGCGTGAGCTGTTCCCCTTTGAGATGCGATGGCGTTTCTGGAGAGAAGAAACAGGGGCGAGAGGGAGGAGGAAGACTCCCGCATTCATGGTTTTCGTAGCGTTTCGGGTTTCGGTTCGTAACCGATTTTTTTTTTAGCAGGCGGGGTTTTGAGGCTTGAAAATGTGGGGAAGGAATACTGTGGATTGGTTGTGGTTTCAACACGTGTCAGATGGACAAAATGGATATTTGTTGGCGGGAAGGTGTACGATGGAACCGGGAGAACCGTAATGAGTTAGAGCACCCTCTCTCCAGTACACGTGGCAGGATATGCTGTCAATCGGGACCGTCCATCTAGTGGACCCAATTATGGATTGGCCTCATTTTGAAAATTATATGTATCAAAAAATCATAGCCCTTGATTTCCTTCATTTTTTCATCACTTAATTTTGACCATAGACAGTTTTGTTTTCTACCGTTGATTTGAAGGAAATCTGGTTCATTTTATAAGATAGTCTGATCTATGTGAGTATTAAAATATTTCAATCCATTGTAGGGTCCAATAGATGGAAGGTTCCGATCGATGCATGGACCTACCAAGTGTACTGTGAGGAGATGGCTCTACCGTGTTCCTGTTATTCCAGCTCTACGGAGAAATGCTCATTGCACTCGTCTCACGTGTGGGGATGATCCACACAGCACACGTGTTTGACATCGGAATCGCTCCTTAGTCGATCCCTGGTTCCCACTGTTGATGCTCACTACACAAGTGTTGACCAACGGTCTACATTGGATGTAAAGGCGTGGGCCCCTCGTGATCAGATCTGAGAGATTTCTGAGATGCAGGATATAACTGATGAGGATTGCTTGATGAACGGTCCGATGTCACCATCTTCGGTGGGGAGAATCACCCCGGCCTGTTGCAAGATACACCCCGCGCGAGCGTGTATTACGTTGATGGACGCAGATTGCCACTACTGACCTCCGTGGTGTCAGGACTCTGTGGGGCCTACTCTGATGCATGTATTTTATCCACGCTGTTTATCCATTTTACCGTGGGACCCACGTGAATAATTTTTTTTGTATATCTACACCGTCCATCCGTTTCTCCAACTCATTTTAGGATGGGGTTCCAAACATTATGCAGTTCCAAATCTCAGGTGGACCATACCAGAAACAGTGGTGATTGAGTATCTCACCATTAAAAATTCGGAAAAGCCCATCGTAAGGTTTTATTGATGTCTATTTGCAACCCAAATGGTTGATAATGTCAAGAAGATCTGGATGAAGGGAAAATTTAAATATCGGCTTGATCGAAAACTTTTGTGGCCCACGAAATGTTTTTAATGGTCATTCATCACTATTTCTAGTGGTATGGTCCACGTGAGATTTGGATCTCCTTAGAGTTTGGGATCAGGTCCTAAAATAAGATGGAAAAACAGATGGACGGCATGGATATATATAAAAAAAATATATACATCAAGATGGCCCCACACGGTTAGGGTAACACCCATTGAGTTGTTCCCGTGTAACAGCTAATTCACTCTTATATTTGTGTTTTCCGGTCCGTGTCTGTATGAATGAGCACGTTGGACGACAGACCAAGAAATTAAAAATTAGATGTCTCTCTCACACATCAGGGAGAAATTGATTTGAATGATAGTATATAATATATTTTACATGTATAGGAGAAGGATGAATCTTATAATACATGAAATATATGATAGTCTATGAAATCACGTCTTGTTTATAAATATTATATGTACACTAGTTATAAATTTCCAAGGTCACCCACTCCACTACACTA